>CM042057.1:75327500-76612500 GCA_023525745.1 Arctium lappa | reverse complement strand
TGCCATGGAAATTTACGTGGGCCT
This sequence comes from Arctium lappa, assembly GCA_023525745.1. Lineage (NCBI taxonomy): Eukaryota > Viridiplantae > Streptophyta > Magnoliopsida > Asterales > Asteraceae > Arctium > Arctium lappa. The sequence goes on along the minus strand of CM042057.1, from coordinate 76,612,476 downwards.
TCTACAATGTTATTTAGAATGTTTTAAGCATATATTACTTACAAAAAACCGATCTAGAGCCGCAAATTGCCGTAGACACGCATTGGCCGAACCGAACCGAACGTACGTCGTGCAGTTTATCGAAACACACTCAAATCATGGTGTATCGGCACCAAACTCCTTGCATATTGTGTGGTGGACCTTCCAAGGTCCGTTTTGACTGGTCATGGGCCTAAAACGGAGTCACGTAGCAGAAGTTACGCACATTTTAGCACGAAACCCAGTTTTTGCCGATACGCGAAAGGCGGGGGTATATGGGGTATCTCGTCCGGACCGACCGTGCCGGATTGCCAGGGAAATTTACGTAGGCCTTCTACAATGTTATTTAGAATGTTTTAAGCATATATTACTTACAAAAAACCGATCTAGAGACGCAAATTGCCATAGACACGCATTGGCCGAACCGAACAGAACGTACGTCGTGCAGTTTATCGAAACACACTCAAATCATGGTGTATTGCCACCAAACCCCCTGCACATTGTGTGGTGGACCTTTTAAGGTCCGTTTTGACTGGTCATGGGCCTAAAACGGAGTCACGTAGCAGAAGTTACGCACATTTTAGCACGAAACCCAGTTTTTGCCGATACGCGAAAAGCGGGGGTATAGGGGGTTTCTCGTCCGGACCGACCATGCCGGATAGCCATGGAAATTTACATGGGCCTTCTACAATGTTATTTAGAATGTTTTAAGCATATATTACTTACAAAAAACCGATCTAGAGTCGCAAATTGCCATAGACACGCATTGGCCGAACCGAACCGAACGTACGTTGTGCAGTTTATCGAAACACACTCAAATCATGGTGTATCGGCACCAAACGCCTTGCATATTGTGTGGTGGACCTTCCAAGGTCCGTTTTGACTGGTCATGGGCCTAAAACGGAGTCACGTAGCAGAAGTTACGCACATTTTAGCGCGAAACCCAGTTTTTGCCGATACGCGAAAGGCGGGGGTATAGGGGGTTTCTCGTCCGGACCGACCGTGCCGGATTGCCATGGAAATTTACGTGGGCCTTCTACAATATTATTTAAAATGTTTTAAGCATATATTACATACAAAAAACCGATCTAGAGCCGCAAATTGCCGTAGACACGCATTGGCCGAACCGAACCGAACGTACGTCGTGCAGTTTATCGAAACACACCCAAATCATGGTGTATTGCCACCAAACGCCCTACACATTGTGTGGTGGACCTTCCAAGGTCCGTTTTGACTGGTCATGGGTCTAAAACGGAGTCACGTAGCAGAAGTTACGCACATTTCAGCGCGAAACCCAGTTTTTGACGATACGTGAAAGGCGGGGGTATAGGGGGTTTCTCGTCCGGACCGACCGTGCCGGATTGCCATGGAAATTTACGTGGGCCTTCTACAATGTTATTTAGAATGTTTTAAGCATATATTACTTACAAAAAACCGATCTAGAGCCGCAAATTGCCGTAGACACGCATTGGCCGAACCGAACCGAACGTACGTCGTGCAGTTTATCGAAACACACTCAAATCATGGTGTATCGGCACCAAACGCCTTGCATATTGTGTGGTGGACCTTCCAAGGTCCGTTTTGACTGGTCATGGGCCTAAAACGGAGTCACGTAGCAGAAGTTACGCACATTTTAGCGCGAAACCCAGTTTTTGCCGATACGCGAAAGGCGGGGGTATAGGGGGTTTCTCGTCCGGACCGACCGTGCCGGATTGCCATGAAAATTTACGTGGGCCTTCTACAATGTTATTTAGAATGTTTTAAGCATATATTACTTACAAAAAACCGATTTAGAGCCGCAAATTGCCGTAGACATGCATTGGCCGAACCGAACAGAACGTACGTCGTGCAGTTTATCGAAACACACTTAAATCATGGTGTATTGCCACCAAACCCCCTGAACATTGTGTGGTGGACCTTTTAAGGTCCGTTTTGACTGGTCATGGGCCTAAAACGGAGTCACGTAGCAGAAGTTACGCACATTTTAGCACACGAAACCCAGTTTTTGCCGATACGCGAAAGGCGGGGGTATATGGGGTTTCTCGTCCGGACCGACCGTGCCGGATTGCCATGGAAATTTACGTGGGCATTGTACAATGTTATTTAGAATGTTTTAAGCATATATTACTTACAAAAAACCGATCTAGAGCCGCAAATTGCCATAGACACGCATTGGCCGAACCGAACCGAACGTACGTCGTGCAGTTTATCGAAACACACTCAAATCATGGTGTATCGGCACCAAACGCCTTGCATATTGTGTGGTGGACCTTCCAAGGTCCGTTTTGACTGGTCATGGGCCTAAAACGGAGTCACGTAGCAGAAGTTACGCACATTTTAGCGCGAAACCCAGTTTTTGCCGATACGCGAAAGGCGGGGGTATAGGGGGTTTCTCGTCCGGACCGACCGTGCCGGATTGCCATGAAAATTTACGTGGGCCTTCTACAATGTTATTTAGAATGTTTTAAGCATATATTACTTACAAAAAACCGATCTAGAGACGCAAATTGCCGTAGACATGCATTGGCCGAACCGAACAGAACGTACGTCGTGCAGTTTATCGAAACACACTTAAATCATGGTGTATTGCCACCAAACCCCCTGAACATTGTGTGGTGGACCTTTTAAGGTCCGTTTTGACTGGTCATGGGCCTAAAACGGAGTCACGTAGCACAAGTTACGCACATTTTAGCACGAAACCCAGTTTTTGCCGATACGCGAAAGGCGGGGGTATATGGGGTATCTCGTCCGGACCGACCGTGCCGGATTGCCAGGGAAATTTACGTAGGCCTTCTACAATGTTATTTAGAATGTTTTAAGCATATATTACTTACAAAAAACCGATTTAGAGACGCAAATTGCCATAGACACGCATTGGCCGAACCGAACAGAACGTACGTCGTGCAGTTTATCGAAACACACTCAAATCATGGTGTATTGCCACCAAACCCCCTGCACATTGTGTGGTGGACCTTTTAAGGTCCGTTTTGACTGGTCATGGGCCTAAAACGGAGTCACGTAGCAGAAGTTACGCACATTTTAGCACGAAACCCAGTTTTTGCCGATACGCGAAAAGCGGGGGTATAGGGGGTTTCTCGTCCGGACCGACCATGCCGGATAGCCATGGAAATTTACATGGGCCTTCTACAATGTTATTTAGAATGTTTTAATCATATATTACTTACAAAAAACCGATCTAGAGCCGCAAATTGCCATAGACACGCATTGGCCGAACCGAACCGAACGTACGTTGTGCAGTTTATCGAAACACACTCAAATCATGGTGTATCGGCACCAAACGCCTTGCATATTGTGTGGTGGACCTTCCAAGGTCCGTTTTGACTGGTCATGGGCCTAAAACGGAGTCACGTAGCAGAAGTTACGCACATTTTAGCGCGAAACCCAGTTTTTGCCGATACGCGAAAGGCGGGGGTATAGGGGGTTTCTCGTCCGGACCGACCGTGCCGGATTGCCATGGAAATTTACGTGGGCCTTCTACAATGTTATTTAGAATGTTTTAAGCATATATTACTTACAAAAAACCGATCTAGAGCCGCAAATTGCCGTAGACACGCATTGGCCGAACCGAACCGAACGTACGTCGTGCAGTTTATCGAAACACACTCAAATCATGGTGTATCGGCACCAAACGCCTTGCATATTGTGTGGTGGACCTTCCAAGGTCCGTTTTGACTGGTCATGGGCCTAAAACGGAGTCACGTAGCAGAAGTTACGCACATTTTAGCGCGAAACCCAGTTTTTGCCGATACGCGAAAGGCGGGGGTATAGGGGGTTTCTCGTCCGGACCGACCGTGCCGGATTGCCATGAAAATTTACGTGGGCCTTCTACAATGTTATTTAGAATGTTTTAAGCATATATTACTTACAAAAAACCGATTTAGAGCCGCAAATTGCCGTAGACATGCATTGGCCGAACCGAACAGAACGTACGTCGTGCAGTTTATCGAAACACACTTAAATCATGGTGTATTGCCACCAAACCCCCTGAACATTGTGTGGTGGACCTTTTAAGGTCCGTTTTGACTGGTCATGGGCCTAAAACGGAGTCACGTAGCAGAAGTTACGCACATTTTAGCACACGAAACCCAGTTTTTGCCGATACGCGAAAGGCGGGGGTATATGGGGTTTCTCGTCCGGACCGACCGTGCCGGATTGCCATGGAAATTTACGTGGGCATTGTACAATGTTATTTAGAATGTTTTAAGCATATATTACTTACAAAAAACCGATCTAGAGCCGCAAATTGCCATAGACACGCATTGGCCGAACCGAACCGAACGTACGTCGTGCAGTTTATCGAAACACACTCAAATCATGGTGTATCGGCACCAAACGCCTTGCATATTGTGTGGTGGACCTTCCAAGGTCCGTTTTGACTGGTCATGGGCCTAAAACGGAGTCACGTAGCAGAAGTTACGCACATTTTAGCGCGAAACCCAGTTTTTGCCGATACGCGAAAGGCGGGGGTATAGGGGGTTTCTCGTCCGGACCGACCGTGCCGGATTGCCATGAAAATTTACGTGGGCCTTCTACAATGTTATTTAGAATGTTTTAAGCATATATTACTTACAAAAAACCGATCTAGAGACGCAAATTGCCGTAGACATGCATTGGCCGAACCGAACAGAACGTACGTCGTGCAGTTTATCGAAACACACTTAAATCATGGTGTATTGCCACCAAACCCCCTGAACATTGTGTGGTGGACCTTTTAAGGTCCGTTTTGACTGGTCATGGGCCTAAAACGGAGTCACGTAGCACAAGTTACGCACATTTTAGCACGAAACCCAGTTTTTGCCGATACGCGAAAGGCGGGGGTATATGGGGTATCTCGTCCGGACCGACCGTGCCGGATTGCCAGGGAAATTTACGTAGGCCTTCTACAATGTTATTTAGAATGTTTTAAGCATATATTACTTACAAAAAACCGATTTAGAGACGCAAATTGCCATAGACACGCATTGGCCGAACCGAACAGAACGTACGTCGTGCAGTTTATCGAAACACACTCAAATCATGGTGTATTGCCACCAAACCCCCTGCACATTGTGTGGTGGACCTTTTAAGGTCCGTTTTGACTGGTCATGGGCCTAAAACGGAGTCACGTAGCAGAAGTTACGCACATTTTAGCACGAAACCCAGTTTTTGCCGATACGCGAAAAGCGGGGGTATAGGGGGTTTCTCGTCCGGACCGACCATGCCGGATAGCCATGGAAATTTACATGGGCCTTCTACAATGTTATTTAGAATGTTTTAATCATATATTACTTACAAAAAACCGATCTAGAGCCGCAAATTGCCATAGACACGCATTGGCCGAACCGAACCGAACGTACGTTGTGCAGTTTATCGAAACACACTCAAATCATGGTGTATCGGCACCAAACGCCTTGCATATTGTGTGGTGGACCTTCCAAGGTCCGTTTTGACTGGTCATGGGCCTAAAACGGAGTCACGTAGCAGAAGTTACGCACATTTTAGCGCGAAACCCAGTTTTTGCCGATACGCGAAAGGCGGGGGTATAGGGGGTTTCTCGTCCGGACCGACCGTGCCGGATTGCCATGGAAATTTACGTGGGCCTTCTACAATATTATTTAAAATGTTTTAAGCATATATTACATACAAAAAACCGATCTAGAGCCGCAAATTGCCGTAGACACGCATTGGCCGAACCGAACCGAACGTACGTCGTGCAGTTTATCGAAACACACCCAAATCATGGTGTATTGCCACCAAACGCCCTACACATTGTGTGGTGGACCTTCCAAGGTCCGTTTTGACTGGTCATGGGTCTAAAACGGAGTCACGTAGCAGAAGTTACGCACATTTCAGCGCGAAACCCAGTTTTTGACGATACGTGAAAGGCGGGGGTATAGGGGGTTTCTCGTCCGGACCGACCGTGCCGGATTGCCATGGAAATTTACGTGGGCCTTCTACAATGTTATTTAGAATGTTTTAAGCATATATTACTTACAAAAAACCGATCTAGAGCCGCAAATTGCCGTAGACACGCATTGGCCGAACCGAACCGAACCGAACGTACGTCGTGCAGTTTATCGAAACACACTCAAATCATGGTGTATCGGCACCAAACGCCTTGCATATTGTGTGGTGGACCTTCCAAGGTCCGTTTTGACTGGTCATGGGCCTAAAACGGAGTCACGTAGCAGAAGTTACGCACATTTTAGCGCGAAACCCAGTTTTTGCCGATACGCGAAAGGCGGGGGTATAGGGGGTTTCTCGTCCGGACCGACCGTGCCGGATTGCCATGAAATTTTACGTGGGCCTTCTACAATGTTATTTAGAATGTTTTAAGCATATATTACTTACAAAAAACCGATTTAGAGCCGCAAATTGCCGTAGACATGCATTGGCCGAACCGAACAGAACGTACGTCGTGCAGTTTATCGAAACACACTTAAATCATGGTGTATTGCCACCAAACCCCCTGAACATTGTGTGGTGGACCTTTTAAGGTCCGTTTTGACTGGTCATGGGCCTAAAACGGAGTCACGTAGCAGAAGTTACGCACATTTTAGCACACGAAACCCAGTTTTTGCCGATACGCGAAAGGCGGGGGTATATGGGGTTTCTCGTCCGGACCGACCGTGCCGGATTGCCATGGAAATTTACGTGGGCATTGTACAATGTTATTTAGAATGTTTTAAGCATATATTACTTACAAAAAACCGATCTAGAGCCGCAAATTGCCATAGACACGCATTGGCCGAACCGAACCGAACGTACGTCGTGCAGTTTATCGAAACACACTCAAATCATGGTGTATCGGCACCAAACGCCTTGCATATTGTGTGGTGGACCTTCCAAGGTCCGTTTTGACTGGTCATGGGCCTAAAACGGAGTCACGTAGCAGAAGTTACGCACATTTTAGCGCGAAACCCAGTTTTTGCCGATACGCGAAAGGCGGGGGTATAGGGGGTTTCTCGTCCGGACCGACCGTGCCGGATTTCCATGAAAATTTACGTGGGCCTTCTACAATGTTATTTAGAATGTTTTAAGCATATATTACTTACAAAAAACCGATCTAGAGACGCAAATTGCCGTAGACATGCATTGGCCGAACCGAACAGAACGTACGTCGTGCAGTTTATCGAAACACACTTAAATCATGGTGTATTGCCACCAAACCCCCTGAACATTGTGTGGTGGACCTTTTAAGGTCCGTTTTGACTGGTCATGGGCCTAAAACGGAGTCACGTAGCACAAGTTACGCACATTTTAGCACGAAACCCAGTTTTTGCCGATACGCGAAAGGCGGGGGTATATGGGGTTTCTCGTCCGGACCGACCGTGCCGGATTGCCATGGAAATTTACGTGGGCATTGTACAATGTTATTTAGAATGTTTTAAGCATATATTACTTACAAAAAACCGATCTAGAGCCGCAAATTGCCATAGACACGCATTGGCCGAACCGAACCGAACGTACGTCGTGCAGTTTATCAAAACACAATCAAATCATGGTGTATTGCCACCAAACGCCCTGCACATTGTGTGGTGGACCTTCCAAGGTCCGTTTTGACAGGTCATGGGCCTAAAACGGAGTCACGTAGCAGAAGTTACTTACATTTTAGCGCGAAACTCAATTTTTGCCGATACGCGAAAGGCGGGGGTATAGGGGGTTTCTCGTCCGGACCGACCGTGCCGGATTGCCATGGAAATTTACGTGGGCCTTCTACAATATTATTTAAAATGTTTTAAGCATATATTACATACAAAAAACCGATCTAGAGCCGCAAATTGCCGTAGACACGCATTGGCCGAACCGAACCGAACGTACGTCGTGCAGTTTATCGAAACACACCCAAATCATGGTGTATTGCCACCAAACGCCCTACACATTGTGTGGTGGACCTTCCAAGGTCCGTTTTGACTGGTCATGGGTCTAAAACGGAGTCACGTAGCAGAAGTTACGCACATTTCAGCGCGAAACCCAGTTTTTGACGATACGTGAAAGGCGGGGGTATAGGGGGTTTCTCGTCCGGACCGACCGTGCCGGATTGCCATGGAAATTTACGTGGGCCTTCTACAATGTTATTTAGAATGTTTTAAGCATATATTACTTACAAAAAACCGATCTAGAGCCGCAAATTGCCGTAGACACGCATTGGCCGAACCGAACCGAACGTACGTCGTGCAGTTTATCGAAACACACTCAAATCATGGTGTATCGGCACCAAACGCCTTGCATATTGTGTGGTGGACCTTCCAAGGTCCGTTTTGACTGGTCATGGGCCTAAAACGGAGTCACGTAGCAGAAGTTACGCACATTTTAGCGCGAAACCCAGTTTTTGCCGATACGCGAAAGGCGGGGGTATAGGGGGTTTCTCGTCCGGACCGACCGTGCCGGATTGCCATGAAATTTTACGTGGGCCTTCTACAATGTTATTTAGAATGTTTTAAGCATATATTACTTACAAAAAACCGATTTAGAGCCGCAAATTGCCGTAGACATGCATTGGCCGAACCGAACAGAACGTACGTCGTGCAGTTTATCGAAACACACTTAAATCATGGTGTATTGCCACCAAACCCCCTGAACATTGTGTGGTGGACCTTTTAAGGTCCGTTTTGACTGGTCATGGGCCTAAAACGGAGTCACGTAGCAGAAGTTACGCACATTTTAGCACACGAAACCCAGTTTTTGCCGATACGCGAAAGGCGGGGGTATATGGGGTTTCTCGTCCGGACCGACCGTGCCGGATTGCCATGGAAATTTACGTGGGCATTGTACAATGTTATTTAGAATGTTTTAAGCATATATTACTTACAAAAAACCGATCTAGAGCCGCAAATTGCCATAGACACGCATTGGCCGAACCGAACCGAACGTACGTCGTGCAGTTTATCGAAACACACTCAAATCATGGTGTATCGGCACCAAACGCCTTGCATATTGTGTGGTGGACCTTCCAAGGTCCGTTTTGACTGGTCATGGGCCTAAAACGGAGTCACGTAGCAGAAGTTACGCACATTTTAGCGCGAAACCCAGTTTTTGCCGATACGCGAAAGGCGGGGGTATAGGGGGTTTCTCGTCCGGACCGACCGTGCCGGATTTCCATGAAAATTTACGTGGGCCTTCTACAATGTTATTTAGAATGTTTTAAGCATATATTACTTACAAAAAACCGATCTAGAGACGCAAATTGCCGTAGACATGCATTGGCCGAACCGAACAGAACGTACGTCGTGCAGTTTATCGAAACACACTTAAATCATGGTGTATTGCCACCAAACCCCCTGAACATTGTGTGGTGGACCTTTTAAGGTCCGTTTTGACTGGTCATGGGCCTAAAACGGAGTCACGTAGCACAAGTTACGCACATTTTAGCACGAAACCCAGTTTTTGCCGATACGCGAAAGGCGGGGGTATATGGGGTTTCTCGTCCGGACCGACCGTGCCGGATTGCCATGGAAATTTACGTGGGCATTGTACAATGTTATTTAGAATGTTTTAAGCATATATTACTTACAAAAAACCGATCTAGAGCCGCAAATTGCCATAGACACGCATTGGCCGAACCGAACCGAACGTACGTCGTGCAGTTTATCAAAACACAATCAAATCATGGTGTATTGCCACCAAACGCCCTGCACATTGTGTGGTGGACCTTCCAAGGTCCGTTTTGACAGGTCATGGGCCTAAAACGGAGTCACGTAGCAGAAGTTACGCACATTTTAGCAAGAAACCCAGTTTTTGCCGATACGCAAAAGGCGAAGGTATAGGGGGTTTCTCGTCCGGACCGACCGTGCTGGATTGCCATGGAAATTTACATGGGCCTTCTACAATGTTATTTAGAATGTTTTAAGCATATATTACTTACAAAAAACCGATCTAGAGCCGCAAATTGCCATAGACACGCATTGGCCGAACCGAACCGAACGTACGTTGTGCAGTTTATCGAAACACACTCAAATCATGGTGTATCGGCACCAAACGCCTTGCATATTGTGTGGTGGACCTTCCAAGGTCCGTTTTGACTGGTCATGGGCCTAAAACGGAGTCACGTAGCAGAAGTTACGCACATTTTAGCGCGAAACCCAGTTTTTGCCGATACGCGAAAGGCGGGGGTATAGGGGGTTTCTCGTCCGGACCGACCGTGCCGGATTGCCATGGAAATTTACGTGGGCCTTCTACAATATTATTTAAAATGTTTTAAGCATATATTACATACAAAAAACCGATCTAGAGCCGCAAATTGCCGTAGACACGCATTGGCCGAACCGAACCGAACGTACGTCGTGCAGTTTATCGAAACACACCCAAATCATGGTGTATTGCCACCAAACGCCCTACACATTGTGTGGTGGACCTTCCAAGGTCCGTTTTGACTGGTCATGGGTCTAAAACGGAGTCACGTAGCAGAAGTTACGCACATTTCAGCGCGAAACCCAGTTTTTGACGATACGTGAAAGGCGGGGGTATAGGGGGTTTCTCGTCCGGACCGACCGTGCCGGATTGCCATGGAAATTTACGTGGGCCTTCTACAATGTTATTTAGAATGTTTTAAGCATATATTACTTACAAAAAACCGATCTAGAGCCGCAAATTGCCGTAGACACGCATTGGCCGAACCGAACCGAACCGAACGTACGTCGTGCAGTTTATCGAAACACACTCAAATCATGGTGTATCGGCACCAAACGCCTTGCATATTGTGTGGTGGACCTTCCAAGGTCCGTTTTGACTGGTCATGGGCCTAAAACGGAGTCACGTAGCAGAAGTTACGCACATTTTAGCGCGAAACCCAGTTTTTGCCGATACGCGAAAGGCGGGGGTATAGGGGGTTTCTCGTCCGGACCGACCGTGCCGGATTGCCATGAAAATTTACGTGGGCCTTCTACAATGTTATTTAGAATGTTTTAAGCATATATTACTTACAAAAAACCGATTTAGAGCCGCAAATTGCCGTAGACATGCATTGGCCGAACCGAACAGAACGTACGTCGTGCAGTTTATCGAAACACACTTAAATCATGGTGTATTGCCACCAAACCCCCTGAACATTGTGTGGTGGACCTTTTAAGGTCCGTTTTGACTGGTCATGGGCCTAAAACGGAGTCACGTAGCAGAAGTTACGCACATTTTAGCACACGAAACCCAGTTTTTGCCGATACGCGAAAGGCGGGGGTATATGGGGTTTCTCGTCCGGACCGACCGTGCCGGATTGCCATGGAAATTTACGTGGGCATTGTACAATGTTATTTAGAATGTTTTAAGCATATATTACTTACAAAAAACCGATCTAGAGCCGCAAATTGCCATAGACACGCATTGGCCGAACCGAACCGAACGTACGTCGTGCAGTTTATCGAAACACACTCAAATCATGGTGTATCGGCACCAAACGCCTTGCATATTGTGTGGTGGACCTTCCAAGGTCCGTTTTGACTGGTCATGGGCCTAAAACGGAGTCACGTAGCAGAAGTTACGCACATTTTAGCGCGAAACCCAGTTTTTGCCGATACGCGAAAGGCGGGGGTATAGGGGGTTTCTCGTCCGGACCGACCGTGCCGGATTTCCATGAAAATTTACGTGGGCCTTCTAAAATGTTATTTAGAATGTTTTAAGCATATATTACTTACAAAAAACCGATCTAGAGACGCAAATTGCCGTAGACATGCATTGCCGAACCGAACAGAACGTACGTCGTGCAGTTTATCGAAACACACTTAAATCATGGTGTATTGCCACCAAACCCCCTGAACATTGTGTGGTGGACCTTTTAAGGTCCGTTTTGACTGGTCATGGGCCTAAAACGGAGTCACGTAGCACAAGTTACGCACATTTTAGCACGAAACCCAGTTTTTGCCGATACGCGAAAGGCGGGGGTATATGGGGTTTCTCGTCCGGACCGACCGTGCCGGATTGCCATGGAAATTTACGTGGGCATTGTACAATGTTATTTAGAATGTTTTAAGCATATATTACTTACAAAAAACCGATCTAGAGCCGCAAATTGCCATAGACACGCATTGGCCGAACCGAACCGAACGTACGTCGTGCAGTTTATCAAAACACAATCAAATCATGGTGTATTGCCACCAAACGCCCTGCACATTGTGTGGTGGACCTTCCAAGGTCCGTTTTGACAGGTCATGGGCCTAAAACGGAGTCACGTAGCAGAAGTTACGCACATTTTAGCACGAAACCCAGTTTTTGCCGATACGCAAAAGGCGAAGGTATAGGGGGTTTCTCGTCCGGACCGACCATGCCGGATTGCCATGGAAATTTACATGGGCCTTCTACAATGTTATTTAGAATGTTTTAACCATATATTACTTACAAAAAACCGATCTAGAGCCGCAAATTGCCATAGACACGCATTGGCCGAACCGAACCGAACGTACGTTGTGCAGTTTATCGAAACACACTCAAATCATGGTCTATTGCCACCAAACGCCCTGCACATTGTGTGGTGGACCTTCCAAGGTCCGTTTTGACTGGTCATGGGCCTAAAACGGTGTCACGTAGCAGAAGTTAAGCACATTTTAGCGCGAAACCCAGTTTTTGCCGATACGTGAAAGGCGGGGGTATAGGGGGTTTCTCGTCCGGACCGACCGTGCCGGATTGCCATGGAAATTTACGTGGGCCTTCTACAATGTTATTTAGAATGTTTTAAGCATATATTACATACAAAAAACCGATCTAGAGCCGCAAATTGCCGTAGACACGCATTGGCCGAACCGAACCGAACGTACGTCGTGAAGTTTATCGAAACACACCCAAATCATGGTGTATTGCCACCGTCGTGCAGTTTATCAAAACACAATCAAATCATGGTGTATTGCCACCAAACGCCCTGCACATTGTGTGGTGGACCTTCCAAGGTCCGTTTTGACTGGTCATGGGCCTAAAACGGAGTCACGTAGCAGAAGTTACACACATTTTAGCACGAAACCCAGTTTTTGCCGATACGCGAAAGGCGGAGGTATATGGGGTTTCTCGTCCGGACCGACCGTGCCGGATTGCCATGGAAATTTACGTAGGCCTTCTATAATGTTATTTAGAATGTTTTAAGCATATATTACTTACAAAAAACCGATCTAGAGACGCAAATTGCCATAGACACGCATTGGCCGAACCGAACAGAATGTACGTCGTGCAGTTTATCGAAACACACTCAAATCATGGTGTATTGCCACCAAACCCCCTGCACATTGTGTGGTGGACCTTTTAAGGTCCGTTTTGACTGGTCATGGGCCTAAAACGGAGTCACGTAGCAGAAGTTACGCACATTTTAGCACGAAACCCAGTTTTTGCCGATACGCGAAAAGCGGGGTATAGGGGGTTTCTCGTCTGGACCGACCATGCCGGATAGCCATGGAAATTTACATGGGCCTTCTACAATGTTATTTAGAATGTTTTAAGCATATATTACTTACAAAAAACCGATCTAGAGCCGCAAATTGCCATAGACACGCATTGGCCGAACCGAACCGAACGTACGTTGTGCAGTTTATCGAAACACACTCAAATCATGGTCTATTGCCACCAAACGCCCTGTACATTGTGTGGTGTACCTTCCAAGGTCCGTTTTGACTGGTCATGGGCCTAAAACAGAGTCACGTAGCAGAAGTTACGCACATTTTAGCGCGTAACCCAGTTTTTGCCGATACGTGAAAGGCGGGGGTATTGGGGGTTTCTCGTCCGGACAGACCGTGCCGGATTGCCTTGGAAATTTACGTGGGCCTTCTACAATATTATTTAGAATGTTTTAAGCATATATTACATACAAAAAACCGATCTAGAGCCGCAAATTGCCGTAGACACGCATTGGCCGAACCGAACCGAACGTACGTCGTGCAGTTTATCGAAACACACCCAAATCATGGTGTATTGCCACCAAACGCATTACACATTGTGTGGTGGACCTTCCAAGGTCCGTTTTGACTGGTCATGGGTCTAAAACGGAGTCACGTAGCAGAAGTTACGCACATTTCAGCGCGAAACCCAGTTTTTGACGATACGTGAAAGGCGGGGGTATAGGGGGTTTCTCGTCCGGACCGACCGTGCCGGATTGCCATGGAAATTTACGTGGGCCTTCTACAATGTTATTTAGAATGTTTTAAGCATATATTACTTACAAAAAACCGATTTAGAGCCGCAAATTGCCGTAGACACGCATTGGCCGAACCGAACCGAACGTACGTCGTGCAGTTTATCGAAACACACTCAAATCATGGTAAATTGCCACCAAACGCCCTGCACATTGTGTGGTGGACCTTCCAAGGTCCGTTTTGACAGGTCATGGGCCTAAAACGGAGTCACGTAGCAGAAGTTACGCACATTTTAGCGCGAAACCCAGTTTTTGCCGATACGCGAAAGGCGGAGGTATATGGGGTTTCTCGTCCGGACCGACCGTGCCGGATTGCCATGGAAATTTACGTAGGCCTTCTACAATGTTATTTAGAATGTTTTAAGCATATATTACTTACAAAAAACCGATCTAGAGACGCAAATTGCCATAGACACGCATTGGCCGAACCGAACAGAATGTACGTCGTGCAGTTTATCGAAACACACTCAAATCATGGTGTATTGCCACCAAACCCCCTGCACATTGTGTGGTGGACCTTTTAAGGTCCGTTTTGACTGGTCATGGGCCTAAAACGGAGTCACGTAGCAGAAGTTACGCACATTTTAGCACGAAACCCAGTTTTTGCCGATACGCGAAAAGCGGGGGTATAGGGGGTTTCTCGTCTGGACCGACCATGCCGGATAGCCATGGAAATTTACATGGGCCTTCTACAATGTTATTTAGAATGTTTTAAGCATATATTACTTACAAAAAACCGATCTAGAGCCGCAAATTGCCATAGACACGCATTGGCCGAACCGAACCGAACGTACGTTGTGCAGTTTATCGAAACACACTCAAATCATGGTCTATTGCCACCAAACGCCCTGTACATTGTGTGGTGTACCTTCCAAGGTCCGTTTTGACTGGTCATGGGCCTAAAACAGAGTCACGTAGCAGAAGTTACGCACATTTTAGCGCGTAACCCAGTTTTTGCCGATACGTGAAAGGCGGGGGTATTGGGGGTTTCTCGTCCGGACAGACCGTGCCGGATTGCCTTGGAAATTTACGTGGGCCTTCTACAATATTATTTAGAATGTTTTAAGCATATATTACATACAAAAAACCGATCTAGAGCCGCAAATTGCCGTAGACACGCATTGGCCGAACCGAACCGAACGTACGTCGTGCAGTTTATCGAAACACACCCAAATCATGGTGTATTGCCACCAAACGCATTACACATTGTGTGGTGGACCTTCCAAGGTCCGTTTTGACTGGTCATGGGTCTAAAACGGAGTCACGTAGCAGAAGTTACGCACATTTCAGCGCGAAACCCAGTTTTTGACGATACGTGAAAGGCGGGGGTATAGGGGGTTTCTCGTCCGGACCGACCGTGCCGGATTGCCATGGAAATTTACGTGGGCCTTCTACAATGTTATTTAGAATGTTTTAAGCATATATTACTTACAAAAAACCGATTTAGAGCCGCAAATTTCCGTAGACACGCATTGGCCGAACCGAACCGAACGTACGTCGTGCAGTTTATCGAAACACACTCAAATCATGGTGTATCGGCACCAAACGCCTTGCATATTGTGTGGTGGACCTTCCAAGGTCCGTTTTGACTGGTCATGGGCCTAAAACGGAGTCACGTAGCAGAAGTTACGCACATTTTAGCGCGAAACCCAGTTTTTGCCGATACGCAAAGGCGGGGGTATAGGGGGTTTCTCGTCCGGACCGACCGTGCCGGATTGCCATGAAAATTTACGTGGGCCTTCTACAATGTTATTTAGAATGTTTTAAGCATATATTACTTACAAAAAACCGATATAGTGCCGCAAATTGCCGTAGACACGCATTGGTCGAACCGAACCGAACGTACGTCGTGCAGTTTATCGAAACACACTCAAATCATGGTCTATTGGCACCAAACGCCCAGAACATTGTGTGGTGGACCTTCCAAGGTCCGTTTTGATTGGTCATAGGCATAAAACGGAGTCACGTAGCAGAAGTTACGCACATTTTAGCGCGAAACCCAGTTTTTGCCGATACGCGAAAGGCGGGGGTATAGGGGGTTTCTCGTTCGGACTGACCGTGCCGGATTGCCATGGAAATTTACGTGGTCCTTCTACAATGTTATTTAGAATGTTTTAATCATATATTACTTACAAAAAACCGATATAGAGCCGCAAATTACCGTAGACACGCATTGGCCGAACCGAATGTACGTCGTGCAGTTTATCGAAACACACTCAAATCATGGTGTATTGCCACCAAACGCCCTGCACATTGTATGGTGGACCTTCCAAGGTCCGTTTTGACTGGTCATGGGCATAAAACGGAGTTACGTAGCAGAAGTTACGCACATTTTAGCGCGAAACCCAGTGTTTGCCGATACGCGAAAGGCGGGGGTATAGGGGGTTTCTCGTCCGGACCGACCGTGCCGGATTGCCATGGAAATTTACGTGGGCCTTCTACAATGTTATATAGAATGTTTTAAGCATATATTACTTACAAAAAACCGATATAGAGCCGCAAATTGCCGTAGACACGCATTGGTCGAACCGAACCGAACGTACGTCGTGCAGTTTATCGAAACACACACAAATCATGGTGTGTTGCCACCAAACGCCCTACACATTGTGTGGAGGACCTTCCAAGGTCCGTTTTGACTGGTCATGGGTCTAAATCGGAGTCACGTAGCAGAAGTTACGAACATTTCAGCGCGAAACCCAGTTTTTGACGATACGCGAAAGGCGAGGGTATAGGGGGTTTCTCGTTCGGACCGACCGTGCCGGATTGCCATGGAAATTTACGTGGGCCTTCTACAATATTATTTAGAATGTTTTAAGCATATATTACATACAAAAAACCGATCTAGAGCCGCAAATTGTCGTAGACACGCATTGGCCGAACCGAACCGAACGTACGTCGTGCAGTTTATCGAAACACACCCAAATCATGGTGTATTGCCACTAAACGCATTACACATTGTGTGGTGGACCTTCCAAGGTCCGTTTTGACTGGTCATGGGTCTAAAACGGAGTCACGTAGCAGAAGTTACGCACATTTCAGCGCGAAACCCAGTTTTTGACGATACGTGAAAGGTGGGGGTATAGGGGGTTTCTCGTCCGGACCGACCGTGCCGGATTGCCATGGAAATTTACGTGGGCCTTCTACAATGTTATTTAGAATGTTTTAATCATATATTACTTACAAAAAACCGATCTAGAGCCGCAAATTGCCGTAGACACGCATTGGCCGAACCGAACCGAACGTACGTCGTGCAGTTTATCGAAACACACTCAAATCATGGTGTATCGGCACCAAACGCCTTGCATATTGTGTGGTGGACCTTCCAAGGTCCGTTTTGACTGGTCATGGGCCTAAAACGGAGTCACGTAGCAGAAGTTACGCACATTTTAGCGCGAAACCCAGTTTTTGCCGATACGCGAAAGGCGGGGGTATAGGGGGTTTCTCGTCCGGACCGACCGTGCCGGATTGCCATGAAAATTTACGTGGGCCTTCTACAATGTTATTTAGAATGTTTTAAGCATATATTACTTACAAAAAACCGATATAGTGCCGCAAATTGCCGTAGACACGCATTGGTCGAACCGAACCGAACGTACGTCGTGCAGTTTATCGAAACACACTCAAATCATGGTCTATTGGCACCAAACGCCCAGAACATTGTGTGGTGGACCTTCCAAGGTCCGTTTTGATTGGTCATGGGCATAAAACGGAGTCACGTAGCAGAAGTTACGCACATTTTAGCGCGAAACCCAGTTTTTGCCGATACGCGAAAGGCGGGGGTATAGGGGGTTTCTCGTTCGGACTGACCGTGCCGGATTGCCATGGAAATTTACGTGGTCCTTCTACAATGTTATTTAGAATGTTTTAATCATATATTACTTACAAAAAACCGATATAGAGCCGCAAATTGCCATAGACACGCATTGGCCGAACCGAATGTACGTCGTGCAGTTTATCGAAACACACTCAAATCATGGTGTATTGCCACCAAACGCCCTGCACATTGTATGGTGGACCTTCCAAGGTCCGTTTTGACTGGTCATGGGCATAAAACGGAGTTACGTAGCAGAAGTTACGCACATTTTAGCGCGAAACCAAGTGTTTGCCGATACGCGAAAGGCGGGGGTATAGGGGGTTTCTCGTCCGGACCGACCGTGCCGGATTGCCATGGAAATTTACGTGGGCCTTCTACAATGTTATATAGAATATTTTAAGCATATATTACTTACAAAAAACCGATATAGAGCCGCAAATTGCCGTAGACACGCATTGGTCGAACCGAACCGAACGTACGTCGTGCAGTTTATCGAAACACACACAAATCATGGTGTATTGCCACCAAACGCCCTACACATTGTGTGGAGGACCTTCCAAGGTCCGTTTTGACTGGTCATGGGTCTAAAACGGAGTCACGTAGCAGAAGTTACGCACATTTCAGCGCGAAACCCAGTTTTTGACGATACGCGAAAGGCGAGGGTATAGGGGGTTTCTCGTTCGGACCGACCGTGCCGGATTGCCATGGAAATTTACGTGGGCCTTCTACAATGTTATTTAGAATGTTTTAATCATATACTACTTACAAAAAACCGATCTAGAGCCGCAAATTGCCATAGACACGCATTGGTCGAACCGAACCAAACGTACGTCGTGCAGTTTATCGAAACACACTCAAATCATGGTCTATTGCCACCAAACGCCCTGCACATTGTGTGGTGGACCTTCCAAGGTCCGTTTGGACTGGTCATGGGCCTAAAACGGAGTCACGTAGCAGAAGTTACGCACATTTTAGCGCGAAACCCAGTTTTTGCCGATACGTGAAAGGCGGGGGTATAGGGGGTTTCTCGTCCGGACCGACCGTGCCGGATTGCCATGAAAATTTACGTGGGCCTTCTACAATGTTATTTAGAATGTTTTAAGCATATATTACTTACAAAAAACCGATCAAGAGCCGCAAATTGCCGTAGACACGCATTGGCCGAACCGAACCGAACGTACGTCTTGCAGTTTATCGAAACACACTCAAATCATGGTGTATCGGCACCAAACGCCTTGCATATTGTGTGGTGGACCTTCCAAGGTCCGTTTTGACTGGTCATGGGTCTAAAACGGAGTCACGTAGCAGAAGTTACGCACATTTTAGCGCGAAACCCAGTTTTTGCCGATACGCGAAAGGCGGGGGTATAGGGGGTTTCTCGTCCAGACCGACCGTGCCGGATTGCCATGAAAATTTACGTGGGCCTTCTACAATGTTATTTAGAATGTTTTAAGCATATAGTACTTACAAAAAACCGATATAGTGCCGCAAATTGCCGTAGACACGCATTGGTCGAACCGAACCGAACGTACGTCGTGCAGTTTATCGAAACACACTCAAATCATGGTGTATTGGCACCAAACGCCCAGAACATTGTGTGGTGGACCTTCCAAGGTCCGTTTTGATTGGTCATGGGCATAAAACGGAGTCACGTAGCAGAAGTTACGCACATTTTAGCGCGAAACCCAGTTTTTGCCGATACGCGAAAGGCGGGGGTATAGGGGGTTTCTCGTTCGGACCGACCGTGCCGGATTGCCATGGAAATTTACGTGGTCCTTCTACAATGTTATTTAGAATGTTTTAATCATATATTACTTACAAAAAACCGATATAGAGCCGCAAATTACCGTAGACACGCATTGGCCGAACCGAATGTACGTCATGCAGTTTATAGAAACACACTCAAATCATGGTGTATTGCCACCAAACGCCCTGCACATTGTGTGGTGGACCTTCCAAGGTCCGTTTTGACTGGTCATGGGCATAAAACGGAGTCACGTAGCAGAAGTTAGGCACATTTTAGCGCGAAACCCAGTTTTTGCCGATACGCGAAAGGCGGGGGTATAGGAGGTTTCTCGTCCGGACCTACCGTGCCGGATTGCCATGGAAATTTACGTGGTCCTTCTACAATGTTATTTAGAATGTTTTAAGCATATATTACTTACAAAAACCCGATATAGTGCCGCAAATTGCCGTAGACACGCATTGGTCGAACCGAACCGAACGTACGTCGTGCAGTTTATCGAAACACACTCAAATCATGGTCTATTGGCACCAAACGCCCAGAACATTGTGTGGTGGACCTTCCAAGGTCCGTTTTGATTGGTCATGGGCATAAAACGGAGTCACGTAGCAGAAGTTACGCACATTTTAGCGCGAAACCCAGTTTTTGCCGATACGCGAAAGGCGGGGGTATAGGGGGTTTCTCGTTCGGACTGACCGTGCCGGATTGCCATGGAAATTTACGTGGTCCTTCTACAATGTTATTTAGAATGTTTTAATCATATATTACTTACAAAAAACCGATATAGAGCCGCAAATTGCCATAGACACGCATTGGCCGAACCGAATGTACGTCGTGCAGTTTATCGAAACACACTCAAATCATGGTGTATTGCCACCAAACGCCCTGCACATTGTATGGTGGACCTTCCAAGGTCCGTTTTGACTGGTCATGGGCATAAAACGGAGTTACGTAGCAGAAGTTACGCACATTTTAGCGCGAAACCAAGTGTTTGCCGATACGCGAAAGGCGGGGGTATAGGGGGTTTCTCGTCCGGACCGACCGTGCCGGATTGCCATGGAAATTTACGTGGGCCTTCTACAATGTTATATAGAATATTTTAAGCATATATTACTTACAAAAAACCGATATAGAGCCGCAAATTGCCGTAGACACGCATTGGTCGAACCGAACCGAACGTACGTCGTGCAGTTTATCGAAACACACACAAATCATGGTGTATTGCCACCAAACGCCCTACACATTGTGTGGAGGACCTTCCAAGGTCCGTTTTGACTGGTCATGGGTCTAAAACGGAGTCACGTAGCAGAAGTTACGCACATTTCAGCGCGAAACCCAGTTTTTGACGATACGCGAAAGGCGAGGGTATAGGGGGTTTCTCGTTCGGACCGACCGTGCCGGATTGCCATGGAAATTTACGTGGGCCTTCTACAATGTTATTTAGAATGTTTTAATCATATACTACTTACAAAAAACCGATCTAGAGCCGCAAATTGCCATAGACACGCATTGGTCGAACCGAACCAAACGTACGTCGTGCAGTTTATCGAAACACACTCAAATCATGGTCTATTGCCACCAAACGCCCTGCACATTGTGTGGTGGACCTTCCAAGGTCCGTTTGGACTGGTCATGGGCCTAAAACGGAGTCACGTAGCAGAAGTTACGCACATTTTAGCGCGAAACCCAGTTTTTGCCGATACGTGAAAGGCGGGGGTATAGGGGGTTTCTCGTCCGGACCGACCGTGCCGGATTGCCATGAAAATTTACGTGGGCCTTCTACAATGTTATTTAGAATGTTTTAAGCATATATTACTTACAAAAAACCGATCAAGAGCCGCAAATTGCCGTAGACACGCATTGGCCGAACCGAACCGAACGTACGTCGTGCAGTTTATCGAAACACACTCAAATCATGGTGTATCGGCACCAAACGCCTTGCATATTGTGTGGTGGACCTTCCAAGGTCCGTTTTTACTGGTCATGGGTCTAAAACGGAGTCACGTAGCAGAAGTTACGCACATTTTAGCGCGAAACCCAGTTTTTGCCCATACGCGAAAGGCGGGGGTATAGGGGGTTTCTCGTCCGGACCGACCGTGCCGGATTGCCATGAAAATTTACGTGGGCATTCTACAATGTTATTTAGAATGTTTTAAGCATATAGTACTTACAAAAAACCGATATAGTGCCGCAAATTGCCGTAGACACGCATTGGTCGAACCGAACCGAACGTACGTCGTGCAGTTTATCGAAACACACTCAAATCATGGTGTATTGGCACCAAACGCCCAGAACATTGTGTGGTGGACCTTCCAAGGTCCGTTTTGATTGGTCATGGGCATAAAACGGAGTCACGTAGCAGAAGTTACGCACATTTTAGCGCGAAACCCAGTTTTTGCCGATACGCGAAAGGCGGGGGTATAGGGGGTTTCTCGTTCGGACCGACCGTGCCGGATTGCCATGGAAATTTACGTGGTCCTTCTACAATGTTATTTAGAATGTTTTAATCATATATTACTTACAAAAAACCGATATAGAGCCGCAAATTACCGTAGACACGCATTGGCCGAACCGAATGTATGTCATGCAGTTTATCGAAACACACTCAAATCATGGTGTATTGCCACCAAACGCCCTGCACATTGTGTGGTGGACCTTCCAAGGTCCGTTTTGACTGGTCATGGGCATAAAACGGAGTCACGTAGCAGAAGTTACGCACATTTTAGCGCGAAACCCAGTTTTTGCCGATACGCGAAAGGCGGGGGTATAGGGGGTTTCTCGTCCGGACCGACCGTGCCGGATTGCCATGGAAATTTACGTGGGCCTTCTACAATGTTATATAGAATGTTTTAAGCATATATTACTTACAAAAAACCGATATAGAGCCGCAAATTGCCGTAGACACGCATTGGTCGAACCGAACCGAACGTACGTCGTGCAGTTTATCGAAACACACACAAATCATGGTGTATTACCACCAAACGCCCTACACATTGTGTGATGGACCTTCCAAGGTCCGTTTTGACTGGTCATGGGTCTAAAACGGAGTCACGTAGCAGAAGTTACGCACATTTCAGCGCGAAACCCAGTTTTTGACGATACGCGAAAGGCGGGGGTATAGGGGGTTTCTCGTTCGGACCGACCGTGCCGGATTACCATGGAAATTTACGTGGGCCTTCTACAATGTTATTTAGAATGTTTTAATCATATACTACTTACAAAAAACCGATCTAGAGCCGCAAATTGCCATAGACACGCATTGGTCGAACCTAACCAAACGTACGTCGTGCAGTTTATCGAAACACACTCAAATCATGGTCTATTGCCACCAAACGCCCTGCACATTGTGTGGTGGACCTTCCAAGGTCCGTTTTGACTGGTCATGGGCCTAAAATGGAGTCACGTAGCAGAATTTACGCACATTTTAACGCGAAACCCAGTTTTTGCCGATACGTGAAAGGCGGGGGTATAGGGGGTTTCTCGTCCGGACCGACCGTGCCGGATTGCCATGGAAATTTACGTGGGACTTCTACAATGTTATTTAGAATGTTTTAATCATATACTACTTACAAAAAACCGATCTAGAGCCGCAAATTGCCATAGACACGCATTGGTCGAACCTAACCAAACGTACGTCGTGCAGTTTATCGAAACACACTCAAATCATGGTCTATTGCCACCAAACGCCCTGCACATTGTGTGGTGGACCTTCCAAGGTCCGTTTTGACTGGTCATGGGCCTAAAATGGAGTCACGTAGCAGAATTTACGCACATTTTAACGCGAAACCCAGTTTTTGCCGATACGTGAAAGGCGGGGGTATAGGGGGTTTCTCGTCCGGACCGACCGTGCCGGATTGCCATGGAAATTTACGTGGGCCTTCTACAATGTTATATAGAATGTTTTAAGCATATATTACTTACAAAAAACAGATATAGAGCCGCAAATTGCCGTAGACACGCATTGGTCGAACCGAACCGAACGTACGTCGTGCTGTTTATCGAAACACACACAAATCATGGTGTATTGCCACCAAACGCCCTACACATTGTGTGGTGGACCTTCCAAGGTCCGTTTTGACTGGTCATGGGTCTAAAACGGAGTCACGTAGCAGAAGTTACGCACATTTCAGCGCGAAACCCAGTTTTTGACGATACGCGAAAGGCGGGGGTATAGGGGGTTTCTCGTTCGGACCGACCGTGCCGGATTGCCATGGAAATTTACGTGGGCCTTCTACAATGTTATATAGAATGTTTTAAGCATATATTACTTACAAAAAACCGATATAGAGCCGCAAATTGCCGTAGACACGCATTGGTCGAACCGAACCGAACGTACGTCGTGCAGTTTATCGAAACACACACAAATCATGGTGTATTGCCACCAAACGCCCTACACATTGTGTGGTGGACCTTCCAAGGTCCGTTTTGACTGGTCATGGGTCTAAAACGGAGTCACGTAGCAGAAGTTACGCACATTTCAGCGCGAAACCCAGTTTTTGACGATACGCGAAAGGCGGGGGTATAGGGGGTTTCTCGTTCGGACCGACCGTGCCGGATTGCCATGGAAATTTACGTGGGCCTTCTACAATGTTATATAGAATGTTTTAAGCATATATTACTTACAAAAAACCGATATAGAGCCGCAAATTGCCGTAGACACGCATTGGTCGAACCGAACCGAACGTACGTCGTGCAGTTTATCGAAACACACACAAATCATGGTGTATTGCCACCAAACGCCCTACACATTGTGTGGTGGACCTTCCAAGGTCCGTTTTGACTGGTCATGGGTCTAAAACGGAGTCACGTAGCAGAAGTTACGCACATTTCAACGCGAAACCCAGTTTTTGACGATACGCGAAAGGCGGGGGTATATGGGGTTTCTCGTTCGGACCGACCGTGCCGGATTGCCATGGAAATTTACGTGGGCCTTCTACAATGTTATTTAGAATGTTTTAATCATATACTACTTACAAAAAACCGATCTAGAGCCGCAAATTGCCATAGACACGCATTGGTCGAACCGAACCAAACGTACGTCGTGCAGTTTATCGAAACACACTCAAATCATGGTCTATTGCCACCAAACGCCCTGCACATTGTGTGGTGGACCTTCCAAGGTCCGTTTTGACTGGTCATGGGCCTAAAATGGAGTCACGTAGCAGAATTTACGCACATTTTAACGAGAAACCCAGTTTTTGCCGATACGTGAAAGGCGGGGGTATAGGGGGTTTCTCGTCCGGACCGACCGTGCCGGATTGCCATGGAAATTTACGTGGGCCTTCTACAATGTTATTTAGAATGTTTTAAGCATATATTACATACAAAAAACCGATCTAGAGTCGCAAATTGCCGTAGACACGCATTGGCCGAACCGAACCGAACGTACGTCATGCAGTTTCTCGAAACACACCCAAATCATGGTGTATTGCCACCAAACGCCCTACACATTGTGTGGTGGACCTTCCAAGGTCCGTTTTGACTGGTCATGGGTCTAAAACGGAGTCACGTAGCAGAAGTTACGCACATTTCAGCGCGAAACCCAGTTTTTGACGATACGTGAAAGGCGGGGGTATAGGGGGTTTCTCGTCCGGACCGACCGTGCCGGATTGCCATTGAAATTTACGTGGGCCTTCTACAATATTATTTAGAATGTTTTAAGCATATATTACTTACAAAAAACCGATCTAGAGCCGCAAATTGCCGTAGACACGCATTGACCGAACCGAACCGAACGTACGTCGTGCAGTTTATCGAAACATACTCAAATCATGGTGTATCGGCACCAAACGCGCTGCATATTGTGTGGTGGACCTTCCAAGGTCCGTTTTGACTGGTCATGGGCCTAAAACGGAGTCACGTAGCAGAAGTTACGCACATTTTAGCGCGAAACCCAGTTTTTGCCGATACGCGAAAGGCGGGTATAGGGGGTTTCTCGTCCGGACCGACCGTGCCGGATTGCCATGGAAATTTACGTGGGCCTTCTACAATGTCATTTAGAATGTTTTAAGCATATATTACTTACAAAAAACAGATATAGTGCCGCAAATTGCCGTAGACACGCATTGGTCGAACCGAACCGAACGTACGTCGTTCAGTTTATCGAAACACACTCAAATCATGGTGTATTGCCACCAAACGCCCTGCACATTGTGTGGTGGACCTTCCAAGGTCCGTTTTGACTGGTCATGGGCATAAAACGGAGTCACGTAGCAGAAGTTACGCACATTTTAGCGCGAAACCCAGTTTTTGCCGATACGTGAAAGGCGGGGGTATAGGGGGTTTCTCGTCCGGACCGACCGTGCCGGATTGCCATGGAAATTTACGTGGGCCTTCTACAATGTTATTTAGAATGTTTTAAACATATATTACATACAAAAAACCGATCTAGAGCCGCAAATTGCCGTAGACACGCATTGGTCGAACCGAACCGAACGTACGTCGTGCAGTTTATCGAAACACACACAAATCATGGTGTATTGCCACCAAACGCCCTAAACATTGTGTGGTGAACCTTCCAAGGTCCGTTTTGACTGGTCATGGGTCTAAAACGGAGTCACGTAGCAGAAGTTACGCACATTTCAGCGCGAAACCCAGTTTTTGACGATACGCGAACGTATAGGGGGTTTCTCGTTCGGACCGACCGTGCCGGATTGCCATGGAAATTTACGTGGGCCTTCTACAATGTTATTTAGAATGTTTTAATCATATACTACTTACAAAAAACTGATCTAGAGCCGCAAATTGCCATAGACACGCATTGGTCGAACCGAACCGAACGTACGTCGTGCAGTTTATCGAAACACACTCAAATCATGGTCTATTGCCACCAAACGCCCTGCACATTGTGTGGTGGACCTTCCAAGGTCCGTTTTGACTGGTCATGGGCTTAAAACGGAGTCACGTAGCAGAAGTTACGCACATTTTAACGCGAAACCCAGTTTTTGCCGATACGTGAAAGGCAGGGGTATAGGGGGTTTCTCGTCCGGACCGACCGTGCCGGATTGCCATGGAAATTTACGTGGGCCTTCTACAATGTTATTTAGAATGTTTTAAGCATATATTACATACAAAAAACCGATCTAGAGCCGCAAATTTCCGTAGACACGCATTGGCCGAACCGAACCGAACGTACGTCATGCAGTTTATCGAAACACACCCAAATCATGGTGTATTGCCACCAAACGCCCTACACATTGTGTGGTGGACCTTCCAAGGTCCGTTTTGACTGGTCATGGGTCTAAAACGGAGTCACGTAGCAGAAGTTACGCACATTTTAGCGCGAAACCCAGTTTTTGCCGATACGCGAAAGGCGGGTATAGGGGGTTTCTCGTCCGGACCGACCGTGCCGGATTGCCATGGAAATTTACGTGGGCCTTCTACAATGTTATTTAGAATGTTTTAAGCATATATTACTTACAAAAAACAGATATAGTGCCGCAAATTGCCGTAGACACGCATTGGTCGAACCGAACCGAACGTACGTCGTTCAGTTTATCGAAACACACTCAAATCATGGTGTATTGCCACCAAACGCCCTGCACATTGTGTGGTGGACCTTTCAAGGTCCGTTTTGACTGGTCATGGGCATAAAACGGAGTCACGTAGCAGAAGTTACGCACATTTTAGCGCGAAACCCAGTTTTTGCCGATACGCGAAAGGCGGGGGTATAGGGGTTTCTCGTCCGGACCGACCGTGCCGAATTGCCATGGAAATTTACGTGGGCCTTCTACAATGTTATTTAGAATGTTTTAAGCATATATTACTTACAAAAAACCGATATAGAGCCGCAAATTGCCGTAGACACGCATTGGCCGAACCGAACCGAACGTACGTCGTGAAGTTTATCGAAACACACTCAAATCATGGTGTATTGGCACCAAACGCCCTGCACATTGTGTGGTGGACCTTCCAAGGTCCGTTTTGACTAGTCATGGGCATAAAACGGAGTCACGTAGCAGAAGTTACGCACATTTTAGCGCGAAACCCAGTTTTTGCCGATACGCGAAAGGCGGGGTATAGGGGGTTTCTCGTCCGGACCGACCGTGCCGGATTGCCATTGAAATTTACGTGGGACTTCTACAATGTTATTTAGAATGTTTTAAGCATATATTACTTACAAAAAACCGATCTAGAGCCGCAAATTGCCGTAGACACGCATTGACCGAACCGAACCGAACGTACGTCGTGCAGTTTATCGAAACATACTCAAATCATGGTGTATCGGCACCAAACGCGCTGCATATTGTGTGGTGGACCTTCCAAGGTCCGTTTTGACTGGTCATGGGCCTAAAACGGAGTCACGTAGCAGAAGTTACGCACATTTTAGCGCGAAACCCAGTTTTTGCCGATACGCGAAAGGCGGGGGTATAGGGGGTTTCTCGTCCGGACCGACCGTGCCGGATTGCCATGGAAATTTACGTGGGCCTTCTACAATGTTATTTAGAATGTTTTAAGCATATATTACTTACAAAAAACAGATATAGTGCCGCAAATTGCCGTAGACACGCATTGGTCGAACCGAACCGAACGTACGTCGTTCAGTTTATCGAAACACACACAAATCATGGTGTATTGCCACCAAACGCCCTGCACATTGTGTGGTGGACCTTCCAAGGTCCGTTTTGACTGGTCATGGGCATAAAACGGAGTCACGTAGCAGAAGTTACGCACATTTTAGCGCGAAACCCAGTTTTTGCCGATACGTGAAAGGCGGGGGTATAGGGGGTTTCTCGTCCGGACCGACCGTGCCGGATTGCCATGGAAATTTACGTGGGCCTTCTACAATGTTATTTAGAATGTTTTAAACATATATTACATACAAAAAACCGATCTAGAGCCGCAAATTGCCGTAGACACGCATTGGTCGAACCGAATCGAACGTACGTCGTGCAGTTTATCGAAACACACACAAATCATGGTGTATTGCCACCAAACGCCCTAAACATTGTGTGGTGAACCTTCCAAGGTCCGTTTTGACTGGTCATGGGTCTAAAACGGAGTCACGTAGCAGAAGTTACGCACATTTCAGCGCGAAACCCAGTTTTTGACGATACGCGAAAGGCGGGGGTATAGGGGGTTTCTCGTTCGGACCGACCGTGCCGGATTGCCATGGAAATTTACGTGGGCCTTCTACAATGTTATTTAGAATGTTTTAATCATATACTACTTACAAAAAACCGATCTAGAGCCGCAAATTGCCATAGACACGCATTGGTCGAACCGAACCGAACGTACGTCGTGCAGTTTATCGAAACACACTCAAATCATGGTCTATTGCCACCAAACGCCCTGCACATTGTGTGGTGGACCTTCCAAGGTCCGTTTTGACTGGTCATGGGCCTAAAACGGAGTCACGTAGCAGAAGTTACGCACATTTTAACGCGAAACCCAGTTTTTGCCGATACGTGAAAGGCGGGGGTATAGGGGGTTTCTCGTCCGGACCGACCGTGCCGGATTGCCATGGAAATTTACGTGGGCCTTCTACAATGTTATTTAGAATGTTTTAAGCATATATTACATACAAAAAACCGATCTAGAGCCGCAAATTGCCGTAGACACGCATTGGCCGAACCGAACCGAACGTACGTCATGCAGTTTATCGAAACACACCCAAATCATGGTGTATTGCCACCAAACGCCCTACACATTGTGTGGTGGACCTTCCAAGGTCCGTTTTGACTGGTCATGGGCATAAAACGGAGTCACGTAGCAGAAGTTACGCACATTTTAGCCTGAAACCCAGTTTTTGCCGATACGCGAAAGGCGGGGGTATAGGTGGTTTCTCGTCCGGATCGACCGTGCCGGATTGCCATGGAAATTTACGTGGGCCTTCTACAATGTTATTTAGAATGTTTTAAGCATATATTACTTACATAAAACCGATATAGAGCCGCAAATTGCCGTAGACACGCATTGGCCGAACCGAACCAAACGTACGTTGTGCAGTTTATCGAAACACACTCAAATCATGGTGTATTGGCACCAAACGCCCTGCACATTGTGTGGTGGACCTTCCAAGGTCCGCTTTGACTAGTCAAGGGCATAAAACGGAGTCACGTAGCAGAAGTTACGCACATTTTAGCGCGAAACCCAGTTTTTGTCGATACGCGAAAGGCGGGGGTATAGGGGTTTCTCGTCCGGACCGACCATGTCGGATTACCATGGAAATTTACGTGGGCTATTTACAATGTTATTTAGAATGTTTTAAGCATATATTACTTACAAAAAACGATCTAGAGACCCAAATTGCCGTAGACACGCATTGGTCGAACCGAACCGAACGTACGTCGTGCAGTTTATCGAAACACACTCAAATCATGGTGTATTGGCACCAAACGCCCTGTACATTGTGTGGTGGACCTTCCAAAGTCCGTTTTGACTGGTCATGGGCCTAAAACGGAGTCACGTAGCAGAAGTCACGCACTTTTTAGCGCAAAACCCAATTTTTGTCGATACGCGAAAGTCAGGGGTATAGGGGGTTTCTCGACCGGACCGACCATGCCGGATTGCCATGGAAATTTTCGTGGGCCTTCTACAATGTTATTTAGAATGTTTTAAGCATATATTACTTACAAAAAACCGATCTAGAGCCGCAAATTGCCATAGACACGCATTGGCCGAACCGAACCGAACGTACGTCGTGCAGTTTATTGAAACACACTCAAATCATGGTGTATTTCCACCAAACGCCCTGCACATTGTGTGGTGGACCTTCCAAGGTCCATTTTGACTGGTCATGGGCCTAAAACGGAGTCACGTAGCAGAAGTTACGCACATTTTAGCGCGAAACCCAGTTTTTGCCGATACGCGAAAGGCGGGGGTATAGGGGGTTTCTCGTCAGGACCGACCGTGCCGGATTGCCATGGAAATTTACGTGGGCCTTCTACAAAGTTATTTATAATGTTTTAAGCATATATTACTTACAAAAAACCGATCTAGAGCCGCAAATTGCCGTAGACACGCATTGGCCGAACCGAACCGAATGTACGTCGTTCAGTTTATCGAAACACACTCAAATCATGATGTATCGTCCCCAAATCCCTACACATTGTGTGGTAGACCTTCCAAGGTCCGTTTTGACTGGTCATGGGCCTAAAACGGAGTCACGTAGCAGAAGTTACGCACATTTTAGCGCGAAACCCAGTTTTTGCCGATACGCGAAAGGCGGGGGCATAGGGGGTTTCTCGTCCGGACCGACCATGCCGGATTGCCATGGAAATTTACGTGGGCCTTCTACAATGTTATTTAGAATGTTTTAAGCATATATTACTTACAAAAAACCGATCTAGAGCCGCAAATTGCCGTAGACACGCATTGGCCGAACCGAACCGAACGTACATCGTGCAGTTTATCGAAACATACTCAAATTATGGTGTATTGCCACCAAACGCCCTGCACATTGTGTGGTAGACCTTCCAAGGTCCGTTTTGACAGGTCATGGGCCTAAAACGGAGTCACGTAGCAGAAGTTACGCACATTTTAGCGCGAAACCCAGTTTTTGCCGATACGCGAAAGGCGAGGGTATAGGGGGTTTCTCGTCCGGACCGATCGTGCCGGACTGCCACGGAAATTTACGTGGGCCTTATAGAATGTTATTTAGAAAGTTTTAAGCATATATTACTTACAAAAAACCGATCTAGAGCCGCAAATTTCCGTAGACACGCATTGGTCGAACCGAATCGAACGTACGTCGTGCAGTTTATCGAAACACACTCAAATCATGGTGTATTGGCACCAAACGCCCTGTACATTGTGTGGTGGACCTTCCAAGGTCCGTTTTGACTGGTCATGGGCCTAAAACGGAGTCACGTAGCAGAAGTTACGCTCATTTTAGCGCGAAACCCAGTTTTTGCCGATACGCGAAAGGCGGGGTATAGGGGGTTTCTCGTCCGGACCGACCGTGTCGGAATGCCATGGAAATTTACGTGGGCTTTATAGAATGTTATTTAGAATGTTTTAAGCATATATTACTTACAAAAAACCGATCTAGAGCCGCTAATGGCCGTAGACACGCATTGGTCGAACCGAACCGAACGTACGTCGGGCAGTTTATCGAAACACACTCAAATCATGGTGTATTGCCACCAAACGCCCTGCACTTTGTGTGGTGGACCTTCCAAGGTCCATTTTGACTGGTCATGAGCCTAAAACAGAGTCACGTAGCAGAAGTCACGCACATTTTAGCGCGAAACCCAGTTTTTGCCGATACGCGAAAGACGGGGGTATAGGGGGTTTCTCGTCCGGACCGACCGTGCCGGATTGCCATGGAAATTTACGTGGGCCTTATATAATGTTATTTAGAATGTTTTAAGCATATATTACTTACAAAAACCGATCTAGAGCCGCAAATTTCCGTAGACACGCATTGGCCGAACCGAACCGAACATACGTCGTGCAGTTTATGGAAACACACTCAAATCATGGTGTATTGCCACCAAACGCCCTGCACTTTGTGTGGTGGACCTTCCAAGGTCCTTTTTGACTGGTCATGGTCCTTAAACGGAGTCACGTAGCAGAAGTTACGCACATTTTAGCGTGAAACCCAGTTTTTGCCGATACGCGAAAGGCGGGGGTATAGGGGGTTTCTCGTCCGGACCGACCGTGCCGGATTGCCATGGAAATTTACGTGGGCCTTCTACAATGTTATTTAGAATGTTTTAAGCATATATTACTAACAAAAAAACGATCTAGAGCCACAAATTGCCGTAGACACGCATTGGCCGAACCGAACCGAACGTACGTCGTGCAGTTTATCGAAACACACTCAAATCATGGTGTATTGCCACCAAACGCCCTGTACATTGTGTGTTGGACCTTCCAAGGTCCGTTTTGACTGGACATGGGCCTAAAACGGAGACACGTAGCAGAAGTTACGCACATTTTAGCGCGAAACCCAATTTTTGCCGATACGCGAAAGGCGGGGGTATATAGGGGGTTTCTCGTCCGGACCGACCGTGTCGGATTGCCATGGAAATTTACGTGGGCCTTCTGCAATGTTATTTAAAATGTTTTAAGCATATATTAATAACAAAAAAACGATCTAGAGCCACAAATTGCCGTAGACACGCATTGGCCGAACCGAACCGAACGTACGTCGTGCAGTTTATCGAAACACACTCAAATCATGGTGTATTGCCACCAAACGCCCTGTACATTGTGTGTTGGACCTTCCAAGGTCCGTTTTGACTGGTCATGTGCCTAAAACGGAGTCACGTAGCAGAAGTTACGCACATTTTAGCGCGAAATCCAGTTTTTGCCGATACGCGAAAGGCGGGGGTATAGGGGGTTTCTCGTCCGGACCGACCGTGCCGGATTGCCATGGAAATTTACGTGGACCTTCTACAATGTTATTTAGAATGCTTTAAGCATATATTACTTACAAAAAAACGATCTAGAGTCGCAAATTGCCGTAGACACGCATTGGTCGAACCGAACCGAACGTACATCGTGCAGTTTATCGAAACACACTCAAATCATGGTGTATTGGCACCAAACGCCCTGCACATTGTGTGGTGGACCTTCCAAGGTCCCTTTTGACTGGTCATGGGCTTAAAACGGAGTCACGTAGCAGAAGTTACGCAAATTTTATCGTGAAACCCAGTTTTTGCCGATACGCGAAAGGCGGGGGTATAGGGGTTTCTCGTCCGGACCGACCGTGCCGGATTTCCATGGAAATTTACGTGGGCATTCTACAATGTTATTTAGAATGTTTTAAGCATATATTACTTACAAAAAACCGATCTAGAGCCGCGAATTGCCGTAGACACGCATTGGCCGAACCGAACCGAACGTACGTCGTGAAGGTTATCGAAACACACTCAAATCATGGTGTATTGCCACCAAACGCCCTGCACATTGTGTGGTGGACCTTCCAAGGTCCGTTTTGACTGGTCATGGGCCTAAAACGGAGTCACGTAGCAGAAGTTACGCAAATTTTATAGTGAAACCCAGTTTTTGCCGATACGCGAAAGGCGGGGGTATAGGGGTTTCTCGTCCGGACCGACCGTGCCGGATTTCCATGGAAATTTACGTGGGCATTCTACAATGCTATTTAGAATGTTTTAAGCATTTATTACTAACAAAAAACCGATCTAGAGTCACGAATTGCCGTAGACACGCATTGGCCGAACCGAACCGAACGTACGTCGTGCAGGTTATCGAAACACACTCAAATCATGGTGTATTGCCACCAAACGACCTGCACATTGTCTGGTGGACCTTCCAAGGTCCGTTTTGACTGGTCATAGGCCTAAAACGGAGTCACGTAGTAGAAGTTACGCACATTTTAGCGCGAAACCAATTTTTGCCGATACGCGAAAGGCGGGGGTATAGGGGGTTTCTCGTCCGGACCGACCGTGCCGGATTGCCATGGAAATTTACGTGGTTCTTCTACAATGTTATTTAGAATGTTTTAAGCAAATATTACTTACAAAAAACCGATCTAGAGCCGCAAATTGCCGTAGACACGCATTGGCCGAACCGAACGTACGTCGTGCAGTTTATCGAAACACACTCAAATCATGGTGTATTGCCACCAAACGCCCTGCACATTGTGTGGTGAACCTTCCAAGGTCCGTTTTGACTGGTCATGGGCCTAAAACGGAGTCACGTAGCAAAAGTTACGCACATTTTAGCGCGAAATCCAGTTTTTGCCGATACGCGAAAGGCGGCGGTAGAGGGGGTTTTCTCGTCCGGACCGACCGTGCCGGATTGCCATGGAAATTTACGTGGACCTTCTACAATGTTATTTAGAATGTTTTAAGCATATATTACTTACAAAAAAACGATCTAGAGCCGCAAATTGCCGTAGACACGCATTGGCTGAACCGAACCGAACGTAAATCGTACAGTTTATCGAAACACACTCAAATCATGGTGTATTGCCACCAAACGCCCTGCACATTGTGTGGTGGACCTTCCAAGGTCCGTTGTGACTGGTCATGGGCCTAAAACGGAGTCACGTAGCAGAAGTTACGCAAATTTTATCGTGAAACCCAGTTTTTGCCGATCCGCGAAAGGCGGGGGTATAGGGGTTTCACGTCCGGACCGACCGTGCCGGATTTCCATGGAAATTTACGTGGGCATTCTACAATGTTATTTAGAATGTTTTAAGCATATATTACTTACAAAAAACCGATCTAGAGCCGCGAATTGCCGTAGACACGCATTGGCCGAACCGAACCGAACGTACGTCGTGCAGGTTATCGAAACACACTCAAATCATGGTGTATTGCCACCAAACGCCCTGCACATTGTGTGGTGGACCTTCCAAGGTCCGTTTTGACTGGTCATGGGCCTAAAACGGAGTCACGTAGATGAAGTTACGCAAATTTTATCGTGAAACCCAGTTTTTGCCGATACGCGAAAGGCGGGGGTATAGGGGTTTCTCGTCCGGACCGACCGTGCCGGATTTCCATGGAAATTTACGTGGGCATTCTACAATGTTATTTAGAATGTTTTAAGCATATATTACTTACAAAAAACCGATCTAGAGCCGCAAATTGCCGTAGACACGCATTGGCCGAACCGAACCGAACGTACGTCGTGCAGGTTATCGAAACACACTCAAATCATGGTGTATTGCCACCAAACGCCCTGCACATTGTGTGGTGGACCTTCCAAGGTCCGTTTTGACTGGTCATGGGCCTAAAACGGAGTCACGTAGCAGAAGTTACGCACATTTTAGCGCGAAACCCAGTTTTTGCCGATACGCGAAAGGCAGGGGTATAGGGGGTTTCTCGTCCAGACCGACCGTGTCGGAATGCCATGGAAATTTACGTGGACCTTCTACAATGTTATTTAGAATGTTTTAAGCATATATTACTTACAAAAAACCGATCTAGAGCCGCAAATTGCCGTAGACACTGATTGGCCGAACCGAACCGAACGTACGTCGTGCAGGTTATCGAAACACACTCAAATCATGGTGTATTGCCACCAAACGCCCTGCACATTGTGTGGTGGACCTTCCAAGGTCCGTTTTGACTGGTCATGGGCCTAAAACGGAGTCACGTAGCAGAAGTTACGCAAATTTTATCGTGAAACCCAGTTTTTGCCGATACGCGAAAGGCGGGGGTATAGGGGTTTCTCGTCCGGACCGACCGTGCCGGATTTCCATGGAAATTTACGTGGGCATTCTACAATGTTATTTAGAATGTTTTAAGCATATATTACTTACAAAAAACCGATCTAGAGTCACGAATTGCCGTAGACACGCATTGGCCGAACCGAACCGAACGTACGTCGTGCAGGTTATCGAAACACACTCAAATCATGGGGTATTGCCACCAAACGCCCTGCACATTGTGTGGTGGACCTTCCAAGGTCCGTTTTGACTGGTCATGGGCCTAAAACGGAGTCACGTAGCAGAAGTTACGCACATTTTAGCGTGAAACCCAGTTTTTGCCGATACGCGAAAGGCGGGGGTATAGGGGGTTTCTCGTCCGGACCGACCGTGCCGGATTGCCATGGAAATTTACGTGGTTCTTCTACAAAGTTATTTAGAATGTTTTAAGCATATATTACTTACAAAAAACCGATCTAGAGCCGCAAATTGCCGTAGACACGCATTGGTCGAACCGAACGTACGTCGTGCAGTTTATCGAAACACACTCAAATCATGGTGTATTGCCACCAAACGCCCAGCACATTGTGTGGTGAACCTTCCAAGGTCCGTTTTGACTGGTCATGGGCCTAAAACGGAGTCACGTAGCAAAAGTTACGAACATTTTAGCGCGAAATCCAGTTTTTGCCGATACGCGAAAGGCGGGGGTATAGGGGGTTTCTCGTCCGGACCGACGGTGCCGGATTGCCATGTAAATTTACGTGGACCTTCTACAATGTTATTTAGAATGTTTTAAGCATATATTACTTACAAAAAAACGATCTAGAGCCGCAAATTGCCGTAGACATGCATTGGCTGAACCGAACCGAACGTACATCGTACAGTTTATCGAAACACACTCAAATCATGGTGTATTGCCACCAAACGCCCTGCACATTGTGTGGTGGACCTTCCAAGGTCCGTTGTGACTGGTCATGGGCCTAAAACGGAGTCACGTAGCAGAATTACGCAAATTTTATCGTGAAACCCAGTTTTTGCCGATACGCGAAAGGCGGGGGTATAGGGGTTTCTCGTCCGGACCGACCGTGCCGGATTTCCATGGAAATTTACGTGGGCATTCTACAATGTTATTTAGAATGTTTTAAGCATATATTACTTACAAAAAACCGATCTAGAGCCGCGAATTGCCGTAGACACGCATTGGCCGAACCGAACCGAACGTACGTCGTGCAGGTTATCGAAACACACTCAAATCATGGTGTATTGCCACCAAACGCCCTGCACATTGTGTGGTGGACCTTCCAAGGTCCATTTTGACTGGTCATGGGCTTAAAACGGAGTCATGTAGCAGAAGTTACGCAAATTTTATCGTGAAACCCAGTTTTTGCCGATACACGAAAGGCGGGGGTATAGGGGTTTCTCGTCCGGACCGACCGTGCCGGATTTCCATGGAAATTTACGTGGGCATTCTACAATGTTATTTAGAATGTTTTAAGCATATATTACTTACAAAAAACCGATCTAGAGCCGCGAATTGCCGTAGACACGCATTGGCCGAACCGAACCGAACGTACGTCGTGAAGGTTATCGAAACACACTCAAATCATGGTGTATTGCCACCAAACGCCCTGCACATTGTGTGGTGGACCTTCCAAGGTCCGTCTTGACTGGTCATGGGCCTAAAACGGAGTCACGTAGCAGAAGTTACGCAAATTTTATCGTGAAACCCAGTTTTTGCCGATACGCGAAAGGCGGGGGTATAGGGGTTTCTCGTCCGGACCGACCGTGCCGGATTTCCATGGAAATTTACGTGGGCATTCTACAATGCTATTTAGAATGTTTTAAGCATATATTACTAACAAAAAACCGATCTAGAGTCACGAATTGCCGTAGACACGCATTGGCCGAACCGAACCGAACGTACGTCGTGCAGGTTATCGAAACACACTCAAATCATGGTGTATTGCCACCAAACGACCTGCACATTGTGTGGTGGACCTTCCAAGGTCCATTTTGACTGGTCATGGGCTTAAAACGGAGTTATGTAGCAGAAGTTACGCAAATTTTATCGTGAAACCCAGTTTTTGCCGATACACGAAAGGCGGGGGTATAGGGGTTTCTCGTCCGGACCGACCGTGCCGGATTGCCATGGAAATTTACGTGGTTCTTCTACAAAGTTATTTAGAATGTTTTAAGCATATATTACTTACAAAAAACCGATCTAGAGCCGCAAATTGCCGTAGACACGCATTGGTCTAACCGAACGTACGTCGTGCAGTTTATCGAAACACACTCAAATCATGGTGTATTGCCACCAAACGCCCAGCACATTGTGTGGTGAACCTTCCAAGGTCCGTTTTGACTGGTCATGGGCCTAAAACGGAGTCACGTAGCAAAAGTTACGAACATTTTAGCGCGAAATCCAGTTTTTGCCGATACGCGAAAGGCGGGGGTATAGGGAGTTTCTCGTCCGGACCGACCGTGCCGGATTGCCATGGAAATTTACGTGGACCTTCTACAATGTTATTTAAAATGTTTTAAGCATATATTACTTACAAAAAAACGATCTAGAGCCGCAAATTGCCGTAGACACGCATTGGCTGAACCGAACCGAACGTACATCGTACAGTTTATCGAAACACACTCAAATCATGGTGTATTGCCACCAAACGCCCTGCACATTGTGTGGTGGACCTTCCAAGGTCCGTTGTGACTGGTCATGGGCCTAAAACGGAGTCACGTAGCAGAATTACGCAAATTTTATCGTGAAACCCAGTTTTTGCCGATACGCGAAAGGCGGGGGTATAGGGGTTTCTCGTCCGGACCGACCGTGCCGGATTTCCATGGAAATTTACGTGGGCATTCTACAATGTTATTTAGAATGTTTTAAGCATATATTACTTACAAAAAACCGATCTAGAGTCCCGAATTGCCGTAGACACGCATTGGCCGAACCGAACCGAACGTACGTCGTGCAGGTTATCGAAACACACTCAAATCATGGTGTATTGCCACCAAACGCCCTGCACATTGTGTGGTGGACCTTCCAAGGTCCGTTTTGACTGGTCATGGGCCTAAAACGGAGTCACGTAGCAGAAGTTACGCACATTTTAGCGCGAAACCAATTTTTGCCGATACGCGAAAGGCGGGGGTATAGGGGGTTTCTCGTCCGGACCGACCGTGCCGGATTGCCATGGAAATTTACGTGGTTCTTCTACAATGTTATTTAGAATGTTTTAAGTATATATTACTTACAAAAAACCGATCTAGAGCCGCAAATTGCCGTAGACACGCATTGGCCGAACCGAACGTACGTCGTGCAGTTTATCGAAACACACTCAAATCATGGTGTCTTGCCACCAAACGCCCTGCACATTGTGTGGTGAACCTTCCAAGGTCCGTTTTGACTGGTCATGGGCCTAAAACGGAGTCACGTAGCAAAAGTTACGCACATTTTAGCGCGAAATCCAGTTTTTGCCGATACGCGAAAGGCGGCGGTAGAGGGGGTTTCTCGTCCGGACCGACCGTGCCGGATTGCCATGGAAATTTACGTGGACCTTCTACAATGTTATTTAGAATGTTTTAAGCATATATTACTTACAAAAAAACGATCTAGAGCCGCAAATTGCCGTAGACACGCATTGGCTGAACCGAACCGAACGTAAATCGTGCAGTTTATCGAAACACACTCAAATCATGGTGTATTGCCACCAAACGCCCTGCACATTGTGTGGTGGACCTTCCAAGGTCCGTTGTGACTGGTCATGGGCCTAAAACGGAGTCACGTAGCAGAAGTTACGCAAATTTTATCGTGAAACCCAGTTTTTGCCGATACGCGAAAGGCGGGGGTATAGGGGTTTCACGTCCGGACCGACCGTGCCGGATTTCCATGGAAATTTACGTGGGCATTCTACAATGTTATTTAGAATGTTTTAAGCATATATTACTTACAAAAAACCGATCTAGAGCCGCGAATTGCCGTAGACACGCATTGGCCGAACCGAACCGAACGTACGTCGTGCAGGTTATCGAAACACACTCAAATCATGGTGTATTGCCACCAAACGCCCTGCACATTGTGTGGTGGACCTTCCAAGGTCCGTTTTGACTGGTCATGGGCATAAAACGGAGTCACGTAGATGAAGTTACGCAAATTTTATCGTGAAACCCAGTTTTTGCCGATACGCGAAAGGCGGGGGTATAGGGGTTTCTCGTCCGGACCGACCGTGCCGGATTTCCATGGAAATTTACGTGGGCATTCTACAATGTTATTTACAATGTTTTAAGCATATATTACTTACAAAAAACCGATCTAGAGCCGCAAATTGCCGTAGACACGCATTGGCCGAACCGAACCGAACGTACGTCGTGCAGGTTATCGAAACACACTCAAATCATGGTGTATTGCCACCAAACGCCCTGCACATTGTGTGGTGGACCTTCCAAGGTCCGTTTTGACTGGTCATGGGCCTAAAACGGAGTCACGTAGCAGAAGTTACGCACATTTTAGCGCGAAACCCAGTTTTTGCCGATACGCGAAAGGCAGGGGTATAGGGGGTTTCTCGTCCAGACCGACCGTGTCGGAATGCCATGGAAATTTACGTGGACCTTCTACAATGTTATTTAGAATGTTTTAAGCATATATTACTTACAAAAAACCGATCTAGAGCCGCAAATTGCCGTAGACACACATTGGCCGAACCGAACCGAACGTACGTCGTGCAGGTTATCGAAACACACTCAAATCATGGTGTATTGCCACCAAACGCCCTGCACATTGTGTGGTGGACCTTCCAAGGTCCATTTTGACTGGTCATGGGCTTAAAACGGAGTTATGTAGCAGAAGTTACGCAAATTTTATCGTGAAACCCAGTTTTTGCCGATACACGAAAGGCGGGGGTATAGGGGTTTCTCGTCCGGACCGACCGTGCCGGATTTCCATGGAAATTTACGTGGGCATTCTACAATGTTATTTAGAATGTTTTAAGCATATATTACTTACAAAAAACCGATCTAGAGCCGCGAATTGCCGTAGACACGCATTGGCCGAACCGAACCGAACGTACGTCGTGAAGGTTATCGAAACACACTCAAATCATGGTGTATTGCCACCAAACGCCCTGCACATTGTGTGGTGGACCTTCCAAGGTCCGTCTTGACTGGTCATGGGCCTAAAACGGAGTCACGTAGCAGAAGTTACGCAAATTTTATCGTGAAACCCAGTTTTTGCCGATACGCGAAAGGCGGGGGTATAGGGGTTTCTCGTCCGGACCGACCGTGCCGGATTTCCATGGAAATTTACGTGGGCATTCTACAATGCTATTTAGAATGTTTTAAGCATATATTACTAACAAAAAACCGATCTAGAGTCACGAATTGCCGTAGACACGCATTGGCCGAACCGAACCGAACGTACGTCGTGCAGGTTATCGAAACACACTCAAATCATGGTGTATTGCCACCAAACGACCTGCACATTGTGTGGTGGACCTTCCAAGGTCCGTTTTGACTGGTCATGGGCCTAAAACGGAGTCACGTAGCAGAAGTTACGCACATTTTAGCGCGAAACCAATTTTTGCCGATACGCGAAAGGCGGGGGTATAGGGGGTTTCTCGTCCGGACCGACCGTGCCGGATTGCCATGGAAATTTACGTGGTTCTTCTACAATGTTATTTAGAATGTTTTAAGCATATATTACTTACAAAAAACCGATCTAGAGCCGCAAATTGCCGTAGACACGCATTGGCTGAACCGAACCGAACGTACATCGTACAGTTTATCGAAACACACTCAAATCATGGTGTATTGCCACCAAACGCCCTGCACATTGTGTGGTGAACCTTCCAAGGTCCGTTTTGACTGGTCATGGGCCTAAAACGGAGTCACGTAGCAAAAGTTACGCACATTTTAGCGCGAAATCCAGTTTTTGCCGATACGCGAAAGGCGGCGGTAGAGGGGGTTTCTCGTCCGGACCGACCGTGCCGGATTGCCATGGAAATTTACGTGGACCTTCTACAATGTTATTTAGAATGTTTTAAGCATATATTACTTACAAAAAAACGATCTAGAGCCGCAAATTGCCGTAGACACGCATTGGCTGAACCGAACCGAACGTAAATCGTGCAGTTTATCGAAACACACTCAAATCATGGTGTATTGCCACCAAACGCCCTGCACATTGTGTGGTGGACCTTCCAAGGTCCGTTGTGACTGGTCATGGGCCTAAAACGGAGTCACGTAGCAGAAGTTACGCAAATTTTATCGTGAAACCCAGTTTTTGCCGATACGCGAAAGGCGGGGGTATAGGGGTTTCACGTCCGGACCGACCGTGCCGAATTTCCATGGAAATTTACGTGGGCATTCTACAATGTTATTTAGAATGTTTTAAGCATATATTACTTACAAAAAACCGATCTAGAGCCGCGAATTGCCGTAGACACGCATTGGCCGAACCGAACCGAACGTACGTCGTGCAGGTTATCGAAACACACTCAAATCATGGTGTATTGCCACCAAACGCCCTGCACATTGTGTGGTGGACCTTCCAAGGTCCGTTTTGACTAGTCATGGGCCTAAAACGGAGTCACGTAGATGAAGTTACGCAAATTTTATCGTGAAACCCAGTTTTTGCCGATACGCGAAAGGCGGGGGTATAGGGGTTTCTCGTCCGGACCGACCGTGCCGGATTTCCATGGAAATTTACGTGGGCATTCTACAATGTTATTTAGAATGTTTTAAGCATATATTACTTACAAAAAACCGATCTAGAGCCGCAAATTGCCGTAGACACGCATTGGCCGAACCGAACCGAACGTACGTCGTGCAGGTTATCGAAACACACTCAAATCATGGTGTATTGCCACCAAACGCCCTGCACATTGTGTGGTGGACCTTCCAAGGTCCGTTTTGACTGGTCATGGGCCTAAAACGGAGTCACGTAGCAGAAGTTACGCACATTTTAGCGCGAAACCCAGTTTTTGCCAATACGCGAAAGGCGGGGGTATAGGGGGTTTCTCGTCCAGACCGACCGTGCCGGAATGCCATGGAAATTTACGTGGTTCTTCTACAATGTTATTTAGAATGTTTTAAGCATATATTACTTACAAAAAACCGATCTAGAGCCGCAAATTGCCGTAGACACACATTGGCCGAACCGAACCGAACGTACGTCGTGCAGGTTATCGAAACACATTCAAATCATGGTGTATTGCCACCAAACGCCCTGTACATTGTGTGGTGGACCTTTCAAGGTCCGTTTTGACTGGTCATGGGCCTAAAACGGAGTCACGTAGCAGAAGTTACGCAAATTTTATCGTGAAACCCAGTTTTTGCCGATACGCGAAAGGCGGGGGTATAGGGGTTTCTCGTCCGG
Organism: Arctium lappa; assembly: GCA_023525745.1. Classification (NCBI taxonomy): domain Eukaryota; kingdom Viridiplantae; phylum Streptophyta; class Magnoliopsida; order Asterales; family Asteraceae; genus Arctium; species Arctium lappa. The sequence goes on along the minus strand of CM042057.1, from coordinate 76,569,361 downwards.
ACCGACCGTGCCGGATTTCCATGGAAATTTACGTGGGCATTCTACAATGTTATTTAGAATGTTTTAAGCATATATTACTTACAAAAAACCGATCTAGAGTCCCGAATTGCCGTAGACACGCATTGGCCGAACCGAACCAAACGTACGTCGTGCAGGTTATCTAAACACACTCAAATCATGGTGTATTGCCACCAAACGCCCTGCACATTGTGTGGTGGACCTGCCAAGGTCCGTTTTGACTGGTCATGGGCCTAAAACGGAGTCACGTAGCAGAAGTTACGCACATTTTAGCGCGAAACCCAGTTTTTGCCGATACGCGAAAGGCGGGGGTATAGGGGGTTTCTCGTCCGGACCGACCGTGCCGAATTGCCATGGAAATTTACGTGGTTCTTCTACAATGTTATTTAGAATGTTTTAAGCATATATTACTTACAAAAAACCGATCTAGAGCTGCAAATTGCCGTAGACACGCATTGGTCGAACCGAACGTACGTCGTGCAGTTTATCGAAACACACTCAAATCATGGTGTATTGCCACCAAACGCCCTGCACATTGTGTGGTGGACCTTCCAAGGTCCGTTGTGACTGGTCATGGGCCTAAAACGGAGTCACGTAGCAGAAGTTACGCAAATTTTATCGTGAAACCCAGTTTTTGCCGATACGCGAAAGGCGGGGGTATAGGGGTTTCACGTCCAGACCGACCGTGCCGGATTTCCATGGAAATTTACGTGGGCATTCTACAATGTTATTTAGAATGTTTTAAGCATATATTACTTACAAAAAACCGATCTAGAGCCGCGAATTGCCGTAGACACGCATTGGCCGAACCGAACCGAACGTACGTCGTGCAGGTTATCGAAACACACTCAAATCATGGTGTATTGCCACCAAACGCCCTGGACATTGTGTGGTGGACCTTCCAAGGTCCGTTTTGACTGGTCATGGGCCTAAAACGGAGTCACGTAGATGAAGTTACGCAAAATTTATCGTGAAACCCAGTTTTTGCCGATACGCGAAAGGCGGGGGTATAGGGGTTTCTCGTCCGGACCGACCGTGCCGGATTTCCATGGAAATTTACGTGGGCATTCTACAATGTTATTTACAATGTTTTAAGCATATATTACTTACAAAAAACCGATCTAGAGCCGCAAATTGCCGTAGACACGCATTGGCCGAACCGAACCGAACGTACGTCGTGCAGGTTATCGAAACACACTCAAATCATGGTGTATTGCCACCAAACGCCCTGCACATTGTGTGGTGGACCTTCCAAGGTCCGTTTTTACTGGTCATGGGCCTAAAACGGAGTCACGTAGCAGAAGTTACGCACATTTTAGCGCGAAACCCAGTTTTTGCCGATACGCGAAAGGCAGGGGTATAGGGGGTTTCTCGTCCCGACCGACCGTGTCGGAATGCCATGGAAATTTACGTGGACCTTCTACAATGTTATTTAGAATGTTTTAAGCATATATTACTTACAAAAAACCGATCTAGAGCCGCAAATTGCCGTAGACACACATTGACCGAACCGAACCGAACGTACGTCGTGCAGGTTATCGAAACACACTCAAATCATGGTGTATTGCCACCAAACGCCCTGCACATTGTGTGGTGGACCTTCCAAGGTCCGTTTTGACTGGTCATGGGCCTAAAACGGAGTCACGTAGCAGAAGTTACGCAAATTTTATCGTGAAACCCAGTTTTTGCCGATACGCGAAAGGCGGGGGTATAGGGGTTTCTCGTCCGGACCGATCGTGCCGGATTTCCATGGAAATTTACGTGGGCATTCTACAATGTTATTTAGAATGTTTTAAGCATATATTACTTACAAAAAACCGATCTAGAGTCACTAATTGCCGTAGACACGCATTGGCCGAACCGAACCGAACGTACGTCGTGCAGGTTATCGAAACACACTCAAATCATGGTGTATTGCCACCAAACGCCCTGCACATTGTGTGGTGGACCTTCCAAGGTCCGTTTTGACTGGTCATGGGCCTAAAACGGAGTCACGTAGCAGAAGTTACGCACATTTTAGCGCGAAACCCAGTTTTTGCCGATACGCGAAAGGCGGGGGTATAGGGGGTTTCTCGTCCGGACCGACCGTGCCGGATTGCCATGGAAATTTACGTGGTTCTTCTACAATGTTATTTAGAATGTTTTAAGCATATATTACTTACAAAAAACCGATCTAGAGCCGCAAATTGCCGTAGACACGCATTGGTCGAACCGAACGTACGTCGTGCAGTTTATCGAAACACACTCAAATCATGGTGTATTGCCACCAAACGCCCAGCACATTGTGTGGTGAACCTTCCAAGGTCCGTTTTGACTGGTCATGGGCCTAAAACGGAGTCACGTAGCAAAAGTTACGCACATTTTAGCGCGAAATCCAGTTTTTGCCGATACGCGAAAGGCGGGGGTATAGGGAGTTTCTCGTCCGGACCGACCGTGCCGGATTGCCATGGAAATTTACGTGGACCTTCTACAATGTTATTTAGAATGTTTTAAGCATATATTACTTACAAAAAAACGATCTAGAGCCGCAAATTGCCGTAGACACGCATTGGCTGAACCGAACCGAACGTACATCGTACAGTTTATCGAAACACACTCAAATCATGGTGTATTGCCACCAAACGCCCTGCACATTGTGTGGTGGACCTTCCAAGGTCCGTTGTGACTGGTCATGGGCCTAAAACGGAGTCACGTAGCAGAAGTTACGCAAATTTTATCGTGAAACCCAGTTTTTGCCGATACGCGAAAGGCGGGGGTATAGGGGTTTCTCGTCCGGACCGACCGTGCCGGATTTCCATGGAAATTTACGTGGGCATTCTACAATGTTATTTAGAATGTTTTAAGCATATATTACTTACAAAAAACCGATCTAGAGCCGCGAATTGCCGTAGACACGCATTGGCCGAACCGAACCGAACGTACGTCGTGCAGGTTATCGAAACACACTCAAATCATGGTGTATTGCCACCAAACGCCCTGCACATTGTGTGGTGGACCTTCCAAGGTCCGTTTTGACTGGTCATGGGCCTAAAACGGAGTCACGTAGCAGAAGTTACGCACATTTTAGCGCGAAACCCAGTTTTTGCCAATACGCGAAAGGCGGGGGTATAGGGGGTTTCTCGTCCAGACCGACCGTGCCGGAATGCCATGGAAATTTACGTGGACCTTCTACAATGTTATTTAGAATGTTTTAAGCATATATTACTTACAAAAAACCGATCTAGAGCCGCAAATTGCCGTAGACACACATTGGCCGAACCGAACCGAACGTACGTCGTGCAGGTTATCGAAACACACTCAAATCATGGTGTATTGCCACCAAACGCCCTGTACATTGTGTGGTGGACCTTTCAAGGTCCGTTTTGACTGGTCATGGGCCTAAAACGGAGTCACGTAGCAGAAGTTACGCACATTTTAGCGCGAAACCCAGTTTTTGCCAATACGCGAAAGGCGGGGGTATAGGGGGTTTCTCGTCCAGACCGACCGTGCCGGAATGCCATGGAAATTTACGTGGACCTTCTACAATGTTATTTAGAATGTTTTAAGCATATATTACTTACAAAAAACCGATCTAGAGCCGCAAATTGCCGTAGACACACATTGGCCGAACCGAACCGAACGTACGTCGTGCAGGTTATCGAAACACATTCAAATCATGGTGTATTGCCACCAAACGCCCTGTACATTGTGTGGTGGACCTTTCAAGGTCCGTTTTGACTGGTCATGGGCCTAAAACGGAGTCACGTAGCAGAAGTTACGCAAATTTTATCGTGAAACCCAGTTTTTGCCGATACGCGAAAGGCGGGGGTATAGGGGTTTCTCGTCCGGACCGACCGTGCCGGATTTCCATGGAAATTTACGTGGGCATTCTACAATGTTATTTAGAATGTTTTAAGCATATATTACTTACAAAAAACCGATCTAGAGTCCCGAATTGCCGTAGACACGCATTGGCCGAACCGAACCAAACGTACGTCGTGCAGGTTATCTAAACACACTCAAATCATGGTGTATTGCCACCAAACGCCCTGCACATTGTGTGGTGGACCTGCCAAGGTCCGTTTTGACTGGTCATGGGCCTAAAACGGAGTCACGTAGCAGAAGTTACGCACATTTTAGCGCGAAACCCAGTTTTTGCCGATACGCGAAAGGCGGGGGTATAGGGGGTTTCTCGTCCGGACCGACCGTGCCGAATTGCCATGGAAATTTACGTGGTTCTTCTACAATGTTATTTAGAATGTTTTAAGCATATATTACTTACAAAAAACCGATCTAGAGCTGCAAATTGCCGTAGACACGCATTGGTCGAACCGAACGTACGTCGTGCAGTTTATCGAAACACACTCAAATCATGGTGTATTGCCACCAAACGCCCTGCACATTGTGTGGTGGACCTTCCAAGGTCCGTTGTGACTGGTCATGGGCCTAAAACGGAGTCACGTAGCAGAAGTTACGCAAATTTTATCGTGAAACCCAGTTTTTGCCGATACGCGAAAGGCGGGGGTATAGGGGTTTCACGTCCAGACCGACCGTGCCGGATTTCCATGGAAATTTACGTGGGCATTCTACAATGTTATTTAGAATGTTTTAAGCATATATTACTTACAAAAAACCGATCTAGAGCCGCGAATTGCCGTAGACACGCATTGGCCGAACCGAACCGAACGTACGTCGTGCAGGTTATCGAAACACACTCAAATCATGGTGTATTGCCACCAAACGCCCTGGACATTGTGTGGTGGACCTTCCAAGGTCCGTTTTGACTGGTCATGGGCCTAAAACGGAGTCACGTAGATGAAGTTACGCAAATTTTATCGTGAAACCCAGTTTTTGCCGATACGCGAAAGGCGGGGGTATAGGGGTTTCTCGTCCGGACCGACCGTGCCGGATTTCCATGGAAATTTACGTGGGCATTCTACAATGTTATTTAGAATGTTTTAAGCATATATTACTTACAAAAAACCGATCTAGAGCCGCAAATTGCCGTAGACACGCATTGGCCGAACCGAACCGAACGTACGTCGTGCAGGTTATCGAAACACACTCAAATCATGGTGTATTGCCACCAAACGCCCTGCACATTGTGTGGTGGACCTTCCAAGGTCCGTTTTTACTGGTCATGGGCCTAAAACGGAGTCACGTAGCAGAAGTTACGCACATTTTAGCGCGAAACCCAGTTTTTGCCGATACGCGAAAGGCAGGGGTATAGGGGGTTTCTCGTCCAGACCGACCGTGTCGGAATGCCATGGAAATTTACGTGGACCTTCTACAATGTTATTTAGAATGTTTTAAGCATATATTACTTACAAAAAACCGATCTAGAGCCGCAAATTGCCGTAGACACACATTGACCGAACCGAACCGAACGTACGTCGTGCAGGTTATCGAAACACACTCAAATCATGGTGTATTGCCACCAAACGCCCTGCACATTGTGTGGTGGACCTTCCAAGGTCCGTTTTGACTGGTCATGGGCCTAAAACGGAGTCACGTAGCAGAAGTTACGCAAATTTTATCGTGAAACCCAGTTTTTGCCGATACGCGAAAGGCGGGGGTATAGGGGTTTCTCGTCCGGACCGATCGTGCCGGATTTCCATGGAAATTTACGTGGGCATTCTACAATGTTATTTAGAATGTTTTAAGCATATATTACTTACAAAAAACCGATCTAGAGTCACTAATTGCCGTAGACACGCATTGGCCGAACCGAACCGAACGTACGTCGTGCAGGTTATCGAAACACACTCAAATCATGGTGTATTGCCACCAAACGCCCTGCACATTGTGTGGTGGACCTTCCAAGGTCCGTTTTGACTGGTCATGGGCCTAAAACGGAGTCACGTAGCAGAAGTTACGCACATTTTAGCGCGGAACCCAGTTTTTGCCGATACGCGAAAGGCGGGGGTATAGGGGGTTTCTCGTCCGGACCGACCGTGCCGGATTGCCATGGAAATTTACGTGGTTCTTCTACAATGTTATTTAGAATGTTTTAAGCATATATTACTTACAAAAAACCGATCTAGAGCCGCAAATTGCCGTAGACACGCATTGGTCGAACCGAACGTACGTCGTGCAGTTTATCGAAACACACTCAAATCATGGTGTATTGCCACCAAACGCCCAGCACATTGTGTGGTGAACCTTCCAAGGTCCGTTTTGACTGGTCATGGGCCTAAAACGGAGTCACGTAGCAAAAGTTACGCACATTTTAGCGCGAAATCCAGTTTTTGCCGATACGCGAAAGGCGGGGGTATAGGGAGTTTCTCGTCCGGACCGACCGTGCCGGATTGCCATGGAAATTTACGTGGACCTTCTACAATGTTATTTAGAATGTTTTAAGCATATATTACTTACAAAAAAACGATCTAGAGCCGCAAATTGCCGTAGACACGCATTGGCTGAACCGAACCGAACGTACATCGTACAGTTTATCGAAACACACTCAAATCATGGTGTATTGCCACCAAACGCCCTGCACATTGTGTGGTGGACCTTCCAAGGTCCGTTGTGACTGGTCATGGGCCTAAAACGGAGTCACGTAGCAGAAGTTACGCAAATTTTATCGTGAAACCCAGTTTTTGCCGATACGCGAAAGGCGGGGGTATAGGGGTTTCTCGTCCGGACCGACCGTGCCGGATTTCCATGGAAATTTACGTGGGCATTCTACAATGTTATTTAGAATGTTTTAAGCATATATTACTTACAAAAAACCGATCTAGAGTCCCGAATTGCCGTAGACACGCATTGGCCGAACCGAACCGAACGTACGTCGTGCAGGTTATCGAAACACACTCAAATCATGGTGTATTGCCACCAAACGCCCTGCACATTGTGTGGTGGACCTTCCAAGGTCCGTTTTGACTGGTCATGGGCCTAAAACGGAGTCACGTAGCAGAAGTTACGCACATTTTAGCGCGAAACCCAGTTTTTGCCAATACGCGAAAGGCGGGGGTATAGGGGGTTTCTCGTCCAGACCGACCGTGCCGGAATGCCATGGAAATTTACGTGGACCTTCTACAATGTTATTTAGAATGTTTTAAGCATATATTACTTACAAAAAACCGATCTAGAGCCGCAAATTGCCGTAGACACACATTGGCCGAACCGAACCGAACGTACGTCGTGCAGGTTATCGAAACACACTCAAATCATGGTGTATTGCCACCAAACGCCCTGTACATTGTGTGGTGGACCTTTCAAGGTCCGTTTTGACTGGTCATGGGCCTAAAACGGAGTCACGTAGCAGAAGTTACGCAAATTTTATCGTGAAACCCAGTTTTTGCCGATACGCGAAAGGCGGGGGTATAGGGGTTTCTCGTCCGGACCGACCGTGCCGGATTTCCATGGAAATTTACATGGGCATTCTACAATGTTATTTAGAATGTTTTAAGCATATATTACTTACAAAAAACCGATCTAGAGTCCCGAATTGCCGTAGACACGCATTGGCCGAACCGAACCGAACGTACGTCGTGCAGGTTATCGAAACACACTCAAATCATGGTGTATTGCCACCAAACGCCCTGCACATTGTGTGGTGGACCTTCCAAGGTCCGTTTTGACTGGTCATGGGCCTAAAACGGAGTCACGTAGCAGAAGTTACGCACATTTTAGCGCGAAACCCAGTTTTTGCCGATACGCGAAAGGCGGGGGTATAGGGGGTTTCTCGTCCGGACCGACCGTGCCGGATTGCCATGGAAATTTACGTGGTTCTTCTACAATGTTATTTAGAATGTTTTAAGCATATATTACTTACAAAAAACCGATCTAGAGCCGCAAATTGCCGTAGACACGCATTGGTCGAACCGAACGTACGTCGTGCAGTTTATCGAAACACACTCAAATCATGGTGTATTGCCACCAAACGCCCTGCACATTGTGTGGTGGACCTTCCAAGGTCCGTTTTGACTGGTCATGGGCCTAAAACGGAGTCACGTAGCAAAAGTTACGCACATTTTAGCGCGAAATCCAGTTTTTGCCGATACGCGAAAGGCGGGGGTATAGGGGGTTTCTCGTCCGGACCGACCGTGCCGGATTGCCATGTAAATTTACGTGGACCTTCTACAATGTTATTTAGAATGTTTTAAGCATATATTACTTACAAAAAAACGATCTAGAGCCGCAAATTGCCGTAGACACGCATTGGCTGAACCGAACCGAACGTACATCGTACAGTTTATCGAAACACACTCAAATCATGGTGTATTGCCACCAAACACGCTGCACATTGTGTGGTGGACCTTCCAAGGTCCGTTGTGACTGGTGATGGGCCTAAAACGGAGTCACGTAGCAGAAGTTACGCAAATTTTATCGTGAAACCCAGTTTTTGCCGATACGCGAAAGGCGGGGGTATAGGGGTTTCTCGTCCGGACCGACCGTGCCGGATTTCCATGGAAATTTACGTGGGCATTCTACAATGTTATTTAGAATGTTTTAAGCATATATTACTTACAAAAAACCGATCTAGAGCCGCGAATTGCCGTAGACACGCATTGGCCGAACCGAACCGAACGTACGTCGTGCAGGTTATCGAAACACACTCAAATCATGGTGTATTGCCACCAAACGCCCTGCACATTGTGTGGTGGACCTTCCAAGGTCCGTTTTGACTGGTCATGGGCCTAAAACGGAGTCACGTAGCAGAAGTTACGCACATTTTAGCGCGAAACCCAGTTTTTGCCGATACGCGAAAGGCGGGGGTATAGGGGGTTTCTCGTCCAGACCGACCGTGCCGGAATGCCATGGAAATTTACGTGGACCTTCTACAATGTTATTTAGAATGTTTTAAGCATATATTACTTACAAAAAACCGATCTAGAGCCGCAAATTGCCGTAGACAAACATTGGCCGAACCGAACCGAACGTACGTCGTGCAGGTTATCGAAACACACTCAAATCATGGTGTATTGCCACCAAACGCCCTGTACATTGTGTGGTGGACCTTTCAAGGTCCGTTTTGACTGGTCATGGGCCTAAAACGGAGTCACGTAGCAGAAGTTACGCAAATTTTATCGTGAAACCCAGTTTTTGCCGATACGCGAAAGGCGGGGGTATAGGGGTTTCTCGTCCGGACCGACCGTGCCGGATTTCCATGGAAATTTACGTGGGCATTCTACAATGTTATTTAGAATGTTTTAAGCATATATTACTTACAAAAAACCGATCTAGAGTCCCGAATTGCCGTAGACACGCATTGGCCGAACCGAACCGAACGTACGTCGTGCAGGTTATCGAAACACACTCAAATCATGGTGTATTGCCACCAAACGCCCTGCACATTGTGTGGTGGACCTTCCAAGGTCCGTTTTGACTGGTCATGGGCCTAAAACGGAGTCACGTAGCAGAAGTTACGCACATTTTAGCGCGAAACCCAGTTTTTGCCGATACGCGAAAGGCGGGGGTATAGGGGGTTTTCTCGTCCGGACCGACCGTGCCGGATTGCCATGGAAATTTACGTGGTTCTTCTACAATGTTATTTAGAATGTTTTAAGCATATATTACTTACAAAAAACCGATCTAGAGCCGCAAATTGCCGTAGACACGCATTGGTCGAACCGAACGTACGTCGTGCAGTTTATCGAAACACACTCAAATCATGGTGTATTGCCACCAAACGCCCTGCACATTGTGTGGTGAACCTTCCAAGGTCCGTTTTGACTGGTCATGGGCCTAAAACGGAGTCACGTAGCAAAAGTTACGCACATTTTAGCGCGAAATCCAGTTTTTGCCGATACGCGAAAGGCGGGTATAGGGGTTTCTTGTCCGGACCGACCGTGCCGGATTGCCATGTAAATTTACGTGGACCTTCTACAATGTTATTTAGAATGTTTTAAGCATATATTACTTACAAAAAAACGATCTAGAGCCGCAAATTGCCGTAGACACGCATTGGCTGAACCGAACCGAACGTACATCGTACAGTTTATCGAAACACACTCAAATCATGGTGTATTGCCACCAAACGCCCTGCACATTGTGTGGTGGACCTTCCAAGGTCCGTTGTGACTGGTCATGGGCCTAAAACGGAGTCACGTAGCAGAAGTTACGCAAATTTTATCGTGAAACCCAGTTTTTGCCGATACGCGAAAGGCGGGGGTATAGGGGTTTCTCGTCCGGACCGACCGTGCCGGATTTCCATGGAAATTTACGTGGGCATTCTACAATGTTATTTAGAATGTTTTAAGCATATATTACTTACAAAAAACCGATCTAGAGCCGCGAATTGCCGTAGACACGGATTGGCCGAACCGAACGTACGTCGTGCAGGTTATCGAAACACACTCAAATCATGGTGTATTGCCACCAAACGCCCTGCACATTGTGTGGTGGACCTTCCAAGGTCCGTTTTGACTGGTCATGGGCCTAAAACGGAGTCACGTAGCAGAAGTTACGCACATTTTAGCGCGAAACCCAGTTTTTGCCGATACGCGAAAGGCGGGGGTATAGGAGGTTTCTCGTCCAGACCGACCGTGCCGGAATGCCATGGAAATTTACGTGGACCTTCTACAATGTTATTTAGAATGTTTTAAGCATATATTACTTACAAAAAACCGATCTAGAGCTGCAAATTGCCGTAGACACACATTGGCCGAACCGAACCGAACGTACGTCGTGCAGGTTATCGAAACACACTCAAATCATGGTGTATTGCCACCAAACGCCCTGTACATTGTGTGGTGGACCTTCCAAGGTCCGTTTTGACTGGTCATGGGCCTAAAACGGAGTCACGTAGCAGAAGTTACGCAAATTTTATCGTGAAACCCAGTTTTTGCCGATACGCGAAAGGCGGGGGTGTAGGGGTTTCTCGTCCGGACCGACCGTGCCGGATTTCCATGGAAATTTACGTGGGCATTCTACAATGTTATTTAGAATGTTTTAAGCATATATTACTTACAAAAAACCGATCTAGAGTCACGAATTGCCGTAGACACGCATTGGCCGAACCGAACCGAACGTACGTCGTGCAGGTTATCGAAACACACTCAAATCATGGTGTATTGCCACCAAACGCCCTGCACATTGTGTGGTGGACCTTCCAAGGTCCGTTTTGACTGGTCATGGGCCTAAAACGGAGTCACGTAGCAGAAGTTACGCACATTTTAGCGTGAAACCCAGTTTTTGCCGATACGCGAAAGGCGGGGGTATAGGGGGTTTCTCGTCCGCACCGACCGTGCCGGATTGCCATGGAAATTTACGTGGTTCTTCTACAATGTTATTTAGAATGTTTTAAGCATATATTACTTACAAAAAACCGATCTAGAGCCGCAAATTGCCGTAGACACGCATTGGTCGAACCGAACGTACGTCGTGCAGTTTATCGAAACACACTCAAATCATGGTGTATTGCCACCAAACGCCCTGCACATTGTGTGGTGAACCTTCCAAGGTCCGTTTTGACTGGTCATGGGCCTAAAACGGAGTCACGTAGCAAAAGTTACGCACATTTTAGCGCGAAATCCAGTTTTTGCCGATACGCGAAAGGCGGGGGTATAGGGGGTTTCTCGTCCGGACCGACCGTGCCGGATTGCCATGGAAATTTACGTGGACCTTCTACAATGTTATTTAGAATGTTTTAAGCATATATTACTTACAAAAAAACGATCTAGAGCCGCAAATTGCCGTAGACACGCATTGGCTGAACCGAACCGAACGTACATCGTACAGTTTATCGAAACACACTCAAATCATGGTGTATTGCCACCAAACGCCCTGCACATTGTGTGGTGGACCTTCCAAGGTCCGTTGTGACTGGTCATGGGCCTAAAACGGAGTCACGTAGCAGAAGTTACGCAAATTTTATCGTGAAACCCAGTTTTTGCCGATACGCGAAAGGCGGGGGTATAGGGGTTTCTCGTCCGGACCGACCGTGCCGGATTTCCATGGAAATTTACGTGGGCATTCTACAATGTTATTTAGAATGTTTTAAGCATATATTACTTACAAAAAACCGATCTAGAGCCGCAAATTGCCGTAGACACGCATTGGCCGAACCGAACCGAACGTACGTCGTGCATGTTATCGAAACACACTCAAATCATGGTGTATTGCCACCAAACGCCCTGCACATTGTGTGGTGGACCTTCCAAGGTCCGTTTTGACTGGTCATGGGCCTAAAACGGAGTCACGTAGCAGAAGTTACGCACATTTTAGCGCGAAACCCAGTTTTTGCCGATACGCGAAAGGCGGGGGTATAGGGGGTTTCTCGTCCGGACCGACCGTGCCGGATTGCCATGGAAATTTACGTGGTTCTTCTACAATGTTATTTAGAATGTTTTAAGCATATATTACTTACAAAAAACCGATCTAGAGCCGCAAATTGCCGTAGACACGCATTGGTCGAACCGAACGTACGTCGTGCAGTTTATCGAAACACACTCAAATCATGGTGTATTGCCACCAAACGCCCTGCACATTGTGTGGTGAACCTTCCAAGGTCCGTTTTGACTGGTCATGGGCCTAAAACGGAGTCACGTTGCAAAAGTTACGCACATTTTAGCGCGAAATCCAGTTTTTGCCGATACGCGAAAGGCGGGGGTATAGGGGGTTTCTCGTCCGGACCGACCGTGCCGGATTGCCATGGAAATTTACGTGGACCTTCTACAATGTTATTTAGAATGTTTTAAGCATATATTACTTACAAAAAAACGATCTAGAGCCGCAAATTGCCGTAGACACGCATTGGCTGAACCGAACCGAACGTACATCGTACAGTTTATCGAAACACACTCAAATCATGGTGTATTGCCACCAAACGCCCTGCACATTGTGTGGTGGACCTTCCAAGGTCCGTTGTGACTGGTCATGGGCCTAAAACGGAGTCACGTAGCAGAAGTTACGCAAATTTTATCGTGAAACCCAGTTTTTGCCGATACGCGAAAGGCGGGGGTATAGGGGTTTCTCGTCCGGACCGACCGTGCCGGATTTCCATGGAAATATACGTGGGAATTCTACAATGTTATTTAGAATGTTTTAAGCATATATTACTTACAAAAAACCGATCTAGAGCCGCGAATTGCCGTAGACACGCATTGGCCGAACCGAACCGAACGTACGTCGTGCAGGTTATCGAAACACACTCAAATCATGGTGTATTGCCACCAAACGCCTTGCACATTGTGTGGTGGACCTTCCAAGGTCCGTTTTGACTGGTCATGGGCCTAAAACGGAGTCACGTAGCAGAAGTTACGCACATTTTAGCGCGAAACCCAGTTTTTGCCGATACGCGAAAGGCGGGGGTATAGGGGGTTTCTCGTCCAGACCGACCGTGCCGGAATGCCATGGAAATTTACGTGGACCTTCTACAATGTTATTTAGAATGTTTTAAGCATATATTACTTACAAAAAACCGATCTAGAGCCGCAAATTGCCGTAGACACACATTGGCCGAACCGAACCGAACGTACGTCGTGCAGGTTATCGAAACACACTCAAATCATGGTGTATTGCCACCAAACGCCGTGTACATTGTGTGGTGAACCTTCCAAGGTCCGTTTTGACTGGTCATGGGCCTAAAACGGAGTCACGTAGCAGAAGTTACGCACATTTTAGCGCGAAACCCAGTTTTTGCCGATACGCGAAAGGCGGGGGTATAGGGGGTTTCTCGTCCGGACCGACCGTGCCGGATTGCCATGGAAAATCACGTGGTTCTTCTACAATGTTATTTAGAATGTTTTAAGCATATATTACTTACAAAAAACCGATCTAGAGCCGCAAATTGCCGTAGACACGCATTGGTCGAACCGAACGTACGTCGTGCAGTTTATCGAAACACACTCAAATCATGGTGTATTGCCACCAAACGCCCTGCACATTGTGTGGTGAACCTTCCAAGGTCCGTTTTGACTGGTCATGGGCCTAAAACGGAGTCACGTAGCAATAGTTACGCACATTTTAGCGCGAAATCCAGTTTTTGCCGATACGCGAAAGGCGGGGGTATAGGGGGTTTCTCGTCCGGACCGACCGTGCCGGATTGCCATGGAAATTTACGTGGACCTTCTACAATGTTATTTAGAATGTTTTAAGCATATATTACTTACAAAAAAACGATCTAGAGCCGCAAATTGCCGTAGACACGCATTGGCTGAACCGAACCGAACGTACATTGTACAGTTTATCGAAACACACTCAAATCATGGTGTATTGCCACCAAACGCCCTGCACATTGTGTGGTGGACCTTCCAAGGTCCGTTGTGACTGGTCATGGGCCTAAAACGGAGTCACGTAGCAGAAGTTACGCAAATTTTATCGTGAAACCCAGTTTTTGCCGATACGCGAAAGGCGGGGGTATAGGGGTTTCTCGTCCGGACCGACCGTGCCGGATTTCCATGGAAATTTACGTGGGCATTCTACAATGTTATTTAGAATGTTTTAAGCATATATTACTTACAAAAAACCGATCTAGAGCTGCGAATTGCCGTAGACACGCATTGGCCGAACCGAACCGAACGTACGTCGTGCAGGTTATCGAAACACACTCAAATCATGGTGTATTGCCACCAAACGCCTTGCACATTGTGTGGTGGACCTTCCAAGGTCCGTTTTGACTGGTCATGGGCCTAAAACGGAGTCACGTAGCAGAAGTTACGCACATTTTAGCGCGAAACCCAGTTTTTGCCGATACGCGAAAGGCGGGGGTATAGGGGGTTTCTCGTCCAGACCGACCGTGCCGGAATGCCATGGAAATTTACGTGGACCTTCTACAATGTTATTTAGAATGTTTTAAGCATATATTACTTACAAAAAACCGATCTAGAGCCGCAAATTGCCGTAGACACACATTGGTCGAACCGAACCGAACGTACGTCGTGCAGGTTATCGAAACACACTCAAATCATGGTGTATTGCCACCAAACGCCCTGTACATTGTGTGGTGAACCTTCCAAGGTCCGTTTTGACTGGTCATGGGCCTAAAACGGAGTCACGTAGCAGAAGTTACGCACATTTTAGCGCGAAACCCAGTTTTTGCCGATACGCGAAAGGCGGGGGTATAGGGGGTTTCTAGTCCGGACCGACCGTGCCGGATTGCCATGGAAATTTACGTGGTTCTTCTACAATGTTATTTAGAATGTTTTAAGCATATATTACTTACAAAAAACCGATCTAGAGCCGCAAATTGCCGTAGACACGCATTGGTCGAACCGAACGTACGTCGTGCAGTTTATCGAAACACACTCAAATCATGGTGTATTGCCACCAAACGCCCTGCACATTGTGTGGTGAACCTTCCAAGGTCCGTTTTGACTGGTCATGGGCCTAAAACGGAGTCACGTAGCAATAGTTACGCACATTTTAGCGCGAAATCCAGTTTTTGCCGATACGCGAAAGGCGGGGGTATAGGGGGTTTCTCGTCCGGACCGACCGTGCCGGATTGCCATGGAAATTTACGTGGACCTTCTACAATGTTATTTAGAATGTTTTAAGCATATATTACTTACAAAAAAACGATCTAGAGCCGCAAATTGCCGTAGACACGCATTGGCTGAACCGAACCGAACGTACATCGTACAGTTTATCGAAACACACTCAAATCATGGTGTATTGCCACCAAACGCCCTGCACATTGTGTGGTGGACCTTCCAAGGTCCGTTGTGACTGGTCATGGGCCTAAAACGGAGTCACGTAGCAGAAGTTACGCAAATTTTATCGTGAAACCCAGTTTTTGCCGATACGCGAAAGGCGGGGGTATAGGGTTTCTCGTCCGGACCGACCGTGCCGGATTTCCATGGAAATTTACGTAGGCATTCTACAATGTTATTTAGAATGTTTTAAGCATATATTACTTTCAAAAAACCGATCTAGAGCCGCGAATTGCCGTAGACACGCATTGGCCGAACCGAACCGAACGTACGTCGTGCAGGTTATCGAAACACACTCAAATCATGGTGTATTTCCACCAAACGCCCTGTACATTGTGTGGTGAACCTTCCAAGGTCCGTTTTGACTGGTCATGGGCCTAAAACGGAGTCACGTAGCAGAAGTTACGCACATTTTAGCGCGAAACCCAGTTTTTGCCGATACGCGAAAGGCGGGGGTATAGGGGGTTTCTCGTCCGGACCGACCGTGCCGGATTGCCATGGAAATTTACGTGGTTCTTCTACAATGTTATTTAGAATGTTTTAAGCATATATTACTTACAAAAAACCGATCTAGAGCCGCAAATTGCCGTAGACACGCATTGGTCGAACCGAACGTACGTCGTGCAGTTTATCGAAACACACTCAAATCATGGTGTATTGCCACCAAACGCCCTGCACATTGTGTGGTGAACCTTCCAAGGTCCGTTTTGACTGGTCATGGGCCTAAAACGGAGTCACGTAGCAATAGTTACGCACATTTTAGCGCGAAATCCAGTTTTTGCCGATACGCGAAAGGCGGGGGTATAAGGGGTTTCTCGTCCGGACCGACCGTGCCGGATTGCCATGGAAATTTACGTGGACCTTATACAATGTTATTTAGAATGTTTTAAGCATATATTACTTACAAAAAAACGATCTAGAGCCGCAAATTGCCGTAGACACGCATTGGCTGAACCGAACCGAACGTACATCGTACAGTTTATCGAAACACACTCAAATCATGGTGTATTGCCACCAAACGCCCTGCACATTGTGTGGTGGACCTTCCAAGGTCCGTTGTGACTGGTCATGGGCCTAAAACGGAGTCACGTAGCAGAAGTTACGCAAATTTTATCGTGAAACCCAGTTTTTGCCGATACGCGAAAGGCGGGGGTATAGGGTTTCTCGTCCGGACCGACCGTGCCGGATTTCCATGGAAATTTACGTAGGCATTCTACAATGTTATTTAGAATGTTTTAAGCATATATTACTTTCAAAAAACCGATCTAGAGCCGCGAATTGCCGTAGACACGCATTGGCCGAACCGAACCGAACGTACATCGTGCAGTTTATCGAAACACACTCAAATCATGGTGTATTGCCACCAAATGCCCTGCACATTGTGTGGTGGACCTTCCAAGGTCCGTTTTGACTGGTCATGGGCCTAAAACGGAGTCACGTAGCAGAAGTTACGCACATTTTAGCGCGAAACTCAGTTTTTGCCGATACGCGAAAGGCGGGGTATAGGGGATTTCTCGTCCGGACCGACCGTGCCGGAATGCCATAGAAATTTACGTGGGCCTTCTACAATGTTATTTAGAATATTTTAAGCATATATTACTTACAAAAAACCGTTCTAGAGCCGCAAACTGCTTTAGACACGCATTGGCCAAACCGAACGGAACGTACGTCGTGCAGTTTATCGAAACACACTCAAATCATGGTGTATTGCCACCAAACGATCTACACAATGTGTGGTGGAGCTTCCAAGGTCCGTTTTGACTGGTCATGGGCCTAAAACGGAGTCACGTAGCAGAAGTTACAATTATATTCGTGCGGAACCCAGTTTTTGCCGATACGCAAAAGACGGGGTATAGGGGGTTTCTCGTCCGGACCGACCGTGCCGGAATGCCATGGAAATTTACGTCGGCTTTCTACAATGTTATTTAAAATGTTTTAAGCATATATTACTTACAAAAAACCGATCTAGAGTCGCAAATTGCCGTAGACACGCATTGGCCGAACCGAACCGAACGTACGTCGTGCAGGTTATCGAAACACACTCAAATCATGGTGTATTGCCACCAAACGCCCTGTACATTGTGTGGTGGACCTTCCAAGGTCCGTTTTGCCTGGTCATGGGCCTCAAACGGAGTCACGTAGCAGAAGTTACGCAAATTTTATCGTGAAACCCAGTTTCTGCCGATACGCGAAAGGCGGGGGTATAGGGGTTTCTCGTCCGGACCGACCGTGCCGGATTTCCATGGAAATTTACGTGGGCATTTTACAATGTTATTTAAAATGTTTTAAGCATATATTACTTACAAAAAACCGATCTAGAGTCACGAATTGCCGTAGACACGCATTGGCCGAACCGTACCGAACGTACGTCGTGCAGGTTATCGAAACACACTCAAATCATGGTGTATTGCCAAAAAACGCCCTGCACATTGTGTGGTGGACCTTCCAAGGTCCGTTTTGACTGCTCATGGGCCTCAAACGGAGTCACGTAGCAGAAGTTACGCAAATTTTATCGTGAAACCCAGTTTTTGCCGATACGCGAAAGGCGGGGGTATAGGGGTTTCTCGTCCGGACCGACCGTGCCGGATTTCCATGGAAATTTACGTGGGCATTTTACAATGTTATTTAGAATGTTTTAAGCATATATTACTTACAAAAAACCGATCTAGAGCCGCGAATTGCCGTAGACACGCATTGGCCGAACCGAACCGAACGTACGTCGTGCAGGTTATCGAAACACACTCAAATCATGGTGTATTGCCACCAAACGCCCTGCACATTGTGTGGTGGACCTTCCAAGGTCCGTTTTGACTGGTCATGGGCCTAAAACGGAGTCACGTAGCAGAAGTTACGCACATTTTAGCGTGAAACCCAGTTTTTGCCGATACGCGAAAGGCGGGGGTATAGGGGGTTTCTCGTCCAGACCGACCGTGCCGGAATGCCATGGAAATTTACGTGGACCTTCTACAATGTTATTTAGAATGTTTTAAGCATATATTACTTACAAAAAACCGATCTAGAGCCGCAAATTGCCGTAGACACACATTGGCCGAACCGAACCGAACGTACGTCGTGCAGGTTATCGAAACACACTCAAATCATGGTGTATTGCCACCAAACGCCCTGTACATTGTGTGGTGGACCTTCCAAGGTCCGTTTTGACTGGTCATGGGCCTAAAACGGAGTCACGTAGCAGAAGTTACGCAAATTTTATCGTGAAACCCAGTTTTTGCCGATACGCGAAAGGCGGGGGTATAGGGGTTTCTCGTCCGGACCGACCGTGCCGGATTTCCATGGAAATTTACGTGGGCATTCTACAATGTTATTTAGAATGTTTTAAGCATATATTACTTAAAAAAACCGATCTAGAGTCACGAATTGCCGTAGACACGCATTGGCCGAACCGAACCGAACGTACGTCGTGCAGGTTATCGAAACACACTCAAATCATGGTGTATTGCCACCAAACGCCCTGCACATTGTGTGGTGGACCTTCCAAGGTCCGTTTTTACTGGTCATGGGCCTAAAACGGAGTCACGTAGCAGAAGTTACGCACATTTTAGCGCGAAACTCAGTTTTTGCCGATACGCGAAAGGCGGGGTATAGGGGATTTCTCGTCCGGACCGACCGTGCCGGAATGCCATAAAAATTTACGTGGGCCTTCTACAATGTTATTTAGAATATTTTAAGCATATATTACTTACAAAAAACCGTTCTAGAGCCGCAAACTGCTTTAGACACGCATTGGCCAAACCGAACGTACGTCGTGCAGGTTATCGAAACACACTCAAATCATGGTGTATTGCCACCAAACGGCCTGCACATTGTGTGGTGTACCTTCCAAGGTCCGTTTTGACTGGTCATGGGCCTAAAACGGAGTCACGTAGCAGAAGTTACGCACATTTTAGCGCGAAACTCAGTTTTTGCCGATACGCGAAAGGCGGGGTATAGGGGATTTCTCGTCCGGACCGACCGTGCCGGAATGCCATAGAAATTTACGTGGGCCTTCTACAATGTTATTTAGAATATTTTAAGCATATATTACTTACAAAAAACCGTTCTAGAGCCGCAAACTGCTTTAGACACGCATTGGCCAAACCGAACGTACGTCGTGCAGGTTATCGAAACACACTCAAATCATGGTGTATTGCCACCAAACGGCCTGCACATTGTGTGGTGTACCTTCCAAGGTCCGTTTTGACTGGTCATGGGCCTAAAACGGAGTCACGTAGCAGAAGTTACGCACATTTTAGCGTGAAACCCAGTTTTTGCCGATACGCGAAAGGCGGGGGGGTATAGGGGGTTTCTCGTCCGGACCGACCGTGCCGGAATGCCATGGAAATTTACGTGGACCTTCTACAATGTTATTTAGAATGTTTTAAGCATATATTACTTACAAAAAACCGATCTAGAGCCGCAAATTGCCGTAGACACACATTGGCCGAACCGAACCAAACGTACATCGTGCAGTTTATCGAAACACACTCAAATCATGGTGTATTGCCACCAAACGCCCTGCACATTGTGTGGTGGACCTTCCAAGGTCCGTTTTGACTGGTCATGGGCATAAAACGAAGTCACGTAGCAGAAGTTACGCACATTTTAGCGTGAAACCCAGTTTTTGCCGATACGCGAAAGGCGGGTATAGGAGGTTTCTCGTCCGGACCGACCGTGCCGGAATGCCATTGAAATTTACGTGGACCTTCTACAATGTTATTTAGAATATTTTAAGCATATATTACTTACAAAAAACCGATCTAGAGCCGCAAATTGCCGTAGACATGCATTGCCCGAACCGAACCGAACGTACGTCGTGCAGTTTATCGAAACACACTCAAATCATGGTGTATAGCCACCAAACGCCCTGCACATTGTGTGGTGGACCTTCCAAGGTCCGGTTTTACTGGTCATGGGCCTAAAACGGAGTCACGTAGCAGAAGTTACGCACATTTTAGCGCGAAACCCAGTTTTTGCCGATACGGGAAAGGCGGGGGTATAGGGGGTTTCTCGTCCGGACCGACCGTGCCGCATTGCCATGGAAATTTATGTGGGCCTTCTACAATGTTATTTAGAATATTTTAAGCATATATTACTTACAAAAAACCGATCTAGAGCCGCAAATTGCCGTAGACACGCATTGGTCGAACCGAACCGAACGTCCGTCGTGCAGTTTATCGTAACACACTCAAATCATGGTGTATTGGCACCAAACGCCCTGCACATTGTGTGGTGGACCTTCCAAGGTCCGTTTTGACTGGTCTTGGGCCTAAAACGGAGTCACGTAGCAGAAGTTACGCACATTTTAGCGCGAAACCCAGTTTTTGCCGATACGCGAAAAGCGGGGGTATAGGGGGTTTCTCGTCCGGACCGACCGTGTCGGATTGCCATGGAAATTTACGTGGGCCTTCTACAGTGTTATTTATAATGTTTTAAGCATATATTACTTACAAAAAACCGATCTAGAGCCGCAAATTGCCGTAGACACGCATTGGCCGAACTGAACCGAACGTACGTCGTGCAGTTTATCGAAACACACTCAAATCATGGTGTATTGCCACCAAACGCCCGGCACATTGTGTGGTGGACCATCCAAGGTCCTTTTTGACTGGTCATGGGCCTAAAACGGAGTCATGTAGCAGAAGTTATGCACCTTTTAGCGCGAAACCCAGTTTTTTCCGATACGCGAAAGGCGGGGGTATAGGGGGTTTCTCGTCCGGACCGACCGTGCCGGAATGCCATGGAAATTTACGTGGACTTTCTACAATGTTATTTAGAATGTTTTAAGCATATATTACTTACAAAAAACCGATCTAGAGCCGCAAATTGCTGTAGACACGCATTGGTCGAACCGAACCGAACGTACGTCGTGCAGTTTATCGAAACACACTCAAATCATGGTGTATTGCCACTAAACGCCCTGCACATTGTGTGGTGGACCTTCCAAGGTCCGTTTTGACTAGTCATGGTCATAAAACGAAGTCACGTAGCAGAAGTTACGCAAATTTTAGCGCGAAACCCAGTTTTTGTCGATACGCGAAAGGCGAGGGGGTATAGGGGTTTCTCATCCGGACCGACCGTGGCGGAATGCCATGGAAATTTACGTGGGCCTTCTACAATGTTATTTAGATTGTTTTAAGTATATATTACTTACAAAAAACCGATCTAGAGCCGCAAATTGCCGTAGACACGCATTGGCCGAACCGAACCGAACGTACATCGTGCAGTTTATCGAAACACACTCAAATCATGGTGTATTGCCACCAAACGCCCTGCACATTGTGTGGTGGACCTTCCAAGGTCCGTTTTGATTAGTCATGGTCCTAAAACGGAGTCACGTAGCAGAAGTTACGCACATTTTAGCGCGAAACCCAGTTTTAGCCGATACGCGAAAGGCGAGGGTATAGGGGGTTTCTCGTCCGGACCGACCGTGCCGGATTGCCATGGAAATTTACGTAGGCATTATACAATGTTATTTAGAATATTTTAAGCATATATTACTTACAAAAAACCGATCTAGAGCCGCATATTGCCGTAGACATGCATTGGCCGAACCGAACCGAACGTACGTCGTGCAGTTTATCGAAACACACTCAAATCATGGTGTATTGCCACCAAACGCCCTGCACATTGTGTGGTGGACCTTCCAAGGTCCGTTTTGACTGGTCATGGGCCTAAAACGGAGTCACGTAGCAAAAGTTACGCACATTTTAGCGCGAAACCCAATTTTTGCCGATACGCGAAAGGCGGGGGTATAGGGGGTTTCTCGTCCGGACCGACTGTGCCGCATTGCCATGGAAATTTATGTGGGCCTTCTACAATGTTATTTAGAATATTTTAAGCATATATTGCTTACAAAAAACCGATCTAGAGCCGCAAATTTCCATAGACACGCATTGGTCGAACCGAACCGAACGTACGTCGTGCAGTTTATCGAAACACACTCAAATCATGGTGTATTGGAACCAAACGCCCTGCACATTGTGTGGTGGACCTTCCAATGTCCGTTTTGACTGGTCTTGGGCGTAAAACGGAGTCACGTAGCAGAAGTTACGCACATTTTAGCGCGAAACTCAGTTTTTGCCGATACGCGAAAATCGGGGGTATAGGGGGTTTCTCGTCCGGACCGACCGTGCCGGATTGCCATGGATATTTACGTGGCCCTTCTACAGTGTTATTTATAATATTTTAAGTATATATTACTTACAAAAAACCGATCTAGAGCCGCAAATTGCCGAAGACACGCATTGGCCGAACTGAACCGAACGTACGTTGTGCAGTTTATCGAAACACACTCAAATCATGGTGTATTGCCACCAAACGCCCTGCACATTGTGTGGTGGACCTTCCAAGGTCCTTTTTGACTGGTCATGGGCCTAAAACGTAGTCTTGTAGCAGAAGTTACGCATCTTTTAGCGCGAAACCCAGTTTTTGTCGATATGCGATAGGCGGGGGTATAGGGGGTTTCTCGTCCGGACCGACCGTGCCGGAATGCCATGGAAATTTACGTGGACCTTCTACAATGTTATTTAGAATGTTTTAAGCATATATTACTTACAAAAAACCGATCTAGAGCCGCAAATTGCCGTAGACACGCATTGGCCGAACAGAACAGAACGTACGTCGTGCAGTTTATCGAAACACACTCAAATCATGGTGTATTGCCACCAAACGCCCTGCATATTGTGTGGTGGACCTTCCAAGGTCCGTTTTGACTGGTCATTGGCCTAAAACGGAGTCACGTAGCAGAAGTTACGCACATTTTAGCGTGAAACCCAGTTTTTGTCGGTACGCGAAAGGCGGGGGTATAGGGGGTTTCTCGTCCGGACCGACCGTGCCGGATTGCCATGGAAATTTACGAGGGCATTCTACAATGTTATTTAGAATGTTTTAAGCATATATTACTTAGAAAAAACCGATCTAGAGCCGCAAATTGCCGTAGACACGCATTGGCCGAACCGAACCGAACGTACGTCGTGCAGTTTATCGAAACACACTCAAATCATGGTGTATTGCCACTAAACGCCCTGTATATTTGTGTGGTGTACCTTCCAAGGTCCGTTTTGACTGGTCATGGGCCTAAAACGGAGTCACGTAGCAGAAGTTACGCACATTTTAGCGCGAAACCCAGTTTTTGCCAATACGCGAAAGGCGGGGGTATAGGGGGTTTCTCGTCCGGACCGACCGTGCAGGATTGCCATGGAAATTTACGTGGTTCTTCTACAATCTTATTTAGAATGTTTTAAGCATATATTACTTACAAAAAACCGATCTAGAGCCGCGAATTGCCGTAGACACGCATTGGCCGAACCGAACCGAACGTACGTCGTGCAGTTTATCGAAACACACTCAAATCATGGTGTATTGCCACCAAACGCCCTGCACATTGTGTGGTGGACCTTCCAAGGTCCGTTTTGACTGGTCATGGGCCTAAAACGGAGTCACGTAGCAGAAGTTACGCACATTTTAGCGCGAAACCCAGTTTTTGCCAATACGCGAAAGGCGGGGGTATAGGGGTTTCTCGTCCGGACCGACCGTGCCGGATTGCCATGGAAATTTACATGGACCTTCTACAATGTTATTTAGAATGTTTTAAGCATATATTACTTACAAAAACCGATCTAGAGCCGCAAATTGCCGTAGACACGCATTGGTCGAACCGAACCGAACGTACATCATTCAGTTTATCGAAACACACTCAAATCATGGTGTGTTGCCACCAAACGCCCTGCACATTGTGTGGAGGACCTTCCAAGGTCTGTTTTGACTGGTCATGGGCCTAAAACGGAGTCACGTAGCAGAAGTTACGCACATTTTAGCGTGAAACCCAGTTTTTGCCGATACGCGAAAGGCGGGGGTATAGGGGTTTGTCGTCCGGACCGACCGTGCCGGATTGCCATGGAAATTTACGTGGGCATTCTACAATGTTATTTAGAATGTTTTAAGCATATATGACTTACAAAAAACCGATCTAGAGCCGCGAATTGCCGTAGACACGCATTGGTCGAACCGAACCGAACGTACGTCGTGCAGTTTATCGAAACACACTCAAATCATGGTGTATTGCCACCAAACGCCCGGCACATTGTGTGGTGTACCTTCCAAGGTCCGTTTTGACTAGTCATGGGCTAAAACGGAGTCACGTAGCAGAAGTTTCGCACATTTTAGCGTGAAACCCAGTTTTTGCCGATACGCGAAAGGCGAGGGTATAGGGGGTTTCTCGTCTGGACCGACCGTGTCGGATTGCCAAGGAAATTTACGTGGGCCTTCTACAATGTTATTTAGAACGTTTTAAGCATATATTACTTACAAAAAACCGATCTAGAGACGCAAATTGCCGTAGACACGCATTGGCCGAACCAAACCGAACGTACGTCGTGCAGTTTATCGAAACACACTCAAATCATGGTGTATTGCCACCAAACGCCCTGCACATTGTGTGGTGGACCTTCCAAGGTCCGTTTTGACTGGTAATGGGCCTAAAACGGAGTCACGTAGCAGAAGTTACGCACATTTTAGCCCGAAACCCAGTTTTGCCGATACGCGAAAGGCGGGGGTATATAGGGGGTTTCTCGTCCGGACCGACCGTGTCGGATTGCCATGGAAATTTACGTTAGCCTTCTACAATGTTATTTAGAATGTTTTAAGCATATATTACTTACAAAAAAACGATCTAGAGCCACAAATTGCCGTAGACACGCATTGGCCGAACCGAACCGAACGTACGTCGTGCAGTTTATTGAAACACACTCAAATCATGGTGTATTGCCACCAAACGCCCTGCACATTGTGTGTTGGACCTTCCAAGGTCCGTTTTGACTAGTCATGGGCATAAAACAAAGTCACGTTGCAGAAGTTACGCACATTTTAGCGCGAAACCCAGTTTTTGCCGATACGCGAAAGGCGGGTGTATAGGGGGTTTCTCGTCCGGACTGACCGTGCTGGATTGCCATGGAAATTTACGTGGGCCTTCTACAATGTTATTTAGAATGTTTTAAACATATATTACTTACAAAAAACCGATCTAGAGCCGCAAATTGCCATAGACACGCATTGGTCGAACCGAACCGAACGTACGTCGTGCAGTTTATCGAAACACACTCAAATCATGGTGTATTGCCACTAAACGCCCTGCACATTGTGTGGTGGACCTTCCAAGGTCCGTTTTGACTGGTCATGGGCCTAAAACGGAGTCACGTAGCAGAAGTTACGCACATTTTAGCGCGAACCCCAGTTTTTGCCGATACGCGAAAGGCGGGGTTATAGGGGGTCTCTCGTCCGGACCGACCGTGCCGGATTGCCATGGAAATTTACGTGGTTCTTCTACAATGTTATTTAGAATGTTTTAAGCATATATTACTAAAAAAAACCGATCTAGAGCCTCAAATTGCCGTAGAAATGCATTGGCCGAACCAAACGTACGTCGTGCAGTTTATCGAAACACACTCAAATCATGGTGTATTGCCACCAAACGCCTTGCACATTGTGTGGTGGACCTTCCAAGGTCCGTTTTGACTGGTCATGGGCCTAAAACGGAGTCACGTAGCAGAAGTTACGCACATTTTAGCGCGAAATCCAGTTTTTGCCGATACGCGAAAGGCGGGGGTATAGGGGTTTCTCGTCCGGACCGACCGTGCCGGATTTCCATGGAAATTTATGTGGGCATTCTACAATGTTATTTAGAATGTTTTAAGCATATATTACTTACAAAAAACCGATCTAGAGCCGCGAATTGCCGTAGACACGCATTGGCCGAACCGAACCGAACGTACGTCGTGCAGGTTATCGAAACACACTCAAATCATGGTGTATTGCCACCAAACGCCCTGCACATTGTGTGGTGGACCTTCCAAGGTCCGTTTTGGCTGGTCATGGGCCTAAAACGGAGTCACGTTGCAGAAGTTACGCACATTTTAGCGCGAAACCCAGTTTTTGCCGATACACGAAAGACGGGGGTATAGGGGGTTTCTCGTCCGGACCGACCGTGCCGGATTGCCATGGAAATTTACGTGGTTCTTCTACAATGTTATTTATAATGTTTTAAGCATATATTACTTACAAAAAACCGATCTAGAGCCGCGAATTGCCGTAGACACGCATTGGCCGAACCGAACCGAACGTACGTCGTGCAGTTTATCGAAACACACTCAAATCATGGTGTATTGCCACCAAACGCCCTGCACATTGTGTGGTGGACCTTCCAAGGTCCGTTTTGACTGGTCATGGGCCTAAAACGGAGTCACGTAGCAGAAGTTACGCACATTTTAGCGCGAAACCCAGTTTTTGCCAATACGCGAAAGGCGGGGGTATAGGGGTTTCTCGTCCGGACCGACCGTGCCGGATTGCCATGGAAATTTACATGGACCTTCTACAATGTTATTTAGAATGTTTTAAGCATATATTACTTACAAAAAACCGATCTAGAGCCGCAAATTGCCGTGGACACGCATTGGTCGAACCGAACCGAACGTACATCATGCAGTTTATCGAAACACACTCAAATCATGGTGTATTGCCACCAAACGCCCTGCACATTGTGTGGTGGACCTTCCAAGGTCCGTTTTGACTGGTCATTGGCCAAAAACGGAGTCACGTAGCAAAAGTTACGCACATTTTACCGCGAAACCTAGTTTTTGCCGATACGCGAAAGGCGGGGGTATAGGGGGTTTCTCGTCCGGACCGACCGTGCCGGATTTCCATGGAAATTTACGTGGGCATTCTACAATGTTATTTAGAATGTTTTAAGCATATATTACTTACAAAAAACCGATCTAGAGCCGTGAATTGCCGTAGACACGCATTGGTCGAACCGAACCGAACGTACGTCGTGCAGTTTATCGAAACACACTCAAATCATGGTGTATTGCCACCAAACGCCCTGCACATTGTGTGGTGTACCTTCCAAGGTCCGTTTTGACTAGTCATGGGCTAAAACGGAGTCACGTAGCAGAAGTTACGCACATTTTAGCGTGAAACCCAGTTTTTGCCGATACGCGAAAGGCGAGGGTATAGGGGGTTTCTCGTCTGGACCGACCGTGTCGGATTGCCAAGGAAATTTACGTGGGCCTTCTACAATGTTATTTAGATTGTTTTAAGCATATATTACTTACAAAAACCCGATCTAGAGACGCAAATTGCCGTAGACACGCATTGGCCGAACCAAACCGAACGTACGTCGTGCAGTTTATCGGAACACACTCAAATCATGGTGTCTTGCCACCAAACGCCCTGCACATTGTGTGGTGGACCTTCCAAGGTCCGTTTTGACTGGTAATGGGCCTAAAACGGAGTCACGTAGCAGAAGTTACGCACATTTTAGCCCGAAACCCAGTTTTGCCGATACGCGAAAGGCGGGAGTATATAGGGGGTTTCTCGTCCGGACCGACCGTGTCGGATTGCCATGGAAATTTACGTGGGCCTTCTACAATGTTATTTAGAATGTTTTAAGCATATATTACTTACAAAAAAACAATCTAGAGCCACAAATTGCCGTAGACACGTATTGGCCGAACCGAACCGAACGTACGTCGTGCAGTTTATTGAAACACACTCAAATCATGGTGTATTGCCACCAAACGCCCTGCACATTGTGTGTTGGACCTTCCAAGGTCCGCTTTGACTGGTCATGGGCCTAAAACGGAGACACGTAGCAGAAGTTACTCACATTTTAGCGCGAAACCCAGTTTTTGCCGATACGCGAAAGGCGGGTGTATAGGGGGTTTCTCGTCCGGACTGACCGTGCCGGATTGCCATGGAAATTTACGTGGGCCTTCTACAATGTTATTTAGAATGTTTTAAGCATATATTACTTACAAAAAACCAATCTAGAGCCGCAAATTGCCGTAGACACGCATTGGTCGAACCGAACCGAACGTACGTCGTGCAGTTTATCGAAACACACTCAAATCATGGTGTATTGCCACTAAACGCCCTGCACATTGTGTGGTGTACCTTCCAAGGTCCGTTTTGACTGGTCATGGGCCTAAAACGGACTCACGTAGCAGAAGTTACGCACATTTTAGCGCGAACCCCAGTTTTTGCCGATACGCGAAAGGCGGGGGTATAGGGGGTCTCTCGTCCGGACCGACCGTGTCGGATTGCCATGGAAATTTACGTGGGTCTTCTACAATGTTATTTAGAATGTTTTAAGCATATATTACTAAAAAAAACGATCTAGTGCAGCAAATTGCCGTAGACACGCATTGGCCGAACCAAACGTACGTCGTGCAGTTTATCGAAACACACTCAAATCATGGTGTATTGCCACCAAACGCCCTGCACATTGTGTGGTGGACCTTCCAAGGTCCGTTTTGACTGGTCATGGGCCTAAAACGGAGTCACGTAGCAGAAGTTACGCACATTTTAGCGCGAAACCCAGTTTTTGCCGATACGCGAAAGGCGGGGGTATAGGGGTTTCTCGTCCGGACCGACCGTGCCGGATTGCCATGGAAATTTACGTGGTTCTTCTACAATGTTATTTAGAATGTTTTAAGCATATATTACTTACAAAAAACCGATCTAGAGCCGCGAATTGCCGTAGACACGCATTGGCCGAACCGAACCGAACGTACGTCGTGCAGTTTATCGAAACACACTCAAATCATGGTGTATTGCCACCAAACGCCCTGCACATTGTGTGGTGGACCTTCCAAGGTCCGTTTTGACTGGTCATGGGCCTAAAACGGAGTCACGTAGCAGAAGTTACGCACATTTTAGCGCGAAACCCAGTTTTTGCCGATACGCGATAGGCGGGGGTATAAGGGTTTCTCGTCCGGACCGACAGTGCCGGATTGCCATGGAAATTTACGTGGGCATTCAACAATGTTATTTAGAATGTTTTAAGCATATATTACTTACAAAAAACCGATCTAGAGCCGCAAATTGCCGTAGACAGGCATTGGCCGAACTGAACCGAACATACATCGTGCAGTTTATCGAAACACACTCAAATCATGGTGTATTGCCACCAAACGCCCTGCACATTGTGTGGAGGACCTTCCAAGGTCCGTTTTGACTGTTCATGGGCCTAAAACGGAGTCACGTAGCAGAAGTTACGCACCTTTTAACACGAAACCCAGTTATTGCCGATACGCGAAAGGCGGGGGTATAGGGGGTTTTTCGTCCGGACCGACCGTGTCGGATTGCCATGGAAATTTACGTGGGCCTTTTACAATGTTATTTAGAATGTTTTAAACATATATTACTTACAAAAAAACGATCTAGAGCCGCAAATTGCCGTAGACACGCATTGGCCGAATCGAACCGAACGTACGTCGTTAAGTTTATCGAAACACACTCAAATCATGGTGTATTGCCACCAAACGCCCTGCACATTGTGTGGTGGACCTTACAAGGTCCGTTTTGACTGGTAATGGGCCTAAAACGGAGTCACGTAGCAGAAGTTACGCACCTTTTAGCGCGAAACCCAGTTTTTGCCGATACGCGAAAGGCGGGGGTATAGGGCTTTCTCGTCCGGACCGACCGTGCCGGATTGCCATGGAAATTTACGTGGTCCTTCTAAAATGTTATTTAGAAGGTTTTAATCATATATTACTTACAAAAAACCGATCTAGAGCCGCGAATTGCTGTAGACACGCATTGGCCGAACCGAACCGAACGTACGTCGTGCAGTTTATCGAAACACACTCAAATCATGGTGTATTGCCACCAAACGCCCTGCACATTGTGTGGTGGACCTTCCAAGGTCCGTTTTGACTGGTCATGGGCCTAAAACGGAGTCACGTAGCAGAAGTTACGCACATTTTAGCGCGACACCCAGTTTTTGCCGATACGCGAAAGGCGGGGGTATAGGGGTTTCTCGTCCGGACCGACCGTGCCGGATTGCCATGGAAATTTACGTGGGCATTCAACAATGTTATTTAGAATGTTTTAAGCATATATTACTTACAAAAAACCGATCTAGAGCCGCAAATTGCCGTAGACACGCATTGGCCGAACCGAACCAGACGTACGTCGTGCAGTTTATCGAAACACACTCAAATCATGGTGTATTGCCACCAAACGCCCTGCACATTGTGTGGTGGACCTTCCAAGGTCCGTTTTGACTGGTCATTGGCCAAAAACGGAGTCACGTAGCAAAAGTTACGCACATTTTACCGCGAAACCTAGTTTTTGCCGATACGCGAAAGGCGGGGGTATAGGGGGTTTCTCGTCCGGACCGACCGTGCCGGATTTCCATGGAAATTTACGTGGGCATTCTACAATGTTATTTAGAATGTTTTAAGCATATATTACTTACAAAAAAACGAACTAGAGCCACAAATTGCCGTAGACACGCATTGGCCGAACCGAACCGAACGTACGTCGTGCAGTTTATTGAAACACACTCAAATCATGGTGTATTGCCACCAAACGCCCTGCACATTGTGTGTTGGACCTTCCAAGGTCCGTTTTGACTGGTCATGGGCCTAAAACGGAGACACGTAGCAGAAGTTACTCACATTTTAGCGCGAAACCCAGTTTTTGCCGATACGCGAAAGGCGGGTGTATAGGGGGTTTCTCGTCCGGACTGACCGTGCCGGATTGCCATGGAAATTTACGTGGGCTTTCTACAATGTTATTTAGAATGTTTTAAGCATATATTACTTACAAAAAACCGATCTAGAGTCGCAAATTGCCGTAGACACGCATTGGTCGAACCGAACCGAACGTACGTCATGCAGTTTATCGAAACACACTCAAATCATGGTGTATTTCCACTAAACGCCCTGCACATTGTGTGGTGTACCTTCCAAGGTCCGTTTTGACTGGTCATGGGCCTAAAACGGAGTCACGTAGCAGAAGTTACGCACATTTTAGCGCGAACCCCAGTTTTTGCCGATACGCGAAAGGCGGGGGTATAGGGCTTTCTCGTCCGGACCGACCGTGCCGTATTGCCATGGAAATTTACGTGGTTCTTCTACAATGTTATTTAGAAGGTTTTAAGCATATATTACTAAAAAAAACCGATCTAGAGCCGCAAATTGCCGTAGACACGCATTGGCCGAACCAAATGTACGTCGTGCAGTTTATCAAAACACACTCAAATCATGGTGTATTGCCACCAAACGCCCTACACATTGTGTGGTGGACCTTCCAAGGTCCGTTTTGACTGGTCATGGGCCTAAAACGGAGTCACGTAGCAGAAGTTACGCACATTTTAGCGCGAACCCCAGTTTTTGCCGATACGCGAAAGGCGGGGGTATAGGGCTTTCTCGTCCGGACCGACCGTGCCGGATTGCCATGGAAATTTACGTGGTTCTTCTACAATGTTATTTAGAAGGTTTTAAGCATATATTACTAAAAAAAACCGATCTAGAGCCGCAAATTGCCGTAGACACGCATTGGCCGAACCAAATGTACGTCGTGCAGTTTATCGAAACACACTCAAATCATGGTGTATTGCCACCAAACGCCCTACACATTGTGTGGTGGACCTTCCAAGGTCCGTTTTGACTGGTCATGGGCCTAAAACGGAGTCACGTAGCAGAAGTTACGCACATTTTAGCGCGAAATCCAGCTTTTGCCGATACGCGAAAGGCGGGGGTATAGGGGGTTACTCGTCCGGACCGACCGTGCCGGATTGCCATGGAAATTTACGTGGACCTTCTACAATGTTATTTAGAATGTTTTAAGCATATATTACTTAGAAAAAAACGATCTAGAGCCGCAAATTGCCGTAGACACGCATTGGTCGAACCGAACCGAACGTACATCGTGCAGTTTATCGAAACACACTCAAATCATGGTGTATTGCCACCAAACGCCTTGCACATTGTGTGGTGGACCTTCCAAGGTCCGTTTTGACTGGTCATGGGCCTAAAACGGAGTCACGTAGCAGAAGTTACGCAAATTTTATCGTGAAACCCAGTTTTTGCCGATACGCGAAAGGCGGGGGTATAGGGGTTTCTCGTCCGGACCGACCGTGCCGGATTTTCATGGAAATTTATGTGGGCATTCTACAATGTTATTTAGAATGTTTTAAGTATATATTACTTACAAAAAACCGATCTAGAGCCGCGAATTGCCGTAGACACGCATTGGCCGAACCAAACCGAACGTACGTCGTGCAGGTTATCGAAACACACTCAAATCATGGTGTATTGCCACCAAACGCCCTGCCCATTGTGTGGTGGACCTTCCAAGGTCCGTTTTGACTGGTCATGGGCCTAAAACGGAGTCACGTAGCAGAAGTTACGCACATTTTAGCGCGAAACCCAGTTTTTGCCGATACGCGAAAGGCGGGGGTATAGGGGGTTTCTCGTCCGGACCGACCGTGCCGGATTGCCATGGAAATTTACGTGGTTCTTCTACAATGTTATTTAGAATGTTTTAAGCATATATTACTTACAAAAAACCGATCTAGAGCCGCAAATTGCCGTAGACACACATTGGCCGAACCGAACCGGACGTACGTCGTGCAGTTTATCGAAACACACACAAATCATGGTGTATTGCCACCAAACGCCCTACACATTGTGTGGTGGACCTTCCAAGGTCCGTTTTGACTGGTCATTGGCCTAAAACGGAGTCACGTAGCAGAAGTTACGCACATTTTACCGCGAAACCTAGTTTTTGCCGATACGCGAAAGGCGGGGGTATAGGGGGTTTCTCGTCCGGACCGACCGTGCCGGATTTCCATGGAAATTTACGTGGGCATTCTACAATGTTATTTAGAATGTTTTAAGCATATATTACTTACAAAAAACCGATCTAGAGCCGCGAATTGCCGTAGACACGCATTGGCCGAACCGAACCGAACGTACGTCGTGCAGGTTATCGAAACACACTCAAATCATGGTGTATTGCCACCAAACGCCCTGCCCATTGTGTGGTGGACCTTCCAAGGTCCGTTTTGACTGGTCATGGGCCTAAAACGGAGTCACGTAGCAGAAGTTACGCACATTTTAGCGCGAAACCCAGTTTTTGCCGATACGCGAAAGGCGGGGGTATAGGGGGTTTCTCGTCCGGACCGACCGTGCCGGATTGCCATGGAAATTTACGTGGTTCTTCTACAATGTTATTTAGAATGTTTTAAGCATATATTACTTATAAAAAACCGATCTAGAGCCGCAAATTGCCGTAGACACGCATTGGCCGAACCGAACGTACGTCGTGCAGTTTATCGAAACACACTCAAATCATGGTGTATTGCCACCAAACACCCTGCACATTGTGTGGTGGACCTTCCAAGGTCCGTTTTGACTGGTCATGGGCCTAAAACGGAGTCACGTAGCAAAAGTTACGCACATTTTAGCGCAAAATTCAGTTTTTGCCGATACGCAAAAGGCGAGTGTATAGGGGGTTTCTCGTCCGGACCGACCGTGCCGGATTGCCATGGAAATTTACGTGGGCCTTCTACAATGTTATTTAGAATGTTTTAAGCATATATTACTTTCAAAAAACCGATCTAGAGCCGCAAATTGCCGTAGACAGGCATGGGCCTAAAACGGAGTCACGTAGCAGAAGTTACGCACCTTTTAACACGAAACCCAGTTATTGCCGATACGCGAAAGGCGGGGGTATAGGGGGGTTTTCTTCCGGACCGACCGTGCCGGATTGCCATGGAAATTTACGTGGGCCTTTTACAATGTTATTTAGAATGTTTTAAGCATATATTACTTACAAAAAAACGATCTAGAGCCGCAAATTGCCGTAGACACGCATTGGCCGAATCGAACCGAACGTACGTCGTTAAGTTTATCGAAACACACTCAAATCATGGTGTATTGCCACCAAACGCCCTGCACATTGTGTGGTGGACCTTACAAGGTCCGTTTTGACTGGTAATGGGCCTAAAACGGAGTCACGTAGCAGAAGTTACGCACCTTTTAGCGCGAAACCCAGTTTTTGTCGATACGCGAAAGGCGGGGGTATAGGGCTTTCTCGTCCGGACCGACCGTGCCGGATTGCCTTGGAAATTTACTTGGTCCTTCTAAAATGTTATTTAGAATGTTTTAATCATATATTACTTACAAAAAACCGATCTAGAGCCGCGAATTTCCGTAGACACGCATTGGCCGAACCGAACCGAACGTACGTCATGCAGTTTATCGAAACACACACAAATCATGGTGTATTGCCACCAAACGCCCTGCACATTGTGTGGTGGACCTTCCAAGGTCCGTTTTGACTGGTCATGGGCCTAAAACGGAGTCACGTAGCAGAAGTTACGCACATTTTAGCGCGAAACCCAGTTTTTGCCGATAGGCGAAAGGCGGGGGTATAGGGGTTTCTCGTCCGGACCGACCGTGCCGGATTGCCATGGAAATTTACGTGGGCATTCAACAATGTTATTTAGAATGTTTTAAGCATATATTACTTACAAAAACCCGATCTAGAGCCGCAAATTGCCGTAGACACGCATTGGCCGAACCGAACCGAACGTACGTCGTGCAGTTTATCGAAACACACTCAAATCATGGTGTATTGCCACCAAACACCCTGCACATTGTGTGGTGGACCTTCCAAGGTCCGTTTTGACTGGTCATTGGCCAAAAACGGAGTCACGTTGCAAAAGTTACGCACCTTTTAGCGCGAAACCCAGTTTTTGCCGATACGCGAAAGGCGGGGGTATAGGGCTTTCTCGTTCGGACCGACCGTGCCGGATTGCCATGGAAATTTATGTGGTCCTTTTAAAATGTTATTTAGAATGTTTTAATCATATATTACTTACAAAAAACCGATCTAGAGCCGCGAATTGCCATAGACACGCATTGGCCGAACCGAACCGAACGTACGTCGTGCAGTTTATCGAAACACACTCAAATCATGGTGTATTGCCACCAAACGCCCTGCACATTGTGTGGTGGACCTTCCAAGGTCCGTTTTGACTGGTCATGGGCCTAAAACGGAGTCACGTAGCAGAAGTTACGCACATTTTAGCGCGACACCCACTTTTTGCCGATACGCGAAAGGCGGGGGTATAGGGGTTTCTCGTCCGGACCGACCGTGCCGGATTGCCATGGAAATTTACGTGGGCATTCAACAATGTTATTTAGAATGTTTTAAGCATATATTACTTACAAAAAACCGATCTAGAGCCGCAAATTGCCGTAGACACACATTGGCCGAACCGAACCGAACGTACATCGTGCAGTTTATCGAAACACACTCAAATCATGGTGTATTGCCACCAAACGCCTTGCACATTGTGTGGTGGACCTTCCAAGCTCCGTTTTGACTGGTCATGGGCCTAAAACGGAGTCACGTAGCAGAATTTACGCAAATTTTATCGTGAAGCCCAGTTTTTGCCGATACGCGAAAGGCGGGGGTATAGGGGTTTCTCGTCCGGACCGACCGTGCCGGATTTTCATGGAAATTTATGTGGGCATTCTACAATGTTATTTAGAATGTTTTAAGTATATATTACTTACAAAAAACCGATCTAGAGCCGCGAATTGCCGTAGACACGCATTGGCCGAACCGAACCGAACGTACGTCGTGCAGGTTATCGAAACACACTCAAATCATGGTGTATTGCCACCAAACTCCATGCACATTGTGTGGTGGACCTTCCAAGGTCCGTTTTGACTAGTCATGGTCCTAAAACGGAGTCACGTAGCAGAAGTTACGCAAATTTTATCGTGAAACCCAGTTTTTGCCGATACGCGAAAGGCGGGGGTATAGGGTTTTCTCGTCCGGACCGACCGTGCCGGATTTCCATGGAAATTTACGTGGGCATTCTACAATGTTATTTAGAATGTTTTAAGCATATATTACTTACAAAAAACCGATCTAGAGCCGCGAATTGCCGTAGACACGCATTGGCCGAACCGAACCGAACGTACGTCGTGCAGTTTATCGAAACACACTCAAATCATGGTGTATTGCCACCAAACGCCCTGCACATTGTGTGGAGGACCTTCCAAGGTCCGTTTTGACTGTTCATGGGCCTAAAACGAAGTCACGTAGCAGAAGTTACGCACCTTTTAACATGAAACCCAGTTATTGCCGATACGCGAAAGGCGGGGGTATAGGGGGTTTTTCGTCCGGACCGACCGTGCCGGATTGCCATGGAAATTCACGTGGGCCTTTTACAATGTTATTTAGAATGTTTTAAACATATATTACTTACAAAAAAACGATCTAGAGCCGCAAATTGCCGTAGACACGCATTGGCCGAATCGAACCGAACGTACGTCGTTAAGTTTATCGAAACACACTCAAATCATGGTGTATTGGCACCAAACGCCCTGCACATTGTGTGGTGGACCTTACAAGGTCCGTTTTGACTGGTAATGGGCCTAAAACGGAGTCACGTAGCAGAAGTTACGCACCTTTTAGCGCGAAACCCAGTTTTTGCCGATACGCGAAAGGCGGGGGTATAGGGCTTTCTCGTCCGGACCGACCGTGCCGGATTGCCATGGAAATTTACGTGGTCCTTCTAAAATGTTATTTAGAAGGTTTTAATCATATATTACTTACAAAAAACCGATCTAGAGCCGCGAATTGCCGTAGACACGCATTAGCCGAACCGAACCGAACGTACGTCGTGCAGTTTATCGAAACACACTCAAATCATGGTGTATTGCCACCAAACGCCCTGCACATTGTGTGGTGGACCTTCCAAGGTTCGTTTTGACTGGTCATGGGCCTAAAACGGAGTCACGTAGCAGAAGTTACACACATTTTAGCGCGACACCCACTTTTTGCCGATACGCGAAAGGCGGGGGTATAGGGGTTTCTCGTCCGGACCGACCGTGCCGGATTGCCATGGAAATTTACGTGGGCATTCAACAATGTTATTTAGAATGTTTTAAGCATATATTACTTACAAAAAACCGATCTAGAGCCGCAAATTGCCGTAGACACACATTGGCCGAACCGAACCGGACGTACGTCGTGCAGTTTATCGAAACACACTCAAATCATGGTGTGTTGCCACCAAACGCCCTGCACATTGTGTGGTGGACCTTCCAAGGTCCGTTTTGACTGGTCATTGGCCTAAAACGGAGTCACGTAGCAGAAGTTACGCACATTTTACCGCGAAACCTAGTTTTTGCCGATACGCGAAAGGCGGGGGTATAGGGGGTTTCTCGTCCGGACCGACCGTGCCGGATTTCCATGGAAATTTACGTGGGCATTCTACAATGTTATTTAGAATGTTTTAAGCATATATTACTTACAAAAAACCGATCTAGAGCCGCGAATTGCCGTAGACACGCGTTGGCCGAACCGAACCGAACGTACGTCGTGCAGGTTATCGAAACACACTCAAATCATGGTGTATTGCCACCAAACGCCCTGCCCATTGTGTGGTGGACCTTCCAAGGTCCGTTTTGACTGGTCATGGGCCTAAAACGAAGTCACGTAGCAGAAGTTACGCACATTTTAGCGCGAAACCCAGTTTTTGCCGATACGCGAAAGGCGGGGGTATAGGGGGTTTCTCGTCCGGACCGACCGTGCCGGATTGCCATGGAAATTTACGTGGTTCTTCTACAATGTTATTTAGAATGTTTTAAGCATATATTACTTATAAAAAACCGATCTAGAGACGCAAATTGCCGTAGACACGCATTGGCCGAACCGAACGTACGTCGTGCAGTTTATCGAAACACACTCAAATCATGGTGTATTGCCACCAAACGCCCTGCACATTGTGTGGTGGACCTTCCAAGGTCCGTTTTTACTGGTCATGGGCCTAAAACGGAGTCACGTAGCAAAAGTTACGCACATTTTAGCGCAAAATTCAGTTTTTGCCGATACGCGAAAGGCGAGTGTATAGGGGGTTTCTCGTCCGGACCGACCGTGCCGGATTGCCATGGAAATTTACGTGGGCCTTCTACAATGTTATTTAGAATGTTTTAAGCATATATTACTTTCAAAAAACCGATCTAGAGCCGCAAATTGCCGTAGACAGGCATTGGCCGAACTGAACCGAACATACATCGTGCAGTTTATCGAAACACACTCAAATCATGGTGTATTGCCACCAAACGCCCTGCACATTGTGTGGAGGACCTTCCAAGGTCCGTTTTGACTGTTCATGGGCCTAAAACGGAGTCACGTAGCAGAAGTTACGCACCTTTTAACACGAAACCCAGTTATTGCCGTTACGCGAAAGGCGGGGGTATAGGGGGTTTTTCTTCCGGACCGACCGTGCCGGATTGCCATGGAAATTTACGTGGGCCTTTTACAATGTTATTTAGAATGTTTTAAGCATATATTACTTACAAAAAAACGATCTAGAGCCGCAAATTGCCGTAGACACGCATTGGCCGAATCGAACCGAACGTACGTCGTTAAGTTTATCGAAACACACTCAAATCATGGTGTATTGCCACCAAACGCCCTGCACATTGTGTGGTGGACCTTACAAGGTCCGTTTTGACTGGTAATGGGCCTAAAACGGAGTCACGTAGTAGAAGTTACGCACCTTTTAGCGCGAAACCCAGTTTTTGTCGATACGCGAGAGGCGGGGGTATAGGGCTTTCTCGTCCGGACCGACCGTGCCGGATTGCCTTGGAAATTTACGTGGTCCTTCTAAAATGTTATTTAGAATGTTTTAATCATATATTACTTACAAAAAAACGATCTAGAGCCGCGAATTGCCGTAGACACGCATTGGCCGAACCGAACCGAACGTACGTCGTGCAGTTTATCGAAACACACACAAATCATGGTGTATTGCCACCAAACGCCCTGCACATTGTGTGGTGGACCTTCCAAGGTCCGTTTTGACTGGTCATGGGCCTAAAACGGAGTCACGTAGCAGAAGTTACGCACATTTTAGCGCGAAACCCAGTTTTTGCCGATAGGCGAAAGGCGGGGGTATAGGGGTTTCTCGTCCGGACCGACCGTGCCGGATTGCCATGGAAATTTACGTGGGCATTCAACAATGTTATTTAGAATGTTTTAAGCATATATTACTTACAAAAAAACGATCTTGAGCCGCAAATTGCCGTAGACACGCATTGGCCGAACCGAACCGAACGTACGTCGTGCAGTTTATCGAAACACACTCAAATCATGGTGTATTGCCACCAAACACCCTGCACATTGTGTGGTGGACCTTCCAAGGTCCGTTTTGACTGGTCATTGGCCAAAAACGGAGTCACGTTGCAAAAGTTACGCACCTTTTAGCGCCAAACCCAGTTTTTGCCGATACGCGAAAAGCGGGGGTATAGGGCTTTCTCGTCCGGACCGACCGTGCCGGATTGCCATGGAAATTTATGTGGTCCTTTTAAAATGTTATTTAGAATGTTTTAATCATATATTACTTACAAAAAACCGATCTAGAGCCGCGAATTGCCATAGACACGCATTGGCCGAACCGAACCGAACGTACGTCGTGCAGTTTATCGAAACACACTCAAATCATGGTGTGTTGCCACCAAACGCCCTGCACATTGTGTGGTGGACCTTCCAAGGTCCGTTTTGACTGGTCATGGGCCTAAAACGGAGTCACGTAGCAGAAGTTACGCACATTTTAGCGCGACACCCAGTTTTTGCCGATACGCGAAAGGCGGGGGTATAGGGGTTTCTCGTCCGGACCGACCGTGCCGGATTGCCATGGAAATTTACGTGGGCCTTTTACAATGTTATTTAGAATGTTTTAAAAATATATTACTTACAAAAAAACGATCTAGAGCCGCAAATTGCCGTAGACACGCATTGGCCGAATCGAATCGAACGTACGTCGTTAAGTTTATCGAAACACACTCAAATCATGGTGTATTGCCACCAAACGCCCTACACATTGTGTGGTGGACCTGACAAGGTCCGTTTTGACTGGTAATGGGCCTAAAACGGAGTCACGTAGCAGAAGTTACGCACCTTTTAGCGCGAAACCCAGTTTTTGTCGATACGCGAAAGGCGGGGGTATAGGGCTTTCTCGTCCGGACCGACCGTGCCGGATTGCCTTGGAAATTTACGTGGTCCTTCTAAAATATTATTTAGAATGTTTTAATCATATATTACTTACAAAAAACCGATCTAGAGCCGCGAATTGCCGTAGACACGCATTGGCCGAACCGAACCGAACGTACGTCGTGCAGTTTATCGAAACACACACAAATCATGTTGTATTGCCACCAAACGCCCTGCACATTGTGTGGTGGACCTTCCAAGGTCCGTTTTGACTGGTCATGGGCCTAAAACGGAGTCACGTAGCAGAAGTTACGCACATTTTAGCGCGAAACCCAGTTTTTGCCGATAGGCGAAAGGCGGGGGTATAGGGGTTTCTCGTCCGGACCGACCGTGTCGGATTGCCTTGGAAATTTACGTGGTCCTTCTAAAATGTTATTTAGAATGTTTTAATCATATATTACTTACAAAAAACCGATCTAGAGTCGCGAATTGCCGTAGACACGCATTGGCCGAACCGAACCGAACGTACGTCGTGCAGTTTATCGAAACACACACAAATCATGGTGTATTGCCACCAAACGCCCTGCACATTGAGTGGTGGACCTTCCAAGGTCCGTTTTGACTGGTCATGGGCCTAAAACGGAGTCACGTAGCAGAAGTTACGCATATTTTAGCGCGAAACCCAGTTTTTGCCGATACGCGAAAGGCGGGGGTATAGGGGGTTTCTCGTCCGGACCGACCGTGCCGGATTGCCATGCAAATTTACGTGGTTCTTCTACAATGTTATTTAGAATGTTTTAAGCATATATTACTTATAAAAAACCGATCTAGAGCCGCAAATTGCCGTAGACACGCATTGGCCGAACCGAACGTACGTCGTGCAGTTTATCGAAACACACTCAAATCATGGTGTATTGCCACCAAACGCCCTGCACATTGTGTGGTGGACCATCCAAGGTCCGTTTTGACTGGTCATGGGCCTAAAACGGAGTCACGTAGCAAAAGTTACGCACATTTTAGCGCAAAATTCAGTTTTTGCCGATACGCGAAAGGCGAGTGTATAGGGGGTTTCTCGTCCGGACCGACCGTGCCGGATTGCCATGGAAATTTACGTGGGCCTTCTACAATGTTATTTAAAATGTTTTAAGCATATATTACTTTCAAAAAACCGATCTAGAGCCGCAAATTGCCGTAGACAGGCATTGGCCGAACTGAACCAAACGTACGTCGTGCAGGTTATCGAAACACACTCAAATCATGGTGTATTGCCACCAAACGCCCTGCACATTGTGTGGTGGACCTTCCAAGGTCCGTTTTGACTGGTCATGGGCCTAAAACGGAGTCACGTAGCAGAAGTTACGCACATTTTAGCGCGAAACCCAGTTTTTGCCGATACGCGAAAGGCGGGGGTATAAGGGGTTTCTCGTCCGGACCGACCGTGCCGGATTGCCATGGAAATTTACGTGGTTCTTCTACAATGTTATTTAGAATGTTTTAAGCATATATTACTTATAAAAAAACCGATCTAGAGCCGGAAATTGCCGTAGACACGCATTGGCCGAACCGAACGTACGTCGTGCAGTTTATCGAAACACACTCAAATCATGGTGTATTGCCACCAAACGCCCTGCACATTGTGTGGAGGACCTTCCAAGGTCCGTTTTGACTGGTCATGGGCCTAAAACGGAGTCACGTAGCAAAAGTTACGCACATTTTAGCGCAAAATTCAGTTTTTGCCGATACGCGAAAGGCGAGTGTATAGGGGGTTTCTCGTCCGGACCGACCGTGCCGGATTGCCATGGAAATTTACGTGGGCCTTCTACAATGTTATTTAGAATGTTTTAAGCATATATTACTTTCAAAAAACCGATCTAGAGCCGCAAATTGCCGTAGACAGGCATTGGCCGAACTGAACCGAACATACATCGTGCAGTTTATCGAAACACACTCAAATCATGGTCTATTGCCACCAAACGCCCTGCACATTGTGTGGAGGACCTTCCAAGGTCCGTTTTGACTGTTCATGGGCCTAAAACGGAGTCACGTAGCAGAAGTTACGCACCTTTTAACACGAAACCCAGTTATTGCCGATACGCGAAAGGCGGGGGTATAGGGGGTTTTTCGTCCGGACCGACCGTGCCGGATTGCCATGGAAATTTACGTGGGCCTTTTACAATGTTATTTAGAATGTTTTAAAAATATATTACTTACAAAAAAACGATCTAGAGCCGCAAATTGCCGTAGACACGCATTGGCCGAATCGAATCGAACGTACGTCGTTAAGTTTATCGAAACACACTCAAATCATGGTGTATTGCCACCAAACGCCCTGCACATTGTGTGGTGGACCTGACAAGGTCCGTTTTGACTGGTAATGGGCCTAAAACGGAGTCACTAGCAGAAGTTACGCACCTTTTAGCGCGAAACCCAGTTTTTGTCGATACGCGAAAGGCGGGGGTATAGGGCTTTCTCGTCCGGACCGACCGTGCCGGATTGCCTTGGAAATTTACGTGGTCCTTCTAAAATATTATTTAGAATGTTTTAATCATATATTACTTACAAAAAACCGATCTAAAGCCGCGAATTGCCGTAGACACGCATTGGTCGAACCGAACCGAACGTACGTCGTGCAGTTTATCGAAACACACACAAATCATGGTGTATTGCCACCAAACGCCCTGCACATTGTGTGGTGGACCTTCCAAGGTCCGTTTTGACTGGTCATGGGCCTAAAACGGAGTCACGTAGCAGAAGTTACGCACATTTTAGCGCGAAACCCAGTTATTGCCGATACGCGAAAGGCGGGGGTATAAGGGGTTTCTCGTCCGGACCGACCGTGCCGGATTGCCATGGAAATTTACGTGGTTCTTCTACAATGTTATTTAGAATGTTTTAAGCATATATTACTTATAAAAAACCGATCTAGAGCCGCAAATTGCCGTAGACACGCATTGGCCGAACCGAACGTACGTCGTGCAGTTTATCGAAACACACTCAAATCATGGTGTATTGCCACCAAACGCCCTGCACATTGTGTGGAGGACCTTCCAAGGTCCGTTTTGACTGGTCATGGGCCTAAAACGGAGTCACGTAGCAAAAGTTACGCACATTTTAGCGCAAAATTCAGTTTTTGCCGATACGCGAAAGGCGAGTGTATAGGGGGTTTCTCGTCCGGACCGACCGTGCCGGATTGCCATGGAAATTTACGTGGGCCTTCTACAATGTTATTTAGAATGTTTTAAGCATATATTACTTTCAAAAAACCGATCTAGAGCCGCAAATTGCCGTAGACAGGCATTGGCCGAACTGAACCGAACATACATCGTGCAGTTTATCGAAACACACTCAAATCATGGTTTATTGCCACCAAACGCCCTGCACATTGTGTGGAGGACCTTCCAATGTCCGTTTTGACTGTTCATGGGCCTAAAACGGAGTCACGTAGCAGAAGTTACGCACCTTTTATCACGAAACCCAGTTATTGCCGTTACGCGAAAGGCGGGGGTATAGGGGGTTTTTCGTCCGGACCGACCGTGCCGGATTGCCATGGAAATTTACGTGGGCCTTTTACAATGTTATTTAGAATGTTTTAAAAATATATTACTTACAAAAAAACGATCTAGAGCCGCAAATTGCCGTAGACACGCATTGGCCGAATCGAATCGAACGTACGTCGTTAAGTTTATCGAAACACACTCAAATCATGGTGTATTGCCACCAAACGCCCTGCACATTGTGTGGTGGACCTGACAAGGTCCGTTTTGACTGGTAATGGGCCTAAAACGGAGTCACGTAGCAGAAGTTACGCACCTTTTAGCGCGAAACCCAGTTTTTGTCGATACGCGAAAGGCGGGGGTATAGGGCTTTCTCGTCCGGACCGACCGTGCCGGATTGCCTTGGAAATTTACGTGGTCCTTCTAAAATATTATTTAGAATGTTTTAATCATATATTACTTACAAAAAACCGATCTAGAGCCGCGAATTGCCGTAGACACGCATTGGCCGAACCGAACCGAACGTACGTCGTGCAGTTTATCGAAACACACACAAATCATGTTGTATTGCCACCAAACGCCCTGCACATTGTGTGGTGGACCTTCCAAGGTCCGTTTTGACTGGTCATGGGCCTAAAACGGAGTCACGTAGCAGAAGTTACGCACATTTTAGCGCGAAACCCAGTTTTTGCCGATAGGCGAAAGGCGGGGGTATAGGGGTTTCTCGTCCGGACCGACCGTGCCGGATTGCCTTGGAAATTTACGTGGTCCTTCTAAAATGTTATTTAGAATGTTTTAATCATATATTACTTACAAAAAACCGATCTAGAGTCGCGAATTGCCGTAGACACGCATTGGCCGAACCGAACCGAACGTACGTCGTGCAGTTTATCGAAACACACACAAATCATGGTGTATTGCCACCAAACGCCCTGCACATTGTGTGGTGGACCCTCCAAGGTCCGTTTTGACTGGTCATGGGCCTAAAACGGAGTCACGTAGCAGAAGTTACGCACATTTTAACGCGAAACCCAGTTTTTGCCGAT
Source organism: Arctium lappa (assembly GCA_023525745.1). Classification (NCBI taxonomy): domain Eukaryota; kingdom Viridiplantae; phylum Streptophyta; class Magnoliopsida; order Asterales; family Asteraceae; genus Arctium; species Arctium lappa. The sequence continues at coordinate 76,524,421 of CM042057.1, read as the reverse complement.
ACGCGAAAGGCGGGGGTATAAGGGGTTTCTCGTCCGGACCGACCGTGCCGGATTGCCATGGAAATTTACGTGGTTCTTCTACAATGTTATTTAGAATGTTTTAAGCATATATTACTTATAAAAAAACCGATCTAGAGCTGGAAATTGCCGTAGACACGCATTGGCCGAACCGAACGTACGTCGTGCAGTTTATCGAAACACACTCAAATCATGGTGTATTGCCACCAAAGGCCCTGCACATTGTGTGGAGGACCTTCCAAGGTCCGTTTTGACTGGTCATGGGCCTAAAACGGAGTCACGTAGCAAAAGTTACGCACATTTTAGCGCAAAATTCAGTTTTTGCCGATACGCGAAAGGCGAGTGTATAGGGGGTTTCTCGTCCGGACCGACCGTGCCGGATTGCCATGGAAATTTACGTGGGCCTTCTACAATGTTATTTAGAATGTTTTAAGCATATATTACTTTCAAAAAACCGATCTAGAGCCGCAAATTGCCGTAGACAGGCATTGGCCGAACTGAACCGAACATACATCGTGCAGTTTATCGAAACACACTCAAATCATGGTCTATTGCCACCAAACGCCCTGCACATTGTGTGGAGGACCTTCCAAGGTCCGTTTTGACTGTTCATGGGCCTAAAACGGAGTCACGTAGCAGAAGTTACGCACCTTTTAACACGAAACCCAGTTATTGCCGATACGCGAAAGGCGGGGGTATAGGGGGTTTTTCGTCCGGACCGACCGTGCCGGATTGCCATGGAAATTTACGTGGGCCTTTTACAATGTTATTTAGAATGTTTTAAAAATATATTACTTACAAAAAAACGATCTAGAGCCGCAAATTGCCGTAGACACGCATTGGCCGAATCGAATCGAACGTACGTCGTTAAGTTTATCGAAACACACTCAAATCATGGTGTATTGCCACCAAACGCCCTGCACATTGTGTGGTGGACCTGACAAGGTCCGTTTTGACTGGTAATGGGCCTAAAACGGAGTCACTAGCAGAAGTTACGCACCTTTTAGCGCGAAACCCAGTTTTTGTCGATACGCGAAAGGCGGGGGTATAGGGCTTTCTCGTCCGGACCGACCGTGCCGGATTGCCTTGGAAATTTACGTGGTCCTTCTAAAATATTATTTAGAATGTTTTAATCATATATTACTTACAAAAAACCGATCTAGAGCCGCGAATTGCCGTAGACACGCATTGGTCGAACCGAACCGAACGTACGTCGTGCAGTTTATCGAAACACACACAAATCATGGTGTATTGCCACCAAACGCCCTGCACATTGTGTGGTGGACCTTCCAAGGTCCGTTTTGACTGGTCATGGGCCTAAAACGGAGTCACGTAGCAGAAGTTACGCACATTTTAACGCGAAACCCAGTTATTGCCGATACGCGAAAGGCGGGGGTATAAGGGGTTTCTCGTCCGGACCGACCGTGCCGGATTGCCATGGAAATTTACGTGGTTCTTCTACAATGTTATTTAGAATGTTTTAAGCATATATTACTTATAAAAAACCGATCTAGAGCCGCAAATTGCCGTAGACACGCATTGGCCGAACCGAACGTACGTCGTGCAGTTTATCGAAACACACTCAAATCATGGTGTATTGCCACCAAACGCCCTGCACATTGTGTGGAGGACCTTCCAAGGTCCGTTTTGACTGGTCATGGGCCTAAAACGGAGTCACGTAGCAAAAGTTACGCACATTTTAGCGCAAAATTCAGTTTTTGCCGATACGCGAAAGGCGAGTGTATAGGGGGTTTCTCGTCCGGACCGACCGTGCCGGATTGCCATGGAAATTTACGTGGGCCTTCTACAATGTTATTTAGAATGTTTTAAGCATATATTACTTTCAAAAAACCGATCTAGAGCCGCAAATTGCCGTAGACAGGCATTGGCCGAACTGAACCGAACATACATCGTGCAGTTTATCGAAACACACTCAAATCATGGTTTATTGCCACCAAACGCCCTGCACATTGTGTGGAGGACCTTCCAATGTCCGTTTTGACTGTTCATGGGCCTAAAACGGAGTCACGTAGCAGAAGTTACGCACCTTTTAACACGAAACCCAGTTATTGCCGTTACGCGAAAGGCGGGGGTATAGGGGGTTTTTCGTCCGGACCGACCGTGCCGGATTGCCATGGAAATTTACGTGGGCCTTTTACAATGTTATTTAGAATGTTTTAAAAATATATTACTTACAAAAAAACGATCTAGAGCCGCAAATTGCCGTAGACACGCATTGGCCGAATCGAATCGAACGTACGTCGTTAAGTTTATCGAAACACACTCAAATCATGGTGTATTGCCACCAAACGCCCTGCACATTGTGTGGTGGACCTGACAAGGTCCGTTTTGACTGGTAATGGGCCTAAAACGGAGTCACGTAGCAGAAGTTACGCACCTTTTAGCGCGAAACCCAGTTTTTGTCGATACGCGAAAGGCGGGGGTATAGGGCTTTCTCGTCCGGACCGACCGTGCCGGATTGCCTTGGAAATTTACGTGGTCCTTCTAAAATATTATTTAGAATGTTTTAATCATATATTACTTACAAAAAACCGATCTAGAGCCGCGAATTGCCGTAGACACGCATTGGCCGAACCGAACCGAACGTACGTCGTGCAGTTTATCGAAACACACACAAATCATGTTGTATTGCCACCAAACGCCCTGCACATTGTGTGGTGGACCTTCCAAGGTCCGTTTTGACTGGTCATGGGCCTAAAACGGAGTCACGTAGCAGAAGTTACGCACATTTTAGCGCGAAACCCAGTTTTTGCCGATAGGCGAAAGGCGGGGGTATAGGGGTTTCTCGTCCGGACCGACCGTGCCGGATTGCCTTGGAAATTTACGTGGTCCTTCTAAAATGTTATTTAGAATGTTTTAATCATATATTACTTACAAAAAACCGATCTAGAGTCGCGAATTGCCGTAGACACGCATTGGCCGAACCGAACCGAACGTACGTCGTGCAGTTTATCGAAACACACACAAATCATGGTGTATTGCCACCAAACGCCCTGCACATTGTGTGGTGGACCTTCCAAGGTCCGTTTTGACTGGTCATGGGCCTAAAACGGAGTCACGTAGCAGAAGTTACGCATATTTTAGCGCGAAACCCAGTTTTTGCCGATACGCGAAAGGCGGGGGTATAGGGGGTTTCTCGTCCGGACCGACCGTGCCGGATTGCCATGCAAATTTACGTGGTTCTTCTACAATGTTATTTAGAATGTTTTAAGCATATATTACTTATAAAAAACCGATCTAGAGCCGCAAATTGCCGTAGACACGCATTGGCCGAACCGAACGTACGTCGTGCAGTTTATCGAAACACACTCAAATCATGGTGTATTGCCACCAAACGCCCTGCACATTGCGTGGTGGACCATCCAAGGTCCGTTTTGACTGGTCATGGGCCTAAAACGGAGTCACGTAGCAAAAGTTACGCACATTTTAGCGCAAAATTCAGTTTTTGCCGATACGCGAAAGGCGAGTGTATAGGGGGTTTCTCGTCCGGACCGACCGTGCCGGATTGCCATGGAAATTTACGTGGGCCTTCTACAATGTTATTTAAAATGTTTTAAGCATATATTACTTTCAAAAAACCGATCTAGAGCCGCAAATTGCCGTAGACAGGCATTGGCCGAACTGAACCAAACGTACGTCGTGCAGGTTATCGAAACACACTCAAATCATGGTGTATTGCCACCAAACGCCCTGCCCATTGTGTGGTGGACCTTCCAAGGTCCGTTTTGACTGGTCATGGGCCTAAAACGGAGTCACGTAGCAGAAGTTACGCACATTTTAGCGCGAAACCCAGTTTTTGCCGATACGCGAAAGGCGGGGGTATAGGGGGTTTCTCGTCCGGACCGACCGTGCCGGATTGCCATGGAAATTTACGTGGTTCTTCTACAATGTTATTTAGAATGTTTTAAGCATATATTACTTATAAAAAACCGATCTAGAGCCGCAAATTGCCGTAGACACGCATTGGCCGAACCGAACGTACGTCGTGCAGTTTATCGAAACACACTCAAATCATGGTGTATTGCCACCAAACGCCTTGCACATTGTGTGGTGGTCCTTCCAAGGTCCGTTTTGATTGGTCATGGGCCTAAAACGGAGTCACGTAGCAAAAGTTACGCACATTTTAGCGCAAAATTCAGTTTTTGCCGATACGCGAAAGGCGAGTGTATAGGGGGTTTCTCGTCCGGACCGACCGTGCCGGATTGCCATGGAAATTTACGTGGGCCTTCTACAATGTTATTTAGAATGTTTTAAGCATATATTACCTTCAAAAAACCGATCTAGAGCCGCAAATTGCCGTAGACAGGCATTGGTCGAACTGAACCGAACATACATCGTGCAGTTTATCGAAACACACTCAAATCATGGTGTATTGCCACCAAACGCCCTGCACATTGTGTGGAGGACCTTCCAAGGTCCGTTTTGACTGTTCATGGGCCTAAAACGGAGTCACGTAGCAGAAGTTACGCACCTTTTAACACGAAACCCAGTTATTGCCGATACGCGAAAGGCGGGGGTATAGGGGGTTTTTCTTCCGGACCGACCGTGCCGGATTGCCATGGAAATTTACGTGGGCCTTTTACAATGTTATTTAGAATGTTTTAAGCATATATTACTTACAAAAAAACGATCTAGAGCCGCAAATTGCCGTAGACACGCATTGGCCGAATCGAACCGAACGTACGTCGTTAAGTTTATCGAAACACACTCAAATCATGGTGTATTGCCACCAAACGCCCTGCACATTGTGTGGTGGACCTTACAAGGTCCGTTTTGACTGGTAATGGGCCTAAAACGGAGTCACGTAGCAGAAGTTACGCACCTTTTAGCGCGAAACCCAGTTTTTGTCGATACGCGAAAGGCGGGGGTATAGGGCTTTCTCGTCCGGACCGACCGTGCCGGATTGCCTTGGAAATTTACTTGGTCCTTCTAAAATGTTATTTAGAATGTTTAAATCATATATTACTTACAAAAAAACGATCTAGAGCCGCAAATTGCCGTAGACACGCATTGGCCGAATCGAACCGAACGTACGTCGTTAAGTTTATCGAAACACACTCAAATCATGGTGTATTGCCACCAAACGCCCTGCACATTGTGTGGTGGACCTTCCAAGGTCCGTTTTGACTGGTCATGGGCCTAAAACGGAGTCACGTAGCAGAAGTTACGCACATTTTAGCGCGAAACCCAGTTTTTGCCGATAGGCGAAAGGCGGGGGTATAGGGGTTTCTCGTCCGGACCGACCGTGCCGGATTGCCATGGAAATTCACGTGGGCATTCAACAATGTTATTTAGAATGTTTTAAGCATATATTACTTACAAAAAACCGATCTAGAGCCGCAAATTGCCGTAGACACGCATTGGCCGAACCGAACCGAACGTACGTCGTGCAGTTTATCGAAACACACTCAAATCATGGTGTATTGCCACCAAACGCCCTGCACATTGTGTGGTGGACCTTCCAAGGTCCGTTTTGACTGGTCATTGGCCAAAAACGGAGTCACGTTGCAAAAGTTACGCACCTTTTAGCGCGAAACCCAGTTTTTGCCGATACGCGAAAGGCGGGGGTAAAGGGCTTTCTCGTCCGGACCGACCGTGCCGGATTGCCATGGAAATTTATGTGGTCCTTTTAAAATGTTATTTAGAATGTTTTAATCATATATTACTTACAAAAAACCGATCTAGAGCCGCGAATTGCCATAGACACGCATTGGCCGAACCGAACCGAACGTACGTCGTGCAGTTTATCGAAACACACTCAAATCATGGTGTATTGCCACCAAACGCCCTGCACATTGTGTGGTGGACCTTCCAAGGTCCGTTTTGACTGGTCATGGGCCTAAAACGGAGTCACGTAGCAGAAGTTACGCACATTTTAGCGTGACACCCAGTTTTTGCCGATACGCGAAAGGCGGGGGTATAGGGGTTTCTCGTCCGGACCGACCGTGCCGGATTGCCATGGAAATTTACGTGGGCATTCAACAATGTTATTTAGAATGTTTTAAGCATATATTACTTACAAAAAACCGATCTAGAGCCGCAAATTGCCGTAGACACACATTGGCCGAACCGAACCGGACGTACGTCGTGCAGTTAATCGAAACACACTCAAATCATGGTGTATTGCCACCAAACGCCCTGCACATTGTGTGGTGGACCTTCCAAGGTCCGTTTTGACTGGTCATTGGCCTAAAACGGAGTCACGTAGCAAAAGTTACGCACATTTTACCGCGAAACCTAGTTTTTGCCGATACGCGAAAGGCGGGGGTATAGGGGGTTTCTCGTCCGGACCGACCGTGCCGGATTTCCATGGAAATTTACGTGGGCATTCTACAATGTTATTTAGAATGTTTTAAACATATATTACTTACAAAAAACCGATCTAGAGCCGCGAATTGCCGTAGACACGCATTGGCCGAACCGAACCGAACGTACGTCGTGCAGGTTATCGAAACACACTCAAATCATGGTGTATTGCCACCAAACGCCCTGCCCATTGTGTGGTGGACCTTCCAAGGTCCGTTTTGACTGGTCATGGGCCTAAAACGGAGTCACGTAGCAGAAGTTACGCACATTTTAGCGCGAAACCCAGTTTTTGCCGATACGCGAAAGGCGGGGGTATAGGGGGTTTCTCGTCCGGACCGACCGTGCCGGATTGCCATGGAAATTTACGTGGTTCTTCTACAATGTTATTTAGAATGTTTTAAGCATATATTACTTATAAAAAACCGATCTAGAGCCGCAAATTGCCGTAGACACGCATTGGCCGAACCGAACGTACGTCGTGCAGTTTATCGAAACACACTCAAATCATGGTGTATTGCCACCAAACGCCTTGCACATTGTGTGGTGGTCCTTCCAAGGTCCGTTTTGATTGGTCATGGGCCTAAAACGGAGTCACGTAGCAAAAGTTACGCACATTTTAGCGCAAAATTCAGTTTTTGCCGATACGCGAAAGGCGAGTGTATAGGGGGTTTCTCGTCCGGACCGACCGTGCCGGATTGCCATGGAAATTTACGTGGGCCTTCTACAATGTTATTTAGAATGTTTTAAGCATATATTACCTTCAAAAAACCGATCTAGAGCCGCAAATTGCCGTAGACAGGCATTGGCCGAACTGAACCGAACATACATCGTGCAGTTTATCGAAACACACTCAAATCATGGTGTATTGCCACCAAACGCCCTGCACATTGTGTGGAGGACCTTCCAAGGTCCGTTTTGACTGTTCATGGGCCTAAAACGGAGTCACGTAGCAGAAGTTACGCACCTTTTAACACGAAACCCAGTTATTGCCGATACGCGAAAGGCGGGGGTATAGGGGGTTTTTCTTCCGGACCGACCGTGCCGGATTGCCATGGAAATTTACGTGGGCCTTTTACAATGTTATTTAGAATGTTTTAAGCATATATTACTTACAAAAAAACGATCTAGAGCCGCAAATTGCCGTAGACACGCATTGGCCGAATCGAACCGAACGTACGTCGTTAAGTTTATCGAAACACACTCAAATCATGGTGTATTGCCACCAAACGCCCTGCACATTGTGTGGTGGACCTTACAAGGTCCGTTTTGACTGGTAATGGGCCTAAAACGGAGTCACGTAGCAGAAGTTACGCACCTTTTAGCGCGAAACCCAGTTTTTGTCGATACGCGAAAGGCGGGGGTATAGGGCTTTCTCGTCCGGACCGACCGTGTCGGATTGCCTTGGAAATTTACGTGGTCCTTCTAAAATGTTATTTAGAATGTTTTAATCATATATTACTTACAAAAAACCGATCTAGAGCCGCGAATTGCCGTAGACACGCATTGGCCGAACCGAACCGAACGTACGTCGTGCAGTTTATCGAAACACACACAAATCATGGTGTATTGCCACCAAACGCCCTGCACATTGTGTGGTGGACCTTCCAAGGTCCGTTTTGACTGGTCATGGGCCTAAAACGGAGTCACGTAGCAGAAGTTACGCACATTTTAGCGCGAAACCCAGTTTTTGCCGATAGGCGAAAGGCGGGGGTATAGGGGTTTCTCGTCCGGACCGACCGTGCCGGATTGCCATGGAAATTTACGTGGGCATTCAACAATGTTATTTAGAATGATTTAAGCATATATTACTTACAAAAAACCGATCTAGAGCCGCAAATTGCCGTAGACACGCATTGGCCGAACCGAACCGAACGTACGTCGTGCAGTTTATCGAAACACACTCAAATCATGGTGTATTGCCACCAAACGCCCTGCACATTGTGTGGTGGACCTTCCAAGGTCCGTTTTGACTGGTCATTGGCCAAAAACGGAGTCACGTTGCAAAAGTTACGCACCTTTTAGCGCGAAACCCAGTTTTTGCCGATACGCGAAAGGCGGGGGTATAGGGCTTTCTCGTCCGGACCGACCGTGCCGGATTGCCATGGAAATTTATGTGGTCCTTTTAAAATGTTATTTAGAATGTTTTAATCATATATTACTTACAAAAAACCGATCTAGAGCCGCGAATTGCCATAGACACGCATTGGCCGAACCGAACCGAACGTACGTCGTGCAGTTTATCGAAACACACTCAAATCATGGTGTATTGCCACCAAACGCCCTGCACATTGTGTGGTGGACCTTCCAAGGTCCGTTTTGACTGGTCATGGGCCTAAAACGGAGTCACGTAGCAGAAGTTACGCACATTTTAGCGTGACACCCAGTTTTTGCCGATACGCGAAAGGCGGGGGTATAGGGGTTTCTCGTCCGGACCGACCGTGCCGGATTGCCATGGAAATTTACGTGGGCATTCAACAATGTTATTTAGAATGTTTTAAGCATATATTACTTACAAAAAACCGATCTAGAGCCGCAAATTGCCGTAGACACACATTGGCCGAACCGAACCGGACGTACGTCGTGCAGTTAATCGAAACACACTCAAATCATGGTGTATTGCCACCAAACGCCCTGCACATTGTGTGGTGGACCTTCCAAGGTCCGTTTTGACTGGTCATTGGCCTAAAACGGAGTCACGTAGCAAAAGTTACGCACATTTTACCGCGAAACCTAGTTTTTGCCGATACGCGAAAGGCGGGGGTATAGGGGGTTTCTCGTCCGGACCGACCGTGCCGGATTTCCATGGAAATTTACGTGGGCATTCTACAATGTTATTTAGAATGTTTTAAACATATATTACTTACAAAAAACCGATCTAGAGCCGCGAATTGCCGTAGACACGCATTGGCCGAACCGAACCGAACGTACGTCGTGCAGGTTATCGAAACACACTCAAATCATGGTGTATTGCCACCAAACGCCCTGCCCATTGTGTGGTGGACCTTCCAAGGTCCGTTTTGACTGGTCATGGGCCTAAAACGGAGTCACGTAGCAGAAGTTACGCACATTTTAGCGCGAAACCCAGTTTTTGCCGATACGCGAAAGGCGGGGGTATAGGGGGTTTCTCGTCCGGACCGACCGTGCCGGATTGCCATGGAAATTTACGTGGTTCTTCTACAATGTTATTTAGAATGTTTTAAGCATATATTACTTATAAAAAACCGATCTAGAGCCGCAAATTGCCGTAGACACGCATTGGCCGAACCGAACGTACGTCGTGCAGTTTATCGAAACACACTCAAATCATGGTGTATTGCCACCAAACGCCTTGCACATTGTGTGGTGGTCCTTCCAAGGTCCGTTTTGATTGGTCATGGGCCTAAAACGGAGTCACGTAGCAAAAGTTACGCACATTTTAGCGCAAAATTCAGTTTTTGCCGATACGCGAAAGGCGAGTGTATAGGGGGTTTCTCGTCCGGACCGACCGTGCCGGATTGCCATGGAAATTTACGTGGGCCTTCTACAATGTTATTTAGAATGTTTTAAGCATATATTACCTTCAAAAAACCGATCTAGAGCCGCAAATTGCCGTAGACAGGCATTGGTCGAACTGAACCGAACATACATCGTGCAGTTTATCGAAACACACTCAAATCATGGTGTATTGCCACCAAACGCCCTGCACATTGTGTGGAGGACCTTCCAAGGTCCGTTTTGACTGTTCATGGGCCTAAAACGGAGTCACGTAGCAGAAGTTACGCACCTTTTAACACGAAACCCAGTTATTGCCGATACGCGAAAGGCGGGGGTATAGGGGGTTTTTCTTCCGGACCGACCGTGCCGGATTGCCATGGAAATTTACGTGGGCCTTTTACAATGTTATTTAGAATGTTTTAAGCATATATTACTTACAAAAAAACGATCTAGAGCCGCAAATTGCCGTAGACACGCATTGGCCGAATCGAACCGAACGTACGTCGTTAAGTTTATCGAAACACACTCAAATCATGGTGTATTGCCACCAAACGCCCTGCACATTGTGTGGTGGACCTTACAAGGTCCGTTTTGACTGGTAATGGGCCTAAAACGGAGTCACGTAGCAGAAGTTACGCACCTTTTAGCGCGAAACCCAGTTTTTGTCGATACGCGAAAGGCGGGGGTATAGGGGTTTCTCGTCCGGACCGACCGTGCCGGATTGCCTTGGAAATTTACTTGGTCCTTCTAAAATGTTATTTAGAATGTTTAAATCATATATTACTTACAAAAAAACGATCTAGAGCCGCAAATTGCCGTAGACACGCATTGGCCGAATCGAACCGAACGTACGTCGTTAAGTTTATCGAAACACACTCAAATCATGGTGTATTGCCACCAAACGCCCTGCACATTGTGTGGTGGACCTTCCAAGGTCCGTTTTGACTGGTCATGGGCCTAAAACGAAGTCACGTAGCAGAAGTTACGCACATTTTAGCGCGAAACCCAGTTTTTGCCGATAGGCGAAAGGCGGGGGTATAGGGGTTTCTCGTCCGGACCGACCGTGCCGGATTGCCATGGAAATTTACGTGGGCATTCAACAATGTTATTTAGAATGTTTTAAGCATATATTACTTACAAAAAACCGATCTAGAGCCGCAAATTGCCGTAGACACGCATTGGCCGAACCGAACCGCACGTACGTCGTGCAGTTTATCGAAACACACTCAAATCATGGTGTATTGCCACCAAACGCCCTGCACATTGTGTGGTGGACCTTCCAAGGTCCGTTTTGACTGGTCATTGGCCAAAAACGGAGTCACGTTGCAAAAGTTACGCACCTTTTAGCGCGAAACCCAGTTTTTGCCGATACGCGAAAGGCGGGGGTAAAGGGCTTTCTCGTCCGGACCGACCGTGCCGGATTGCCATGGAAATTTATGTGGTCCTTTTAAAATGTTATTTAGAATGTTTTAATCATATATTACTTACAAAAAACCGATCTAGAGCCGCGAATTGCCATAGACACGCATTGGCCGAACCGAACCGAACGTACGTCGTGCAGTTTATCGAAACACACTCAAATCATGGTGTATTGCCACCAAACGCCCTGCACATTGTGTGGTGGACCTTCCAAGGTCCGTTTTGACTGGTCATGGGCCTAAAACGGAGTCACGTAGCAGAAGTTACGCACATTTTAGCGTGACACCCAGTTTTTGCCGATACGCGAAAGGCGGGGGTATAGGGGTTTCTCGTCCGGACCGACCGTGCCGGATTGCCATGGAAATTTACGTGGGCATTCAACAATGTTATTTAGAATGTTTTAAGCATATATTACTTACAAAAAACCGATCTAGAGCCGCAAATTGCCGTAGACACACATTGGCCGAACCGAACCGGACGTACGTCGTGCAGTTTATCGAAACACACTCAAATCATGGTGTATTGCCACCAAACGCCCTGCACATTGTGTGGTGGACCTTCCAAGGTCCGTTTTGACTGGTCATGGGCCTAAAACGGAGTCACGTAGCAGAAGTTACGCACATTTTAGCGTGACACCCAGTTTTTGCCGATACGCGAAAGGCGGGGGTATAGGGGTTTCTCGTCCGGACCGACCGTGCCGGATTGCCATGGAAATTTACGTGGGCATTCAACAATGTTATTTAGAATGTTTTAAGCATATATTACTTACAAAAAACCGATCTAGAGCCGCAAATTGCCGTACCGAACCGAACGTACGTCGTGCAGTTTTAGCAGAAGTTACGCACCTTTTAGCGCGAAACCCAGTTTTTGTCGATACGCGAAAGGCGGGGGTATAGGGCTTTCTCGTCCGGACCGACCGTGCCGGATTGCCTTGGAAATTTACGTGGTCCTTCTAAAATGTTATTTAGAATGTTTTAATCATATATTACTTACAAAAAACCGATCTAGAGCCGCGAATTGCCGTAGACACGCATTGGCCGAACCGAACCGAACGTACGTCGTGCAGTTTATCGAAACACACTCAAATCATGGTGTATTGCCACCAAACGCCCTGCACATTGTGTGGTGGACCTTCCAAGGTCCGTTTTGACTGGTCATGGGCCTAAAACGGAGTCACGTAGCAGAAGTTACGCACATTTTAGCCCGAAACCCAGTTTTGTCGATACGCGAAAGGCTAGTGTATATGGGGTTTCTCGTCCGGACCGACCGTGCCGGATTGCCATGGAAATTTACGTGGGCCTTCTACAATGTTATTTAGAATGTTTTAAGCATATATTACTTTCAAAAAACCGATCTACAGCCGCAAATTGCCGTAGACAGGTATTGGCCGAACTGAACCGAACATACATCGTGCAGTTTATCGAAACACACTCAAATCATGGTCTATTGCCACCAAACGCCCTGCACATTGTGTGGAGGACCTTCCAAGGTCCGTTTTGACTGTTCATGGGCCTAAAACAGATTCACGTAGCAGAAGTTACGCACCTTTTAACACGTAACCCAGTTATTGCCGATACGCGAAAGGCGGGGGTATAGGGGGTTTTTCGTCCGGACCGACCGTGCCGGATTGCCATGGAAATTTACGTGGGCCTTTTACAATGTTATTTAGAATGTTTTAAGCATATATTACTTACAAAAAAACGATCTAGAGCCGCAAATTGCCGTAGACACGCATTGGCCGAATCGAACCGAACGTACGTCGTTAAGTTTATCGAAACACACTCAAATCATGGTGTATTGCCACCAAACGCCCCTGCACATTGTGTGGTGGACCTTCCAAGGTCCGTTTTGACTGTTCATGGGCCTAAAACGGAGTCACGTAGCAGAAGTTAAGCACCTTTTAGCGCGAAACCCAGTTTTTGTCGATACGCGAAAGGCGGGGGTATAGGGCTTTCTCGTCCGGACCGACCGTGCCGGATTGCCTTGGAAATTTACGTGGTCCTTCTAAAATGTTATTTAGAATGTTTTAATCATATATTACTTACAAAAAACCGATCTAGAGCCGCGAATTGCCGTAGACACGCATTGGCCGAACCGAACCGAACGTACGTCGTGCAGTTTATCGAAACACACACAAATCATGGTGTATTGCCACCAAACGCCCTGCACATTGTGTGGTGGACCTTCCAAGGTCCGTTTTGACTGGTCATTGGCCTAAAACGGAGTCACGTAGCAGAAGTTACGCACATTTTAGCGCGAAACCCAGTTTTTGCCGATAGGCGAAATGCGGGGGTATAGGGGTTTCTCGTCCGGACCGACCGTGCCGGATTGCCATGGAAATTTACGTGGGCATTCAACAATGTTATTTAGAATGTTTTAAGCATATATTACTTACAAAAAACCGATCTAGAGCCGCAAATTGCCGTAGACACGCATTGGCCGAACCGAACCGAACGTACGTCGTGCAGTTTATCGAAACACACTCAAATCATGGTGTATTGCCACCAAACGCCCTGCACATTGTGTGGTGGACCTTCCAAGGTCCGTTTTGACTGGTCATTGGCCTAAAACGGAGTCACGTAGCAATAGTTACGCACATTTTACCGCGAAACCTAGTTTTTGCCGATACGCGAAAGGCGGGGGTATAGGGGGTTTCTCGTCCGGACCGACCGTGCCGGATTGCCATGGAAATTTACGTGGACCTTCTACAATGTTATTTAGAATGTTTTAAGCATATATTACTTACAAAAAACCGATCTAGAGCCGCAAATTGCCGTAGACACGCATTGGTCGAACCGAACCGAACGTACATCGTGCAGTTTATCGAAACACACTCAAATCATGGTGTATTGCCACCAAACGCCCTGCACATTGTGTGGTGGACCTTCCAAGGTCCGTTTTGACTGGTAATGGGCCTAAAACGGAGTCACGTAGCAGAAGTTGCGCACATTTTAGCGCGAAAACCATTTTTTGCCGATACGCGAAAGGCGGGGGTATAGGGGGTTTCTCCTCGTCCGGACCGATCATGCCGGATTGCCATGGAAATTTACGTGGACCTTCTACAATGTTATTTAGAATGTTTTAAGCATATATTACTTACAAAAAACCGATCTAGAGCCGCAAATTGCCGTGGACACGCATTGGCCGAACCGAACCGAACATACATCGTGCAGTTTATCGAAACACACTCAAATCATGGTATATTGCCACCAAACGCCCTGCACATTGTGTGGAGGACCTTCCAAGGTCCGTTTTGACTGTTCATGGGCCTAAAACGGAGTCACGTAGCAGAAGTTACGCACCTTTTAGCGCGAAAACCCAGTTTTCGCCGATACGCGAAAAGCGGAGGTATAGGGGGTTTCTCGTCCGGACCGACCGTGCCGGATTGCCATGGAAATTTACGTGGGCCTTATACAATGTTATTTAGAATGTTTTAAGCATATATTACTTACAAAAAACCGATCTAGAGCCGCAAATTGCCGTAGACACGCATTGGTCGAACCGAACCGAACATACATCGTGCAGTTTATCGAAACACACTCAAATCATGGTATATTGCCACCAAACGCCCTGCACATTGTGTGGAGGACCTTCCAAGGTCCGTTTTGACTGTTCATGGGCCTAAAACGGAGTCACGTAGCAGAAGTTACGCACCTTTTAGCGCGAAAACCCAGTTTTCGCCGATACGCGAAAAGCGGTGGTATAGGGGGTTTCTCGTCCGGACCGACCGTGCCGGATTGCCATGGAAATTTACGTGGGCCTTATACAATGTTATTTAGAATGTTTTAAGCATATATTACTTACAAAAAACCGATCTAGAGTCGCAAATTGCCGTAGACACGCATTGGCAGAACCGAACCGAACGTACGTCGTGCAGTTTATCGAAACACACTCAAATCATGGTGTATTGCCAGCAAACGCCCTGCACATTGTGTGGTGGACCTTCCAAGGTCCGTTTTGACTGGTCATGGGCGTAAAACGGAGTCACATAGCATAATTTACGCACATTTTAGCGCGAAACCCAGTTTTTGCCGATACGCGAAAGGCGGGGGGTATAGGGGGTTTCTCGTCCGGACCGACCGTGCCGGATTGCCATGAAAATTTACGTGGGCCTTCTACAATGTTATTTAGAATGTTTTAAGCATATATTACTTACAAAAAACCGTTCTAGAGCCGCAAACTGCCGTAGACACGCATTGGTCGAACCGAACCGAATGTACGTCGTGCAGTTTATCGAAACACACTCAAATCATGGTGTATTGCCACCATACGATCTGCACAATGTGTGGTGGACCTTCCAAGGTCCGTTTTGACTGGTCATGGGCCTAAAACGGAGTCACGTAGCAGAAGTTACGCACATTTTAGGGCGAAACCCAGTTTTTGTCGATACGCGAAAGGCGGGGGGGGGGGGGGGGGTATAGGGGGTTTCTCGTCCGGACCGACCGTGCCGGATTGCCATGAAAATTTACGTGGACCTTCTACAATGTTATTTAGAATGTTTTAAGCATATATTACTTACAAAAAACCGATCTAGAGCCGCAAATTGCCGTAGACACGCATTGGCCGAACCGAACCGAACGTACATCGTGCAGTTTTTCGAAACACACTCAAATCATGGTGTATTGCCACCAAACGCCCTGCACATTGTGTGGTGGACCTTCCAAGGTCCGTTTTGACTGGTCATGGGCCTAAAACGGAGTCACGTAGCAGAAGTTACGCACATTTTAGCGCGAAAACCAATTTTTGCCGATACGCGAAAGGCGGGGGTATAGGGGGTTTCTCCTCGTCCGGACCGACCATGCCGGATTGCCATGGAAATTTACGTGGACCTTCTACAATGTTAATTAGAATGTTTTAAGCATATATTACTTACAAAAAACCGATCTAGAGCCGCAAATTGCCGTAGACACGCATTGGTCGAACCGAACCGAACATACATCGTGCAGTTTATCGAAACACACTCAAATCATGGTGTATTACCACCAAACGCCCTGCACATTGTGTGGTGGACCTTCCAAGGTCCGTTTTGACTGGTCATGGGCCTAAAACGGAGTCACGTAGCAGAAGTTACGCACATTTTAGCGCGAAACCCAGTTTTTGCCGATACGCGAAAGGCGGGGGTATTCTCTTTCAATGTAATTTTCATGCTTATGGTCTGTACCAATTTTTGCTTCTTTATTTTTGCCTCATCATGTATCGACTCTTTATGGTTTCTTTGTCTAATTCACTATAGGATTAGGTTTACTTCGCTCGATTGCTTCTCGTCCCCAAAACTCGATTGTTTCTCCTTCAAGGTAAGCTTCAACCTTATGGGTGGCGTATCAATTGACCATTGCTTCTATTGCTTGATTGATTTATGGTATGTATCCATTTTAACCCTAACAGACCTGTTGATTGCTTTTTTCATCGATTTGCTTCTTTGTTTTGCGTGATTCTGTATTGATTTTGGCCTAAGGTTTGTGTCACCAATTTACTCTTTTGGTTTGGGTTCACTCCCTGCTTTTGCTTTATTTTGTTTCTTTATGGTTTCTCATGACTCCAACATATCTATCTTAGGGCAGTAAATGAACGTAACAAACACGAACGGAGGCTTGTCCGTGTTCGTTCGTTTAACTTAACCGAACAAATGAATGAACACGAATGGTAAACGAACGGAAATTTTTGTGTTCGTGTTCATTTGTTAAGAAAATATATTTGTTCGTGTTCGTTTATGTTCGTACATTAAGAGTTAAACGAACGAACATAAATGAACAAAAAAACAACCACTATTACTCATCATTTCGTTCGTAAATAATATAACAATATGAAAAAACGGATAAACTTATCAGGTATTAAAATGAAATTCTAACATATTAACTTAATTAATGATTTTACATATGAATGTCATAGTATATAAATATATTTATATATATAAACGAATGTAAACGAACATTAATGAACGAACGTTAACGAACATAAATGAACGAACGTTCACGAACGTAAATGAACGAACGAGACCATTGTTCATGTTCGTTCATTTAACTAAACGAACAAAAAAATGTGTTCATCTTCGTTCATTTATTAAATAAACTAACATAAACTAACTTTCCGCCGAACAGTTCACGAACGGTTCGCTGAACGTTCGATTCATTTACAGCCTTAATCTATCTTGCTTAATTTTGGATGGTTGATGAAATGTAAATCCACATTATAGATGGATATTTTTCTTAAAAGTCGAAAACCATTATTTCAAACAGGTTTTATTCCTACGTTGCTCATTTTCTATCCCTAAATGCTTTTATGTTTTTGTCTTCAAATCTGTTTTTCTCTTTTATGTGATGGGACTATCTAGGTTTTGATATTACAGGTGGCTCATGAATTGATATTACCAGTTTGATGTTTCAAGATTATAATTGAACTAATTGCATATTCGTGGGCTTTTGATCTGATTGCAGGCTCAAATACCTTAAGGTAATACAACACTTGTGTTTTTTTGATATGCTTGAAACTAATATCGGGTTTGGTTTGGCAGAACCAACCCTGAAATAAGCAATGGTGATGTTGTAGATCTGGTTCAGTGGAGTAAAAAGGTTATACGGTACATGTGTTTGGATCATGCTAAGTTGATTTATATGTTTAAATGTTCATGTATGATAACATCTCGTAATGCACTAGGTTCTTTGAGTTAAAATTACGGGAAGTTGATTTATATGCTTAAGGATATCTAATTTATAACATGACTTGTGTAATTGGTTGCATACATGTGTATTCTATACTATATCTAATTTATAACATGACTTCTGGTTTTTTCACGTCACACTCCTCTAACCTAGGATCCTAAAATTTAACTTTACTGGTTGGCCTCTTTGATTTTTCGCATCTAACAAAAAGAATAAGAAACGAAATGGAATGGAATGGAATGTAGCTTCATTGTAATTATACACTTGGTTGTGCAAGTCTTATAAAAAGAACTTTTTTTACTATGATGAAGCTCTGACCTTCCTATGCTAGCCAAACTTCATAATTTGAGTTGTGCAAGTCTTATATGTTTTCATTACCTTGATTTGTATCTCTTTCTAATATACTTCCATATTTGTACACAAAGATGCGAATTATACTCCACGGATTTCAGTGGCCGTTTACCAAACGCTTACCCGGGTAAGCGCTTACCAAGTCATATAACCTTATGGATGAAGATAACAATGACCAAGAATCTTACCCGGTAAGAGCTAATACAAGAACCAATAGTCTTACCCTGGTAAGTGATGGCGAAGACTCTTACCACGGTTAGCGCTTACCGGGAAAATTGTTGCATACGATACCGTTTTAGTGGACTAAAATCTTACCCGATAAGTAAGTGATAGTGTTAAATTTTACCGATAAGCGCTTATCGGGAAAATTGTTGCATACGATACCGTTTTGGTGGACTAAAAGTTTACCCGCTAAGTAAGTGATAGTGTTAAATTTTATTGATAAGCGTTTATCCGGGTAAGCGTTTGGTAAAGGGCCCCTTATTCTCACACGGGGGGGTTCTTGATGACCTATTACCATGCATACATAGATTACTTATGTGCTTGATAGAACAAAATTAATCAAGGGTTTTGAATTTAGAACTAAATCATGGTTTTTGCAATTTGTTTTCTCCCAGTTATTATGAGTTTTGTGTTTATTCACTTAATATTTTCATATCAGTAAGCATCAATAGTTTTAGTGTCCATAGCTTGAAGCTCATGTGGTTCTGGAATATATAAGATATAACAGTTGGCAAACACTTAGATCGATATATCCAGCATTACTTTGGTTCTTGGTCTTTGTACAGTACTTGAAAGTTGAAATATAGAAGATATAATTTAAACAAGCACTTGTATAATTTGAACAAGCGCTTTTCACTTTCCTTTTGGAATTATTATTACTTTTCAGTGGATGAAAATATTCTCTCCATCCAAGTACTGCATTCCTATCTAGATTTGATCACATTGGAACACAAATATTAAATTCAGTTTTTCCATGAAACCTCTCTCAAACATGCAGGGCTTTTTATTTATGGTTATCACATTTCGATTCATACGCTCCTCTACGCAAATCAGGTAGACCATCAAAAAAAATCAGTTTCATAGTTGCATTCATATGGGTTTCTTATTTTCTTTTTAAACAAATAAGTGGATAACCATGTTTCACTGCCTTTCCCTTTAAGTCCTTTTCGTGACTTACATTGACTTCACTTCACCCTTCTAAACAACTTCCAGCAGCATAGGTTGTTTGCCTACTAACGCTGCATTCAAAATGAATGTGTTGTGCAGTATTCCATCTTAAATGTTTTTCTTTGTAATGTTGGATAGAGACAATGGGATTCCAATTATTACTTCATTGTTTATGCTCTTTCAAATACTCTATTAGGCTAAATGAACCTGTTAGCAAAAAAGGAAATAAATTATACAGGTGGATAACGACTTTTTAATTGGATAGTCTTGTCTTTATGGATAAATATGTATATGATGCTTTAAACACTAAAAGCATATTAGGATGGGGCTGATTTTTTACTTGGCATGGTGATCTATACCATCTGGTTCCAACTTTACAAAAACATGAAACACGGTTCCCACTACATAGATATTTTTTTGAAAGAAATTATACATGGAGCATCCCAGTAAGGCCATGCAAACATGATTTTTTCATATCATTTGTAAATATTCTATTTACTTTGCATGGTGATCCGTATTTACACATTTGAGTCCATAGAATGAAAGTAAGCTTATATTTTGAGGAGATTCAATGCTTATTCAGACTTATTTCTTATGCATGCTTATTGGCCGTTTACCAAAAGCTTACCCGTAAGCTCTTACCAAGTCACTTACCTTACCGGATGAACATTACAAGTATCAAGAATCTTACCTGGTAAGAGCGATGACAAGGGCCGAAAGTCTTACCCGGTAAGTGAGGGCGACAACTCTTACCGGGCAAGTACTTACCAGGTAAATTGTTGCATACTATATTGTTTAAATGAACTAGAATCTTATGCGAGAAGGCAAGTGAAAGTGTTAATTTTTACCGGTAAGCACTTAACGGGTAAGCATATGGGTAAACGGCCCCTTAGCAAGTGTTTACCCGTTGTCACTTACCTTAAAGGGTGAGCATGACAAGGATCGAGAATCTTACGTGGTCAGAGGCATAGCAACTATCCATTTTGATGGCAGGAAATATTACCCGATAAGTAAATGAGAGTAGTGATTTTTGCTGGTAACTGCTTACACGGTAAGCGTTTAGATAACCCCTAAGGCAATCTTTACTTTTTCTCTTATTCTTATTAACGTCTCTTTCAGCCATCCTCTTCCACTGAGCAAGCATAATATTTTCGATAATATATGTTCTTTTTGACTTTTTGCCCTGCACTCGGTTATTGTCTCGTATGTGCAGTATTCTATAAATTTTGATGTGTGTGTGATAATATTCATGTGTTTTATTGTTATTTAGATCAAGATATTACTTGAGATATCCATCTGTTTTGGTATATTTATTCCAGCTTATAATTGAAAAGGCTTTGAGTGCCATAGAGAGCTTTATAAGTATTTGTGTCTGTATAATATGAAATTATTGTGTCTTAGGTATGATTTTTGAAGTTATAAATTTTTAAGTAGCTCATGTTACTGTTATTTGTACATATAGGAAAGCAACAGTGGAAACCATGGGCATCAATGTTCTAAACTAACATCATCATCATCATCATCTAAGGTTTCTTTACGGTGGTGTTCATGTATCAGAGGTCAAGGTTCCATGTGGTGGTATTCATGTAGCATAGGTTTATGATGTTGATTGATTGATGGTTAAAATTTTTGGTCATTGTAATATTTGCAATTGTTTCATATATTTAAATGTATCTAAACAATCTTGTGATTTTATTATTTAAATTTTATCATGTTGTTTATATTATTTTATCATTCAAAATTTCTATTCAACTTAATTGTTAAATAGTTATTTTTGTGGATGTTTTAGATATCTATAACAAAAAGGAAATACCGAAAAATCATGGATGAATACATTGCCCCAATAATTAAGTACAAGACTCTTGAAGGAGAAAAAGATGTGAAAGTAGCTAAATGGTATTATGTAATTACTCCGCCGATCTATCTTTTGTTTTACATATGATTTTACATCCCGCCGCATTGCGCGGGTATACAACTAGTTCAAGTTAAAATGTTACTTGATAAGCTACCTCCATCGAATGGTTTTTTAAAACATTATGTGAATGCAAAGTGACCTACATTTCAAATCTCTGAGTAGTGAGTACAATGTGAATTCTCACCGACAGCAAACCATATGTATATGCATGTCCAAAAAGAAGTCCAACATTACTCGTTTTAATTTGTCCCTAGAAAAACGCTTTTAGATTTCAATTCAAATTTACCCATTAACGGCCATTACAAAATAAAAGTGGTATTAATTTTGACTTATTAAGGTACATTTTAGAGATTTGAGTGCTAGTCCAAGGTTATAATTTTCCAAGAAGATAAAGTGTTGACACCTTATTTAAACTAGCAGGATAAATGACAAGTTCTTGCTCAGCAACTCATTTCTAATACAACCAGATACAAATGCATCTGCGGAAAGACCCCATCATGAGATGTCCATACTTGAATTGCAATGCATTTAGAACTAGTTCTTCTACAGAAAAATATCAACAGCAATCTTGAAGTAAATATGCTTACTACAGACAGAATACACATTAACATTGGAAACTTATAAGAAGATGATTACCAGTATCGAAGTTTAGAGTATTCACATGATTGATGCTACAGCAGCCTCTTCATCCTGCCCTTATGCTTCTCCAAAATCTCGATCACAGCTTCACTATACGCAGCTTCCTCTTTATCTTCAAAACCATCCTCCCTGTTTATAAAACCATCATTTCCACCCTGGAGATCATTCATCTCCATCACAACAAGCGTTATCCCTTTCATCACGTACCCTGAAACTGGCATGTCCAACACAGGGACGTAACACTGACTCACGCTAACAGGAACTTCTATTCGATTCAGCTGAGGTTTCACAGATTCAGAGGCTGAATGTATCCATTCCTTCACCTCAGCAAGTCTTTCACCACTCAGAGAAAGCCTCCCCCTTTTCCCTGAATCTGTAATGGAAACCTTTTCCATCAAAGGATTCTCCTTAACGAAATACAACAACATCCTATGCCTCACAATCACATCCTTCAAACATTGAAACGCAATGTGAACTTTCTGTTTAAACAAATCATTACTTAGCTCCGTATCATCGTGTTCTTCATCGCCATTTCCATTAACATGTAATCCGCAAATGGAGTTCGGAGAGAGAAATAGAAATGATTCGATTCTGTTACCGAACTTTACCTTCCACTTGAATAAACAACGTTTATCAATACCTCTGTGACTGGAAGACGGAAGCTCGATACATAAAGACCTAACTCCTCTAAACTTGCTCAAAAACGAAACGGCAGACCGAAAGGACTCACCGTAAAACGATGAAATGATAGGCGGAAGCGGCCTACTAGAGGCAACAACCATGCGGCGGAGGAGGTGAAGGGGTTTAAAAACGAAACCATTTATTAAAAACCAGAACAGCTTTTTAGGAAATCCGCCGCCGTCGATGTCACAGGAGGTGTTCTTATCGGAATTGGGACGGTTTAACAGAGGAGCTATGAAGAAAATGGTATCGACTTGAAGGACGATTGAGGAGAAACGTCTGGAAACGAGATGGCAAAAGCATAGGGTTTTCAAATCGATTAATTTGCCTAAAATTTGGAGAATGATTTCATCTGGTAAACGATTTAACAAAGAAGAGTCATCTGCATCTCCTCCGTGGGATTTGTCAATGCTCTTCATCATTCAGATCTGGATGTTTGATGATCAAAGACCGATGGTTTGGTTCATGGATAACGAAACTACCCTTTTTGCTTCATTGTGATGAGAGCCTAGGTTTTTAAAAGATGTAGGGATAAAGTTGTCTTTATTGATAAAAAATTTTTGTATGATAACAAATAAGTTTTAGGGGGTGTTTGGGATTGCTTATTTAAAGTGCTTTTTAGCTTATTGCGGTTTGACACCGCAGATAAGCACTTTCTAGTGTTTGGATGAAAAGAAAATGAAAGTGCTTATAGCGGTGTCAAACAGCGGATAAACACTTTTTCATAAGTCACTTTGTTTTAACTTATTAGCTTATTTCAAAAGTGCTTATCACTTTTTAGGTTACTTTATATGTATAAGCAATCCCAAACACCTTTAAACAAAAACTTATTAGCTTATTACGTTTTGGTACCATAATAAGCTAATCCAAACACCTTTTTAAAAACTCCGGTTTGACACCGCATAAGTTGATAAGCACTTTATCAATATAAGCATAAGTTGTTTTAAATAAGCAATCCCAAACACCCCCTTAGTTCGGTTGTTATGCTGAATAAACGGTTTGAATATAAAAAATGACCATTTTATCCCCAATCCATGTTAAACATTGTTAAAAAAACAAAATCAATAGAAGCAGTATTAATAGACATGTGAAAAAAGAAACAAATTTAATCGATATTTCATCGATCACCTTGCATCGACCACAATTTTTTTATAGACAGTTCTCGAATACTTTCACAATTTTTTTTATAGATAGTTGTTGTTGTTTGCTTCTAGTTGGATTTGATGGATTTGGTAGCCAAATTTATATCCCCTTCTATCTTCTTCTCCGTAATTGTGGAGATCTTCTTGAACTTTAGGAAGAACTTGTGGATGTAATACATACTGCAGATCGATTTCAGGGATAGTTTCGGTGGATGGCGGTGATGGAAGACCGACGGCAAGGGATAGCTTTGGTGGATGACGATGATGGAAGACCGACGGTGGAACTTGGAAGAGCAGATCGACTTCAGGGCTTGATTTGAGATCGATTCCAGAGATGAATTTGAGAAAAAGTAGATCGATTTGGGAAAGAACAGATCGATCAGAGAAAGAGCAAATCGATCAGAGAAAGAGCAGTTCGATTTGGGAAAGAACAGATCGATCAGAGAAAGAGCAAATCGATTTATTACCGTTTCATTTCCATGTATATACTTGAGAATGAGCAGATCGAGCAACAAATTTTGAAAAGAGCAAATCGAGGGTAGCATGAAAGAGACGATGATGGTAAGGACAGGAGGAGGATGAAACATCAGATTTATAGAGGAGGATGAAGAATGATTTCAGGGAGGAGGTGTATTTTTCTTAAAGGGTAGTGTGGGAAAATAGTGGGTTGAGTGTATATGACTATTTTGAGGGTTGAGCAAATAAGTCACTGATTTTCAGATTAAGCCATAACTGAACAACCATTTATGATTGAGCGAATAAGCTATATGGCTTATACAACCCATTAAGCCACAAACGAATAGCCCCTTAGTTTCTAGACGCCTTTTATTAAACATTTAGGTAACATTTGCTTTTTAAGAGGTATGAACTTTGAAGTCTTATCTCACTTCTGATTAACAAGAGGTGGTGCTAAAATATGAAATCTGAATCAACAAGACTGTTTGTTTTTTATAACGTCTAAAATTTGAATCACAATATTTAATCTAATAACCCAAAATGCAAGAACCCAAACCTACAACCACTAAAATGAATGTATTCCACTTTTGCTTTTTTTTTTCTTGTATTTCCCAATTGCTTCTCATCTTTAAACCCACCACCACCACCACTTTTGCCTTTTCTCTTGGATTTTGCAACTGCTCATCTCCTCTAACCCACCACCAGCACCGCCGATCCATCGCTGCCAACATTCATCACTACAACCCAATTTTCATCCGATTATCAATATGGTTTTAAGATCCACAATCAAAACCCCTTCCTTTCATCTAGGTTAACCGAGCATTTTATGGGAGATGTTGGGAGTGTTGAACCACCATTAAAATGCAAGAAAGTGAAACGATATCATTCAAGTTGGAATTGGAGATGCATATCGATAGACCAACTTGGTACGGTTATGTGAGGCCGGATACTAGCCATGGTTCATGGTGATCCTAGCGAAGGAGTATACCTTGGTTTTGCGCTTGGGGCTTGATCTCACGTTGAAGCACGGACTTTGTGATTCGTATCCGCGGATTCCAATTGGTTTAGCTCGTAACTCGGTTTGTTGGCCTAACTTTGTGTTTCGCCACAATCCTTGGTAAAATGGTCCTTTTATCATCGTTTAAGAGTTTTGGACCGAAGAGGCCCGGTTGCGGCGAAATGTTATCTTTATGAACTAAACCTTTATGAAAAGATTTCTTTATGATACTGAAGTTTATATATTTCGAGCTTTATAAACTGTATGTTCTCACCAGGCTTTAAAGTCTGACACTTTTTTCTCAAATGATATGTATAACAGGTTTCCCTTAGCGGTGGGTTTGCACAGGGTCTTTGAGAGTCGAGCGTGGACTCGAGGCATATTTTGAGATGTCTAGTATTTTGGTGTTGGGCATTGTTTAAGTCCCATCTTTTAGTGAATTTGGATTGTCAAGTGTTGTAGTCTAGACGGTTATGTTTAGATTAGTATTGTTGTTAAATTCTATATCCGTATGAGTTTTGTATAGTCTTAAGGACTGATCCCCATTATGGGAAGAGTATATCATTACGGATGTCTCGTTGCCTTATTTCCAGGTTTTAATTTACTCTGAATTTTAGAGTGTTACAAGTTGGTATCAGAGCTCTAGCTTAAGTGAACTAGGCATGAATGTAAGATGTCTAGACTTAGACTGAGTTTGATAGGCATTGATTGTGAGATTTGGGTAGAACTTCTAAGATGGGTTAGTCTTAAAATCGACAGAGGTTATGTTAATCAAACGTTGTGATGATGGTAACAAGAACCCTTATGTGTTATATGTTCATAATCTCACTTAGCTAATGTGATTATGAGGATATTTTACGTGAGTGTAATTGGTTTGCTAAAGTTGTGACAATTGGTAGACGTAGCGGTACGTTTCTTTCGTGCGTGTTTCAGTTAAACTCTTCCTTACCCTTTCTCGTGCTTGTGTATGTCTGCTCTACCTTAGTATGTTGACCGTTAGAGTAGTGCGAAGGTTTCTAAGCGAGTAAGCTAAGGAATGATTGTTGTTTATAGCAATGTCTCTTCGGGATAATAGTAAGTGCGTAGAACGCATTAAGTTAATCATCTTGAGCCAGATTCGTTGGTGGAATTGGAGATGTATCTTGTTATATCGATTCTATTTCGAGGAGATTTGTAAGTTAATAAATGGGATGGTTGCCCTATGATGCCTGAGGCATCCGGTTGATTATAGAACGTCGGAATATTGTGAAGCGTAGTATTAAGATGTGAGTGTCGACCGAATTCATGCATTTAAATTGTTTCTAAAATAAGGTTGCCTAAATTGCTTTACATGAGCGCCAACCATGAAGTAAATTACATTATAACGTTTTGGCAAGACATTTAGCACTCATCATATTTTAAACTATGAGCATAAGCATGCTTAAATTGGTTTTGTTGCACCTGATTTCAAATTATTATCAAAACTCTCTTTATTCAAGTCTAGTGTTTAAATGTTATTTGTGAATGTCGAAATAATTGTGTTTTAACGCTTGTTGAGTTAATGGGCAAATAGCTGTGGAATTTTGACCTTGACATTGGAGCTCTTCCACATATGTCAATGGTTAAAGGAAAAGTTATCCCCATACTTTTGAGTCGGAGTTCTTGGAAATTTTGGTTTGTGTGAGTCTTGTTGAATTGCATGGAGTATTGTTTTACGAATTCTTTTAACGCGTGCGTATATTTTAAGATGCGTAAGTTAATTTTAAATTGTGTGCAGTTTATGAGTTCTTTGGGAATCGTGTCTCATCAGAATATTGTCTGAATGGTCACTTTACCTTATATTGAAAAATAGAAATTTTGACACCACTTGATTGTTAGTGTAAATGAGTTTTATAAAATCCAGTTGAATTATGGTGTCTCATCTTACGACTTTTGCGTCGCGTAAATAATTTTGAGAGGCATGTGCGTGTGCATCATTTTGTGTGTTAATCTCGGGGTTTTATTATCAAGTATCATATGTCGTGTACTATGTGCATTGGATTTAAGTATAACGTTGGTGTGAATGATTGCATAAACGATTTATGTTATTTTTAAAAAAACAGGACTTTCGTTCTGATCATATTTCATCATTAACTCTTACTGTTGAAATTTCCGCAAGGCATTTAGCGAGTTAGCGGTATTTTGTCGTTGTAGTTTTTATTTTGGTCAAATATGTTTATCTTTACAATGTTAAGCTTTAAACTCGATTCAAAATTTTATTTGCATCCCCGTTATTTTACCGCCCTTTGGGAAATGAATTGTTACATATGTTGAAGTACAAGAACCTATTTTCACGTTTATGGTATAAATTATTGTGTATGTCTTACTTGGTACTCTCTAGGTGTGAGTCTTTTGATAAGTTTCGTATTCGGTAATTTGGATTGTTTTAACAGCATAAATTGCTCATGTCGAGCTTGAATATTTCAACAAGTAAATAGTGTGATTTGCATATTCTGGGTGATTTTGTACACGTAAAATCTACATTATGATTTATGCGTCTTTGATGATTTTGTGCATCTTAGTATATTTGCATTCATAAACTTTTGGAAAATCTTTGGTCTCGATACGTGTTGAGTTTTGAGAAATCATGTCCTAGTGTGTGTGTTTTTATAATCATTATTTAAAGACATTTCATTATTTGGGGAAAACCGTTAAATGTCGGTTAAATGTGTTTTAAGGTATATGAGGCTTTCGTTGGAAATTTATGTAAAGTGTCGAGCCTTTGGCTCGGGTTTTGACTGAATGAGTCGTGTGGACATTTGTCCGGATTTATAACCGCAATGAAAGATTTTCGTATGATGGAGTTTATTTGTGTTTTTGGTGAGTTAAAGTTGATTTGTGAAAAAGGAGTTCCTGCCAAAATGTTTATTTTAAAGTGTTGGTGTTTTACACTAAATTGCTAACTGCTGATAAGTTTTGGTCATTTTGAAATGTTAGTTTTATGAACATGTGAGACACCCATTTCGGGATCTTTGGTTATTTTGGTAAATAAATCATGTTGAAGTGTTTCTTTAATGATTTTACATATATATTTGGAGTTCAATTGACGTAAGTGTCATTTGGTGTATTTGATCTTGTAAACCTTTTCAGGAAATGCATATTATTGTGTTATGAGGCCTTTTGAAAACATAAGGGTATGAGTTCATTTGGAAAACAGTTTGTTTCAACCAACGATGAAATTTCAGTTGATTATACTTTTGGTCGTGTTTGCATAATAGTTGGTCAAACGTGTTTCAATACTTATATCGGCTTTCATTTGGGTATTTACGTAACACGTTGGGTCGTTGGCTCAATTTTGACTAAATGGAGTCTTGAGGACATTTGTACGGTTTAAAAACAGTTGTGGAATTTTGGAGTATGATGGCGATTATTCTATGCCATTAGGAGTCACATGTTTTGGGAGCTTTGGTTTTCAGTTGGAGTCATGTAATGTTAGATAGTCTGTCTGTTTTGTAAAGCCTGAGGTTTTGGGTTGCACTTAGTGACCGCTCGGGTTGGCTAGCGAGTAGACAATAGGTGGCACGAGCTGCTGAGTTGGAACTCGTCTGGATTGGATAGGCACCCGTGTCCGTAAGCCCTTGGAGTGGAACTCGACGGAGTATGGCTAGAGGCAATAAACGGTTTGAAGTTGTGATGTCTGGTATGGCATGGGAACTAAGATCGGGATACGTGGTGAAATCCAATAACATCACGGGTGGCCCCATTCATTTGTTCTCGCCACCCAAGATGGAAACGTTTAGAGGTCATGCGAGGAAGTTGTATGGGCGGCCTACTTGCGTGTCCTTCTATTCTCTTTGTGTACGGGTCTCTCCGTCGTAGACCCGGGGTATTTTAAAAACTAATGTCATATTTTTACCTGCTTTGGTTATGTGGAGTCGACGGTAAATGATGGCTTTAATATTGGGTTTTCCCCATGTATATTAAGGTTTGAATGAAATGTGTTATTCGTGCATGTTGATATTTAGTTTTATTTTGTTTTTGGTCGTGTGAGTATTGGGCCTAGTGTCCATGTTTTCGGACGTACGATTTGGATAGTGTTACTAATATTTCATACTTCGAGTTATACAAATTGTGTCAATTTATAAAACGTATTTGCAATGAAGTATCCGTCTATGAAAGTGCATGACTTTGAAAAGGAGTTGTTTCCATGTTTTAAAAATTCATTATTTGAAAGGTTCTGTTTTAAAGAGAAGTTCATCAATTTAAATGTTTTTACTTATGTAAAACTCTTGAGCTCTCTAGGCGTTAAGCTTAAACTTTTATTTATTTATTTATCTTCATGTGCATCATTTCCTGTCGGGGGTTCGGTTCTAGCAGTGCTTTGAGGAGTTGGGCCTTAGCCTTGAGCTAGAGTAAGTTGTTGGTAAAGTCTTCCACAGGTTGGAGTTAGTCTACGCATGGGTTTCTGTAGCGCCCGTCCTTTATAAGTCCGAATGTATAGATTGGTGGTATGTTTAGAAGTTAATCTTTATAATGTGGTTGTAGACGGAGTATTTATGGAAGTATTAAGAATTTCGAATAAGGGCTATTTCCATATTTGGGGTCGGATCGGAGTTGAGTGATAGTAGAATCTGTGTTAACTGATTGCCGGAAAGACGCATTAATGCGCCTTGTAAGAATATCTTTATCACTATTAGGAATGGATTAGTGAAATCTGAGAGTTTTGGGGAAGATTAGCGTCGACCGTTAGCTTTGAGTTTGGAACCGTGCAGTTTGAAAGAAATTGGTAGCTGGAAAGTTAAGGTCGCTAATTTCCTGGAGATAGTAATTGTCACCTAAGGTTGGGAGGCAACTGTAACCTTGAGAGTAAAAGGTTACTTTTAAGTGTTGAGTATTCGCTCGGTTAGGAGTGGTTTATGCCCAAGAAGGGTAGCTAATGTGGATGTCGGTATTAGGATCTCGTTAATGTTTATGGTATTTAGGTTTGAGTCGATATTTTCTGCGATCAGTATTCCATTGAGAAGATTAGATTTCGAGGACGAAATCATTCTAAGGTTGGGAGAATTGTAACATCCCGAATTTTCGTTTAGCCGTTTAGTGAAATTGTATTGAGGAAATAGAGGTTGTTGGGGCTGTCTACAGGACGCACGGGTCGTGTGTCCTCCTTCAGAGATAACGCACGGGTCGTGCGTAGGATCCAGGGCCGAGGCACAGTGCATGCGCACGGGTCGTGCGCATTTCCTTCTTTGAGGGCGCACCTGTCAGGTTGCTTTTTGAGGATGTCTTAAATATCTAAGATTTGAGATATTTTCATAATATCTCAAATCTCAGTTCTCTCTCTCTCCTTTTTCTCTCTTTTCTCTTTCGATCTTCAAGGTCTTGTTTGGTTGCTAGTTTTCGGTGTTTCTAGCAAGGGGTCGGTGTTTTAAGCTTCACCTCTATGTCGTGATCGTTATCTGGTTTTCCGGGTTTTATTCTGAAAACCTACCGGTGAATTCCTACTATCATTTTACAAACTTTATACATGTCAAAACTCTTATTTGCGAAATCTGAAGTATTTCTACGGTATGATTTTCTGATCTCTACATTTTGTTATAAATGAAGTTTTTGGTGAATCTCGGGATTCCCGGTCAGTTTTGACCAAAATGACGGGTTCCGCCCTATTGAAGTAATATGATGTTTTACTTACACATTACGTGATTATGTAAAAAGAATGTTTATGAACTCATTTTAATGATTTTCATTCTTACCAGAAGTTGAACTGGAAGTAGCATTTTGTTTATAAAATGTACTTGTAACCATATGTTTATTTATGGTTGGTCACATATGTTGTTGTGACGAGTCCTTACCATTTCTAGTGGATCCCTAGGTTTTGGAGTAGACTGTTTTGTTGGGATGTTACATTCCCCAAATTTGTAGCTATGGATCACATGTTCCTCGGAGGCAACTTGGTACGGTTATGTGAGGTCGGATACTAGCCATGGTTCATGGTGATCCTAGCGAAGGAGTATACCTTGGTTTTGCGCTTGGGGCTTGATCTCACGTTGAAGCACGGACTTTGTGATTCGTATCCGCGGATTCCAATTGGTTTAGCTCGTAACTCGGTTTGTTGGCCTAACTTTGTGTTTCGCCACAATCCTTGGTAAAATGGTCCTTTTATCACCGTTTAAGATTTTTAGACCGAAGAGGCCCGGTTGCGGCGAAATGTTATCTTTACGAACTAAACCTTAATGAAAAGATTTCTTTATGATACTGAAGTTTATATCTTTCGAGCTTTATAAACTGTATGTTCTCACCAGGCTTTAAAGTCTGACACTTTTTCTCAAATGATATGTATAACAGGTTTCCCTTAGCGGTGGGTTTGCACAGGGTCTTTGAGAGTCGAGCGTGGACTCGAGGCATATTTTGAGATGTCTAGTATTTTGGTGTTGGGCATTGTTTAAGTCCCATCTTTTAGTGAATTTGGATTGTCAAGTGTTGAAGTCTAGACGGTTATGTTTAGATTAGTATTGTTGTTAAATTCTATATCCGTATGAGTTTTGTATAGTCTTAAGGACTGATCCCCATTATGGGAAGAGTATATCATTACGGATGTCTCGTTGCCTTATTTCCAGGTTTTAATTTACTCTGAATTTTAGAGTGTTACAGAGTAACATACCGATCCTTTACAACATACCGGTCAAACATCTACCGGTCCTTTACAACATACTGGTCAAACATCTATCGGTCCTATATCATCTTCCCGATCGAGTTAGAACTGTAAGTCGGCTACTATCAGTTCAACCCAGAAAACTTTTTGATCATTAAATCGATCAAATACACGGTTAAAAGCTTGATTAACAAGACTATTTACCTACTAAAACATGCAGATAGAAGTATTAAGCTAAAAATATACCTCTATTTGACCAAAAACGATCGATCTCCAAGATCTCTTTCACTTTATCTCTGTATCTTGCTTTCTCTCTCTCTCTCTTGAAATTTTAAGGCGACTTAACTTACAAAATATCAGTATGATATATGAATCTCACTTATCTGATATTTAGATTATATAAAACCAACTTTTCAATTAACCCCCCTGAACTTTGAGTCTCGCTTCACTTTTCACCCAACTTCCAAAATTAATAAAATTTCGGATATGGATATTACACTTCGGGTTTCGGGTATACTTATATGCAAAAAAAATATAGTATTCGATTGCTTTTTAAGATAAACTCAATTGGTTAAAATGATTGATAAATTGTTAGGACACAGTCTCGTTGGATTCAAGATCATACAATACGAAGATCGCAATCTGAAGTTAATGCTGAAAGTCGCTCTCAACAATAGTCTAGGGTCTATTCTGTAATAAAGTCAAAGTTGTTTTATTATTTAGATATTATGTTTTAGATATTATTTGTTAATTAAACTAATATAATAACAAATAATATCTAAAACATAATATCTAAATAATAAAACAACTTTGACTTTATTACAGAATAGACCCTAGACTATTGTTGAGAGCGACTTTCAGCATTAACTTCAGATTGCGATCTTCGTATTGTATGATCTTGAATCCAACGAGACTGTGTCCTAACAATCTCCCCCTTTGGATCAAGATCATTACGAAAATGATTTGGCAATACGATCTTCTCTTTCAGCACAGAAGATGCAATCTCTTTCTCTAGCTCAGAATGCTTTAGCAAAGTATCTTCAAAGAAAATTTATCTGAAATCAGCATGTCTTCAGAATACTTTGATCTCGCAGTTCTTGGTCTTGTAATATAATGGACTGAACATTTCTTCAAGCTTTAGATTCTCCCCCTTTTTGATGGAAAGTGCAACGACTTCATCAAAACTTTGAGTAAGAAATGTCTGTCAGTTGGAGTCCCTGATCCGTCAATTCAAAAGATATTCATCCAGATCTTTGCAAATCTAGACAAGATAATCATGTAACACCTGAATCAACTAATGAATCAGTTAGAATGCCTGTCAGTAACACTAAGTCACTGTGTGTAACGAATACACATATGGAAAGGAGTTGTTTGATGTTGACTCCCCCAGGGCTTCCATTTAATCATCGAAACACCACAAAAGTTATTTCTATAAACGTTATGACAAAGAAACAAATTCCTCGTGTGTTTGTGCTTGTGTTTGAAAGAATTAAGCACAGATGATTGCTTATTGGCTCAAAATTATGTAAACCACCGAGACAACAGTAAGTTAAACACAGACTCAATGTGCATGATTGAAGTGCGAAGGTGGGGCAACCTTCCTTCTTTTCAATATCCAGATTTTCCGAATGAAAATCAGATTGCAAATGTGTTGCGTCCCCTTTGAAAATGTGAAACACTTTCTTGTTGAGAAGAAAATGAGTAGATGGTGAGGTTTGATCAAGAGTTGGCATGGGTTAGTTGCCTGTTTCAATAATGATCACCAAAGAATTGTGAATCACTAGAATTGTGGCTACCCGGCTCAGAAAAAGTTGGTGCAGAGTTGTGATATTCTTTTAACTCTGTTCTCACACGCTCTTTCTTTTAAACATTTTGCTTTCTCTAATCACACTCATTCCTTTTCTCTTTGCACACTCAATCACTAAGGATTAACTTCTTGGGTGGAAATCACTGGTTAAGGTGATTCCATTGAAGTTGTGTTAATTCCTAGCACAATGATTCTTTGTTTTCCTATGATGCATGTGATGCTTAGATTGGTTTAACTATTTCAGTTAAAGCTCAATTGAATAAGAAAACATTTAAAATCACACTTCCGAATTATAAAATCTGGTTGAAGAATCGGGAAGTGATTTGAACGTTTTAGAACGATGTTTTCAATGGAATGAAAGTTGTCCGTCTTTCAACCATATATGAGATTAAGATAAAGGATTATACCTGAACGTATGATCTTACATCTCATGAAGCTAAGCTTAAAGTCATAAAGATATGATCTTTTAAGCTTCTCTCAAAAATTCTGCAAAAGTCTTAAGTCAAGTCAAAGTAAAATTTATTCACTTAAATTGAAAAGACAAAAAGCAGTAAAACTATGAAAGTACGAGTTCTGATCAGAAATAATCAGAAGTCATCATCTTTTTACTCCCTCTGAAATTATGCATTTGAAACTTTATCATTGAAAAAGATATGCATTTAAAATTTCAGAAAAGTATGTACTCCCCCTTGATGGTTGATTTCCTCATTGGAGTATCTGAGTACAATCTTCATGTTCAGCACGGAGTAAGGTCTTTTGATCTTTGAAGTGCGAGTCTTGAACTGTTGTATTCAAGAGCCATATCTTCGTTGAAGTCCGGGTTCTAAGCTGATGTACTTAGAAGCCATATTCTCTATTGAGGTACGGGTTCTGATCTGTTGTAATCAGAAGCCACTTTCTCTATTGAGGTACGGGTTCTGATCTGTTGTAATCAGAAGCCACCTCTCTCCTACTCCCCTTAGACAATAGGTACCTGCAACACAAAATCATTCCTTTTCTTTGGTATCCATTTCTAATTGGATCCAACTGTGTTAGCAAACGATTTTGGCACCCAGTGAAATTTGGGTCCGCTTTCTTTTTGGGAATCAAATGAAGAATTTGAATTATAAGAGGGAACATGATATGTTCCAAACCAAACATCAGGATCTTTTCGAGAAGCATGATCATATCTACCATAAGTAGATTGAGATAACTGGAATAATTGTTGTACGGAATATTTCTTGCGAGAATCAACAAGTTTTGGTTTTATACAAGCAACATTCGAAAAGGATTTAGCAGTCTCGTTAATCTCCTGTTTTGGTTTCCATTCAGATTTAACTCCTGGCATTTTCTTGCACAGTTCTGAAACATTTGAAACTCGTGAGTTAGAGTTTTGAGCAACAAACGAATGCTTCTTCTTGGAATTACCAGTAGTGGTCGGTTTCTGTGAATGCTGAGATAAATTCTTACCTTTAGCACTCTTAGCGTTCACAGAGACTGATTTATCAACGAAAGCTTTCGTTGATTTTGCATTGTTCACAGGCATACTGGTTTTTCTTGAAGTTTTCTTAACAAAAGATGCATGGTTAGGAAGTTTCACATTAAAATCAACTTGTTCAAAACAACCATCTAAACCACCGTTAGAGTTCAGAAAATCAAACCCTTGATTTGATGAACTAACCATATTCTCATAGTTTGAAGCCTTAGAAAGAACAGAATTTGTAAACACAGTTGTAAAAACATTATGTTCAATGTTTATCAAAAGTCTTTCATCTGACAAGGAATTCTCGAGTTCAAAATTTTTACTTTCTAAAACGAGAGGAGGGACATATAGTTTACCTTTAGTAAGTTTCGCCTCCATTTCCTTTTCAGAATAACTTAGAAAGAAGTCATCTGAAAGAGTTTTCTTCTTTTCAGGTTTCTTATCATAGCTATTATTCAGCTTCGCATAATAAAATGGAAGATGAACTTTAGATGATATTAAATGTTTTTCTGTTTCTTTGGCTTCATCCTCTTCAGATAGTTTAGTCCAATAAACTTTAAGTTCAGGGATTCTTCTAGCTAACTTCATAGAAAGAATATCATAAAGTGCAGGCACTTCAGACATTCCCTTTTGAAGATAGTGAGGATTCTTATAACCGATTCCCCATCTTTCTTTGTTCTCTATTGGTTTGTTAATATGAATGGTTTGCTCAGTTTGACCTAATGAGTACAACTTCTTTTCCAAAGCATCCATTTTTGCAATTAAATATTTGTTTTCTTCGATAGACGAAGAATGCATTTGTGTAACCTCGTATAAGTCAATCTCACGTTTTAGCAGTTTAGACTTGAGTTCAGAATTCTCACTAAGAATTATTGTCTTCTCCGTTGCGTTGGTGTCATTGTTTTTATGTAAAACCTCAACCAGTACTTTCTTCTCAGCAATTTCATTGCTAAGTTTCTGTATTGATTGGTTTTTGTCAGTAATGACACCCTTTTCACGCTTTAGGTTCGACTCTAACTCTTTGAGTTTATCATTCATGGCATGCAATTGATTTATGAATTCAGCATACGATAAGTTGCATACCTCTTCTTCATTCTCTGAATCAGCTTCATCATCTGATTCATGCTTTCCCATCAAGCACAGGTTGACAACTTCATCTTTCTCTTCATCTTCTTCATCATCATCAGAATGATCGAGCCAGAAAACGTCTTCAGCCATCAATGCCTTCCCAGCCTCTTGTTGCTTTGCAAGCAACATTTTGTTCTTGTAGTAGTCCGAGTTCTTGACTTTTGGCTTTCGGCAATCTCTAGCATAATGACCAGTTTTGCCACAGTTGTAGCACGTTGTAGGTTCTGTCTGACCTGATCCTTCTGCTTGAAACCTTCTCTCTTCAGGTTTCCTTTCCTCTTATCTCTTTCCTTCAGTAAGATCTCTTCTATCTTCTGGTTTCCTCTCCTGCATTCTCCTTCCTTCAAACCTTCTTCCTTTAAATCTGCTACCTTCAATCATTTCTTTGTGAATGTAGTTGTTCGGACCAGATGAATATCTCTGATTATTTGATGTTGGCTTTGTGTAGAACCTTTTCTGAAAGGCACTAGTCAGCATCATCATTGCTTGCTTCAGCTGATCATTTTCATCTGATTCTGAGTTTGCACAACCTTCATCTGATTCATATACAGTCGTCTTGTTCTTCTTCTTTCTGACTACAAGGGCGACTGTGTTTTCAATTACCTTTCCTCTTTGTCTCTTCTCATCCAGAATTTCATAAACCTCTTCTTCATTTTGACAGAGGGTTTCATACACCTCGTGAAGTGGAATCTCATTCAAGTCTTTAATTTGCTTCATCTGACGAGCAAATCTTTTCCATTCAGGTTGAAGAATACTAAGGAATTTGATATTCAACTCATTTTGAGATTTGTGAACTTTGTTCTTGCTAAGTTCATTCAGCAATGTCACAAACCTGTCATAGGTTTCTTCTAAGGTTTCTCCCACCCTGCCTCTAAATTCTTCATAGTTATTTAGGCAGTTGGAGATCTTCAGCTGATTTCCAATTTTTGAACCCAGCATCATTTTCTCGAGCTGACCCCACATTTCTTTACCTGAAGCCTTGTAACTGTCAATCTTGACGTATATTTCATTTGGGATCCCTTGTAAGATATATGACTTTGATAATGTGTCGCCTTTTGCTCTTCTTAGGTTATCATCTTGTAGCTCGTGATACTTAAGTTCAACCTGAGTAGGCACGTTATCAATTACACGAGTCGTCATTGGTGGTGTCATAATCCCTTCTTCAATAGATGTTCTGATATAATCACCCAACTCGTGTTTGTCAATGAAGTTTAGAAACCTATCCTTCCACTGTTCGTATTCTCCTTTGAAGAGAACTGGTGGCTTGGTGTCAGTTCCTATTGCAAGGGCTTCTCTGGATGTCATCCTGTATTGATTAAGAGAAAAACTTGACAGATATGATCATTAACTTAGGTAAAATTTGATCACACAATAAATTTTGTCCCCCTAGGCAGACTTAGCACGGGGGTCCCGCTACCCGGTTAGCGGGTGGGGTCAAGGGGCAACGCCCTTGCGGGGGTATGGGGGCAGCGCCCTAAGAGAAAAAAATTATGACAATTAATAGTAGGGTTTTCTAGAAAAAAAACTACGACCGACTAGAATTTAAGATTTTTAAAGGATCATTAAATAAATATATTTATACAATATATAGAGGGTAGTTTCAATTGGAACCACCTTAATTTTTGTAACACTCGTAGTTTCCTAAAGAAGAGGTTAATGATCGGCCAAGGAAACGGTCAGCGGTCGGCCTAGAGAAACGGTCGGGGAAACGGTTTAACACAAGGCGCGAGGAGGCACGACAGGCGACACGCACGGTTTGGCCCGCGACCTCAAGCCGCGACCAAAGTCGCGTAAGTCACTGTGGTTTGCATTCGAAGGAGTCGCGGCCAAGGCCGCGGGGTTGGTCTGGACGATTTAAATCCCACTTTTAGGGTTTTCTCATTCCCACCTCCCCTTCCCATTTCACTCTCACTATTCTTTTCTCTCTTTGGTGCGATTTTGGGAGCTTGAAGATCAGATTTGGAGCATCTATGGTAGATTTATCCGAAAGGTACATGGAGGTTTGGTATTTGGAAGCTTGGATTTGAAGAGTTAATGGGTTCCTTTGGTTGGTTTTGGGTGGAGAGTCTAAATATCCCAAAGTGGTAAGTTTCTTTGAATATTCCAAGCTTTAGTATAAGGATCTTTGTAGATCTGAATGTTTTCTTGTTGATGGTTTATTCTAGACTTAAATAAATGGATTATTTGGAACCCTAACTCATTGTTGAAGAGGATCAGTTGATGATGGAAGCGTCATTCTTTTTTTTTTTTTTTGTAAAGGAGTATCCCAGACCACTTTGGGCCCGGACTAATCTCTTAGAAAACAGGCCTATGGCCCGCGGGCATTCATCCCGTGGCCACAATGCTGCGAGTGGGGCTCGAACCCGGGCAACCGCTATGAAGTCCCCAGGCTCTTACCACCACGCCATAACCTTGTGGTTTAAGTCATTCTTGGAGGCTAAAGATTTGGGTTTGAAATCTAGGTTTAACCTCCTAGCAAGGTGAGTTCAATTTGATTTGTGAAAACGGTGTACATGCCAAAATATCTATTTCAAAGTGTTTATATGTTTTACATGAAAATTATTAACTATTGAGTTACTTGGCGGATCTTGATTATTCGAAGTGTTTGGTTTTTATAAACTTCGTAAAATACCTACTTCGAGATTTTGACATTTTGACAAATAAATCATACATGTTGGTACTTTAAGGAGTTATTTCATGAAGTAGAATTTGGGGTTTAAATACATTTTATTGTGTATTTTAATTAAGTGTTTGAGTTTGTGTTATGGGACGTTTTTGAAATAATAAATTATATAAACCCACTTGGAAAATGATTTGTCTAAATCTAAGCTACGTTAGAGTTATTTATATAAATTGGAGTATGGGTTTACATACATGCGAGTTGTTTACGCTTGGTTTCACTTTATGATTTTCAACATTGGATCTTTGGATTTGTTGAGCTTATGGCTCGGTTTGGATTATGTTGGGATTTGAGGACACTTGTCCGCTTTTAATAAGCTCCATGTAGAGCGTTTGTTCATGATTTGCATTGACTGCATCTTATTTGAGAATTACATGTTTTGAATGCGTTAGTTCATTCGTTTTGAGTCATTGATTGTTTTAGTTAGTGCAATGGATCCATAGGCACAGTGTTCTTTTGTCCCGTTTTGAACAAGTTCACCACTTGGCACG
This sequence comes from Arctium lappa, assembly GCA_023525745.1. Classification (NCBI taxonomy): domain Eukaryota; kingdom Viridiplantae; phylum Streptophyta; class Magnoliopsida; order Asterales; family Asteraceae; genus Arctium; species Arctium lappa. Next base: position 76,484,998 of record CM042057.1, on the reverse strand, counting down.
GAATAGGCATCGGGTCACCATGGTAAGTAAGGTGTGGACCTATAAGGTCGGGCAGCGTCCCATGGGCACTTGGGTAGTAATGTGTAATTCCCTTGTGCATAAGTTTCCGTTTTGGAACTGGGTTCCCCTGTTTTGGGAACTCTCAAGAATAGACCTAGAGGATTGACTTGATGTTTTTGAGCAATAAACTTAGAGGAGTTGAGCTCAGTATGTTTTATGGGTATAACCCATATGTTTTGGTTTCCTACATAGTTATGTGACCTACTTTTGTGTTCCGTCACTGACTATGTAATCGGGCCTCCCCCGTCACCGAAAGATGTTGTTTTGGTTATGGAGTTTTATAATCCATGTTTTCGATGATGTTTTGGGCATGGATTGTTATCCATGTTCTTGGGTTTTGCATACTGAACCTTCTCCATGGTTTTGGAATATTTTGGATGAGAGTGTTTATCCACGTTTTCAGTATTTAATTATTAAAGTGTCGGTTATGTATTACGCGAGTTTTGGGTTTTGGATTTATATTCGAAGAAACGTTTCGTTTTGTGATTTTAATCACGAAGAGGGTGAATGTTGAAAAAAAGATCGTTCCCAGATTTAATGTATTTCATTTTGGTTGCTTTCAGATTGAACGTATTTCACTTTGGAAATCACGATTTAAATAACGTTCTTAAAGTTATTGTTTCATATAAATCTAAGGAAAACTCTTGATCTCACTAGGCGTTAAGCCTAACCTTTTTATTTGTCGGCATGTGCATCATGTTCTAGTTGGGGTTTGGTTCTAGCGGTGCTATGAAGAGAGGAGCACTAGTTTTACACTACGGTGGGAAGTTTGGTAAAGTCTTCCGCAGTTGGAGATAGTAACTGTTATTGGGTTTTAGTAACGTCCGTAACTATTATAGATCGTGTATAAGGATTGAATTGCGTGTATTTAAGTTTAACCTTAATTTGTCGTTGTAGATGATTTAGTTATCAATGTATTTAGAAATTTTAATTTTGTTGCTATTTCCATATTTGAGGGTGTTACAATTTTGAAAACCATGAAAACCGTCGATTTCATTGGTTAAATTAATGAAGTTGGTTCATAAAGTTGTTTCATATATTTCTTTGGTTAATGAAATTGTTTTATATATTTGTGTATTTTTATGTAGCTTCATGTATATTTCTCATTCTGATGAAACTGTTTCATGTATTTTCGTAGTATGATGAAACTTTTTTCATTTTTACATAAAAAACACAAATATATGTAACAATTTCATCAATAAAAGAATTATATGAAACAATTTCATCAAATTAAACAATTTAATGAAACAATTTCATTAACTTAACAAATGAAATCGATGGTTTCCACGGTTTCTAAAATAAAAGTGGTTTTGATTTGATCTATCCCCTATATATATGTGTGTGTTGGGTTTTCGGACGTGTCGGGCGGCTAGAAATCAAACCCAACCCGAACCCAAATATCCCCCAAAAATTTCGGACTTTAGGATTTCGAGGCATTCGGGTTTTACATAAACACCTCAATTACGGTTCGGGTTTCAGACCATTCCGGTTTTGCACACCCCACCCCTTATCACACGATCCTTCACTTATTGATATAAACATAAAATGATAAAATAACAATTTCTGATATTCAAATACACACAAACAAATCTATTACTACCTTATAATGCATTCATATCAAAACTCTTAATTACTACCCACAAAGCATATGATACAATCATTTTATGCATACATTATAAAAAACTATGAATTTACAACTAATAAAGCATGATGTACAACTTCCTAATACACCTCTACCAACATCACCCAAAACTGAGACTTTATATTTTCATTTCTTGCTTCCAACTTTCTTTTTCCCCCTTTTACATTTTTTCTCACCGAGTTTGGTATGTACGTGGTTCTCTTTTTTCCTCTACATGTATTTCTTTCTCTTACTATTGTGATTTCCCACTCATATGATAAGGAATTCAAAATTCAAAGTTGAGGTTGCATAGTAAATATCCATTTTTATTTGTTCCCTAATTTCCAGATGTGTCAATCTCCATCTCTCGCTCTCTCTTCATCTTGGGATTTTGGTGTCTCGGTCTTCGATTTTCTCCTTACATGAGAAGTGATTCGAGGTAATTTCATAGATTCTTCCGTTCCTTCGTGCTCTTCAACTCTATTTGCTTTTGATCTGTTTGATTGAAGGGTTTGCAACACTAACTGAGATCAGATTCAAAGAAGGTAAGGATTTTTTTTATAAAATAACCAGAGAAAACAATTGAGAGGCCATTCATGTTGGGGCCAGATTCAAACTTTCTTGATCTTGTCCCTCTCTATCTATGGCTCTCATCCCTCACCCTCTTTATCTCTTGATTTCAGAAACATAATAATTAAAGCTTTAGAAAGATCTTCTTTAAGGATCAAAGGTTGAATGGGTCTGAGACGCCATTCATGTTGCTGATTAGGGTTTGATTAAAAAATCTTCTGTTCCTCATTTCGTTTCCTGTTCCCCATTTATGCAGGTAACTATTTCGTTTTTTATTTCTTATGCTCATATATATTTAGCAATCACAGACTTCAGCCATTTGGAATTTATTCTAGCTCTGATAGAAAAACGCAGTCAAATTTATGGAACACCATCTTACTACGTCCAAGTTCAACAATTATTATTGGCCAAAAACATCTTATAAATCAAGCACCTTTATTATTTTACTCACATTTTTGTTCTTTAGTTAAGAGGATGAAAAATTCCACTCGTTGATTTGGTTTGTGAAGTTAGATATTTGTACATAGTGAAGATTTTTCCTAACATGTGTTGTTATGATATTTTCCTAACTTGTTTATTATTAGAGTTTTTATAAAATTGGAAGCAGACAGGAGGGCTTGGTATATGGTTAAGGCTTTTTTAGATTCCTAACATGACAATTTAAATGGGGTTTGTTTTTCCTTGTTTCTATATGCTATGACGTATAAACCAATGTTATTTTCATCAATATCTAAGTGGATGTTTATAGATGTATGTGAAGGAGAGATATGTGCTGAAACGATCTAATTTGAACCATAACTTCTTATCTTCTATGCTATGATCCATTGCTTGCTGGGTTACCTTTGTTGTTGTCTTATGTCAAACTTTCATTATTTGTTTATTGATCTTTTTGACATATTTGTAACACCCTGAATTTTCATTATATACAATCGTTGTATTCTTGCGTTTACCTTTTGTCGTAAACGCCGAGTCTTGATCTGAGAGTTAGTGTTTGGGTTTTGGTTGAAATTGTGGGAAACAGGGAGTTACGCAGGCTATGCCGCGGCTTGTAGGCCGCGAGGAAAGTCACGTAACCCTTTGGAGGATTCCCAGATTATTGACACGCGCGGGTTATGTCGCGGCTTGAAGGCCGCGAGCTAAGTCGCGTAACCCACTGGGAGTTCCCAGTTTTGTGCCACGCACGGGCTTCCCCGCGGCTTAAAGGCCGCGAGATAAGCCGCGTAAGACCCTGGCCGACTAAAAAGGTGGTCAGCCACAAATATCTTGTTTTGATATTTCTCTCTCTCTCTCTTCAATTCTCTCTCTAAGTTTTCTCTTTGGTTTCTTCAATCTTTGAGGCTCCGTTGATAGCTAGTTTTAAGTGCATTGCTCGGGGTTTCGGTGTTTTAAGCTTCACCTTTTCGTCGTGATCGTTATCTGGTTTTCCAGGTTTTATTCTAAAACCTACTGGTGAGTTCCTACTACCATTTTACAAACTTTATACATGTCAAAACTCTTATTTGCGAAATCCGAAGTATTTCTACGGTATGATTTCATGTTCTCTACATTTTGATATAAATGAAGTTTTTGGTGATTTTCGGGGTTCCCGGTCAATTTTGACTAAAATGACGGGTTCCGCCTTATTAGAAGTAAAATGATGTTTTACTTTCACATGTTTGTGGCTTATTGAAAGAATGTATATAAACTGGTTTTATGATTATCTTTCTTACCAGCAGTTGGTCTGGAAAATGGCATTTTGAAATATAAATGTGTTGAAAGTTGTTTATCTAGCTTTAAAATGGTCACATGAAATATTGTGACAAGTCATGACTATACTAGTGGATCCCTAGGTATCGAGTCGGCTTATTGTTGGGATGTTTGTACCCCTTCTTTTGTAGTTAGATACATTTGATCTTCGGGGGCACTTAGTACGGTTATGTGAGACCAGTTACTAGCCATGGGTCAAATGTAGTCTAACGAAAGAGTATGACTGGTTCTTTGGGGGCCTCCCTCACATCGTAGTACGGACCGAAGCGTTCGTGGTCATGGTTCCATGTCTTTAGCTCATAACTCGGATATGTGGCTTACTTTGTGTTCCACTATAATCCTTGGTAAATCGGGTAATCCCCGTCATCGAAAGATGTGTTTTGGACCGGTTGTCCGTATATTATCAAATAACTGTATTTGCATAACTAAACCTTTGTAAGGGTTTACTTTGATGCATTTGATTATATCTCTTGAGATTTATGAACTGTATGTTCTCACTAGGCTTTAAGCCTAACACTTTTTCTCAAATGATATGTATAACAGGTTTCCCTTAGCGGTGAGTTGCCAGGGTTTTGAGAGACGGGTTTGGTCTCGAGGCATTTTGAGATGACTAGTATTGTAACTGGGCATTTGTTAAGTCCCATTCTTTTGGTGAATTATGGATTGTCAACTGATGTAATCTTGATAAGAGGTGTCTAGATTAGTTTGTTGATGAATCCTATATCTGTGCAGGTTTTGTAAAGTCTTAAGGACTGATCCCCTTTATGGGAGGTTTATATCAATACGAATGTCATATTGCCATGTCTCCAGGTTTTAATTTACTCTGATTTTTAGGGTGTTACAATATTCGTTGAACCTCAAATTAGCACTTAAAATTTATGACCCACGTGATTAATGTATACTATTGTAGAACTCAAGTGTTTAATGTAGACTCTGTGGATATTTGAGTCATAAACAGACTATTTATATTTGTTTCTCATCCTTCATGTTTTATTCATCTTCTCTTTTCATGTTTGTAATTTTTGTTATCTAGCCACTTTTAAAAGGTAATTGTTTTGGTAGTCGTCATGAACGTGTCGTGTAGTGATTACGTGATAAATTCGTTATGTCATTGTCATTGTCATTGTATACGGTCTGCACATAAGAACTCTACAACAATATTGGATGACTCTTATTGGTATTTACAAGACTGTTTGGGGTTTTTGAATCTAATCATAGCTTGCTTCTGACTTTTGGTATGGTATTGTTGATTTGCTTTCTTCTTAAATTTATATGGTCTTAGGCATGGGAATTTGCCCCGACCCGTTGGGGAACACAGTTCACTTGTGTTAAGTCATATTTTATAGTAATCATTGTATTTATAGGCTTGGTCTAATACTGTGTTCTTATTGCGTATATTGTGTAGTATTGGCCAGGGTATTTAAGTCCCTTGTGGCTTTGTTGTTTGTAAGGAACTAACACATACTTTAAATAGAACCTTATCTTGCATTTTCAACTCTCTCTACTTTCTCTCTCTAAGATTTAGTTGATTTTGGGATTATCAATTGGTATCAGAGCCATTCTAAATCTGAGAGAATTGAGAGTATCGCTTTTTTAAACTGAATTTGTAAACAATTCATAAAATTTGATTGATTTTCTTGAGTTCGATCAAGAAAATCTCGTTTTCTGAATTTTCACAAATTCTTGCTGTTTTCCGAACGAATTTTCTTGAAATCTGGTTTGTTGGATTCGATCTTAATAGCTAAATACTTTTGATTCACATCATTTTGCAAGAAAATCACTTTTTGATATTCAATTTTGAGATTTATCGAGTTTATGGAAAGTCGTTTTTTACGTACTGTTGGTTACATGAATTCTCGAATTTGTGGTTTTTGATCGTATTGTTTGGATAAAAAGTGTTAGAAAACTGTTTTCTAATGTGTTTGTGTAAGAAAATTTCATCAAATTCTGTTCTGTAATCGAATTTTGAAGAATTCTGAGTTTTATCATCGTTTTGCGCCAGATCTGAGTTTTGCGTGAGTTCTTCGAGTTTTGCGCCAGTTCATCAGGGATCATCTGAAATTTTGCGTCAAGTTCATCAAACTTTGCGCGAAGTTTATCTGGAGTTCCAAGTTTTTCGCCAAGTTCAGGGTTCTTCAGTTCATCACGCAAAGTTAAGTTTTCGCCATTAGTTATTCACGCAAAGTTAATTTTGCGTGACAATCATCTCGCGCAAAGACAAGTTTTCTTCACTATCAGCTCGCGCAAGTCAGTTTTGCGCCACTTACTGCTCAAGCAAATAAAGGTTCTCATCAACATCATCTCGCGCAAAGTCTATTTTGCGTCATCAGTACATCACACAAACTCAAGTTTGCGCCACCTACATCTCAAGAAGTTCAGTCCAAGTTATATTTGCGCCAACCTTGTGTCACGCAAAGTTTAAGTTTGTGTCATCAACTCTTCGCGCAAATCTAAGTTTGTGCCATCTTCATCAAGCGCAAAAGTCAGTTTGCGTCATTCATTGTTCACGCAAAACTCTAGTTTGCGCCAGCTCTTCTGTTTCAGACTTAGCATTTTTCTGAAGTTTTTCTCTATGGATTCTACAAAGTTTGCGTTTCAAGCCCAGTTCTACAAGAGTGATATCATGATGTCATTAGGCACAAAAACTCGTCCTCCAGTTCTGGTTGATGAGAACGAGTTCACTCAGTGGCAAGATCGGTTTCTGAATTTCACCGAGCGTCAAAAGAACGGAGATGACATGATGAAGATTTTAACTGAAGGATCTTTTGTAAAACCCACTATGGCTTCTGGATTATCAAAGCCTATCGCTAAGTATACACCCGATGAGTTGGTGCAATATAAAGTCGATCGTGATATAAAGGCAAATATGATGCTAGCCTTGCCAAATTCTATCTACAAACAGGATTGATTGTTACAAAAACAATCCTAAACTAATGTGGGCACAACTAGAGAAGATTATGCTTGGGTCTACAGTTGCAACACAACTTCGGCATACACGCTACATGAACAACTTTGAATAATTCAAAGCCAAAGATGGGGAGTCACTGAAAAATGTTTATGACAGGTTCTGTGCGGTGATAAATGATATGAGAAAGATAAAAGTGGAAAAGACTGAGCTAAAGACTAATATGAAGTTCCTCAAATCTCTTCAATCAACTTGACCCGGCCGGGGCCGGGGAATACCCGTAAAAACGGGTCCGGGGACTAAAGATACCCGGTACGCTCAAACCGGGGTTGAGGCCCGGGTCGGGTAGCGGGTAGCCTACCCCGACCCGCCCAGTACCCGGGATATATAATATAAGTATTATTTTTTAAAATATATCTATACTATATTATAAAGCACATATAAAAAACTCTTAAATACAAATTATTAGGCAAAATGTACCATCATTTTATGCAAGATTTTTAAAATCTTTTAATTTACAAGTATCAAAGCACAAGATACATATTACTACTGCAGACTTCTAACACCCACCAATTTGGTATGTATATAGCCTTCCTTTTATGCAGACATTTCCATGTATCACTATTAATTAATATATTATATTACTATAATTTTGTTTTAATTATATTATTAAATATGTAATTGGTTATTTTTTTCTATATGTCATTAAAATATATAAGATAATCATTGAATTCTAACAAAATACTTGATTTTTTTATATAAAAAACATTATATTATTAAGCTTAAGTTAAACAAATTTATAAAAAAACATTACCACTTTCTCAAAACCATCCAAAATCGTACTGTAAATAGACAAAAATATAAATAAAACATTAAAATTGTGATGTATGTCGCTGCATTGAGTACGCTTCTAGTATATATATATATATATATACTATATTATAAAAGAGACATAAAAACTCTTAAAAACAACCCATTAAGCATTAAGCATTATGTATTATTATTTAATGTTAATCTACTTAAAATCTCTTAAAAAACAACTAATGAAGCAATATGTACTACTTTTAAATGCTTTTAACCCTAATTAATAAATTCCAACCTTATCCCCCAAAATCTTTATCTCTAATACCCAAACCCTAAAATTATGAAATTTGAATTCTGATAAACATAATCAAAACAGGATAAACATCTCAATTTAAATATAAAAAATTTAAAATATATAAGATAGTTAATGAATTTTAACAAACTACTTAATTTTTTTTTATATAAAAAACATTACATTATTAAGTCTAAATTAAACAAATTTATAAAAAAAAACATTATCACTCTATAAAAATCATCCAAAATCGTACTTAAATCGATAAAAAACAAAAAATAAAAAGAAACATTAAAATCATGATGTATCTCGCTGCATTGCGCGAGTACGCTTCTAATATATATATATATATATATATATATATATATATATATAGAGAGAGAGAGAGAGAGAGAGAGTCGGGTTCAAACGGGAACAATACATATTTAAAAGAACACGAGAACTAACAAAATCATTAGTGATTTTACATTAACACACAAAAAAAGGACTTTGGCCGCGACTTCATATCTGCATGTTTTTTTGCGTATTAATGCAAAATCACTAATGATTTTGTTAGTTCTCGTGTTCTTTTAAATAGTTATTGTTCTCGTTTGATCCTCCCTCTCTCTCTCTATATATATATATCTATCTATACATATAATAAATAAGTAACTAGAAGGATACGTGTCGTCTTCTGGTGAGCCTATTTTTTCATTTTCCCGACTAAACATGTATCTGGACGCATTTTACATTATAAGTTCATTTAACACATGCACATTCATTCCTTAATTCAATTTTTTTAATTTATACCTTACATTTTTACCCTTATAATTAGATACGTAGTTACTTTTAATCCATTACTTTTTTATTTTTCATTTTAGACTTTTATCATATAAACATAAATAATGTATATGAACTAAAATGCATTAAAACCCATTTTTATTTTTTACAAATTATACCATCGTAATCATTTCGTCAATACCTTCGAAATGAGTCTAATATTGAATATTTTTGAATTTAATTATATTATTAAATATCATAAATATATACGAATTAATGTGTCATTATTAGTATGTGATTTGATACAATAATCACTAAATTGTCTTAATTTTCTTTTGGCTGTTTCATATCAATTTTTACTTAAAGAGTTTTTTTTATAAAAAACTCATCCTCTTTAAATTTTTATACAAGAATTTTAATTTTTATCATGAAGTTTTATAAAATAACATTTTTAATTTTATTTTATTGACTTTTATTATAATATTTTAATTTTAAAAATATTAATTATAGATGATGAAAATATAATTAGCAACAGAACAAAAAATATTGTATATAAAGAAATATTTGGTAATTTATGATATGTGATTCTTATTTTATTAATATTTTAACTTTGCACTTGTCCATAATTTCATTTACGTTATATTACTTGTCCATAATTTTGTTTTATAAATTATTAATTTTTTTTATTAATTTTTTGCAAACATCTTTTGTAAAAACTGTCTAAAACAAGGACATTTTGTAAACAGTTGCAAAAAAAAAAAAACTCTGAAAGAAAAAAAACTTGGAAAAATAGCATCGTATTTTCGATGATCATTCATATCTGTAAGATAAGTTTTTTGACATTATTTAATTTTTTTTAAATTACCCCGTGTAATACACAGAGACAAATCTAGTATATATATATTAATAAGTTAATAACTTAGGGGGCGTTTGGTTTGTTTTAAGGAATCAGAACCTTTCATCTCTAAACCTGATACGATGCCATCTCTATCATCTTCTTCCCCATCTCATCTCCAAACCCATTATGAGGAACAAACCGAGTAAACCCAAAATCAAACAAAGAACAAATCAAACAAAGAAAAATCGAACAAAATCCCGATTCCTTCATAAACCCAAATTCCAATTCCTTCTAAAACCCAAAATCAATTTCTACCTAGGGTTTCATAAAGAACAAATCGAACAAAATCCTGATTGCTTCCTAAAACCCAAATCCCGATTTCTTCTACAACATAAAATCGATTTCTATCTAGGATTTCACAAAGAACAAATCAAACAGAAAAAATAGAAGATGAGAAACAAAGAACGATCTATTTGTATTGAACTGAATCGTTTTGTCAAGTTAGATGAGAAACAGAGAAGAATCGATTTCTTCAAGTCTTCTAGGGTTTCAAGGGCATCGATGGATTAATTTGCTTCATTCCACCCAGATGAAGATGAAGGCTTCGACCCAGAAGATGAAGATGAGGCTTCAAACCTGAAGTGTAGATGAACAAAATCGAACATATGAAGATGAAGGCTTCGATCCATATGAAAAGATGAAGGCTTCTACATTGTTTTTTTTTGGGTTTTGATTTGATTTGACTTCCCTTATTCTCAGATCTCGTTTGCCTTCTATTCCCCCCAATTTAGGGAGGAATGAAATTTTCTTAAATATATTATAATGATTGATAATAATTTTCAAACCAAACATCATTTTTCATTCCTTATTTGAACCAAACATCAATGATCATTTTAATTCACACTACTTATCCACGGCCAACCAAACGCCAAACGCAGTTAATATAGATAATAACAATTTTCCCAAATTAGGTTTTCCAATTTCCAAACGTATCGACTCTCTGTCTCTCCACACCACATCGGCGCACAGCTCCTCCACTCTCGAGTTCAGTCACCGGCCACCGACTTAGTAATCATCGGCCACCGGCGGCATCAGCACCGCAGCAGTAAGTCACCGGCGGCAGCAGTACCGCAGCCCCTTGACTCCTCGAGACGTATTCGGTCCATCGATTCACTTATTCCCACCTCGATTTGACAACTTCAGCCCTGTGTTTTAGGTAACATCTATGTCAATATTTGTATAAAATCAAATAAAACCATGTCTGATGAACTTCTATTGTTGGTAAACCTAAATGAAACTCTGTAATTTTGTTCATGAACTTCTCTGTGTTTTGTGTGTTTTGACATTTCAGAATGTCAAACTTAAATACTTAATACTTAATGATGGATTTTGTGTTACTGTTATGATTTTGTGTTCATGAGTGGATTTTGTGTGAATGGATTTTGTTCATGAGCTTCTATGTGTTTTGTGTGTTTTGACATTTCATGAATGTCAAACTTAAATACTTAATACTTAATGATGGATTTTGTGGATTTACTATTATGACTTTGTGTTCATGAGTGGATTTTGTGTTCATGAATGGATTTTGTTTCTGTTATGATTCCAAGTTTCAACTGTTATGATTCCAAGTTTCAAATTTATTCATCTAGAATTGGGTCTAAATCGGTCCGAGTAAGCGGGTACCAGGGGCGGGGGTTGACCGGGTTTTTGACCGGGCCGGGTATTCAATCCCCGTATCCGCCGGGTTTGAGGTCAAGTTCTCAAAACCGGGCCCGGTAAGGGGATACCCGCCCCGTTCCCATCCCTATATGGTATTGCTTCTTTGCTTGCTTCTGGTTTTGAGTTTGATATGGTATTGTTTCTTTGCTTGCTTCTGAGTTTTGCAAGTGACCTCTGTAAATAACACCTAGCATAACAGTAAATTTAGTTTTAGGCAAGTATTTAGTCACTACATCATTTGTTGGTTTCATAGAAACTATTTTTATACAATCCCATTATAAAATTGAAAATGGATTTACATTGTGATAATATCTTGTCAATATCTCTTTGTTATTAACCATGATTGTGTAACAAACTTTCTGTTATGTATGTTGGTTTAACTAAGGGGTTGTTTACCAAATACTTACCGGGTAAGTGCTTACCGACAAGAGTTATCACCTTCACTTATCTTGTCAGGTAACATCCTCGACCACTAAAATGGATTGTGGTAGGCGTCATGGTTTTCAAAAGCGTGTGAGGCGTACGCCTCGAGGCGCGCCTCGAGGCGAGGCGGTCCAAAATCGCACCTGAGGCTGCACCTCTCAATCCCCAAACGAGGCGTACGCCTCGATTGTCTGAGGCGGTGATTGAGGCGGTGAGGCATGAGGCGGTAGAGAGGCGTACACCTCAATACTGAGGCTAAATTATTTTAAAAAATGACTAAAACCTTCTCTATTTCTTTTTTGAAAACCTTGTTCTTCTCCGGTTCTCCTAAGCCCTATCTGCATTCATCTATTGTCTTTCGTGAGTTCCATTTTTCTCCCGTTTTCTTTGCATCTTCTTCTTCGATTCTGTTCGGTTCACAAAAATATTATGTATATGTATCTACTGGATACATTTCTTTTATATTTAGTCTCTACTACGTGTGAGGGTCACAGTCACACTTCTACTCACACTTTGTTGATATTTAATATTTTTTTCTTTGAGTTGTGAGCATATTAATATATACATATACATATATATGTGTGTGTTATGAATAGATCAATAATTTTTTTCTTTGTTAGTATATGTACATCTATATTTTGTGATTGAAAAAAAGTATATGTAAATTATTTTAGTAATTTAGTATGATATATATTTTGTTGTCTAGTACTCAAGTGTCAAGTGCGTGTATATATATTGCATATATTTATGAGCAGAAGCAGTGGAATGCAGATTGGTGTATGTATATATATATATATATTGTGTACGGTGAATATATTTCCGCCTCAAGGCTTACGCCTCAGACCGCCTCGAGGCTTACGCCTCGCCTCATTGAGGGAAAACGCCTCGAGGCACGATTCCGTTTTTTAAAACCTTGGTAGGCGTCTTTTACCCGGTAAGCGCTTATTGGGTAAGAGTTGTTTCCCTCACTTACCGGATAAGATTCGTCTCCCTCACTTGTTGAGTAAGATTTGTGGTCCTTGCTATGACTATTATTGGGTAAGATTCTTGATACTTTTCATGCTTACCGGTAAGGTAAGTGACACTCGGTAAGAGTTTGGTAAGCGGCCCCTAACTCTATCTGATTTGGTTGCACAAACCGGTTCTAACAAAAGATAAAGTAAGTCGAGGTATTGAAGTATTAACTTGTGAGTGTTTTTTTAATATCTTTTTGTGCCTTTCTATTGCTTCAGTCAGTCTCTTTATTTGTTCTTAATGCTGTATATGTGAAATGATTTTGAAAAGAATAAAAAAATACTTCTTAAATTTGAATACTGTATAGAATACATGATAGAAGATTCACTCTCTTAGATTTTGAATCTAGATCATTTATTTTGCAAAAGCGTCCTTCATCGACTAAGGGGTCGTTTACTAAATACTTACCCGGGTAGGCGCTTACCGGTATCACTTACCTTACGGTCCTTACCTATTGAGCGTGGGAACTACCTAGAATCTTACCCGACAAGAGCCATAAAAAGTACCGAGAGTCTTACCCGGTAAGGGAGGGAAATGACTCCTATCCGGTAAACACTTGTCGGGTTTAAGACGCTTACCAACAATCAATTTTGATGGTCGGGAATGTTATACGATAAGGTAAGTATAGGTAGTATTCTTGCCGGTAAGCGCTTACCCGATAAGCATTTTGGTAAACGACCCCTAAAGACAATTACTTTATAATGGCAAATGAAATTTTCAACTATCATATATGAAGATAAATGCATATTAATGAAACTGTCACGCGTCACGTACTCAGTCAAATGACTACCATTCGTAGTCTAAATTTAGTGGTAGTTAAAGCAAATTTTGTTAGTATTAAAGTGATCTAAAATGTTGTTTTGGGTGGGGTTTTGAACACTACTGTTGCTAAGAAGATTAATGAGAAGGTTTTTTGAATTTTAGCTGCAGAGATGAGATTATAAAGTGGCCTTCTGCATAGATGAGAAACGTTGCGTGAGACAGAGAAGTTGAGGTTGAGGTTGCATATAAACTTGAAGACAATTCCACATCGAGCCCTGGCGTTGTTTGGAACTTGAAAGCTCTCTGCCTGCATGAACGCTTCTCTCCTTTAGTATTCTTTTTCACGTCGCTCTCGTTAAGGTATTCTCACGATTCCAATCCCTCTCACAAATCCATTTTGTTGTGCTTCTTTTGTGAATTGGTATAGTCTGGGTTGCCTATTTTGTGAAATCGAGTTGTATTTTTGAATGGCTAGAGGCCAAATTGCATCTGGATTCTCAAATAGTTTTCAAAAGATTAAACCTTTAGCGGTGGTGGTGATTATTGGATAAGTGCCTGAAGATTTTCTTTCCAATAGATATAGGGATTATGGCACACATGTATCTAAAAACCATTGAAAACTAACTTTTATTGGCTTTTATTTCTGAAAAGTGTTAAGTGAATAAAAGATGGTCTAGCATGTGAAGAGCTCCCTAAATACAATATGTTTTTAACTTTTTATTGTTTTTATCCAGATCAGCTTGGTCCTTAAGGGTACGTTTGGTTTGCAGACTGGGTGGGACAGGACAAAAACTTATTGTCCCACGTTTGGCGTGACATGGGACAGGACAAAAATTCTATGTCCCACGTTTGGTGCGACATGGGACAAGGACAAAGACCGGAAAGGGTGGGACAAGATGGGACAAAAATGGGTATTTTCTTGTTCCACCAAAACAGGTGGAACATGGGACAAAACAAAAGTGAGACAAATACCTAAAAATCACTAATCTACCGCCATTTGATATATAATCCTAATATGGTATTAGTCTTAAGGCTCACCATTACCCATCACCGCCACTACCACCATCGGCGGCTACTAGTAGCCACCGCCAATTCATTAAGATCTTCCAAATTGAATCAAATATTATATTTTTTTATATGAATCGGATTTTTTTGAACTACCATAAATTATTTCATATTCTTCATTCAAATTTCCTACCATTGTTTTTGTATGTATTTATATGTATGAAAATTGTGCAAAAAATAAAAATGTTTTTTAATTAAATTATTTAAAGATATACTTTATTTGTGTTATTTATAACAATTATATGACATATAAAATCATCAAACAACTTTTAGAGAAACTTGTCCAGTCCTATCCTATCCAGTTCTAGTCGTACCAAACACAAGACAAAAATTTGTCTTGTCCAGTCTGTCCTGTCCCGTCCCGTCCAATCATGTCTGCGTACCAAACGCTACCTAAGCTATTGGTTGCTGTTTTTTGGTTTAATCTCTGTGACAAGTATTGAATGTGAAATGGTTGGTTGTTATTATTATTGGTGGGGGTTTGCAATAGTTTGTGGTTATATTTGATCAGGTCTCAAGCCTTTTAATTTGCAAGTTTCAGAAACTGTCTTGGTGGTGCCTGATCTGTAACATATTTTTTTTGCTCAAATATATGATTTTTTTGTCATGAAAAAAAGCTTCGTTCCTGTATCTTCTTTCAGACTTTCTTTCTCAAGCTGTTTTTTTGGAACTTCCAATCAAATACCGCCATACATAAGCTGGTTGTAGAAAGACTTATCTGATTAAATTAGCTCTCAAAGGACAAAATAGATGTAGGAGAAATCATATGTTCTTCCCACCTTCCCTTCTTTGGATGCAAGAATCAATTTGAATTTCTTGCTTTGTTTTACTGTATTAGATCACACCGGCCAATTAATGCATTAGCTTGTTTTAAGTTTTGTTTGAGGATCACCTTTGAACTTCTCCCTTTGGTATTATGACATTCTTTTTCCCAAAGAAATCTTATAGTTTTAGGATTTTTTTTAATTACATGATCTTTTATGTCCTTAATTTTTATAAATATGCATGATGTTACCTTTTCAACTATTAACAGTAGGTGTATCCACATTTGGAGTTTTCACATGGTTCTTCAAATTATCCATTGCTGGATTCTCACAATTTAACATCATAATTGTTAGAATTTGCATCTTTGTGTTTTTGAGTTAAATCTTCAAATCCCATAGCATGCTTAAAGCAGGAGTTGGGATCTTTTTAAGCCATCGTCAGGCACCTGCATTTTGACAGTTTTTACCTTCATCGTGTAGACAAGCTACCACCTGTTATTAGGGGTGTACAAAAAACCGTCAACCCGTGAAACCCGCCCAACCCGTGAAACCCGCCCAACCCAACCCACTAACAATCTAATTAAACCCAAATCGCCAACCCGCCAAACCGCTAATTAGAAGGGTTGAAATTGGGTTAGCGTAACTCAACCCAACCCAAACCGCCAACCCGCCGCTAATATATATTATTTCGATAAAATTATATTTATATATAGTATAATATTTACAACCATTATAATGCAATTAGTACCTCTCAATTAACAGGCTGTTATATCACTATTTACTTATCTAGGGGTTGGATTTGAAGACCTTAAAATCTCTCGCAAAATTATTTAAACACTTTGATGGAGACAAATTCATGATTGATGGTGTTCCAGTTCTGTGGTATGTGATCTGTGTAAGAGAACAAACAATTTTTGGTGTTAATCTAATGCATCAGTTCCGTGGTATGTGATATGTGTTGTGGTCTTTTATCAACGATCTTGCTGATTTGGAAAACCTTCAAACACGTGGTACCCTGAGGGTAAGTTCTGTTCTGGTGCCTTTTAGGGGTTGTTTGTTTACCTCTTAATGGAACCATTAAGAGACAACCTCTGAATCGCTAAGAAGTAAATCTTGTTTGGCAAAAAAAATGGTTGTCTCTTAATGGTTCCAAAATCCTCTTAATGATTTTGTATACTGGCCCTCCCTTAACCATTAAGAGCCCTGATTTCATTATGAATAATTAGCAAACAACCATATTTCATTTTACACTATACCATAAAAACCTCTTAATCATTCAGACCACATAATCATTCTGCACTAAACCATTCAACAACTGCCAAACAGCCCCTTAGTTTTACAATCATAGGTGGACATGGGTCCACCATGACATGCTTATAGATTCCATTATGACTATCAACCATGTATTAAAAAGTAAAAATGAAGTTACTTCTCGATTTAGGATCTTAATTCTTAGGTGTTAAAATTCAATTATCAGTTACATGTTCCATGAGATTTCTGACAAATCTATACAAACTTTACCCTAACATGAAGAGAATATTCATTTCAGAGATAGGAGTCACATCTGCATGTGGAGTGAATATGAAAGAACTGAATAGGAACTTTTAACTGCCAAATAACAAGAAAGTGAACCAAGTAAAGGTTAATCAGCCGTTTAATTCGACCTTTATTATAGTGGATATGAGGTCAAATAAAAAAATAGGAAGCTTAGAATCCCTGAATAATAGCACAGAGTCATCTAGAAAGCAACAAGGACAACAAATCATATCATTCCTCTCATGAGCAAACAAAATATTTTTTAGGGAAAACCTTACAATGGTTTTATCATTGATAGTTGTATTGCATAATATCATTTTGGATGGTATAACTAACAATGAGACAAATTTCTTATTTTATTTGACTTACCATGTCGTGATTCTTTTAATTAATACAAGTATATATTTATATATTTCAAATCGAATCTGATTAATGTTAACAAACTTGGAGAAAATGGACTTCCCATATTAATATTGACCTGTTTTCATCGCTAAACGATGTACATGCACGATAGGGAATGGATCGGAGGTTATGAAGCAAAAGGTGAATACAAGACAAGAGACATACATAAAAGAAAAGGAAATAATTAGTAATATTAAAGGAATATAGAGGAAAGGCATAAAAGGAGCTCTTGATTGATTAGTAAAAATAATTACGAGTCTTGTTTTAACCTTTGAATTTTGTGGTTTGTGCAGGTTGTGAATTTGATAGTTGAGGACTTGTTCCAACATCACCCCATGTTTAGATGACCTTTTTTTTTTAGCGAGAGGGACGGAGAATAGAATGAAAGAAAACAAGATAGAGGGCTAAGTTATTGCTTCAGAGTTGTGAATCAAGCGCTGCATCGTGCGGGTATTCAACTAGTAACAGAATATGCATCTGACGAAAGGAAAATTCTTAATTTATGAGTAAGGTTTGGTTATGGTAACAGAGAGAACCCTAAACCCCAACCAAAACCTCATCGGCGGTTGTGTTCATTAGGCCTCTGCTGGAGCTCTGAACTAAAAATGGCGACTCTCTTCTCTCGTTATCTTCACACCGTTTCATTTTCATCAGCAGCTAAATCCTCCATTATAAGTTACTTAACAGACTCCTTGGGGTTTTCCAAACCAAGAGCCCTATCACTCTTCAATCGCTTTTCATCCACAGAATCCAACCCACAATCTGTTATTTTCTTCTTTGAATCTCTTGGATTCACCAACACTGATATTCAAACTTGGGTAAATAAATCTCCCCAGATCCTCTTTTCAGGCGTCGAAAAAGCCCTCAAGCCTAGGATTCAGTTTTTCCAGGACCTGGGCCTCACTGGCTCAGATTTGGGCAAGTTTATTTCAAAAAACCCAGTTTACTTATCAGATCGTTTTGAAGAACGATTGAGACCCTGTGTTGATGTTATAAAAAGATTTATGATTGATGATCAGAGTATCATTAGAACCTTGAATCGGTGTAATTGGATTGATGTAAAGCAACCCGTACCAAAAATTTCTGCTAATATCAAGTACCTAGAGGAGGAATGTGGGATTGTTGGGTCACAACTTGTTCTCGTTATGACAAGGCAACCAAGGCTGTTGATTATGGGTGAATCGGAACTTAGGGCTCTTGTATCGAAGGTGTTAGATATGGGGTTTCCCATCAAATCTAGGATGCTGGTTCATGCTCTTTATACTATTAGTTGTATGAGTGATCAAACAGTTGAGAGAAAGTTTCAACTATTCCAAATGTATGGATTCACTGAGGTTGAGTGTTTGGATATGTTTAAGAGAGCTCCTGGATTGTTTAGAGCATCGGAGTCCAAGTTAAAGCTTGGGATTGACTTCTTTCTGAATAAAGTCAAGTTTGATAAGGCAGTGTTAGCTCGCAATCCCACATGTTTGATGTTTAGTTTGGAGAAAAGAGTGATTCCTCGGTTCAGAGTTTTACATATTTTGATGTCGAAAAGGCTTTTAAAGAAAATGCCAAAGTTTCTTAATGCTATGTCCATACCTGAAGATGAGTTTTTAGAGAGGTTCATATCTAAGAACAGAGATGATGAAGAGAAGTTGTTACTGGCTTATAAAGGTGGTGATTTGGTTAATGGAACACAAATGTGGGGTCATTTTCGTGATTAGATGTTTAATGTCATTGGCATTCATAATCTGATGCACAAGTGATAAAGATTTGCACCATGTTG
Organism: Arctium lappa; assembly: GCA_023525745.1. Taxonomy (NCBI): domain Eukaryota; kingdom Viridiplantae; phylum Streptophyta; class Magnoliopsida; order Asterales; family Asteraceae; genus Arctium; species Arctium lappa. The sequence goes on along the minus strand of CM042057.1, from coordinate 76,465,950 downwards.
GTTGGACCGTAGAAGTGCATAACATATTGGTTGGTCTCGGGGTGTTCTCCAAGGATGTGCAGATTAATTGGGTGATAGTTGCAAAATTTGCATAAATCGGGGTTCTTCATGAAAACAGCTGCTCGCTCTATCTTTTAAGCTAGATCTCATTCCGTACCCTACTTCTCCAGTAATATATATTACCAAACCTGTTTGTAATTTCTGAGTGTTTTACAAATGTTGTGGCCTGTCGGTATGATTTTATTGTCCAAATAGGGAACTTCATTTGGGTTCATTGCTAAACTACTTGTGCACCTTTCAACCTTAGTTTTATGCTATGAGATTGCTTTAAAAGATTCAAATTACTTAGCTTCTTAAAGTACTAATAGGCCAGCTTTTAGCTTTTAGACACGACAAGTATATTTGCTTTCTAGGGGTTATAAATTTGACACATTGCTCCTTTGAGTTATTAAGAGACTGTTTGACAATTGTTGAATGGTTTGGTGCAGGATGATAAGTGGTCAAAATTAAGAAGCTTTTATGATATCATGCAAAATGAAATATGGATGTTTCGTAATTGTTCAGGATGAAATTAGGGTGCTGGCAAGATACAAAATAATTCAGAGGGCTTTAGAACCATTAAGAGGCAGATTTTTTTTTTGCCAAACAAGATTCAATTCTTAGCGATTCAAAGGTTGACTCTTAATGGAACTATTAAGAGGTAAACAAACATCCCCTAAATCTCTGTTGGATATTTTGACAAGAGTAGATTTTTCTAACATCAATCAAGTCATAACTTCCACTTTTGGATGCAATTCATATAATTTTGGATATATCATCTCATTGAAGACACTTTGTCAGTATGGGGTGGCTTTTTTCTTCAAATATGACATTATTGTGAATTGTGATATTGATATTGGTTTATTTCTGGCAGTTATGGATTTTCATTCTGCGAATGTTTTGAGATATATTGTGCTATAGTTTTTTTGGGGTTTTACACCATGTATGCATCGTTCTCCGTTATTGTTTAAAGTTCTATTTTTCTTGTTGTACATTTGAAAGTGTACAACAAATAATATCTTCATATTTGCATATCAATTGTAGAAAAAAATTATTTTTGCTATGATGTATATATGAATGCTTGTGGAGATTTGGCTCCATATCGTAACACGAGGTCGTGGTTCGTAAATTTTTTATGCCGACATGTTACAGGGTCACACCATATCATTCAGCGGCTGTCATATTCCATGATTATCTTTGATTATCTCTCGGCTCAGGTATTTCGATTCACGTTTGCTGGTATCTTGATTCATGTCTGCTGCTCGCTGCTGGTCTCTCAATTCACAATTGCTACTTGTCTCCTTTGCTCGTCTCACCTTTTGTTGTTCTGTAATCATACCAAAAACAGCTGTCCACTCATCTTGATATTATCGGTCATTTTCAGTAAGCAAGTTTCATGGGGTTTGAAAAATATTATAGTACTGTGAACTTGAGCAAATGTGAAAAATTTGAGGATTTGAAAATTCGAAGTTATAAGCATCTTTGATGTTGTTGGTGTTCATTCTTCTGCATTATTAGATAAACTGTATCTGTTATGGGCCTTATGGGAACAATTTGTTTTGCATTGCATTCCTCTTTGTTTTGATTGTCGGTTACAACAACATGATAGTTCATTACTTCTTTTGGTTTTGTAGATAGATATGATTTCATGGCAGCTTCTCTTTCCACCACTCACTAAAACAACCACCATCAATATCTGCATCCACTCTTTATGTGATTTTAGCTAAATCTCTGACAATTAATACCCCCTAATAAACATGATATTTGGGTCTTTCACATAAACAGCCGTTTTATTCTTTCTTACCCTCCTTAAAACCACCTCAACCTTGGGATATACTGAGTTGGTTTGGTTTGGTTAATAAACGTGATATTTGGATCAACGAATGCTTGTGTAAAAAGAGAAATAAAGTAAATGTAGATAAGAAGGTTAAAGGTAGGATAATGAACATACTAATTCTTAAGTGTTCTATACTTCATGGAATCATTGTTTGATGCAATGATTGTTTTATGGAATATAGGTTAACCATGGAGTGGCATTGTTCTCGTTATGAACTATATTTGATTTTTTCTTCTTGTTATATTAGGTTAATTGAGACACAAGTCATGAATTAAATGTCATGTTTGTTTGAATTGATATGACATGATATACTTTTTTGATTAAGGGGTCGTTTACCATATTCTTACCGGGTAAGCGCTTACCAACAAGAGGTTAACCTTCATCTACCTTGTCGTGTAACATCCTTGGCAATGAAAATGGATTGTTGGTAAGCATCTTAAACCCGGTAAACGCTTACCAGGTAAGAGTCATTTCCCACACTTACCGGTTTAGACTCTCGGTCCTTCCCTTGTCTTGTCTCTAACTAGGTAAGCTTCTTAGTCCTCACTATGCTCAATCAATAAGATAATTGATATTAGTAAGCGCTTACCCGATAAGCATTTAGTAAACGACCCTAAGTAATTTTGTGTTTGTAAATTATATTTGCATTGTGATATATGATAATAACCTAGGTTAGGGGAAAACCACAAAAAATTGAAAAACCGAGGAACACCCTAATAAACACTCATCTGTATGGTATGCACATGGGCATTAAAGTAATTGAAAACGTTTCCTGGTTTCTATGCATGTGTGCGTTTTACGCACATGTGCATACCGGAAAAGTTACTTTTATGCACATATGCATACCATACGGGTGTTCCTCTTTTCTTTTCTTTTTCCTTTTTTTGTGGTTTCCCTGTGACTTGACCCTATTTATGTTTGTAAAGTCATATATATATATATATATATATATATATATATATATATTGGAAGAATATTTTGCAACCCTAAAAAAGGTTGCAACCCTAAAAAAAGGTTGCAACCCTTGCAACCCACATCTTAACCGTTGGATTCATGATCGACGGTTATTTTATTTTTATTTTTCTGTTTTTTTTAATTAAAAATATTGGGCCCCATATCTATTGTAACCGCTGATCATGAATCCGACGGTTAAGATGTGGGTTGCAAGGTTTGCAACCTTTTTAAGGGTTGCAAATAAAACAACCTCTATATATATATGCGGTCAGGTTCAAACGAGAAGTTAAACATTTTACGAGAAGGCTAGAAGTTTCAATATCATATATGATTACACACATGATACACAAGCTTAATCATATATGATTAAACACACCCAAAGAAGTGTAATCATATATGATATTGAGAGTTCTCGCAAATTGTTTAACTTCTCACATGATCCTTCCAAACGAGAACAGTAACAAAATAAGAGAATATTATATATATATATATATATATATACTACTTTATAATGCATTTGGTCACCTCATTCTTAAAAACAACTTTCTAAGCTTCATGTACTACCATTTAAAGCTATATTTCTTAATTTTCAACTTTACAAGTTTATAATGTAAGTGTACACCACCACCAATTCATATACTCTATAGCCCCATCCTTAATGCATATACACCATTTTATCTCTTTATGCAAGGCATCTCTGCATTCCTTTTCTCAAGAGGATGCTTCACCCTCCAAGACGACGCTTCGGCCTCCAAGACGAAATATGCATGACTGCAAATAGATTCAAATGGAATCTGCATAAAGGGTTTCTTTATGGAAAAGCCTATAGTATAGTATAGTATAGGGCTGGAATCGCAAGAAAACTCAGTCTCCAACTGAAAATTCCCTCTCACTTCTATGTTGATCCTCATATTGCTTCATTCTAACTTGTGCCTTGAATGTCCTTCGAAATCTGTATGACAGTCGACTGCTCCCTGAGATGACTCTCTGTCGAGGCAACATTGGAACCTTCAGGCTGGGGGCATAGGTATAAGTGTTGGAGCATAGCGATAGGGGCTTCAATTCAAATGGGGTCATTTTCATTGTGGTATGATAAGTAGTGTCGTACCACCACTCTGCTAAGGATAACCACTTATATACCACTTCTGTGGCGTGAGTGGCCTTCTGTGCTACTCATTAATCATTAATCTGGGGTTAAATAACAGAATTTGATGATGTTAGAGCCCCCTTCAATAATAGGTCCAACTATTTTTCATTCCTCGGAAAAAATTCTCAAGCTAGTGCTACTGCCTTCCTTCGTGCGCCTTCTTTGATTTCTGTGGCTTTACTGGTACGAGCCGCGATCTCAAGTCTTGTTCGCATGCTTCCTGAACTTGTTCGTCAACACGTCAACACCAGGTCAGCAGGTGGCTCCTTCATCAGACATGGCTATGCTCACCATATTGCAGTATAATGGGCGATATCTCCTACGCTGTCTTTGTGGATTCCCACCGAATTCCAAGTAGTCTTCTCTTTCTGTGCGGCTTTCTTTATAGGGATCCTGCTGGCACGGTACTCCGTTTCCAGCAAGTTCGTGAAGGTCCAACAATTTTCAAGGGGATGTTGTACGTACCGATGTTTTTGACAGTACTTAGGGTCCTCAGTACGACTTCGTTTGGCCTGTGTTCCAAATTCAATGCTCAGGCAGCTCAAAAGCCTATTCTTCAACAGGAGCTGGTCTAGTACTTCGGGGCAGTAACTCAAAGTGGTACCAGGTCAGTCCCTAACTATCTGCTTCCACTAAATACGCGGTAACGCTAACTCATGTGCTGAACACAGGGTCAGTCACGGTTCAAGTCGTATTTCTCTGGGGTACGATTTCTTCATGGTTTCTTACAGTTGGGTTTGCTTCTGTTTCTCTCAAATCGATTTCTTCTCATATATGGACCAAGGGTTTGTTTTTGTTTCTCTCAAATCGATTTGGGTGTAAACGGCGATGTATCCTCTCAAATTGATTTGGGTTTATTGTTTGTGGATGAACTGTTTTTAAAGTGGGAAGAATATTCATATTTTGTTTTGAAAACGTTTTAAAATATGTTTGTTTTTTTGCTTCCATTACATTTTTATACAATCTGTTCGCTTTTGCTTCCGTTACATTTTAAATCGTTTGCTTATCCTGTTTTTTCGTCTCATTTCTTCCCTTCCCCAACGTCTCTATGAAATCGACACACTTCACCCACCATCGGGGTTCAGATTTGGTTTTGATTTGGGTTCACATATTAGGGTTATCTCCATCACTCTATCTCAGGTAAATAAATTTATATTGCTTAATATGTTTTTATATTTTTTCTATTGAACCATTTTGCAGGAGTGGAGCAAACCTGCAACTTTACAAAGGTCAGTTTCTGTTAAGACAATAAACACATATGTTTTTTTTGTGTGTGTGTGTGTGTAAGCATTGCTTCATGGTGGTTTCTTTTGTACTGCTTCTAACAATGAAAAGCAAGACAAACGGACTGCTAATTTTTCACATTCTTTGCCACTTTGTATCATCTTCTCTACAAAACCTTTCAAAATTCTTCCTTCTGACCGTGCGATTCCACCCCTGCTGCAGTGCTAATCTCAAATTGTCAACTCTCCACCCATGGCTTCAAATCCCAATCTCCTCTTTTTCAGGTAAGCATCTCATATTCTCATATTTACCGATTGACGTGGATTATTGAATTAAGATATCCTCTTTCGTGGGGTTTTGTTTGCTTTTGGATTTCAAATTTACTGCTTTACTTGATTCTTTTCTTTTGTGGTTTTGCTTTAATGAGATTTTGCCTCTTTTGCTTCTGGTTTTAGTTTACTGCTTTCAGCCATATCTTTTTTTATTTGCTTTGGTTTGTTCATTTTTTACTCTCTAGGATTGGTCTAGATTTTTTAGTTCTAGATTTTTTTTCTTTGAAGAGATACAGTAAAGTGTACTAGACTATCTTAGATGAGTCAGATTTTTTTAATGTTTTCTTGAGTGGATTTTACATAAACACAATTGGGGTGAGCTAGAATTAGGAGATGGATGGTTTGGCTTATTAATGGTTTAATATTTCAATTTGTATATGAAGCTCTAGCCCTAAAAGATTGAGGTTTGGACTATCCAGTAAAAGGTGTCTTGGAGGTTTTCAAAATTCTTGTTCCTAAACTGATTTATATATCACTAAAAGAAACGATTATGGATTTGAGTTCTTTTTCTTCATCACTTCTTCCTCAATGGCCTAAGGTTCATTTTGGTCGTATACATGTTTGTTCCTTCTTATTTCAAATTGTTGCAGTCTTCTTAACATGTATACCAATCCAAGCATAATAGATATGCCTATTGTAAAAGCTTTTTTGTAAAATCATCTCCAATTTTGATATGATTATACACCTTTTATAGAAACAATAATACATTGCATACATACATAGATTAAATTTTACTTGATGAAAGCTTTACTAATTTGCCATCATGAATGCTACTAGTAACTTCTCTTAGGGGCTGTTTACCAAATACTGGGTAAGTGCTCATTAGGTGTCATTTACCTTCCGGATGATCATGGTAAGGATCTAGAATCTTACCCGCTAAGAGGTATCATGAGGATGGAGAATCTTGCTCAGTAAAATGAGGGAGAAAACTCTTACCCGGTAACCGGGTAAAATACGTTTACCAATAGTTTAATTGATGGCCAAAAATGTTAACCGATAAACTAAGGGGCCGTTTACAAAACGCTTACCCGGTAAGCGCTTACCGGGGCATTTACCTTAGCGGATGAACATGACAAGAGCATAGAATCTAACCCGGTAAGTGAGAGTGCCAACTCTTACCCGGGTAAGCGCTTACCGGGTAAATTGTTGTATATGATATCATCGTGATGATTACAATCTTACCCGGTAAAGTAAGTTAGTGTGTCGACTTTTTGTCGGTAAGCGCTTACCGGGTAAGCATTTGGGTAAACGGCCCCTAAGTCAAGGTGGTGCTCTTGTCGATAAGCGCTTACCCATTAAATGTTTGGTAAATGGCCCCTTAGCATTATCTTTTCTTTATAATTGAGCATTTTAGAATTTATCAAGATATTCTATGTAGCTAGCTTGCATGCTAACATTTGTGTTGTATTTTCGTTGTTGACCAAATGAAATGCTGATTTCTGTTTCGAGAATCTGCGTCTTCTGGAAAAAATCAATGGCAGGGATGGTTTTTTCATTGACCAAATGTGTATGTTCGTTTTGCGTATGGGTATTTTTCCAGGCTAATTTATCTTTGTTTTGACCGTAGAATAAATGGTTACCAGTGAAGGGATGACCCGGAAACTTGGTTATACTCTTTGCATGCCTTCTTCCACCCGTTTCTCTTAAGGATCTTTATGATAATCTTTCTTTTGTCTTCACACTGGTCATGATATATTTGCTATACATATTTTAAATATTTTTTTTGTTAAGGATACATTAGTTCTTCGGCTTTCAGTGTATTTAAATGTCTTTGCTTGGCAGATCGAACACCGTTCTTAGTGATGATGCTTTGAACAGTTCCAGCACATTAAGGAGGATAAAAAATTCCAAATTCAAGATCTGAGGAAATGAAGGTATGGACCGTAATCAATATCTTTTTGGATTCCTTTTGCAAGGTTTGGTTTTTTCTATTTTGGTGTTCTCAATATCCTTCTGGTGATGCTGGAAGGATAACAACTCATTATTATAATTCAGACTTTCTATTATTTGATTATAGTTGGTTTACATCACGATAAAATTTGGTTAAAATGTGCAATGGCCTTGGGTAGATTGCAAATGCATTTGGTTGCAACTGCTGCTATCCGGGTATGGTTTGAAGACTCTCTCTCTCCCAAGGTCTGCTGCACCAGATTTAGGTACATGGTGTTTTAGGGATTTTAGACTCCAGGCCATGCTGTGCAATTCTTTCTTTTGATCCATTGCTCAGTTTTGGTTTTATAGCTTTCGAGACAGGTCTTTAAGTAGTCCAACCAATTTTTTTGGGATGTTAATTTCTTGATTTTTTTTCTCTAATGACCAATTTTTTTTTAGTTTATTTCTCACTAATTCTAGCACTTACCCATGATAATGCTCACTTGACATTGGTATATAGAATTATAGAAGAGAGATGAACCTATATGTTGGTTTCTTTCTTTACGTGGTTGTCTCTATGAAAGGGGATACATATATTTGGTTTGAGTGTGCAGATGAAGGAAGGATGGATTTGCAAAGGGAAAAGATTTGCTAAATTTTGCATTTTATTTTACACGAGGGGATATGCTTATGGAGAATTGACTGTAAATCTGCACAATGACTTTTGCAAATTGATAGCCATCCTTTATCTTTTGAAATAAGAACTTGCACCTATGATGAAATTTAGTTGCAATATGAATTCTCGTGCTCTAACTCAAATCTTTTGCAATCTGAATTCTTGTGCTCAAACTATTATATATTCTGCTTTTGCCTGTCATGGTCAACATTGAAGGTTTGAGAGATGAACAAGGTGAGTATGTTTATATCTGACAATACGGTTGTTGACAACTATATTGCCTAGGATTGCATACAAAGGCTGGACAAAAAAAACTGCAGATTTAGGTGTCGTTTGTTTTTTAAGAGGTCTAAAGTCTGAATTCTTATTTTAGTTATGATTAATAAGAGGTGGTGTGTAAAAATGTCTAAACGATTCAGACTTAAGAGACATTAAGAGGTTTTTTAAAAAAAAACAAACAACCCCTTAAAGATGTCAAGATGGGAAGCTAATTCAGAGAGCGGTTTCTAGGGGACCTAGATTTTGACTGCATTAAGGAAAAGTTAGCGAGCATTTTCAAAAACAACAAATGAGATTCAAATGAAGATCAAGTTCAAGAAGGTGACCCATACCAACCAGATCTGGGATTAAGCCTGCCACAGAATAAGTCGCAACCAAAGAGTAGTCGATGAACAAGTTGTTTGGAAAGAGAAATTCACAAGAAAGGAGACAAGGCTAAGGGATAATTAAATTAAGATCTTCATATGTACAACGCTCGGTGACATACATTCGATGTAACAACTCATGAAATTTAATAGGCATAAACAAACATAATTATATTAAAAAAGTTAATAACTTGAATACCCATTATGAGAGTTTAATAAGGAGTTGATCAACAGGCGCAATCTTGATCCAGTAAGTTTTTTTTTGAACGGCGGAATTTTATAAAACTAGCAAGAAGCTAGAAAAAAAAACAATTACATCGAAGTAATGGCAACTGGCAAGGGAAGGATTAGTAAGTCAACCTACCCAATTAATAGACAAATTGCTACTTCTATGATTAACCCAAAAGTAAGCACGGGTTATAATGTTCTCAAAAAGCACCGCCTTCTTTGGCTTCAGGTTGCCAAAGAGAATACCATTCCGAAACACCCATATAGACCATAATGTGGTAAGCGTAATGGCCTCAAAACACAAGAACACCTCCCTCTTCAACTGAATTGAGTCGATCCAAGATATCCAATCTGAATAAGTATGGAGATTTGGGATATCCATACGCCACCAGCGACCGATAAGAGCCCATAAGTCTTTAGCGAGAGGACATGAAAAGAAAAGATACTGCAGTCCTCCACTCTTATATCACAATTAGGACATAAAAGAGACGAAACATCTATACCTCTTTTATCCAAATTTATCCGAGTAGGGAGTCGATTGAGATGCAACCGCCACGCGAACACATTAACTTTGATGGAACAAGTCGATTCCATCTAGTAGGATGAGAGTCCACCTCCAAATGACTAGAATCAATTAAACGCCTAGCTGAAGCCACCGAAAAATCACCGACCCTTCTAACAACCACACCCATCTATCCTTTTGACTGGACGACACAAAGGTAGACAAGATTTGTTGTAGTTCACTAAATTGGACAACCTAAACCCCACCTCTCGGCGGCCTTCGAAGACACACATCCCAACACCCTAACTCCAAACGAGACTTGACATTCGCCGATTTATCCAATTCTAAAGCGTAAACTCTAGGAAATTGAATTTTAAAAGGAGAATCCCCAAGTCAAACATCATCCCAAAAAGCGGTCAAAACACCATCACCCACCTTTTTCTTATAGAAAGAGAAAAGATCAATGTCTTTGTCCTTTAGAGAGTTGACCGATTTTATAATAGAGAACCATGTTGAGTTCGAAAATTAGCTAGGCACATTCGAACCAATTAGACCCTTCTCGCCATAGATGGATTTAATAATTTTAACCCAAAGTGCCTCATCCTCCAACCAAAACCGCCAAATCCACTTGAAAAGCAAAACACGATTAAATGCCATAATGCTACCAATACCGAGTCCTCCGAATTTGAGACTAGCCATAACTTTTTTCCACTTGACCCAAGACATTTTCTTTTCCTCCACATCGCCACCAATGAAAAATCTATTTCGGAGAGATTCCAAGCCTTGCTCAACCAACCTTGGGATTTTGTAAATAGACATGAAGTAAGTAGGAAGGCTCCCCAAAACGGACTTTAAAAGGGTAACCCGACCACCAACAGAAAGAGTTTTAACTTTCCAATTGGAAAATTTGGACAAGAATTTATTGAACATGTAACACCCCAAAAATTGGGATTAACAAAAATTTCCGCTAACATGGAAATGTGGTAAATAAGTCGCCCAGAACGATGAGCTCATACACGAGGGAACCATAAATGCCAGTTAATTACAAATTGTAACAAGAAACAATAATAGATGACAACACTCTAATCTAGGCCTCTATAGACATAAGATTAGAAAAGGTTGTCAACTATGTCCACAAGTATAGTCTTCAATATTGGCATCCCAAAAATGCTCCCGAGCTCACCACTACGGTCGATTAAACATCCTTGGCGCTCGCGCCACTAGAACCTGAGATACATACCAACAATCAAGTGTTAGACCAAACGGGTCTTGTGAGTTACATAAAAACATGGCATATTAATATAAGCATAATATGAACATTTATGACACTCCAATCACCAAAGCCCTTACGGTTCAATCATGGGGGAGACCCATCACTCCAATGAGTTTTACCTCGAGTCAATGTACCTTGATATTCACTCACATGAGCAACATCCCGAAGGCCCGGCACACTTGAAGACTACCTCCCAGGCATTACTCCAAATGGCGGAGGTCTAGGCACATACCTTTACGGTGGCACTTAAGACTACATCCTCCTAGCACTTACTCATGGTTCGTTCTGTGTACTTACAATGTCTGTCTCTATACATCATTTCATACTCATACGATACATGTATAAGACCACAACAATCCCAAACATACTTAGGTACAAAACTCTAAAATATGCAAATACCCCAAATAATCGATGACTCGCCAAAACGAGTATGTACACATGCTCAAAACATCAAGTATGATAACTTCATCCATGTCCCTCACTTTACTCAAGTCTAGATACCAATAATACCAAGCTTAGCAGTTAGGTCAAACTTATCAGGTGATCAGGCCTTCTTATAAAATAACACATTAGACATGAAAGGATAATAAGTAAGTATCTCATTTGAAAATAATGTAAGAAACTCACTATCTAGGGTTTGGTACAAAACCCTAGAAACTTGGTTTGGATGGTGAGAAGGTGGAGACTTGAATGGGACTTGAATGCTTCTCTTGAGTGATCTTCTAGCTCCTTTAAACACCAATGAATGTCCTCAACTAATCTAAGGTTTCAATAAATGTTTGGTAGGTTTAGAAATAGAAGAAAATCGCCTACACTAGTTCCAAGCCGGCCCCAAAACGATTCAAGATGAAAAGTGAAGTCAAAATGGTCAAAGTGGGATTTTTATACTCTCAGACCCCGCCGGCGATAGTGCCTGGCGATTGTGCCAATGGCACTATCGCAGGGGCACTATCGCGCCACTCCACGACTCTCGGTACAACCCAGGCGATAGTGCCTGGCGATTGTGCCAAGGGCACTATCGCGGTGGCACAATCGCGACCACCACCGAACCTACGGTACCACTCCAGCGATAGTGGCCAGCGATTGTGCCCAGGGCACTATCGCGTGGCACTATCGCGCCATACCCCTACGGCACCCAAAACTTGACTTTTCTAAGATTCATGAAGTGGAACTAAATCTGCAGATGAACATACTATTAACAGATTGGTATAACACGTATTAGGCACACAAAGGGATTCTCAAGTTAACCAAAAGTCAAGGAACGAGGGAAATACTTACCTTAGATTTTCGGGTGTTACAATCCTCCCCACCTAATGGGGATTTCACCCCCGAAATCTCATCTACGAAAATAGATGCGGATACCTTTTCTTCATGTCCTCCTCCGATTCCCAGGTCACGTTAGTGCCCCGATGGTGTTTCCATTGAACCTTCACCATCGTTACTTCTTTATGCCGCAGTTGTTTCGTCTTTGACTCTAGAATAGCTTCCGGTTCTTCTACACATCGATTTCCGTTGTCCACCCGGATTTCCGTCAACGGAATAACACTTTCCTCTTCGGCCAAACACTTGCGAAGATAGCAAACATGGAAGGTAGGATGGATTCCGTCCATCTCCGGCGGTAGATCCAACTGATAAGCTTGGAGTCCGACCTTCTCTAAAATCGTGAAGGGTCCAAGGAAACGGGGGCTAAGCTTCCCGCGCTTCCCGAAACGGATGATCCCCTTCCACGGTGATACCTTCAACATAACCCGGTCTCCAACTTGGAAGTCCACCGGTCTTCGCTTTTTGTCCGCATAACTCTTTTGTCGGTCTTAGGCCGCCTTTAATCGCTCTCGAATGCCTTTTACTTTATCCGACGTTGCTTGCACAATCTCCGGTCCCGCAAATTGTTTTTCTCCCGCCTCAAGCCAACATACCGGGGTCCTACATTTCCGTCCGTAAAGCGCCTCGAACGGAGCCATTCCGATACTCGAATGGTAACTGTTATTGTAAGCGAACTCTACTAACGGTAGGTGTGAGTCCCAAGTTCCCCCAAAATCTATGACACACGATCGAAGCATGTCCTCGAGCGTTTGGATTGTCCTCTCACTTTGCCCGTCCGTTTGAGGGTGATACGCCGTGCTCAACTTAACCTTCGTGCCCAACTCCCTTTGAAATCCCTCCCAAAACTTGGAAGTAAACCTACTATCTTTATCCGAGACTATGGATAACGGAACGCCGTGCCGAGACACCACTTCGTCAATGTATAGCTTTGCGAGTCTGTCCATTGGTAGCGTTTCCCTCATTGCCAAGAAATGAGCGCTCTTGGTAAGTCTATCCACTACCACCCAAATGGTATCATGTCCTCTTAGGGTCTTCGGCAATTTCGTGACGAAATCCGTCGTGATGTGCTCCCACTTCCACTCCGGAATGGTTAACGGTTGCAAACTCCCGTAAGGTCTTTGATGCTCCGCTTTAACTTGAAGGCATGTGACGCACCTTTCCACATAATTCGCCACGTCGAGCTTCATTACCGGCCATCAATAATGAAGTCTCAAATTTCTATACATCTTGGTGCTACCAGGATGTATGGAGTACTTTGACTTGTGTGCTTCCGTCAAGAGCAACTCGCGGTTTCCCCCGATTTTCGGCACCCAAATCCTCCCTTGGAATAACTTGAGACCGCGGCTATCCTCCGATAATAAATCTTTGTGCTTCACCATGATCTCGTCCTTTAGATTTTCCTCGCGAAGTGCTTCGGCTTGACTCTTCTTGATGTCTTCCATAAGACTTGATATTACCTCAATTTTAGCAAACGTCACTTTACTTTCCCCTCCGTAGCTCTTTCGGCTCAAGGCATCCGCTACCACATTGGCTTTACCGGGGTGGTAAAGCAATTCACAATCGTAGTCCTTCAAAAGTTCCAACCATCTCCTTTGCCGCATGTTGAGCTCCTTTTGGTCAAAGATGTACTTCAAACTTTTATGGTCGGTGAACAATGTACACTTCGTCCCATAGAGGTAGTGCCGCCATAACTTTAAGGCAAAAACCACCGCCGCTAACTCTAGGTCATGCGTGGGGTAATTCTTCTCGGGATCCTTGAGTTGTCGCGATGCATAAGCGATCATTTTTCCCCTTTGCATCAAAACACATCCGAGCCCAAGCTTGGAGGCGTCGCTATAAACCACAAAATCTTCGGATCCTTCGGGTAAGGATAGAACCGGTGCTTCGCATAATCTCTTCTGGAGGGTTCGGAAAGCTTGCTCTTGTGCCTCGGTCCATGAGAACTCCACATTCTTCCTTGTTAGAGACGTGAGTGGAGACGCAATCCTTGAAAAATCTTGGATGAACCGCCGGTAGTAACCGGCTAGACCCAAGAAGCTCCTTATCTCCGTTGGACTCGTCGGTGATTCCCAATTCATCATTGCCTCGATCTTAGTCGGGTCTACCTTTACTCCATCCTTTGACACCACGTGGCCCAAGAATTGCACTTCTTGTAACCAGAATTCGCACTTTGAAAATTTGGCGAATAACCTTTCTCGTCTGAGGATCTCTAAAACTTCCCGCAAATGTTGTCGATGCTCTTCCTCATCTCGCGAGTAGATCAAGATGTCGTCGATAAAGACTATGACCGACTTATCTAGGAAGGGTCGGCATACTCGATTCATTAGGTCCATGAACACGGCCGGAGCATTAGTCAACCCGAATGGCATGACTAAAAACTCGTAGTGACCGTACCTTGTCCGAAACGCCGTCTTCGGTATATTGCTCCCTTTCACGCGCACTTGATGGTAGCCGGATCGCAAGTCTATCTTGGAGAAACACCCCGCGCCTTGAAGTTGATCGAAGAGATCGTCGATCCGGGGTAGCGGATATTTATTCTTTATGGTGACTTTGTTGAGCTCACGATAGTCTATACACATACGCATAGACCCATCCTTCTTCTTCACGAATAACACCGGCGCTCCCTAAGGCGAAGAGCTCGGTCGTATGAATCCTTTCTCCAATAACTCTTGGAGTTGTGTCATCATTTCTCGCATTTCTGTCGGGGCTAAGCGGTAAGGAGCACGAGCGATTGGGGCAGCCCCCGGGGTAAGATCGATGTGGAACTCTACTTGCCGTTCCGGTGGAAGTCCGGGTAGGTCGTCCGGGAAAACATCCGGGTAGTCGCACACCACTTCCACTTCTTCCAACATCTTCTTTTCCAGTTTCGCGTCGACCACGTAGGCTAAGTATGACTCACATCCTTTGGCTAGTTTCTTACGTGCTTTGAGTGACGATATAATTGTATTGGTTCTTCGGCTCTTTTCTCCGTACACCAACACTTCACCCCCTTTAGGCAAGGGTACCCGAATCAACTTTTTAGAACAAAATATGTCGGCATCGTGCTTAGCTAACCAATCCATTCCCACTATTACATCAAATCCTCCAATATCGGTCGATAACAAATCTATAGCAAAGAGCTCCCCACCTAACTCTAGGGTACACCCTACATAACAACTCCAAACAATCAAATGGTCCCCATTTGCTACTTCTACTACTAGAGCATCATTCAACAAACTACAAGGAGTAGGGAGGTTCTTGCAAAAAGAGGTAGACACAAAAGATCGGTTCGCACCAGAATCGAATAAAACACGGGTAGGTAGAGAGTTCACTAGAAACGTACCCGACACTACGTCCGCCGCTTCTCTTGCCTCGTTAGACGACATTTGAAAGGCCCGACTTGGCGCCTTCGGAGGAACTTCTTTCCTTGACGGAATCCCACTTGATGCCCCTTGGTGACCCCTTGCTAGCTTAGGGCAATCGCGTTTGATGTGCCCCGGCTCCCGACACTCGTAACAAACTCTCCGCGAGGGACAATCCCGACTCATGTGGTCCTTTTGTCCACACTTAAAGCATCCCGAGGCTCCCGAAAACGGCCTCGGATTACATGGCCCGTAGTGCTTACTTCTACACTTGGGGCACCACCTCGCCTCTCGTCGCTGGTCAGTGTTTCTCCCTCCGTTAAAGGGTTTGGAAGGTCGCGCGGGCCCGGTTGGCCCCTCCCATTTACGCTTCTCGCCTTGAACTTTCTGCTCCTCTTTCTCTTGAATCAGGTCATCTTCCACCAGTTGAGACTCCTCTATCACTTCTTGTAACGTAGCCTTATGAGCGTTCCGCACGCCCGTCTTCATATCTGCCGGTAGTCCCCTCACAAAGGCTTTTATTTTGGACTTCTCATCTGTTGCCAAGTGTTCGACGATGCTGAGCTTGTCCAAGAATTGTTTAGCATAATCCGCGACCGACAGATTTCCCTTCTTCAGATTCTTGAACTCTTCCTCTATTTTGTCGAGGGCTCTCTCATTGCAGTATTTCTCCATGATCTTCTTCTTGAATGCCGGCCAAGGAAGCTTGGCCAAGATCTCCGGTGTGAGCGCCCGTCGGGTGATGTTCCACCAGCTCAGAGCATCCCCTCTAAGCAGTTGAGAGGCAAATTTGACTCGCTGAGCGTCTGTGCACTCACTTGACTCGAAAGCCATCTCTACATCTTGGATCCATTTGATGCAAGCCAGCGGATCAGTTGTTCCCGAGAATTCTGGAGCTCGACTACACAGAAAGGTCTTGAAAGAACAGCCCCTTTCCTTTCCTCTATCAGCTCTGACTGCATGCTCTTCGGTACCCACGACATTATCCGCACCGCCCGATCCCAAAACCGCATTGTCCTCCACCGTCTCGTGCCTACGGTTACTTGTGTCTCGGTCTTCTAGAATCTTCAGGAGTTTCTCGTCCCGCTTATCCATTGCGGAGTTCATCATTTGCATTATACTGGCTAGTAGGACTGACTGGGGGTCCGCTTCTTGAACAACTAGATCCTCGGTTTCCAAGTTCACTTGGGGGTTCGCGTCTATGATACCCTCTAGCATTGGAGGTATCGGTGGGATGACTTGGTCTATCGGCGTGTTCCTCGGTCGGTTAATCTCCGGAGCGGTTACACTTGCTTCATTAGCTTCGTCGGTCGCCCCGACCCGACTTCTCGTGTTCACCATAACGAACTGTCACACCTGACCAGAGCGGTACTGGTTAATTCTTTAAAAGATAACCGATTAAGTACGTACTACTACAAGGATTAATCATCATAATAATAACTTCAAACATGCTCACGTAATCATAGATTCAGAACAACACTGGCCAAGTGAGATTGTGAACATATTTTACACAAGAATCCTCGTCATCATCATCATAATTCTCAATCAATGTAATTCCGAATTCCTAGTACTCTCCCCTCCTAATATTGCTCTACCCAAGTGGACAGTGATCTTATAAGCTTTGCCAGTCTAAGTCTAGGTATGCTAAGGTCAACACCTAGTTCACTTAAACTAGAGCTCTGATACCAACTTGTAACACCCCAAAAATTGGGATTAACAAAAATTTCCGCTAACATGGAAATGTGGTAAATAAGTCGCCCAGAACGATGAGCTCATACACGAGGGAACCATAAATGCCAGTTAATTACAAATTGTAACAAGAAACAATAATAGATGACAACACTCTAATCTAGGCCTCTATAGACATAAGATTAGAAAAGGTTGTCAACTATGTCCACAAGTATAGTCTTCAATATTGGCATCCCAAAAATGCTCCCGAGCTCACCACTACGGTCGATTAAACATCCTTGGCGCTCGCGCCACTAGAACCTGAGATACATACCAACAATCAAGTGTTAGACCAAACGGGTCTTGTGAGTTACATAAAAACATGGCATATTAATATAAGCATAATATGAACATTTATGACACTCCAATCACCAAAGCCCTTACGGTTCAATCATGGGGGAGACCCATCACTCCAATGAGTTTTACCTCGAGTCAATGTACCTTGATATTCACTCGCATGAGCAACATCCCGAAGGCCCGGCACACTTGAAGACTACCTCCCAGGCATTACTCCAAATGGCGGAGGTCTAGGCACATACCTTTACGGTGGCACTTAAGACTACATCCTCCTAGCACTTACTCATGGTTCGTTCTGTGTACTTACAATGTCCGTCTCTATACATCATTTCATACTCATACGATACATGTATAAGACCACAACAATCCCAAACATACTTAGGTACAAAACTCTAAAATATGCAAATACCCCAAATAATCGATGACTCGCCAAAACGAGTATGTACACATGCTCAAAACATCAAGTATGATAACTTCATCCATGTCCCTCACTTTACTCAAGTCTAGATACCAATAATACCAAGCTTAGCAGTTAGGTCAAACTTATCAGGTGATCATGCCTTCTTATAAAATAACACATTAGACATGAAAGCATAATAAGTAAGTATCTCATTTGAAAATAATGTAAGAAACTCACTATCTAGGGTTTGGTACAAAACCCTAGAAACTTGGTTTGGATGGTGAGAAGGTGGAGACTTGAATGGGACTTGAATGCTTCTCTTGAGTGATCTTCTAGCTCCTTTAAACACCAATGAATGTCCTCAACTAATCTAAGGTTTCAATAAATGTTTGGTAGGTTTAGAAATAGAAGAAAATCGCCTACACTAGTTCCAAGCCGGCCCCAAAACGATTCAAGATGAGAAGTGAAGTCAAAATGGTCAAAGTGGGATTTTTATACTCTCAGACCCCGCCGGCGATAGTGCCTGGCGATTGTGCCAATGGCACTATCGCGGGGGCACTATCGCGCCACTCCACGACTCTCGGTACAACCCAGGCGATAGTGCCTGGCGATTGTGCCAAGGGCACTATCGCGGTGGCACAATCGCGACCACCACCGAACCTACGGTACCACTCCAGCGATAGTGGCCAGCGATTGTGCCCAGGGCACTATCGCGTGGCACTATCGCGCCATACCCCTACGGCACCCAAAACTTGACTTTTTTAAGATTCATGAAGTGGAACTAAATCTGCAGATGAACATACTATTAACAGATTGGTATAACACGTATTAGGCACACAAAGGGATTCTCAAGTTAACCAAAAGTCAAGGAACGAGGGATACCTTAGATTTTCGGGTGTTACAGAACACCACCTTCCAACCCTCCTTTTTGGTCATATTACCCACAACGGTTAAACCTAAATACGAAAATGGAAGCTTCAATCCACCACACCCAACACAAGAGGCGAAACACTCGATTTCTTGTGAATCCACCCCCACGCCAAAAAGTTTACTTTTATGAAGATTAATTTTGTGACCCGAGATTAGGAAAAAACACCTAAGAATACGAATAATATTCCTAGCATTCGAGAAAGACCATTCACCTAGAAAAATCGCATCATCCGCATAGAATAGGTGGGAAAGAGGATACCGTTCTTTACCAATAGCAACACCCATGAAGAGATTTTTCGAAACCGCATCTTGAATGATGACATGTAATCCTTCCATGGCTAAGATGAAAAGGAAAGGGGAGAGAGGATCTCTTTGCCTTAATCCACGACGAATGCAAAATTCCTTAGTCGGAGAGCCATTAACGAGAACCGACCCCATCGAGTCCTTAAGGCATTCACGAATCCACCCACGCCAAACTATGCCAAATCCCATTTTCACGAGAATTAAATCCAGGTAATCCTACCTTAAAAAATCGTAAGCTTTCTCAAAATCAACTTTAAGAATCAGAAGCTTAAACCGAATTTTTTTTATACCAATCCATAGCTTCATTCAAAATTAAAGAACCATCAAGAATCTGGAGCCCTTTTATGAAAGCGGATTGCTCGCTACTAACGATATCTCCAATAACCATACTAAGCCGATTAGCAAGAAGTTTACCAATAATTTTATATTGGCAACCTATAAGACTAATCGGCCTATAGTCTTTAACAAATTTAGCATCATGGACCTTCGGAATGAGAGCAATGAAAGAAGGGTTACATCCTTTCGGGAATTGATTGGACTCAGAGAAATCACCCACCAATTTCACCACGTCATTTTCAATAAGAAGCCAAAATTTCTTGAAAAAATGGAATGTAAACCCATCCGGTCCCGGAGCTTTATCCGCTCCACAATCCCAAACGGATTTTTTAATTTCATCCCGTGCAAAAGGCTCCTCAAGAAAGGAAGCTTGATCCGAAGACAGAATGTTCGGAAACTCCACCTCTAGATTGGAACGAACTCCGCCCCCACAAGTGCTGAAGCGATCTTTAAAATGGGAATAAAATTCATCTTTGACCTTGGTTGGCTCCATAACCCAATCACCATCAATCATAACTCCACGAATAGCTAGTTGACGTCTTTTCTTTTTAAGAATTCCATGGAAAAACTTTGAATTCTCATCTCCTTCAACTCCCTAACGGATTTTAGCTTTTTGCACCACATCCAATATTTCTACCCTTTCCAAGTCACCCAAAGTCTTCATAAATTGGATACGAGATTCCATATCCAATCTAGAAGCATTACCCGAATCAATCCGAGCGACAATGTCCCTAATACTTGTTTTTAAGCCAATTTTCACCTCCATATCACTCTTTCTTTTATCATTAATCCACATGCGAAGATTTTTCTTTAATAATTGAAGCTTCTTTTTAAAAGCAATCATACCATTAGGGTCATGAACACTATCATCATACCAAGATTTTTTCACAATTTGGTCGAATTCGGGCATATCGAACCAAGAATGAAAAAGACGGAACGACGTAGGGCCGTAATCAAATGATAACTCCCTAAAAAGAATAGGCCTATGGTCGGATAGCTTAAGATCAAGCACCAGACCCGAAATGCTGGGCATTATATCAAAAAGGCCATCGGACAAGAGGAACCAATCAAGCTTACTCATTTTGGAAGCCCATTTATTTGTCCACGTGAAGGAATACCCTCCAAGAGGAAGGTCATGAAGGTCGGCGTCACGAATGAAGGCATTAAATCTGTCTGCAGAGTTAGCCTGAAAAGCCGAGCCTAATCTTTCATAAGAGGCGCGAACCTCATTAAAATCACCCATCACAATGTCCTCCCCATGCCATCTACTAATCATACCCAAAAGCATAGACCATAAGTTGATTTTAAGAACCGTTTCTTGAGGCGCGTACACCGAGATAACCAACAAAGATAGTCTATTAGGCACCCAAATTCCTTCTATAGCTACAAAATACTTCGAAGAAGAAACTCGATACTTTTAAAACAAAGTGTTGTCCCAAATGCATAGAATGTCACCGGATCTACCCCTAGCCGAACTAGAAACAAAGTCAAAATAAGAATTACCCCAAAGGAATTTCACCACAGATAAATCAAGCCTAGTCATTTTCGTCTCTTGGAGAGACAAGAAGTTTACCCCATGACAAACACATAACTCCTTTACTGTAACACCCACAAATTTGGAGATTTCCCTAGGTGTTATTTCGGGAGTCGATTGACTCGTGGGACGTAAAGGTATCGAGATTCAGGAAAACTTTACTTTGGAATCATCGGGAATCAAATCTGGTACGAATGATGCGAGAAAACCGAAGTTTTGGGCTACCGCGACTTGGCATGCGACTTTGGCTCGCGGCACAAGTCGCGTAACTCACTGAATGTGAGTATTCGGGGAAACAGGTGGCTTATGCCGCGACTTAAGGTCGGGGCATAACCCACGGAAGTGCACTGTCGAGATTAAAACCGATTTTCAGCCATTTGCCTCATCACTCTCAAATCAAAACCCTAAATCTTCTTCCCTCTTCTCTCCCAAACCTCAAATGTCGAACCTCTACCTATTTGGAGGGTTTTCCTCCTCAACCCTCATACTTCATCATCACCTAGCTAGTTGGGATCTTGAACCACAAAACCTTCATCTTCATCTTCTTCAAGTTCGTGTGTGGGAGCTCGGGTTGAAGAGTTGCTATGGTTGTCCTCGGAAGATCTCATCGTCTCTAGTAGTAAGCTTTCTTGATTTAAAGGTTTAAATACTTCATTGATGATCTCTTAGTGTTTGGTATACCAAATCTCGGATTTGGTGGTTTTGGAGAATTTAGGGTTTTGGATCTTGTTTGGAGTTTTAGTATTTATATGTTTGGAGAATGTTTCCTTATGGTTGTTTATGGGTATTTTTGGGTTAAAATGTTCGGATCTAGGTTTTAGAAGATTTCGGCTTGAGGATTCAAAGGGCCGTCAAAAGAGCTCGTTGGGCGAAATCTAGATTTAGCCTAAATCTAGCAAGGTGAGTTCAAGTTGATTTGTTAAAACGGTGTACATGCCAAAATGTGTATTTTGAAGTAAAAATGTGCTTTACTTGGTATTTATCAAAGTGTGAGTATTTTAATAAGTTTTCATATTTGGTAAACTTGGGTGTGTTAACCTCGTAAAATATTCATATTTGGGTTCTTAGCAATTTTGTACAAATAGAGTCCATTTCATGGTTTATGCATCTTTGATGATTCTTGTACAAACAAGTCTATTACATGTTATATGAATTTTGGGTATAATTGCATTCATAAATCATTTGGTAAACCTTTGGTCCCCATACGTGTCGAGTTTTGGGTTAAACGCGTATTTATAGTATGTGTCTTCATAAACGTTATTTTAAAGACATTTCATTGTTTGGAGGACCGATAATTATTTGTCAAATGGATTTTGAGCATCTTAACTCGGCGTTGGCTTAAAAGAGTCTTGAGGACACTTGTCCATTTTTTTAACGGTTCGATTTAGAGTCCAAAAATGTGGTTTACATCTTAACGCATTTTATTGCATATTTATAATTACAGGCTCGAGTGCGTTGTCATTCCTGGGTAGTCGCGTAATGTTAGAACGTGTTGCATTGGATCCATAGGCACGTGAGTCAGTCTTTCTTAATGGTTAATGAGGTGGTGCGGGGTAATCTCTGGGAATCCACCTTATGACCCTGTCCTTTCATGTCATACATTAGGAGGGCCGAGTTATGGGTTTGTGCTATCATGGCTGGTGTAGTCATTGGATGGGCGTTATAGAACCTCCGCCATTTGGGGCAATGAATTGGTTGTATCCCCCTTGTGTTGGGCCTTTGAAGCGATATTCAGGTTAATAGTCACAAGGTCATTCGACTCTAGGGTGTAGCTGAAAGGAGTCGTAGGGACACTTGGGCTTATGGGTCGTGAAGTGTCATACGATTAACGTTGTATGAGTGGACTACTGTTGTGTTCCTCCACTCTCAACGGATACGGGTAGCCCCCGTCGTCGGCCCGTCGTAATTTAGATATTTAATTGTCCATGCTTTAATATTGGGATTTCATTCTACTTTATGGTCACGTGAGTATTAATTCGAGTTACATGTTTTCAATGACGTACCATATTATTAAGAATCGTTTTCCTTTATTTAAGGGCCGAGTATTATGTCCCGCTCGTGTTTTGGGATATAAGGTATTATTTACAATTTCATAATTGGAATATCGAACTATGACCCCATTTTGGGTGAGTTCCGGATTGCATCATTTTACATGAAGTGTGTGTTTGGGAGCATTGTCTTTAAAAGTGCATATTGTGGAAAAATGTGTCGTTTCCATTTTAAAGTATATTGTTTCGAATGATCTCGCTTTAAACTGGTTTCCTTGCTTTTAAAGATTTATTCATTCATGTTAAAACTCTTGAGCTCACTAGGCGTTAAGCCTAACCCTTTTATTTGTCGGCATGTGCATCAGGTCCCAATTTGGAGATAGTGACTATGCATGGGTATTAAGTCTTCCGCGAGTTGGAGATAGGACTATGCATGGGCATTAAGTCTTCCTCAGGATTGAAGATAGTATTTGTTATTGGGTTTAGTAACACCCGTCCTGTTCATAGAATGTATGTATAAGATGAATGGGAATATTGAGGTCGATTCTCAATTTATGTTTGTAGTTCAAGGTATTTACGGATGTATTTAGAAATTTTAAATAAGTTGCTATTCCGGATTTTGAGGGTGTTACATTTACCCATTTTTTCTTCTCTACACCCCCAACCCTTGAACATTCAGAGAAAGTACATTCATATTGACATCTTCTTACCTCCTGCATTGCTGATAATAACTTTGAGATCAGTCTCGCAACCTTTCATGGGGAATCCCAACGCCCGTCCAAGACCAATTGTAGCAGATAATTCCTCAAGCATAGAGTAGCCTTCCCGAACAGATCTTGAAGAAGTAAAAGAACCCCTAGAATGATGAGAACAATGGTTTTATCAATGATAATTGTATTGCATAACATCATTTTGGATGGTATAACTAACAATCAGACAAATTTCTTATTTTATTTGACTTACCATGTTGTGATTCTTTTAATTAATACAAGTATATATTTATATATTTCAAATAGAATCTGATTAATGTTAACAAACTTATAGAAAATGGACTTCCCATATTAATATTGACCTGTTTTCATCGCTAAACGATGTACATGCACAATAGGGAATGGATCGGAGGTTATGAAGCAAAAGGTGAATACAAAACAAGAGACATACATAAAAGAAAAGGAAATAATTAGTAATATTAAAGGAATATAGAGGAAAGGCATAAAAGGAGCTCTTGATTGATTAGTAAAAATAATTACGAGTCTTGTTTTAACCTTTGAATTTTGTGGTTTGTGCAGGTTGTGAATTTGATAGTTGAGGACTTGTTCCAACATCACCCCATGTTTAGATGACCTTTTTTTTTAGCGAGAGGGACGGAGAACAGAATGAAAGAAAACAAGATAGAGGGCTAAGTTATTGCTTCAGAGTTGTGAATCAAGCGCCGCATCGTGCGGGTATTCAACTAGTAACAGAATATGCATCTGACGAAAGGAAAATTCTTAATTTATGAGTAAGGTTTGGTTATGGTAACAGAGAGAACCCTAAACCCCAACCAAAACCTCATCGGCGGTTGTGTTCATTAGGCCTCTGCTGGAGCTCTGAACTAAAAATGGCGACTCTCTTCTCTCGTTATCTTCACACCGTTTCATTTTCATCAGCAGCTAAATCCTCCATTATAAGTTACTTAACAGACTCCTTGGGGTTTTCCAAACCAAGAGCCCTATCACTCTTCAATCGCTTTTCATCCACAGAATCCAACCCACAATCTGTTATTTTCTTCTTTGAATCTCTTGGATTCACCAACACTGATATTCAAACTTGGGTAAATAAATCTCCCCAGATCCTCTTTTCAGGCGTCGAAAAAGCCCTCAAGCCTAGGATTCAGTTTTTTCAGGACCTGGGCCTCACTGGCTCAGATTTGGGCAAGTTTATTTCAAAAAACCCAGTTTACTTATCAGATCGTTTTGAAGAACGATTGAGACCCTGTGTTGATGTTATAAAAAGATTTATGATTGATGATCAGAGTATCATTAGAACCTTGAATCGGTGTAATTGGATTGATGTAAAGCAACCCGTACCAAAAATTTCTGCTAATATCAAGTACCTAGAGGAGGAATGTGGGATTGTTGGGTCACAACTTGTTCTCGTTATGACAAGGCAACCAAGGCTGTTGATTATGGGTGAATCGGAACTTAGGGCTCTTGTATCGAAGGTGTTAGATATGGGGTTTCCCATCAAATCTAGGATGCTTGTTCATGCTCTTTATACTATTAGTTGTATGAGTGATCAAACAGTTGAGAGAAAGTTTCAACTATTCCAAATGTATGGATTCACTGAGGTTGAGTGTTTGGATATGTTTAAGAGGGCTCCTGGATTGTTTAGAGCATCGGAGTCCAAGTTAAAGCTTGGGATTGACTTCTTTCTGAATAAAGTCAAGTTTGATAAGGCAGTGTTAGCTCGCAATCCCACATGTTTGATGTTTAGTTTGGAGAAAAGAGTGATTCCTCGGTTCAGAGTTTTACATATTTTGATGTCGAAAAGGCTTTTAAAGAAAATGCCAAAGTTTCTTAATGCTATGTCCATACCTGAAGATGAGTTTTTAGAGAGGTTCATATCTAAGAACAGAGATGATGAAGAGAAGTTGTTACTGGCTTATAAAGGTGGTGATTTGGTTAATGGAACACAAATGTGGGGTCATTTTCGTGATTAGATGTTTAATGTCATTGGCATTCATAATCTGATGCACAAGTGATAAAGATTTGCACCATGTTGGTTGGACCGTAGAAGTGCATAACATATTGGTTGGTCTCGGGGTGTTCTCCAAGGATGTGCAGATTAATTGGGTGATAGTTGCAAAATTTGCATAAATCGGGGTTCTTCATGAAAACAGCTGCTCGCTCTATCTTTTAAGCTAGATCTCATTCCGTACCCTACTTCTCCAGTAATATATATTACCAAACCTGTTTGTAATTTCTGAGTGTTTTACAAATGTTGTGGCCTGTCGGTATGATTTTATTGTCCAAATAGGGAACTTCATTTGGGTTCATTGCTAAACTACTTGTGCACCTTTCAACCTTAGTTTTATGCTATGAGATTGCTTTAAAAGATTCAAATTACTTAGCTTCTTAAAGTACTAATAGGCCAGCTTTTAGCTTTTAGACACGACAAGTATATTTGCTTTCTAGGGGTTATAAATTTGACACATTGCTCCTTTGAGTTATTAAGAGACTGTTTGGCAGTTGTTGAATGGTTTGGTGCAGGATGATAAGTGATCAAAATTAAGAAGCTTTTATGATATCGTGCAAAATGAAATATGGATGTTTCGTAATTGTTCAGGATGAAATTAGGGTGCTGGCAAGATACAAAATAATTCAGAGGGCTTTAGAACCATTAAGAGGCAGATTTTTTTTTTGCCAAACAAGATTCACTTCTTAGCGATTCAAAGGTTGGCTCTTAATGGAACTATTAAGAGGTAAACAAACATCCCCTAAATCTCTGTTGGATATTTTGACAAGAGTAGATTTTTCTAACATCAATCAAGTCATAACTTCCACTTTTGGATGCAATTCATATAATTTTGGATATATCATCTCATTGAAGACACTTTGTCAGTATGGGGTGGCTTTTTTCTTCAAATATGACATTATTGTGATATTGTTATTGGTTTATTTCTGGCAGTTATGGATTTTCATTCTGCGAATGTTTTGAGATATATTGTGCTATAGTTTTTTTGGGGTTTTACACCATGTATGCATCGTTCTCCGTTATTGTTTAAAGTTCTATTTTTCTTGTTGTACATTTGAAAGTGTACAACAAATAATATCTTCATATTTGCATATCAATTGTAGAAAAAAATTATTTTTGCTATGATGTATATATGAATGCTTGTGGAGATTTGGCTCCATATCGTAACACGAGGTCGTGGTTCGTAAATTTTTGATGCCGACATGTTACAGGGTCACACCATATCATTCAGGGGCTGTCATATTCTATGATTATCTTTGATTATCTCTCGTCAAAGGTATTTCGATTCACGTTTGCTGGTATCTTGATTCATGTCTGCTGCTCGCTGCTGGTCTCTCAATTCACAATTGCTACTTGTCTCCTTTGCTCGTCTCACCTTTTGTTGTTCTGTAATCATACCAAAAACAGCTGTCCACTCATCTTGATATTATCGGTCATTTTCAGGAAGCAAGTTTCATGGGGTTTGAAAAATATTATAGTACTGTGAACTTGAGCAAATGTGAAAAATTTGAGGATTTGAAAATTCGAAGTTATAAGCATCTTTGATGTTGTTGGTGTTCATTCTTCTGCATTATTAGATAAACTGTATCTGTTATGGGCCTTATGGGAACAATTTGTTTTGCATTGCATTCCTCTTTGTTTTGATTGTCGGTTACAACAACATGATAGTTCATTACTTCTTTTGGTTTTGTAGATAGATATGATTTCATGGCAGCTTCCCTTTCCACCACTCACTAAAACAACCACCATCAATATCTGCATCCACTCTTTCTGTGATTTTAGCTAAATCTCTGACAATTAATACCCCCTAATAAACATGATATTTGGGTCTTTCACATAAACAGCCGTTTTATTCTTTCTTACCCTCCTTAAAACCACCTCAACCTTGGGATATACTGAGTTGGTTTGGTTTGGTTAATAAACGTGATATTTGGATCAACGAATGCTTGTGTAAAAAGAGAAATAAAGTAAATGTAGATAAGAAGGTTAAAGGTAGGATAATGAACATACTAATTCTTAAGTGTTCTATACTTCATGGAATCATTGTTTGATGCAATGATTGTTTTATGGAATATAGGTTAACCATGGAGTGGCATTGTTCGCGTTATGAACTATATTTGATTTTTTCTTCTTGTTATATTAGGTTAATTGAGACACAAGTCATGAATTAAATGTCATGTTTGTTTGAATTGATATGACATGATATACTTTTTTGATTAAGGGGTCGTTTACCATATTCTTACCGGGTAAGCGCTTACCAACAAGAGGTTAACCTTCATCTACCTTGTCGTGTAACATCCTTGGCAATGAAAATGGATTGTTGGTAAGCATCTTAAACCCGGTAAACGCTTACCAGGTAAGAGTCATTTCCCACACTTACCGGTTTAGACTCTCGGTCCTTCCCTTGTCTTGTCTCTTACTAGGTAAGCTTCTTAGTCCTCACTATGCTCAATCAATAAGATAATTGATATTAGTAAGCGCTTACCCGATAAGCATTTAGTAAACGACCCTAAGTAATTTTGTGTTTGTAAATTATATTTGCATTGTGATATATGATAATAACCTAGGTTAGGGGAAAACCACAAAAAATTGAAAAACCGAGGAACACCCTAATAAACACTCATCTGTATGGTATGCACATGGGCATTAAAGTAATTGAAAACGTTTCCTGGTTTCTATGCATGTGTGCATTTTACGCACATGTGAATACCGGAAAAGTTACTTTTATGCACATATGCATACCATACGGGTGTTCCTCTTTTCTTTTCTTTTTCCCTTTTTTGTGGTTTCCCTGTGACTTGACCCTATTTATGTTTGTAAAGTCATATATATATATATATATATATATATATATATGCGGTCAGGTTCAAACGAGAATTTAAACATTTTACGAGAAGGCTAGAAGTTTCAATATCATATATGATTACACGCATGATACACAAGCTTAATCATATATGATTAAACACATGTTGCATTGACGACACAAAGACGCTTAATCATATATGATTAAACACACCCAAAGAAGTGTAATCATATATGATATTGAGAGTTCTCGCAAATTGTTTAACTTCTCACATGATCCTTCCAAACGAGAACAGTAACAAAATAAGAGAATATTATATATGAGGTTTGGAGTATCCAGTAAAAGGTGTCTTGGAGGTTTTCAAAATTCTTGTTCCTAAACTGATTTATATATCACTAAAAGAAACAATTATGGATTTGAGTTCTTTTTCTTCATCACTTCTTCCTCAATGGCCTAAGGTTCATTTTGGTCGTATACATGTTTGTTCCTTCTTATTTCAAATTGTTGCAGTCTTCTTAACATGTATACCAATCCAGGCATAATAGATATGTCTATTGTAAAAGCTTTTTTGTAAAATCATCTCCAATTTTGATATGATTATACACCTTTTATAGAAACAATAATACATTGCATACATACATAGATTAAATTTTACTTGATGAAAGCTTTACTAATTTGCCATCATGAATGCTACTAGTAACTTCTCTTACTTCTCTTAGGGGCTGTTTGTTGAAAACAGAACTCAAATAGGCACACAGAAAAGTAAATTTGGAGGAATACTTTTATTCATCAGATCAAAGGCTATTTATAGCCGGTACAAAGAAAGGAGATAACAAAAAATACTAAAAAATAGCCTGCACATTCTGCACAGCAGCCTACTACTTCTCCTAAAGAAAAGGTCCTATTGACCAAAGGGTTGAACCAGTAAACAAAGTAAAAAAAAAAAAACTCTAACATTCCCTCCCTTAAGCTAAAACATATGTATTTAGCTTATTTCTGAAGCAGTCATCATTCCAAGCATGCCACGAAGTTTTTCAAATTGCTCCAGCTTGAGTGGCTTAGTCATCAGGTCTGCAACTTGTTCTTGAGAACTACAAGACTTCAACTCCACAACACCATCATTTACCAGCTCCCTCAGAAAATGAAATCTCACATGAATATGCTTACTTTTACCATGAAAGACCGGATTTTTCGCTAATTGTATGGAAGAGCTGTTGTCACATTGAATTTCAGTTGCTTCATTCTCCTCATATCCAACCTTTCCCATAATTCTTTTGAGCCATATGCACTGGCAGGCACATAATGCTGCTGCTATATATTCTGCCTCTGTGGTTGATAAAGTCACCACTGGTTGTTTCTTGGAGGACCAAGACACAGCATATCCTATCATAAAAACATACCCAGATGTACTCCTTCCATCATCAGCATCACCAGCATATCCACTATCTGTGAATGCTAACAACTTTAAACTACCTTCTTTTTTCTTATAAAAAATGCCGAGTTCAACTGTCTGCTTTAAGTACCTCAGGATCCTTTTGGCAGCCAACCAATGTGACGTGGTTGGCCTAGATATGTATCTGCTTATGAGACTTACACCATACATTAAGTCTGGACGAGTCACGGTTAAGTACATGAGACTCCCAACCACTTGTTTAAACAAAGTAATGTCAATTGGGGTTCCTTCTTCATCTTTTGATAACTTTGTACCTGGGACAATTGGATTTTTGACACCATTACAGCTTTCCATTCCAAATCTTGCTAACACCTCTCGCGCATATCTTCTTTGACAAATGAAGATACCATTAAGAGTTTGTTGCACTTCGACTCCAAGAAAATGTCGCATTTTTCCCAAATCGGACATATCGAACACCGTCATCATTGACCTTTTAAACTCGTTGCACATATTCACATCACATCCGGTATAAATTAGATCATCTACATATAGACTTAATATTAAAGTCTTACCTCCTTTTGTCTTGGTGAACAAAGTATGCTCACTAGTGCATCTCTCAAAGCCTTCATGCAGAAAATAAGCTTCAATTTTGCTGTACCACGCCCTCGGTGCTTGCTTGAGGCCGTATAGAGCTTTCTTCAGCTTGTAAAATTTGCTTTCTTCTCCCTTCTTGACAAATCCTTCGGGCTGATGTACAAACACTTCCTCTTTGAGATCACCATGAAGGAAGGCACTTTTTACGTCAAGCTGAAAAACCTCCCAACCACACTGTGCTGCCACCGCGAGAATTACTCGAACGGTATCGAGTCTTGCTACCGGTGCAAATACTTCCTCGTAATCCACTCCATATCGTTGCGCATAACCTTTTGCTACTAAACGTGCCTTATACTTCTCGACATCCCCATTTTCGTTAAGTTTGGTCTTAAAGGCCCACTTAACTCCAATGGGTTTGGCACCCTTAGGCAAATTCATTAATTCCCAGGTCTGGTTCTTTTCTATGGCTTCGATTTCTGCTGCCATGGCGTCTCTCCATTTCTTGCTTTTGATAGCCTCATTAAAATATATTGGATCGTCCCTTGTTATCATCATCACTTCATGCCCATCTTCTTCATCCGAGAACCCTTCTCCTGTTTGATAATCTGCCATCCAAACAGGTTCTTTTCTGATTCTTGGACCCCTCCCTTCAACTGCAGCTTCTTGATTGTTGCTTGGACTGCTTCCACTATCACTGCCTTCGACATTCTCAGGTTGTTCCTCCTCGGTATATTCTTTACTTTCATCAACGTTTTCTAGCACATCAAACGTTAATTCTTCTTCTCTTTTATCCCAATCCCAACTCTCTTCTTCTTCAAACACTACGTCATTGCTGATGATGATCCGTTTAGTAGTAGGATCATATAGCTTGTAGGCCTTCGATTCATCACTAACGCCCAAGAGTACACATTTCATACTCTTAGAATCCAACTTACTTCTTGTTTGGTCTGGAATATGAACATGTGCGATACATCCAAAAATCCGAAAGTAACTAGCTGTTGGCTTCACACGGCTCCAGGCTTCTTCTGGAGTTTTATCTTTCACCGCTGCTGTTGGGCTTCGGTTTTGGACGTGTACACTCCACTGTACAGCTTCTGGCCAGAACATTTTTGGAATATTTTTGTCTGCTAACATCGAGCGAACTGCATTCATAATTGTTCTATTTTTTCGTTCTGCAACTCCGTATTGAAAGTGTCCCATCTTACCACATTTGAAACATTCTACAGCTGCTTTATTCAGAAATGTTCTTCCTCTTCCTCTACCTCTGCCTCGTCCTCCTCGGAATGAGCCCCTTCCCCTTCGTGACCTATCTTCATACGAGATTCTCAATGCTTGTTCTTCCTCTTGGGTCCCTTGCATTCTTTGTTCTTGAACAAGCGAACTTCCATGGAGCTCGTCAATAGTCATGTTATCGATATCATTTGACTCCTCAATTGAACAAACAATGTAATTGAATTTAGGAGTCAGAGACCTTAAAATCTTACCCACCATCGTACCTTGCTTTATATCTTCACCATTTATCTTCATCTTATTTGCTACTGTGAGAGTTCGTGCCATAAAGTTGTCGATCTTTTCTCCTTCCTTCATAGCTAGCATTTCGAACTCCTTCCTTAATGCTTGCAATTGTGCTCTCTTCACCTTAGAGGAGCCCCGGTACTTCTGTTTCATTGAATCCCAAATTGACTTTGAGGTTCTTTTGTCAAGAATGGTCTCCATAATTTCTCTGTCAATTGCTTGAAACAGAAAATTCTTGACTTTCAGATCCTTAAGCTTAGCTTCTTCAACACTCTTTCTTTGTGCTTCACTTGCTGCTGAAGACCCGACTGCTGGTGCTGGAATCCCTTCATCCACCAGACTCCACATCTCTTGGCTCCTTAAGAAATTCTCCATCATCATCGACCAGTGATCGTAATGACCGTCAAACTTTGGAGTCACAAATTTCTCTGAGGTTGCCATTCTCTTCACTCTTGTGTTTCACTCTCCCACTCACTCTTCACTCGTGTTTCACTCTTCTTACTCTCACCTCCTAACTGACCAGGCCCTCTTTTAAAGCTCTGATACCAGATGTTGAAAACAGAACTCAAATAGGCACACAGAAAAGTAAATTTGGAGGAATACTTTTATTCATCAGATCAAAGGCTATTTATAGCCGGTACAAAGAAAGGAGATAACAAAAAATACTAAAAAATAGCCTGCACGTTCTGCACAGCAGCCTACTACTTCTCCTAAAGAAAAGGTCCTATTGACCAAAGGGTTGAACCAATAAACAGAGTAAAAACAGGAAAAAAAAAAAAAAACTCTAACACTGTTTACCAAATACTGGGTAAGTGCTCATTAGGTGTCATTTACCTTCCGGATGATCATGGTAAGGATCTAGAATCTTACCCGCTAAGAGGCATCATGAGGATGGAGAATCTTGCTCAGTAAAATGAGGGAGAAAACTCTTACCCGGTAACCGGGTAAAATACGTTTACCAATAGTTTAATTGATGGCCAAAAATGTTAACCGATAAACTAAGTCAAGGTGGTGCTTTTGCCGATAAGTGCTTACCCATTAAATGTTTGGTAAATGGCCCCTTAGCATTATCTTTTCTTTATAATTGAGCATTTTAGAATTTATCAAGATATTCTATGTAGCTAGCTTGCATGCTAACATTTGTGTTGTATTTTCGTTGTTGACCAAATGAAATGCTGATTTCTATTTCGAGAATCTGCGTCTTCTGGAAAAAATCAATGGCAGGGATGGTTTTTTCATTGACCAAATGTGTATGTTCGTTTTGCGTATGGGTATTTTTCCAGGCTAATTTATCTTTGTTTTGACCGTAGAATAAATGGTTACCAGTGAAGGGATGACCCGGAAACTTGGTTATACTCTATGCATGCCTTCTTCCACCCGTTTCTCTTAAGGATCCTTATGATAATCTTTCTTTTGTCTTCACACTGGTCATGATATATTTGCTACATATTTTAAATATTTTTTTTGTTAAGGATACATTAGTTCTTCGGCTTTCAGTGTATTTAAATGTCTTTGCTTGGCAGATCGAACACCGTTCTTAGTGATGATGCTTTGAACAGTTCCAGCACATTAAGGAGGATAAAAAATTCCAAATTCAAGATCTGAGGAAATGAAGGTATGGACCGTAATCAATATCTTTTTGGATTCCTTTTGCAAGGTTTGGTTTTTTCTATTTTGGTGTTCTCAATATCCTTCTGGTGATGCTGGAAGGATAACAACTCATTATTATAATTCAGACTTTCTATTATTTGATTATAGTTGGTTTACATCACGATAAAATTTGGTTAAAATGTGCAATGGCCTTGGGTAGATTGCAAATGCATTTGGTTGCAACTGCTGCTATCCGGGTATGGTTTGAAGACTCTCTCTCTCCCAAGGTCTGCTGCACCAGATTTAGGTACATGGTGTTTTAGGGATTTTAGACTCCAGGCCATGCTGTGCAATTCTTTCTTTTGATCCATTGCTCAGTTTTGGTTTTATAGCTTTCGAGACAGGTCTTTAAGTAGTCCAACCAATTTTTTTGGGATGTTAATTTCTTGATTTTTTTTCTCTAATGACCAATTTTTTTTTAGTTTATTTCTCACTAATTCTAGCACTTACCCATGATAATGCTCACTTGACATTGGTATATAGAATTATAGAAGAGAGATGAACCTATATGTTGGTTTCTTTCTTTACGTGGTTGTCTCTATGAAAGGGGATACATATATTTGGTTTGAGTGTGCAGATGAAGGAAGGATGGATTTGCAAAGGGAAAAGATTTGCTAAATTTTGCATTTTATTTTACACGAGGGGATATGCTTATGGAGAATTGACTGTAAATCTGCACAATGACTTTTGCAAATTGATAGCCATCCTTTATCTTTTGAAATAAGAACTTGCACCTATGATGAAATTTAGTTGCAATATGAATTCTCGTGCTCTAACTCAAATCTTTTGCAATCTGAATTCTTGTGCTCAAACTATTATATATTCTGCTTTTGCCTGTCATGGTCAACATTGAAGGTTTGAGAGATGAACAAGGTGAGTATGTTTATATCTGACAATACGGTTGTTGACAACTATATTGCCTAGGATTGCATACAAAGGCTGGACAAAAAAAACTGCAGATTTAGGTGTCGTTTGTTTTTTAAGAGGTCTAAAGTCTGAATTCTTATTTTAGTTATGATTAATAAGAGGTGGTGTGTAAAAATGTCTAAACGATTCAGACTTAAGAGACATTAAGAGGTTTTTTAAAAAAAAACAAACAACCCCTTAAAGATGTCAAGATGGGAAGCTAATTCAGAGAGCGGTTTCTAGGGGACCTAGATTTTGACTGCATTAAGGAAAAGTTAGCGAGCATTTTCAAAAACAACAAATGAGATTCAAATGAAGATCAAGTTCAAGAAGGTGACCCATACCAACCAGATCTGGGATTAAGCCTGCCACAGAATAAGTCGCAACCAAAGAGTAGTCGATGAACAAGTTGTTTGGAAAGAGAAATTCACAAGAAAGGAGACAAGGCTAAGGGATAATTAAATTAAGATCTTCATATGTACAACGCTCGGTGACATACATTCGATGTAACAACTCATGAAATTTAATAGGCATAAACAAACATAATTATATTAAAAAAGTTAATAACTTGAATACCCATTATGAGAGTTTAATAAGGAGTTGATCAACAGGCGCAATCTTGATCCACTAAGTACATTCTTAATCATTTGAAAATCTAAATTTTATTAACATAAATGCAAGTGACGGTAATAACCATGTACATGTAGGTGTTAACATCCCATGATAAATATAATAGATAGCAAGAACCGAGACGGTACAATCGACGACTTTTACAAATTTTGGTCGTTGGCTCTGGTACGTAAAGCGAGTTACATTAACAATATTTACCTGTTAACAATGACACAAAACTAATGAAAGTTCCATACGGTAAGGGATGATGATTAGCAATGATGGACCCACCAGAAATTTTTTCAAGCTGTGACACCATTTGAATATAAGAAACAAATATAAGAATATCTTTCATAAAATCATTGTTGGTCTGTTGGTTAGTTCATTATTTTTCATATGTTAGGTCAATGAAAAGGCCAGATAAGTCAAAAAAGAAGGAAAAAATTTCAAAAAAAACTTTTGAAGAGCTACATGAATAAGTCAAATCAAACTTTTGAAGAGCCTTGTGCGAAAAATATGCCTCTAGAAAGCTACATAAATAAGTTATATCTACTATATTAGTTAGCAAAAATCCTTCATGCAATTAAAATGACAATTTGCACACGCAATAATGGTGCACAAATTCTAAAACAAATTAATGATTAAGTTCCTTCAAGAGAAAAAAGACAAATAAGAGCATGAAACCAATGCGTTCTCATGTTTCTTGAAAGTTACAATTTATTGTAACACAACGCCTTTTGAGTTGTGACATCTAATTGATCATGTTCAATTGTTCATTACCAACAACTTTTTTTCAGTTGAAATTTAAATGTAGAAGACGATAAAAGAAAATTACCTCAACCTTGAGCTCGCTCAAATCAATGTCAAGGACATTAGATCTTAGAACAACACATTTCCTGTCCTTACAAGGTGAAATATCTCTCTTCAGCTGAAAAGTGAACATGCATTTTAACAAAAAGAGAATCTGCAAATAAATCAACATTTCTTGAAGCTTTTTTTCAAACATCTATCGGTTTTGAACCTGGAAAAACAAAATCATAAACATAGAAAAGGCGTTAAACGATTCACTCTAAAAGCGTTGATCAGCTAAAAGCGTTGATCAACTCACCTTCATAAAGTAGCATACACGATAAACAATTTCTACCTACTGATGCAACATGATCCTGAATGAAGGATAAAACCAAAAGTCAAAAATGAAATTCTTCAATCTTCTATCGTCTTTACCTCCAAAGCTTACCTCTAGAGCTTACCTTGCAAGAATGTTAGAATAACGTATCATATTCTAAAAATGAACAACTAATGCATAATCATTACAAAAAAAACATATATTATGAAGAATAGAACGAACAATAAAGAAACATTGAGTGTTCAAATTCTCTACCTCATAATCGATGAAAAGCAAAACATGAAATCCAAACAAAAAAATTTAACATGTTAATGAAAGCAAGATTAAAGAAAGCAACAAAGGCATTTCCTCAAACACCTTATGTGCACATTGACAACAGATTGAAGAAAGCAAGAAAAATGTGAATCAATGAAAAGCAAAACATTGGGCAGTGGGTTGATAACAGATTGAAAAACTTAACATGTTAATGAAATACGACCTAGATTTTGACAATTTCAGTGGTTGATAACAGATTGAAAAAATCCATGTTGCAGTGGGTTGATAACAGATTAAAGATATCCATGGTGCAGTGGGTTGATAACAGATTGAAGATATCCATGTTGCAGTGGGTTAAGGACAAATTGTATAAAGCAAGATTAAAGAAAGGGTGAGGATATGTGTAGCAAAAGCTATGGATAAAGCCACCGCCGACGGTCTCAACATCGGCAGTCCTGAACGCCATCGGAATCACTAATCAGAGAGAAACCACTATCGTTTGGAGCAAATCCACCGACCTTCCTCTTTACAACCCCATCGTTTGGATGGACATTCGAACCAGTTCCATTTGCAGGCTCATTATACCATCATCATCATCTTTTTCTAAATCCCTTTTTTTCCTGAGCAAAATATTCATGATGTTTATGAATCAGAGAATTAGAGATGAAGTTATTTCAGTGCATTTATTTCTGATAAAAAAGATTATCCATATGGAGCTCAAGATGTTTCGTAATTGAAGAACACATAAGAGAATAACATGTAATTACCTTGAATCAGTATAATCGAACCAGGAAAAAAAAACCTAACCGTATGAGAGGATTGAGAATTGAACCGGGAAAAAACCATATTCGTGTAATTATATGCTCTGGATGACGAATCGATCACATCGGGAGCTTGAATCGTCGAAATATGAATTTGTGAATCGTCACATTGGGAGGGATCGATGAGGGAGCAAGTCTTGGAAAGATAAACCCGTGAGTAATGTTGGTATTGGGACCTGAACATTCATTTTGGCATTTGTAAGTTGTGGCTTTGGTAAGTTGTACCTTAAGCTTAAAAGATTGTTTTTAAGACTTTAAAATTTTAAGACTTTTGAGAAATGTGGTTTATAAGATAGTATAGATATAGATATAGATTAGGGTTGACCCCGTGCGTGCGCGGTTGCAATAAATATTTGTAAGTAAGTAATTGACCGATTTAAAATAAAACGTAATTTTTTAGTTAATAATTAATGAAATACATTTAAAATAAGAGTTTATTTATGTTAATGCCAAAAATCGTCCTAAGGATGACTTAAGGTTGGTATGGAGCTTTAACAACTAAAGTAAGCTATCGATCGACAAATCGTACAACAATGATAAAAAGTAAATAAGAGACAGAGATTTTGGTGATGCGGAAAACCCCGTCGAGGGTAAAAACCGCGGACGATAACAGAGATCGTCAAGTGCACTATGGACGGCAAACAGGGACGTCGTCCTTTGGAATGAATGATCGAAAGTACAAATGAAAATATTACAAGTATAAATAAACAATATCGTAAAATTGTATTATTCGTCGTGCGACGGAGCACTTCGTCGAGAGTTCTTGACTGAGGGTAGGTAAGTCGAGTGTTCTTGAGCGTAGAGAATTTCCAATGTGCTTAGGTTGATCAGATATGCTCTCTCCTCAAATGATTCTTTATATAGTGTCCAACTGTATTCTATTTCAATGGTTTTGATTATGATCGTCTGTTGGTCATAAAGATGCTTTAAACTTGCGATAAAGATTCATAAAAGAAAACTGTCGTGAATAATAAATGACACATAATCGTTAGTTACGTTGTAAAAGTCGTAAGATATGAGTTTTATCAGGGGGTTCGTTTTGGTCGTGGTCGCGACAAACTCACGACCGTCGCCATAAGTGTCGACCAGGGCTCTTGATGTGTGTGATCGTCAGGACCTTATCTTAATACAAGAATGTGTTAGTGAATGCCCAAAATCTAATCATACGATGATTGTAATTTTGAGTTTTGTTTCATGAAATTAATAAATAAATAAAAGGCATTGCCCAATTTATTATGTATATGTTATATTCTGTGTTTTAATTATTCATAATAAATAACCTTAGAATAATGTATTCTACATGTCCCTAGTTAAATATTATTTTGGGTTTTAAGGTTGAAGTAATATGATAATGACTAGCATATGTAGGGATTCATATAGAGATATTGAATATGCATATGGGTACAAAATGGAGATTTTGTGTATCGGACGTGACTCGCTATGAGAACACTTCATTGGATGTCATGTGAGTGTCATAAGTGTTTCTCATGTGGTCAATGTACATGTAATTCTTTGACTTGAGAAATATGAAGTTTGCTATGTGTGAGTAATATATTTTGACATTTGTTCTAATCATTCCGTAACTGGGTGACAAAATTATTGTTGGGTATGTTATAAATCACATGGTAGAACTAGCATATATCGAGATAGGATTTGTCCATCCTTTATGACGGGAGTGATGTCTCTGGGCCCCTTGATAAATATATATACTAAGGAAATGCATGCATGCTCGGATAATTGATATGAGATATCATGATCTGTTTTATTAGTATATTAGGGAATCAATAAACTAGAGATTGGACATAACGAGAATGACACATTCAATGTCTCGTGTTCAATCTAGACATCAAGGACAAAGGAATTAAATGTGTAAACTAAAATCGACTACAAACCGATAATTTGTTGTATCACCAATTCTCGTTATTTGGGTGACGATGATGTATTGCTAGATACCGCTCATTGTTTATAAATATAAATACGAGATTTATAATTATTACCAACATGTCGAGAACCCATTGGGTCACACGCTTTGGACATATTCGAATAAGGAGTTTAAATAATTAAAACGTTTAATTATTATATCTGATTTGTATTGATTTAATCTGATTAAATAAAACCAGATATTATTTGTGTTGGACATAAATAAAGTTGACTAGGGATGGCCTTTGTAAGGGAGTGATGGTGTATGGAAAGTCTTACACTCAAGCATGGATACTTCTACACTCAAGTAAGGTGTAGGGATGGTGGTGCTTTCATGCCATGCCTTTCATGTCCATATAAATGTATGACATTTTATACAATAGTTGTTCTTGCAAATCTCTCTAAAAAATCACCTACAACTATATGCTCCCTTTCCTTTCTAAGTTTTGAAACCGTGACTAGCATCACGAGAAGGCAAAGGATTCGGATTGTTCGCGTGGATACCATGGAGGCATCAAGCTTGCTTTGTTGTTGTGATTCAAAGTCTCGTTAACTGTGAGGTATAATTTCGAAACACCCGATTTATTCTGGTTCGTATGGGTCCTTGGAGGGTTACGGTTTTATTTTCCGATGTGCTTGAGATCCCGTAAGCCAACAGAATGGTCCTAAAATTGGAGATGTTTGGTTTTCTTGCGTCGGTCGTGACTTGTGAAATTTTACCCAAACAATTTTCATAAGTGGTTCATTTTCATGTATTGATAGCGGTTTATTATTACGATTAGTTTGAGATGTATCGTGTTATTTAAAATCAAACGACATGTCACACACCCATATCGTTATTGTTCTTTGGAAGAAATGGTCAAAGAAGATGCTAGCCCTATAGATTTGTTCCTGTGCGTCCTGTTTCTAGTTCCTAATCACAAACAAATCAACAAACAAGATTTATGAATCAATTACCTGTTTGATTTCACTTTCAAATTCAAGATTACAAAACTTTCTCTCTCTAGAACTCTCTCTCTCTCTCTACAAATCTCTCTCAAACGAACTCTCTCTCTCTCTCTCTCTCCATGACTTCTTCGTACAACTTACAACTCTTTGATCCAACTACTAAAAACAGAAATAGAAACTATTTATACCTACAACTAAAACAAGGAAACTAAACTACTAAAATACAAATACAAAGACTTTGACTTTTTTACAAAAGAACTTTGACTTTAATGAGTGTTGACTTTCTCAACTTTGACTTCTTACACTTTGACCTTCAGTCTTCTTGATCTTGTATCCAACATATTTATGCTCTAACAATCTCCCCCTTTGGATTCAAGATCACTGTTGAAAGATCTAGCAATTCAGTCTTCACTTTTAAGCTCTGTCAGTACAATCTCCTCTTTTCTTTAACGGTATTCTTTCCAAAACTGTCATCAAATGATTAACAATTTCCCCAAAACTTTCACAATAATACTTTCAGACTTTGGAAATAAATTATCTTCAGAATCAGCTCGAATTTGGTTTAGCAAATAATCTTCAAAGAAAATTTTCTCAAATCTTCAGAAATACTTTGATCGTCTTCAAATCTTTACTTTTGAATCTTCTGATTTGGACATTTCAGAAAAACCATCTCTCAAATCTTTATCATTTCTTGATATCATCTCCCCCTTTTTGATGATTTGAGCATCTATATCATCAAAACTTTTCTTCCAAGAAATGTCTTTGACCATTCTGATCTGTCAAACTGAGCCTCTGATTCGATGATCCGTAACCATGTATTTATCTAGATATTTTCAAATCCAGACAAAATAGAAATGTGTAACACCTGAATCAACAAATGAATCAGTTAAAATGTCTGTCAGTAACACGAAGTCACTATGTGTAACGAATACACAATATAAAGGAGCTTTTTAATGTTCACTCTCCCAGGGCTTCCATCTAATTATCGAAACACCACAAAGGCAATTTCTATGAATGTTATGACAAAGAAACAAATTGTTTGTGTGCTCGTGCAAGTGTAGAAAGAATTAAGCACGAAAAATTGCTTTTATAAAGGCTCAACATAGTGTAAATCACTGAGACAACAGTAGATAAACACAGACTCAATGTGCATGATTGAAGTGCGAAGGTGGGGCAAACTTCCTTCTTTTTCAATATCCAGAATTTCCAAATGAAAACCAGATAGCATATGTGTTGCGTCCCCTTGAAAATGTGAAACATTTTCTTTTTGAGAAGAAAATGAGTGATTGGTGGGATATTAAGCAAGAGTTGGCATGGGCTAGTTGCCTGTTTCAATAACGTTCACCAAAGAGTTGTGAAACGCTAGTAATGTGGCTGCCCGACTCAGAAAGTAGTTGGTGCAGAGTTTAATATTCTTTTAATCTGATCTCACACCCTCTTTCTTTTGATCATTAAGCTCACTACTAACCAAACTCTCCTTTACATTTTACCTCATCACACCCACACTCATTTCTTTATAGACTCCTCACACTCAATCACTAAGGATAAACTTCTTGGGTAGAAATCACTGGTTAACGTGATTTCATAGAAGTTCATGTCAGTCCTAGCACAAAGAACCTATATAATCCTATGAAAGCATAATGTTGCTCAAATGGTTTAACTATAGAAGTTAAATCTCATATACAAATGTCAGATGTGAATATGCTCAGAAAATAATCATGAAGATAAGAGCATTTTTAAACATTGAAGTGTTTTCAAACAAGTATATTAAATGAATGAACATGAATGCAAAAGGCTTGTTTGAAAATCTGACATTGTATGAAAATGATCAGAAATGAATGATATAACAATCAAAGCTTAAGGTCAATAATAATGGATATTGTCTATACGAAACAAAAATATAGACATTCTTGAAATGACGTTTCGAAATGAAATATCGCTCAAAATTCTTTAAAGTACAAGTGGGGTGTCTTACCATCGAAAAATTGTTTCAATTTAGAGACATGGTAAGAACAATTTGATCAAAAATTAAACCGATGTGTGTAAATACTTGAAAGTATGTAGAAAAGACAATACGCAAGTATTTATCTTTGGAAACACACGGTTTGTTTATCAATTAAGCACAAAAATAAAATGAAAAACATTTAAAATCACACTTCCAAATTATAAAATCTGTTTAAGAATCAGGAAGTGGTTTGAACATTTCAGAACATGTTTTCTATATCTGAAAGTTGTCCTTCTTT
This sequence comes from Arctium lappa, assembly GCA_023525745.1. Classification (NCBI taxonomy): domain Eukaryota; kingdom Viridiplantae; phylum Streptophyta; class Magnoliopsida; order Asterales; family Asteraceae; genus Arctium; species Arctium lappa. Next base: position 76,423,523 of record CM042057.1, on the reverse strand, counting down.
CAGATATATTTGATATTAAGATAAGAAATTTACCTTTTCGCGCAATCTTAATTCTCATGAAGTCATGCTTAAGTCAAAATGATATGATCGTGTCATCCTCTCTCATCCTGCATAAGTCTCAAAGTCTAGTCAATATTTATTCACAAAATTTATTCGAAAATAAAAAACGTAAAGCAGTAAAACGATTAAAGTACGAGTTCTTATTTGAAGTAATCAGAAATCATAGTCTTACTCCTTTTGATATTATATGCTCCCCCTAAAATCATGCATCACAAAAATTTGTCAGTTAAGTAAAATGCAGAAATTAGTTATGCTCCCCCTCAAAATAATGTAGATCATCTAAAATCTTCTCTTACTCCCCCTGAGATCATGAGCAAACAATTAAAGTGCAGATATCCTTCAGACATATAGATAAAGAAAATGATGAAAAATAACAATACGTAACTTTATTAGGTAACAACCGATTATGTCTTAAGATTTAACATACCAAGCTTAGAGACAAGAAAATTAAATCTCTTTTCATCTAATGGTTTGGTAAATAAATCTGCAAGCTGATAATCTGTTTTTACAAAATAAATTTCAATTGTTCTTTTTTCGACATTATCTTTTATAAAATGATACCTGACGTCAATGTGTTTGGTTTTCGTATGCTGAACAGGATTAGCAGATATTGCGATTGCACTCTTCGAGTCACAATAGATTGGAATTTTATCAAACTTGAATCCATAGTCTCGCAGTTGTGTTCGCATCCACAAGACTTGAGAGCAGCAACTGGCAGCAGCTACGTACTCTGCTTCAGCCGTTGATGTGGAAACGCATAATTGTTTCTTTGATGCCCAGCTAACGAGCTTGTCTCCAAGGAATTGAATGTGACCTGAAGTACTCTTTCTGTCCAACATGCAACCTGCATGATCTGCATCTGAATAGGCAGTGAGTTGAAAACCAGTATCCTTAGGATACCACAGACCAAGATCTGCAGTCCCCTTCAGATACCTAAAAATCCGTTTGACAACAGCCAAATGGAATTCTTTGGGAGCAGCCTGATATCTAGAACATAAGCATGTTGAAAACATAATATCTGGTCTACTAGATGTAAGATACATTAACGATCCTATCATACCTCTATAAGTTCTAATATCAACACTTTTACCCGAAGGATCAGTGCTAATTTTAGTACCTGGTGTCATCGGGGTTCCAATAGGTTTACAATTTTTCATTTTGTACTTCCGAAAAATGTCCAAAATGTACTTAGATTGGTTAATGAAAATCCCCGTAGAAAACTGTTTAACTTGTAATCCGAGAAAGAAATTCATCTCTCTCATCATACTCATTTGAAAACGTGACACCATGAGGTTAGAAAAGTTTTTGCAAAATTTAGGATTAGTAGAACCAAATATTATATCATCAACATATATCTGTATAAGAATAATATCAGCTTTTTCCTTTTTGATGAATAAAGTGGTATCAACCTTACCTTTAGAAAAATCGGACTTGACCAAGAATTTAGATAAAACGTCATACCATGCTCGAGGGGCTTGTTTTAAACCGTACAGGGCTTTGTCCAAGATGTAGACGTGATCTGGCTTCTATGGATTGACAAACCCTTCTGGTTGAGACACGTACACTTCCTCTTTAAGAATGCCATTCAGAAAGGTTGTTTTCACATCCATCTGATAGACTGTGAAATTCTTATGAGCTGCATAGGCTAGAAACATGTGGATTGCCTCTATACGCGCTACTGGAGCATACGTCTCATCGTAGTCTATGCCTTCCTCTTGCCGGTAACCTTTGGCAACAAGTCTAGCTTTGTTCCTTATGACGATACCATCTTCATCCTTCTTGTTTTTGAAAACCCATTTAGTGCCAATGACGGATTTACCTTCCGGTTTTGGAACTAATCTCCAGACCTTTAGGGCTTCAAACTGATTGATCTCTTCTTGCATGGAAGATACCCAATCCGAATCAGCAAGAGCCTCTGATACTCGTGTGGGCTCTATCTTACTGAGGAATGAGTCATGCATACATTGATTAAGAGTCGCTGACCTAGTTTGTACAGGCTTGTTGATATCACCAATTACTTGATGTAATGGATGCTCTTTGGTCCAGCGATGCTCATGAGGGAGTGGAGTAGATACTGATTGAACATGATCATCATCTAGAAATCCATTATCAGACTCTTCAGTTTGAATAATAGAAGAGGGGTTTGCAGTTGATGTTTCAGGTGCAGAAGCATCAGTTGGAACAACAGACTCTGGCTGTTGAGTAGACAATATATCACACCCAACTGAAACAGTTTCTTCTGGCTCATCAGTTACTTGTGTATCTTCAACTGTAGGAGTAGATGTTGGAATATGAGTTTCTGACTGAACGGGGGATACAAGTTCAGTTAAAATTTCTGAAGTGACTGGATGATTGCAACTTGTGTCTTCAGACCTGTCAGTCACAGCAGATTTAGATACATTAGATCCTAGAAACTCATCATAAAAGAATTCAAATAACAAATCTAAATCAGTTAAATGTGAAATAGAAGTAGAAGTGTTATTCGAATTATTCGTTGTAGAAGCAGGTTCTGGACTGATCTGCCCAGAAGCTAATACTCCAGTGATAACGGGTTCTGAACTGAGTTGTTCAAAAGCCATCTTTTCATCGAATGTTACATTCACGCTCTCGACAACGGTCTTTGACTTCTTCAGATAAACACGATATGATGCTGATGTGGAAGAATAACCGATAAAGATGCCTTCGTCCGCCTTAGCACTAAATTAATTCAAACTCTCTTTGTCGTTAAGCACAAAACATTTACACCCAAATATGTGAAAATACTTGATTGTCGGTGTTCTGTTGTTGATCAGCTCATATGGAGTCTTTTGAAAACGGCGGTGAATCATGGATCGATTTTGAGTATGGCATGCAGTCGACACAGCTTCTGCCCACAAGAATAAAGGTAAGTCCGATTGGCTAAGCATAATCCGAGCGGCCTCGACTAGCGTCCGATTTCGCCTTTCGACTACTCCATTTTGTTCAGGCGTACGAGCAACAGAATAATGATGTGAAATCCCTACTGATTCAAGATATTCATCAACAATCTTATTCTTGAATTCTGTGCCGTTGTCAGTTCGAAGAAACTTGACTTGTCGCTGCATTTTCACCTAGATCGTCTTTAAGAAAGTAATGAGAACTTCGGGCGTCTCATCTTTTGATCGAAGAAATTTGACCCATGTGTATCTTGAGTAATCGTCCACAATAACCAACACGTATTTCTTTCCACTCAAACTCTGAGTTCTCATTGGACCACACAAATCCATATGTAACAATTCTAACGGAGAACTAGTGCTTGGTTCAGGCTTCGGTTTATGCGGAGCTCTCTTCATCTTAGCCTTCTCACATGCAGCACATAAGTGTTCTTTCTCATATTTCAACTCAGGAAGTCCTTTTACCAATTTCCCACTAACCAGCTTGTTGATATAACGAAAGTTCAGGTGTGATAAACGTCTGTGCCAGAGCCAACTTTGCTGCATTGAAGCTTTTGTCATTAAACATACCTGATTATCAATCTGAACTTTGGACAGGTTGATGGTATAGAGGTTTGTCTTTCGATGTCCACCTAAGAGTTCTGTGCCGTCTTCAGTACAAACCGAGCAACTCTTAGATTTGAAGTTGACCTCTAACCCTTTATCGCAGAATTGACCAATGCTAAATAAGTTGTGCCCCAAGCCTTCGACATAACTCACCTTACCTATCGTTATGTTATCTTGAATGATGTCACCATATCCTAAGATTGGTGAAAGCTGATTGTTTCCAAATCAGACATTTCCACTGAATTTCTCTGTATAATTAGACAATAAATCTTTTTGCCCAGTCATATGCTTGGAACATCCACTGTCCAAGTACCACATATGCCGGGTCTGCAAGAGAAATCAGGAAACAATAGATTTAGGTACCCATTTAAAAACGGGTCCTAACAGATTAGCACAAGATTTTGGTATCCATTTGAAAATGGACCCTCTGTTCTTTTGAAAACCTTTAAAAATATTTGATCTTGAAGAATACACATGATAAGATCCGAACCAATCAGAAGAATTATGAGAGTAAGCAAAATCATTTCTCCGATAATGATAAGATGTAGTAGAAATAGGAGATAATTGAATCAATTGCTTTATTGAATACCGCTTGTAAGAAGTTACAATGTTTTGTTTATTTGAAGCAAATTGATCAACCACATCAGTATCACTACTAACTGATCTATTACAAGAGTTATCAGAAACTGATTCAGCTTTCTCATCATCCTTCCTTTTTGGTCGCCATTCAGTTCGAGCTTTCGACCTTTTCTTGCTTACATCTGAAACACAAGATGTAGATTTATTAGGAAAAGCAGATTTCTGAGACTGAGTTTTCTTTTGTGTACCATTGTATTTCTGTTTCTGTGATCGTTGTTTCTTATGTTTCTTACCTTGAGCATAGTAATCAGCAGTTACAGAAACTGATTCACCAACCTTAGTTGATAATTCATCAATATTAACACCACTTGGTAACACTTTTTCATTTGTAAGACTAGTAGAATGATCAGGAAGAATAGCATTAAAGTCAAACATATCAATTTCGTCTATGCACCCATCATCAGAATTAAGAAAATTATTTGCAGACTCAAATAAGTCATCAAAATTATCAGACGAAGTTTGAGGTGCCTTAGAAACTTTAGAACACTTTGTAGATGTAGATTGAAAAATCGTGTTCTTTAAAACTGTAGAAAATACACTTTGTTGAATATTAACCAAAAGTTTTTCATCAGATAAAACATTTTCCAACTCAACTACTTTTCTTTCAAGAAAGAGTGGAGGAACATAAACCTTTGCAACTGCAGGTTTTACCTTCATCTCAGAAACAAAATAACTAGCAAAATAATCGTTTGGAAGAACTTTTGGTGTTTCTGAAAGATAACTATCATTTAACTTTGCATAGTTAAATGGTAGTTGCATTTTCTTTACATTCTTTCTATTTTCAGTTTCTTTGGCCTCAACTTCTTCTAGTAATTTGGTAACAAATTTGGGTTTTAAATGAGTATGTTTACCAGCACAAGCAAGAAAATCAAAATTATAAAGTGTTGGTTGTTTTCTGATGGCTTTCTTTAAGTAATGAGGGTTTTGAAAACCAAGTCCCCATTTTTCCTTAACATCAGCCTCTTCGTTAGGTGCATTGAGAAAAATGGTTTGATCTGTTTGGCCTCTTGCATAGAGTTTGGCTTCCAGATCATTTACCTTCTTATTCAAAAGCTTGTTCTCAACCTGCAATTTATGAACAGTTAATGTAGATTCTTTCTTCTCAAACTCATATTTAGAAATTTTAACTTCAAAATCAGAAATCTTCTTTTCAAAACAATCTACTTGAAGTTTAGAATCAGAAGCAGACTTGCGTAAAGAATCAATTAGATCTTTGTTCCCAATAACAGACTTATTAAGCTAAAAGATCTCGTTGTTTCTTTTAGCAACTCTGTTTTTTTCTTTCTTCAGTTTTACTTGAAGATCATTAAGCTCAACCATCATTGCTTCCATTTTGGTTATGAAATCTTTTTCAGTTAAGTTTAATACCTCATCAACTGTCTCGTCATCTGACTCATCATACTTGACCTCTTTTCCCATTAGACAGAGATGAGCAGTTTCTTCCTTCTCTTCCTCTTCACCTTCTGAATGATCCAGCCAAAATTCGTCCTCAGCCATTAAAGCTATGCCCGCTTCTTGCTGTTTGGCCAGTAGCAGTTTGTTCTGATAGTACTGAGAATTACGAACTTTTGGCTTTCTACAATCTTTTGCAAAATGTCCAATCTTGCCACAGTTGTAGCATTTGACTAGATTACTTGCTGGCTTTTCGGCAACAGTGTAATCATTCATGAACTTCTTCCTTTCATCAGGTTTCTTCTCAACATATCTGTTTTATTCATATCTCTTTCCTTCCACTCTCTCTCGGTGCTCATGATTCTTTGAACTTGAGGAAGAATACCTTTGAGAATTTGATCTCGGCTTCTTGTAGAATTTCTTTTGAAAAGCACGAGTCAGTAACATCATGGCTTGTTTCAGACTTTCTCCATCATCACCATCTAATTCAGATTCTGACTCAGAACTCGTAAGCAATTTCTTCTTTTTCTTCTTCTCTGCCTTTGCTTTCTTTTCTTTCTTCTTCTCTCCAACAACCAAAGCAATCGGATCAGGAACCTTTTCAGCCTTCTTCTTTTCAGCTCTTTTCTCCTCAACCTCTTCTTCATTCTGACGTAAAGTCTCATAGACTTCGTGAAGAGGTATGTCATTCAAGTCTTTCATCTGCTTCATCCTACGTGTATGTTTATTCCATTCAGGTCGTAGGATACTCAGAAATTTGACATTGTTTTCCAGCTGCTTCTTTGTCACTTTGTTCTTCATCAGTTCATTCAGAAGCAAAGTAAATCGTTCATAAGTATCTTCCAAACTCTCATTCTCTTTGGCTTTGAATTCCTCGTAGCTATTGATGCAGTTAGCCACTTTTATCTGATTCCCGACCTTGGATCCCATCATCATCTTTTGCAATTGATCCCACATCTTCTTAGCATCATCCTTGTAGCTATCAATCTTGATGTAAATCTTATTAGGAATGCTTTGAAGTAGAATAGATCTTGCTTGCTTGTCTGCTTTATATCGACTTTTCTGTTCTTCAGAGTACTGAGATAAATCCACTTTAACTGGTTTTGTCTTTTGTTCTCTTTCTTCATCACCATGTCCACTATCAGATGAATCATCAGCAGCAGGTACTTGAACTATGATTGGTGCCATAGGACCTTCTGTAATTGACAGAAGAATATTCTCTCCATTTGTGTGCCGGTCCACGAAATCAAGGAATCTGTCCTTACATTGTTCATACTCTCCTTTAAACAGTACAGGAGGCTTGACATCAGTGCCAATAGAAAGTGCATCTTTATAAGTCATCTTGTCTGTACCTGTTTGAAAAAGATATGCAATAAGAAACTAGAACTGATCGTTAGTCCAAAATATGAAATCACAAAAATACAAGAAATCTTGAAATAGAGATTCAGAAATTTTGATCACAATCAGAAATATGTCCCCCTCCGCAGACCTAGAGAAAAAAATTTCACTATTAAAGGGCATATTACAGTTTTAAAAATTTCTCAGAGAAAAAAAAAACTAAGTATGAAAACTCGCAAATCACTGTGGAACTCGCAGAAGCTCAAAACTCGCAGAACACTGAAACTCGCAGATTGTTGAAACTCGCAAGTCGCTGAAACTCGCAAGTCGCTGAAACTCGCAAGATACTATTCACTGATAAACACGTAGATAGAGACGTGCGCGTTTGAGAAACTCGCTAGTCACTACTAGCGCGTTTTAATAAAACTCGCAGATCAACCAAACTCGCAGATCACTGTTCCTGCTCAAACTCGCACCCTTCGATTAGCGCGTTTGTAGAACTCGCTAACCACTACGTGCATGTTCTGGTCCTTAGAAAAAATTTCCCAACTTTCAAAACTCGCAGACTTCGAACAGCGAGTTTCTAGAACTCGCTAACAATGCCTTGCGCATTTTTGACCAAAACTGAGATTCTTCAGCTTGAGCGTTCTAACGAATGAACTTGCGCGTTTTGTAGATCTTGCGCGTTCTTCAGATTCCTTGCGTGTTCTTCATCTGATTCACCAAAAGTTCAATCTAAACTTTGAATTTCCGCACCAAACTTTGAGAATTTACTCACATATTCATCGAGAACACAATACAATCAACTAATTTCGATCTAAAACACAAATCTATACAAATCGACTCGATTACAGTGTTTAGAACTCGTGAACAAAAACTTCAACAAAATCCAAAATTACAAGAAAATTACAGTGTAATTGACAAATCAAATCATACAAACATGATCGATTATACTATATGAACAAACTCTGATCGATTTCAACACCTAATTTGCACTAAAACTCAGAATTCGATTTGAACTTCGATGAACAGTGATGATGAACAGTAACAACAAGCTTTTCTTGATTTCTTGATTTGATTTCGATTTGGATCTGCTCTGATACCAATTGTGTGTTCTGTTTCTAGTTCCTAATCACAAACAAATCAACAAACAAGATTTATGAATCAATTACCTGTTTGATTTCACTTTCAAATTCAAGATTACAAAACTTTCTCTCTCTAGAACTCTCTTTCTCTCTACAAATCTCTCTCAAACGAACTCTCTCTCTCTCTCTATGACTTCTTCATACAACTTACAACTCTTTGATCCAACTACTAAAAACAGAAATAGAAACTATTTATACCCACAACTAAAACAAGGAAACTAAACTACTAAAATACAAATACAAAGACTTTGACTTTTATTACAAAAGAACTTTGACTTTAATGAGTGTTGACTTTCTCAGCTTTGACTTCTTACACTTTGACCTTTCAGTCTTCTTGATCTTGTATCCAACATATTTATGCTCTAACAGTTCCCATGGTTCGATCTTTCCCATTAAAATGCCGCGGGTTTGAACTCTTCTTCGAGATTTATTATCTTTCGGTCAATGTGGACTAATCATATAAAACATTTCATCCACCTTTTATATACAAACCTCTTCTTTCCAATTTATCGTTTTACACCGATGTGGGATAAACAAATAAGACATACCATCCATCTTTTATATACTAACATCTTCTTCCAATGCTATTGTCTTTCCGTCGATGTGGGATATCAAATAAGACATTCATTCACCTTTTACATACTCATTCATTCTTCCAAATTTATCGTCTTTCTATCAATGTGGATAACCAAATAACATCACAATTCAAGATTTGGAATACTTAAATCTTCTTGTGAATTGTGAGATAATAAAAAAGACATCACGGTTCAACATTTGATAATATTATATAAATTGATGAATGATGAAATATGATGATTTGTATACATTTATATATCAATTTATTTGCTTATATAATGTAACACCCCGATTTTTAGGAAGATATAATTTTAAGCTAATACAAATGGGTATTTTAAGGGAAAAAGAAGAAATAAGATTTTTGGACTTGAATCCTATATTTTATAGCCTTGTTGGACGAAGGGATCAATTACGAGTCCAACGGTTCTTTCCGGAGCAAAATCGGAGTTAAAACGAAGAAGTTATGACCAAAACAGTGTTCGGGCAAGAAAAATGAAGAAAATCGGGCGGCAGTGCTCTACGCGGATCTCCGCGCAAATGGATTAGCGCCACCATCAGCGCGGGACTCTGTCCCAGTGCTCCGCGCGGATTGATCAGCACCGCCATCCGCGCGGAGTCGCTGCACGCACAAAAAAGGGAAAAATCGGCCTAGAACCCCAATTTCTCACCCACAACTCAAATCTCTTCCCCTTTCTCTCCCAAACCAACCCCAAACCCCAAAATTGAACCCTAGCTCATTTTTGGGAGCCTTCCTTCTAAAATCAATGATTCTTCTTCATCTAGCAAGTTTTGGAAGCTAGAACTATAAACATTTCATCTTCATCTTCTTCACCAAACTTTATAGTGTTTCATCCAACCCTTTTCACCATCTTGAAGATTAGAAGTTTGTGGCTTATTTTGGAGATATAAAAGAGTATTGTTGATGGGTTCAAGCTTTGGTAAAGGCAATCTTCTCTTCTCTTCAACTATGGAAATTAGGGTTTTGGTATAAGTTGAGATCTTCATGTATAATGTTTGAGGAATGATCCTATATGGTTGATTATGGGTATTTATGGTTGGAAATGTATGGATCTAGGTTTTTGGAAGTTTTTGGCTTGAGGATCCAAGTGTTCTTCAAATGAGCTCAAGTTGGGGTAAAATCTAGATTTAACCTAAATCTAACAAGGTGAGTTCAAGTAGATTTGTGAAAACGTAGTACATGCCAAAAATGTCCATTTTAAAGTGATTATGTGTTTACATGATTTTTATTAAAAGTTGAGATATTTGAAGAGTTTTACTCATTTGAATTATTTGGTTTTATAAATTTTGTGAAACACCCATATTTGGGATTTTTGAACATTTTGGTAAATAAATCATGTTGATATGTTTCCTTGATGATTTTATATATAAATGGAGTTCATTTGATGTAAATATCATTTTGTGTAATTGATCTTATAAACCGTTTGGAAAATGCATATTAATGTATTATGAGACATTTTGGAAATATAAGGGTATGAGTCATTTTGGAAAATGGTTTGTCTCAACCAATGATAACGTTTGAGTTAATCATACTTTTGGTCGTTGCGTTTGCATAACCGTTGGTTAAATGAGTTTTATTGTTGATAGGGTAATTTAATTTACCCTATTTTTAACTCAGTTTTTATCATTTTGAGCAAATTTCATTTTCCCATTGAGTCCTTGTTGTGTATTTTTAAGTACCCTTTTTTATAAATAAGTGTTTAGCGTATTTGGTCATTTTTAGTGGTTAATTTTAAAGAAAGCATCGCAAGAATCTCATGTTCTTATACGTTTTTATTTTAGGATCAATGTGAAGGCCGTAAGGAGTCAACATTACGAAATGAAGCGAAAAACGACAAGATGACTTCTTTCTTTTGATGGGCCAAACTCCATGGGCCGAAATCTTTTGTTTTTGTCTAACGGTTGGGCCAAGTAATTTATTTTGGGCCACTAGACTCTTACAAGGCTCAAAAGCCTTATAACTCTTAAAGCCCATGGTTTGTATTTGTTAGCTTAAAAATAGGAATTAGTAGGAGTAGGAAGATAGATCTGGATACTTGGAACTTAATTGTTCTCTTTGGTTTTTGTTAGTAGCTCTCCTCCCTCATACATTCTAGATTCAATGAATCTAGACATGTATTTTCATAACCACTAGACCCTTTTCTTAAGCCATCATCCTTGTAATTGGTTTGAAGTATTGAGCCAAAAGCTAATAGTTGGAAGCTTTGGCTCATAAATCAAACCGAAATTTGGTAATATATGTCGCTTACTACTTCGAATCACAATATCTCGTAGTCATTGTTTGTTATTCTCGTATTGCGATTATCGTTTGTTTGTAACTCTTGATTTTATTTTGGTTTCATTACGGCTTTAGTTCTATTACAAACCGGAAGTCCGGATAATCATTTCGGATTCCCAACTTTTGTTGGTTCACGGTTTGTTGTAGCCTATTAAATTTGTTTTATGTTTCCAATTTTATAAAAATCAATTGTACGTTGGTTAGTTTTCCTTTACGTCATTACATCGTTAAAACACCATGAAACCTTCAAGTTCGAATCTCACATTTGAAACAAGATTTCCCGTCACCATTTCCGATTATTTCTTAATTTTATAATTCTCCTTTTACGTTACTGTTGCTTATTTTAACGCACTTTAATTCTCGCAGTTTAGTTTCCGCAATTTATTTTCTGCACTTTCATTTCAGTCTATTACTTTCTGTTAATTTAATTCACGTCATTTATTTTCAATCTTATACTTCAAGTGATTATATTTCCTGTCTAAGGACACGTTGTTAGCACAACACTCCTACGATTTCTATCGTTGAGTGTTTGAAAACGCCAACCGTCTCCTTTAGTTAAACATAATATTTTATGTCCAATGACACGTTGTTGGCACAACACTCCTACGATTTCTATCGTTGAGTGTTTGAAAACGTCAACCGTCTCCTTTAGTTAAAATTTACATTTCCGTTTCTGTTATATTTATAATCTGTACGAAGTTAAGTTGGGACCGAGACTGATCAAAAGTTAAAACGGTGTATCGTATCGCATGATTGTCCAAAGTTATTTAAATTAAAGTTATATTTTATGGCGGACTGCAATTAATCAATTGACAACTGGTTTATTGTACGACGGCTCATTTGAGTTTCATGAAATATCAACCTTAAGATAACAAAGGAATGCGATCTCATCTTTTTATCCATAAATTAATCTTACCCCGACAGAACATTGTATCAGGTGTTGCATTTTAATTAACTGTTCAGTAGTATTAATCAAAACCCCAATCAAAAATATTGTTTTCGAAATCGCCATCTGAGACTTGCTTTTACAGACCCGACTTTCAAGAGAAACTTTTCCACGCTTCCCTGTGGGATCGATATTCGGTACTTTGTACCATTATTACTTGTTAACAAACGGCAGTAGATTAAAATGTATACTTGTGTCGAGATCTATTTTCTTGCATTTTAAAAAGGTGTAAACACGAAAAGCCGCGACAAGTTTTTGGCGTCGTTGCCGGGGAAGCACGCTAGAAGTTTTCTTTTTAAGTAAGGTTTATAAAAGCAAGTTTTTCTACCATCTATTTGAAAAAAAAATCGAAAAAAAAACAAATTCGAAAAAGTGCATGCCAAGATTGCATCACAGAGATTTTTTTCAATTTGATCCCGATATTGAACGAACATTTAGACAACGAAGAAGAATCCAAAAGGCTAATTTAGTCTTAAATTCTTCCGAAATGTCTGAACATGAATATATGACGGATGAGGAACAAATCCCCGAGGTAAATCTAAACGGGCGTCAAAATAATCGAGAAAATCATAATAATCGAAGAAATCAAGATAGAGAAATTCCCAATGATCACGATGTAACACTCTAAATTTTCAGAGTAAATTAAAACCTGGAAATAAGGCAACGAGTCATCCGTGATGATATTAACTTCCCATAAAGGGGATCAGTCCTTAAGACTATACAAAACTCATACGGATATATAATTTATCAACAATACCAATCTAAACGTAACCGTCTAGACTACAACACTTGACGCACCAGAATTCACTAAAGGATGGGACTTAAACAATGCCCAACACCAAAATACTAGACATCTCAAAATATGCCTCGAGTCCACGCTCGACTCTCAAAGACCCTGTGCAACCCACCGCTAAGGGAAACCTGTTATACATATCATTTGAGAAAAAGTGTCAGACTATAAAGTCTGGTGAGAACATACAGTTTATTCAAAGTCAAAGATATAAACATTAGTATCATAAAGAAATCTTTTCATAAAGGTTTAGTTTATAAAAGATAACATTTCGCCACAACCGGGCCTCTTCGGTCCAAAACTCTTAAACGGTGATAAAAGGACCATTTTACCAAGGAGAGTGGTGTAACACAAAGTAGACCACCAAATCCGAGTTATGAGCTAAATACATGGAACCATGGCCACGAACTCTTCAGTCCGTACTACGATGTGAGGGAGGGCCCCCAAGGAACCATGTCATACTCGTTCATTAGACTACATCTGAACCATGGCTAGGATCGGGTCTCACATAACCATACCTAAGTTGCCCCCGAGGATCAAATGTAGCTAACTACAACGGAAGGGGCATATCCTTCCCAGCCATAACAACGGAAGGGGCATATCCTTCCCAGCCAAAACAACGGAAGGGGCATATCCTTCCCAGCCATAAGTCGACTCGATACCTAGGGATCCACTAGTACAGTCAGGACTTGTCACAATATTTCATGTGACCAACAAAGCTAGATAAATAGCTATCAACACATTTATATTTCAAAATGCCATTTTCCAGACCAACTGCTGGTAAGAAAGATAATCATAAAATCAGTTTATATACATTCTTTAAATAAGCCACCAACATGGGCAAGTAAAACAACCTTTTACTTCTGATAAGGCGGAACCCGTCATTTTAGTCAAAACTGATCGGGAACCCCGAAAATCACCAAAAACTTCATTTATATCAAAATGTTTAGAACATAAAATCATACCGTAGAAATACTTCAGATTTCACAAATAAGAATTTTGACATGTATAAAGTTTGTAAAATGGTAGTAGGAACTCACCGATAGGTTTTCGGAATAAAACCCGGAAAACCAGATAACGATCACGACGTAGAGGTGAAGCTTAAAACACTGATCCCTCGCTAGAAACACCGAAAACTAGCAACTAAGCTAGTCTTGAAGATCAAAGAAGAAAAAGGAGAGAAAAAGAAAAGAAGAGAGAGAGAGAACCTGAGATTTGAGATATTTAGAAATATCTCATAACTCAAGATAATAAAGCAATCCACAAAAGTGGTCTGACAGGGCGCACGACCCGTGCGCCCTCAAGGAAGGGAATGCGCACGACCCGTGCGCATGCACTGTGCCTCGGCTCTGGATCCTACGCACGACCCGTGCGTCCTGTAGACAACCCCAAAATCTTCCTTTTTCTCAACATCCTCGCAAAACAACGAAATTCGGGGTGTTACACACGAAGATTTAAATAATCATGCTGATCCGAATGAACCACCAATAATAAATACTGATGATGAGGAACAAAACATTTTTCGGTTAGCAAATTCCAAAGATGGTGGTATTATGTCTTACGCTGTTCCTGTTTTAACCCAATTGCATCCAGGAATTCTTAAACCAACTTTGCAAACCCATCATTTTGAATTAAAACCGATAATGTTTCAGATGCTGCAAACTAACGGCCAGTACGCTGGTTTGCCAGCTGAAGATCCTCATTCTCACCTTCGGTCTTTCATGGAAATTACAGATTCTTTTAAACTGCCTGGTGTACAAGACGATGCTCTAAAATTAAAACTTTTTCCGTACTCTCTAAGAGATAGAGCAAGGTCTTGGTACAACTCGTTGAAACCAGATTCTATAATTATATGGACCCAAATGGCAGAAAAGTTTATGAAAAAATATTTTCCACCCACGAGGAATGCTAAGTCCAGAAATGAAATTTGCACTTTTAGACAAATGGACGATGAAGCAGTCCCTGATGCATGGGATAGGTACAAGGAACTATTGAGAAAATGCCCTCATCATGGCATTTCGTACTGCATTCAGCTAGAGACGTTTTACAGTGGTTTAAATATTGTTGCTAAACAAATGCTCGTTGCTACTGCGCACGTAGCTTTCACAACTTGTACCTACAATGAAGGATATGAAATCCTTGAAAAAATTTCAAACAACAATGGTCAATGGGCTGATCCACATGCTTTACCTAGAAAGGCAGCAGGGGTACAAGACACAGATGCTTATGCATTATTATCTTCACAGCTGCCGACGTGGCTTCTTTAATAAAAAATCTTAACGTTGTGCAAGTTAATACCGTGGCGCCTACCCCTACTGTGCAGTCTATTCAGTGCACCTATTGTGGAGAGGATCATCACTTTGAACATTGTCCTGGAAATCCTGAGAGAGTAAATTATGTCAGCAGTAACAATAAGGGTGGACCTTTTTCTCAAACTTACAGTCCTGAATGGAGAAACCATCCGAATTTTTCTTGGCACAGTCCTGCCCTAAATCCACCACCACCAAAGTTGCACGGACAACCAATTTTCATCAGCAGTCTCATCACAGACCTCAAAATAACCAACATGGGAATTTTCAGAATAATCAACCTGGTTATCAACAAAAGTCAAACCAGCATGCCGACTCATCTACTTCCTTGAAAGCAATGATGAAAGCGTTCATGACCCAAACACAGGCATCAATTAAAAATCTGGAGACCCAGGTGGGTCAAATGGCTTTGGAAATAAGAAAACGTCCTTCAGGTTCTCTCCCTAGTGACACAGAAATACCTCAGAGAATCGGAAAAGCCCGTCGTGGAGTTTTGAATATGATGGTGGTTATTGCGCATCATTTGAGAATTACATGTTTTGAGTGCATTGGTCATTCAATTGGAGTCATGTATTGTTATAGACTGTAATGTAATTGATCCATAGGCATATGAGTCGGTCTTTATTATTTTAAGAAAAGGGCTATTGTTTCCATGTTGGGACCATAATTAGTCATGGGATTATTGAGGGCCTTATGGTGCGGGCTCGTGGAGTCTAACATTTGGCCTTGGGCCCGTGATGTAATTTATGAGTCTATTTTTATGGGATAGTTATTTCCCATTTGTAGCTAGTTGAGACATTGGGTCCTCAGGGGCAACTTAGTACGGTTATGTGGAGTCGTATATTAGCCATGAGCCGTAAATGTAATCCTAGTGAATGAACATGATTAGGATCCTCTGGTGCCCTAATCCACATCTTAGTACGAGTCGGCGAGCTCGTGGCCATGTGTAACACCTTAAAAATTCGGGTAATTTTAAAAATGAAATTTCGGCAATATGACATTTGTATTTGG
The DNA here is from genome assembly GCA_023525745.1 of Arctium lappa. Classification (NCBI taxonomy): domain Eukaryota; kingdom Viridiplantae; phylum Streptophyta; class Magnoliopsida; order Asterales; family Asteraceae; genus Arctium; species Arctium lappa. The sequence goes on along the minus strand of CM042057.1, from coordinate 76,407,503 downwards.
AGCAAAAGGGTAAAAGTATATGCGTTTACAAAACCTGTATATGAATCATGGGAAATCGACAACAAACTAATCTAAACCATTTCTATCTAGATTACATAGGTTGTCAACCCAAATCCCCAAAAATGAGTAAATTGTTTTAAACGTCAAGACTATAATATCTATCATCTAAAAAATGGCTCGAGTCCACGCTCGTCACTCAAACCTTCGAGAACCCACCACTAAGGGAACCTGTTATACATGACATTAGAGAAAAAGTGTTAGGCTTAAAGCCTAGTGAGGACATACAATTTATATGACAATTTATGAAAATAATTTAAATGCAACTGTAAGAAACCCTTTTCACTATAAACATTTGTAAAAGATTTGATATGTACATAGTGGCCTTGCGGTACACAAAAACATCTTGCGATGACGTGGGAGACCCGATTTTTCCAAGGATCGTGGCGGAACACAAAAGTAGGCCACTCTCCGAGTTGTGAGCTCAATGCTTGGAACCATGGCCATGAACAACGTCGGTTCGTACTCAGATGTGGGGGAGATCAAACCAAGGATCCAAGCTATACTCATTCACTAGGATTACATTTACGGCCCATGACTAGTAACCGGTCCCACATAACCGTACCAAATTGCCTCCGAGGACCCAATGTCTCAACTAGCTACATAAGGGGAAAGATATCCCAACGATAGTCGACTCAATGCCTATGGATCCACTAGTAGTAGTCTGGACTTGTCACAATTTCATTTGTGACTAATAGAAGGCAAATGTAGCCTTTAATATCCTTTATTTCCAAAAATGCATTCATATGTTTAACTGCTGATAAGAATTTACAAAATCCAAACATAAGAGTGAGAATCATAAAATGAGAATATATATTTTCTTTCAAATAATCCACCTATGAATGCAAGTATGATCATTGTTCCATCTTATTAGTTGAAAGGGGTAAAAACCCTAAAATCTCCCAAAATATAAATTAGGTCAAAATCTTATAAATATGAACTATAATCAAAGGAGATGAGTAGGAGTTTAAAATATAAAGTTTTGACATGTATAAGGTTTAAGAAAAGAAGTATGTACTCACAATAGGATTTATTCTAAACCCTAGCACAATTCTAGATGTAGAGGAGATTGGATTCTTGAACTTGAGAGCTTGAGATCTTCTCACCACAAGCTTGACAACCCTAGGAATAACCATTAATGAACTTAGAGCTTCCTTTTAATAGAAGTAAAAGAAGATTGGTGAAGAAACTTACCTAGGGCACTAAGAAATCGCACCTTAAAGCTCTAGAGTTGCAACAAATGAGAAATAAATCAGTTTGGTCGATTTTATACTCAAACACCCCCGACTGCGACCCTGCCCCGCGAGAGTGACACTGGTCACAATCGCGGGGCACTATTTCCCGCTTCAAAGAACTTTCGGTACATCTCCAGCGATAGTGCCCCACGATAGTGACGCTTGTCACTATCGCGGGCACAATCGCGCCGATTGTACCGCGAGTTCCCAACTACCTCCGCGATTATGCCACGACGATAGTGACAAGGTCACTGTCGTGTGGCACTGTCGCCGAATACCCCCTCGGCCTCCGAAATCAGATTTCAAGCCATGACACACTCGAGGCTAGGATCCAAAGATGAATGTAAACTCTTAACGGGGATTCATACTAAAAGGAGGGAAAATATGGGGAAGAGAATGAAGGAATTACCTTACCGAAAAATCCAGGTGTTACAATCCTCCCCAACTTGGAAATGATTTCGTCCCCGAATTCCCAACTACTAGAAAAGATGAGCATATGTTTGCCTCATATCCTCCTCGGCTTCCCACGTCACATTGGTACCGCGATGATGCTTCCATTGCACTTTGACCATAGTGACTTCTTTGTGGCGAAGTTTCTTTGACTTTTTCTCCAAAATAGATTCAGGTTCTTCAACACAACGGTTACCCTCGTCCACTCTAATCTCGGAAAGAGGAATGACGCTTTCTTGTTCCGCCAAACACTTCCGAAGATAACAAATATGGAACATGTTGTGAATCCCGTTCATCTCCGGTGAAAGTTCCAATTGGTAGGCTTGCAAGCCTCCACGCTTAAGCACTTTGAATGGTCCGAGGAAACGGGGACTCAACTTCCCACGTTTTCTGAACCGAATGATGCCCTTCCATGGAGACATCTTTAACATCACCTGATCGCCCACTTGGAACTCTATTGGCCGCCTCTTCTTATCGGCGTAGCTCTTTTGTCGATCTTGGGCTGCTTTCAACCTTTCCCGAATACCTTTGACCTTGTCGGTCGTCTCTTGCACAATTTTGGGTCCGACAAATTGCTTCTCTCCTGCTTCAAGCCAACACACGGGAGTTCTGCACTTCCGCCCGTATAAGGCCTCAAACGGGGCCATTCCGATACTCGAGTGGTAGCGATTATTGTAAGTGAACTCCACCAAAGGTAGGCGAGTGTCCCAACTACCCCCGAAGTCGATAACGCAAGACCTTAGCATGTCTTCAAGCGTTTGGATCATTCTCTCGCTTTGTCCGTCGGTTTGTGGATGGTAAGTCGTACTCAACTTCACGCGCATACTAAGTTCCTTCTGCAAGTCATCCCAAAAATTTGAAGTGAACCAACTGTCATAATCCGATACAATAGACAAGGGCACTCCATGCCTCGAAACCACCTCATCGATGTAAAGCTTTGCTAACTTGTCAATCGGTAGTGTCTGACGCATTGCCAAGAAATGAGAGCTCTTGGTCAACCGATCAACTATCACCCATATGGTATCGTGACCACAAAGAGTTTTGGGCAATTTAGTCACGAAGTCCATGGTAATATGATCCCATTTTCATTTGGGGATCTCCAAGGATTGAAGGCTCCCGTACGGTCGTTGATGTTCGGCCTTCACTTGCAAACATGTCACACAACGCTCTACGTAACGTGCCACGTCAAGCTTCATCACATGCCACCAATAGTGTAACTTCAAATCCCGATACATCTTTGTACTCTCCGGATGGATGGAGTACTTGGACTTATGGGCATCTTCGAGAAGAAGTTCTCGATTGCCCCCAACCTTAGGCACCCACACACGACCGTTGAACAATTTTACTCCACGACTATCTTCCGTTAAGAGCAAACGTTGTTTTGTCATGACTTCCTCCTTGAAATTTTCCTCCAACAAGGCTTCTACTTGAGAAGCCTTGATCTTATCTATGAGACTCGACACGAGCTCGATTCTTAAGAGGGTAGCCCGAATGCTCCCGCTATAGTCCTTCTGACTCAAAGCATCGGCCACTACATTTGCCTTACCGGGATGGTAAATCAACTCACAATCGTAGTCTTTGAGTAACTCGAGCCACCGCCTTTGCCTCATGTTCAACTCCTTTTGATCGAAAACATACTTCAAACTTTTATGATCTGTGTAGAGAGTACATTTCGTGCCATAGAGGTAGTGTCGCCAAAGTTTCAAAGCGAACACCACCACCGCCAACTCCAGATCATGGGTAGGATAGTTCTTTTCATGAAACTTGAGTTGCCTCGATGCGTAAGAGATTACCTTGCCTCTTTGCATCAACACACAACCCAACCCCATCTTCGAAGCGTTGCTATAAACCACAAAGTCTTCCGATCCTTCAGGTAACGATAAAATTGGGGCTTCACACAACTTCTTCTGTAAGGTCCGAAACGCCTTCTCTTGCGTTTCGGTCCAAACGAACTTCACATTCTTCCTAGTCAAAGCCGTCAAGGAAGAAATGATGTTGGAGAAGTCTTGGATGAATCTCCGATAATAGCCCGCCAAACCCAAGAAGCTTCGGATTTCGGACGGACTCTTGGAGGGGTCCACCTTCACCCCGTCTCGAGTGACAACGTGACCCAAGAATTGAACTTTATCAAGCCAAAAGTCGCATTTGGAAAATTTGGCATACAATCTCTCTTTCCTCAACACTTCTAGAACTTCACGAAGGTGTTGCTCGTGTTCTAACTCATTCTTGGAATACACGAGTATGTCATCAATGAATACGATGACCGACTTGTCGAGGAACGATCGGCACACTCTATTCATCAAATCCATAAACACCGTCGGTGCATTCGTTAGACCAAACGGCATTACGAGGAATTCGTAATGGCCGTAACTTGTTTTAAAGGTCGTCTTTGAGACGTCTTCTCCCTTCACCTTCACTTGGTGGTATCCCGAACGTAAGTCGATCTTAGAGAAACACCCCGTTCCTTGGAGTTGATCGAATAAGTCGTCTATCCTCAGAAGCGGGTACTTGTTCTTCACCGTTGCCTTGTTCAACTCACGGTAATCGATGCATATTCTCATCGTGTCATCCTTCTTCTTGAAAAACAAGACCAGAGCTCCCCAAGGCGACGAACTCGGTCTTATGAAACGCTTCTCCAAAAGTTCTTGGAGTTGAGCCATCATCTCTTGCATCTCAGATGGCGCCAATCGGTAAGGGGATCTAGCAATAGGAGTCGCTTCCGGCACGAAATCAATCCGGAACTCCACTTGGCGGTCGGGTGGTAACCCGGGCAAGTCATCCGGAAAGACGTCGGGAAACTCGCGCACCACCCTCACGTCTTTGAGCTCCTTCTTCTCGAGTTTAGCGTCTATCACATAAGCTAGAAAGGATGAACATCCTTTCACCAAGCACTTTCGCTCCTTAACCATGGTGATAACCGCCACATCACCTTTCTTTCTTTCTCCATAAACTAACACCATCTCTTTGTCCAACATAGGGAGTCAGATTAGTTTCTTGGAGCATAGGATTTCGGCATGATTGTCTGCCAACCAATCCATACCGACCACTACGTCGAATCCACCAATGACCATTGGCATCAAATTGATTAAAAATTTCCTCTCTTCAATACCAATGGTACAATCTTTTAAGACGTCACGGATTATCACTTGACTACCATTAGCTATCTCGACCACTAAAACATTTTCTAGACTACTAGTGGGCATAACAAGCTTCTCACGAAACAAATCAGATATGAAAGAGAAACTGTCACCTGAATCGAAAAGTACACGAACGAGTACGGAGTTTAGGAGAAACGTACCCGATACCACGTCGGTGGATGTTTTGGCCTCTTCGGCCGTCATCTGGAATGCTCTTCCCGGAACCCTCGGAGGATTCTCCTCTTCTCCGATACATACCCGATTTGAGTTTCGGGCAATCTCTCTTCACGTGCCTCGGTGCCTTGCACTCGAAGCAAATAATCCCCTTTATCGGGCAGTCCCAGATGGCGTGATCAGACTTCCCACACTTGGAACATGAGCGGGGGGAGGTGTTACAACTGCCATGGTGCTTGCTCTGACACTTTTGGCACCACCTAGCTTCCTGTCGGTTGCCAAAATTTCGGTTTCCGACAAACGGTCGAGACTTCTTGAGAGGCCCATAATTGTTTTCCCATTTCCTCTTGTCTCCTACTACCGCCACTTTCTCCGGTTTGCCTCTAGCATAAACTTCTTCCATAAACTGGGCTTCCTCTATCGTCTCACGGAGGTTAGAAGCCTTAGAGTTGCGGACCATAAACATCATGTCCGCTGGCAGGCCTTTGAGGTAGGCCTTAATCTTCTCTTTTTTTGTTGGGGCCACGTGCTCCACCAAACCCATCTTCTCCATAAATTGACGAGTGTACTCTCTCACTGTCAAGTTCCCCTTTTCAAGAGACCGAAACTCCGCTTCAATACGGTCCATGGCCCTCTCGCTGCAATACTCTTCCAAGATTTTCTTCTTGAACTCGGCCCATGTTAATTGAGCCAAAACAGTAGGAGAGAGGGTGGACTGAGTGACATTCCACCATGTGAGTGCGATATCTCTGAGCAATTGAGAACCTCACCTCACTCTTTGGTCGTCTCCGCACTCAGATGAGCCGAAGGCCTGTTCGACCGCTTGGATCCATTTCACGCATGCAACCGGGTCTTCAGAACCAAAGAAATCCGGTGGTCCATAACCTATAAAAGATTTATAGGAGAAACTTTTCCCACTTTTCTGAGTACCAACAATCTTATGCTCTTCAGTTCTGCATCTGTTCCCGGTGCCACCAGAACCAACCACGATGTTCTCTGCAACCGCCTCATGTCTCTTGAGGCTAGCATCGCGATCCTCCAGCATTTTCAGAAACGCCTCTTGCTGCTTCTCCATAGCCGACGTCACCATTTGCATGACGCTGGCCATCATGTCAGCTTGAGGGTTTGCCTCTTGAACAACCGGGTTTGTGGATGCCAAGTCCACTTTAGGCACCTGCTCCAACTCTCCCGTGAATATCAGCGGCATACCAGGAGGAGCGACAGTCACCGCCCTAACCACCGGATTTCGTTCGGGAGAACTATCATCGCGTAGATCTCCGTCGCCTAACGACCGACTACGGGTGTTCACCATAATGGAGTAATGGCTACCACACAAGCACGAGAAATAGTAAGAGGAAGGTTCACAAGATAAAGCATGATAGAAACGTACTATTACATTTACCAATAATCATAACAATCGTAAAACAAGTGCACTCACGTAAAACATCCTCATAATAACGTTAGCTAAGTGAAATTATGAACATATAATACGTAAGAGTTCCCGTTTCCGTCACTACAACTCTCGATTAACATAATTTCCGTAGAATCTGAGACCAACCCATCTTAAAAGTTCTACCCATCTCACAAATCATTACTTAGTAATCTCAGTCTAAGTCTAGACATCTTACATTTATGTCTAGTTCACTTAAACTAGAGCTCTGATACCAACTTGTAACACCATAAAAATTCGAGTAATTTTAAAAATTGAAATTTCGGCAATATGACATTTGTATTTGGAGCAAAAGGGTAAAAGTATATGCGTTTACAAAACCTGTATATGAATCATGGGAAATCGACAACAAACTAATCTAAACCATTTCTATCTAGATTACATAGGTTGTCAACCCAAATCCCCAAAAATGAGTAAATTGTTTTAAACGTCAAGACTATAATATCTATCATCTAAAAAATGGCTCGAGTCCACGCTCGTCACTCAAACCTTCGAGAACCCACCACTAAGGGAACCTGTTATACATGACATTAGAGAAAAAGTGTTAGGCTTAAAGCCTAGTGAGGACATACAATTTATATGACAATTTATGAAAATAATTTAAATGCAACTGTAAGAAACCCTTTTCACTATAAACATTTGTAAAAGATTTGATATGTACATAGTGGCCTTGCGGTACACAAAAACATCTTGCGATGACGTGGGAGACCCGATTTTTCCAAGGATCGTGGCGGAACACAAAAGTAGGCCACTCTCCGAGTTGTGAGCTCAATGCTTGGAACCATGGCCATGAACAACGTCGGTTCGTACTCAGATGTGGGGGAGATCAAACCAAGGATCCAAGCTATACTCATTCACTAGGATTACATTTACGGCCCATGACTAGTAACCGGTCCCACATAACCGTACCAAATTGCCTCCGAGGACCCAATGTCTCAACTAGCTACATAAGGGGAAAGATATCCCAACGATAGTCGACTCAATGCCTATGGATCCACTAGTAGTAGTCTGGACTTGTCACAATTTCATTTGTGACTAATAGAAGGCAAATGTAGCCTTTAATATCCTTTATTTCCAAAAATGCATTCATATGTTTAACTGCTGATAAGAATTTACAAAATCCAAACATAAGAGTGAGAATCATAAAATGAGAATATATATTTTCTTTCAAATAATCCACCTATGAATGCAAGTATGATCATTGTTCCATCTTATTAGTTGAAAGGGGTAAAAACCCTAAAATCTCCCAAAATATAAATTAGGTCAAAATCTTATAAATATGAACTATAATCAAAGGAGATGAGTAGGAGTTTAAAATATAAAGTTTTGACATGTATAAGGTTTAAGAAAAGAAGTATGTACTCACAATAGGATTTATTCTAAACCCTAGCACAATTCTAGATGTAGAGGAGATTGGATTCTTGAACTTGAGAGCTTGAGATCTTCTCACCACAAGCTTGACAACCCTAGGAATAACCATTAATGAACTTAGAGCTTCCTTTTAATAGAAGTAAAAGAAGATTGGTGAAGAAACTTACCTAGGGCACTAAGAAATCGCACCTTAAAGCTCTAGAGTTGCAACAAATGAGAAATAAATCAGTTTGGTCGATTTTATACTCAAACACCCCCGACTGCGACCCTGCCCCGCGAGAGTGACACTGGTCACAATCGCGGGGCACTATTTCCCGCTTCAAAGAACTTTCGGTACATCTCCAGCGATAGTGCCCCACGATAGTGACGCTTGTCACTATCGCGGGCACAATCGCGCCGATTGTACCGCGAGTTCCCAACTACCTCCGCGATTATGCCACGACGATAGTGACAAGGTCACTGTCGTGTGGCACTGTCGCCGAATACCCCCTCGGCCTCCGAAATCAGATTTCAAGCCATGACACACTCGAGGCTAGGATCCAAAGATGAATGTAAACTCTTAACGGGGATTCATACTAAAAGGAGGGAAAATATGGGGAAGAGAATGAAGGAATTACCTTACCGAAAAATCCAGGTGTTACAATCCTCCCCAACTTGGAAATGATTTCGTCCCCGAATTCCCAACTACTAGAAAAGATGAGCATATGTTTGCCTCATATCCTCCTCGGCTTCCCACGTCACATTGGTACCGCGATGATGCTTCCATTGCACTTTGACCATAGTGACTTCTTTGTGGCGAAGTTTCTTTGACTTTTTCTCCAAAATAGATTCAGGTTCTTCAACACAACGGTTACCCTCGTCCACTCTAATCTCGGAAAGAGGAATGACGCTTTCTTGTTCCGCCAAACACTTCCGAAGATAACAAATATGGAACATGTTGTGAATCCCGTTCATCTCCGGTGAAAGTTCCAATTGGTAGGCTTGCAAGCCTCCACGCTTAAGCACTTTGAATGGTCCGAGGAAACGGGGACTCAACTTCCCACGTTTTCTGAACCGAATGATGCCCTTCCATGGAGACATCTTTAACATCACCTGATCGCCCACTTGGAACTCTATTGGCCGCCTCTTCTTATCGGCGTAGCTCTTTTGTCGATCTTGGGCTGCTTTCAACCTTTCCCGAATACCTTTGACCTTGTCGGTCGTCTCTTGCACAATTTTGGGTCCGACAAATTGCTTCTCTCCTGCTTCAAGCCAACACACGGGAGTTCTGCACTTCCGCCCGTATAAGGCCTCAAACGGGGCCATTCCGATACTCGAGTGGTAGCGATTATTGTAAGTGAACTCCACCAAAGGTAGGCGAGTGTCCCAACTACCCCCGAAGTCGATAACGCAAGACCTTAGCATGTCTTCAAGCGTTTGGATCATTCTCTCGCTTTGTCCGTCGGTTTGTGGATGGTAAGTCGTACTCAACTTCACGCGCATACTAAGTTCCTTCTGCAAGTCATCCCAAAAATTTGAAGTGAACCAACTGTCATAATCCGATACAATAGACAAGGGCACTCCATGCCTCGAAACCACCTCATCGATGTAAAGCTTTGCTAACTTGTCAATCGGTAGTGTCTGACGCATTGCCAAGAAATGAGAGCTCTTGGTCAACCGATCAACTATCACCCATATGGTATCGTGACCACAAAGAGTTTTGGGCAATTTAGTCACGAAGTCCATGGTAATATGATCCCATTTTCATTTGGGGATCTCCAAGGATTGAAGGCTCCCGTACGGTCGTTGATGTTCGGCCTTCACTTGCAAACATGTCACACAACGCTCTACGTAACGTGCCACGTCAAGCTTCATCACATGCCACCAATAGTGTAACTTCAAATCCCGATACATCTTTGTACTCTCCGGATGGATGGAGTACTTGGACTTATGGGCATCTTCGAGAAGAAGTTCTCGATTGCCCCCAACCTTAGGCACCCACACACGACCGTTGAACAATTTTACTCCACGACTATCTTCCGTTAAGAGCAAACGTTGTTTTGTCATGACTTCCTCCTTGAAATTTTCCTCCAACAAGGCTTCTACTTGAGAAGCCTTGATCTTATCTATGAGACTCGACACGAGCTCGATTCTTAAGAGGGTAGCCCGAATGCTCCCGCTATAGTCCTTCTGACTCAAAGCATCGGCCACTACATTTGCCTTACCGGGATGGTAAATCAACTCACAATCGTAGTCTTTGAGTAACTCGAGCCACCGCCTTTGCCTCATGTTCAACTCCTTTTGATCGAAAACATACTTCAAACTTTTATGATCTGTGTAGAGAGTACATTTCGTGCCATAGAGGTAGTGTCGCCAAAGTTTCAAAGCGAACACCACCACCGCCAACTCCAGATCATGGGTAGGATAGTTCTTTTCATGAAACTTGAGTTGCCTCGATGCGTAAGAGATTACCTTGCCTCTTTGCATCAACACACAACCCAACCCCATCTTCGAAGCGTTGCTATAAACCACAAAGTCTTCCGATCCTTCAGGTAACGATAAAATTGGGGCTTCACACAACTTCTTCTGTAAGGTCCGAAACGCCTTCTCTTGCGTTTCGGTCCAAACGAACTTCACATTCTTCCTAGTCAAAGCCGTCAAGGAAGAAATGATGTTGGAGAAGTCTTGGATGAATCTCCGATAATAGCCCGCCAAACCCAAGAAGCTTCGGATTTCGGACGGACTCTTGGAGGGGTCCACCTTCACCCCGTCTCGAGTGACAACGTGACCCAAGAATTGAACTTTATCAAGCCAAAAGTCGCATTTGGAAAATTTGGCATACAATCTCTCTTTCCTCAACACTTCTAGAACTTCACGAAGGTGTTGCTCGTGTTCTAACTCATTCTTGGAATACACGAGTATGTCATCAATGAATACGATGACCGACTTGTCGAGGAACGATCGGCACACTCTATTCATCAAATCCATAAACACCGTCGGTGCATTCGTTAGACCAAACGGCATTACGAGGAATTCGTAATGGCCGTAACTTGTTTTAAAGGTCGTCTTTGAGACGTCTTCTCCCTTCACCTTCACTTGGTGGTATCCCGAACGTAAGTCGATCTTAGAGAAACACCCCGTTCCTTGGAGTTGATCGAACAAGTCGTCTATCCTCAGAAGCGGGTACTTGTTCTTCACCGTTGCCTTGTTCAACTCACGGTAATCGATGCATATTCTCATCGTGTCATCCTTCTTCTTGAAAAACAAGACCAGAGCTCCCCAAGGCGACGAACTCGGTCTTATGAAACGCTTCTCCAAAAGTTCTTGGAGTTGAGCCATCATCTCTTGCATCTCAGATGGCGCCAATCGGTAAGGGGATCTAGCAATAGGAGTCGCTTCCGGCACGAAATCAATCCGGAACTCCACTTGGCGGTCGGGTGGTAACCCGGGCAAGTCATCCGGAAAGACGTCGGGAAACTCGCGCACCACCCTCACGTCTTTGAGCTCCTTCTTCTCGAGTTTAGCGTCTATCACATAAGCTAGAAAGGATGAACATCCTTTCACCAAGCACTTTCGCTCCTTAACCATGGTGATAACCGCCACATCACCTTTCTTTCTTTCTCCATAAACTAACACCATCTCTTTGTCCAACATAGGGAGTCAGATTAGTTTCTTGGAGCATAGGATTTCGGCATGATTGTCTGCCAACCAATCCATACCGACCACTACGTCGAATCCACCAATGACCATTGGCATCAAATTGATTAAAAATTTCCTCTCTTCAATACCAATGGTACAATCTTTTAAGACGTCACGGATTATCACTTGACTACCATTAGCTATCTCGACCACTAAAACATTTTCTAGACTACTAGTGGGCATAACAAGCTTCTCACGAAACAAATCAGATATGAAAGAGAAACTGTCACCTGAATCGAAAAGTACACGAACGAGTACGGAGTTTAGGAGAAACGTACCCGATACCACGTCGGTGGATGTTTTGGCCTCTTCGGCCGTCATCTGGAATGCTCTTCCCGGAACCCTCGGAGGATTCTCCTCTTCTCCGATACATACCCGATTTGAGTTTCGGGCAATCTCTCTTCACGTGCCTCGGTGCCTTGCACTCGAAGCAAATAATCCCCTTTATCGGGCAGTCCCAGATGGCGTGATCAGACTTCCCACACTTGGAACATGAGCGGGGGGAGGTGTTACAACTGCCATGGTGCTTGCTCTGACACTTTTGGCACCACCTAGCTTCCTGTCGGTTGCCAAAATTTCGGTTTCCGACAAACGGTCGAGACTTCTTGAGAGGCCCATAATTGTTTTCCCATTTCCTCTTGTCTCCTACTACCGCCACTTTCTCCGGTTTGCCTCTAGCATAAACTTCTTCCATAAACTGGGCTTCCTCTATCGTCTCACGGAGGTTAGAAGCCTTAGAGTTGCGGACCATAAACATCATGTCCGCTGGCAGGCCTTTGAGGTAGGCCTTAATCTTCTCTTTTTTTGTTGGGGCCACGTGCTCCACCAAACCCATCTTCTCCATAAATTGACGAGTGTACTCTCTCACTGTCAAGTTCCCCTTTTCAAGAGACCGAAACTCCGCTTCAATACGGTCCATGGCCCTCTCGCTGCAATACTCTTCCAAGATTTTCTTCTTGAACTCGGCCCATGTTAATTGAGCCAAAACAGTAGGAGAGAGGGTGGACTGAGTGACATTCCACCATGTGAGTGCGATATCTCTGAGCAATTGAGAACCTCACCTCACTCTTTGGTCGTCTCCGCACTCAGATGAGCCGAAGGCCTGTTCGACCGCTTGGATCCATTTCACGCATGCAACCGGGTCTTCAGAACCAAAGAAATCCGGTGGTCCATAACCTATAAAAGATTTATAGGAGAAACTTTTCCCACTTTTCTGAGTACCAACAATCTTATGCTCTTCAGTTCTGCATCTGTTCCCGGTGCCACCAGAACCAACCACGATGTTCTCTGCAACCGCCTCATGTCTCTTGAGGCTAGCATCGCGATCCTCCAGCATTTTCAGAAACGCCTCTTGCTGCTTCTCCATAGCCGACGTCACCATTTGCATGACGCTGGCCATCATGTCAGCTTGAGGGTTTGCCTCTTGAACAACCGGGTTTGTGGATGCCAAGTCCACTTTAGGCACCTGCTCCAACTCTCCCGTGAATATCAGCGGCATACCAGGAGGAGCGACAGTCACCGCCCTAACCACCGGATTTCGTTCGGGAGAACTATCATCGCGTAGATCTCCGTCGCCTAACGACCGACTACGGGTGTTCACCATAATGGAGTAATGGCTACCACACAAGCACGAGAAATAGTAAGAGGAAGGTTCACAAGATAAAGCATGATAGAAACGTACTATTACATTTACCAATAATCATAACAATCGTAAAACAAGTGCACTCACGTAAAACATCCTCATAATAACGTTAGCTAAGTGAAATTATGAACATATAATACGTAAGAGTTCCCGTTTCCGTCACTACAACTCTCGATTAACATAATTTCCGTAGAATCTGAGACCAACCCATCTTAAAAGTTCTACCCATCTCACAAATCATTACTTAGTAATCTCAGTCTAAGTCTAGACATCTTACATTTATGTCTAGTTCACTTAAACTAGAGCTCTGATACCAACTTGTAACACCATAAAAATTCGAGTAATTTTAAAAATTGAAATTTCGGCAATATGACATTTGTATTTGGAGCAAAAGGGTAAAAGTATATGCGTTTACAAAACCTGTATATGAATCATGGGAAATCGACAACAAACTAATCTAAACCATTTCTATCTAGATTACATAGGTTGTCAACCCAAATCCCCAAAAATGAGTAAATTGTTTTAAACGTCAAGACTATAATATCTATCATCTAAAAAATGGCTCGAGTCCACGCTCGTCACTCAAACCTTCGAGAACCCACCACTAAGGGAACCTGTTATACATGACATTAGAGAAAAAGTGTTAGGCTTAAAGCCTAGTGAGGACATACAATTTATATGACAATTTATGAAAATAATTTAAATGCAACTGTAAGAAACCCTTTTCACTATAAACATTTGTAAAAGATTTGATATGTACATAGTGGCCTTGCGGTACACAAAAACATCTTGCGATGACGTGGGAGACCCGATTTTTCCAAGGATCGTGGCGGAACACAAAAGTAGGCCACTCTCCGAGTTGTGAGCTCAATGCTTGGAACCATGGCCATGAACAACGTCGGTTCGTACTCAGATGTGGGGGAGATCAAACCAAGGATCCAAGCTATACTCATTCACTAGGATTACATTTACGGCCCATGACTAGTAACCGGTCCCACATAACCGTACCAAATTGCCTCCGAGGACCCAATGTCTCAACTAGCTACATAAGGGGAAAGATATCCCAACGATAGTCGACTCAATGCCTATGGATCCACTAGTAGTAGTCTGGACTTGTCACAATTTCATTTGTGACTAATAGAAGGCAAATGTAGCCTTTAATATCCTTTATTTCCAAAAATGCATTCATATGTTTAACTGCTGATAAGAATTTACAAAATCCAAACATAAGAGTGAGAATCATAAAATGAGAATATATATTTTCTTTCAAATAATCCACCTATGAATGCAAGTATGATCATTGTTCCATCTTATTAGTTGAAAGGGGTAAAAACCCTAAAATCTCCCAAAATATAAATTAGGTCAAAATCTTATAAATATGAACTATAATCAAAGGAGATGAGTAGGAGTTTAAAATATAAAGTTTTGACATGTATAAGGTTTAAGAAAAGAAGTATGTACTCACAATAGGATTTATTCTAAACCCTAGCACAATTCTAGATGTAGAGGAGATTGGATTCTTGAACTTGAGAGCTTGAGATCTTCTCACCACAAGCTTGACAACCCTAGGAATAACCATTAATGAACTTAGAGCTTCCTTTTAATAGAAGTAAAAGAAGATTGGTGAAGAAACTTACCTAGGGCACTAAGAAATCGCACCTTAAAGCTCTAGAGTTGCAACAAATGAGAAATAAATCAGTTTGGTCGATTTTATACTCAAACACCCCCGACTGCGACCCTGCCCCGCGAGAGTGACACTGGTCACAATCGCGGGGCACTATTTCCCGCTTCAAAGAACTTTCGGTACATCTCCAGCGATAGTGCCCCACGATAGTGACGCTTGTCACTATCGCGGGCACAATCGCGCCGATTGTACCGCGAGTTCCCAACTACCTCCGCGATTATGCCACGACGATAGTGACAAGGTCACTGTCGTGTGGCACTGTCGCCGAATACCCCCTCGGCCTCCGAAATCAGATTTCAAGCCATGACACACTCGAGGCTAGGATCCAAAGATGAATGTAAACTCTTAACGGGGATTCATACTAAAAGGAGGGAAAATATGGGGAAGAGAATGAAGGAATTACCTTACCGAAAAATCCAGGTGTTACAATCCTCCCCAACTTGGAAATGATTTCGTCCCCGAATTCCCAACTACTAGAAAAGATGAGCATATGTTTGCCTCATATCCTCCTCGGCTTCCCACGTCACATTGGTACCGCGATGATGCTTCCATTGCACTTTGACCATAGTGACTTCTTTGTGGCGAAGTTTCTTTGACTTTTTCTCCAAAATAGATTCAGGTTCTTCAACACAACGGTTACCCTCGTCCACTCTAATCTCGGAAAGAGGAATGACGCTTTCTTGTTCCGCCAAACACTTCCGAAGATAACAAATATGGAACATGTTGTGAATCCCGTTCATCTCCGGTGAAAGTTCCAATTGGTAGGCTTGCAAGCCTCCACGCTTAAGCACTTTGAATGGTCCGAGGAAACGGGGACTCAACTTCCCACGTTTTCTGAACCGAATGATGCCCTTCCATGGAGACATCTTTAACATCACCTGATCGCCCACTTGGAACTCTATTGGCCGCCTCTTCTTATCGGCGTAGCTCTTTTGTCGATCTTGGGCTGCTTTCAACCTTTCCCGAATACCTTTGACCTTGTCGGTCGTCTCTTGCACAATTTTGGGTCCGACAAATTGCTTCTCTCCTGCTTCAAGCCAACACACGGGAGTTCTGCACTTCCGCCCGTATAAGGCCTCAAACGGGGCCATTCCGATACTCGAGTGGTAGCGATTATTGTAAGTGAACTCCACCAAAGGTAGGCGAGTGTCCCAACTACCCCCGAAGTCGATAACGCAAGACCTTAGCATGTCTTCAAGCGTTTGGATCATTCTCTCGCTTTGTCCGTCGGTTTGTGGATGGTAAGTCGTACTCAACTTCACGCGCATACTAAGTTCCTTCTGCAAGTCATCCCAAAAATTTGAAGTGAACCAACTGTCATAATCCGATACAATAGACAAGGGCACTCCATGCCTCGAAACCACCTCATCGATGTAAAGCTTTGCTAACTTGTCAATCGGTAGTGTCTGACGCATTGCCAAGAAATGAGAGCTCTTGGTCAACCGATCAACTATCACCCATATGGTATCGTGACCACAAAGAGTTTTGGGCAATTTAGTCACGAAGTCCATGGTAATATGATCCCATTTTCATTTGGGGATCTCCAAGGATTGAAGGCTCCCGTACGGTCGTTGATGTTCGGCCTTCACTTGCAAACATGTCACACAACGCTCTACGTAACGTGCCACGTCAAGCTTCATCACATGCCACCAATAGTGTAACTTCAAATCCCGATACATCTTTGTACTCTCCGGATGGATGGAGTACTTGGACTTATGGGCATCTTCGAGAAGAAGTTCTCGATTGCCCCCAACCTTAGGCACCCACACACGACCGTTGAACAATTTTACTCCACGACTATCTTCCGTTAAGAGCAAACGTTGTTTTGTCATGACTTCCTCCTTGAAATTTTCCTCCAACAAGGCTTCTACTTGAGAAGCCTTGATCTTATCTATGAGACTCGACACGAGCTCGATTCTTAAGAGGGTAGCCCGAATGCTCCCGCTATAGTCCTTCTGACTCAAAGCATCGGCCACTACATTTGCCTTACCGGGATGGTAAATCAACTCACAATCGTAGTCTTTGAGTAACTCGAGCCACCGCCTTTGCCTCATGTTCAACTCCTTTTGATCGAAAACATACTTCAAACTTTTATGATCTGTGTAGAGAGTACATTTCGTGCCATAGAGGTAGTGTCGCCAAAGTTTCAAAGCGAACACCACCACCGCCAACTCCAGATCATGGGTAGGATAGTTCTTTTCATGAAACTTGAGTTGCCTCGATGCGTAAGAGATTACCTTGCCTCTTTGCATCAACACACAACCCAACCCCATCTTCGAAGCGTTGCTATAAACCACAAAGTCTTCCGATCCTTCAGGTAACGATAAAATTGGGGCTTCACACAACTTCTTCTGTAAGGTCCGAAACGCCTTCTCTTGCGTTTCGGTCCAAACGAACTTCACATTCTTCCTAGTCAAAGCCGTCAAGGAAGAAATGATGTTGGAGAAGTCTTGGATGAATCTCCGATAATAGCCCGCCAAACCCAAGAAGCTTCGGATTTCGGACGGACTCTTGGAGGGGTCCACCTTCACCCCGTCTCGAGTGACAACGTGACCCAAGAATTGAACTTTATCAAGCCAAAAGTCGCATTTGGAAAATTTGGCATACAATCTCTCTTTCCTCAACACTTCTAGAACTTCACGAAGGTGTTGCTCGTGTTCTAACTCATTCTTGGAATACACGAGTATGTCATCAATGAATACGATGACCGACTTGTCGAGGAACGATCGGCACACTCTATTCATCAAATCCATAAACACCGTCGGTGCATTCGTTAGACCAAACGGCATTACGAGGAATTCGTAATGGCCGTAACTTGTTTTAAAGGTCGTCTTTGAGACGTCTTCTCCCTTCACCTTCACTTGGTGGTATCCCGAACGTAAGTCGATCTTAGAGAAACACCCCGTTCCTTGGAGTTGATCGAACAAGTCGTCTATCCTCAGAAGCGGGTACTTGTTCTTCACCGTTGCCTTGTTCAACTCACGGTAATCGATGCATATTCTCATCGTGTCATCCTTCTTCTTGAAAAACAAGACCAGAGCTCCCCAAGGCGACGAACTCGGTCTTATGAAACGCTTCTCCAAAAGTTCTTGGAGTTGAGCCATCATCTCTTGCATCTCAGATGGCGCCAATCGGTAAGGGGATCTAGCAATAGGAGTCGCTTCCGGCACGAAATCAATCCGGAACTCCACTTGGCGGTCGGGTGGTAACCCGGGCAAGTCATCCGGAAAGACGTCGGGAAACTCGCGCACCACCCTCACGTCTTTGAGCTCCTTCTTCTCGAGTTTAGCGTCTATCACATAAGCTAGAAAGGATGAACATCCTTTCACCAAGCACTTTCGCTCCTTAACCATGGTGATAACCGCCACATCACCTTTCTTTCTTTCTCCATAAACTAACACCATCTCTTTGTCCAACATAGGGAGTCAGATTAGTTTCTTGGAGCATAGGATTTCGGCATGATTGTCTGCCAACCAATCCATACCGACCACTACGTCGAATCCACCAATGACCATTGGCATCAAATTGATTAAAAATTTCCTCTCTTCAATACCAATGGTACAATCTTTTAAGACGTCACGGATTATCACTTGACTACCATTAGCTATCTCGACCACTAAAACATTTTCTAGACTACTAGTGGGCATAACAAGCTTCTCACGAAACAAATCAGATATGAAAGAGAAACTGTCACCTGAATCGAAAAGTACACGAACGAGTACGGAGTTTAGGAGAAACGTACCCGATACCACGTCGGTGGATGTTTTGGCCTCTTCGGCCGTCATCTGGAATGCTCTTCCCGGAACCCTCGGAGGATTCTCCTCTTCTCCGATACATACCCGATTTGAGTTTCGGGCAATCTCTCTTCACGTGCCTCGGTGCCTTGCACTCGAAGCAAATAATCCCCTTTATCGGGCAGTCCCAGATGGCGTGATCAGACTTCCCACACTTGGAACATGAGCGGGGGGAGGTGTTACAACTGCCATGGTGCTTGCTCTGACACTTTTGGCACCACCTAGCTTCCTGTCGGTTGCCAAAATTTCGGTTTCCGACAAACGGTCGAGACTTCTTGAGAGGCCCATAATTGTTTTCCCATTTCCTCTTGTCTCCTACTACCGCCACTTTCTCCGGTTTGCCTCTAGCATAAACTTCTTCCATAAACTGGGCTTCCTCTATCGTCTCACGGAGGTTAGAAGCCTTAGAGTTGCGGACCATAAACATCATGTCCGCTGGCAGGCCTTTGAGGTAGGCCTTAATCTTCTCTTTTTTTGTTGGGGCCACGTGCTCCACCAAACCCATCTTCTCCATAAATTGACGAGTGTACTCTCTCACTGTCAAGTTCCCCTTTTCAAGAGACCGAAACTCCGCTTCAATACGGTCCATGGCCCTCTCGCTGCAATACTCTTCCAAGATTTTCTTCTTGAACTCGGCCCATGTTAATTGAGCCAAAACAGTAGGAGAGAGGGTGGACTGAGTGACATTCCACCATGTGAGTGCGATATCTCTGAGCAATTGAGAACCTCACCTCACTCTTTGGTCGTCTCCGCACTCAGATGAGCCGAAGGCCTGTTCGACCGCTTGGATCCATTTCACGCATGCAACCGGGTCTTCAGAACCAAAGAAATCCGGTGGTCCATAACCTATAAAAGATTTATAGGAGAAACTTTTCCCACTTTTCTGAGTACCAACAATCTTATGCTCTTCAGTTCTGCATCTGTTCCCGGTGCCACCAGAACCAACCACGATGTTCTCTGCAACCGCCTCATGTCTCTTGAGGCTAGCATCGCGATCCTCCAGCATTTTCAGAAACGCCTCTTGCTGCTTCTCCATAGCCGACGTCACCATTTGCATGACGCTGGCCATCATGTCAGCTTGAGGGTTTGCCTCTTGAACAACCGGGTTTGTGGATGCCAAGTCCACTTTAGGCACCTGCTCCAACTCTCCCGTGAATATCAGCGACATACCAGGAGGAGCGACAGTCACCGCCCTAACCACCGGATTTCGTTCGGGAGAACTATCATCGCGTAGATCTCCGTCGCCTAACGACCGACTACGGGTGTTCACCATAATGGAGTAATGGCTACCACACAAGCACGAGAAATAGTAAGAGGAAGGTTCACAAGATAAAGCATGATAGAAACGTACTATTACATTTACCAATAATCATAACAATCGTAAAACAAGTGCACTCACGTAAAACATCCTCATAATAACGTTAGCTAAGTGAAATTATGAACATATAATACGTAAGAGTTCCCGTTTCCGTCACTACAACTCTCGATTAACATAATTTCCGTAGAATCTGAGACCAACCCATCTTAAAAGTTCTACCCATCTCACAAATCATTACTTAGTAATCTCAGTCTAAGTCTAGACATCTTACATTTATGTCTAGTTCACTTAAACTAGAGCTCTGATACCAACTTGTAACACCATAAAAATTCGAGTAATTTTAAAAATTGAAATTTCGGCAATATGACATTTGTATTTGGAGCAAAAGGGTAAAAGTATATGCGTTTACAAAACCTGTATATGAATCATGGGAAATCGACAACAAACTAATCTAAACCATTTCTATCTAGATTACATAGGTTGTCAACCCAAATCCCCAAAAATGAGTAAATTGTTTTAAACGTCAAGACTATAATATCTATCATCTAAAAAATGGCTCGAGTCCACGCTCGTCACTCAAACCTTCGAGAACCCACCACTAAGGGAACCTGTTATACATGACATTAGAGAAAAAGTGTTAGGCTTAAAGCCTAGTGAGGACATACAATTTATATGACAATTTATGAAAATAATTTAAATGCAACTGTAAGAAACCCTTTTCACTATAAACATTTGTAAAAGATTTGATATGTACATAGTGGCCTTGCGGTACACAAAAACATCTTGCGATGACGTGGGAGACCCGATTTTTCCAAGGATCGTGGCGGAACACAAAAGTAGGCCACTCTCCGAGTTGTGAGCTCAATGCTTGGAACCATGGCCATGAACAACGTCGGTTCGTACTCAGATGTGGGGGAGATCAAACCAAGGATCCAAGCTATACTCATTCACTAGGATTACATTTACGGCCCATGACTAGTAACCGGTCCCACATAACCGTACCAAATTGCCTCCGAGGACCCAATGTCTCAACTAGCTACATAAGGGGAAAGATATCCCAACGATAGTCGACTCAATGCCTATGGATCCACTAGTAGTAGTCTGGACTTGTCACAATTTCATTTGTGACTAATAGAAGGCAAATGTAGCCTTTAATATCCTTTATTTCCAAAAATGCATTCATATGTTTAACTGCTGATAAGAATTTACAAAATCCAAACATAAGAGTGAGAATCATAAAATGAGAATATATATTTTCTTTCAAATAATCCACCTATGAATGCAAGTATGATCATTGTTCCATCTTATTAGTTGAAAGGGGTAAAAACCCTAAAATCTCCCAAAATATAAGTTAGGTCAAAATCTTATAAATATGAACTAGAATCAAAGGAGATGAGTAGGAGTTTAAAATATAAAGTTTTGACATGTATAAGGTTTAAGAAAAGAAGTATGTACTCACAATGGGGTTTATTCTAAACCCTAGCAAAATTCTAGATGTAGAGGAGATTGGATTCTTGAACTTGAGAGCTTGAGATATTCTCACCACAAGCTTGACAACCCTAGGAATAACCATTAATGAACTTAAAGCTTCCATTTAATAGAAGTAAATGAAGATTGGTGAAGAAACTTACCTAGGGCACCAAGAAATCGCACCTTAAAGCTCTAGAGTTGCAATAAATGAGAAATAAATTAGTTTGGTCGATTTATACTCAAACACTCCCGACCGCGACCCTGCCTCGCTAGAGTGACACTGGTCACAATCGCGGGGCACTATCGCCCGCTTCAAAGAACTTTCGGTACATCTCCAGCGACAGTGCCCCGCGATAGTGACACTTGTCACTATCGTGGGCACAATCGCGTCGATTGTACCGCGAGTTCCCAACTCCCTCCGCAATTATGCCACGACGATAGTGACAAGGTCACTGTCGCGTGGCACTGTCGCCGAACACCCCCTCGGCCTCTGAAATCAGATTTCAAGCTACGACACACTCGAGGCTAGTATCCAAAGATGAATGTAAACTCTTAACGAAGATTCATACTAAAAGGAGGGAAAATATGGGGAAGAGAATGATAGAATTACCTTACCGAAAAATCTGGGTGTTACACCATGGGTCCTAATATGGTGAGCTTAAAAAATTGGAATGTGATCTACTTTTGTGGGTCTCCCCCGTCACCGAAAGATGTTGTTTTGGGTATTTAGTTTTATCCTTGTTTTTGGGTGATGTTTTGAGTTTGGGTTATTCCCCATATGTTATAATTTTGGAGGCTTGAGTTATTCATATTTCGGTCGTTTGGTTTATAAAGTTTTATTCAAATTTCAATATTTGAGTATTTACCAACATTCGCGTTTTGAGTAAGTGTTGGGTTGCATTACTTCATGAAATGATGTTTTGGTGTTGAAGTGTTCATTTATAAAAAAATGCGTCTTATTGGAAAACAGGTCATTCTCATATTTAAAGTAAATCATTTTGAAGGGTCATGATTTAAGTTGCATCATTTTCGTTTAACGATTTTATAATCATAATAAAAACTCTTGAACTCACTAGGCGTTAGCCTAACCTTTTTATTTGTCGGCATGTGCATCAGGTTCCGTCTCGGGATTAGTTCTAGCGACACTGTGAAGAAATGAGTGCTAGTTGTGTGGTCGAAGAGATGAATAGCTTGAGGAAGTCTTCCGCACTTACTTTGGATATAGTGATTGTTATTGGGTTCTAGTAACACCCGACTTTAATTAGTCTTTATATAAGACTTTAATTATTTGTTGATGGTTCAACTTAGAAATGTATTTCAAGTATGGATTTGGCGTAAGAGATTTTATTATACTTTAAGGTATTGTTGAAAGTTTTAAATTAGTCGTTCTTTCCAAATTTGAGGGTGTTACATATAAATAGTTTTTTTTAAGAAAAACAAGGTCGGGCCAAAAAAATATTTAGCCAAGTAATCCTTTAATTTATCAAAATCCAAATCTCCTTGTTTCTTATATATATAGGGGCAAGTTCAAACGAGAAGCTAAACATTTTGGGAGAAGGCGATAAGTGTTTAATCATATATGATACACAAGCTTAACCATATATGATTAAACACATGATATATTGGCAATACATAGACGTTTAATCATATATGATTAAGCATACCCACTGTCCGTGTAATTATATATGATATCACACTTCTGGCCTTCTCGCAAAATGTTTAACTTCTCGCATGATCCTTCCCCCCCCCCTCTCTCTCTCTCTCTCTCTCTATATATATATATATATATATATATATATATATATATATATAAACATTATCATCTATCACAAGTAATACGGTAAGATAGGGGTTAACGATCCACGATGAAATGAAGCTTTGAAATCTTTGGAAAGTCAAACTTGAAAAGTCAACTTCAGATGACGAATTTGAAGAAATATCTTAATAAGTTACAACTAATTCATACAATTAAACAGTAAAGAGACAATGCAAGAATGTAAAGTTCGAATGCGACTTGAAGCAAACAATCTAGTGGATGGGTGCTGCAACATATTTCAAATCAAGGTGATGCTATAGTATTATATCTAGTAGCTTAGCATCTAAGCATCAACTTAAAAGCATCTAAGTATTATATCGGATCTTCAACCTCCGTATCGCAACCGGTGGTTTGTTTCTCGCAAACTCGTCGGTATTTTATCGATCATTGGGGTATTCGACCCATATTTTGTTCAGTCCGTATTTCGGTTCTGTTGTTGATGGATGGTTGGGTTGTATTTATTTGGGTCTTTTCCCAAACGATTTGTATTCCTTTGGTAGTGGTAATATGTGCCTATTGCTGTTAAAAAAAAATCAACTTAAGAGCACTTATATCTTATATTTAAAAATAAAACATTAAGGGGTTGTTTGTTTTAAAAAAAAAGTCTCTTAATGTCTCTTAAATCTGAATCGTTCAAACCTTTTTACACACCACCTTTTATTAATCATAACTAAAATAAGACTTAAGACTTAAGACTTCTTAAAAAACAAATGACATCTAAATGAAAGCAATTAAAGGAAAACAAATAAACAAAATCAAATAGATGAAAGCAAGTAAAAGAAAGAAAGGAAGAAAGGGAAAGCAATGAGAGATTAATGCGAGAGCAAAAGACATACTTCAAATATATTCAAAGTAATAGACTTGGGTTTCATATTTTGATATTTTAAGATTTGAATTTTGGTAATGTTTTATAGTAGTAGTAGTAATAATGTATAGAAATGGTTTGAATGTTTGTTTAGCAAGTAAACGTGTATAATTGAAAGGGTACAACTAAACAAAAGGATAAGTTCCTTAGGGGTTGTTTGTTTACCTCTTAATGGTTCCTTAAGAAACAACCTTTTAATTGTTAAGGGACAAATCTTGTTTGGTAAAAAAAAGATTTGCCTCTTAATGATTCCAAAACCATCTGAATGATTTAGTGTCTTGATCCTGTCTTAACTATTCATAGCCCTGATTTCATCTTGAACAATTAGCAAATAACCATATTTCATTTCACATTATATCATAAGAGCATCTTAACACTTAATAATTCTGTACCTAACCATTCAGCAACTGTGAAACAAGAAGAAGTGAAACCTACCTACGAATTCTAGGTTAAAAATTTAATTTACTCTATGATTTTTTTCCCCTTGAATTGACAGGCTGTAATTTTTTAATAGTAGAAAGATATTTATATTTTTATGTAATGATAAAATAAAAAAGCCCTTTGAAACATCCATCATCGGTCGGTGTTTATCTCCTGGAATATCTTCTTCTTCTTCATCCAGGAGAAGGAGGAGCATCGCAGGCGGTGGATTCTTGGTTGGGAATGGCGAGGATGGGCAGAATCGCGTAAGATAGACCGTGTGGAATATTGGAATCACACAATTTCTATTTGCGTGCTTCGTACGGTCTATCCCTCGCTAATCTGCAGATTCCTCCTCTAAAATTATCTCTCTCTCTCTCTCACACACACACGCTCCAGCTCCTGCTCCTGCTCCTGGGTAGTAGCAGTAAGCATTTACAAAAATAAAAAAAGTAATAAGCAGTAAGCGTTGTGGTGAATTTACTCTACTCTACTCTACTCATATGAACCTCCTCTTGAATTGTTTTTGTTTTTTATATTCTTCTCCTGAATTTATTTGTTGCAGTCCTGTTCCAAACTTTTACCTTTAATATTTGAAAATCAAAGCACTTGTAAAAGAAAAGAAAAAAGAATGGATGATGAGACCAGCAGCAGCAGCAGCAGGTTAACAGGGAGTCAGCAGGATTTAAAGCCTTCTTACTGGCTGGATGCCTGCGAGGATATCTCCTGCGACCTTCTAATTATTCAAGAAGGTGATGCTGATCATCCCTCTAATTTGCAAGATGACAGCCTCGATCCTTGTTTCTTTGATGGTATCCTTGATAGTATCCCACAAAACGCTAACATCCAACTTGATGCAATCTCATCTGCCTTAAAAGATACTGTTCCCGATGCTTCTACCAACAAGCATCACCACGAGACTCAAGTTGATGGGGGGTTTCACAAGGTTCAGGGATCTTGTTATGATAACCAAGAAAGATTCGGGAAAAGGCCTCGCATTGATACTCTCTCTTCCTCTAGCAGGCATCTCAAGGAAAGACCTTGTAGGAAGAGGCCTCGTGATCACCAAGAGAAAGACAGGAGGGATAGAAATTCAATCAGGAGAAAAGAGCAGCATTCTAATGGTAGTAGAAGAGGAAATAGGGATATGGATTGGAGAGAAGGAAGGGGTTATTGGGAGAGGGACCGATTGGGCACCAACGATATGGTTTTCCGTCCAGGTTCTTGGGAAGCTGGCTGTAACAAAGACATCAAGGCTCCCGTTGAGAAAAATATCGACTGTAACCAACGAGAGTTGAAAACAGACGATGATTCCAAGAAAAAAATGCCAAAGGAGCATGCGCGTAAGTATCAGTTGGATGTTCTTGAACAAGCTAGAAACAAAAATACCATAGCCTTTTTAGAAACAGGGGCAGGGAAGACACTCATTGCAGTCCTCCTTATAAAAAGTGTGTGCATTGATTTGCATAAACAAGGAAAGAAAATGTTGGCTGTATTCTTGGTTCCAAAGGTGCCACTTGTTTATCAGGTAGTATTCATTACATATGTTATATTTCTCAACTTGCAAACCAAATTCTTAAGTTTCTGTTATCTCAATCACATGTGCAGCAAGCAGAAGTTATTCGTGAGCAGACTGGCTACCAAGTAGGTCATTATTGTGGCGAGATGGGTCAAGACTTTTGGGATGCTAGGAGGTGGCAACGTGAATTCGAGAAGAAACAGGTGGCTTTTCACCTTTCGCACCACCCTTCATCATATTTCCTGAATTTTGGTTTTTATACGTTTCCATGATTTTATTTAGTGACCAGTCATAGACAGCTATAATGTTGTCAACATTTAAAGTTACTTGGTTGTGATACAAAACCATGTTTTTGCAATGCAATCTAGGGTTTGCCTACATCACCCTTCTTATTTGATAAGGAAACCAACTCCATGTTACCATTTTGTTTGCTAGCCATGTGTATGAAGTAGGATGCAATCATGCAATGTCTACTGATTTGTGTGGGAAGCTGAGTAAAATTTCCTGTGGCAGTTTGAGTTTGAAGACAATGTGTAAATTTTTTCTCTGTATATTTATAGCCTTTTGGTCTTTGATAAAGTGCTAATAGTAGTCGTTATAGTAGTACTAGAACTATCAATGAAATATCATTTTCTGATATGCATTTAGGGTGGGGCAGATGCTAGTAGCAATTTTATTTAGGATTCAGGGTTTAGTTTCCAATGGGATACAAGAAATTGAATCTGTGGTACTTAACTAAATCATATTGACATGTGTCATCTCTTTGCTCTTTCCCCCCTTCTCTTGTGCTTAGAGTCATGTTGACTTCCTTATCATCCATTAAAACTTGTGATTATGGTTCTTGTTAGAGTACGAAGGCAGGAATGTCAAACCGATGCCCCTTGTTCCTCCCTTTCCAAATTCCTTATTCCGGTGTCCCTGCATCTAACAAATGAAGCATATGTGTTATTGCACAGTTTCCATGAGTCTCCATGTAGCATCATAGCATTTAGGAAGTAATCTTCCACACAAGTCGTCAAGCTGGTATTAGGAACTAATGATTGCTGTGTGGCAACAAAATAACTACTCTCTAAAGAAAGAATCTGTATTTGACATTCTGGTGTTAATAGAATTTCTTTTTAATGTTAAAGTTGATACAAATTGTTTTGCTTCAAGTGAATGGTTGATAACTACATAAACTGAAGAGAATATTAGAACACAGCCACTTTGGAGTTGCTTAAAATTGTGTGAACTCAAAAAATACTAGTTTGAAATACTTTGAAAGTTTGAATTATGAAAATCAAATGTGGACACTCTTCGTGGGATCTTATTACTACTGTGACAGGTTAGGGTTTTTAAGATGCTGTGAACATCAACCCGTATCTGGTGTTATGAGCAACTCATGTCATAGTGATGTGTGAGAGATTCACATAAATGTAAAAAGTACATAGAGGCATAGCAGCAATAGGCCTGCAGCCACTGGTACCTTGTAAATTTGTGTTTCTGGTCAGTGAACCTGATTATGTGCAGGTGGTGTAACTTGAATGGAATAACTTGATTACATATAGGTGATGTAACTCGAAACCTTGAATGAAACATATTTTGCTTTCTTGATTGTTATAGCTGCACATTAACGGTGCTCTCATTTTTTGAAGCACTGAAAACTAAATGATTGTGGCTTCTACAATACAGTATTACAACTTTTCATGTATTTGAAATCTTCTTTTATGATGTTAAAGAGAGGGAGAAAACCCTGGGTGATGAATTGGATCCTCAGACATCATTCTTTTCAAAATCTTTTGTCTTTCTCATTTAGAACCGTCCTTGCCTCTTTGCTTTTTCTCATTCAAACTTCTTGAATTACTAGGTCACATGTGTGTGATCAAGCAACTAACCCCTGAAAACTGCACTTTCAAGATTGCAAAGCACACCCCCTCTTATGTTGTCAATGCTCGTTTAGTTGCCGTCTGATGTTGGTTGTTTGGGATGTCATAGGAGTCTTGGGCTATGTCCCCTCTTGTTGACATTATGCGAAATACCTAAAAGGACATAGTTTAATGTGCCAAAATCTAAGGAAAAAAGGCCATCAAATGAATCCATCAGCCATGCATAGTGGTAACCAATAGTAGGTTAAATTCTTTGTCATTTAGTGATTCAGGTCTATCTCTAAATATTCATACTGGAAGCAGGTCGATGCATTTTACTGGCAGGATGTAATCAATATTGCTGCTCCTAATTTTGTCATATGAATTGTTTTATTGATCACCATTCTAAAATTTTCTTTCTCCTGTCTGTAGGTTCTAGTGATGACCGCTCAAATTCTTTTAAATATTCTCAGACACAGCATAATAAAAATGGAAGCAATAAATTTGCTAATTCTAGATGAGTGCCATCATGCTGTCAAGAAGCATCCTTACTCTTTGGTGATGTCAGAGTTCTATCACACAACCACCAAGGAGAAAAGGCCATCAGTTTTTGGAATGACTGCCTCTCCTGTTAACCTAAAGGGTAATAGCAATTCATCATGTTGCCAATTTCTGTCTTTGTCTTTTGATGCAAATGACTTCCCTAAGTGAAGCTATCTCTCAATAGAAAGCTGAATCGGTACTCATTTGCTCGCATAATTTATCATGCTTTCTCTGTAGGTGTCTCTAGTCAAGTGGATTGTGCTATCAAGATACGTAATCTTGAAACGAAACTAGACTCTGTTGTTTGTACCATTAAAGATCGTAAGGAGCTTGAGAAACATGTTCCAATGCCGATAGAAACTGTGGTGGAGTATGATAAAGCGGCTAGTTTATGGTCACTACATGAGCAGATTAAGCAAATGGAACTGACAGTTGAGCAAGCTGCACAATCAAGTTCCAGAAGAAGCAAGTGGCAATTTATGGGAGCCAGAGATGCTGGGGCTAAGGAGGAGCTGCGCCAAGTATATGGCGTCTCTGAAAGAACAGAAGGCGATGGGGCTGCGAATTTAATTCAAAAACTGAGAGCTATTAACTATGCACTTGGTGAACTAGGACAGTGGTGTGCTTATAAGGTACAATTAACGCTAGGGACTTTTTTGTTTTTATTGGGTCAAGTTCTGTTCTTATATTATGCTTTTATATTGGATCCCTAGCTCTTGATTTGTGACTAGACCTGACAGTCATTCATGAGCTTCTGTTTTGCAGGTTGCACAGTCATTTTTGACAGCCTTGCAAAGTGATGAAAGGGCAAACTTCCAGCTTGATATAAAGTTTCAAGAATCCTACCTGAGCAAAGTCGTTTCTCTATTGCAATGCCAGCTATCTGAGGGAGCAGTTCTACAAAATAACATAAAGAACATAGGCGAAGTTGATGAGATGGGTTGTGAACCGACCTGCGTTGATGAGATTGAGGAAGGGGAGCTTCCAGACAGCCATGGTGAGTATATTATAACTGGTGGTGTCAGATCATCTTGATCTCCTAGTGATTATAGTGTTCTGAATCGACTGATCATTGCTAGATGAATCACTAGTCTATTACGTACTTTCATTCTGATTATTATTTATTTAAATACACTTGATTAATTTTTATATGCAAATTGAACCTTCTACTAGTTTCAGTTTACGAATCCGTTTTTCTTAAGAGTTAGACAAGTCGACAATAATTTGTATGGTTTTGATAGTTTAAATTTCTTACAGGGTTGAATTATTTGGCTGTTGTATGTCATGATCTGGGTTGGAGTGTAGAATCCAAATTGAAATTACGAAGAAGAATTTGGTGGAATTGAAGATAAGATAATCTAGAAAAAAAATGTATGCGAGAATAAGTGGAAAGAACTTATCAATGACCTTTCTTGCGATTCGGTTCCTTTCCATATATGAATCTTCTATATGCATAACCTAATATATATATTTTGGTACTTTTCCCGTGATTTCAATCTTTGTTCACGGGAAGACCATCTTAGAGACTTAGACAAGTGAGTTCAATATCACATGAATTAACTCACTTGAGCACAACCATGTATTTTGATGTCTCATTTAATCAATGGTCATATGGATATCATTCCCGTGATGTAGGAGGGGCAAATTCCATATAGTTTGCTCACACCAATCTATATAATTTGCAACATACTCAATAATCGACTTTATAGTCAACATTGAGTAAGGATGACATTAGGTGACATCAAAGCATATTGCTCCTTGTATAATTGTGTAGTGATCTTAGGTTGAACAATCATACACATTTTGGTCACTATGAAAATTGCTTATGGCACTCAGACAACGGCCCATGTAGCATTCCATGCCTTTAGATCTTATGTTCAAGTCCCCAACTATAAGTCTTAAGCTTGGATCAAACAATTCTAGAGACATTATCGTAGGTATTTAACTATTTATATGTTAAGACCATTATAATATATCCCAATTTTTTTGTCGCTCCACATAGCTCACTTAGATCTTTTACAATTACAAAAACTACCAAAGAGAAAGATGATTAAAATGATTATTAATTAAAGAAAACAACTATAATAAACCAAAGGCCTTTTATTAACAAATAGTAGTACATAGTATGCATTACAATCATCTAATGATAGGCTGCAAGAACAATAATCTAATTATTGTTACAAGAACAATAATCTAATTATCGTTACAAGAACAATCATCTAATTATTGGCTACAAGAATAATCATCTAATGATTGGCTACTAAGACATATACACCAATAGTCTCCATGAACTAGAGCCGATCACCCATGTATCTAATACCAAGGGATCTAGTATGGCTATCAATCTTTTGCTACAACATGGCTCTAACCAAAAGCCAATGGATATTCCCTTCTTTTAACGATATCATGAATGAGATGATAGTGTTGAAGTATGTGCTTAGAGCTATGATGAGATCTAGGTTTTTAGCCAATGCCATTGCCTCATTATTATCATAGTAAATGGCTCTTGCTGTTAACTTTTCCGGCTTACAGCACCTTCATTTAAGCAAAAAACAGAACGTGATTGCCATCTAAAATCATCTTTACCTGTCATGAAACTGGCATCAATGTAATGCCTTACTACCAATCTATTTTCATCTCATATATCAAGAATGAATCCTTAGTCTGCTATCAGTCGACTTTTGCCTAGATGTGACTATGGTTGGTACATACTCGTCATGCATAAAGTGTATGATTTTGCGATTTAGGACATCCCATCTTACCCAAAAATTTCCTCCCATCTTACTCAAAAATTTCCTCCCATCTTGCGATTTAGGACTTTGAGCTCTAGAAGGTCTTGTATCTCGTGACATGTAAAAGTCCTTTCATAGACTCATGCATGTCAAAATGTTTCTGCACTCTCTCAACGCATGTACTTTGACATAGGCCAATCAACTTTCTCGATCCATCTCTATAGATCTTGACCCACTTACACAAGTTGCCTAGCCCAGGTCTTCCTCGGAAAATTCCCTGACCAATTGTTCATACATTATACTCCCTCCGTCCCAAAATAAGTGTCTACAATTGACTTGGCACATAGTTTTAGACATGCATAATTATTACACATTTTTGTTACCAAATGACATCTTTACCTTTATTTATTTTTTCTCTGTCTTCACAACTCTTATATATTTGCGCATTAATTAAGGGTAAATGTGAGAATTTAGTTATCTACTTTTTGAAAATGGACACTTATTTTGGGACAAACATAAATAGAAACGTGGACAATTATTTTGGGACGGAGGGAGCAGTATACAAATATTACTCCCAATAAGTAATATGCGATCTAGACATAGCAACTAGGAGGACAGTAATGCTTCTACTAACCCTTTCCAGATACAAGCTTCATCTTCATAATTGAGAGAACCAAACTTTATGATTGCGTCATCAAAACAAAGATTCCAACTCTAAGATGCATGTTGCAACCCCGGGAATGATTTACCTTAGAATACTTCTGTACCAGTTGATGATCTTATGCATTTCTTTGTTATAGTTGTCTCTGGTGGAGAGCATGTGGATGTGGTTATTGGAGCTGCTGTGGCTGACGGAAAAGTAACACCAAAGGTCCAGTCCCTGATCCAGATACTTCTCAAGTATCAGCACACAGAGGATTTTCGTGCTATCATATTTGTTGAACGAGTTGTGGCCGCTCTTGTTCTTCCAAAGGTTAAGTGTTTTATTGTCTTACCTTCTATTATATTATTGTTCACTTATTCTTACAACTAACTATTAGTTGAAGCATGCAGGTTTTTGTGGAGCTTCCCTCTCTAAATTTTATTAATTCAGCAAGTCTGATTGGACACAATAATAGTCAAGAAATGCGGACTTCCCAAATGCAGGATACTATTTCCAAATTCCGAGATGGCCGTGTATGTCTTATACTGAACCATGTGAACTATGGTGGTGAACATGCATTGTGACTTAACTTTACGATTGATTATTTAATTCTATAATTTATAGGTGACTCTTTTAGTTGCCACCAGCGTTGCAGAGGAAGGACTTGATATTCGCCAATGTAATGTTGTTATTCGCTTTGACCTTGCTAAAACTGTATTGGCTTATATCCAGTCTCGGGGCCGGGCCAGAAAGCCAGGGTCAGATTACATCTTGATGATTGAGCGGTAATGACTACAATATCTCATTACTTTGTGGGTCTATGCTTCAAAAGAACTTCAGGATTTGAATAATGTGATCTTTTCTTCAGAGGAAATTTGTCACATGAGGCATTTCTAAGAAATGCTAGAAATAGTGAAGAGACCTTGCGCAAAGAAGCCATTGAAAGAACTGATCTTAGTCATCTTACGGGTACGTCAAAGTTGATTTCCACAGAGCCAACTCATGGTACGGTCTACCAGGTGGAGTCAACAGGCGCTGTTGTGAGCTTAAATTCTGCCGTCGGACTTATTCATTTCTACTGCTCTCAACTACCTAGTGACAGGTGCTGTCATGCTATAATTGATCCCCTATGCACCAATATATTTTGCCATCATACTTCCATGTGTGAGAGACCTTAGCTTTTACTTGATAGTTTTGTGGATCCATTTTTGTAGATATTCAATACTTCGTCCGGAGTTCATTATGGAGCGTCATGAGAAGCCAGGAGGCCCAACCGAATATTCATGCAGACTTCAACTTCCCTGTAATGCACCATTTGAAAGGCTTGAGGGTCCTATATGCAGTTCAATGCGTATCGCACAACAGGCATGTGATACTTTCTATAGATGTGATTTTATCTCTAATTAACTTGAGGAATTCATCGATTTACTTTCTTCTAATATGCAGGCTGTTTGTTTAGCTGCTTGCAAGAAGCTTCATGAAATGGGGGCATTTACTGACATGCTCTTGCCAGACAAGGGAAGTGGGGGTGAAGGCGAGAAAGCCGACGAAAATGATGAAGGAGATCCACTGCCCGGAACTGCTAGGCATAGGGAATTCTATCCTGAAGGTGTAGCTAAGATCCTTCAGGTTAGTTTGATTTACTCGATTTCTTTTTCACGCACATTGCACAAGCCGGGGGTAGAGGTTAGGACCGCGTACATCCCACCCACCCCCACCCCCACCCCTCAAAAAAAAAAAAAAAAAACTGCACCTCCGGGTGGGATATATTGGACTCGTTCGGTTTGAACTGAAAGCTGATTTTTCAAAGAATATAGAACCGATAACCGAACCAAACATAGTTAGTTCCAGTCCAGTCCCAGTTCTGTTCTTCGAATTTGTCGGTCCAGATCTAGTGTGCAACTTAGCGAGAGAATTTGGTATATTGGAATTGCTTCTCTCCCAGGCATAGTCCATTAGACATGCTACTTTTTCTCAAGTGTTCTTACAACTTACAAGTTTAGGTTTATCAATGCGCCCAATTGCAAATTTTTAGGGGATCTTTTCTTTTTAGGGGAATCTAAGATGCTCACACCGTTTTGGATTCTTGACCTACCTAGGAACATCAAAGTTTAGGGATCCAAGTCTTTTGCTAGTATAGCTTTAGCTAAAGTAAGATTTTGACCAAACAAGATGGTGGTAATGAAGGACTGCTTTTCAATGTAAAGGACCAACCCTTGGATGATTATGAGGAGACATGATAGCATTTTCTGTGATCAGATTCTGGTAGTGCTACAATGGGGCAACCCTTCTTATATGTAGATTGCAAATTTTAGGCATGAGTATGAGCAAATGGATGGTTAGGTGGAGTTGGTTTCTTTCAAAACCGGCTCGCCGTACTTACTAATACAGTCACTTTATATGTTCCAAATATTGGCTTATATATTTTCAAGTACAGGCATACTTATTCCAAATTTTGGGAAGAAGATAATTTATCCAGGCTGCCGGTCCTAGGTTTAGAATCCTTGGTTGACGAGCCCTATGGAAGATGTATGTCAGACCTTATTCAAATGGATCATGAACAAATAGAATGCGATTTTCAAAATAATGGAAAATAACATTTGATATTTTTCAGTGCAATTATAGAGTGAATTGGTCCATCACTAACAGTTCAGATGGTATGTATACATTTCACGATGTTTCAATCTTTGATGTGGACTGAGAATACTATTTGCCAGTGCCTATTTGATCCACACATATAGTTCGATCATCAATTGCTTCCAATTTAACTTGAAACCACACACTTCAGGGTGGATATATGTTAACCAGAATGTATTCTTTTTAGATATATAAATTTTTTGGCCATAACTCAAAGTTGAGACGAATACTTCTTGGGACGTGGAATGCAAAATTTGGCTTTGATATTTTCCTCACTTTATACTTCTGTTCCATTTATATGTTAATGTGTGATATTCTTACACTCATGTTTATCTCCACAGGGAGATTGGATTTTATCTGGCAGAGATGAACCTGATACCTCCAAATTTTTTTCTCTCTATATGTATGTTGTGAAGTGTCTTAACGTCGGGTCCTCAAAAGATCCGTTTTTGACTCAAGTTTCAGAGTTTGCAGTGCTTTTGGGCAATGAACTGGATGCAGAGGTACAATGTTGTTTTCCATTTTCTTCATTATATGATATGATTAAATGAGGATCCTCTGACTAAAAAACATATTTAAAGGTGTTATCGATGTCAACGGAGCTGTTTATCGCACGAACAATGACAACAAAGGCATCTCTCGTCTTTCGGGGATGTATTGAAGTTACTAAAAGTCAGGTTGGTTGCTTATCTTTTATTGCTTGTTGCCGTTTGTAGTTTAGGTTGTTTGCTTGAGTCAAGCCTGTTAACATGAGTTTTGTTACAGTTGGATTTGTTGAAGAGTTTTCATGTCAGATTAATGAGCATTGTACTGGATGTGGATGTCGAGCCATCCACTACTCCCTGGGATCCAGCCAAAGCATATTTGTTTGTGCCTGTTACGAATAAGCAGTTAGACCCTATAAAAGAAATTGATTGGGATATTGTAGAGAATATTATAGGAACACCTGCATGGAACAACCCCCTTCAGAGAGCTCGGCCAGATGTCTACCTTGGTACAAATGAACGGACACTTGGTGGAGACCGCAGGGAATATGGATATGGCAAATTACGTCATGGCATGGCATTGGGACAGAAATCACATCCTACTTATGGTGTTAGAGGGGCTGTCGCACAATTTGATGTTGTCAAAGCATCTGGATTGGTTCCTGACCGAGAAGCTAATGGAATACCGTGCAATGAGGACTTGACAAAAGGCAAACTGATGATGGCTGATTCTTTTACCAATGCAGAAGATCTGGTTGGGAGGATTGTTACTGCAGCTCATTCTGGAAAGAGGTTTTATGTTGATTCTGTACGCTATGATATGACAGCAGAGAACTCATTTCCAAGGAAAGAAGGTTACCTTGGTCCACTTGAGTATACTTCATATGCTGATTACTACAAACAGAAGTATGTGCTCTTGCCAAATTTACCTTTACTAGTGTGTTTAAGAACTACTATCCTTGCTTTGAAAATAAGAGCTTATGTTCGTAAAATTTGTGAAAAATGTCGACTAATCCGTCGTCACCTTAGGATCGTTATAGTTACGGCCGCCGTTCACCGGGGAGTGCTTGGTGTCAATGAGTTGTGTTTAATGTATTATGTTGCCATTTAAGGTCCATAACTGTCCACAGTCTAGATGTTGTGGAGATATTGGATG
The DNA here is from genome assembly GCA_023525745.1 of Arctium lappa. NCBI lineage: Eukaryota > Viridiplantae > Streptophyta > Magnoliopsida > Asterales > Asteraceae > Arctium > Arctium lappa. Next base: position 76,371,383 of record CM042057.1, on the reverse strand, counting down.
TGGAAATCACACCAAAAATATATATTACAAGATATCTTGGTATGATTTTTCTTCTGTATGCTATTAACACAAAAGCAAAGTATATTGTGTTTTTGGTTTCTTGTGATTAAGCTACCTCTCTTGATGAAGATTACGCATTCAGGCATATTAGTTGATTGCTCATTCATTTCTCAAGTATTAAACATCATACATTCAGGCAAATAAGTTGATGGCACACTCCCTAACTCAAATCGCTTGTGTTACTTTTGTTGTATGATGCCTACCTCTGCACTTGTTTCTGAATAATCTGTATGCTGGTTTCTCTCAATACGTGCAGTTTGTGTCCTCTTGTAAAGTTTTAAGAATAGTGACTTCTACAACCATCTAGCCAGTAGATTTTGGATTCTTAATTTAGTAAATATGAATGCACAAAATTTGACATGTTGGCATTGTTGAATTCATTGAATTTATTATTGTTTTTCTTTACAATTTCATAACACATGTTTCTAATGCAAGGACTGGATAGCTATATGCACCTACATTGATGTGCTTGAAGAAGAGAAATCCATATTCCAATCTGTAAGGAGGTGGTTTAATTACTATATTGTTGGTAATTACTGATCCCTTTCTAGATTGGGAGGTTCTGCTTCTTCATGCACATCAGTGGTGCATTTTGCTATTTAGTCCTGTCAAAAATAGGTATGGGGTAGAACTGATCTATAAGCAGCAACCCCTGATAAGAGGCCGTGGGGTGTCTTATTGCAAAAATCTTCTGTCACCTCGGTTTGAACATTCGGAAGGTAACTCCCCTTTTAACTGACATGTTAGTAACTTTATATACATCATTTTAGCCTCTAGAATGGATTGCCTAAGATTTGATTGTTCAGGTCATGAAGGCGAATCCGAAGAGACTCCTGATAAAACATATTATGTGTTCCTCCCTCCTGAGCTATGCTTTGTACATCCTCTTCCTGGATCATTAGTTCGTGGCGCACAGAGATTACCTTCAATTATGCGGAGAGTTGAAAGCATGCTGCTTGCTGTTCAGCTTAAGAATGTTATCAATTATACTGTTCCTGCATTTAAGGTGTCATTTTTTTCCATTTCACTATTTTCGTTGGCTGTTACTGTTAGTTTGTTGATGGCTTATCTTTGTGTACAGATCTTGGAAGCTTTGACTGCAGCTTCATGCCAGGAAACTTTCTGCTATGAAAGAGCAGAGCTGCTAGGAGATGCCTACCTCAAATGGGTTGTTAGTCGTTATCTCTTCCTCAGATATCCACAGAAGCATGAAGGCCAGCTCACCAGGATGAGACAGCAAATGGTTAGCAACATGGTATTGTACCAGTATGCACTTACCAAGGGACTGCAGTCGTATATCCAAGCAGATCGATTTGCTCCATCTAGATGGGCTGCTCCTGGGGTACTACCTGTTTTTGATGAAGACATCAAGGAAGCAGAATTCTTATTTGATCAAGATAGAGCACTCAATGAGGCTGATACAGGAAGAGATCAACTTGGTGATGGATATGAAGACGATGATTTAGAGGATGGTGAGCTTGAGGGTGATTCAAGTTGTTACCGGGTCCTCTCCAGTAAGACACTGGCTGATGTTGTTGAAGCATTGATTGGCGTTTACTATGTTGAAGGTGGAAAAAAGGCTGCCAATCACTTCATGAAATGGATTGGGATTGAGGTGGATTTTGATCCCACAGAGATAGGATGCTTAACAAGGCGTAGCAACGTTCCAGATAGCATACTAAGGAGTGTCAACTTCGATTCCTTAGAGGGTGCACTAAACATCAACTTCTGTGATAGGGGTCTGCTGGTTGAAGCAATTACTCATGCTTCCAGGCCATCTTCTGGAGTGTCTTGTTATCAGCGGTTAGAGTTTGTTGGTGATGCTGTACTGGATCATCTTATTACAAAGCATTTATTTTTTATGTACACAGATCTGCCACCAGGACGCTTGACTGATTTGCGAGCTGCTGCTGTCAATAATGAAAATTTCGCACGTGTTGCTGTTAAACATAACCTCCATGTGCACCTGAGACATGGTTCAAGTGCGCTTGAAAAACAGGTGTGTAGTTATTGAACTTCAATAGAGCACATATCTTCAATGGTTGTTTTCTTTTTCAATCCTATTTTCTAATATTAACTACAAATGTTGATGGATCCATTTTTTAGGCCTATCATGCTCATATAGCTTCTCATCTTTCTGATTTACTAGCCTTGTGTTACCATCCCTCTCATTTGTTGTTATGATGGTTAGATAAGAGATTTTGTGAAGGAGGTGGAAAGTGAACTGTCAAAGCCAGGGTTCAACTCGTTTGGTCTGGGAGATTGCAAAGCTCCAAAAGTCCTTGGTGACATTATTGAATCTATTGCTGGTGCTATCTTCTTAGACAGTGAACGGGACACAGCCGTTGTATGGAAGGTTAGTTTTGCTAGGATTCTAATCTAGATTTTCAGCTGTTAAATCTTGTTACATTAATGGGGGAGTTTTACAATTTCATATACCTATTTCACCCTTTGTGCTCATCCAGGTTTTCCAACCTCTATTGCATCCAATGGTCACTCCAGAAACACTCCCAATGCATCCAGTGCGGGAGTTACAGGAACGTTGTCAGCAACAGGCTGAAGGACTGGAGTACAAGGCTACACGAAATGGTAACCTGGCTACGGTTGAAGTGTTCATCGATGGCGTCCAGGTTGGTGTTGCTCAAAATCCCCAAAAGAAAATGGCACAAAAGTTAGCTGCTCGCAATGCTCTCGCTGCTCTGAAAATGAAAGAAATTGCTGAAGCCAAGGAGAAGGCAGATGAGGATGGAAAGAAGAAGAATGGCAGCCAAACATTCACGAGGCAGACCTTAAATGACATTTGTTTGCGGAGAAATTGGCCGATGCCATTGTACCGGTAAGAAAGCACCTTAACATATAGCAGCAGCATCCGCATCTAAATCTTGTGACATCTATAGATTTATTGATCTTGTGTCTGACATCTGTAGGTGTGTCAGTGAGGGTGGTCCTGCCCACGCCAAGCGGTTTATATTTGCTGTACGGGTGAACACTTCTGATAAAGGGTGGACAGATGAATGCATTGGAGAACCTATGCCCAGTGTAAAGAAAGCTAAAGACTCTGCTGCAGTTCTGCTTTTGGAGCTTCTAAATAGGTGGTATGCATGATCAATTATTACATTTTGGTTTCAGAGCCAATAATTGATTCATCATATCAAAAGGATCCTCAATTTGTTTATTCGATCAAACATTCATATGTAGCCAAATTGGTCAATATGACTGAGCAGATGAATTAAATGACTGCTGTTTTCTGATTGTTGCCAAACCACTACTCTCTTCTATTTGGAGAGAGAGTAATTATAACTGCATATCTTTTAATGACAATCGATTTACTTTTGTAAAATGCTCTAAAAATATCTGTCCTGGTTCCAAAAAAATGCCATGTCACTCGCAACAACCTGTACTTGTTGCATCTTCAAGTAGCAAACACCAAAAGTAAATTCATGGAAATAACCTCACCAATCTCTCAACATCTTCCACTGTAGAAGCAGCATATTAAATCGACAACTTAATTTGTGGATGCATTTTCCAAAAAGTTCAATTTTCATTCTCCATAGTTGTTAGGAGGAGGAATATGACAATTAAATCCAATACATTCAGCATGATGTCCATTCTATAAGGTAATCATATAGCACCCACAACTACGCCGCAAGTTTCGTGAGCTTTAGGACTAGACTAAAATAATATACAACACAACCTTCCTGTATCAATCAATCAAGTCGATCTGCTTCCAACCGCATTCTCTTTGGACCTTTCTCATCATTCTGCTGGCTCACAATCTTGCCTTCTTTAGCCTCTATTGAACACCTCTTGTAAGGTTTGAATCCTGTATGATGAATGTTCAGCTTCACATTTCCCAATCCCATTGTCAGGAGCCCTTCATCCACACCATTACTCTCCCCAGCTTCTTGACTCATCCTGTTGAGGTCCAAATGTGATGCACCTTCACCATTCTGATCATCCCTCTCCTCGGTTACATTACAGAAGCTTTGTGGCAGGACTTCTCTGGAGAAGAGCGCTTGAAAAGCAAGTCGTCCCTGAGTGTCAAGTCAAACAGTAAGCTCCAGGTTCTATTTATGTAAAATTCAGCTTATATTCTGTCATCAAAATTTTGTTTCTAATAATTCTCCAATAATTATAATCTTGTCTATACAAGAACAAGATATAAAACGAGATGAATTTGTTACTTGCCTCTTCAGAGACCTCCTTCCATGATTCGTTTGGGCTAATAGTGCTTCTACACCTACGGGAAATAGAGTCAATACATGGAAGATTCACATCTGAACCTTTAGTTTCTTCCCTTTCCTTCCCATGCTTGGGTAAAGCATCTGTCTCAATTTCACTGCTAGAAGTGGTATTAGAACCACAAGAAGAGCGGTCAACTTGTTTCCGAACATTAGTCTTGCTTGAGTCATGTAGCTCTGTCACTGGTGCCATTTCCTTGGTATCACCCGCAATTTGTTCAGTATTTGACTTCTTATCTCCCTGCCCATCAGAATCCTCCGATGAAGACAGATCCACAGATCCTGGAGGTGGATGTTCCTTTGGGAAAGCCTCACTCTTTTCTGCATTCATCTTCTCTCCTTGCACGACACCTTCTGAAGGAGCCTTCTCTCCTCCATTATTGACCACCCTTGCTTGATTGCCGTCTATGGGTGCCCCAAATGAAAACGGAGAAGTACAAGAATAACCCGGGTAAAAAGGAGTACAAACAGGAAGTAGACCATGAGCTGCCCACCATGCAGTTGCAGCTGCTACAGTAGCAGCAGCAATTGCTGCCATGCTAGGAGTCTCGGAATTTAACTGAACTGATGAACGAGAATCTCCGGAGGAAGCTTCTGTAGTTGCAGGATGCCAGAACGTAGCTGCGAAGCTTGCTGCAGCATGGGCTGCAGGATTTTGTAGCAGAGATGAAACAATGAGGCTGGAGATTGTGGATGAAACATGGAGAAGCGATCTGTAGTTCTCTTGATTATTCTCACATAACGAGGAGGAAAGAGGATGGAAGGTAGGAGCTGCCTGATAACTGGAAGATGTTGTAGCATTGTTATGATGCCCAGTAACTGCAGATGCTGCTATGTTTTCAACCTCCCCCAACTTATTGAGTGTTGATTCCTGAATTGACATATCTGGGGTAGCACTGTTTTTTGCACTAATTCCTTGATTTCCATCTACAACTTGTACAGGAACATGCCTTGGGTAGTTCTGCACACCCCGTATATCATTTATTGACAGGGCTCCAACATTCCCAGGCTGCTTCAGCTTTTCAGAATATTGACAGTGTTTAATGATATTTTCATGCGCAGGGTGTGAGCTCTCAAATAATGAGGTGTTAGAAGTAATATTTGTGTGGCTAATGCCATCTTGATCCAATTTCTGGTGCTCTCTGGTTTCAATGGTGATGTAAGATTCATTTGCTTCATCATGGGCAATGACCTCTTCCAAGGCAGGTATGAACTCTCTAAAAACGCCTGGATTTACGGCTTCAACTGGTTTTGGTACGGAATTTTCACATGGTCCTTCGATAGCATTTTCCACTTGCTCATTTAATTTTGCATTTTCTAGTTTCTCTTCGTGGCTGGTTGTCTGGTATGAAGAGAAACCGAATCAAGTAAACAGAATTAAAGAAATGCAGGCAGGCAACAAGTGAATATGTAAGTAAATAAAACCTGTATACCTCTGGAAGGGGTTTTCTCTCCAGGTCCAGTATTTGTATGCCGGGTTGCAGAGAAGAAACTAAGGTTGCTTGTACCCCGTCCTTTTCTGGCACATGTGGATGGTTTTGGGGGCCAGTCTTTCTAGGATAAGGATAATTTGGTTTCCTTTTAGGGCGTGGAGGAGGAATTTCCATGTCAAGAGCTTGTCTTATTGGTACTCCTCTAGCAACAGCCTCCTTCTCCAACTATTATAAATAAAGGAATATAAAATAAAATAAAAAAGAAGCAAAACTCTCATTTTAAATGGCATATATCGGCATGTGCTAATTTTTTAATTTATAGAAATGATAACACAGAATCAAGTAATGTCATAGTTTTTAAAGCAACTAAACCATGAAAGGTGGTGAAGCCAAGTGCTATCAAGTACCTCCTCGGTCCCAGAAACATAACAAATCTAAAATGTAGAAGAAATACCAGGGGTTCTAACATCAATGGTTCTAACGATTTTTGGGCGTCAAATTTAGTTTTTGTCAAGCAAAGGGATCTCTCCAATATCAGGATTTTGGTTGCAGAACCAATACGTTATTTTTTTAACATCATGACTTGGGATATAAGTAATAGTAGTAGGAAACAAATAGTTAACATCTTGACTAGGACTATATTAGTCCTAACAGACCTGTGTCCCCGCAGGGAGAAAGGGTTTCCAAACAATGGACATCAAAATCTCAGTAGGGCTTGACTCATCATAGCCGGATGATGCAATAAGAGAAGACCAGGTAAGGAAAAGATAAGACTCGAACTCAGCAAAGGTAAAATTAGCAAAAGTGAAGTATTGATTAAAGGACTATAATATCTAGGCTTTCAGAACACAGGACTAACCAACAAAAAGAGATCAGATAGCTCTTGGATCCAACACAGCACAACTACGATACATGTCTTGAACATAAACACGCAATCAAATATTTCCAGTGAGGCAGTGATAGGTGAAACAGAAATACCAGGGGATGAATGGACATAACACTGAGAACAAAATCTTCCCAGTGAAGACACAGGAAGGATCTTGTTTGATAAAAGATTGTGGTTAGAACTGCATCCTCCCATAAAAATGGGAAACATTGTGATGAATCAACAATGTGCATGCCACAACGAGCAAATGGTGGTTTTCCGTTTCAGAGGGTCATTAAAGGTATATAGACACACGCATGGTTTTAAAAAGCGTGTGAGGCCTACGCCTCGAGGCGAGGCGGTCCAAAATCGCATCTGAGGCGGCGCCTCTCAATCCCCAGAAGAGGCATACGCCTCAGTCGTCTGAGGCAGTGAGGCGTGAGGCGGTAGAGAGGCATACGCCTCAATACCGAGGCTAAATTTATTTAAAAAATGACTAAAACCTTCTCTATTTCTTTTTTGAAAACCTTGTTCTAGTCCGGTTCTCCTAAGCCCTATCTGCACTCGTCTATTGTCTTTCGTGAGTTCAATTTTTCTCTCGTTTTCTTTGCATTTTCTTCTTCGATTCTCTTCGGTTCACTAAAGTATTATGTATATGTATCTACAAGATACATTTCTTTTATATTTAGTCTCTATTACGTGTGAGAGTCAGTCACACTTCTACTCACACTTTGTTGGTAATATTTTTTCTGTATGAGCTATGAGCATATACATACATACATATATATATATATGTTATGAATAGATCAATAATTTTCTTCTTTGTTAGTACATGTACATCTATTTTTCATGATTGAAAAGAGTATATGCAAATTTAGTAATTTAGTATGATAATATTGCATATATTTCTAAGCAGAAGCAATGGAATGCAGGTTGGTGTATATATATATATATATATACACATTTCTGTAGTGTATATATTTCCGCCTCGGGGCTTACGCCTCGCCTCATTGAGGGACAACGCCTTGAGGCACGATTCCGCTTTTTAAAACTTTGCACACGAGGATACATACTAGGTTCCTTTTACATACATAAATGTAATAAAGTCGATAGTAAGTATTCTTTCATGTTATTGGAGAGCAATTTTTTACAGGCACATCAAATAATTTAGCATACATAGAAGTCCTGAAGGATAGAAAAAAATTCACTTCTTATAAACCCACCGAGTTCTAGAAAAATCATCAATGAAAGTAATATATAAAATCAAGAGTAGACTCTGTAGGGAATTGAGTCTAGGAGAGTAGGGGGGGTGCATGCATGTTTCCCTATCTAGCACAACTCTGAGTTGAAGTTAGATATAGAAGAGAATTCTTGTCTCGGTTTCTTCACGATATGCAGAGGACGCCCAACCGACAGAGAGTGAGTATATGTAGGCCATCAATCAGTTCGTCCATGGCTCTTGAAAAAAACAATGAACGGTTTATGTTTCATTTAATTTGGCTAATAGAGGCAAAACTTTCAGGAAAAGTAAAGGTGAAATACCATATATTATTCTACCTTTACTGTTGCATGTCCATCGTCGTCCTAGGTGAAAATGAAATATCATATGGTAAAGGATGAAGTTCAAACCACATCTATGCTACCAACGGTGAGCATATCTAGGGCCAATCAATCAGTTCGCTCGAAGCTCTTCAAAAACACATTGAACAGTTTAGGTTTCATTAACTTTAGCAAATAGATGATAGACATTCGGGAAAGTAGGGACACAACACATATGCATTGTATGTCATATGTGATATGGGAAGATTCAACTCTACTAATAGGACACAATGAACCATAAGCAAGTCAAACAAGTTGATGGGGTTGAAGGTGAAATAGCATATAAAATGCTCTAGTCCAAGTCATTTGATCAGAATCCCATGGTCAACACCTGGGATGAAGAGAAACATGCAACAGTGAAGGTAGAATAGTATACTTAATAATTTTGAACTAGCACCTAAGAATGGAAGGCATCTTATTAGGAAGCGGTAGAGTCTGAAGAGGCTTGTTTAGCCCATTGAGCAATAAGAGGACCCTTAGGAGGAGCGGTGGAGGCTGAGATAACGATCCCTACTTCAGACAATTGGGACAGTTCCACTTTACATGTCCAAAAACCTTTACACAAGTGACATTGAAACTTTGGTTGGTCACCCGTTGCAAAAACTAGTAGTATTTGTATGTGTGTATGATTACAGTCATATACAACAATAAATTGGTTTAAAAAAACAGTAAATAGTGTAAACTTATCAGAACAACATTACCAAGCAAAACAATACGTTTGGGCTACACACAATGCGGTTGGCAATAGACAACATCTTTTTCTGTAATCTTTGTGTTAGGAACAAGTGTTAACTTCCTGTATCTAGAATTATATAATTAATGAAAACGATGATAAGAAAGAATGGGTGTACCGACCAAGGATATACAAGTTGTATGAGAAACACCCCAAGTTATAGTCTTAGGCATTATAAATTTATAACAATCTAACTTCATTGAATAAGCTACACGAAACACAAGAGTTAGCGACTTCAGGTCCAATCATGAATTACTCCTCCTTCAATCAATCATTATTCAGTTAGTGACATTGGAGCCAATTGTCTCACTCCCTATGCTTCGAAGGAAAACGTAGTAATATGGGACAACAAATCTCTCTTACTAATGTCATCAGTAACTTCATTCTCAATGGGCTAAAGTATATTCACAAAGGAAATACACGACAACAAGCCTTTTATCCCAAATTAGTTGGGTAGACTGAAAATGAAAACCAAAAAAAATAATAACTAATTTTCATCTTCATGAATTTAACTAGAGAGCTCAAGGTGTGATATTACTTCAGCCATACCGTAGCAAAAGCTTCTCTAACAGCAGAATCTCCATTGAATGTAAGCATATGGAGCAAATTACACATCTTTCAGAACAAAGAGACGTTACACAAGACCGACACGTTAATGTTTATGCATAATATTGACTCGTTAACTAAAGAAAGATACTTGAGAAAAATAAAGTTCATTTACTAATAAGAATAAGAAAAAATAAGCTGTAGAAACAATCTAGTTAAGGTAATTTAGTAATTCAAAGTGTTCTGCTAGAACTATATCATATGTTGGACTTCACCAAAGTAACTAAGGAATACTACAAAAGTACCATGTGCAGATGTTAGTACTAAGAGGATAAATAATGGAAATAAATTTTACCTTATAAAACTCAAAAGAAACAGAAACAATTTTAATTGAGGTAATTTAGCCAATCAAAGCGTTCTACGTAGAACTCCATCATATGTTGGAGTTTACTAAAGTAACTAAAGAATATTACATAAGGGACAAGTGCAAAATTTATATTTTAGAAGGATATATAATGGTAGGCATTGTATTTTACTTGATAAAACTCATAGGTTATTTGAACATTAAGAGAGTATGGATATGGATATAACCATGCGAGAAGGACGAGTTGGTGTCGGTATAAAAGCTTATGCAACACGGCTTGAGATGATTTATTTGTCTCCACCGTAGACCTTTATTAGAAGACAGACATGTAAGAAGAGGTTGTTAATAGAGATGGCACTACCAATCTAAAATCTTTATCAAGTGAATCATCTTTTCAACTAAAATCATGTTTAAATTGGTTCATTTCTTACGTCTTACCAGCTGCATTATGTGTTTAAAAAACCATACATTCATATAGCATTGTTCAAAACATGTCATAAAAGTTTAGGAGTACTATGCTTAGAAGTTTTCATATTCATAAGCATTTCTTATTTCAAAACTAATTATTTATAAGGATGACTTATTAGGAAACTCGTTATTCACAAAGCTTTTATGCAATTAACTGATCCCAATATAATGAAATCATAGAGACGCAAATTCTTAAACATGTTCACTTCTGCCAATCCAAATGAATCAAATAATAAAATGAACATTTAGAAGTTCAAAAAGAAAGCTAATTATAACACAAGAACTATATCTCAATTGTGAAAAGGAATATAAAATTAAATAAAACAGATATTCACAATCTAAGCCAGAGTTGACAACTACATAATTAAAATACAAATTTTGCAAACTGCAAAACCGAGTATTACAACTCAGCCTTTACAACCCGTCATGATGCTCTTGCATGGAGAAAACTCAAAACTAGAGGAGGTTCATAACAAAAGTTGAACACCTCAAGGTTAGAAGTCAATGAACTCAATGGTAACACCAACCGACATTGATTGTTTCTTGTGAATGATATATACATACTATGTATAAATTACAATAAATTAAACAATGCCCTTGCCTCCACACAAATCCAGCCCTTGGGGTTTGACCTTGGGAGAAATAAGGATGAGAGATTTGAGCGAGTTGAATATACCATAAAAAATTAGCCTTAGGAGTTCTCCCGAGGGTTTACCATTAGATACTTTCTTAGGCTTCACATCCTTGTATTTTTTTATGTACTTGTATTTTAGCCTACCCCAACTAGTTTGTGATAGAAGACCTGTTTCCTTTTACTGTTGTTGGATGAATGAAAACCATGCTCAATTTCGGTAAATAGTCTTCAGCAAATCAAATATGCCTATAAGCGTGGAACAGATATTCTACAGCACACATATATCATCAAATGCAGAACAAGTTGCGGTGAACATATCAGTAAAAAAAACATACATAAATAATATAGTGCATTCCCTTATGGTGTAACTTGAGATAAATCCTATGATGGAACACAACATATGCAAAAGAAACCAAATGACCTTTGTAAAGAACTTCTGTGCATGACTTCTGATTTGCACCGCAGTCTTGGTTCCTATGTGTTCTGCATTAATACCAAAAATGAAGGAGCAAAAGGGTGTCTCCAATTAAAGGATAGCTATACATTAAAGATAGAGGATCTCAATATATGTAATTTTAAAGAAACCAAGAACAAGGGTTTTAGAAATTAGGGCAAGGATTGTAAAATTCCAAGCAGATGGTGAGTTTATCACTTTATATCGCAGGTAGAAAAGAAAAGGTAAGAAAAATACACATAAAACAACCAACATACCTTCTATCCGTTGCCAAGCTCGCCCATATAGTTTCAGGGCTTCTAAAAAACTATTATGCTCGTCCACTGTCCATCGTTCACGTTGTTTCGTTATTGTATACGGTTTTCTTGTCTGAAATAGAAGGATAAGAATAAACTTGATTTAGATGCATACTAAGATAAGATGGATGGATGAAAGTGGTTAATTAAAGAAAGAATAACCTTAATGTTGAAGTTTTCTCTAGAGGAGTAGGGGGGGTCCATCTAGGACAGCTGCTAGCGCTGCTTCAAATCCTCTGGAACAAGTAAGGGATAGAAAAGCCTTCTTTCATCCCTCGCATCATCCAAGCAGGAAAATAGCTTAGCCGTTGTAGTCAACAATACCTGATAAGGTAACACTACTGCAAAAGACGAGAAATGTAACAACAGCAGAAGTCCATATGAAGAAAAAGATCCAGTAAGTAATTAGTATGGTGACTGCAAATATGATGGATCATTCCAATAATATATGATGAATGGTTGGTTTTATCTTTATATTGTGGAATGAAGAGAAAAGGAATGAATAGTCTTGTATGAACCTGAAACAAGTAGTAGTAATAATAGTAATAGTAATAGTAATAGTAAAAGTGAGTGAGGGAGGGAGGGAGGGAGAGAGAGAGAGAGCGAGAAAATTTCCTATGGGAACCCTCACCAAAAAGAGCCCGGTGATGCGAAAACCTTTGGAGATGATGAAAATTGAAGAAGGAAATTTGAATCAGTAGATTAAAAGAGAAAGAAAGAGGGCAATGATATAAAAAGGAAGCAGAAAGGGATAGATAGATAGATACATACCTTGGGAGATAGTGGCCATGGATTGAAGTTCCGATCTTGAATCTGATCAGCATGAACAAGAAGGATTCATTCCATGACGACCAATATATGAGGCAAATCTAAAGAATTCAAGGAGGAAGAAGACTAGTAGTAAAAGCAGCCAAGTGAGTCGAGTCGAAGAAGATGGAGGAGTTTGGGGAAAGAGGTGCAGAGAAATCTCAGCCACTACAATTTTTTGGTTATGGATTTATTATTTATTATTATTTACATAAATAAATAAAGGGTTTTTAATTTGAGGCTGGAAACCATCCAAGGCTCACAAAGGGAGTGAGAATGATGACACGTGGACTCATACTAACGGTGGATGGACAACCCAGGAAGCCCACACCCTTGCACTTTTCTTTTTTTCTTTTTTTCTTTTCCTATGTATGTATGTATGTATGTGTGTGTTAGGAAGCGAGGCATTGTTTGTGGCATGAATTGCATTTTGTTATTATTAACAAATCTCCACCACAAGTTCCCCTAAACCCTAGATCCCACCCAACTCGTGCCTCTTGTTTATTCTTCAGCTTTTTATTTTTTCATTCAACTACAAGTCGGATAAGAGTTTACCAATATTATTTACCTTACTGATTAAGTATGTCGATGACCGAGAATCTTACCTAGTAGTAAGAAGCATAGTAAGAACCGAAAGTCTGAGCGAAAAGATTATTTATCGGGTTTAAGATGTTTACCAACAATTCATTTTTTTATGGTAAGAATGTTACAAGATAAGTGAAGGTGATATATGTTGCCTATATATAAGCACTTCCCCGTAAAGGTTTAAGAAACGGCTCCTAGATAATAATAATTAATAAAGTTCATATTTGGTTCCTAAACGTTTGTCTATTTTAATGATTATCTCCATCAACTCTATTTAGTCACACCCTCACGTTTGTAAATTTCTAACGGGTTTCATTCTTCAGTCTAACACACGTAAAAATAATTCTCTTAAATAAGAGGTATTTTAGTCATTTCAGCTATAAAAAGTAAAAATTTTCTCTTAAATAAGAGGTTTCTATTTTGGCATGGAATGCTTCTTCCAATGCAACAAACGGTTGTGGTGTCGATGCTTGTGGTTAATGTGATGGATATGTGGCTAGGAATGCTTCTTCCACCTGAATGGATAGGTGGGTTAAGCAACAAATAGTGGTGTTGTAGAGGCCGATGGTATAGAAGCTTATGGCTGGCGGTGGTGGTGTAGATAGGTATTGCTATAAAACAATTACTCGAACAAATATAGCCTTTGCAATTCATACTGTAAATCAGTTTATGGCTTCTCCAAAGACATTTCACAATGTTGATGTTTAGAAAAGCTTGTGCTTTCCTTCCTCATCATCACTCAAGCTCCATGCCTTTTTCAATGCAAATTGAGATGGTGACATTAGTGATCACCACGGATCACTGTTTTTTTCTTTTTTTTGGTGATTCTCACATATCTTAGTGCGGCAAGAAGCAATATCTTACTATACAATCTAGTCTTGAAGTTGAATGCCATGCTCTTGTTGACATCACTCGGAAACTATTATGGTTATGAAGGCTTCTATTTGATATGGGTGTGCCTCGGTCCTCTCCTACTATTGTAGAATGCAATAACCACAATGCTACTCACATTGCTCAAGCGATGTGTTTCATTAGCGCATCAAGCACATTGAGATCGACTGTCACTTCATCTGTTAACACGTAGTTCACAATACTATTCATCTAGACACCGTTGAGCTTGAAGGGGGTGTTAGCTATATTGTGTGAATATTTGTAGTTCAAGAGAGCTACATCTGTTATTAAGTTATAGTTTAGTGTAGTTACATATATTTCCCTTCTATTTCTTCGTGGTCTTCTGCTACTCCTTCAATCAATATGTAGAGAAGTTTTGTCCATTGACATCAAAGGGTCTTTGACCTAGTTGTATTCGAGTTGAGGTTAAGGGTTCAATTGATGAAGAGGATGTGTGAGTTCATTTGTGGTACATAAATATCATATGCTTCAGTATAAAAAAATGTTTTGTGCCGTTGACTTCCTATTTCATCCTCAGCCTACCAAACACATATGACATAAGAAACACAGCCCATCGACTTTATCCCCAACAAAAACCTTGTTCATAGGTTCATCAATAAGTAAACATAACCAATATCCATACATGACTATAAAGAAACAAAGGTCCTTCTCTTCCTTGTAGCTAGAGCTAGCTACACAATTACAAACTACAGATCCATACATAACATAAGATGGTAGTTTTTTTAAGCCATGGCATGGCTAATCAATCAATCACCTTGTCTTTTTTGGCAAAATAATAGAGACCATATGCCAACACCAACATCAGAATAGGTAAAACCAACATAACCATGGTGTTTGATGAGCTCCCAGAACCACTTTTCGATCCAGAACCTGAGCTTGAAGCTGGCTTTTTGTACTGTCCTTTTTGTGGCATAGTGTTGATATCAATATCACCAACATAGTAATCTGTCAACATGTTTCTTGCATTCTGGCTGTGCCCCACATCTTCGAAATCCTCTGTTGCGTCTTTCTCTGCAAAATATACAACACAAACAATCAATAAATCATGTGTTTGTGATATAAATAAAAACAAGATGGAAGCAATGTCTTACTAGTGGCTAACACCAGGACTTCGTCACCTCCAGGATGATCATCCAGAAATGGTGTAATATCATACACCTAAGAACGTCAGAGTACAAGACATGTCAATAATATGAATCTCCATATCCTTAAAAAAATTTAACATAACTTGCTTTATTTCACAAAAGGATTTAGAGTTCTTTCAACTATTAGCACTAAATCCACCTAAGATGCATGCTACAGTTATACAAACTGGAATTATCACCCTTATTTATCTTTATTGTTTCAAAATTTTCCCTATAAATGTAGGAAGCAATAAATTAAGGTACTCACAATAAAATATAAAATAAAAATACCAGCACCTCTCAGCAGTCATGGATGTATAGGTGCCAGTATGCCACACACCTACTATTTCATGAAATCTTGTTCTTTGGGATGAAACATGAAAGAATCTCAATTGGCAGGGAGTAACTATTTACGACACCTTATCAGGTATAAATAGCAGTATCTAAACATTTGTCTGACTGCTGGTTAATTAATTTGTTAAATCTTTAAGTGATATGTACTTACCATGACAGTTTTCCTTTTCTAAAATGGTTTTACCTTTATGGCCTTCTACTTATAATTATAATTATAGTCAAGATAAATCATACCATTTGCTATCAGGGAAGTCTGATGCTTGTTCTCCCCCTAGGTTTGAGAAAAACAGGCATGCAGAAACTTCCCAGATCCACACGTATTCATATCAAGTTGCGAAAATGAAAATCACACAAATCCAGCTAAAACCACAGTAGGCGACAACTACAATGAAAATGGATGAGAGAGTGAGAGAGAGAGAGAGAGAGGGTGGGAGAGAGAGAGAGAGTAGGGGCAAGAAGCGACGAGAATCGGTACAGAGATGCATTCGGGATCCTGTTTCTTGCGGCTCGGAGAGGCTATAGGTGTGGTGCTGGGATGGATTTCTTGCTGTTTGATTTTGTGTTCGGTCTCATGTAGCTCCTACAGGTTTAGTCTTTGTTTTCTTAGTTTTTTTTGTTGTTTTTTGGATACGTGATCGGGTGTAGTGTCTGGTGTTGGGCAGGTTTGCTTTTTGCAAACATTCTCCATGGTTCTCCTGTAATTGTTGTGGTGGGTTTATAATATTGCTTTTCAAAAAAAAAAAAGATGAGAGGACAAGAATGAGACAAAGGCACTACCAAACTGTGCTACATTCCTTTCAAGGTTGCACTTATTTTAGATAAAAAAAAAAATACAGCAAAGATTATGAAGAGGAAATGGTCTCCCTTCAACAAGTTAACCTCACAATCAAGATTTCAAGGACCAACCATCATATGATTCTATTTTGTGAATCCCAGGACTCCCCAGCCACATTCCTACTATACTGACTGACTTACCCCTCCAGAGACAAAGAGGTCCATTTGAAAATCAATTTGGATTCTCTTTTGTGGTACTCTAGATAGTGGACCAACACTTTCTCACCATTTCCCTTAAAATGATAGTAATCCCGAGAGTCATGATTCTTTGGCCCATATAGAGCAATAAAAAAGGTTGAGTAGTCTTTATGGGTGTTAATCATACTCCAGCTTTCAGAAATCCATCCACAGCTAGATTTCTCATCTCCCTTGTACAAGAAAACTAAGACAGGTATATGAGTAACCCCTCCAACTAAGGTGACATGTTTTAGAGGAGTCCCGGTTGCATCTTGAGGGCAAAGTAGACAATGTCACTACATTGGTTGGGGTGTCACAAAATGATAGCAGAGCAGACTTTTGTGCAATCGGGGTGGTGGGGCAAACTTCATCAATGACAATGAGTTCTTGAGGGGGTGTTTGTAACATCTTAAGTGAATCCCAAATCACCAATGAACAAGAAGGATGTTGGGATGTATATAATGAGTAACCCCTCCAACTAACATAACGTGTTTTAAAACCATGAGTCCGGGTAGTTACTTGCGGGCAAAGGCAACAATATCACTACATTGATTGAGGTATCATAGACGCCATCCAGACTTCATCTAACATATTTTATTACCCATGGTAACTATTGCTTATGTCATTGCGAGGAATAAACAGAGAGGCTTTCCTGCAGTCAACTATAGTTCCCTGACAGGGATGGCCATGCATCACATACTTGTGATCCTATTGCCATGATAAGAGCTAGGTTACTAGTCGTGACATAGTACAACAGACCTCATTCAAACAAAGGGTAAAAATCAATATTCAGCATGACAAAAAGCCATATTCATGCCAAGTTGCTTTGGTTAGCAGTGAAATCAGCAGTAAAGTAACCTGACTACTATGAATGATATACTTCAGATCTGATGAACATCTAAGTAGCCTAATCTTTATGTTACCAACTACCAAGTGGACTGGTTTCTACATCCAATCAATTGCAAAGTTTTAGCTACAAAAAATTAGGGATTACTTCAAATTTGAAAGTACAATTTGTGCATATGAAAGCGATCAACAGGGGCAAAGACTTGAGATGATGTAAGGACATGCTTCTCGAATTGCTAATATGGGTAAATTTCCCTGCCAATCAGATGCCATCGCCTGTTAGTACACCGTTAGTGAGTGGATGCAAATAGCCAAGATTGAGTAGGTATTGAGTTGTCATATAACTAGTAACCACTAAAGGAGGTAAAATGTTAGTACATATGTTTCCTAAAACACTTGTAGAGTCAGGCCATATTCAATCAGAATTAATCCATCACGTAAACTGAATACTAAAGAAAATGTTTATTTCTATGTAAGCATAGCAGCTTCTCTTTGCATCCCTCTACACATTATTCTCCATCCACATTGCTTATAATAATGTACTTAACATCTCCCAGATAGAACGTTGACAACTCAACTGAGATAGGTCAATTCTTAAGCTTACAGAATCCCACTTAATAGTGTTCAAATTCAAACCAAATCATCTATACCTAATTGCCTCAGATAGACCATCCACTGTATACATTCTATTGGTAACGTCCTTTTGGCTATCAATGGAAAATACCATTCCCAGATCTGTTATACAGTCCTTTAACTCCTCTGTAAACTGAGTAAGTCAGTTTGTTTATATTGTTTGAAAAGGTGAGTTAATTCTGTATGAATACTGAACGGACAAACACAAAGGGAATGTACAAACCTAATTTTTCCTTCAATCATAATATTTGTGATTATTTCACCACTCTAAGCTGCTATGCAGTGAATCTCACTTGAAGCACTTATGAATGGAGGAACTACATCTTTTCAATAGCTACACAAGTTTTGGAGTAAAGGTACATGGCTAGAATTGGAACAATATTGACCTAAAACTTTTAAAAATCTACCACAATCATGTTTAAATGGTCAACCCCTAATCAAGTTTTCACCATGAAACAATAACACGTAGATCACCAAGGGATTAACAAAGAAATGCACAAATGAAGCAGAAAGTAAGAATGATGATTTGAATTTTAGATGGAGAAAAAACAGATCTGGATATCACATGCAACAAAAAAATGATAAGAATTAGAACAAGTTAAGAAATTCCGACTAGAAAAGGTAAGATGTGAAAAGATCCGACCTTTCCTGAAATAATAAGCCAACAATCAGTCTTGGAATCGTGTTTGGAAACCTCCTCAAGTGAAAGAAGTTTGGTCTCTGAAGTCATTTCCGATCTGCCGCTAGCAACCACCACTGATCGGAATCGGAATATAAGATGAGATCGTTAGAGAAGAGAAAACCCCCAAAACAAAAAGGTGGGATATTCATTCATAGCGAAAAAGGATTCAAAGAGAGTAGCAAGTAAATATACCGAATATGAAATGCGTGCAGCAGCCGGTCTTTACCGAGATTCGAGCGGTCATCAAATGCGGGCTTTAGGTAGGCTATATATATAAGAAAAAAACTAGAAAAGAGGGGGACTGACTGAGTGGATGTATTTATTTATTTATTTTGCGACTCTAGTCCTCCAACTCTCTTATAATTAATATTCTGTCGGTTAGTTGCTGACTTTTGCCACAACAACCTTCTTTTATTCTTTTTTTCTCATTTACGTGCCCTAAACCTTTCTTAAAACGGAAATTGGCTGAAATAGTCATATTAGACATCGAATTGCATCTCCTAGTCATTTCTCTACCAAATTTACCAAAATAGACCTAGGTCCGTAATATGCCCCTAAACGACAAAAGTAATTGGCGGCTCTACCCAGGTCCGCAATGGGTCGGGTGGGGTAGGTCCGTCATCCGCAATACAGACATGTGACACGCTCGGGGAAACCCTAATCCAGATCCGCCATTGTGGACCTAGCCCCGCCATTGCGGACCTAGGCTAGGTCCGCAAGTCTTCCTTATTTTTTGTGTTTTTTTAGTTTTTGACGTACGTTTTCATTGCGGATTTGCATTATTTTTCCCCTCAATAATTGCCAGTTGTACAGTTGAGTGGGTATATCTATTGAATACTTTTGAACAATTTTGAAACCGTGAAGTTTTCTATAAGAATAGGAAGCTTGAAAAGGGAAGGTAAACAGTTTTGCAATCTGAGAAAAATTTGTGTTTTCTTGATTTTCTTTCATTTTTTTAATCTTTGTTTTCTTAAAGATGAGTTCTGGTTCTCAAAAAATAAAGTTACGTATTTTTGGTGGATGTTACTTTCAACAAAATGGTCAAGAGTGGGATTATTTTACTGATCGATCGATGGTTCGCGTCATGGTTCCGACAACTATCACGCATCAAAGGTTGATTAATTATGTTCGAGAGAAATGTGGTATGGACTCTATTGTTGGTACCACCAAAATTATTTACAAATATTCTGGGCAAATCGTTGAGTTAAGAGACAATGTCGATGTTTCGTGTTTCCTGCAAAATGCTATGGATTTAACAAATTCGCCAACACTTTACGTTTACGACGATTACACGATGGCGGGCGGCAACAACGTTGGTGGTGATTGTAACACCCCGATTTCGAAAAGGTATTGTTTCAAGTTAATACAAAAATCAGTATTTTAAGGGGAAAATAAGATAAGGGATTTTGGACTTGAATCCTAGATTTTATAGTCTTAATGGATGAATGATTCAATTACGATTCCAACGGTTCTTTCCGGAGCAAAATTGGAGCTATAACGAAGAAGTTATGGCCAAAACAGTGAATGAGAAGAAAATCGGGCGAACAGTGCATCTCGCGACTTAGGGGAAGCGGGTGACTTACGCCGCGACTTGCAGTCGCGTGGTAAGTCGCGAAACCCCCTGGTCGAGCTTAAAACTCGATTTTCAGCCACCAAACTTCATTTCTTCATAACTTTTGATCCACAACTCTGATTTGGGTGATTCAAGTTGCCTCAGGTTCGTTTTTGAGAGCTCTTCAAGGATATAGCAAGATATTTGAAGTCTATTGTAAGATTCAAGGGTATTTTGTGGTGGTAAGTTCCTCATCTCTCTCAATGTTAAGCTAGGGTTAGATGGTTTCACCTTTTTTCCTTTCATCCTTCAACTTAGGTGTGATTTTGGTGACTTGTATGTTGAAGGAACCTCGTAGATGTGTTGTATCTAATATCTAGATAAGTTTCTTGGAGTTTCAAGCCTTCATCTTCGGAGATTCAAGTTTTGGGGGTAAAATCTAGATTTAGCCTAAATCTAGCAAGGTGAGTTCAAGTTGGATTATGAAAATGTTGTACATGCCAAAATGGTTACTTTAAAGTATTTACATGTTTACATGAAGTTTATTAAAAGTTGGGTATTTGAAGAGTTTCACACATTTGGAGAGTTTGGTCTTATAAAATTTGTGAACCACCCACTTTTGGGATTCTTGAACATTTTGGTGAATAAATCATGCTAATACACTCCCTAGATGATTTTATATATTTATGTGAGTTCTTACTATCATTTTCTAAACTTTATACATGTCAAAGTTTACATTTTGAACTCCTATATGTCTCCATGGATTTGGATTTAAGTTTACTACATTTTGATCTAACTTGAGTTTTGGGAGATTTTAGGGTTCCCAATCATTTTCAACTAAAATGATGGGTTCCATCTTATTTGAAGTAAAATGGGTTTTACTTGCACTTTTATGTGAGTTACTTGAAGGAATGTATATGATATCATTTTTATGAATTTCATTCTTATCAGCAGTTAAACTTGAAAATGCATTTTTTTGGATATAAATGTTATTGGAAGCTTTGTGTTTAGCTTTGGTTGGTCACAAATGATATTGTGATAAGTCTAGACTATTACTAGTGGATCCCTAGGTATTGAGTCGACTTATATTTTGG
Organism: Arctium lappa; assembly: GCA_023525745.1. NCBI lineage: Eukaryota > Viridiplantae > Streptophyta > Magnoliopsida > Asterales > Asteraceae > Arctium > Arctium lappa. The sequence goes on along the minus strand of CM042057.1, from coordinate 76,350,090 downwards.
GATGTATTTTCCCCTCTTTGTAAAAATGGATGTATATGATCCTCGGGGGCTATTTGGTACGGTTATGTGAGACCGGTTACTAGCCATGGATCATATTTTCCCCTCTTTGTAACTATGGACGCATATGATCCACGGGGGCCATTTGGTACGGTTATGTGAGACCGGTTATTAGCCATGGATCATAGTGTAGTCCTAGTGAACGAGTAACCCTCGGGGGCCCTCCCTCACATCTTAGTACGGACCTGTGTTGTTCGTGGCCATGGATTCCAAGTGTTTGACTCATAACTCGGATTGTGGCCTACTGTTGTGTTCCGCTACAATCCTTGGTAAAATGGGCTATTATTTATATGTTGGCCAGAATTAGTCTTGGGATCTCAAGGATAATACGGTGAGGGCTCGTGGAGTCCAATACCCGGACCTGCATCCGCGAGTTAATTTATGTGCCTGTTTTTATGGGATAGTAACTTCCATTTGTAGCTAGTTGAGACATTGGGTCCTCGGAGGCAATTTGGTACGGTTATGTGGGACCGGTTACTAGACATGGGCCGTAAATGTAATCCTAGCGAATGAGCATGATTAGGATCCTCGGGGGCCCACCCCCACATCTTAGTACGAGTCGGAGTGCTCGTGGCCATGGGTCCTAATATCGTGAGCTCAGTAATTTGGAATGTGGCCTACTCTGTGTTCCGCCACTAGCCATGGAATTCGGGTGTCCCCCATCATCGAAAGGTGTTGTTTTGGGTATTTAACTTTATCCTTGTAACACCCTCAAATTTGGAAAGAGCGACTAATTTAAAACTTTCAATAACACCTCCAAGAGGGATAAAATCTCTTACTACAAGTCTAAAATTGAAATACATTTCTAGGTTGAATCATCAACGAGTAATTAAAGTCTTACATAGAGACTAACTAGAGTCGGGTGTTACTATAACCCAAAAACAGTCACCATCTCCAATTGCGGAAGACTTCGCCAAGCTACTCACTCTTACGCAATCTAGTGCTCATCTCTTCATAGCACCGCTAGAACCAACCCCAACTGAAACCTGATGCACATGCCGACAAATAAAAGGTTAGGCTAACGCATAGTGAGTTCAAGAGTTTTAACATGAATAGATATATCTTTAAAAGAAAGGAAATCAGTTCAAATCAAGATCTTTCAACTAATTTACTTTATAAATAGAGACGACTCGATTTCCCACAGTTTGCACCATTAAAGACAACGTTCCAATACAAACATTCTTTATAAAACGATGTGACCCAAAACTCACTCAAAACGTGAATATAAATCGACTCCAAATTGTGATACCGTGAATAACACTTCACATCCCCAAAACACCCAAAGCACGGGTGGGGCATAACACTCAACCCATAAATCATGGTTAATAAATCCCATATACAATATGTCACCGAAAACAAGGATACAAGATTCAGTACCCAGCACAACACCTTTCGATGATGGGGAAGACCCGATTCCATAGAATGTGGTGGGTACACAAAGTTAAGCCACATATGTATGTTATAAGTGTATCTTCAAGGATAAGCAACCATTGACATCAACCCTATCTAGGTCTTTAGTCAAGGTAGACATCAACCCTATCCAGGTATTTAGTCATAATAGACAGCAACCCTCTCTGGGTCTTTAGTCATAGTAGACGTCAACCCTCTCTGGGTCTTTAGTCATAGTAGACGTCAACACTCTCTGGGTCTTTAGTCATAGTAGACATCAACCCTCTCTGGGTTTTTAGTCATTTGAACATCAACTCTATCCAAGTCTTTAGTTCAGTGCAAACGTGGGTTCAACTCTATCAAAGTCTTTAGCCCCAAAGAATCACCAAGTTCAACCCTATCCAGATCTTTACCTTAGATCTCGCTATCCTTGACACACTTGATTATTTAGGACTTACATCGTATCATCAACGCCTATTTCCAGATTAAAACACAGGAATCTTATCCCACTTACACGAAAAACCGACCTCTATGCCTATGGATCCATTGCATTACAGCCTAACACGTTACATGACTCTAACAGATGAACTAACGCATCCGATACATGTAACTCACAAATGAGATACAACTAGGTACACCATACGACAAGGCCCCATATCGAGCCACCAAAACCAGCGAGTACTCCCAAGACTCATCTGAGTTTGAAACAAGCCCAATGGCATAATAAATATTTGACCAAATACACAAGTCGATAGATTACATCATTTTCCAACAATCATTTACTCTCTATTTCAAATTGGCCTTCGGCCCACAACCAAAAAGGTTTACGACTGTTAAAATGTCCAAAAAGTCCGGAACGACCCAAAATAATATGACTCATATATTCGTATTTTCAAGACGTCCCACTACAAGAATGATGCATATTTTCAACAAACATCAAAAGTGCATTTTGACCAAGTGAACTCCATTCATGCAATAAAATCATTAAAATACTTCCATTTATGACTTATTTGCCAAGATGCCCAAAATTCCCAAATATGGGTGCTTAACAAGGTCTATAAAGCTAAACACTTCAAATAGTCAAAAGTTACCAAATAACTCAACAATTGGCAATTTCATGTAAAACACATAAATACTTTAAAATGAACATTTTGGCATGTACAACGTTTTCACAAGTCAACTTGAACTCACCTTGCTAGATTTAGGCTAAATCTAGATTTTACCCACAACCTTGAGTTCCTTTGAAGAGGAGATATTGAGATCCTTACACTAGCTCCAAACTCTCTATAGATCCACTACCACAAACATTCACAAAGGCATATCAAACCCTAGAAATGCACAACAAGGTGAAGAACACCAAATCCTAACTTTATAGATGGAAAGATGGGTAGATTACCTTGGTTAAAAACTCTTGGATTCACCCAATAACTTCAATCTACTTCCTTCTCTACTTGAAAAGCTCCCAAAAGACGAACCCTAGGTTCAAGAATCACTCCAAACGACTTTAGAAAGGAGAAGATATGAGAGAAATGAGGTTTGAAGCCCTAAAATTGCGACTAAAAACCATCAGACAGACCCCGCGACTTGCAAGTCGCGGTGCAAGTCGTCCGTTTCCTGAAAACTCACTTCCAGTGAGTTACGCGGCTTGTGCCGCGACCCTAAGTCGCGTAGCAACCCGCGGCAACCCAAAATCCTATATTCTTGCATCTTTCGCACTTGATTCGATTCCCGATACCTTTACGTCCCAAAAGTCAACCGACTCTCGTAACACCGTCGAGGATAAATCCTGAAATTACGGGTGTTACAATCCTCCCAACCTTAAAAGAGATTTCGTCCTCGAAATCTAGCACCAACCAATCACCCAACATCACCCTTGGCGCGATCAATTGATTCCCTATCCAAAAGGAATACCTTCACGAAACCTTACCTCATATACGAACCCGATTACATCCCGTTATGGTTTTTTTTTGTAACGAGCCGTCAAAACTAGATTTTCAAGTTTCAATATACATTACTAATGACGGAAGGACATAGAGTCCTTATCAAATCATTTTCATAATATTAAGGTCTTGGTTGCCTCCCAACCTTAGGTTGCACGTACTACTTCAAGAGTGACTCATGATGATAGCCAACCGTTTCCACCAAGGTGTCCAAAGCGAACTTTTTACCTTTAAATATTTCCAATCAACTCCCAGCGAACCGCGCTACACCCTCGCTTGCCTTCCAAAACCATAACGACGTTTGCCTCAATCAAACTAATTACAGTTGACTAAACTCCTTTCGGTTCGGGATATTCACAACCAAAGTGACTTAACCGAACAATAAGGGATCCATACATAGAATTTCTGAGTCGATCATCCATTGTTGCTACAAGGACGGTCTTTCTAGTTGTGACAAATCAAGGTCTCCTTAATAATTGATTCTCACTTAAGGTCTGCTCCGACATTCTCTCCAAGTTCTCCAAATCAAAAATTCGACTCTTATCCTTAAAACAACTATCTGCAATGAGGACATACTACCAACCATTCCATTCCCAAATACCCACGTCGACTCCACGTTGACACCTACTTTCTGAGATAATCACCCAAACCATACGTCCCTATTAGCCACTTACAACAACACCAATAACCACAATTACCAAAAGGTGGTTTACCACAGACACATAGCATGTTGTCGTACCATCAACCCCCAACTTCAGAACCAACCAAAAGCAACCGTACAAGATTTTAACCCAAGGATTTATCGTAACGGAAAGATCACCACTTAAATATCTAGTAGAATACACAATTCTACTACTTCAATCATTCGAGCGTGTACTAATTCATAAACTGAAATCCAAAATTTGAAACTGACCCCGGATAGGTTACTCCGACGCTTCATTTTCCAAGGACTCATCTAGTCTTGATCACAACTCCTTTCATGGAAGGGGTTCAAATCTACAACTCTAATGAGTTCAAGGTTTTTCAACTACTATGCCAATTTGAAATTTTATACAACTTCTAAGTGCAATAGCTTTAGAAACGCACTAATAAAAATTCGTTACCGTTTACTCGGTAGGTGTACAAAGTGGTCTCAAACGCCACACACATAAAACCATTTTGAAAACCACTTGGTCATTACTCAAACTAATAATGACAATAGACAAAGATACCCAATCAAACTTTTTCGAATGGGCCACCACGGTCCTAACATGCATCAACTTACTCCATATATGAAGAAAATTTTATGTACTAAGACAGTGTGTAACAAGGCGTTTGTACAAAACTCCAAAAGGGAAATTCACGTAATCAAGTTCTAAAAATGTCTCAATCAATCATATAATGACATGAAATAAAATTTCTCAACGTGACTCGCATATAACAGTCTATCCCCAAAACTTAGTAAAAATAGATGTATGCGATTTGGGTCAAATATACAAATAAGTTAAATTGACTTCAACGTTTAGCCGCACGGATAAAGCTCTTTGACCCGAAATGGTGGCTATTATGCCATGCATACGAGTAAATCAATATAATGCATTGTGTGAAACGAAATGATAGAACCGAATATCAAAGAATGCTCAATGCCTCAGTTCAACACGAACCATCCAAGGTTTTTCTTAAGTTTGCTCATACCAAAAGTTTAAATCAACTCACCCACTAAGTTGTGCACGACGAGCTATACTCGCATAAAACTCGAAATGAACCCGCACAACCTTGAAACTTCCAAAATAACAAATGGGGTGACATCCACCAACAAAACTCTTATGAAATGAATTTCCCATCAACCCATCAAACAACGCACGTAAAGAACTTAGACTGTGCATTTAAAGGTTCACCCAAACGTCGCGAACGTCCTGAAATAATACTCCATAAAACTTAACAAAATTCACACGGGATATAATTCCCAAGAAAACTCAAACACTAAAATAGTGGACGACAACTCTTCGTCCAAGGCCTTAACATATGTGGAGGGGGTCCATTGTTAAGGTCATAAGCCATAGTTACTTGTCCAAGGCTCTACACAACGTCAAAATACAAACACCACAATATTTACGAAATAGCGTTGGACAACAATGAGAATAAAGAAAGTCTCAACAAAACTTGCAATAAAATGCAATAAAATAATTTCATGCTTGTTTAAGATCATGATCTAAAACTTATGTGTGCTAAATATTTCAAGATTTCGTGATATGATCCACATGGTGATTTGGAAACATGAGAAATAACCGATGCAATTTATTTCAGAAATAAATTTTGTGCATGAATTTGGTCGGCATTCCACACCTCGAAACCACGCTTCTCGATTTCTCTAGACCAATGATCCTTAATTTCCATGCACACTATTGTCATCCAGATACTCAATCATCTTAGAACAATAATTCAAGGGTTTTATAGGTTCACCTTACAATTCTCCTCGAATAATGTTGATTCCAAAATTCTGTGGTTCTAATCCAACCAATCAATCCGACCATAGACGATCCACTTAAAGTGATCACCATGCTTACCGTCACTCCAAGTGACGAATACTAAAGTCATCAACGTCTCATAACGGTTACCCACTTAGAACTTCTTCACTACCCCAACGGTTGTCACATCAAAGTAGTCCAAGTATACACAAGTAGAGTCTTGGGCAAGTAACTACGACTTATGACCCTAACATTGGATCTCCTCCACATATGTTAAGGCCTTGGACGAAGAGTTGTCTTCCACTATTTTAGTGTTTGAGTTTTCTGGGGAATTATATTTCGTGTGAGTTTCGTTAATTTTTATGGAGTATTGTTTTACTCACATGCATGACATACTAGTCACTATTTTGGGCAAAGGAGCGTTTTATCCGAATGACTAGATTCGAAGTCGATTTAAATTATTTTATGTTTGGGCAAATTGCATGCACCTTTCGTTTTACTAAGTTTGAGAAATAAACTGGTGTATGTGGGTCGTATAGAAGTTTTGACTCCACGTCATTTTATGGTCAAATGGGGAATTTTAGGACTTCGGGTTCATGGATTGGTTCACGCGGAAGTAATGGAGACGTTAGGCTTGTGCCTTCTCTTAGTTAATTAAGTGATGATCTTCCCATCTCGATAAGCCTTCGGGATAAAATTGTGTACGGTCGTGTGGGTATGGTTGGTTTTGAATTTGTGGGTTATTGGTACGTCGTCATATTATTTATCTGTGGTGTGCCACCTTATTAGGTATTGGTGAATAATGATGATATTATGGTTGGCTAATAAAGCGGTATGATTTGGGGTTTAAATTCCATGAGTAGGCGTCAACTTTATTCAACATTGCAACTCGGGAGTGAAATGTTTGGTGGAATACCCACGTTGTAAAATGGCCATTCCAAGGATAGGTATCGACACTCTATTTTGAGGGCAATAAATGTTGGTGTGCTTCAATGTACATCCGATAGATCTAGTGTGTCTGCAGGTCAAGCGGTAACCTTAAGGAAATTAGATGTTGTTGATTAAGAATCAATAATTGGTGTTTCGATAGTTGTCAAGACTTTCGCTGATTTGGCAATCGATGCTTGAGCGCATGGCGGGAGTTGTGTAACCTTAGAGTTTGGGTTAAACGACTATCTATAGAGTGTGTTGGTATGTCTCTAGGGGAAACATCAGACCAATATTCGGATCTATGGAAGTTTGGGAGCCCTTGCAGACATCATGTCTGTGTCAACTTTGAGGAACATATTTAAGGTTGTGTCGGTTCAGACCAATCTAGTCGTTAGAAAATTTCGTCGAAGGACGATAACTCTTTGGTGATAATGATTATTGGAGGCATTTGGTGAGAATGTCGGGGTAGACTTTAAGTACGAATCCATTATTGAGGAGACCTTGATGCGTCGTATTTAGAGGTATCTAAGGGAAGGGTTTGCTTTGGGGTATTCTTGGTGGAAAGGACTAAATAAGGTCGTGAGTTACTCTTGAGGCTTTATGAGCACATGAGCATGCCACCCAACGATCCTTATACTGCATATTGGGATCGTTTGACCACCTTTGAGGGAAGGACAGATCGTGTAGAGGGGTCTGTCAATGATATAAATGTGTGGCGTGGTGGTCAAAAGGATATGTATACTCATATGCAGAATATATACTGTGAGATGCAACAGTGGCATGTAAGTATTTAATTTTACACTTATTAACAATTGGTATTTATACGTAACTTTCCGATCGTCCACCACAGTGATCCTCGAGCGTGGACACCTGGGTTTCATCACCCAGGATGCCCGATCCATCGTACGCTTTTCCCCCTCCCACCAGCAGGCGGTAAGTCTCATCAATCGGTTAATGTTTAACTTTTTTTTTCTATGATATTGTACCATTATTTATTTATTTCGTTATGCAGGGAGTATCAGATACGGCCGGTGTGGGTGGCCCAGACATGTCAGGGGCGTTCGGTATGGTTGGCCCAGACATGCCTGGGCCGTCCTTTATGGGTGGGGCGGTCCGGGTGGGAGGGGTGTACGATAGTCCCCAGTTTTATACTCTTAGACTGCTCCCCACCATATCTCATAGACCGCATACCTTCGTGGATCTGAGACCACCTCCGCAGGAGAACCTTGGGAGGGGGCACCCGTACGACATCCCTCTTATCTCCAGGTCTCTCCATACACCGTCCCTCCTGATTCTACACCCCCAGTTCCCCGACAGAAGAAAGGGAACGGTAAGGCGACTTCCACGACTGGGAAGGCCTCTGCATTGGTGGAGCACATGTATCAGGATGGGACGTTGCCTTCTCAGGTGCAACTTAGATATCTACCACTCCGTCCCGTAAATCGTGCATTTTGGGGAAACTATTGGGGTTGGAAGATAATGGATATTTTGAGATCGAGGTTAGTGGCTTAATTTTTTATTTTAGTAATACAAATTTATTAATAATAATTCGTATCTAATTCTTAACATGTAATTGTTTATTAATAGCACGTGCAGGTATGGGTACGACTTCACCTGGCAGCACGCCCTAGCCACGCTAATTGGACGATATCCCGGACTTCATATATTACATCAATATGAGTGACGATCTTTTATATATGAAGGGGCAATGTGATGGTGAACAGCGAGAGAGTGGTTTTCCAGCGTGGGGCACCGTGAGTCGGGTATGGAAATAAGTTTACATATATACTATTTAAGAAATTACCGATTTATATAATTGACATGAAAAACATCTAACTTTTTTTGTTTTAGGTGTTCATCCCCATATGTATAGTTGATAGGCATTGGTTTCTTGGGCACTTCGATATGGATTCCATGGTGATGACCATATACGACAGTCTCAAGTTACCAACCTTGCAACAACCACTCATAGACATGATGAATAAATTCAACACGAAGATGCCGCAATTGTTCATGGACCTGGGTGAAGGTCCTCGAATGGCTACGTTTATATCCTCCCACACTTGGCAATACGCGAACAATGTGCCACAGCAGGCCAGACCGCATGGAGACCGTGGTCCATGGGTATGTAAATTTATCTCCGACTTGGTGGATGGGAGACATCTAGCTAGCACTAATACATCTGTAGACTGCAAACAGTGGCAGCAGGAGATGAAATATATTATATGGTCTTTGAGGGCGGCTGGACAGGGTGACATGTAGTACCTAGTTTTAAGATGTAACAATCTATACAAACTATTTTTTATTGAGCACGTTACTTTTACTTGTAGTACCTATTATACATCTTTTACAAATTTAACTTAACTTAAAAACAACATTACAAAGGTAGAATAACATTTAAAACTCATCAAAACACACAAAATACGAAACTGTTTTATTCACGAACAAAGTAGAACATCAGACAGGTACAAAATAGTTAAATAGAAATCACAGGTACAAAGCATAAACATACAAAGGTCAGATACCAAACCAACAACAGTAGCACCATCTAAGGATAAAGTGCTTTACATTGATCAATTCAATTTTGTTTCTCGGTTATCTCGGCTTGCATGACTGCGAAATCTTGGACAATCTTGTTGGCTCGTTCGTTGTCGTAACGAATATGGTCTTCTTTATCTTTTATCTCTCGCTTCAACCTTTTTATCTCTTCCCTGTCTGCGTCCATCATTCTTAAGTACCCTTCCTTCTTGGACATAATTTCTTTCCACCTTTGACTGAGTTCCTCGATCCTTGCCTCAGCTTTTTCTACGGATTGTCTCATCCGTTCTGGCATTGTTTGTGAGGAGGGGGGGGGGTTAAAGAAGAGGTTCGGTTTCCAGCCATGTGATATAAGTTGAAGTTGCAGGTGTATGGATGATTTGACTTGTAAGTTGGAAGTAACGTGAGTATTTATAGCCAAAAAACTAGTGCACCTCCGCAATTGCGGACCTAGATTTGGTCATTGCAGGCCTAGATTTAGTCAAGATAATCTGCAACTTTTTAGGCGAATCTTGCAGATCCGCAATTGCGAACCCAGTGCAGGTCCGCAATGGAGGACCTGAACGACTATAAGTACCCCATGGTTGAGTGGTTGTAAAACATAGAAAAACAAACACAGTGTGAATCATCAGAGTGATTGAACAATTTCTTCTTACATGGCATCTCCGAATCTTCATGTTTGGAACTTCAGATGTTTAAATCAATCTCTTCCAGACACTACCACCGAGTTATATGGTTCGTGTTTATATTTTTTTTGGTTTTGCTTGTGTTAAATGTTGTCGAAGGCTAATGTTGTTCATGTTTATCAAAAGTGGCTTATCCATAAATGTTTACCATGAAAGTCCACCATCAAGGGTACTTCACAGAACCATCTAGAAGACACTACTTCTGTGGTCTAGAAATCTATGTTGACATGTTAGATGTCGACGATCTTTCCATGCAACTGTTTCACCAGATCATGAAAGAGTTAGGTTACGACGAACCGAAATATTATAAGTTGTATTTCAAAAGGCCGAATGGAGACTTATTGACTGGACTGCAAGCATTGGCTACTGATGAAGATGTAGCCAATATACGTCAGTATGTTGACGGCCATACTGTAATTAAAGTGTACAGCGAGAGAATGGAGCTTAACACTTCCGGACTCGTATAACCAGAGTATATTAGAAGTCGGTGGGGATTCCGGAAAAACCAAGTATCGTGTAGCCGTACATTGACATTTAAATGACTGTGTATGTTTGTAATAAGCAAGTTTGAAACTATAATATGTTTCAAAACCTCATACTAACCGGGACCTTGATGGGGCCTATGGTGGAGGAGTTATGCTATCAGTGGATGACAAAGGCAGCAAGCCATCTTGGTTGCCTTTGTGATCCACTGATAATGTAAGTATCCCTTATTTCTCGAACAAAGATAACATCAACCAAGTTCTCCACCATGGGCCTTATCAAGGTTTAGGTTATGATGGGGTCTTGAACAAATTAGAGTAGTTGTAACTTGCATAGGGGTCTTCAGTTTGACATGTATGTGCTCTTAAATAATATTGTCTCGAATGAGAACGTGTTTATGATATGCTCTTAAATAATATTGTCTCTGATACTTGTTTTCTAGTAGTATAAAATATAAACTGTTCAAACCACAAAATATATTAGACAGATAGGTAAGCATATGACTGGTATGTAGAGAATATTACAGGCGAATCTTGCAGTCGAATATTATAGGCGAATCTTACAGATCCGTAATTGCGGACCTAGTGCACCTCCGCAATGGCGTACCTAGTGCACCTCCGCAATGGAGGACCTGAACGATTATAAGTACCCCATGGTTGAGTTGTTGTAAACCATAGAAAAACAAACACATTGTCAATCATCAAAGTAATTGAACAATTTCTTCTTACATGGCTGAAACTTCCCGTTTGCATCAACCATTGATGGATGGAAGTTCAAGGATAGGTTGGAAACCACCCCAAACGGAGGAGGAGTGGAGTAACTTTGGAAAAACTCCAGCCGATTATCCAATAACGGAGGAGGAGGAAGAGGAATTTAACAACGCATATGACTGGTATGTAGAGACACATGAATACGAAGGGCCCCCCTCTCGTAACCATACACCTTCTCAAAGGATGTTGGCGGGGACGAGAGAATCCATACGACAAGCAGAGATAGAGATTTCCAAGCTCAAAGACTTGTGGCGGAAGAACAGTGCCGAGCAGATAGAGTTAGAGACTGTCGTCGAGAGAAAGAAGCAGACAGTGATGGTGGTGCAGAGAGAGATCAGGGAAGACCAGAACAAAATAAAGAATATCAAAGAAAACTATCCCCGCATAGAGGACATGATCAATGAAAAGGCTGATTTGATCATTAGATGTAAAGCTCTCTACCCAAAGGGATACTAGTTTACCTTTTGGTTCTATCCTTTTGTGTATGAATATTCATGTTTCGAACTTTGTTTAAATTAACCTTGTCATGTAGTAGTCGATAGACTTCCGTTGCTCGGTTCTATCCTTGGGTTAAATAATAAAGTGTAGCATTTTGTTTACTATCATGATACACGAACATTATTCATTATAATCAATACGTTCATTACATACATTGTTACTCGTTCAAATCAACATTTAAATCAAAAGTTTGATGTCTATAAGTGCCTCTATAATCGTCGGTAGGCATTGGTTGAGTAGTGCGACTACCAGATGCTCTTTGGCTTCCACGATTCACTGGTGCACGCGCCTGACATTGAGTCCGAGTATGTCCGATTTCTCCACATCGAGTACATCTCCTCAGTGTGGGATCCTCACCACGAGATGGGATACGATCATGGTTACTTGGTCTTTCGTTGCATCTCTTGTAGACCAGTGGTTTAACGGTCATAAGCGGAGTGTCTGGAACAACCCATGTATCAGGATGCCCAGGTGGATGTATGAGCTCTGAGTACGTGGCTCGAAAATTATCCGCTTTGAAGTAAGGCGATGCCAGGTGGATGACATTTGTACACCATTCATGTGTAACACCCTAAAAATAGGGATAACAAAAACTTTCCAAAAATGGAGAAGTGGTATAAAGTTTGCCATAGCAAGAGCCTCCCAAAAAGGGGAAATATACAAATAACTTGTTTAATCACAATTCTGTAATTTAACGGATAAATAAACAACAACCAACTAATCTAATTTCTACATCTAGAAAAGAGATTACAAAAGGGGTGTCATCTATAAACCCAAAACTTCCAACAATAGTTCAAGCGCCAAAATCCCCAAGCTCTTGCTCAAAGCATCTAAACTTGCCTAGGAGTCGCGCCGCTAACACCTGAGATACACATCGACACCAAACAAGTGTTAGGCCAAAAAGTCTAGTGAGTCGAAAAGGCCTAAGGTATTTTAACAAATTGAAATATTTATGGATTGTGGAATACAAAGAACAGAAAAATGAAGAAGTGAAGTCGTGGATTTTATTTGCACTTTGCATATCACTTTTTTTTAGTGCTTTATCTTGGGATATTTTGTTAACTTTTGTGGACTTTGTTATTTTGTTGTGAACTTTGTTCTTTATTTCAAGTGGACTCAAGCCAATTAGCCTTTAAAATTCAAAGTTTTATATGTTTTTATGTTTAAACTTTAAAGCCCACTAAAAGGCCTAAACCGTCTAAACCGGTCGACCAAACCGCCCAAACCGCGGTCCGACTTGACCGGTCTGGGCACTTGATGTCAAACCGCTCGGTTTGAAAAATAAATAAACCGCCACTTTCGGTTTGGTTTGTGGTCTGAGGGGTTAAACCGCCCAAACCGGACCGCGAACACCCCTACTTCCCGACTTGAGCTTCGGGTAATCTCTCTTCATATGCCCCGGTGCCTTGCACTCGAAACATATAAGCCCTCGGATCGAGCAATCCTTGGCGGCATGATCAGCCTTCCCACACTTGAAACAAGTTTGAGGAGTGGTGCTATAGTTACCGCGGTGCTTGGTGCGACACTTCTGGCACCACCTAGATTCTTAATCATTGTTGAAGTTTCGGTTCCCTACAAAAGGTCGAGTTCTCTTGGGAGGTACAAAATTTCTCTCCCACTTTCTCTTGTCAACCACCACCACAACCTTCTCCGGTTTACCCTTCGCGTAAACCTCTTCCATGAACTGCGCCTCCTCGATCGTCTCACGAAGGTTAGAAGCCTTCGAGTTGCGAACCATAGACATCATGTCCGCCGGCAGACCCTTTAGATAGGCCTTAATCTTCTCCTTTTCTGTTGAGGCCACTGTTGGATCAAATAATTGTATTCAAGATTAAAGTTAAAGTTCAGGGTTTAAACTGCAATTGTGTCAAAGTTATTTAGAGGGTTTATTATGTAATAGATTGATAGTTATTAGCTATTGGGCCCAAGCCCATTAAGCATTAGGAAACCCATATGGCCTAAGTATTTAAAGTTTTAATTATTTAGTTTTAGGGTTAAGATATCTCATAATAATTGTTAAGAGATTATAGTAGCCGTACGTATTCTCTGTATTCAAGGGTATCAAGAACACACAAGGTTTAACTGTTTATTCAAGGGATTGGTATGTTATTATGATCTTATTATCTCTTGATCTATATGTGTTTGTGTGTTTAATTATTAACTAGATTAAACTAGGATAACAGCCACGTACCCCACTAACCCCAGCTTCTCCATGAATTGACGGGTTACTCCCTCACCGTCAAGTTCCCTTTCTCAAGCGACCGAAATTCCGCATCGATTCTATCCATGGCTCTCTCACTGCAGTATTCTTCCAAAAGTTTCTTCTTAAACTCAGCCCAAGATAGTTGAGCTAACACAGTAGACGAGAGGGTGGCCTGAGTGACAGTCTACCATAAGAGTGTCGTATCTCTGAGTAACTGAGAGCCGAATCCCACTCTACTTGGGGTAGACTCATCAGAAGCTGTTCAAGATCAGATTTAGAAGAGATGTTTAAAGTTGGATTGGGTTTAAATGAAAAGGAGCTGAAAGGAGAAGGAATGAGCTTAATCAGATTAGCCATGGAGTACTTATGCATGATGTTTGATCCTAGCAAAGTTCAACATGTGATCAGAGATTTGCATCTACAGAATAAATTCCAAAGAATAGAAAACTGGATGATATTTGAAAGGTGTGGAGTCTATGGCATCACTGTGGACAGAGCTTATCATGAGTACTACTTGGTTGATAAAATCTATGATCACAGCAAGGCTAAATTACAAGCTATGTTGAATGCCAAGCTTACATGTTCAAAAGATTCAGAAATGGCAAAGATTGTGGTTAGAAGAATCATTAATCAAAGCTTGGGTTTGGATCCTAATATAGGGGTATGAACTGAAGTGTTGAAAGCATCTTGAAGAGCATATGAAGAACTTGACTTCTCTTCCTAAAAGTCAAGTTAGGGGGCGATTGGTGGGAAATTCAGAAATGATCAAGTATGGTTAATGCTGATACAACAGAATTACTACTGCCAGTTGAAGTTAATGCTGCTCTTCAAGATTAATGCTGCTTGAAGATATTACTACTGCTAAGTTTAATACTGCTAAGTAGTTAGTACTGCTAGAAGATATTACTACTGCTGAGCATGGTTAGTACTGCTGAACTTAGTACTGCTCAGAGTATTAATATTGCTGATGATTAGTACTGCTTATAAGATGAAGACTATGTATGGCAAGGATGACAACTGGGTAGATTGAATATATTAAAGGAAGGGTGGAGATAATGATGGAAGATTATACTGAAGATCTTTTATTATTTTGTAATTATCTTTTATCTTCAGTACATGTATAGAATAGTTTATTTTCATTAGTTGTAACTATTATTCTGAGTTATTAGCTTTCTTAGAGAGAATCAACCTCAAGGTTAGAACCCTGATTCTAGAGAAGTAGAATTCGTATTGGTGAGCCTATTCATCAATATTGAGGTTGTGTGTTTAATCTTGTAACTTCAATCATTCAATACAAGTTTACAAGTTGTGATTTTGATTCACTGTTTCATTGTTTTTCTGAATATTAAAGTGCTATTCCGCAGCTTCTTTAATATTGTTTTCTGAGTGTGTGTTCTTGTTAAGAATTAAGATCCTGAAAAGTGGTATCAGAGCTAGTATTTTCAGAAACCTACATTCAAAATCACATCATCATGGCTAAAGGTTCAGAGTCTTCAAGCTCAGAAATTCCTACAGAGGTAACATCTAATCTTTGTTCTAAATCCTGTATTGAAACTGTTAAAAGGTACAGGGATCACAACTAGACAATGAGTGATGACCTTAAAAGATTAGAGAGAGATATAAAAGACTATGTAAGAATTGTTGAGAGTTTTGAGGAACAAATTAAGAGTTTCCAAGCCAATGAGCTTCAACACTCTTATGACACAAACTACTGGAAGTGGGAGAAAGATCAGTATGAATTTAAGCTTAAACAGAAATAAGAGGAGAATGAGAAGATAAAGAGTGAGTTTGAGAAGGCCAAGCTGGATATTGAGAAATTTTCCAATGCTTCTAAAGCAATGGACTCTTTGCTCCAAACTCAAATCCATGACAAACTTAGAAGAGGAATAGGCTATAACACCACACCACCACCATACAACAACAATTACATCCCTCCTATATCAGACTTGCTAGAGACCAAGAATAGGAAGGAATTGTCTGATGAAGCCACTAAGGTAGATCCTTTAGACAAAGTGGTGGTTGAAACAGACTCTGAAGAAGAGAACTCTAATGATAAGAGTAAGGAGAACACTGTGAGTGGTGAGATATCCTCTAGAAAATCACATTATCACCAATGAGGGATGTGGAAAGACTTGGGTCAAATCTAAGGACATAGAAAAGACAGAGGGAAAGTCTAATAAGGTCCATTACAAACAGACCACAGTTGTGAATCCTGTCCCTTGCAAACAGTGTACATGCAATAAATCTGAGCCCCAAAAACATGATAAACCAAGGGGAAATAAGAGAAACTGGAATAATCAGTGGGCACAAAAACAAGGGATTGATCTGGGTAAAATCAATATACCAAAACCTTGTTTTATCTGTGGCAAATTGAATCATCTTGCCAAATACTGTTATTTCAATCCTATTAACCAAAGAGTCACTTTTCAAAGACAACCACAAAACTCTTTTGGTTATAGGAATCAAAGAAGGAATAATATGGCTGAGAACAGAGCACCTAAAAAGTATCATGCTCAGAACAAGTTTGCTAATTCTAAGAAAAATACTCCAAATAAGCCAAGGAGTAATTTAAAGACAAAGAAAGCAAACAACTTTGTTCAGGTTTGGGTTCCAATTGTAAAGAAACCTGTTAGTACTGCTATCCCAGATAGTACTGCTAACAGAAAGAGTGCTACTAACTCAGTTGGTACTGCTAACCAAGTTAGTACTGCTAACAAGGCTAGTGCTGCTTCTAGTAGTAATGCTGCCAAGCCTATAATCTTGACAAAGTATTTCAGCCATGAGATTCCTAAACAACTCATCCAGACTAAACTTACATATTATATTGATGAGAAAGGACAACCCAAGACCACTTTGGCTTGGGTTCCCTCCAAGACTAACTGATTTATCAAGTGTGCAGGGCAACCAAAAGCTCAAGAGGAAGAGTATTTGGAATGCAGATAGTGGTTGCTCTTGGCACACAACAGGTAACATGGACTGCCTTAAAATTCTTCAAAAGATTTGATGGAGGACATGTTGCATTTGATTCAGAAGGAGTGTTTCAGGTTGCATTTAGTAATACTCCAGAGGGAGTGATGATCATGTAGGATCAAGAAGAAAAGGATCAGGGAATGAACAAAGTAGTAAAAAGTATGAGTTAAAGGATGGTGTCAAAAGCTGCTAGTTTGTTAATACTGCTAGTGGTTAATACTACTCTCAGTTAATACTGCTAGTTAGTTAATACTGCTAGTGGTTAATACTGCTCTCAGTTAATACTGCTAGTTAGTTAATACTGCTAGTGGTTAATACTGCTCTAAGTTAATACTGTTAGTGGTTAATACTGCTAGTTAGTTAATACTGCTAGTAGTTAATACTGCTCTAGGTTAATACTGCTTTTGTCCCGTATACTATAAATACCCTTTGCTCGCCTAAAAGATCATAACGACTCTTTGAATACTGTTCATTGTCTCTCTAATTCTTTCTCTTTCAAGCTCATTAGTAAGTTTCAGGCAAGAACTCTCAAGAATCAATGGCATCTATGTCATTCGTAGATGAGCATAACGAGATTGCAATGCTACAGAAGCCCAAACAGGCCGCTAGATTCCACCAGATTGTGGATTTTCTCAAGACAAGCCACATTGCCCATGCTCTCACTGTATCGCCAACTATTTACATAGAGCATCAAAGGTAATTTTGGGCTAATGCCACCATTGTTACTGAGAATGGTGTGCAAATGATCAAGACAAGGGTGTGTGAAAAACCCTTAACAGTTACTGAAGAGGTGATACGCATCTGTCTACGTCTAGACGATGCTGCAGGTATAACCTCTATTCCTAATGAGGAATTATTCTCAACTTTGTCAAGAATGGGGTATGGAGGCCAGTTGGGTGGTTTTAAATTCTCAAAGGCTAAGTTTTATACCCAATGTCGTTTTCTTGTTCATACCTTAATGCATTGTATCTCTAAAAAGACTAATGGATGGAGTGAGTTCAGTAGCACCATTGCTTATGCTTTGGTGTGCTTGGCCACTGCCAGAAAGTACAATTTTTCTCAAATGCTTTTTAATGATCTTATCTCCAACCTGGGAAGTAAAAAGAGTTTTTATATGTACCCAGGATTGTACAAGAAGTAATAACCCATGAATTGACGGATATACCTCATTTTGATGAGGTATATGTACCAAAAATTCCCAAAGGTAAGGTCTTTTCAAACATGAAGAGATCCCCTCTGGACTCGAAAGGAGTTGACACCCCATTGTTCTCTACAATGATGGTGGTGTCCCACACTGAAGAAGGTATGGCAGCAGGGTCAAGGCCCTCATTAGACCATCTCAGTGCTAGCCAATCCCAACCTTCCCACTCTATATCAATTCCCCAGTCCCTAATTCATAAGCCAACTTCTCCTATCACCCAAACCTATATCAGGAAAAAGGTAAAGAATGCTCCTTCCCTTCTTGTACCATCACCCACTGAGCCTTTAAGCCCTCTAAGGGAGAATTCTCCTTTAGAAAATATCTACAAGGCAACTATAGGGGTGTCTCCCAACCCCAAGGAGGTGCTCACAGAGGAGATGGTTGAGCATATGGGTGAGCAGACTGCCACTACTCCTGCTAACACAGAGGGAGGACAGTGGTAACATAAATAAAACCTCCCCCATGACAACTTTGAATGAGCAATCATTCAAAGGTCCCAGGTGCCAAGAAACCAAGGGGTGGATAGTGCTTCTGCTAGGCAGAAGACTTCCACTACAAAAAGATCCAATGATCCTTCAAAAGAGGGTAACACTTTTGGAGAAGGTGAGGACAAATATGACTACTATGAATTGATGGAAGCAATGGGAAACATCAACATGGATGTGATCAAGCAGGGGAAAGAAATTAAAGAAATGAAATTGGTAATCTTGTCCTAACAAGTACATATTGCTAAATTGAAGAAAATGGTGACAAGGTTGGTGCAAAAGAGGAGGAGAAAACAGTTTGTTTTGAAGAAGAGGTCCAATGCTAAAGATGCTTCCAACAAGGGGGAGAAAGAGGCTGAAACAGAGAAAGAAAGTACAGCTGAGAGGGCATTTGAGGTTGAGGGGGAGCAAGAGGCAGAAAGAGAGAAAGTAACAGAATCAATAGCAGCAGAAAAGGAAACAGAATTTGCTCAAGCAGCAGAAACTATTAATGCTGCTGAAGTAAAAGAAGCAACAATAACAGGGTTGTCTGTTGAAGAAATGGAGATTGTAGAGACCTTGGTAAAAGCCAAGAATGACACTCCTGAGGCTAGTAAAAAGGCCAAAGGAGTGATCATCAATGAAGGAGGTCTCTCAAAGAAAAGACAAGAAACAGGTAAGGCAAGTCTGAAGGATGCTAAGGGAAAAGGAAAGATGGTTGAACCTGAACAACAACTTTCAAAGAAGAAAAATCAGATTGAGCTAGATGAAGAGTTAGCAAAGCAGCTTCAAGAACATATGGAAAAGGAGGAACAAATTCAAACTGAAACAGATAGAGAGCTTGCAAGGATAATGGCCAGAAAACTAAATGCAGAATATCAAAAGAGCTTAAAAGCAGCAGCTGAGGCCAAGAAACTTCCAGTCAAAAGAATGCCACTCAAAAAGCAGAAGAGACAACCTTCCAAGACCTTTTTGGCCAATCAGGAAAGAAGAAAAATGATAAATTTCCTGAAAGGTTCAATTGGTGTCAAAGGAGAAATGTTTAATAATATGGCATACAGTCAAGTGGAGGAGCTGTATAAGAAAGAGATGGCTAAGCTGGAAGGGGACTCCTCACAAAGGGAAGAGGCTGAAAGAAGAATGAAGGAGAGACATGATCTAAACATTCAGCAACCATTCCCTGAGGAAGTCACACCTACAAAAGAGCATAAGGAAGACACAGAGAATGTTGGTATAGAGGCTAAATCTGCAAAGAGGGTGAAGACTATAGCTTCCAAGAAGCAGTCCAAAAGGCCAAGAGTTGAAGAAAGAGTAGAAACTGCAGCAGAACCTTCAGTTACTCCTTCAACTGAATCTGTACAGAACCCAGAACAGTCCAATAAGCAATATAATCTTGAGCTTTATATGACTACAACAGCTGATGAACCAGTTCAAGCTGATCCCATTTCTATGAAAGCACCAGAAGTCATTTTTTGGGATATTCTGGAAGATCAAAGAAAGAAATGCTTCAGGCTTAAGAGAGTGGGAGATGTATATGATGTGTACTCTACTTGGGGTAGACTCATCAGAAGCTATTCAAGATCAGATTTAGAAGAGACGTTTAAAGTTGGATTGGGTTTATATGAAAAGGAGCTGAAAGGAGAAGGAATGAGCTTAATCAGATTAGCCATGGAGTACTTATGCATGATGTTTGATCCTAGCAAAGTTCAACATGTGATCAGAGATTTGCATCTACAGAATAAATTCCAAAGAATAGAAAACTGGATGATATTTGAAAGGTGTGGAGTCTATGTCATCACTGTGGACAGAGCTTATCATGAGTACTACTTGGTTGATAAAATCTATGATCACAGCAAGGCTAAATTACAAGCTATGTTGAATGCCAAGCTTACATGTTCAAAAGATTCAGAAATGGCAAAGATTGTGGTTAGCAGGATCATTAATCAAAGCTTGGGTTTGGATCCTAATCTAGGGGTATGAACTGAAGTGTTGAAAGCATCTTGAAGAGCATCTGAAGAACTTGACTTCTCTTCCTAAAAGTCAAGTTAGGGGGAGATTGTTGGGAAATTCAGAAATGATCAAGTATGGTTAATGCTGATACAACAGAATTACTACTGCCAGTTGAAGTTAATGCTACTCTTCAAGATTAATGCTGCTTGAAGATATTACTACTGCTAAGTTTAATACTGCTAAGTAGTTAGTACTGCTAGAAGATATTACTACTGCTGAGCATGGTTAGTACTGCTAAACTTAGTACTGCTCAGAGTATTAATACTGCTGATGATTAGTACTGCTTATAAGATGAAGACTATGTATGGCAAGGATGACAACTGGGTAGATTGAATATATTAAAGGAAGGGTGGAGATAATGATGGAAGATTATACTGAAGATCTTTTATTATTTTGTAATTATCTTTTATCTTCAGTACATGTATAGAATAGTTTATTTTCATTAGTTGTAACTATTATTCTGAGTTATTAGCTTTCTTAGAGAGAATCAACCTTAAGGTTAGAACCCTGATTCTAGAGAAGTAGAATTCGTATTGGTGAGCCCGTTCATCAATATTGAGGTTGTGTGTTTAATCTTGTAACTTCAATCATTCAATACAAGTTTACAAGTTGTGATTTTGATTCACTGTTTCATTGTTTTTCTGAATATTAAAGTGCTATTCCGCAACTTCTTTAATATTGTTTTCTGAGTGTGTGTTCTTGTTAAGAATTATGATCCTGAAACAGTCGAATAGTTGTATCAGTCTTTACCCTTTATCGGTCGAACACCATATAGGTCGAACACATTTTATCGGTCAAAGCATACCATCGGTCTTATCACTTTACCGGTCCTAAGCCACTTCCGGTCGAACTCATTTTACCGATTCTTACATTATACCGGTTGAAACCTTATTCCGGTCAAAGACTATATCGATCGAAGCCTTATACCGGTACAAGACTTTACCGGTCGAAGCACTTTACCGGTCAATTTTTTTTTCGAGTGAACAGTACCGGTCGCTACAGTACCCCCCGGTTAAAAAAAAATTTAAAATTTTAAAATTTAAAATTTTTTTTAGTATAGTTTTTTATTTTTATTTTGATTCTAACGATCTCATCTAGTTGGTTGTCTAGGTACAGAAAAGTTTGATTACTAACCATACAGCCAGGATGTCGAATCAGCTAAATATGTCTGAAGGTTATAGCCATGATTTTAACAACATGACTCTTTCAGAAGTAAAAGCAAAGGCTAAATATCTTGCTAGACAATTATCAACATCATCTCGCATGATTGATGAGTATGACAAAGAGGACAAAATACTCAAAGCTGAGAACAAGGCTTTACTGATTCAGAACTCATCTCTTCTTATTCAGATCAATGCTTTAAAAGAAAATCCAAAAGATTCGGATTATTTAATTAACTTTGCAAGAATAATTGAGTCTAAAGAAAAAGAGATCTTCGATCTTCAAGTAAAGTTGAAAAGATCTGAGTCAAGCTCTACATGGTCTAAGAAGGATGTAATGCAAAGAGAGCTTGAGGAGCTTAAAAGGAGTACAAGTGTTGCAAGAGATACTAGTGAAGGACTTAGAAAGATAAATTCTCAACTCTGTGCGGACAAAGATAAGTTTAAAGATAAAGTTCTCAGTCTTGAGGTTGAGTCAATGAGCTGAAAGAAAAGGCAACCCAAGACAGAGACAATACAATAGCTCAAGATGAGATGTTGAAGATTGAGAAAGAGAGAAAAGAATTTGCCAAGAAATTCTCTGATTTCTCCAGAAAAGCATTTGAAGAAAAGAAATCATTAGAGCTTAGATGTGTTAAGATTTCTCAACAAGTTTCAGACTTTGAGAAGGTTATCATTCTAGATAGAGAAAAGGCTGAGAATGAGAAGAAGAAAGCTGAGCTGAAGGATACAAATATAGATTTTTCTGAAGAAAAGATAATATTTGAGACCGAGATAGCCAAGCTGACAGGAAAGCTATCTGAGCTATCAACAAACATCATGAAGGAGAAGAATTCAAAATCTGAGTTGCATAAGAAGTTTGATCTGATTGAAAAGGAAAGAAACAGTTTGTCTTCAAAGATAAAAGAACTTGAAGAGATCGTATTCAAGGTGAAGCTGACTGAGCACAAGACGTCAGAGTCAATAGCTCAATCACCAGGAGATGATCTAGCTGATACAGATAGTTCATTAAAAACAACTTCAAGTTCACATTTTTCAACTGTTTTCTATAATCCTTTCTGTGATTCAGATGACAGTCTTACTTCTAAATATACTGATCAGATTCGTCCTTCTAACCTTTTCTATGAAGAAAATGTTGATGGTTCAGGTAACCTCAAGAAGACTAAGTCTTAAAAGAAAAGCTTCTGGAGAAGGGATGATGAGAAAGAAAGAGGAAACTGGATCTGGAGAGTTAAAGGATCCTCGGAGGAAAAGAAGAAAGAAGAAAAATCATTTGTGCATACATCAAATGATAAATGGAACTATGCTACAAAAGGTAAAACTTTTGGCAAACCTGATCTGGTTTACACAATCCATCAATTGATCAGGTTAGCACAAAAGAAAATTAGTTGTTCCTACTGTGGCTCAAATGATTTTGTAAGAAAAGATTATGTGAATAACTGGTATGGTTCTTATTTCATATCTCCTACAAGAACTGCAACTAACCCATTAGGACCCACATACCAGTGGGTACCAAAAGCTAAATCTGTGTTGCAGGCACCCAATGTTTAAGGGGGAGGAAGAACTATGGCTTTTGAACAAATCACTTCAAAACCCGGACTTAATTGTCAAAAAGAAGGCTTCTAAGTAAATCAACTTAGAACCCGTACCTCAACGGACTATGGCTTCTAATCACATCAGATTAGGACCCGCACTTCAGTGCTTTATTTTTCCTGCTTGATCTTAAAAAAAATTATATTTACATTAAGTTAAGGGGGAGAATATCTGTGATTTTAACAAATTTTTGGATACTTAAATGCTTATCTGACCGTGTGTTCTTAATGATAAATACTTGCGTTTTATCTTGTCAATACACTTTGTCAAGTATTCATACACATAACGGTTCAGAACATTCTATTTGACTTTGTTATTACCATGTATCACAAGTTAAATCTTTCTATGGTAATACTCACGTTATTTGTATTCACCGTTGATTGAGTTAAACGTCATTTCATGTGCTTTCATTGAAAATATGTTTATATATTGTTCATATAAACAACATTCGTTTTTGATTCTCCAACATCTTATTCTTCATGATAAAATGATATGAGCTTAATTGTCAAACTCTTTTAGTTTGAGGGGGAGAATTGCATCGTCAAACATATTCTGTTTTGACATCTCCGAATATTATATTCTTCATGTAACAAGTGGTATTTGTGCTTACATGTACAAAAGACTGTTGAACAACATGTTATATTAGAAAAATACATGGGATTCAGTGTGAGAACTTAACAGAACTTCCATGGATTCACGATAACCAGTGCTTCCTACCCAGGAAGTATTCCCTGAGTGATTGAGGGGAGAGGGGTCAAAAGAATTGAGTGATGGTGTGTGAAGAGGTAAAATGAAAAAGAGAGATTGGTAGATGTGAGCATTAAAAGAAAGAGGGTGAAAGATCAGAGTAAAAGAATATTAAACTTTGCACCAAACTTCTTTCTGAGCCGGGCAACCACATAATCTGATTGGTTCACATTTTTTGGTGACCATCATTGAAATAGGCAACTAGCTCATGCCATCTCTTGCATACAACCCCACCAACAACTCATTCTTTTCTCAAAAAGAGAATGTTTCACATTTTCTGGGGAAGCAGCACATACGCTATTGGTTCTTCATTTGGAAGATACTAATATTGAAAAAGAAGGAAAGTTGCCCCACCTTCGAACCCTTTCTCATGTACATTGAGTCGTTGTATAATTTGTTGCTGTCTCAACAAGTTTACATAATTTGAGCCTTTATGAAAAAGCAATCATCTATGCTTAATTTTTTCATACACATGCACGAGCACACAGAAATTTGTTTTCTGTCAGAACGTTCATAGATAACCATGTGTTATTCGATGATTGAATGGAAGACCTGGGGAGCCAACATCAAAACCAGCTCCTTATATAGTAACTTTATGTTACTCAGTGACTTTGTGTCATTGACAGACATTCTAACCGAGTCATTTGTTGATTCAGGGTTACAACTCTTAAACTGTTTGAATTTACAAAGATTTAAACGGTTACAATTGACTATTTTTATCTGAAAAGATTGAAATAATCACTCTTTCCATCTGGGAAGACTGCTCTTATTTCCATACAGGGCTCGTTACATGAAGACCGTGCTTACGTGATCATACACAATGGGGGAGATTGTCTTGAAAAGGGGGAGATTGTTTTGCAAAGTTTTGATGATGATGATTCTCACCACTCATCAAAAAGGGGGAGAAGATACAAAAAGGAAGAATTATCAAAGAAGGAGAATATAATCTGAAGACTGCTGAAGATTTTAAAGAAGCTACAAGTTTTGAAGCTATCAACGTCATATCTGAAGAAAAGAGAAGAAAAGTGAAGACCCGAAGACAATTGCAAATTTTTTTAATCTTGAATCCAAAGGGGGAGATTGTTAGATCAAATAATTGTATTCAAGATTAAAGTTAAAGTTCAGGGTTTAAACTGCAATTGTGTCAAAGTTATTTAGAGGGTTTATTATGTAATAGATTGATAGTTATTAGCTATTGGGCCCAAGCCCATTAAGCATTAGGAAGCCCATATAGCCTAAGTATTTAAAGTTTTAATTATTTAGTTTTAGGGTTAAGATACCTCATAATAATTGTTAAGAGATTATAGTAGCCGTACGTAGTCTCTGTATTCAAGGGTATCAAGAACACACAAGGTTTAACTGTTTATTCAAGGGATTGGTATGTTATTCTGATCTTATTATCTCTTGATCTATATGTGTTTATGTGTTTAATTATTAACTAGATTAAACTAGGATAACAACCACGTACCCCACTAACCCCAGCTTCTCCATGAATTGACGGGTTACTCCCTCACCGTCAAGTTCCCTTTCTCAAGCGACCGAAATTCCGCTTCGATTCTATCCATGGCTCTCTCACTGCAGTATTCTTCCAAAAGTTTCTTCTTAAACTCAGCCCAAGATAGTTGAGCTAACACAGTAGACGAGAGGGTGGCCTGAGTGACAGTCCACCATAAGAGTGTCGTATCTCTGAGTAACTGAGAGCCGAATCCCACTTTCTGATCATCCCCACACTCGGAGGAGCCGAAAGCCTGTTCGACCGCTTGGATCCATTTGACGCACGTAACCGGGTCTTCAGAACCCGAGAACTCTAGTGGTCAACAACCAAGAAAAGATTTGTAGGAGCAACTCTTCCCACTTCTCGGAGCACCAACAACCCTGTGCTCTTCAGTTCTGATTCTGTTCCCGGTGCCTCTAGAACCAACCAACACATTCTCTTCCATTGCCTCGTGCCTTCTGAGGCTCGCATCACGGTCCTCCAACATTTTCAGAAACGCCTCTTGCTGCTTCTCCATAGCCGACGTCATCATTTGCATGACGCTGGCCATTATGTCATCTTGAGGGTTTGCCTCTTGAACAACTGGGTTTGTGGATGCCAATTCCACCCTAGGCACTTGTTCCACTTCCCCAGTGAATATCGGTGGCATACCAGGAGGAATGAAAACCGCCGCCCTTACCACCGGGTTTCGATCGGGCGAACTAACATCGCGAAGGTCTCCGTCACCTAACTGACGACTACGAGTGTTCACCATAGTAGAATAATGGCTGCAACACAAGCACGAGAAAGAGTAAGAGAGAGATAAAATAAAACACGAAGAAAAACGTACTACCACATTACCAATTGTCATAGTAACAGTACTTCAAGCACACTCACGTAAAACATCCTCATAATAGCATTAGCTAAGTGAGATTATGAACATATAATACATAAGGGTTCTCGTTACCATCGCTACAACGCTTGATAAACATAATTTTCGTCGACTCTAAGACTAACCCATCTTAGAAGTTCTACCCAAACCCACAATCGATGCTTAACATACTCAGTCTAAGTCTAAACATCTTACATTCATGCAGGTCCGCCATTGCGGACCTAGGTCTATTTTCGTAAAACGGGGAGAGAAATGGCTAGGAGGTGCAATAGGTAGTGTAATATGGCTATTTCAGCCAATTTTGTAACACCCTAAAATTTAGAGTAATTTAAAATTTGAAATTTGGCAACATGACGTTTGTATTTGGAATACACCACCCAAAATGGGTAAATGTATACAACATTTACAAAAACCTGTGAATGGATATGAAATCAACAACAAACTAATCTAAACATAATCTATCTAGATTACATCGGTTGTCAACCCATAATCACCAAAAAAAAGGGACTTAATTAAATGCCCAACGCCAAATACTATTCATCTCCAAAAATGCCTCAACCCCATGCTCGTCACTCAAACCCTTGGCAACCCACCGCTAAGGGAACCTGTTATTAGACCTGGCAAACGTGTCGTGTCGTGTCAAGTTCGTGTCGGGTTCAAAGTTAAACGGGTTGAGAGTGTCTAACCCTAACCCGACCCGTTTAATAAACGGGTCAAAAAAATCTCAACTATAACCCGACCCGCCTAACCCGTTTAACATTTATAAAACTAAAAATTAAAAATCGAAAATTCACAAAAAAGTACATGTCCAAAGTTCAAATGAAAGTATTAGAAATCTAAATTTTATAGTTCAAGCTTTAAAAGTTTTAACCAAATCTAAAACATTAAAAATTCAAAGCATTAAAAAAGAAAAGTTATAATATATATATATATATATATATATATATATATATATATATAAACGGGTTATTCGGGTCATTTTCGAGTTGAAATTTTTGACCTTGACCTTACCCGTTTAATTTTCATGTCGTGTCGTGTCAACCCGTTTACTTAAACGGGTTGAAATGTAAAACCCAAACCCGTTTATTTCGTGTCGAGTTCGTGTCGGGTTAGCGTGTCGTGTCATTTTTTGCCAGGTATACCTGTTATACACATCATTTGAGAAAAAGTGTTAGGCTTAAAGCCTAGTGAGAAAATACAATTTATAATTTACAGAAGTACTGACAAAGTAGCAAAAAGAAACATTTTCAAGACAATAGAGTTTACAATTGAAATAATTGCCACGAAAGGGCCTTTCGATCCAAAACTCATCTTACGATGACAAGGGGTATCCGATTTACCAAGGATTGCAGCGGAACACAAAAGTAGGCCAAAATCCAATTTACGAGTCAAACACTCGGAATCTGTGGCCACAAACCACACCGGTCCATACTAAGATGTGAGGGAGGCCCCCCCGAGGAATCCGTGTCATACTCGTTCACTAGAATTACATTATGATCCATGGCTAGTAACCGGTCTCACATAACCGTACCAAATGGCCCCCGAGGATCAAATGTCTCAACTCGATACAAGGGGAAATAACATCCCAAAAGTAAGTCAACTCAATACCTATGGATCTACTAGTAATAGTCTAGACTTGTCACAATTTCATTTGTGACCAACTATAATCAAACATATAGTTCATAGCACCATTAATTCCCAAATCACATTTTTATGGTTAACTGTTGATAAGAAATACAAATCCCAAACATAAAACATGAGGTTCTCTTCTCCTTTCCAAATTTGTTTCTTTACCAAGTAAACACTTCAAGTGTAAAAACCATTTAAATGTAACATTGATTTCCTCAAGATTACACCATTCATTTCCTTTTCACAAAATGACACTTTCAACCAAAATACCCATAATGAACTTAAAACATGAACTTGGCTAAAAGTCATAAGTTGAACATTTACTCATCAAAGTGTGAAAACAACCATATTTGTAGTTCCAAGACATGGGTTATTTCTTTATTTTACAAAATGGTAAGAAACCCTAAAAATCTCCAAAATACCAAGTTAGGTCAAAATCTCATCAACAATGAAAATGTAAACAAGAAGATAATTAGAAGTCAAAATGCATTTTGATGTGTATAAAGTATAAATAAAAGGACGTATGAACTCACCAAGTGGGTTTTGAAGAAAACCCAAAACCCTAGCTTAAATCCGTTTGGAGAAGATGACAATGGAGATGGAGATTAAATGCCCCAAATCTTGAACCTTTGATTGATCTACCCAACTTCTTAGCAATAAATATGAAGGATTCGAGTTGGTGGAACCCTAGATCTCAATAATGGAAGAGTAAATGGTTTGGGAGATAAAGAAAGAGGTAGATGAGAAACATAAATGAGAAAAAAGGGGGAAGAATCCCGTCTAAGAACATCAGGGACTCCCGCGGCTTAGCCCGCGCGTGCCACTGTGGTCGACACATCCAGGAGGTTATGCGGCTTAGGTCGCGACTTCCAAGCCGCGGGGAAAGCCGTGCAAGCCACTGTCCTGCCCAACACAATGAAATTCTAAGCATTCAAACTTGGCTCCAAACGCACGGTGCTCACGACTAACGGTAAACGCAAGGTAACTAAGATTTGACAAAATAAGATTAGAAGTCTAATGTTTGGACTATTACAACGAAAATTCGGGGTGTTACAAATTTCCCGATCATGGACTTCCATATGTTTTATAAATTATATGGCTTATTCGATAAGCCATACGACGTTGTTTGTTACCCACCATTTTTCCCCATATACCCTTTCCAGAATACAACAACCCTTTGTTGCTATTTTTCCTATTTCTCGAATCTGGATCTACTCCTCATTATTGTTCTTTCTTGTTGCCATTTGAACCCACAGTTGTTGTTCTTGTTGTCATACAAATCAACCGTTGTTGTTCTTGTAAATTAGAGGAGTCTAATGTTGTTGTTCTTGCTGCCATAAAGTACTAACACATCGTCGATTTACTCTTTTGTTATTTTTCTCAATCTATTCATCCGTGTTCTTTCGTAATTACTGGCTATATGAATCTGCTTCGTCTCTGCTTCTCTAAACCCTAAACCCATCTGTGACTCTCCATCGATCTACCCATATGTAGCTTATGGCCCTCCTTCGATCTACTCTTACGTTGCTTTTGACCCCCGGTCAATCTACTCCTCTAATTTAGCAAACAAAGGGCTCAATTTAGATTATTATTGGTAAAGGTGTTAAAGAACATAACTTTTTTTTTATCTCCATCTACTTCTGTCATTTTGCAAACAAAGGGTCTAATTAACTTTTAAAATCAAGTTTATGGATTTTGTATGAATCAAAATTGATAGGCTTTTGTATTGAATGGTTTACATGTGTAGGGGACGATGAAGAAGAAATTGTAACTCTTTTGGGGACGATGAAATATATATTAGTTGGGGACGATGAAGAAGAAATTGAAAAAAACAAATAATGAAAAAAAAATAATAAGGGATAAAATGGTCATTTATATAATTCAGACCGTTTGTTCAGCACCATAACCGAACCACAATTTAACCAAATCTATACAGACAACTAAATACATACAACTAACTTAACCCATAAAGGACTTTTAATGAAAAAACAACCGAACAACCCCTTCCTCAAGTTGCTTATCAAGTCGGCTGACTATCAACGCTTGGACAACTCGCATAAATTCATATAGCCTCTGAGCATACGAGTCTTCCTTGTGTGACTTCACCAAGTCATGTATTGTTGGTCCCAAAATATAAAGGCAAAAGTAAACAAGTATTGTAGAAGAGGGGGGGGGGGGGGTTGAATATAATACTCAAAAATTTCACTTAATTTTAATTCTTTATTGATATAAATATCAAGAATTACAAATATAAAACCTTTAAGATTGTTGCGGAAAAGAACAGATAAAACTATTATAACAATCTTTCACAAAGTAAAAAAAACTTTAAACACAACTTGAATACACAAAGATTAAAAGCTATGAAGTTTCTAGAGAGAGCAAGGTTACCAACTTTCTTGAGTGTACTGAGATATCTTTCAAAAGTGTGGCTTTCATGGAGAAGTTCTTCACCTTTATATACCACCTTATGCATTAAATGCATATGACACTTGTCATCTTGGAATTGGAAGCCAGAGATTTTCTTAAAGTATTTGATGTGACCCATCATGAAACAAAGTAGACATTTGTACCTTGATAAGACAATACCTTAATAAAATATATCTAGCACGTATCCTTTTTTTGATCTTTTGGAGAAGGTCTCCATCATTTCAGAATTTGGGTGAAAATCTTCTGTGCAATAGAATGTTCCATCCTTTTTGTCAGAAGGATGTTGGTAAAGAGGGAACTAGCCAAATTATGATAATTCGGCTAGTAGGGATCCTACCGAAAATAAGGTGCAATCGGTAGGTAGAATGTCTGCCGATTGAAGAGAGGTAACTTGGTAGGTAGGATACCTGCCGATTGAGGAAAAGCAATTCTTCAGGTAGGTAGCTTAGTAAGGTTGGAAGTTTGTCTTGATCCGCATTTAAGGACTTACTTCTTGCTGACTTCGGTTGGTCTTCGACTTCAACGACCTTTTGAGGCACAACTAAGCTATTACAAAGAACCTTGAAATAAACTAAGTATAAAGATGATCAACATTTTACAAGTATGAATTAACAAGCCGAATGATCAACTTCAAATCCTTGATGACCCAACATGTACATTGTCACATTTCTATGTGATATCTTGCACGACATCATCAAATCACAAACACAATTCACTTTCAACCACCATCTTCAGAATGTGACCAACTTCGCCAAGTCGCTTATCAAGTCGCATGCATTAGATGTACCATGACTTGGACAATACGAATCTTAGGTAATTATGGGTTAAATGGTCCATTTTAACATCATAGCAAGAGAGATCTAAGAAGTGGGGGCGACCTCGTACTTTTATAATGATTCTTTCACTACTATCCCCTCACAAGAGAGCTCTAAGAATTGGTGACCTAACTACTAGGTCTTTGGCCTAGTGGCCACCTCTCTTCCGTAAACGCTTCTACCTGGGGTTCCCGTACTAGGGTTCAAATCCGGGGGGAGACATGATGTCTTTTCCGGTGCAAGCTTGTAGAGGGATGACTTGTAGGGTCCACAAAAGTGGGCCACGGGGCCATGGGTCCCCACCAATAAACCTTTTTAAGAATTGGTGACCTTTGGCTTATTGCTAATTGTTTCCATAACATCAACCGTTAAGGAACACTTAAATACAAATTTAACATAAAAATCATATATACCTTGAGTTATCCCTAACATACATCGGATTGTGTTTCTTTATCGATCGTCATGTAGGTGTTAATTAATTAATAATTATTGTGAGGGAGTTACTAATTAAATAAAATGTTGTAGCTTAAAAGATCTTATAATGGATGGAGTGTGGTTCTTTGTAGCGTGGGGATTATTATAGTAAGAAGTTGAGTTCCATGCACATGGTCAATATATATATATATATATATATATATATATATATATATTGTTTGGTTCATTTGAGAAATGGTAAATATATGAGAAATAAAGAAGTAATCCTAGTCATTCATATGGTCAAGATCGGATTTGACTAGTCAAATATTACGGCTTTGACCGGTCAAAAGTTGCAGCTTTGACTGGTCAAAAGTTACGGCTATCCCAAAAATAGAAGGACAATTTCGTAAGTTTTACAAAACACACAGGCTGTGTTCATATATGAACATGTATAATTCACATATGAACTATATGTTCATATATGAACCAATGCAATTCACAACTGAACTCTTTTAACTGGTTTATATCTGAACCTTTGTGATTCATATATGAATCAGTTGAACTAACTAACAGATTCATATATGAATCTTTGTGATTCATATATGAACCTTTGTGATTCATATATGAATCTGTATGAATCACAAAGATTCATATATGAACCTTTGTGAATCACAAAGATTCATATATGAATCAGTTGAACTAATTAACAGATTCATATATGAACTCATCCTATGTATTTTACGAAATTACCCCTCTACCTTCTATAGACCACACAAGGAATTATCCGGTGCTTCGCGGTCAAAGCCGCAAATGTTGACCAGATGAATGACTAAGATTACTTCTCTATTTCTCATATATTTACCATTTCTCAAATGAACCTCTCCCTATATATATATATATATATATATATATTGTTGGAAATTTAGTGTAAGGTTGGAATGTTTTCCATCCCACATTGGTAGAGACATAAAACAAAGTGTTGTTTATAAAGCCATCTTCTCAATTAGGTCTTGAGTAAAATGGTAGACTTATGGTGGGGGTCTCAAAGAAGTGCAATGCACGCGCGTGCGCGTGGCCGAGGCCGAGGACGCGGGCGCGGTTCTTGCGAAATGACGCACACTTTGCACTTCGCACGCTCGCCTCGGAGTTGAGGAGCCTCACCCCGAGCTACGAGCTTTCTTTTTATGGATCGAGATGTAGAATTAATTAAGTGATTTGAGCAGATAATTAAGTTTTAAATTTTCAGATAAAGTTTTTAACTTTGAGCAGATAATTTTGTCTTTTCAGCTAATAAAAACGTGGGATAAATTGTTGCAAATCAGTTGGAGACTTAGTCTCCAACTTCATCTCCAATTCCGATTCTTGGGGAGGAGATTAGGGAATATTCTCAATTATTCTCTGGTTTTTCCAACTATAAATAAAACCCTCTCCTTCATATGTTAACACACATAAATTAATCTGCTATCTGCTCTCTCTCGCCATCTGCTCTCTCTCGATCTGTGCTCTGTCTCACGAACTGCAGCACACTTCTGTTCTCTACTAATTTTCTATCAAGACTTGCATTAACTAGTCGATACTATAGTTGTTAGTATTTGGCTAAAACTGCATCAAATCCTGGGCTAAACGACTATAGACTCACAACTTCAAAAGAGTGTCGTTAAAACCTTTAAGGACAGGTTTAGATTAAACCGTGCAGTTTGGTTTCTTACTGTTGAACATCTTCTAAACCGTCCTGTTTGTGGTTGCTGCTGATATTCTACACAGGTTAGTCTCTTACATTTTCTGCATTGTTTTATTGTCCGTCCACTAGAGTGGACAATCTATCCTCTACTCCTTCTTCAAAACATATCTATCGCGAATGATAGATTCGTTATTAGGTTCACATTCTATTCATTCTGATTTTGTTTTTTGTTTGATAATTGTCGAACCTTAATCATAAAGATTTTAAATTTATAAATAAAGCTTGAATCTTTATAATTTTTTTTGAAAGGCTGAATCTTTATAATTAAAGTTGTTATTTTTTAAATAAATCTTGTTGTTTCATTTATAATTGAATTTTAATAAGAAAATTCAACAATCTTAAAGGTTTTATTATGGACTTCGGAAACTCTTCCAACGTTCGAATGGTGAATCAAGAGTTTGTGAAGCTTGACCGGTTCGATGGGTGCCACTACACCCGATGGGCCGAAAAGATCAAGTTTTTGCTAATGGTTATTAAGCTTTATCATGTGTTGGACCCAAACCTCCCGCCTATCCCTGATGATCCGATTCCCGAAAAGGGAAAAGAACCGGATAGGGCAAGAATAGCCGAGCTTGAAAAGCTAAGGCTACTCCGCAAGGAGGAGAAATCCTTGGCCTGCGGACATATTAAAAACACCCTATCCGATAGACTCTATGACTTGTACTCTCTGATAAACGATCCTATAGAGTTGTGGAAAGCGCTTGAGTTTAAATATAAGGCACAAGAAGAGGGAACTAATAAATATCTTGTGTCCCAATTCTTACGTTTTCAAATGAATGACAAAAAACCAATTTTAGAACAAATTCATGAGCTACAGGATATAGTAAACAAACTCAAAGCGCTTAACATAACTCTTCCAGAAATTTTCCAAGTGGAGGCGGTGATTGATAAATTACCCCCATCTTGGAAAGATTTCTCAAAGAGAGTGATGCACAAGTCTGAAGACTATTCTTTGGATGACCTGCTAAAGCACATAAGGATCGAAGAAGAGACTAGAAATCGGGAAAAAAGAGGCAAGTCTGTGATGGGTGGTGCAAACAGCGTGAAGGCTGGGAACACCAAAGGAAAGGGAAAGGTTGGAGGCTCTAAGAAGTGAAATTTGGGTCCACAAAAGAAGAGCTTTAAAAGATCCGGACAACAATCCAAACCTGTGCAACAACTCAAGAGAACCGGGAAATGTCACGTATGTTGTGAGACGGGACACTATGCCCGAGAATGCAAGGAAAGGAAATTCGGACCGCCAGTAGCCAACTCTGTTGAAGGAATCCAGAATCTTGTTGCAAACTTGCATATGGAGGAGATCGATATGATCTCGGAGGCAGCTACCAGAATCACTGCTAGTAGAGGAGGTTGGTACTTGGACACGGGAGCAACAGTTCATGTGTGTAACTCCCGGTCCAAGTTAGTTGAATATGGCCCTGTTCGAGAAGGAAAACAGGTAATCGTGGCGAACAACGACAAGGCCGATGTTGCGGGAATGGGTACGGTGCTACTCAAGTTCACTTCCGGGAAGACTGTTACTTTGAGGAATGTTCTTCACGTTCCTTCCATCAATAAGTGCCTCGTTTCTGGGAACAAACTCGATGAACATGGGTTTGAAATCAACATTGAGGCAAGGAAGCTATTAATTTACAAACGGAAGACATTCATAGGAAAAGGATACAACATGTCGGGTATGTATCGATTGAACTTGAGTGATGATGAGGATGGGGTTGGGCCGAGTGGGGTTAATAATGTTTTGGCTATTTCTGATGAAGTTTATGTTTCCACTATTGATGTAACTCTTTCTGATGATTTTAGTAAAGTCAATTCCTTTGAGTATTTTGCTTGTTCAATTTCTTTATAGCATAATCGTTTAGCCCACACAAATGTTAAAATTATTGAAAAAAATGCAAAACAAAGGATTAATTAAAATTGACAACAAAGTGTTTGGAAAATGCGAAACATGTGTAAAATCGAAATTTACAAAGAAACCTTTTCCATCAGTTAAAAGGGAGACTACTATTTTAGAGTTAATTCATTCCGATATCTGTGAATTGAATGGAATACTTACCCGTGGTGGTAAGCGGTATTTCATTACATTCTGTGATGACTTCAGTCGATATTTATACGTCTACTTATTACATTCAAAAGACGAAGCTTTTGATGTCTTTAAACTTTATAAATCTGAAGTGGAAAATCAACTTGAAAAACGAATTAAAATACTTCGATCAGATAGAGGCGGGGAATACTTTAACAGAGAGTTTGATACTTTCTGTGAAGAGAATGGTATCAAACATGAACGCACCTCACCGTTTACCCCTCAACAGAATGGTTTGGCGGAACGAAAGAATCGTACCCTTGTTGAGATGGTCAACTGTATGTTGAACCAATCGGGTCAACCAAACAACTTGTGGGGAGAAGCCCTATTGACCGCTTGTCATATTCACAACCGGATCACTAGTCGTGTGATTCCAACTAGCCCATATGAACTATGGAAAGGAAGAAAACCCAATCTGAACTACTTTAGAGTCTGGGGTTGTGTTGCCTACTATCGGGCTCCTGACCCTAAAAGATCCAAACTGGGAGCTCGTGCTATTAAAAGCGTATTTGTGGGATATGCTAGAAATAGCAAGGCTTATAGGTTGTTGGATAAGGAATCAGGAGTAATAGTAGAATCCAGGGATGTGGAATTCTTCGAAGACAAGTTTTCAGAAGATGCTGAAAACTCTGAGAGAAATTTGGTTTCAAATCTTCCTAGTACATCTCATGATAGTTCGAAAACCTCAAACAAGGTTGACGAACCATGTAGAAGTACTAGAGTAAGAAAAGAGAAAAGTCTAGGTGATGATTTCTTCTCCTACCTAGTAGAAGGAACACAAAAGAAAGTGACTAGAGAAGTCATTTATCGATTAACATCGAACATGATCCTAAGACTTTTAAAGAGGCCATGTCTTCAAGGGACGATCCACTATGGAAGGAAGCAATAAATGATGAAATGGATTCCATTATAGGGAATGGAACTTGGGAATTGGCTGATTTACCCAAGGGAGTGAAACCCATAGGTTCCAAGTTGGTATTTAAAAGAAAGTTGCATCCTAACGGATCAATATCAGCTTTTAAGGCAAGATTAGTGGCTAAAGGATATAAACAAAAAGAGGGAGTCGATTACTTCGACACATATGCTCCGGTTGCTAGAATTAGTTATATTCGAACTCTTATAGCAATCTCAGCCATAAAGGGACTGTACATTCATTAAATGGATGTGAAGACAACCTTTTTGAATGGCTATCTAAACGAGGAAGTTTATATGGAGCAACCTGAAGGGTTTGTGATACCCGGACAAGAGAACAAGGTATGTAGACTTGTTAAATCTCTATATGGGTTGAAACAAGCGCCTAAACGGTGGCATGAAAGATTTGATACAACTATCACCTCTTTCGGGTTCAGACATAATGGGGCTAATCGATGCATTTACTCAAAATGCACAAAAGGATCCACTGTAGTAATCTGTCTTTATATAGATGATATGTTGATCATCGGTACTCACCTTGAGGGGATCCTTGAAACTAAGGACTACCTTTCTTCTATCTTTAAGATGAAAGATCTAAGAGAAGTAGACACTATTCTTGGAATAAAAGTGAAGAGATCTGGATCACAAATCTCTTTAAATCAATCACACTACATTGAGAAGATATTGACAAAGTTTCAACACTTGAATATAAAGGAGTTTAACACACCTTTTGATTCATGTGTAAAACTTGATAAAAACTCTGGAAGAGCAGTGGCTCAACTAGAATATTCTAGTGCTATAGGTTGCATGATGTATGCAATGCATTGCAATAGATCGGATATTGCTTTTGCTGTAAGTAAACTAAGTCAATATACTAGCAATCCGGGTCCAGAGCATTGGAAGGCAATTAGTAGAGTATTAGGTTACTTGAAAAAGGACTAGTAACCTAGAATTGACATACTCTACACATCCAGGAATATTAGAGGGATATTCTGATGCCAGTTGGATAGATCACTCAGGTGACTCTAAATCCACAAGTGGGTGGAATTATACTCTAGCTGGGGGAGCGGTTTCTTGGGCAAGCAAGAAACAAACTTGTATCGCCCATTCAACAATGGAAGTCGAACTCATTGCCTTGGCAACTGCAGGAAAAGAGGCTGAATGGATTAAAAATCTGTTGACAGATATCCATTTGTGGCCTCGACCAACTCCCTCGATTCCCATGTACTGTGACAGTGAGGCCACACTGTCAAAAGTGTACAATGCCGTATATAATGGGAAATCTCGACACATAGGTTTACGGCATAACTATGTTCGAGAATTGATCGAAAATGGTACCATTAGTATAGTGTATGTCAAGTCGTGTGGAAACTTGGCAGATCCATTGACTAAGCCTCTGACGAGAGACTTAGTAGGATCAACTACCAGAGACATGGGTCTGAAACCACTCAGAATCGGTTAGTGATGGGAACCCAACTTGAATTTAGCGCTCCTATCTATCAAGTTTAATGGGTAACAACAAGTCACTTGACCGATAGAAGGTACTATCAACTGATAGACCCATGTAAGGTATATGATAGTACGTCGTTGCCGAGAACTAGGATGAGGTAAATCTCTTAACAAAATTTAGAGGCATCTTAGCAACAAAGATGTTATAGAATTTTGCCTATATGACCGAGAGGTGGTGCCGCCTCAAATGGAGAGTTATGGTTTCTCTTCTAAAAGGTCATGAAATAGGATTTTAGCGCATGGCCATATTCGCGCTCAGTGAGAATGCAAAGACAAAAGATGATGTGTGTGATTTAGCCGAAGTAGTTACAAGATTCAAAGTTTAAATCCTAAGGATACTTCTGAATTCATTCCTTCTTGCTTATTCACATTAAACGGGGTTTAATCTTAGTGACATTACTGTGACATCATTTTTTCTTGAAAGGCAGAAAACTTTCCAACCTGGTGGGGGATTGTTGGAAATTTAGTGTAAGGTTGGAATGTTTTCCATCCCACATTGGTAGAGACATAAAACAAAGTGTTGTTTATAAAGCCATCTTCTCAATTGGGTCTTGAGTAAAATGGTAGACTTATGGTGGGGGTCTCAAAGAAGTCAAAGAAGTGCAACGCACGCGCGCGCGTGGCTGTGGCCTCGGCCTCGGCTGAGGACGCGGGCGCGGTTCTCGCGAAATGACGCACACTTTGCACTTCGCACGCTCGCCTCGGAGCTGAGGAGCCTCGCTACGAGCTTTCTTTTTATTGATCGAGATGTAGAATTAATTAAGTGATTTGAGCAGATAATTAAGTTTTAAATTTTCAGATAAAGTTTTTAACTTTGAGCAGATAATTTCGTTTTTTCAGCTAATAAAAACGTGGGATAAATTGTTGCAAATCAGTTGGAGACTTAGTCTCCAACTTCATCTCAATTCCGATTCTTAGGGAGGAGATTAGGGAATATTCTCAATTATTCTCTAGTTTTTCCAACTATAAATAAAACCCTCTCCTTCATATGTTAACACACAGAAATTAATCTGCTATCTCTCTCTCTCGCCATCTGCTCTCTCTCGATCTGTGCTCTGTCTCACGAACTGCAGCACACTTCTGTTCTCTACTAATTTTCTGTCAAGACTTGCATTAATTAGTCGATACTATAGCTGTTAGTATTTGGCTAAAACTGCATCAAATCCTAGGCTAAACGACTGTAGACTCACAGCTTCAAAGGAGTGTCGTTAAAACCTTTAAGGACAGGTTTAGATTAAATCGTGCAGTTTGGTTTCTTGCTGTTGAACATCTTCTAAACCGTCCTGTTTGTGGTTGCTGCTGATATTCTACACAGGTTAGTATCTTACATTTTCTGCATTGTTTTATTTTCCGTCCAGTAGAGTGGACAGTCTATCCTCTACCCCTTCTTCAAAACGTATCTATCGCGAAGGATAGATTCGTTATTAGGTTCACATTCTATTCATTCTGATTTTGTTTTTTTGTTTGATAATTGTCGAAACTTAATCATAAAGATTTTAACTTTATAAATAAAGTTTGAATCTTTATAATTAAAGTTGTTATTTTTTAAATAAATCTTGTTGTTTCATTTATAATTGAATTTTACTAATAAGAAAATTCAACATATATATATATATATATATATATATATATATATATATATATATAGAGAGAGAGAGAGAGAGAGAGATATCGGTAAATATGGTCAAAAAATAAAGAATGTGAATAGGCAGATAATCGATCATCATTCATTAACAATTTAACATGATAAATTCCAGGATAAACTTCAACTTGGTTGCGTGCCCCTTGTTTATAAGCCATCATATATATCATGCACGCTGCTTCACTCCATTAACACACTGCACTTAATTTAATTGTTTCATGAGCAACTGGTTAATAAATTTGAATGAATAACAAAAATTAATGATACAACATATATAGGGATCAAGCTTACTTGTACAAATACG
The DNA here is from genome assembly GCA_023525745.1 of Arctium lappa. Classification (NCBI taxonomy): domain Eukaryota; kingdom Viridiplantae; phylum Streptophyta; class Magnoliopsida; order Asterales; family Asteraceae; genus Arctium; species Arctium lappa. Next base: position 76,310,162 of record CM042057.1, on the reverse strand, counting down.
ATGCGATGCCCAAGATTATACATAACAAGATGATGTCGATTACAACGTTTCGGGTAGACCTCATCTGTATATATACATACATATATTCATGCATGCATCAAATGAATTAGTTCAATTCAAGTACGTGCATGCATGCATATATGTCGATGGATAACTAATTAATTAATTACCTTTATGATAGTCTCCTTAAGTCTGACGTTGGTGTTTCTGATGTCACTTGATGCTTTGTCAACCTTTTCTTCGATGTCATCCATTAAGGGAACTTGCCTGTCCAATTCCTGATGATTTAATTTTATGTATAATTAATAATAATTTAATTGAACTAATTGAACCTAGTACTACTAGCAGGCAGCTGGTTTGAATTGGAATTAATAAGTAATGAACCTCGTTCATGTCATGAGCTAAATTCTTGAGTGTATCAAGACCTTGCGATATGACATCCAAACCTTCGTCTTGTTTGATTTTCCTCATCTCATACTCCGATCTAAACTGGTTTGATTCTTCGCTTTGTTGGAAATATTCATCTCCGAAGATGCGGTCTGTATACATACATACATACATATATACTTAATTAGAGGACTAACTAACTATATGGTATATATTATTAATTAATGAATGAATAATCATTCAAATTCAAATTCAAATTCAACTCATGAATTAATTAATTAATGTATTATATATATATAATTGCATGGAATTAATTAAGGTTAGCTAGGGAATGGACCTGAATCGAACTTAATCTTTGTAGTAGATGATGAATTATTGGGTGATCTGGTAGTACTGCTTCCATCAGGTATTTCTTGAATCCTGTCGGGTAGTGCAAGAACCATATCACATCGAGCTGCTAATTCCTCTTTTGACAACCCTTTCACCTGCATGCATATATCATCATCATCATCATATATATATATATATATCATCTTGTAATTAATTCATTCATGAGAACTAATTGAAATTATATAAGAAAACAATTAACTAATTTAAGATATATTGACCTTCTTTTTGGCAAGCTTTTCTAGTTTAGGCACTTCATCCATCAACTTCACTTTCATTCTTCGAATCTCAGCATTCATGGCCACCACACTAGCCCTGTTTCTCTCCATCGATGCCATTTCGGATTTCTAAATTCAAACATACATACATATACATAGATAGAAGATATATCATGAAACGTTTAATTAATTAAATTGAAGAATTAATTAATTATATATATTACGTACACGGAGAGCGGCTTCAATTTGAGAATCGAAAGAAGCAAGGAGGTTGGCAAAGGCATCGTCTCCATAGGCATTGAGCTCGCGTTGCTTATCAATGTCGTATTTCTCATACTTCTTGCATATTGCATCCACGCGAAACAAAACATCAACCAGACTCATTTTAATTAATTTGTTTAATTACTTTCGACTCAAGTTAATTGGTACTGAAGAATTGCATGAAGCTATATATAGCTAGGAAAATTAATTAATTCCCTTCATTATCTCACAACTCAATGAAACTCAAGCATTAATACTCCGTATAAAATGCTTGCCATACATATCCAAAAGGAGAGACGTACACTTGCACAATTCTTCTTAATTATTCCTAATTAGTTAACAACTATATATTAATTTGAGATCAAGTATATATATCAGTACTACCGTAAGAAAAATTAATGGTTTTAAAAGAATTTTTTTATTAGAGATGGATTTGGAACAATATTTAATTCTCACTAGCTACCATCTATACTACTTTAATATTGGTTTACACCAAATGTCTTAAATACAACTTTGTAAGAATGTAATACAAGACTTTAAAGCATAAAAATAAAAAAACTCTTAAATACAAGATTTGATGCATGATGTACAACTTGAAACACTTTTAGGTTTTTAACACACAAAAGTATACCCATACCCACAGTACAACCATTCCCTTCTTCTTCTACCTCTTCACGTCTTCACCATACCAGGGTACAGAGTACAGTCATACCCTTTTTCTTCACCTATTCACGTTTTAGACCATACCTTGCATCAGAGCATAAATGGAATATAAATCAGTGTGAGACGAAGACTGGTTCCACATCGAACCCTAAAGCCGTCGTTTGAAACTGAAAGCTCTCCGGCCTTCCTTCGTCTGAACACCGTCCCCCTTCGCCGGCCTGAACGCCTCTCTCTTCTCCAGGATTCTTCTTCACGTCGCACTCCTTCATGTATTCTCATGATTCCAATCCCTTTCACAAATCCATTCTGTCGTGTTTCTTTGTTTGATTTCTGTTTGAAGTTTAACATTTAGGTGAAGTTCTAAAAAAATTGTGGTTTCTTTATATCATTTTATTTTCTAGGGAAATACCATATTTGGATTCTTATTCTTATAACATTATAAACGAGGCGTGATATTTCTTAAATATATGAAATGAAAGTTCATGAGTGATGCATTAGGTACAATATAATTTCACTTGCTATTAGATGTTCTAGAGAGGTCAGTCAAAAATTTAGGGTGCATAAGGTGCAATGGTGTGTCCTGTCCAGGTGCTGGTTTGGTATTAATCCCCTCTAAATTCATCCGTGCTGGTTTGGTATGTCTCACAGCTCTATATATGTTCACCTTTGCTGGTTGGATTAGTCTTATTATGGGTTTTCAATCTGGTTGCTGATGTATCTGCTTTTTTTTTCTTCTTATGCAATGGCCTATGGCCAAATTGCTTTATTTATTGGGTTAACGATCTGCACTCAGATTTATAGTTGGTTGTTGGTTTAGTCTCTATGGGTTTTTCATTTCATATTTGGAATTAAAAAGATGGGTTCAGATTTAGATGATTGGCTCAGATTTATTTGGAATTAAAAAGATTGGTTCAGATTTATTTGAAATTAAAAAGATTGGAACATCAAGTTCATCTTGATCATATATGTCAAAGTACTTCCTTCACTTGCTCATGCTCAAGAATGGAGAAATAGTTTTTAAATTAATGACTATTTTCTTGATTATATTTTGGAGTAAAAGGAAATTAGATTTATATGCTTTCGAGAAGGCATATTTAAAGGTATGTATATTGCATCATTTAACACACACATTTTTTTTTTGGAATAAACGAGACCCATTTTGTCTCCGTCACAACCCTCGATCCACTCGCTCTTTTATCCTCCACCAACTCCCTCATTTTTTTCACCGTAAACCCCTCTTGTGTATCCCACAACCAAACTATCCTATCCTTAACGTCCCTTCTAGGAATATTTGTTTGAAGCTCCCTCACTAGCTCTTCTAGCTCACCAACTTCCCTCCCCCTCGGGAGATGTCTCCATTCCCAATTCCACCTCCACTCTTCCCCAACCCATTCCCCTCTATCCTTTACTGACACGTCTTGTTTAGTTTCCAATTGGTATAGTCTAGGAAACATCTCTTTAAAAGGTCTACTTGACGCCCACTTCTCCCCCCAAAAACTAGTTTCCGCACCATCCCCTATTTTTTTAACTAATGAATCTACGTAATTTAAGCCGATCTTCTCTAGCTCTCTTCCCACCTTCACTACTTCTCTCCACACTCCCTTCCCCCTGAACCATTAAGGTTGCCCGACCCAATCCCCCCATCCACCCTATAAAAACTTTGGATTACCCTTACCCACAATGACTCTCTCTCCGTACGTACGAAACCTCCACCATCACTTACACAATAGTGCCTAATTCATTTCCTTCAACCCCCCGATGTTTAAACCCCCCTTTTTGAAACCCCCCAAGATCGACTCCCATTTAACCCACACAATAACTCTCTTTTTTCTTGATAAATCCCCCCACCGCCCCTCCCCCCCCCCCCCCCCCCCAAAAAAAAAAAGAAAAGAAATTCCCTCTCAAACGCTCAAGAGAATTTAACGCTCCAAGTGGTGCACAAAATAAGAAGATAAAGTATAACGATGTGCTACCTAGAACCGATTTAACCAACGTTAGTCTTCCGCCGAATGACATCGTTTTTGATTTCCACGATGCTAACTTTTTTCCCATCTTCTCCATTACCGGATTCCACGCATCAAGTTTCCGCATAGATGCACTGACCGGGAGACCGAGATAATTAAATGGGAGCATGGCACATCCACACCCCAACGAACTAGCCCACGAATCAACTTCATCTTCCGGTACTCCCACTCCGAAATTTTTTCTTTTTCTCATATTTATTTTAAGTCCCGAAACAAGGTGGAAACATTTGAGAATTTTCAAAAGGTTCTTGATGTTATCTAAATCTCATTCGCCGAAAAAGATTGCATCATCGGCATATTAGAGATGTGATATTTGGATACCTTCTCGCCCCACCGAAATGCCCTTCAAGAGGCATTTTCCCACAACCTCTACCATCATCAAATGTAGACTTTCGGCTACCAAAAGGAAGAGAAAATGCGCTAGTGGATCACCTTGGTGAAGACCTCTTCCCATAATGAATTCCTTAGTCGGTGTCCCATTAACAAGTACGTAAACACTAGATGTAGAGAGACACATCTTTATCCACCTTCTCCATTTTGCCGAAAATCCCATCGCTTCCATCACCTCCATGAGAAAAGTCCAATCTACCGAATCATAGGCTTTCTTGAAATCGACCTTGAAGATAAGTCCTATCTTATTCGATTTTTCAAGAACTCAACCGTCTCGTTTGTAATTAGTACTCCATCAAGGATGTATCTCCCATTCAGTAATGCGCTTTGTTCGATGCTTATTAGATTATTCATCACGGACTTTAATCTTATCGCTAGGACTTTTGACACAATTTTGTAAAATATGCCAATAAGACTAATTGGGTGATAATCGTTTAGCCCAACCGGATTTTCCACCTTCGGGATCAACGTTATGAACGAGCCATTGCATCCTGTCGGTTCAACAATACTTATAACAAGTTTAGAAACAACAACACAATGATTACCAACCTGTTTGATATATAGAATAACGATTACAAGGTTGATCGATTAAGCTTTGATTTGTGTTCTCTATGTTTTCTCTCTTTTTACACCTTTAAGTGTGTGTTTGTATGTGTGATCTATGATATGATTAGAGATAATAGAGAGATACACTTAATCTACCAAGTGTGTCTAACACACTATCTACCACTTGCAATAATATCTAGAATAATATCTAGATATTAACTAACAAACTACATTATAACTAAAACTAATATATGAAACTAGAAACTAACTAAGTCTAATATCTAATAGAATTAGATATTTAAACTAAGTTAACTAGAACAATAAACAAACAATTACATTGACATTTATTACAAATAGACATAGACTTTAATATCGAGAGTCGACTTTTCGGCTTTAGCTTCAGATTACGATCTTCAGATTGGATGATCTTGAATCCAATGAGACTGTGGTCTAACAATCTCCCCCTTTGGATCAAGATCATATAATAAACTCTTTTCTCTAGCTCTGAAATCAGCATGTCTTCAATCTAACAAACTCCCCTTTTGAAGAGTAGACGTGATTCTTGAAACATGTGATCTTTGCCATTTCTTCTGTAGTCATTCTCCCCCTTTTTGATGTTAAGTGCAACGACTTCATCAAAATTTGTTGTAAGAAATGTCAATCTTGCGGTTAGAGCCCCTGATTCGTCAATTCATAAGAGATTCATCCAGATCTTTGCAAATCCAGACAAATTAGATATGTAACACCTGAAATCAACTAATGAATCAGTTATAATGCCTGTCAGTAACACTAAGTCACTGTGTGTAACGAATACACTTTGGAAAGGAGCTGTTTTGATGTTGACTCCCCCAGGGCTTCCATCTAATCATCGAAACACCACAAAGGTTATTTCTATAAATGTTATGACAAAGAAACTAAATCCTTGTGTGTTCGTGCTTGTGTTAGAAAGAATTAAGCACTGATGATTGCTTATAGGCTCAAAATTGTGTAAACCACTGAGACAACAGTAAGTTAAACACAGACTCAATGTGCATGATTGAAGTGCGAAGGTGGGGCAGACTTCCTTCTTTTCAATATCCAGATTTTCCAAATGAAAATCAGATAGCAAATGTGCTGCATCCCCTTTGAAAATGTGAAACACTTTCTTGTTGAGAAGAAAATGAGTAGATGGTGAGGTTTGATCAAGAGTTGGCATGGGTTAGTTGCCTGTTTCAATAATGATCACCAAAGAATTGTGAATCACTAGAATGGTGGCTACCCGGCTCAGAAAAAGTTGGTGCAGAGTTTTGATATTCTTTTAACTCTGTTCTCACACGCTCTTTCTTTTAAACTTTTTGCTTTCTCTAATCACACTCATTCCTTTTCTATTTGCATACTCAATCACTAAGGATTAACTTCTTGGGTAGAAATCACTGGTTAAGGTGATTCCATAGAAGTTGTGTTATTTCCTATCACAATGATTCCTTGTTTTCCTAGATGCACGTGATGCTCAGACTGGTTTAACTATTTCAGTTAAAGCACAATATTGATCATGAAAACATTTAAAAATACACTCCCAAAATATAAAATCTGTGGAAAAATCGGGAAGTGGTTTGAACATTAAAAACAATGTTTTCTTATGATTGAAAGTTGTCCTTCTTTCAACCATATGTGAGATGAAGATAAAGGTTTATACCATAACGAGTGATCTTTCATCTCATGAAGCTAAGCATAAAGTCATAAACATATGAACTTGTAAGCTTTTCTCAAAAATTCTGCAAAAGTCTAATGTCAAGTCAAAGTAATAATTATTCACTTATATTGAAAAGACAAAAAACAGTAAAACTTTTAAAGTACGAGTTCTGATCAGAAGTAATCAGAAGTCATATCCGTACTCCCTTTTTGACTTGAAGAGCTCCCCCTAAAATCTTGCATTACAAAAAAAATTTGACATTTTAAAAGGTATATGCAAATTTTATGAGCTCCCCCTCGAAGTAATATTGACCAGATGTCAATTTCTTCTCATACTCCCCCTTGGATTATGAACATATGATAGAATGGCAAATATCAATCAGAGTTAAGAATGAAGAAATGATGAATAAGTATACAATTAGAAAACTTTTATAGGTAATTACTGGTTATACTTTGAGATTTAGCATACCAAGCTTCAAGACTAGAAAGGTAAACCTCTTTTCGTCTAAAGGTTTGGTGAACAAATCAGCAAGTTGATACTCAGTCTTTACAAAGAAAAGTTCAATTGTTCCTTTCTCTACATTATCCTTGATAAAATGATACCTGACGTCTATATGCTTTGTCTTCGTGTGTTGAACAGGATTCGCCGTTATTGCGATGGCGCTCTTGGAATCACAGTATATCGGGATCTTATTGAAGTGGAAACCGTAGTCGCGCAATTGAGTTCGCATCCATAAGACCTGAGAACAGCAGCTAGCAGCAGCTACATATTCTGCTTCGGCCGTAGAAGTTGAAACACAAAGTTGCTTCTTTGATCCCCAACTTACTAATTTGTCACCGAGGAACTGCACATGTCCTGACGTGCTCTTCCTGTCTAACATACAACCTGGATGATCTGCATCTGTGTAGGCTGTTAGTTCAAAACTAGTATCTTTAGGATACCACAGACCAAGATCTGCAGTGCCCTTCAGATACCTAAAGATGCGCTTCACAGCAGACAAATGGATTTCTTTAGGATTGGCCTGATATCTTGCACATAAGCATGTTGAAAACATTATATCTGGCATACTTGACGTAAGATACATTAAAGAACCAATCATCCCTCGATAAGTCCTAATATCAACAGCCTTTCCCGAAGGATCGCTGCCAATCTTAGTACCTGGTGCCATTGGGGTACCAATCGGTTTTGAATTTTCCATTTGGAACTTCCGAAGAATATCCCTAATGTACTTTGATTGATTGATAAAAATACCCGATGAAAATTGTTTTACTTGTAAACCGAGAAAGAAATTCATCTCTCCCATCATGTTCATCTGAAATCTAGACACCATAAGGTTTGCGAAATTCTTACAGTACTTAGTATTTGTAGAACCAAAGATAATATCATCTACATAGATTTGAATTAAAATGATATCGCCTTTTTCCTTTTTAATAAACAAAGTGGTATCCACCGTACCTTTTGAAAACCCAGACTTGACTAGAAAATTAGAAAGGACATCATACCAGGCTCGAGGTGCTTGTTTCAGACCATAGAGTGCTTATCGAGAATGTAAACGTGATTTAGCTTCTCTTGATTGACAAATCCCTCTGGCTGAGAGACGTAGACTTCCTCCTTCAGAATTCCATTGAGGAATGCTGTCTTCACGTCCATTTGAAAGATCGTGAAGTTCTTGTGGGCTGCGTAGGCTAGAAACATTCTGATTGCCTCTAATCGCGCCACAGGAGCATATGTTTCGTCATAGTCTATTCCTTCCTTCTGTCTGTATCCTTTGGCTACTAGTCGTGCCTTGTTTCTGATGACGGTTCCATCTTCGTCTTTTTTATTTTGAACACCCATTTCGTACCTATTATGGTTTTACCTTGAGGTTTCGGTACGAGTCTCCAGACTTTAAGTTCATCGAACTGATTCAGCTCCCTATCGTTTAATACGAAACACTTACATCCAAATATATGGAAATATTTGATTGTCGGTGTTTTGTTGTTGATTAACGCGTAAGGAGTCTTCTTGAATCTCCGATGTATCATGGATCGATTCTGTGTGTAGCACGCGATCGAACTTGCTTAGAAAGGAGTCATGCATGCACAGGTTCATTGATGCTGACCTAGTTTGCACCGGTTTTGATGGATCGCCAATTATCTGGCTTATCGGATGCTCTTTGGTCCATTTATGTTCATGAGGCAATAGATTATATGAATGTATGTCAATTGTGTCATCTATAAATCTACTTGTACCTTCTTCGGTTTGTTCATGAGGAGTGATTTAAGTTGAAGTGGCAGGTTCAGAAGGCTCAGCAGGTACAGCTTGTTCTGGCTGTAGATTGATCTGTACAGAACATCCTACTGTTTCAGCTACTTCTGTCTCATTCTGATTTGTCACTTCTTCAACTGTTGGAGTCGGCATTTGAATTGTTATCTCTTGTTGAATCGGGGCGTTTGATTCAATTGGAACATCTGAACTGGTTGGGTGAGGAGTCGTTAAGTCTTCCATCTTGTCAACCACAACAGATTTCTTTACTTTAGATCCGAGATATTCATCATAAAACAATTCAAATAATAAATCTAAATCAGATAAATGGTTAGTAGAAGTTGATGCTTCATCTGATTTATTCTGTTGAGACATAGGTTCTAGACTGAGTTGCCCAGAAGCTAGTATTCCTGTTATTGCGGGTTCTGAACTGTGTTGTTCGGAAGCCATTTCTTCATCACAGGTGACGTTGACGCTTTCAATCACCGTCTTTGTCTTCTTTAGATAGACACGATATGCAGTTGAAGTCGAGGAATATCCAATGAAGATTCCTTCATCTGCCATAGCGCTGAATTTGTTGAGATTCTCCCTATCGTTTAATACGAAACACTTACATCCAAATATATGGAAATATTTGATTGTCGGTATTCTGTTGTTGATTAACGCGTAAGGAGTCTTCTTGAATCTCCGATGTATCATGGATCGATTCTGTGTGTAGCACGCGGTCGAAACAGCTTCTGCCCACAAAAATAGAGGTAAGTTGGAATGACTTAGCATAGTATGAGCAGCCTCGATTAGCGTTCGATTTCTTCTTTCAACCACTCCATTTTGTTGAGGCGTACGAGCAGCAGAGTATTGATGTGAAATCCCGACAGATTCGAGATATTCTTCAACTTTGTTGTTCTTGAACTCTGTGCCGTTATCTGTTCGTAGAAACTTGACTGGTTTCTGCAGATTCACCTGGGTCGTCTTCAGGAATGTAATGATAACATCTGGTGTTTCATCCTTTGTACGTAGAAACTTGACCCATGTGTACCGCGAATAATCATCCACGATCACGAGTATGTACTTCTTGCCGCCTAAGCTTTGAGTGCGCATTGGACCGCATAGATCCATGTGCAATAACTCTAAAGGAGCTTTTGTACTTGGTTCAGGCTTCGGTTTATGAGGTGCCCTCTTCATCTTCCCCTTTTCACAAGCTGCGCATAGATGTTCTCTTTCATATTTCAGCTCTGGAAGTCCTTTGACGAGCTTTCCATTGACCAGATCGTTGATGTACCGAAAGTTGAGGTGCGAAAGACGTCGATGCCATAACCAACTTTGTTTCATCGAAGCTTTCGATAGTAGACAAACTTGCTTGTCAGTCTGGACATCTGATAAATTGATTGTGTAGAGGTCTGATTCTCGTTTACCGACCAAAAGTTCTTCGCCTTCATCATTGCGAACGGAACATCTTTTGGCTTTGAAGTTGACCTCTAAGTCTTTGTCACAGAACTGGCCTATACTGAACAAGTTGTGTCCTAAGCCTTCTACATAGCTCACCTTCTTGATAGTGACTTTGTCATGTTGTACATCACCGTATCCCATATATTGGAGAAAACTGGTCGTTTCCGAATCTTACTGTTCCACAAAATTTGTCTTTAAAGTTGGACAGTATCTCTTTTTGCCCTGTCATGTGCTTTGAACATCCGCTGTCCAAGAACCATGTATGACAAGTCTGCATAAGAGAAATTGGAAATTTAGATATTTATACGACAACTTTGGAATATTCACTTTGATTATCGAAGTGCGGGTCTTGAACTGATTTGTTCAAAAGCCTATTTCGACTTTGATGTTCGGGTTTTGAACTGCATTATCCAAAAACCTATTTTTGACATTGAAGAACGAGTCCTGATCTGTACATAATTAGAAGTCGCTTTCTCTTTAATCTTTGTGTGCCTGCAACACAGATTTAGCCTTAGGTACCCACTGGAATTTGGGTCCTGCTGTGTTAGCACAAGATTTTGGTATCCATTTCAAATTGGATCCTTTGTTCTTTTGAAAAGCATGAGAGTTGGTATGAGATGAATGCACATGGTAATTTCCAAACCAATCTCTAGAATCTTGACAAGTAATAGAAACATGTTTATTATAGATAGAGGACTTTCCAGCAGATAAAGATAACTGAAATAATTGCTTCATTGTATATTGTTTACGAGAAACAACAAGTTTTGGATTCAAAACAGCAATTTCAGCAATCACAACATCTTTAGTAAGTGAAGTCTTATTACAATTAACACTACTAGACGATAAAACGGCCTTGTCAAGCTTCCGTTTTGGTTGCCATTGAGAATGGGCTTCAGGTCTTGACTTGCTCATATCTGAAACATGTAAAACTGGTGAGTTAGACCTTTGAGCAACAACTGAATGCTTCTTCTTAGAATTACCAGTAGTGGTTGGTTTCTGTGAATGCTGAGATATTTTCTTACCTTTAGCACTCTTAGCATTGACAGAGACTGATTTATCAACGAAAGTTTTCGTTGATTTTGCACTGAACACAGACAAACTGGTTTTTCTTGAAGTTTTCTTAACAAAAGATGCATGGTTAGGAAGTTTCGCATTAAAATCAATTTGTTCAAAACAACCATCTAAACCACCGTCAGAATTAAGAAAATTAAACTCTTCGTTTGATGAACCAAACATGTCATTAGAAGTAGAAGCCTTTGTAAAAACAACATTTTTCATAACAGTTGAAAAAACCTTTTGTTGAATCTCAATCATAAGTCTTTCATCTGATAAAGAGGTCTCGAGTTCAGAAATTTTACTTTCTAACACGAGAGAAGGGACATAAATTTTACCTATAACAGGCTTCGCCTCCATTTCTTTTTCAGAATAACTTTGAAAGTAGTCAGTTGAAAGAGATTTCTTTTCATCATTTGGATAGTCATAACTATTATTCAACTTTGCATAATAAAATGGAGCGTGAACTTTAGTTGACTTCATCCCTTTTTCAAATTCATTAGCTTCATCCTCTTCTGATAGTTTAGTATGGAAAACTTTAAATGAGTCGATTCGGTGAGAAACAAGCATAGAGGTATAGTCATAAAGTGCAGGCACTTCTCTTATACCCTTTTGAAGACGTTGAGGTTTCACATAACCGATTCCCCAATTTTCTTTATTCTTTTTCGGTTTGTTAAGATGAATGGTTTGCTCACTTTGACCTAATGAGTATAACTTCTTTTCCAAAACATCTAATTTAGCAATTAAGGTCTTGTTTTCTTTAGTACATAAAGAATGCACTTCAGTAAGCTTATAAAAATCAATCTCACTTTTTGTCAATTTAGACTTGAGCTCACTATTCTCTTTTAGAATTATAGTCTGTTCTTTTGAGTTGGTGTCAGCGTTTGTATGTAAAACCTCAACTAATACTTTCTTCTCAGCAATTTCATTGCTAAGTTTCTGTATCAATTGGTTTTTATTAATAATAACACCATTTTCTCGCTTAAGATTAGATTCTAACTCTTCTTGTTTTAAAACCATAGCATGCATTTTATTCATTAAATCTTTATACGATAAATCACATACCTCCTCTTCTTCATTTTCTGAATCAGCTTCAGTATCTGATTCGATTTTGCCCATCAAGCACATATTGACGGCTTCATCCTTTTCTTCTTTATCTTCTTCTTCATCTGAGTGATCCAGCCAGTATTCATCTTCAGCCATCAGCGCCTTGCCTGCCTCCTGTTGCTTTGCAAGAAGCATCTTGTTCTTGTAGAATTCGGAGTTTCTAACCTTTGATATTCGGCAATTCTTGGCAAAGTGACCGGTTTTGCCACAGTTGTAGCACATGGGTGGTCCTGGCTGACTTGATCCTTCAGCTTTGTACTTCCTTTCTTCCGGTTTCTTCTCTTCCAATCTGTTTCCTTCTGTCTGATATATTCTCTCATCAGATTTCTTCTCCTCTTGTCTCTTCCCTTCAAATCTCTTCCCTTCATACCTATTTCCTTCATATCTGCTTCCTTCAACTCTTTCCTTGTGAGCATAGTTGTTGGGTCCAGAAGAGTACCTCTGACTGTTTGACGTTGGATTCCTGTAGAACTTTTTCTGAAATGCATTTGTTAGAAACTGCATTGCTTGCTGCATTTGTTCATTTTCATCTGAGTCAGAGACAACATCAGCTTCAGCTTCTTCTGATTCATACACAATCGTCTTGTTCTTCTTCTTCTTCACAACAAGAGCGACTGTGTCTTCAACTGTCTTTCCTTTTCTCTTTTCTTCTAGAATTTCATCCACCTCATCTTCATTTTGTCGGAGGGTTTCATATACCTCGTGAAGTGGAATCTCATTCAGGTCTTTTATCTGCCTCATCTGCCTGGCAAAACTTTTCCATTCTGGTTGTAGAATACTCAGGAATTTGATATTCAACTCGATTTGAGATTTGTTGACCTTGTTCTTGCTCAATTCGTTTAGCAATGTCACAAACCTATCATATGTTCCTTCTAGAGTTTCTCCAGTTTTGCCTTTGAATTCTTCAAAACTGTGCAGGCAGTTAGAGATTTTCAGTTGGTTCCCAATCTTTGAACCCAACATCATTTTCTCTAGTTGATCCCACATTTGTTTGGCTGAGGCTTTGTAGCTGTCAATCTTTACATAGATTTCATTTGTAATCCCTTGTAGAATGTATGACTTGGCTAACCTGTCACCTTTTGCTCTTAGCTTAGCATCACCTGTTAGATCTGTATAAGAGAGTGCAACTCTTGCTTCTTGAGTTCCTGCTGCTGGCTCCCTATACTGTGTTTCCATTAGGCCTTCTTCTAGGGATTGTATAATGAAATTACCCAAATCCTGTCTTTCAATGAAGTTTAGAAACCTATCCTTCCACTGTTCGTATTCCCCTCGAAAGAGAACTGGTGGCTTGGTGTCGGTTCCTATTGCGAGAGCTTCTTTGGATGTCATCCTGTATTGATTATATGAGAAAACTTGAAAGATATGATCGTTAATCCAAATAAAATTTGATCACACAAGAAATTTTGTCCCCCTAGGAAGACTTAGCACGGGGGTTATTCGTCCTGAACTTGCAAAATTCGTCTAAATCTTTGTTCCTGCAAAGATTAGCACAACCAAACACTACCAATGTGTCTAGAATCACTTCTAGAACTGAATTTAAGCACTCGATCTCACTAAAACACTCTTTTTCGAAATAAGATCGATGACACAGTAAGTTTTTCCAGTCGACTATTTTCACTTATAATCCACAGATTGGAACTTGATAGAAGCTTTAAAGTGAAATTAAATAGCAACAACTCGATTTAGCATGTAAATCTATCACACTCTGATCGATTCTAACACCTAAAACACTTACAATCACAAAATCGAATTTTGTTCAAGAACACAAAGTCGTTTTTCTCATAAAACTTGTTTTGATCTTAATCAGGCTCTGATACCAATTGTCGGTCCAACAATACTTATAACAAGTTTAGAAACAACAACACAATGATTACCAACCTGTTTGATATATAGAATAACGATTACAAGGTTGATCGATTAAGCTTTGATTTGTGTTCTCTATGTTTTCTCTCTTTTTACACCTTTAAGTGTGTGTTTGTATGTGTGATCTATGATATGATTAGAGATAATAGAGAGATACACTTAATCTACCAAGTGTGTCTAACACACTATCTACCACTTGCAATAATATCTAGATATTAACTAACAAACTACATTATAACTAAAACTAATATATGAAACTAGAAACTAACTAAGTCTAATATCTAATAGAATTAGATATTTAAACTAAGTTAACTAGAACAATAAACAAACAATTACATTGACATTTATTACAAATAGATATAGACTTTAATATCGAGAGTCGACTTTTCGGCTTTAGCTTCAGATTACGATCTTCAGATTGGATGATCTTGAATCCAATGAGACTGTGGTCTAACACATCCTTTACTAATCTCCCTTCTTTCCATGACCCAATCGACCGCCGCCACCAAGTCTGCTTTTATCGTCCCCTAGAATGCTTTTATAAAAGCAACCATAAACCCATCCGGGCCCGGTGCCTTGTTGCTACCACACTCCACGATCACGCTCCACACTTCTTCTTCCGTGACTTTCCCCTCTAAGAATTTTGCTTCCTCCTCTCACAAATTCTTTATGTTATTCATTTGCAATTAAGGTCTATCAATCATAGTATCTGAGAATTTACCTTTAAAAAAATTATAGACGAACTCCTTTATTTTTGACGGGTCCTCCGTCCATATTGAATCTATGTTAAGGCCCCGGATGGGTTCCGTCTTTCCCTATTTTTAATTTGTAAGGCCCGTATCTTTGGAATTTCTCCTCGATGGTAATACGGGAGTCGTTTGACTCTTGGAACGTAAAGGTATCGAGAAACCAAGTGATTTTTACAATGGAACCATTGGGGATCGAATCAGGCATGAAAAACGCGAGAAAACATGACTTTTGGAGTGTCGCGGGTTGGTGTGCGACCCAGGGCCGCGACCCAGGCCGCATAACTCACTGGAATCGAGTTATAGAAAGCGGGCGACTTGCCCCGCGACTTGCAAGTCGCGGACTAGGCCGCGGGAACCCATCTGAGTGTTTTAAACACGATTTTTGGAACCACTGACGCTGAACTCATCCAATTCCTGGATGACATGGAGTACTGCTAGGATAACAATCCCCGTTCCACCATTCCAAACAAGCGCCTGACAAAGATTCAAAAGGCAAACATGCCTTCGCAACTCAACTACATCTTCTCACACATCATTCAAAGCATGAGTGGGAAGATTGGCTCACTGGATCAGGCTAGCAAAGTACAGCTACATATGGGCTATTCTGTAATCGCTGGTCAACATTTTTATTACACGGGCGCTATCTTTGATGATCTCAAGTCAAAGATAGAGAAGACGAAGAGGGATCCCCTATGTAAGCTTTATCTGTGCGTACCTTAGGTTTCTCTACCCTGACAAGTACCCAACTTCTCAAGATGGTACTTTTTCAAAAGTTGGTCAGCGATCTCTAGAAGTCAAGCCGGTCGCCAATGAGGTAAGTCTCTTAACTCTACGCACTCGTCTCTCTCTCCACTCTTGGACTTCAACGGTCACGCAGGAGGTTCCTTCTCCTGCTATCCCTATCGCTACCACCGCTAAAAAACGACCATCAACTAGTCTTCATGGTTCTTCTAAGAAGGCCAAAAAGACTAAAGAGACCGCCCTAGTGGTTCAATGCCTAAAGTAGTTTCTCAACAAACTACTTTGGATGCTTTTGTGGGTATCTCCTTCACAACTTCAGCGACCATCACATCAACCGTGCCAGCGGTTACCATCGCTGCCACAAGAACAGTAACGCCACCCATCACCTCAGTTCTTCAACAACCACCTGAGGTAATTTCCACTATCCAAATTTCTTCTATCCCCATTACTCATCCTTCTATTTCTTTGGTCTCTAACCCTCCATCTTTTTCACAGCAACCTCAGTTTGCACATATAGGACCTGATAATCAAATGTTTGAAGAATCTATGCATTTCTACAATATGTTTGAAAACTCAGGTACTCCTATAACCCTAAACACTACTCCCATCTCACCATATAATCCTGAGCATCGTTGTGCTCATCTGCTAACTTTACTTGCAGGTCCTACTTTGGCTACTGTTGACGCTCACGTCAACACACTTGCTGAGAAGGTGGAGTGTCTCACCACCTCTGTCAACGAATCCATTGGCGCTGTTAATCTCGCTGGTGAGGATCTCAAGAGGTTGACTGATGCCTCCTCCTCCAAAGCTGATTCTTCTCAGCTATCAACTGTTCAGGAGGACATCATCAAGATCAAGGACGACCTGGTCAGGACTCACCAACAGGTCACTCTTATTCAGGGATCGCAGAACATCCTCAGAGATGACTTTAGGGATCTCTCTCTCAAGGTTGATTCCTGCACATCCATGCTACAACAAGTACTTCTGAAGCTGAATGAACCAGCTCCAATGCCAACACCTTCCTTTATAGAGAATGATCGTACCTCTCTGAACGTAGCCACTGAATTTATTCATCTGGCAACTTCAGACATTCCTGAAATTGGGGGCCGTCTCGCACATTTGGAGGCTGAAATCCGGTCCCTGGCAACTGCAAAAGCTACTCCTTCAACCACTGAACCTCCCCACTCTAATAATGACAAAGAGGGGGACAAAGATCTGAACGAGGAAGAAAATGAGGAAGCTTTTGCTAAAGTCCAAACGGAAGAACCTCCCTCTCATGTTGAGGGGGAGAAGGTTGCTGACAAAACTTCTCCCTCTGCTTCTCTCGCTCAAATTCTTGGAGCTAGTGGAAGGATCCAAGATCTTCTCTTCAAAGGAACTCAAGTTTGTGGGTAAAACCTAGATTTAGTCTAAATCTAGCAAGGTGAGTTCTAGTTGCTTTGAAAAACTATATACATGTCAAAATGCACATATTTTGGGTTTTTAAAAGTATATCTATGAGTATACTTCATTTTGATAAGTTTGTGAACAGTTGTACACTACACATATTTGAGTTATAAATCTTTGAAAATGGGTTACAATATTTTATGAGGTGTTTGAGTCACCAAAAAAGGGGATTTTGACCTACCATACATGTTTCTTGAACATTTGAAGAATTTGGGTATTGTGTTGCTAGGGTCCCTAATATGGGAAGATTTGGGGTACAAATGATTATAAATGGAATTATAGTGTGAGTTGGGGAGTTTTAAGAACGATCATTGAAATATGGTCATTTGGGGCTTTACCCAACCTACGGGTTTTATATTTGAAAACTTTAAGTCTTTTGACTTTAAAAGTATGAGTTGTTGGAACGAGTATCTTTTAATTTGGGAATATTTGGAAAAGCATGGACCTTACGGTTCGGGCCTTTGGCCAATTATATTTGGAGAAAGTGCTAAATTTGAGAAAGTTGTACATCGGTTTGTGTAGCCATATTGGCTCTATTTGAGTGTCAAATGTTTTATGATGCCTTATGGCTTGATTTGTACACTAACGAGTTTTAGGATGTTGTCCGGTTTAAATGGCTCATTATGGAGCGTTTTATGAAAATGCAATTATTATACAAATGTTGGTAATTACATGTTTTGG
This sequence comes from Arctium lappa, assembly GCA_023525745.1. Classification (NCBI taxonomy): domain Eukaryota; kingdom Viridiplantae; phylum Streptophyta; class Magnoliopsida; order Asterales; family Asteraceae; genus Arctium; species Arctium lappa. The sequence continues at coordinate 76,292,284 of CM042057.1, read as the reverse complement.
ATGTGTTAGGTCATTCATATGGAGTCATGTACTGTTTAGACTGTAATGCGATGGATCCATAGGCATAGGAGTCAGGTTGTTCATCATGGAGCTCTTAATGTCCATGCTTGAGTTTAGTGAGTGGTCCCCAAGTCATGTTTTTATGTAAGCTTGCGGTGGTGCTCTGCAGAGTCGTATACGAAGCTAAGTCTTGCGGTGGTGCCCATGGTGAGCCGGATACGGGGACTTGTGGCTTTTGTGGTGACACTCATCTAGAGGTCGAGTAGACGCTAGGGTCATTTGGGTATCTTGCGGTGGTGGCTCGGTTGGGAGCCGTATACGGGGATCCATGACTCTATGTGAAACTCGAGAACATTGATAAGTGGCTTAACTTTGTGTACCCGCCACATTCGATGGAATCGGGTCTCCTGTGTCACCGAAAGGTGTTATTTTTGGGTATTCCCTTACCTATTCCTTCGGTGTTGAAACGTACCATTTTATTTACACAAAGAGTTATTTGGTGAAATACCGTGTGGGTGCGTTTTGGGGAAATTTGGGCGTCGAATAATGATTTAAAATGGGTTTTTGGAAATTAGAAGTAACTTGATTTGCAAATAAAACATCTTTATAATCAGTGTTTCTAGAATGGCCTTATTTAGAGTAAAATGTTCGTTTTAAATGTTTTATGATTTGTATGATGAAAACTGCTTTAACTCACTAGGCGTTAAGCCTAACACCTTTTCTTTTCGACATGTATATCAGGTCTTAGATGGATCTGAGTGGCGAGTGAAGCTTGGTATAAGTTCTGGTAGGATGGCTTTAGTGACGTCATCCGGTTTGGTGAAGATAGCAGCTTTGGTGGTTTTAGTAACACCCGACTAATGTTGACCCCGTTTGTGGGACTAGATAGTTCCGTTAGAACTCTGATACATTGTTGTAGTGATTCTTCCTTGTAACTTTAGATATTTGATATTTCAATGCTATGTATTTAAGAGTTTTTGTTTATAAAATGTATTTATACCATATGTTTATTTATGGTTGGTCACATATGTTGTTGTGACGAGTCCTTACCATTACTAGTGGATCCCTAGGTTTTGGAGTAGACTGTATTGTTGGGATGTTACATTCCCCAGAATTGTAGCTATGGATCACTTGTTCCTCGGGGGCAACTTGGTACGGTTATGTGAGGCCGGATACTAGCCATGGTTCATAGTGATCCTAGTGAAGGAGTATACCTTGGTTTTGCGCTTGGGGCTTGATCTCACGTTGAAGCACGAACTTTGTGATTCGTATCCGCGGACTCCAATTGGTTTAGCTCGTAACTCGGATTGTTGGCCTAACTTTGTGTTACGCCACGATCCTTGGTAAAATATTTGTTTTCGGTCCTTTTGTGGTATGTTTATAACGAAAAAGCCCGATTGTGGCGAGGACCTAAATTGTAAACTTAATCTCTTTGGAAATGTTATCTTGATGCAAATGTTTTATCTTTTGAGCTTCATAAACTGTATGTTCTCACCAGGCTTTAAGTCGGACACTTTTTCTCAAATGGTATGTGTATCAGGTTTCCATTAGCGGTGGGTTGCCGGGGTTTTTGGAGAGACGAGTTTTGAGTGTCGAGGTTTTTGGGATTGATTAGTATTATTGTTGGGCATTGTTAAGTCCCATTCTTTTGATGAAATCCTTGTATAGGATTGTATAGTCTGGAGGACTGATCCCATTTATGAAAAGTTATGGTTTTACATTCGTTATATTGTCAGATTTCCAGGTTTTAATTTACTCTGATTTTTGAGGTGTTACAAGTTGGTATCAGAGCTCTAGTTTAAGCGAACTAGGCATGAATGTAAGATGTCTAGACTTAGACTGCGTATGCTAAGAATTGATCCGCGAGATTTGGGTAGAGCTCCTAAGATGGGTTAGTCTTAGAGTCAATGGAAAGTACGTTTATCAGGCGTTGTAATGGTGGTGACAAGAACCGTTATGTGTTGTATGCTCATAATTTCACTTAGCTAATGTTATTATGAGGATATTGTACGTAAGAGTCCTTGATTTGCTGTTGATATGACAATTGATAATGTGATAGTACGTTTTCCTTTCGTGTTTTTCCTATCTCTCTCTTATCTCTTTCTTGTTCTGTGAAGTTGTTCAGCATGGTGAATACGCGTGGTAGACCGCGTACTCGTGTTGACGGTCTGGAAGCGACAGCCTCCACAGCTGATCAGCCGGAAGGAGTTGAGGTTGTCGTGCGTCCGCCAGTTCAACAAATACTAGGTGGGGGGCCAGAGGTCATTCCGCGTGTGGACCTGGCTTCGTCTCACCCAGTTATAGGGGATGCTAATCCCCAGTCAGAGTTGTTGGCCAGCGTGATGTTGGCAATGAGAGAAGAGATGGCCAAGCAGCAAGAGTTTCTGCTAAAAGCGATGGAGGACCGCGACGTGAACCATCGGAGAAGTGAGACGGTGGTGGAGAACGTCGTAGTAGGTTCTGGTGATGATGGTATAAGGGTCACGGCAGTAGAGCGCAGGAGTTCTGAAGCTCCGGGGAACAGGAAGAGTTGTTCCTACAAGTCCTTTCTGGGCTGCGGACCGCCAGAATTCTTCGGTTCTGACGACCCGGTGGTGTGCGTTAAGTGGATCCGAGCGGTTGAGCAAGCTTTTGGCTCTTCCGAATGTGGTGATGATCAGAGGGTGCGGTTTGGTACCCAACTGCTGAGGGACACTGCACTCATCTGGTGGAATATCATCCAATCCACTCTATCTCCGGAAGTACTGGCTCAGTTGTCGTGGGCCGAGTTCAAGAAGAAGCTGCTAGAGGAGTTTTGCAACGAGAGGACCATGGACCGAATTGAGAAAGAATTCCGGTCTTTGGTGAAAGGGAGCCTGACAGTGAGGGAGTATACCCGTCAGTTTATGGAGAAACTTGGTCTGGTGGGGCATGCTGCCCCAACAGAGAAAGACAAGATGAAAGCTTATCTCAACGGCTTGCCAGCGGACATGCAATCTATGGTCCATAATTTCAAGGCTTCTAACCTCCGAGAGATGGTGGAAGAAGCTCAATTTATGGAAGAGATGTTCGCGAAGGGAAAATCTGAGAAGGCAGTGGTGGTGCCTGAAAAGAGAAAGTGGGAGAACAGTTCAGTACCTCCCAAGCGGACCCGACCTTTTGTTGGGAACCGCAACTTCAGCAATTATCAGGAAGCTAAGTGGTGCCCAAGGTGTCGAACTAAGCATCACGGTAACTGTTACAACAATTCTCAAGTTTGCTATAAGTGTGGGAAGCCCGGTCATACTGTCAGAGATTGCCCGGTCAGTGGAATCGTCTGTTACGAGTGTAAGGCACCGGGGCATGTAAAGAGAGATTGCCCGAAGCTTGTGTCGGGTAGCGCGCCAACAAGGAAGGAGAACCCTCCTAAGGTTCAGAGTCGAGCATTTCAGATGACGGCCGAAGAGGCTAGAGCATCCGCTGATGTGGTATCGGGTACTTTTCTTATAAACTCTGTACCTGCTCGTATTTTGTTCGATACGGGTGCTAGTTTCTCTTTCGTATCTGAATTATTCCGTCAGAAAATTGCTATGCCCACTACTAGTCTTGAGGATGCATTAGTATTAGAAATAGCAGATGGTAGGCAAGTTCTGATCCACGAAATTCTGAAGCAGTGTGCTCTTAGCATCGAAGGGAGAGAATTCCCGATCGATCTGCTACCAATGTCAATCGGGGGTTTTGATGTTGTAATCGGTATGGATTGGTTGTCAAACAATCAGGTCGAGTTCGTGTGTTCCAAGAAGATGATTCGACTTCCCAACCTCTCTGGAGAGGTCGTGGTCATCTATGGCGAAAAGAGAAAGGGTGAAGTGGCAATAATCACAATGGCAAAAGCACGCAAGTGTTTAGTAAAAGGATGTTCATCCTTCCTAGCCTATGTGATCGATGCCAAGTTAGAGAAGTCCAAGCTGGAAGATGTGAAGATCGTGCGGGAGTATCCAGATGTCTTTCCGGACGACTTGCCCGGGTTGCCGCCCGATCGTCAGGTAGAGTTTCGGATTGATCTTGTGCCAGGCGCTGCACCGATCGCTAAAGCACCTTATCGTTTAGCGCCATCGGAGATGCAAGAGATGGTGGCACAACTCCAAGAGCTTTTTGAGAAGGGATTCATAAGACCGAGTTCGTCACCTTGGGGAGCTCCGGTCTTATTTGTCAAGAAGAAGGATGGCACAATGAGAATGTGCATCGACTATCGTGAGTTGAACAAAGCTACAGTGAAGAACAGGTATCCGCTTCCGAGAATAGACGACTTTTTCGATCAACTTCAAGGAGCGGGTTGTTTCTCCAAAGTCGACTTACGATCAGGCTATCACCAAGTGAAGGTGAGAGAAGAAGATGTTCCGAAAACGGCTTTCAGAACGCGTTACGGCCATTACGAGTTTCTTGTAATGCCTTTTGGTCTGACGAACGCACCAGCGGTGTTTATGGACTTGATGAATAGAGTGTGCCGACCATTCCTCGACAAGTCGGTCATTGTATTCATTGACGACATACTCGTGTACTCCAAGAGTGAGACAGAGCACGAGCAGCATCTTCGTGAAGTTCTGGAAGTGTTGAGAAAAGAGAGATTGTACGCCAAGTTTTCCATGTGCGACTTTTGGCTTAAGGAAGTACAATTTCTGGGGCACGTAGTCACTCGGGACGGAGTGAAAGTAGATCCCTCCAAGATTGAAGCTATGATGAATTGGGAGCCTCCTAAGAGTCCGTCAGAGATCCGAAGTTTCTTGGGTCTGGCGGGATACTACAGGAGATTCATTCAAGACTTTTCCAAGATAGCTTCTTCCTTGACAGTTCTGACTCGGAAGAATGTGAAGTTTGAATGGACCAAAACCCAAGAAAAGGCGTTCCGGATCCTTCAAAAGAAGTTGTGTGAAGCTCCGATCTTGACGTTACCTGAAGGGTCAGAAGATTTTGTGGTGTACAGCGACGCTTCAAAGATGGGATTGGGTTGCGTGTTGATGCAACGAGGCAAGGTAATCGCTTATGCCTCGAGGCAGCTTAAGATACACGAGCAGAATTATCCAACCCATGATCTGGAGTTAGCAGCGGTGGTGTTCGCTTTGAAGCTTTGGCGACATTACCTCTACGGCACGAAGTGTACTCTTTACACGGATCACAAGAGCCTGAAGTATGTCTTTGGTCAGAAAGAGCTGAATATGAGGCAAAGGCGGTGGCTCGAGTTGTTGAAAGACTACGACTGTGAATTGCTTTACCATCCCGGTAAGGCGAACGTGGTGGCCGATGCGCTAAGTCGGAAGGACTATAGCGGGAGTATTCGGGCTACCCATTCAAGAATCGAGCTAGTGTCTAGCCTTATTGAGAAGATCAAGACATCTCAGATGGAAGCATTGTTAGAAGAGAATCTCAAAGAGGAAGTCATGACAAAACAACGTTTACTCTTAACGGAGGATAGCCGCGGAGTGAAACTGTTCAGTGGTCGTGTGTGGGTGCCAAAGGTTGGGGGAAACCGTGAGCTGTTGCTAGAAGACGCACACAAGTCCAAGTATTCCATTCACCCGGGAAGTACGAAGATGTACAGGGACTTGAAGTTGCACTATTGGTGGCCGGTGATGAAGCTTGATGTGGCACGTTACGTTGAGCGTTGTGTGACGTGTTCGCAAGTTAAGGCCGAACATTAGAGACCGTATGGGAGTCTTCAGTCTTTAGAGATTCCCGAGTGGAAGTGGGAGCATATCACCATGGACTTCGTGACGAAGTTGCCTAAAACTCTTCGGGGACACGATACCATCTGGGTGATAGTGGATAGATTGACGAAGAGCGCTCACTTTCTGCCTATGCGCGAGACTTTACCGATGGATAAGTTGGCGAAGCTTTATATCGATGAGGTGGTCTCGAGGCATGGAATACCGTTGTCGATCGTGTCGGATCGCGACAGCCGGTTCACTTCGAACTTCTGGGATGGGTTTCAGAAAGAGTTTGGTACGCGAGTTAAGTTGAGTACGGCTTACCATCCGCAGACCGACGGGCAGAGCGAACGAACGATCCAAACCTTGGAAGACATGTTGAGGTCTTGTGTCATCGATTTCGGGGGTAGTTGGGACTCTCACCTGCCTTTGGTAGAGTTTGCTTACAACAATAGCTACCACTCGAGTATTGGGATGGCACCTTTTGAAGCATTGTATGGGCGAAAGTGTCGGACTCCCGTGTGTTGGCTGGAAGCAGGAGAGAAGCAGTTCACCGGACCTGAAATCGTGCAAGGGACTGCCGATAAGGTCAAGTGTATTAGAGAGAGGATGAAAGCGGCTCAAGATCGTCAGAAGAGCTATGCCGATAAGAAGAGGCGACCGATGGAATTCCAAGTAGGCGACTGCGTTATGCTTGAGGTATCGCCATGGAAGGGCATCATACGGTTCGGAAAACGTGGGAAGCTGAGTCCTCGTTTCCTCGGACCTTTCAAAGTACTTAAGCGTGTAGGGTTGCAGGCCTACCAGTTGGAACTGCCACCGGAGTTGAGTAGAATACACAACACGTTTCATGTCTGCTACCTCCGGAAGTGTTTGGCGGTAGAAGACAGCGTCATTCCCCTCTCAGAGTTAAGGGTTGACGAAGGTAACCGTTGTGTGGAAGAACCCGACGCCATCTTAGAGAGAAAGACTAAGAAGTTGCGTCATAAGGAAGTCACTTTGGTCAAGGTGCAGTGGAAGCATCACCGAGGAGCAAATGTGACTTGGGAATCTGAGGAGGATATGAAGCGTAGATATCCTCATCTCTTTGTATAGTTGGATTTCGGGGACGAAATCATTCCCAAGTTGGGGAGGATTGTAACACCCTGAATTTTGGGATTGGGTGAGAAGTTGACTATTACCCAAAGTTCAAGGGGGCAAAGTGTAACTTGGGTAATATATATACAAAGTTAAATCTAGATATTTTGTAAAATATCAGATTTGAGTTCTTGAGATCTTTGAAGTCAGAGAGAAAGGAAGGCAGGAGAAGAAGCTTTGTTTTGGGTCGATCATTTCGGGCAAATCGAGGTACGAATCTAGCTTAATGCTTTGATCTTAATGCTTTTAGCCGTGTAGAATCTCGTTGTGTAGGTTTTGAACCGTTCCATTTTGAGATCTGAGTATTTTCTCATTTGGATCTGGGTTGAATCTGGGTTCTGCATCGCTGTTCTTGATGAACAAGGCGATGGTCAATCGACCGAAGGGTTGATTCGACCGGATGGTTGATTCGACCGAGGGGTTGTTCGACCGGATGGTCCCTCGACCGGTGTTGTCTGTTCGACCCGGGGTAGTGTTAGACCGGGGAGGTGTTCGACCCGGGGTGGTGTTCGACCGGTTGTTGCCTTTAACCGGATTAGGTTCTGTTAAGTTGTTAGCTTCTGTGTCTTTGAGTCCTATTCAAGTAACGAGAGGTTTATCTGTATTTCGACTTACCGATTCTTTCGGTGTTATCATAGGTAGCGCTCGTTAAGAAGAAGGAAACAGAGGTGAGTTCTTACTATCGTTTTAAACTATATACATATCAAAAGTTACCTTTTGGATCTTATCTTATTAAAGTAAAATGATGTTTTACTTGCACGTTATGTGATTATGCAAAAAGAATGATTAAAAGCCCTTTTTAATGATTTTCATTCTTACCAGAAGTTGAACTGGAAATAACATTTTGTTTATAAAATGTATTTATACCATATGTTTATTTATGGTTGGTCACATATGTTGTTGTGACGAGTCCTTACCATTACTAGTGGATCCCTAGGTTTTGGAGTAGACTGTATTGTTGGGATGTTACATTCCCCAGAATTGTAGCTATGGATCACTTGTTCCTCGGGGGCAACTTGGTACGGTTATGTGAGGCCGGATACTAGCCATGGTTCATAGTGATCCTAGTGAAGGAGTATACCTTGGTTTTGCGCTTGGGGCTTGATCTCACGTTGAAGCACGGACTTTGTGATTCGTATCCGCGGACTCCAATTGGTTTAGCTCATAACTCGGATTGTTGGCCTAACATTGTGTTACGCCACGATCCTTGGTAAAATATTTGTTTTCGGTCCTTTTGTGGTATGTTTATAACGAAAAAGCCCGATTGTGGCGAGAACCTAAATTGTAAACTTAATCTCTTTGGAAATGTTATCTTGATGCAAATGTTTTATCTTTTGAGCTTCATAAACTGTATGTTCTCACCAGGCTTTAAGTCTGACACTTTTTCTCAAATGGTATGTGTATCAGGTTTCCATTAGCGGTGGGTTGCCGGGGTTTTTGGAGAGACGAGTTTTGAGTGTCGAGGTTTTTGGGATTGATTAGTATTATTGTTGGGCATTGTTAAGTCCCATTCTTTTGATGAAATCCTTGTATAGGATTGTATAGTCTGGAGGACTGATCCCATTTATGAAAAGTTATGGTTTTACATTCGTTATATTGTCAGATTTCCAGGTTTTAATTTACTCTGATTTTTGAGGTGTTACACATAAATTCACTAGTTAAGAATTCATGACTATGGGAATGCGGTCTCTTATTATATTATGCTCATAATTTCACTTAGCTACTGTTATTATGAATGTATTGTTATGTGAGTGTGCTTGACTCTACCATTATTGCGATACTTGATGTGTGCGGTAGTATGTCTTCGTTGTCAAATCTTGCGTCTTTTTAACTCTTAACCTCAGGTCTCGTATGTGTTAGACAAACATGGCAGATGCGCAGAGAGGAGCACAAGCACAAGAGGATGAGTATGGCATTGGCAGTGCAGTCCCAAAGCGAGCCGTTGGAGTCAACCATGTACCACCTCCTCCATTTCCGCCATCGTCTAATGACGGGCCGGAGCACACACAGAGAGTGAGCTTGAATCTCACGGATCCAAATGTTCAAGGAGTAGACCCTCATTCCGGATTGTTGACCAGCGTGGTCCGACTGATGAATTCGACAATGGAACGTCAAGAAGAAAGGTTAATTAAATTGTTGGAGGACAGAAATGCCAACGACCGAAGGCAGGAAGTAGTCTTCAGGCATGATTGGGGAGGTCCGAGCGACACCAGAAATGTAATCCTGGGGGAGGACCTCATTACTGCCATTTTGAGACGTGATAGAAGGACCTGCGCGTACAAGGATTTCCTGTTCAGCAAGCCACCAGAGTTTTTAGGAGCGGACGACCCGGTAGTATGCATGAATTGGATCCAAGAAATGGAAATAGCGTTTGATGCTAATGAGTGTGAGGAGGGACATAAAGTGAAATTCGCTTCCCATTTGTTGAGGGGTCGAGCCCTTACTTGGTGGAATGTTACCAAGTCCACCCATGGACCCGCTATCACCTCATCACTATCATAGGATGCTTTCAAAAGGAAGGTTTTTGATGAATACTGTAACGAAAGAGCGATCGACCGAATAGAGGAGGAATTCCGAGCCGTTAAGAAGGGTGACATGACTGTGAGAGAGTACTCCAACCTCTTCATGGAGAAACTGGATTTGGTGGGGCATGTCGTCCCGAGTGAGAAGGATCGGGTTAAGGCCTATCTAAAGGGATTACCAGCTGGTATGAAGGCGATGGTTCGATGTTCCAAGGTTTCCACTCTTCGGGAAGCGATAGAAGAATCGCAATTTATGGAAGACGTTTATTCCTGGGGTGAAGAAGAAGAGGTTGAGTTTTTAGAAAAGAGGAAACGGGAGGACCGGAGGAGTCCACCCCATGAATACCAAAATTATGAAGAAGAGAAGGAAATTAGCCATCACAGGAAGTCGAAGTGGTGTCGTGAGTGTCGAGCCAAGCATGCGGGGAGGTGCAACCCCAATCCTTTAACGTGTCTCAAGTGTGGCATGTTAGGCCACTCTCACCGGGATTGTTCCATCAAGGGCACTATCTGTTTTGTGTGTAGAGAGTCGGACCATGTCAAGAAGGATTGCCCTCGTGCAGGTATCAGAGAAGGATCGGGAAGCGGGCATAGTGTGCCCAGACTGGAATGGCACGTCGGTGACGACAGGTGCGTTTCCCATTCCTTTCGTTTCATAAGATAGTTAAGTTGTCGTGTTCGAATCTTTGTTAGAATGGTTTGCCACTACCTCTTCCGACGGGTAGGCTGTACCACTTCTGGTAACGGATGCTATAGATCGATGTTATTAGCATTTCTGGGAGCCCTATAGGGGGCAAGTAAGGGGGCTTTGGGTGTTAAGTCATGTAGTCGAGGCTTGAATCGATAATAGGGAGAGAGTAGGAGTTTTAAGAGATAAGCTCCGGGGTTGGTGACCGATCGATGTGGTTGTTTTAATTGAGAACCAACATAAGGATTGTAAATCGAATATTTTGGTAATCGGAGTTATATAGTATCGGTGTTAGAGGAGGTTCTTTGAGGCGAGTCGAGTGTCGGTTTGCTTAGAAAGGTCAAGAAAATGTTTCCACCCGTAACCGTAGGAGGAGTCGTTAGCGAGCGACCGCTAAGAATTCAGGGTGTTGTCTATAGGAGCTAATAAGATAAGCGGTAGATGGTAGTTGGTCATAGAATGCAAGGAAGATCTGCGCGACGTTTTGGAAGACCCCGCTGAGCGAGACTTTTAAGAGATAATGAATCCATGAGTTGTTCGACTCGAGGCTATCGCAGAATTGCAGACCCAACCAAATCCTAGACTTAAGATTTTGGTGTATTGTAAGGTAAGACACCCTATATTATGATAAGTTGAATCAACCTTCAAGTGGTGTCGATACTCGGTCAGGTATGATCAAGTAAATAGGTTGGAGTGTAGTCAATTAGGAGGCTAGTGGGACCTTCTAGACAAGGGATAGAACTAAGCTGTAAATGCCGTAAGAATTGTGGAAATTTTGGAGGATTGTTAACTCTAAGAAAGGTTGGGAACCTTAGTGATCTTGTTGATGGCTCATGTTTAGGATCTTGCCTTTATTTGATAGTGATTTTATCTTTTGTTAGTGTGCTAGGTTTTCCTTGCAACTTGTTTGGGCGAGAGCTATGTTGAGATCAGTGGTGGTCTTAGGAATGATCGTAGAGTTGCGAGAGGTATCCCTAGGTTTGGGTCATCGTTAGAGAGTCTTGTGGCAAGGGCCATACGTAGGGTTGTTCTTAACCCGGACTCTTAATTGGGGGTTCTAAGAGAATCTACCAGAAGGCGCGAATCGATAGTGCATCTTTCGAACATGTGGGGATCGACAGGTCGGCGACACTTCACAAAACCTCGTGGAACAAGGAATAGTTGAAGGTTTGGAGATCAGGTAATTCGCCCAGTCTTTCGGGTGAAAGATTGTGGGAGGAATTGTTATTGACCACTAAGGTGGTGGAACCACTTCTCGTAACCCCTGCTATGTGTGTGTGAGGATGAGTTACGAAGTAAAAGGGGTGTGGTACCCCTTGACCAATGCTTGCCCATTGGTAAGGATTGCTACTAAGAGCGAGGGAAATGTTTTTCGGCTAAGGAGCCAAATTCTGGGTGTGGCGCGCTTTTGGTAAATTTGGATTCATTAGTAATGCCCCGTGCCCAGTGGAGTTTTGGGGATTCCGGGTCAAGATTTCGAGGACGAAATCATTTTCGAGGTGGGGAGGATTGTAACGCCCGTAATTTTGGAATTTCTCCTCGATGGTAATACGGGATTCGTTTGACTCTTGGAACATAAATGTATCGAGAAATCATGTCAGTTTTACAATGGAACCATCGGGGATCAAATCAGGCGCGAAAAACACGAGAAAACGGGACTTTTGGAGTGTCGCAGGTTGGTGCGCGACCCTGGGCCGCGGCCCAGGCCGCGTAACTCACTGGAATCGAGTTATAGAAAGCGGGCGATTTACCCCGCGACTTGCAAGTCGCGGGCAAGGCCGCGGGAACCCATCTGAGTGTTTTAAACACGATTTTTGGAACCAGGCTTCATTTTCTCATAACTTCTTCCTCCCAAATCCAATTTGAGTGATTCTTAAACCTAAAGTCTCGTCTTTTGGAGATTTTCAAGTAGAGAAAGAAGTGGATTGAAGTTATTGGGTGGATCCAAGGGTTTACGATCAAGGTAATCTACCGATCTTTCCATCTAAATGGTAGGGTTTGGTGTTCTTCATCTTGTTTTTATCTCCTTAGGGTTTGGTATAACTTTGAGAATGTTGTGGTAAGGTATCTGTAGAAATCTTGGAGCCAGTGGAAGGATCCAAGATCTTCTCTTCAAAGGAACTCAAGTTTGTGGGTAAAACCAAGATTTAGTCTAAATCTAGCAAGGTGAGTTCTAGTTGCTTTGAAAAACTATATACATGTCAAAATGCACATATTTGGGTTTTTAAAAGTATATCTATGAATATACTTCATTTTGATAAGTTTGTGAACAGTTGTACACTACACATATTTGAGTTATAAATCTTTGAAAATGGGTTACAATATTTTATGAGGTGTTTGAGTCACCAAAAAGGGGATTTTGACCTACCATACATGTTTCTTGAACATTTGAAGAATTTGGGTATTGTGTTGCTAGGGTCCCTAATATGGAAAGATTTGGGTTACAAATGATTATAAATGGAATTATAGTGTGAGTTGGGGAGTTTTAAGAACGATCATTGAAATATGGTCATTTCGGGCTTTACCCAACCTACGGGTTTTATATTTGAAAACTTTAAGTCCTTTGACTTTAAAAGTATGAGTTGTTGGAACGAGTATCTTTTAATTTGGGAATATTTGGAAAAGCATGGACCTTACGGTTCGGGCCTTTGACCAATTATATTTGGAGAAAGTGCTAAATTTGAGAAAGTTGTACATCGGTTTGTGTAGCCATATTGGCTCTATTTGAGTGTCAAATGTTTTATGATGCCTTACGGCTTGATTTGTACACTAACGAGTTTTAGGACGTTATCCAGTTTAAATGGCTCATTATGGAGCGTTTTATGGAAATGCAATTATTATACAAATGTTGGTAATTACATGTTTTGGATGTGTTAGGTCATTCATATGGAGTCATGTATTGTTTAGACTGTAATGTGATGGATCCATAGGCATAGGAGTCGGGTTGTTCATCATGGAGCTCTTAACGTCCATGCTTGAGTCTAGTGAGTGGTCCCCAAGTCATGTTTTTATGTAAGCTTGCGGTGGTGCTCTGCAGAGCCGTATACGAAGCTAAGTCTTGCGGTGGTGCCCATCGTGAGCCAGATACGGGGACTTGTGGCTTTTGTGGTGACACTCATCTAGAGTTCGAGTAGACTCTAGGGTCATTTGGGTATCTTGCGGTGGTGGCTCGGTTGGGAGCTGTATACGGGGATCCATGACTCTATGTGAAACTCGAGAACATTGATAAGTGGCTTAACTTTGTGTGTCCTCCACATTCGATGGAATCGGGTCTCCCCTGTCACCGAAAGGTGTTATTTTTGGGTATTCCCTTACCTATTCCTTCGGTGTTGAAACGTACCATTTTATTTACACAAAGAGTTATTTGGTGAAATACCGTATGGGTGCGTTTTGGGGAAATTTGGACGTCGAATAATTATTTAAAATGGGTGTTTGGAAATTAGAAGTAACTTGATTTGCAAATAAAGCATCTTTATAATCAGTGTTTCTAGAATGGCCTTATTCAGAGTAAAATGTTCATTTTAAATGTTTTATGATTTGTATGACGAAAAATGCTTTAACTCACTAGGTGTTAAGTCTAACACTTTTTTCTTTTCGACATGTATATCAGGTCTTAGATGGATCTGAGTGGCGAGTGGATCTTGATAGAAGTTCCGGTAGGATGTCTTTAGTGACGTCATCCGGTTTGGTGAAGATAGCAACTTTGGTGGTTTTAGTAACAGCCGACTAATGTTGACCCTGTTTGTGGGACTAGATAGTTCCGTTAGAACTTTGATACCTTGTTGTAGTGATTCTTCCTTGTAACTTTAGATATTTGATATTTCAATGTTATGTATTTAAGAGTTTTTGGAAGTTTTAATTTGTCTGGTATTTTCGAATTTTAGAGGTGTTACATAATTGTCGCATGGAACATCTTTAAGTTCTCATCCCCGTCTTTAGCCCATCGCACCTTTGCTTTTTGTCTCATCATTTCCAATTTTTTTCGACTCTAACTCCAACCACTTTGTTCTAGACGCCACCCCCCTTTCCGTTTGGATTCGTCCATAATCCCGTTGCACACTCTTCTTCCCACAATTTGACCTCAAGTTTTTTCACTTTCACTTCTTCTTCTAATTTCCCCCATTCGCCCCTACTCCAATCTTTCAACGCACCTTTGACATTCTTCAACTTGTCCCGAAAGATATAATCCGGTCGGCTCAAAGAAACCTGTTTACTCCATGCCTCTTTTACAATATTCCCTAGCCGCTTATCCTTTAACCAAATGTCAAAAAATTTAAAGGGTTTAGGCCCAAAGTCATCCCACTCATCACTAACCATGATCGGAAAGTGGTCCGACCATTTCCTTTCAAGTACTTTTGCTCCCACATTCTTCCAAGAGGATACAAATTCAAGGGTCATAAGAAACCTGCCCAACTTGCTCCATTTTTGCCCGTCATCTCTCACGCGAGTAAAGTTTGTTCCTCCCAACGGTACTTCCAATAGATTTGCTTTTTGAATGAAAGCATTGAATTCCTCCGCACCTTTGCGGTTTGTTATAGAGTTTATTCTTTCATTGTCATTCCTAACTTCATTGAAGTCTCCTCCAAGGGCCCACTTCACATCTTCTTTTTCGCATAAAGTTCCCAATTTGGTCCAAAGCAAAGCTCGATCCTTCTGCTCTCGAGGACCATACACATTCACACATCCCACTAGACTGTCGACGTGTTCCCACCTACCCACAACTGCAATGAAATTTTCCTCTTGTACTACAAATTCTCATTGGAAAGTTCTTTTACCCCATACCGTAACTAGGCCCCCGGAATTTCCCACTACCGATTCTTGTACAAAATCAACTTCATTCGATCCCCACATATTTTCAATTTCCCGTACCTCAAATTTTTTCTTTTTAGTTTCTTGAATCATCAACATACATAAGTTTTCCTTCCGACATATTTCATTAATCCACTACTTCTTGTTTAACGACCCCAGACCCCTAATATTCATAGACACAATTTTCATGGAGAATAAACACCAACGTACCTTACACCGGGTCGATTAGGCAGTCTGCTTGTCATCTTGCTTCCATCGAACCCCGATTAGATTCTCGAACTTTTCGAGGCTCTCTTGACATTCAACACTTCTCAATTCATTTGCAATCGACACTTTAGTGGCAGTCGAAACCGAATCCCCATCAAGGTTTCGACTAGTTACTTTCAAATTATTTGATCTTCCTTTGTTTTTTGAGTTCTCCCTCGCAAGTTTCTTCAGATTGTGAAAACCTATTCTACTTCTGCCAAACGGAATTCCATCTCTCTTTTTATGCCTTGTCGCTTCACCGATGTCGGTCATCAATCTACTGTACCGATCTTTCAACGATTTGCTCCTGCGATCTCTTTCATCTGATTATTGTGATCCTCTTTGCTGGAAGTAGGCGATGTAGTTCTTAATTCTTCAGGCCCAATTTGATTTTTTTTGGTTAACGTTATCAGAATCCCTCCCACTAGGCCTCTGACTTGACAGCCCATGTTCCTTATCTATTTTAAATTGGTCCATTAGACTACCTACTGGACTACAATCTGCCACACGGTCCATCTATTAATCCCAGATTTTAACAAGTTCTTATCTAAATCAATCACAGAAACAAGATTTATCAATCTACCTGTTTCGATTAATCACAAGATTCAATTACAAAATGATTCAGATTACTTTATCTCTTTAACCACAGTTTTCGTACACTTTCTCTCTCTAACTCTCTGCGAATACAATCTCAGTTCTAGATGTTACAAGTGATACACACAAAGACTTCTCTAATCACAAGTCTAATACAAGAAACACACGCGTACAAAACACAAAACAACAAGACTTTGACTTTGAGTTTATAACACTTGACTTTGATTTTGCATGAAAGTTGACTTTTGAGCTTTGACTTTCTTTGACTTTCAGATTCAAACTTTATGATCTTGCATCCAACAAATCTGTGCACTAACAATCTCCCCCTTTGGATCAAGATCATCTCTAAAAATATTTTACAATTCAATCTTCTTTCTTTAAGCTCAATTTGTACAAACTCCCCTTTGATCAACTTTATCTTATCCAAAGTCTGTCTTTAAAAATAATAGCAACATTCTCCCCCAAAGACGGTATAAACCTCTTTTAGACATTTTGAAAGAAATTATCATCAGGTTCAGCTCAATTTGCTTCAGCAAACTTATCTTCAAAGAAAATTTCAAGAAAATCAGCTCATCTTCAGAAATCTTTGAACTTTCCATTTCAACTTTTAACAACCTTTCTCAAACCAACAATTCTTGAACACTTTCTAATAACTTTCTTGATCTTCTCCCCATCTATAACATTTCTGAATCATACATTTCTTGACCTCTTCTCACAGACCTTATCATAAACTTTTGATTTCAGACATTTCGTAAACTTTATCTTCTCCCCCTTTTTGATGATTGCGGCATCGAGATCATCAAAACTTTCAACAAGAAATGTCTTTGATATAATCTGACCACTGATCTTTTAACATAGAACCTCTGACCATCGATTGATCCAAAAGATATTCATCCGAATCTTTGCAAATTCAGACAAATTAAGAATGTAACACCTGAATCAACAAATGAATCAGTTAGAAGTGTCTGTCAGTAACACAAAGTCACTGTGTGTAACGAATACACATTGGAAATGAGCTTTTATGATGTTCACTCCCCCAGATCTTCCATTCAATCATCGAAACACCACAAAGATATTTCTATGAACGTTATGACAAGAAAACGTATTCCTTGTGTGTTTGTGCAAGTGTTAGAAAGAATTAAGCACATGATGATTGCTTTTTATAACATGCTCAAAATTGTGTAAACCATTGAGACAACAAAGTAGTACACAAACTCTATTGTGCATGATCGATGTGCGAAGGTGGGGCAGACTTCCTTCTTTTTCAATATCCAGTGTAACACCCTCAAATCTGAAAATAGCAACTTAATTAAAATTTCTAAATACATCAACTAATACCTTGAACTACAAACATAAATGGAGAATCAACCTCAATATTCCCATTCACCTTATACATACATTCTATGAACAGGACGGGTGTTACTAAACCCAATAACAAATACTATCTTCAATCCTGCGGAGGACTTAATGCTCATGCTTAGTCTCTATCTCCAACTCGCGGAAGACTTAATACCCATGCTTAGCCACTATCTCCAAACTGAGACCTGATGCACATGCCGACAAATAAAAAGGGTTAGGCTTAACGCCTAGTGAGCTCAAGAGTTTTAGCATGAATGAATAAATCTTTAAAAGCAAGGAAACCAGTTTAAAGCGAGATCCTACAAAATAATATACTTTAACATGGAAACGACACATTTTCCCAAAATATGCACCTTTAAAGACAATGCTCCCAAACACACGTTTCATATAAAATGATGCAATCCGGAACTCACCCAAGATGGGATCATAGTTCGACATTCCAATTCATGGAAATGTAAATAATACCTTATAACCCAAAACACCCAAAACACCCAAAACACGGGCGAAACATAATACTCGACCCTTAAGTAAAGGAAAACGATTCTTAAATAATATGATACGTCATTGAAAACATGTAACCCAATTTAATACTCACACGACCATAAAGTAGAATGAAATCCCAATATTAAAACATGGACAATTAAATATCCAAAATACGACGGGGGCTTCCCGTATCCGTTGAGAGTGGAGGAACACAAAAGTATGTCACTCATACAACGTTAATCGTATGACACTTCACAACACACAAGCCCAAGTGTCCCTACGACTCCCTTCAAGCTACACCAAAGAGTCAACTGACCTTAGCGATATAACAACGAGAATACTGCTCCAAGGCCCGGCCCAAGGGGGATACAACCAAGGCATTGCCCCACCTGGCGGAGGTCCAAAACGCCCATCCAATGGCTACTCCACGCCATGATAGCACCACCCGGACTCAGTCCTCCTAGTGTACTCCTTGAATGGACAAAGTCATAAAACATGTGTCCCGGAGTCCAACCCCGTACCACCCAAATGACCATCAAATAAGACTGACTCATGTGCCTATGGATCAAATGCAACACAGTCTAAGATTACACGATTATACCTGAATGACAACAGCACTCGAGCCTGTAATTATAAATATGCGATAAAAATGCATTTAGATGTAAGCCATGAAATGGGACTCTACATCGAGCTATTAAATCCGGACAATTGTCCACAAGACTCTTTTAAGCCAACACCGAGCTAAAATGCTCAAAATCCATTTGATCAAATAATTATCGGTTCCCCGAGTAATAAAATGTCTGGAAACAACGTTTACGAAGACACATACCTCAAAGACGAGATTAACCCAAAACTCAACACATAATGGGACCAAAGGTTTTCCAAAGGGTTTATGAATACAAATGTACCCGAAATACGTATAACATGAAATAGACTTCATTTGTACAAAACCACCATGAATGTGAAAACCATGCTATTTACTCGTTAGAACATTCAAAACCCAAATATGAGCATTTTATGAGGTTAACACAACCCAAGTTCACCAAATATGAAAACTTATCAAAATACTCACCCTTTGACAAATAACCAAGTAAAACATAATTTACTTCAAAATATTCCAAACTTATCAGCAGTTAACCATTTCGTATAAAACACTTTAAAATAACCGTTTTCACAAATCAACTTGAACTCACCTTGCTAGATTTAGGCTAAATCTAGATTTTTCCCCCAACTAGAACTCCTTTGAAGAACACTTGGATTCTCAAGACAAAACTTCTAAAACCTAAATCCATACATATTCAACCGCAAATAAACATAATCAACCACAAAGAATCATTTCCCAAACCATAAACATCAATACCTCAACTAATACCAAAACCCTAACTTCCATAACCGAAGAGAATAGAATATTACCTTAACACAAGCTTGAATCCACCAACCAAAACACTTCTAGTTCACCAAAATAACTACAAATATCCAATCTATGAAAGGAAGCACAAAGGGTGGATGAAACCCTAGAAAACTTGGTGAAGAAGATGAAATGGGAGAGATGAGGAGCTTACCACCACAAAATACTCTTGTATACTCCAATATACCTCCAATCTCTTGCTAGATCCTTGAAGAGCTCTCAAAAAAGAAACCGTAGCACTTTGAATCACCCAAATCGGAGTTAGGATGAAGGAGATATGAATAAATGAAGTTTGGGTGCTGAAAATCGGTTTTAAGCTCATCTAGGGGGTTTCGCGACTTGTCTCGCGACCTTGGGTCGCGGCATAAGTCGTCCGCTTCCCCTGGTTTTCTCTCGATACTGTTTTGGCCATAACTTCTTCGTTATAGCTCCGTTTTCGCTCCGAAAAGAACCGTTGGACTCGTAATCGAATCCTTCATCCATCTAGACTATAAAATCTAGGATTCAAGTCCAAGATTAAATATCTTATTTTTCCTTGATATAACGGTTTCTGTATCAACCTGAAATGATACCTTTCGAAAGTCGGGGTGTTACATCCATATTTTCCAAAATGAAAACCAGATAGATTATGTGTTGCGTCCCCTTAAAAAATATGAAACATTTCCTTTTTAAGAAGAAAATGAGTAGTTGGTGGGGTTTTTATCAAGAGTTGGCATGGGATAGTTGCATGTTTCAATAATGTTCACCAAAGAATTGTGAAACACTAGCAATGTGGCTGCCCGACTCAGAAAAAGTTGGTGCATAGTTTGATATTATTTTACTCTGTTCTCACACCCTCTTTCTTTTTAAACATTGAGCTCACTTCTAACCAAACTCTCATTTACATTTTACCTCAACGCTCAACCCACACTCAGATATATTGACTCCTCACACATTTGATCACTCAAGGATTAACTTCTTGGGTAGGAAACACTGGTTAACGTGAATCCATAGAAGTTCTGTTAAGTCCTCACAAAAGAAACCCATGTTGTCCTAAAAGAATATGTTGCTCAACTATTTGTTTGGCAATTAAGCACAAAATACCATAGTCAGTGTAAGTATGTGTCACATTATCAATGTGTGAGCTTTTGAACATTTAAGAATTCTCAAAAACAATGTAATTGAACAAATGAAACCAAGTCAAGTGAAATGTTTTGGGAATCTGACAATGATATAAACAGATCAAACAAAATTGATTTAGCAATAAAGGCTTAGGTCAGCAAAAACTGGATATTGTCTATATGATACAAAATATAGACACTCTTGAAAGAATGTTTCGAAATGAAATCACGCTCAAACTTTGAAATTCAATCGGGGTGTCTTACCATCGAAAATTTGTGTCAATTTAGAGACATGGTAAATACATATCCAACAAAAAAAATATTAAACCGTTGTGTGTGAATACTTGAAAGTATATGGAAAAGACAATACACAAGTATTAATCTTTGGAAACACACGATTTATTAACATTTAAGCACAAGTAACAATGAAAACATTTAAAATCACACGTCTATATTCATGAAATCGTTTAAGAACAAGAAGTGGTTTGAACATTTAAGAACATGTTTTTCATATCTGAAAGTTGTCCTTCTTTCAGATACGTATGAGATTAAGATTAGGAATAAACTTTTTTGCTCAGTCTTAAATCTCATCAAGTCAGCTCTAAGTCAAAATGATATGATCTTTAAGCTTCCTCTCAAATCTGCAAAAAGTCAGAAGTCGTCAAAGTACAAAGTTTTATTCACAACAACTTTATTGAAAAGTAAATGACATAAAGCAGTAAAACATTGAATGTACGAGTTCTGATCAGATGTAATCAGAAATCATATACTCCCCCTAAAATTATGCATTAAATTTATCCCACACTCCCCCTGAAAACATGAACAATGTTGAGTGCAGATATCTTTAAGATAAAATTGTAAATGCATTTTTTTTAGTAAAAAAAATATGTACTCTCCCTTGAAGGTTGATATTCTCAGTTGAGTATCGGAGTACAATCTCATTCAGCATAGGAGTATCATCTCTTTTGTTCGTTGAAGTACGAGTCCTAAACTGTTGTGTTTAGAAGTCAAACTCTTAATCTTTGAAGAACGGGTACTGAACTGTAATATTCAGAAGCCTTAGTTCATTGAAGCACGGGTTCTGAACTGATTTATTCAGAAGCCTCTGTTCATTGAAGCATGGGTTCTGAACTGATTTATTCAGAAGCCTCGGCTCTCTTACTCCCCCTTGACTTGATATGCCTGCAACACAGAATCATCTTTCGGCTTTGGTACCCACTAGTATTTGGGTCCATGTTTGTGAGTTGCATTTCGAATGGGAGTAATCGAATAAGAACCATACCAGTAATGATCACTTGACTTATGAACAAAATCATATGTATGACAGTAAGAACAATACCTTTTTCTAGTGGACAACCTAATTAATTGATCTCTCGTGTAAGCAAAATCAGGTTTACCTTTCAACACTTTGTTCTTCTTGGCTTTTGATCCATGTACAAATGATTTGTTTCCTTTCCTCTTATCCTTCTTCTCATCTTCAGCTGGTTTCACTTTCCAGATCAGCTTCTCTTCTTCATATCTCCTCCTCCTTCTTCTTCTGTATGTATCTAAACCATCTACATTTCTATCATAGAAGATGTTATTAGTACGAATATGATCAAATGAGTTAACTGACCTTCTTAAAGAAACAGTTTTCTGATGTGAGCTTGAGGTTGGCTTGTTAGAACCAACTGAACTATTTCTAGGTGTGTGGATTTTTGACTTTGGAGTTGTTTGCTCAGTCACCACCACCTTGGAAATAATATCTTCAAACTCCTTTATCTTTGAAGAATAACTGTCTCTTTCTTTGACAAGCAGGTCAATCTCTTTCTCGAATTCAGACTTCACTTTCTGCTCTTTCAGTGCACTTTCTGATAGTTCAGATAACTTCTCCGTTAACTTCTTTATATCTGCTTCAAAAATTTGTCTTTCTTCTTCAAATTCTTTCTCCACATTCTTTCTTCCATCAGACATTTCTTTAAAGAATTCAACATTCTTTTGTTCTATGATCTTCTTCTCTTTGTCAAACTTTTCTCTATCTAGAATGATTACTTTCTCAAAATATGAAATCTGTTGAGAAAGTTTTACACATTTTAGCTCAACCGCATTCTTTTCTTCAAAACTCCTTCTTGAAAAGTCTAAGAATTTCTTTGCAAACTCTTTCTTATCTTTTTCAAAAATTGATCTCTCTTCAGCAATTTGCAGTTCTAGTTCAGAAATTGTAACACTCGTAAATCTCTACCCGTGAAGTTAACCCTTTGAGAAATTCTTGTTTCTTATCGTAGAATTTCATCCGCCATATCTTACTTATTAAGCCTTATCGCGTCATGGGTGGTCCGTGTGGAAAATGGGAAGAAACGAGTTTCGGTACACTCTAGGCGTTAGTGCCCTGGCGATAGTGCCCTGGGCATAATCGTCGGGCACAATCGCCAGCGAGGGTGTTCCCGCGGTACATTTTGGGCGATAGTGCCCTGGCACAATCGTCGGGCACAATCGCGGTCGGCCCCAGGGTCTTTTAGAGTCGCGATTCTCAACCATTTACCTCATTCAACCATTTACCTCATTCTCACTTCCTAATTCCTTCCCTATTCTCTCCCAAACCCCAAAACCGAACCCTAACCTATTTTGGGGGTTTTTCCTCCTCAAATCACATGATTCTTCACCATCTAACTAGCTGAGTCAATGAACCGCAAAACCTTCATCTTCATCTTCCTCATCAAGTTCAACGATTGAGAGCTCGGGTTGAAGAGTTGGATTGGGTGTCCTTGGAAAGTCTCATCATCTTAAATGGTAAGCTTCCTTGAATAAGTGTTATACATGCTCCATTGGTGTTTCCCTAGTGGTTGGTTTCTCAAATCTTGGATTTGGTAGTTTTGGAGAAACTAGGGTTTTGATCTTATTTGGGGTTTCTTGGTATATTGTTTGGGGAATGTTTCTACATGGTTGGATATGGTTACTTATGGTTTGGATTGTATGGATCTAGGTTTTGGATGTCTTCGGCTTGAAGAATTAAGTGGCCTTCAAAAGAGCTCGTTGGGTGAAATCTAGATTTAGCCTAAATCTAGCGAGGTGAGTTCAAGTTGATTTGTGAAAACGGTGTACATGTCAAAATGTTTATTTTAAAGTATTTTACATAAAATGGTTAACTGCTGATAAGTTTTGAGTATTTTGAAGTAAAATATATTTTACTTGGTTATTTGTCAAAGTGTGAGTATCTTGATAAGTTTCATATTTGGTAGACTTGGGTGTGTTAACCTCTTAAAAATGCTTATATTGGGTTTTGAATGTTTCAACAACTAAATAGCATGAATTACATATTCTTGGTGTTTTAGTACAAGTAAGATCTATTTTATGAGTTATACATCTTTAACGATTTTGTACAAATGAAGTCTATTTCATGTTATATGCCTTTTGGTGTATTTGCATTCACAAACCCTTTGGAAAACCTTTAGTCCCATTATGCGTTGAGTTTTGGGTTAATCTCGTCTTTGAGGTATGTGTCTTCGTAAACGTTGTACAAAGGCATTTCATTATTTAGGGGACCGATAATTGTTGGTCAAAAGGATTTTGAGCATTTTAGCTCGACTTTGGCTTAAATGAGTCTTGAGGACATTTGTCCGGTTTTAATGGCTCGATGTGAAGTCCAATTTATGATTTACATCTTAATGCATTTTATTGCATGTTATTGATAATTACAGACTCGAGTGCTTTAGTCATTCAGGGATAGTCATGTAATCTTAGACTATGTTGCATTGGATCCATAGGCACATGAGTCAGTCTTATTTGATGGTCAATTGGGTGGTACGGGGTTGGACTCCGAGACTCATGGTTTATGACCTTGTCTTTACGAGTAGGCACTAAGAGTGGTTGAGTTCCGGTTGAGCTATTATGACTATAGGGAGTCCTCTGATGGGCGTTGGGACCTTCGCCATGTGGGGCAATGCCTTCATTGTATCCCCCGTGTGCCGAGATTTTGGCGGTAATTCTGGTGTTGTTCGCTAAGGTCAGTTGTCTCTTTGGGTGAAACTTGTTAAGAGGTCGTAGGGACACTTGGGCTTGCGTGTCGTGAAGTGTCGTACGATCAACGTTGTTTGAGTGGCATACTTTTGTGTTCTTCCGCTCTCAACGGATACGGGCATCCCCAGTCGTCGGCCCGCTGTATTTTGGATATTTAATTGTCCATGTTTTAATATTCGGATTTCATTCCATTTTATAGTCGCATGAGTATGAAGTATTATTTACATTTTAGCACATTTGAGTATCGAACTATGATCCCGTTTTGGGTGAGTTATGGGTTGCATCGTTTTACAAGAAATGTGTGGTTGAGAGCCTTGTCTTTAAAAGTGCATATTATGGAAAAATGTGTCGTTTCCATTTTGAAGTATAATATTTCTAAGGATCTTACTTTAAAACTGAATTCCTTTCTTTTAAAGATATATTCATTCATGCTAAAACTCTTGAACTCACTAGGCGTTAAGCCTAACCTTTTTATTTGTTGGCATGTGCATCAGGTCCCGGCCGGGGGTTTCGGTTCTATCAGTGTTATGAAGAGTTGAGCCTTAGCTAGGTTCGAAAGTAGGCCTTCGGTGAAGTCTTCCGCAAGTTGAAGATAGTGACTATGCATGGGTTTTAGTAGCACCCGTCCTTACCATAGATTGTTGTATAGATTATTCTTGTGTTTTGAAGTTGAATCTAAATTGTGGTTGTAGATGATTCATTTATTGAAATATTTAGAAATTTTTTAATAATTTGCTATCTTCATAATTAAGGGTGTTACAAGTTGGTATCAGAGCTTAAGTTTGAGAGAATTAGGTATTGATCTTTGGATGCCTAGACTCAAACTAGAGTTCTTATAAGTGTTTGTAAGTGAAGTTGCATATTAGGTGCCTTAAGATAAGATATTTTGAGGATTGATCGAGTCGCTAGAAACGGAAAACTTGTCGAGGGTTGCAAGGATGATCGTGTGCGGTACGTTCATAATGGCACCTGGCCAGTGTCATGGTGAATCTACATGCTACATGTGTATACTTGATCTACCTTGGTAGGATTACCGTTGGAGTAGTGAGAAAGTTTCTAAGCGAGTGATCTAAGAAAAGGTTGATGTTTATAGCAATGTCGCTTGGGAGCGATAGGTAAGTGCGATGAATGCATTAAGTTGACCATCTTGGGTCAGAGTTAATGGTTGGAGTAGAACTATCAGTTTGGCAGACTGATTCTGTTTCGAGGAAAATTGTAAGTTAACCAATTAGTGGGGTTGTTGCTCTAAGATGTTGGATGCATCCGAATGACGATAGTATGTCTGGAAAATGGAGGAGTGTAGTCCTAAGATGCTGAGTGCCGACCAAATTCATGCACAAAATTTATTTCTAAAATAAGTTTGCATCAATTGTTTCTCATGTATTCGAAGCATAAAGTGTGTGATACTTTGTAGTCTTGGTAAAACATTTAGCACTCATCAGATTTTAAACTGTGAGCTTAAGCATGCAGGGAGTTGTTTGGTTGCAAGTTATCGCAAATTTTATGGAAAAATCTCCCCGTCCCTGTTTTGTGTTTAACGCTATCTTTGGACATCTTAAGATCCGCGGTTTAATACCATATGTGGTATTGGGCAAGTAACTGTAGAATTTTTAACCTTGACATTGGATCTCCTCCACATATGTTAAGGTTTTAAAGGAAGAGTTGTCCCACTATTTTTGAGTCTGAACTTTCTTGGGAATTTTAGTCTGTACGAGTCGCGTTGAATTTTATGGAATATTGTTTTACGACGTTTGGACGCGTGAGTGTATTTTGAGATGCGTGAGTTTTAATTTTATGGCGTATGATTTACGAGCTTTTTGGGCGTCGTGCCTCATGAGAGTTTTGTTAAAAAGAGTCACTTTATCGTACGTTATGGTCTTGGAGTTTTAACATTCTCAGACTTATTGTTGTCTTATGTTTCATGTTGGTAAATGGAAATTTTGACGTCGCTTGGTTTTAGCATTTATTAGTTTTATGAAACTTCAGTGGGATTTTATGGTATCATATCGTACGACTTTTACATCGCATAATTAAATTTTGGAATTAGTATACCTGCATTATTGCATGCATTAACTTAAGAGTTTTGCTAAAGATATCACCTTCCATGTTGTTTTGAGAAATGTCAGTTGTTAATCTTACTAATAGAAATTATGCGATTTATCTCTGGGCTTTATACAAACGTCAGTTGTTGTACGCTAATTGCATTTGGATTAAATTATGCGGTTGGAGTGAGTAAACGTCTAAAGAGATTTATGTTATTTCAGATAAAACTTTTGTTCTTTCAGTTATTGATTTTACTACTAGGAATTTTCAGCAATGCTCATAAATGAGTTATCAGCTTTCATGTTGTTCTAGTTACTATTTTGGTCAAATGTGTTTTATCTGTGCGGCTCAAAGTTTTAAGCTCGATTTGAAAGTTTAATTGCGCTCCCATCATTCTACAAACTCTTGGGGACTAAATTGATGTAGGAGAAACTTGTTGAAAATTTTATGCCGTAACGTTTTTGGTTAAAGAAGGAAAAGTTTAAAGTTAAAAGTTGTGGAGTTCTCTCTTGGAGCTGTACAAACAGTTATTTCGCGTGTTTGGGGTACAAGAAATTATTTTCATGGTTGTAGTGTGAATTTTGCTACACATCTTTTATTACTGTTTTATTTACGTAAATATCGATCAAAAGAAATTTGGAAATGGTTTTATATGTGTAGCGTCGGTGATTATTTATCAACTATCGAGTGACCGGTAGTGGATTTTACTGCACGACCAATTATTGATATAAAGCTTACGTATTTAAAGGTTTTATGAAAGTTCAAATTGGCCTGTTAGTTGAAAACCTTGAACTCATTAGGCATATAGATTTAACCCGGTAGTGAAAGAAGTTGTAATTAGGATTAATGGAATCCTTGGGATTTGAAGCGTCGGATGATCCGACTTGCGGTCCGTTTTGAATTGTGGATTTCAGTTTTGAATTGGTACGTACATGTATAATGGAAATAGTAGACTTGAGCCTCTCTAGGTAATTAAGGAGTGATTTTATACTTCGGTAACCATGTGGGATAAGGTCTTATGTGATTATCTGCTCTTAAATGGAGTTCGATTTGGTGGGATTGCTCGTCGGTGTGACATCATGATATAGGTCGATGGTGTATCGTCTTGGTAGGCTCCGCGATCAAAGGAAGTTCTTATGGTCCGTTTGTTAAAATGTAATAAATTGAATTTTTAGCACTCTGTTAGGTGTCAACCCTAGTGCGATCATCCGTATGGAATGAAATCTTGGGCGGGATGTCCACGTTTTTTAGGTCACCGTTTAGTCCTAGGCGTCGACTTGTTTTCTTGGAGTCATTGAATCTGGAAATGTTTGGGATGTATCTCGGTTGGATTGTGAGAAATATTCATCCTTCGGTGATGGAATTTGATTGAAGGTTAGATGTTGATGATTAAGTACCGATGTGTATAAGCTTTTCCATGGTAATAAAGGTTGTATTAGAGATTTATTGTTAGGTTGGGGTCGAAGCGGAGTTGAGAGTGTTAATCGAATTTGTGTTAACCAGTTGCCTGAAGGGCGCATTGGTGCGCCTTATGGGGTCAACTTTATCAGCATTAGGAATGGATCAGTTGGAAATCTGATGGTTTTGGAAGTTTGGTTATGATCTTTGATATTGGGTTTCGAACCGTGTAGATTCGCAGGGAATTAGTCGGATAGAAGTTGGGGTGTAATTGTCACCCAAGGTTGGGAGACGACCGTAATATTGTGGGTGAAGGTTACTTCGGTGAGTTAAGAGCTCGCTCGGTCATGGGGGTAATGTGCCCATGAGGGGCGATGGGTGTGTATCAGTGCAAGGAGCATCATAGTGGTGCTGGAAGAGAGGATTAGAGGAAATCCTTCTGCGGGCAAGGTTTCATGGGAATATGGATTTTGATGACGAAATCATTCTAAGGTTGGGAGGATTGTAACACTCGTAAATCTCTACCCGTGAAGTTAACCCTTTGGGAAATTCTTGTTTCTTATCGTAGAATTTCATACCCTATATCTTACTTATTAAGTCTTATCGCGTCATGGGTGGTCCGTGTGGAAAATGGGAAGAAACGAGTTTCGGTACACTCTGGGCGATAGTGCCTTGGCGAGAGTGCCCTGGGCACAATCGCCAGCGGGGGGGGGGGTGCCAGTGGTACGTTTTGGGCGATAGTGCCCTAGCACAATCGCGGTCGGCCCCAGGGTCTTTTAGAGTCGCGATTCTCAACCATTTACCTCATTCTCACTTCCTAATTCCTTCCCTATTCTCTCCCAACCCCCAAAACCGAACCCTAACCTATTTTGGGGTTTTTTTCCTCCTCAAATCACATGATTCTTCACCATCTAACTAGTTGGGTCAATGAACCGCAAAACCTTCATCTTCATCTTCCTCATCAAGTTCAACGGTTGAGAGCTTGGGTTGAAGAGTTGGATTGGGTGTCCTCCGAAAGTCTCATCATCTTAAATGGTAAGCTTCCTTGAATAAGTGTTATACATGCTCCATTGGTGTTTCCCTAGTGGTTGGTTTCTCAAATCTTGGATTTGGTAATTTTGGAGAAACTAGGGTTTTGATCTAATTTGGGGTTTCTTGGTATATTGTTTGGGGAATGTTTCTACATGGTTGGATATGGTTACTTATGGTTTGGATTGTATGGATCTAGGTTTTGGAAGTCTTCGGCTTGAAGAATTAAGTGGCCTTCAAAAGAGCTCGTTGGGTGAAATCTAGATTTAGCCTAAAACTAGCGAGGTGAATTCAAGTTGATTTGTGAAAACGGTGTACATGTCAAAATGTTTATTTTAAAGTATTTTACATAAAATGGTTAACTGTTGATAAGTTTTGAGTATTTTGAAGTAAAATATATTTTACTTGGTTATTTGTCAAAGTGTGAGTATCTTGATAAGTTTCATATTTGGTAGACTTGGGTGTGTTAACCTCTTAAAAATGCTTATATTGGGTTTTGAATGTGTCAACAACTAAATAGCATGAATTACGTATTCTTGGTGTTTTAGTACAAGTAAGATCTATTTTATGAGTTATACATCTTTGACGATTTTGTACAAATGAAGTCTATTTCATGTTATATGCCTTTTGGTGTATTTGCATTCACAAACCCTTTGGAAAACCTTTTGTCCCATTATGCGTTGAGTTTTGGGTTAATCTCGTCTTTGAGGTATGTGTCTTCGTAAACGTTGTACAAAGGCATTTCATTATTTAGGGGACCGATAATTGTTGGTCAAAAGGATTTTGAGCATTTTAGCTCGGCTTTGGCTTAAATGAGTCTTGAGGACATTTGTCCGGTTTTAATGGCTCGATGTGAAGTCCAATTTATGATTTACATCTTAATGCATTTTATTGCATGTTATTGATAATTACAGACTCGAGTGCTTTAGTCATTCAGGGATAGTCATGTAATCTTAGACTATGTTGCATTGGATCCATAGGCACATGAGTCAGTCTTATTTGATGGTCAATTGGGTGGTACGGGGTTGGACTCCGGGACTCATGGTTTATGACCTTGTCTTTACGAGTAGGCACTCAGAGTGGTTGAGTTCCGGTTGAGCTATTATGACTATAGGGAGTCCTCTGATGGGCGTTGGGACCTTCGCCATGTGGGGCAATGTCTTCATTGTATCCCCCGTGTGCCGAGCCTTTGGCGGTAATTCCGGTGTTGTTCGCTAAGGTCAGCTGTCTCTTTGGGTGAAACTTGTTAAGAGGTCGTAGGGACACTTGGGCTTGCGTGTCGTGAAGTGTCGTACGATCAACGTTGTTTGAGTGGCATACTTTTGTGTTCCTCCGCTCTCAATGGATACGGGTATCCCCCGTCGTCGGCCCGCTGTATTTTGGATATTTAATCCCATGTTTTAATATTCGGATTTCATTCCATTTTATGGTCGCGTGAGTATGAAGTATTATTTACATTTTAGCACATTCGAGTATCGAACTATGATCCCGTTTTGGGTGAGTTATGGGTTGCATCGTTTTACAAGAAATGTGTGGTTGAGAGCCTTGTCTTTAAAAGTGCATATTATGGAAAAATGTGTCATTTCCATTTTGAAGTATAATATTTCTAAGGATCTTGCTTTAAAACGGAATTCCTTTCTTTTTAAGATATATTTATTCATGCTAAAACTCTTGAACTCACTAGGCGTTAAGCCTAACCTTTTTATTTGTCGGCATGTGCTTCAGGTCCTGGACGGGGGTTTTGGTTCTATCAGTGATATGAAGAGTTGAGCCTTAGCTAGGTTCGAAAGTAGGCCTTCGGTGAAGTCTTCTGCAAGTTGAAGATAGTGACTATGCATGGGTTTTAGTAGCACCCGTCCTTACCATAGATTGTTGTATAGATTATTCTTGTGTTTTGAACTTGAATCTAAATTCTGGTTGTAGATGATTCATTTATTGAAATATTTAGAAATTTTTTAATAAGTTGCTATCTTCATAATTAAGGGTGTTACAGAAATCTTCTTTATCAGCTCTTCATTAGCACACTTTGTTTGTTGAATCTTGACACTTTGATCTTCTAAGTCTGAGATATTTCTTTTCAGCTCTGTATTCTCAGATTCCAAAAACTTTACTCTTGATAACATATTTGGTCCTACCATCATCTTCTCAAGTTGTTCCCACAGCATCGTTGCTCGCCTCTCCCCCTTCCGACCATTTCAACGGTATCGTTGAACCATCATCTCCTTCGCTGCTATCCCCCGCATCAAATACTTCCTCTTCTCCTAGTTGGACCTCGAGAAAACTGTTGTCTTCCTCCTCTATCTTAATCGCATAAAAAAGGTCTCCCACTTTAATGCTTGAAATCACACTAATTCGTTCAACGTCACCCGTACTGATTTGAACCTTCCTCCATAACAGATTGTCGCGATCTTCGAAGTCACAATTTTTTGATTTCAGAACATTTCTCCATTTACTTGCAATTTCGATAAAAGTGGATTATCTATAGACGTGTAACGGTATTCCTTCTATCCTTATCCAAACCACCCTATCCGAAGCTCGGAACCCTTTTGACCATCTACGTAAATCTTTTACCCAATAGTGCAATCGATGGGTTTTATTTTATATTGTCTCCTCCGTCGCTCTTTTCGATTCAAATTCCACAAGAATGTTCCTTCCACCAATTAATCTTGCTCCCACTCCTCCCCCAATCTCCGGTCTACATAATGATTGAACTGCCTGCAAATTGTCCAGTGACGTGAGTGATCCTACAGCGCATTTCGAGAGAAAATCTAGCCTTTCTTCATCCGCTACCCACGTTCCCGCAACCACTGGTGTTTGTCTTCCGGCGTCCACCGCTGCCTGGATCGGATTTTTATGGTTCCCAGCCACCACTTCCGCGTATGTGTTGCCCGTCTTTTTTATTCCTACTTCTTCTACATGCACTATTGTTCCACCACTCCCTCTTTCCTGCCTGAAATTATGCGTTCCGATTGACGCACTCCCCTTCTTTTTACGTATATAATTATATATATATATATATATACTATATTATAAAAACGGTATAAAAAACTCTTAATTACAACATTTTAAGCACAAGTTACAACTAATTAAAGTCAATTACTTAATTTACAATTTCTTAATGCTTTGGTACAACCTTTCCAAGCACAATATCTCACATAATCATCTATTTGTGGAATGAATACTCATTTATTAATATAACTATTTATTTTTTTGGTGGAGGATTTTATAAAATAGATTTTATATTAGCATAATCTATTTTAAATGTAGATTTTACATTTAAATCTATATTAATGAGATACATTATATTATTAAGCCTGAATTAAACAAATTTATAAAAAACATTATAACTTTCTCAAAACCATCTAAGATCGTACTGTAAATCAACAAAAACAAAACAAAACAAAAATGAAACATTAATGTATATCGTTGCATTGCGCGAGTACGCTTCTAGTATATATATAGGGTTGAGTTATTTTGTTCATGAGTAGTTCATTTAACATCTATAAAACAATTCATCACAACCACATTGTACCCAATGTAGTCATTATGTGAACTAATGAACCCATCCAACCTTAAGAAAGATTAACCCCTTATATTATTGTTCATATGTATTCAAGTCACACTAGTAATAATAGTTCATATTTGTTCATTACAACAATTTATCACAACGAAATTTGATGAGCGAAAGCAATCTCAAATAGTATTTTGATAAAAATTAAGAATAGCTAAATCAAATTTGTAACCCTCAATTAATGTTCAATTTTGTAACTTCATTTTAAAAAGTCTACCAAATAAACCAATTTTATGAAATACTAAATATATCCTTAGACAATTACTTAATATGTTAAACCAACCAATCTTAAAGATGAAATCCTATTGGTTAATAAGGGTTCACAAAGTTAATATTAATTAGGAGGTTAACAAAATAACTTGACCATATATATATATATATATATATATATATATATATATATATATATATATATATATATATATATATATATATATATATAGACTCAAGTTCGTGTGAGACCAAACAATTTCCGTGAGACCGGTGAGACCAAGCTTTAAAGTATGAAACTTCACACCAAAAAACTGTGAAGGTAAAAAAAATCGAACTTTTCATAGGGAAAACACCGTAAATGTTACGTTCACGGTGTTTTTCGCTGTGAATGTTCGTTTTTTTTACCTTCACAGCGTATTCACTGTGAAGGTTCGGATATACCATCACAGTCTTTTATCTGTGAAGGTTTGATTTTTTTTAACTTGGTTTAGGTTTTTTTACCTTCATAGTGTGATCACATTATGAAGGGTTCGAATGTTTTTTACCTTCACAGTGTTTCGGTGTGAAGTTTCATGTTTTAAGGTTTGGTCTCACGCGGTCTCACGGAAACAGCTTGGTCTCACGTGAACCTGACCCTATACATATACATATATATATATATATATATATATATAGACTTAAGTTCGCGTGAGACCAAACAGTTTCCGTGAGACCGGTGAGACCAAGTTTAAAAGTATCAAACTTCACACCAAAAAACTGTGAATGTAAAAAAAATCGAACTTTTCATAGGGAAAACACCGTAAATGTTACGTTCACGGTGTTTTTCGCTGTGAATGTTCGTTTTTTTTACCTTCACAGCGTCTTCACTGTGAAGGTTCGGATATACATTCACAGTCTTTTATCTGTGAAGGTTTGATTTTTTTTAACTTGGTTTAGGTTTTTTTACCTTCATAGTGTGATCACATTATGAAGGGTTCGAATGTTTTTTACCTTCACAGTGTTTCGGTGTGAAGTTTCATGTTTTAAGGTTTGGTCTCACGCGGTCTCACGGAAACAGCTTGGTCTCACGTGAACCTGACCCTATATATATATATATAATTATCTTTTAAAATTTAAATATAATTATATATATATATATATATATATAATTACAGATAACACCACGTAATTAACATAATTACAGTTTAACACATATTTTCATAATTATTTTTCAAGAATAATTATATTTAATCCGGGTTTCTAAAGATGGAAACAAACTTATTCTTTGTGTGCGACCCTATAGGTTTACATATTTTTCAGCAGTATCGTTGTGTAACACGTGTCATGGACATATAATAACTTATATGAACTATTTCTCATGGACCAGAAATATTTAAAACATAAAACCCAACAAATCTCCACCTTTCTGCCTATGAGGAAAAGTTCAAATAGCCCAACAATAATGGCCCGATACAAGTTCCCCTAGAAGTTTATTGAACAAGCCGTTTTCTGTATAAACTCCCCTGGTAATTTTATATAGTCCAGATTTACTGCTAGGTTTTGAATTTATGATTAAAACACCAAACATCCTTGTGTTAATTACAAAAAAATAAAAAACATATTTTGAACGTGATGATCGATGTTTATATAATATTTATCACCCAACTGTATATATACCATTCTCGATCTTTTCTTTTAGACATGTTGAAAGAATAATCCTTGCTATAATATAAACAATAAACACTTGAATCAAAGATATCATGTTTAAAATGCCTACTAATTCTAACTTGTACTTTTAGAAAAGTAAACAATTTGGTGCATGTGTGTGGAAGCTATCCACCCATACCTGAATTCTGAAAGTAAAAGAAGAAAGAAAAAAGGATGCAAAAAACAAACAGAAACCTCATTGAAAGTTATAATTAAAAACAAAAACAGTTGGATAAAACCACTTTTGTGAATTTCAATTATATGTATGTATGTAACACCACCAAATGTCAACGTGAAGCTTTCATATATATATATATATATATATATATATATATATATATATATATATATACTTAAGTTCGCACGAGACCAAACAGTTTTCGTAAGACCGGTGAGACCAAGCTTTAAAGTATGAAACTTCACACCAAAAAACTGTGAATGTAAAAAAAATCAAACTTTTCATAGGGAAAACACCGTAAATGTTACGTTCACGGTGTTTTTCGCTGTGAATGTTCGTTTTTTTTACCTTCACAGCGTCTTCACTGTGAAGGTTCGGATATACCTTCACAGTCTTTTATCTGTGAATGTTTGATTTTTTTTAACTTGCTTTAGGTTTTTTTACCTTCATAGTGTGATGACATTATGAAGGTTCGAATGTTTTTTACCTTCACAGTGTTTCAGTGTGAAGTTTCATGTTTTAAGGCTTGGTCTCACGGAAACAGCTTGGTCTCACGTGAACCTGACCCTATATATATATAGGGTTGAGTTCACGTGAGACCAACATGTTTTCGTGAGACCGGTGAGACCAAGAAATTACACTTGAAACTTCACAGCAAAACACTGTGAAGGTAAAAAAAATCCGAACCTTCACAGTGTTTTGCTGTGAAGGTTTTTACCTTCACAACGTTTGCTGTGAAGGTTCAAGTGTAAATTCTTGGTCTCACGGGTCTCACGAAAACAGATTGGTCTCATGTGATCCCAAGTCTATATATATATATATATATATATATATATATATATATATATATAGGGTTAGGTTCTTTTGTTAACGTTACTTTTCTTGTTAACTATATGAACCAATCTAAACCATTAATCTTTGTAATGGATGGTTAAGATCAGGGTCGGTCCTAACATTTTGTAGGCCCTGTGCGAAAAACTAAATTGTGGTCTTAATTATATTTATTTATACTATTTATTAAATTATTTTTTACTACATTTGTCTTATAATAAATAGACCGACAACTCATCTTTGAATTTGTACAAATTGTTCATCTTCTCTTCTTTTTTTAACACTAAATTTTAATTTTAATGTTATTATGTTAGAGTGGATTCAAAATTTATAATAGATTCTTTAACTTTTAATGTTAGTGTTAGTGTTTTTAACTTTCATAACTCCTCCAATAATGGGTATGTGAGTGAAGTAGGAGGTAAGAAATAACATGGTATGAAAGTGATAAGGGGATATAAATAACAATCATCTTTATATAAATTGATCAATCATTATCGGTAATTCCAAAACTCATATCAACAATAACATTTTATTAATGTATCTCCATTATATATATATATATATATATATATATATATATATTGAAAATTAAAAGTGTGCCCAAAAACTTTTGAAAAAAAATCAACAAATACTAAAAAATCTAAGTTCTATCTATACTATATTATAAAGATGGCATAAAAAACTCTTAATTACAACTCACTAAGTTTTATGTATTATCATTTAAAGCTATCTACTTAAAATCTTTTAAAAATAACTACTAAAGTCTAATGTACTACCTGTAAAGTTTTTAACCCTAATTAATATATTTCATCCTTATCCCCAAAATTCTTATCTCTAATCCCCAAATCCTAAAATTATGAAATTTGAATTCTGATAAACATAATCAAAACAGGATAAACATCTCAATTTAAATATAAAAAATTTAAAATATATAAGATAATTAATGAATTTTAACAAATTACTTAATTTTTTTTATATAAAAAACATTATATTGTTAAGCCTAAATTAAACAAATTTATATATAAAAAAACCATTATCACTCAATAAAAACCGTCCAAAATCGTACTGTAAATCAATAAAAAAACAAAAAATAAACATTAAAATCGTGATGTATCTAGCTGCATTGCGCGAGTACACTTCTAGTTAGATATAATTCGAAGAAAAGTATAATATAAATTATAAAAAAGACACTAAACAACCAAAGTTATTTGGAGTATTTCTATCAGTAATTTTATAAATTTTCTAAAATAGAAAATCTAAATTTAAAGTCTCTAAAAAAATTATATTCAACTTCAACAACTATTCTAGAAAAAAAAAAGATAGCTTATAAGCTAGTTTTTTTTTGCCAAACATAGTCTTAGACAGAAAAAATGTGCAAAGGATTCGATAATGGTTGTTAATAACGTGGACTCCACCATTGATGGAAACATTCAAGCAAAACAAGCCCTTATTGATGGTGAATAAGAACGAAAACGACAAATTAAAGACGGAGTATATTCATCTTCTCTAGTTGCAGAGCAGCTATGAAGTGAAACAAAATCAAAATATCTTTTTATGAAGAAAAAAAAATCCTATATTTGGAAATTTGTGTCAAATTGTTTAAGAATCCAATAATCAAATAGAGCGTAAAGAATATCAAGTTATATATGTTAAGGAGGCTCATAAAAACTTTTACAATAAATTAATCCATATATAAAAGGATCTTATTAAATATTGTCCGAGTTTATGAGGTTGAGACGAGGTCTCATAATAAAGGTAGAGTTTACTGATACAAATCGTGTGACGTGATAATCCATGTAGAAAATTATATATGTAGTTGCAAAAACAAAATCAAAGTTATGGCTTTAGCTTTACTTTTGCTACCTATTTGAGGGACTATGGAAGAGAAAGAGGGATGATGGTGACTATGGGAGGTGATTTTAACATTTTTATTTTTTAAGTTTAGTTTTGCTCTGAATATATAATTTTCAATAAAATAACTAAAATACCATCATGCTAAGAAAAAATATATATAAATTAATAACATGAAAAATGACGCATAGAGGGATGAAAATAGCTAAACTAAAACCTTTAAATGAGTATATTTATTGAATATTGTATTCAATTTATTTATAATTAGAAGCGTACTCGTGCAATATAAATCATGATTTTGATGTTTAATTTTATTTTTTATCGATTTACAGTACGATTTTAGATGATTTTGAGAAAATGATAATGTTTTTTTAAAAATTTGTTTAATTTATGCTTAATAATATAATGTTTTTTATATAAAAAATTTAACTATTTTGTTAGAATTCAATGATTATCTTATATATTTTAATGACATCTAGAAAAAATAACAATTATATATTTAATAATATAATTAAAACAAAATTATAGTAATATAATATATTAATTAATAGTGATACATGGAAATGTCTGCATAACAGAAATGTCTTGTACATACCAAATTGATGGGTGTTAGAAGCCTGCAGTAGTAATATGTATCTTGTGCTTTGATACTTGTAAATTAAGAGATTTTTAAAATCTTACATAAAATGATGGTATCTTGTGCCTAATAATTTGTATTTAAGAGTTTTTTATCCGTGCTTTATAATATAACTAGTGTTGGGCCCGTGCATTGCACGGGAGGATAAATTTTATGTTGGAAGATTGACCTGAGTTAAAATGAAACGTAATTTCTCTGTTAACAGTTAATGAAATACAATGTGAAAAACGAATGTATTTTCATAAGTGGTTAACTTGCATATACTCTTAATCGTTTGTTGTTATGAGTTTGTGCAATAATATTGGTAATAGTTTTGTATTATATTATTTAAAACTCAAACGACATGTTTCAAACATATCACTATTATTGAAATAATTATAAATATGAACATACGTTTTTACAGATTTTGCAATTTTTCTGAAACCTCCTCGACAACACTTGACAATCACTTTGAACGTATAAATCTGTAGATTAATTAACAACATTAACCCACATCAAATATGACAAAGAAAATAAATGATTTATATGTTTTGTAACCGGCAACTCAACTGGTAGAGTTCAAATTCACTCGGTATCACTTGAAAATTTATCTGACTATTGACTTCAAGACCTCATAGTATTAGTCGATAAAAATAAAGATATGTATATATATCTTATTCCCCTACTTCGAAAAATATGATTTTGGGTTTTGAAAAGTATAAACAAATCCTCAGTAAATAAAATAAAATATAAAAAAGTAGTTTTTCAAAGAAACGAAAATATAGTGGAATACCTTTTGTTTAGTTGCAGGTTCCGCCATTGACATCCGACCATTCGTCTTCTTCTTGTACTCGGATGATACATAGAGAAACTATATATATTTATAATGAATGTAGAGAATATTTTAAAATCTTTTATTTTCATTTTCGATTTTACATTTAAATGTAAATATATTAAAAATATGGAAGAATATTTTTATATCTACATCGTTTCTATTTTATTTTTCTTTACACTTGGTTAATTTGGAAAGTATTGCGGAATATTTTTATTTTAAAGAATACGATAATTTATTAGTGTATCTCGTTATTTTTTATTTTTAATTCATATCAACCTTCTTTTTTCTTCTTTTAATGCTCGTGAAAAAAAATACGTGTAGATTTTATATTATGCTAATATAAAATATGTATAGATTTTATAAAATAAAATATATTTTATATTAGAAAAAATACGGAAGAAAAAAGAGTCTATATTACATCTCATTATGTAAAAAGATTTTATAAAATAAAATATGAAAAAAGATTTTATAAGATAAAATATAGAAAAATCATTATGAGATGTAATATAAAAAAATACTGAAGAAAAAAGATTTTATATTACATCTCATTAATATAGATTTAAATGTAAAATCTACATTTAAAATAAATTATGCTAATATAAAATCTATTTTATAAAATCCTCCACCAAAAAAACAAATAGTTATATTAATAAATGAGTATCCATTACACAAATAGATGATTATGTGAGATACTGTGCTTGAAAAGGTTGTACCAAAGCATTAAGAAATTGTAAATTAAGTAATTGACTTTAATTAGTTGTAACTTATGCTTAAAATGTTGTAATTCAGAGTTTTTTATGTCGTTTTTATAATATGGTATAGATATAGATGATACTATTAAAATATTCTATTAATTTTGCTATCTCGAAACACTTTCAAAAAAGCATTATATAAAAATAAAAAATAAAATATGAATCAAGAATTTTAGATTTGAATTTGAATTTGGAGGAAACATGATATAAAAAACTTATTAAAAACAATTATATTATTTTATTATCTTTGGAAAAAGAACTATATATTTAAGTCACTCTAAAAAAATTTAAAAAAAAACTCGTTAAAAAAATTTATACATTTAATTCATTCCAAGGAAATCTATAATAAAACAAAACTATATTTTTTAATCGAAAACAAGACTAATTCAAAAAACAGAATTCCATTTTATTAAAGGATTTGAACCTAGGCAATTAATGAAATAGTTGTTCACACCTAACGCCTCTTGCCACTACGCAAGAATTATTTTCTTTATATATTTCTTATTAAATAATTTATATAGGAATTGTAATACAAGTAAAAGATTCAAAAATATTCCGAGGCCCCGGCAATTGGAGGCCCTGTGCGGTAGTACCACTCGGCACACCCCGATGCACAACCCTGGTTAAGATTAAAACTAGATTTTTAAACAATTAAATAGATATATGTACATTTGTGGTCAAGGGTATTTTGGGATTAAATCATTTATTTTTTGGGGGACCACATTAAAAGAATAAAAGGGCTCGTAATTTTTCCCTAAACCATAAATGTAACATTAAAAGGACTCACTAATTGTCATTTTAATGATCATTCCACAATTTAATAAAACGGCGATGAAAACCCATTTTTCACAATTTAATTTCATGACTTTTCCCAATCATATTTTGTCTTATATTTATGCATCTAACAATTTTGGACCTTATCACTGTTCATTTACATATATGCTTCGCATATGTGTTCATCATGGTTCATTATTGTTTTGTTTCCTCCAGTGTTTTTTATTTTTTTTTTCATTTTATGGTGTATGAACAATGTCCAAGTTTACGATCATATGATGATGTTGTGCATTATTCAATATACAAGTCGTACATGAAAAACACCCGAAAGCATGTGACTACATTATTAAGTGAAAATACATTACACGGATTTTCATCGATGTTCAAACATGTGTGGGTCCAATTCGGTAGAAACATAATTATGTTCGTCAATTTTGTTCTTTAATGTTCATCTGTTACTAACGCCAGACTATTCAGTGTATTTTTTAGTTGGTAGTTAGATGAACATGGTAGATTTAAAGATTCGTTACACCTGTTGGTTCGTTCATCAAAGTTCATCACTTTACACTAATGTTCGAATATCGATCGCGTTAATCTACATGACCATCTACACGTTCATCATGTTCATGCCATTGTTTTTAATCCAATGTTAGCCATCATCTCATGATTCCTTGTTTAAGATATGTCCCTAGGGCTCAAATTATTGTGTGCACACACTCAAATTCTAGTTTATATGCTATAGTAAATACATGTAGATCTAGTTCATCCCTTTACACGAATGTTCATCCCTAACATTGAAGGTCGTTGTTGCGTTCATTTCAGGGATGTTCATGTGTTTTCTGAATTAAAACGAATACCGAATAAATTTTTTGAAAACTACGACTATACGGTTTTAACAAACATATGAACCGGAAGACTTTAGTAATATTGATATGATTTCAAAAGTATGATAAAAATGGACAAAATAATACAATCGTAATCTACAATATAATTATGGAAGCTTCATTTTTGTAACCCCCAATAAAATTAATGAACAATTGGTTACTTATAA
Organism: Arctium lappa; assembly: GCA_023525745.1. NCBI lineage: Eukaryota > Viridiplantae > Streptophyta > Magnoliopsida > Asterales > Asteraceae > Arctium > Arctium lappa. Next base: position 76,251,451 of record CM042057.1, on the reverse strand, counting down.
AATGATGTATCTACCCTTTTACATTAAATATATAAACAATTTAAACAACAACCAAACTTGCATTTCTATTGGTTGAGCAAGGTTCATAAAGTTAACAAGAAATAAGTGGTTAACAAATGATCCTTGCTCTATATATATACTAGGCATATATCCGCACGATGCAGCGGAATGTAAGTAAATAACGAACAATTAATGTTACTTTCTTATAGACATGTCATCAACAATCAACCATGACCTAAGAATCACAATTTATGAAACCCTAAACCCTAAACCCATAAAGATATTCAATAATTAGTTTATATTACAATTATTGACAAAAAAAATTATAATGATATAATTTATAATAAGAATGAAACATATTTTACGATTATGTATTTTTAATGTGCTAACGGTGGAAAAAAAATAAAACGTATGGATAGAAAACAAATTAGTTCTTAGATATTCATGATATTTAATAGTACGGTTAAATTAAAAAATATTCAATATTAGGCTCGTTTTGAAGGTATTGACGAGACGATTATAATGATATAATTTGTAAAAAAAGAAACATATTTTTTCGTTGATTTTTGTTCATATACGATTATTTGTGTTAATATGATAATGGTATAAAATGAAAAATGAAAAAACAAGGGATATAAAATGAATTAAATAAGTAATTGTAAGGGTGGTAAATGTAACATTATAAGGGTGATAAGTGTTTTTGTACAAAAGTTTAGGGTGATAAGTGTTATTGTATAAAAGTTTGTACAATAAACGTATTTTGTACAATAACCGTATTAGTTTTTTTTATATAGTAGTATAGATATTCATGATATTTTATAGTACGGTTAAATTAAAAATTATTCAATATTGGGCTCGTTTTGAAGGTATTGACGAGACGATTATAATGATATAATTTGTAAAAACGAAACATATTTTTTCGTTGCATTTTTGTTCATATACGATTATTTGTGTTAATATGATAATGGTGTAAAATGAAAAATGAAAAAATAAGAGATATAAAATGAATTAAATAAGTAATTGTAAGGGTGGTAAATTTAACATTATAAGGGTGATAAGTGTTTTTGTATAAAAGTTTAGGGTGATAAGTGTTATTGTACACAAGTTTGTACAATAACCGTATTAGGAGATGTTTGGCAGTTGCTGAATGGTTTAGTGCAAAATGATTAAGTGGTCAGAATGGTTAAGAGACTCTTATGATATAGTGCAAAATGAAATATAGTTGTTTGCTAATTGTTCATAATGAAATCAGGATGCTTAATGGTTAAGGGAGCATCAGGATACAAATTCATTCAGAGGGTTTTGGAATCATTAAGATGCAGATCTTTTTTTTTACCAAACAATATTCACCTCTTAATGATTCAGATGTTGCCTCATTAAGAGGTAAACAAACAGCCCCTTAGTTTTTTTATATAGTAGTGTGTGTGTGTGTGTATATATATAGGGTTGGATTCACGTGAGACCAACATGTTTTCGTGAGACCGGTGAGACCAGAAAATAACACAAAAACTTCACATTGATTCATTGTGAAGGAATGAAAAACAACAAACCTTCACAACAAAAACACTATGAAGGTTTACCTTTACAATACCTTCACAACAAAAACGCTGTGAAGGTTTAGTGTTATTTTTTTGGTCTCACGGGTCTCACGAAAATAGTCTGGTCTCACATGATCTCAAGTCTATATATATTGACAAAATTTGATGGTTATTATATGCACATTAGACACCGTACTTTAATGAAGTGCAAGACACTTCAACATCCATTTTTTAAAACTCACCGCTCATAAGCTCTTGGTGCAAACCCCAACAGCGTAAATATCTATTGTAAATTAAATGAGCAGGAAAGTTCGCCAACTAAACCAAACAGTAAGCAAAATTCACCAATTAATCCTAATTAGCTTATTAACGTAAAAATTGATATGAAATTGCAAAAAAAATCACGACAATTCAGTGATTATTTGTATCAAATCCCATACTAATTTCAACAAAAGGAGGAGTATTATGCTTTTATTAATTAGTGTAAACCATGGATTAAACAAAACACAAATTAAATGAGAAAGAAAGAATCGATTTTAATCAACCACAAATAAGAAAGAAACGATTTTAATCAACCACAAATCGGAAAGAATCGATTTTATTCAACCACAAATCAGAAAGAAATCGACCAAAAAAACCCAGTCAGATCAAACAAAAAAAAGGAACCTTTAAATGCATATGGAAGCAAATCGAGAGGTGAAAATTATTATACATTACAACAGATAACAACTCCTTTCAGCTTATGAATCACGTCCAAGTTTTTGTAGAACATATAACGATAATGGGTTGAACCTGTATTCTTGTATTTATAGACGATAACACGATGTAATTTTTTTTAAGTTAGAAATGAAACTATATCATTAATTAGTCAAAATGAAGTTAATCCTAGAATAAAATTGAATTTAAAAATGAAACTATATCAATAATTTGAATTTAAACTTAGAAGTAAATCCCGTTTTTTTGGGATTACTATACATGATAGAATTTTTTTTGAATTTATTATAAGTATAGAAATGTACATATGTATCTAAAGATAATTGTAAAAGTATAACTCTTGAGGTGGATATACCATATCTAATTCTTAATTTTTAATTATCTCTCTCTCTCTCTCTCTCTTTATATATATATATATATATATATATATATATATATATATTATAAGTTAATCTAGATAAAATGGAAACATTTATAAATTTATAATAAACATTTATTTTCCAAAAATAAAAATATAAACTATGACGTTGGATATGTTATTTCGCTTAAAATAACTTTATAAAATATTTTTTTTAAAACGAAAAGAGAATATATGTGGTTGAATATGACGATTAATTGATTATATGTCAAAGTTTTTAAGTAACTATATGTAAAGATTTGCTAGAAAACAATCATAAGAAAATAAAATACAAAATCTTGTGAGTTTTTAAGTCTTGAATCGATAAGGTCGGTATTTAATTATCTACAAGTTAGCAAAAATACATAAAAACGCTTGATATGAAATTTGATAGAATTGTAATTCGTCGAAGGAATTCGACTTTGAAGTAAAAATTGAAATGAAATTGCAAAGACAATATAATGATTATTTGTATCAAATCCCATACTAATTTCAACAAATCTCATACTAATCACGACACATTAATCGTATATATTTATGATATTTAATAATATAATTAAATTCAAAAATATTCAATATTAGACTCATTTCGAAGGTATTGACGAAGCGATTACAATGGTATAATTTGTAAAAAATTAAAATGTTTTTAATGCATTTGAGTTCATATACATTATTTATGTTTATATGATAAAAGTCTAAAATGAAAAATAAAAAAGTAAGGGATTAATAGTAAACTACATATTTAATTATAAAAGTAGTAAATATAACGTATAAATTAAAAAAAATGAATTAAAGAGAGATTTAAGGAGGAGTGAATGTGGGTGTGCAGTGTGCTAATTGAACTTATAATGTAAACTGCATCCAGATCAAGGTTCTAAATGGAGTGAGGCGTGGCGTGGCGGCAAGACCAAACTTCAAGCCTTAGGAGCCATGGCGTTTTCAAGGCGTGACTTATGGCGTCAAATTTCTAATTTATATATAATATTATGTATAAAAACATATATTTTGGCAGGTTATTCAATGAGTCAATAGTAATAAACAAGTTAAGTTAGGTTATATATATTAAAAACCCGCAAATAAGACATTAAAAACATAAAAAATACCAAATATTGCATTACAAAAACTGCGCATTAGGCCATGGCGTGCCATGAGCTTAACGTGGCGTGAGACACAAGACTTGGTGCCATGGCGCGCCATGGCGGCTATGCGGCGAGTTATTTAGAACAGTGATCCAGATACATGTTTAGGCGAGAAAATACTGAAGTCGACTCACCAGAAGATGACACGTGACATGCTAGTTACTTATTTATTATCTCTACTATATATTAAAAAGGCTAAAACGGTTCTTGAAAAGCCGTTCTTGAAAAGCAGTTTTTGGAAAGCCATTTTTATCACTCTCGCTTCCTCCCACGTTCTCCTCCCTACAATCATTCCCTCTCCAACACGAAGTCCCTGATTTTGCTCCAGTGCAATAAGTCGCTCCACACCCTTATCTGATCGAATGTAACCCTAAACCCTCTCCTCAATTTCCTCCTCTCCCTCCCCAAGACATATGCATACACTCTCATCTTCCCACAACTACGATTTAGAAAATTGTTTCACAAAATGACGATTCAAACTTCTCGGTTAGAGATTCCGATATATGTATACGGTTAGGGTTTTCATTAATGTTTTAATTTCTCTACCAATTAACTCTCAATCAATCGATCCTCTACCTATTCCAAGCAAGGTAAATTCTTTTTGTATTTCATCATCACTTCTGTGTGTGTTGATTTCTTTCTAACGATTACATTACGGTTAGGGTTTGAATTAATTGTTTTCTCCACCGATTCTAATATTTTGTGTGTTGATTTTTTTCAAAAAGCAATGGCCTTAAAGGTTTCAGAAAACTTATCTGATACTTTGTTTATTAAAGTTAAAACCAGGTTTGAGTAAATATGCAAATGACCCTAAAGGTGCTTCAGTGTAACACCTATATTTTCGCCTTGATAAGTGTTACGTAATCTGAACCATTCCTTTAAAACTACTCCAAAATTTTGACTAAATTAAAACTTCAAACCGTTTACAGCGGAAGACTTTAACAATAAATATGTAACTTAAATGCTAACCCGTCCCATACCGAGTTGCGTTACAATATTTATTCATAATAGATGCCTGAACAAAAATATTGAACTTAAATGGTAGTGGCAAGCCTCTATGTGTCCCATTTTCCTTTATCCAACTTGAAACCTTCTGTCCCTGAGATGCATACTATAGTCAGCTTATAAAGCTCAGTGAGTTCATGGTTTGCGTGAATAAAATCATTTCATATAACACATATCAACTTCAAAACATTGTATCAAATAGTATGCATTTTCTGAAAACATGCAGTGCTGGAAGAAAATAGATCTCATAAATTGTCTCTTCGGGTAAGGGTCATTTTGTCACTGGCTTTCCCTGGGTTATCTGACCTACGCCTATCTCGATACCCATTACAGGGTCGTGCCACTTGTCGTGTGACTTACTGGTCAAATGCCCACCCTTTGAAACCGCCCATAAAACTTCCATATGAAACAACATGCTATAGTTATTGAAAACAAAATAAACACATAGCATGCAACTGATCATAAATAACATACATGAGAAATATAATGTATCATGTATGAAAACTGAAACATCATGCATACGCAAACATCACCATATAAATCATATAATGCTGAAATTAAATTTGTACGTAAGTATGCATCCCAGTGTAAGTCTCATGAAGACTCACCTGCTCGCGTGTAGATCGGCTACTGATAGCTCTCATCTGAAAACCTACACATTTCATGCCATCAACCCCAATTAATGACTTAATTTCTCCAAAAGTCAAATATGGTCAACTCGACCCGACCTAAAGTCAATCTCCAAAACCGGGTCTCTTAATAACTCAAGTATCTCCATTTGATCTCATCGTCAAAATACTTGTGGGTCAAACGAGGTAAAAGTCAAAGCGGTCAACCTCGACTAATTTTAGACAAACCCCAAGTTTAAAACTCAATGACGTCCCAAAACGCCAAATAATCATTTTAAAGTCTTATAAATTCATCTCTCTAAATTAAAGCGTCTCAATAAATAATTTACGATGATTTAATCCCATTTTTTACTCATCCAAAAATAATTTAATAAATCTCTAAATATTACGCTTGATAACGGCTCTTACGCCAATTTGTACTTTCAATAACTAAAAGGATCATTTGTGATGTATTAAGGTGCCCCAAACAAATGCTAAACTTAAATTTCGACGCCTTTAAAAACGCTTATTAAATTACTAAATGATTTAATAAGCGGAAAAGATCAATTAATTGACATTCATTTTCTAAGATAAACTAATATATTAATTAAATTAACATATTAATTAATTTAGAAATTAAATTAATAACCTTAATATAATAAAATAAATCTGAAATTAAATGACTTTATTGGGCCTAAAAAAAACATAATTACCAAATAAGTTATTAAACCTAAACAATTTACTTGATGGCCCCATTGTTCATAATAGCCCAATACTAGCTAAAAAAACATCCCAACAATTAACAAGGGCTTTGGCCCAGCTAGCAGCTGGCCCATGCCAGCGAGCAGCCCGGGATTCGCCGGCCCAGCACCGGCCATGACCCAACCGGCGTCCCAACAGCAACCACTCCGAAAAACAGGTCGTTTCGCCTCGTTTCTTTGTCGTTTTCGACGATTTTTCTTTCTAAAACTCTAGAAAATCATTTTCCTCAACTATATAAACAAGAATCAACGAAAACCATCAAGTATTGAGTTCCAATTTCGCGTTTGAAGTTTTCGTTTTTAAACCACTCGAAAATCAACACAAAAACTCGAAATCAGACCTTCAAAACCAAAATCTGAGACATAAGGCTACTAAGGTTCCATAAAGGACGTAAAAACGAAGCTATCCATATAAAGAACTTGAAATTTGGTTGAGTAATTTACCTTCAATCGTTGCTAAACCGAAATTTCGAATGGAAACTTTGAGCATCGATTTCTTCCTCAAAACTAAACGAAATCTTGATTTTCTTGAATCAAAAGTGAATAGGACAATGGTGGCTACTTAAATCCGTAAGTTTTTGGCTTTTTCGTTGACTAAACGAGCCAATAGAAAGCTTCAAAGTCTGGCCATCGACAAGTCTCTTTCAAAATCAGATATGTACTATTTACATAAGAGGTCCCTCAAGATTGGACCTATTGATATCTGAAACACTCCTTGAGCTTTCAAAATTGACACTCGGCCCCATGGCTTTGATATTTTGGTCAACATTACACTTTTCACCCCGAATATGATATTTTCTTTCATTTTTAGTCCTGTTGAACATAAACTCTTTTTCTTCACTTCTCACTTTCATAAAATAATATACTTGACCCACTTCACTATATATATATTCTTTATATTTTGGTCTAATAAAATAAAAACCATTTTATTTATTTTTTCCATTTTTCTTTTCCTTTCCCTTTTTATTTATTTACTCCATTTTGGGGTGTCACATTCAGATTCTCTTCTCCCTCTTTAAAAAAAAACAGAAAAGGTTGTTCCATAAGATATGCGTCAAAATACACCAGTCAAACTTGGGGTTGGTGATTTGTATGACTTAAATATACTCCGGTAGTTTGTTAGAGTTGTATGCTTATATACACAATATTTTATATGTATTTCTCTTTACAGACAACTGCAGGTCTCGGACAATTGAGATTTGATGAATCGGAGAAAATTCTGCGAGCCGTAAACATCACTTTGTTCCAACTTTCTGTTTGAATCCAGAATCACTTTGTCTTTTGTGCTTGTAAAGTTGGCTATGGGAATATGTTTTTATGTGTTTGAGAAGTTTTTTCCTTGGTAAATGTTTGAGTCCTTTTCCTAAGGTTAATTCGAAGCTCCGTCTGATATTGTGAGTTCGGTTATTAATACACACAATTTTGCTTGTTTTTGTTGTATTTATTGAAACATCTTGGATATATTTATAGGTGAGCATAAATTATCTTTTAAAAACATTAGGCAAGAAATACTCGGACACAGTTGGGGTTGTTGATCTGGGACCTGGGTGGTGGGTCAGTACAAATGGTGTATGCCATCGTAGAGGAAGGCGCTGCAAAGGCTCCGAAACCACCAAATGGATTAGATCCATATGTTCACATGTTTTCTCTCTTATTAATTTGAAGACTTCATTTACTTTTTCAGGAGATAGTATGTAGCATGTAGCACTATTACTAAAGAAATCAAGGAAAAAAGAACTAACGAGAAGGATTCACACTCTCAAGCATTAGGTACTCCTCGAATTCACACCCAGACTACGGATGTTGTTATATGGACACTTGTTTACTTTAAAATCAGGTCAAATCATACATTGAAAAGGTAAACTGAAAGTCTTGATGTTCATTTGTGTGAAGGGAAATTAACAAGGTGTGCATTTATCAAGTAGATAGGTGTAACACCCCGATTTTCGAAAGGTATCAATCCAAGTTAATACAAAAACCGAGATATTAAGGAAAAATAAGATTTTTAATTTTGGACTTGAATCTTTGATTTTATAGTCTAGATGGATGAATGATTCAATTACGAGTCCAACGGTTCTTTCCGGAGCAAAAACGGAGCTATAACGAAGAAGTTATGACCAAAACGGTTTTCAGGAAATCATGGGCGCGCTGGAGGGGGCGCACGGGCCGTGCGCGGGCCCTTCACAAAAACGCACGGGCCGTGCGTTGGGGTCAGAGGCGCGGGTTAAAAGCCTGGTTCAGCCTCATTTCACCCAAAAACTTCATTTCCTCATATCTTTTGATCTAGAGCTACGATTTGGGTGATTCAAGTTGCTACGGTTTCGTTTTTGAGAGATTTTCAAGGATCTAGCAAGAGATTGGAAGTCTATTGAAGTATACTAGAGCATTTTGTGGTGGTAAGCTTCTCATCTCTCCCTATTCATCTTCTTCCCCAAAATATTCTAGGGTTTCATCCACCCCTTGTTCTCCCTTTCATAGATTGAAGGTTTGTGATCATTTTGGTGAACTAGAAGTGTTTCGGGTTGGTGAATTCAAGAATGGGTTAAGGTAATATTATATTCTCTTCGGTTATGGAAGTTAGGGTTTCGGTATTAGTTGAGGTATCCATGTATATGGTTTGGGAGATGATTGTTTATGGTAGAATATGTATATTTATGGTTGGAACCTTGTGGATCTAGGTTTTGGAAGAGTTGGTTTGAAGAATCAAGTTCTTCAAGGAAAGTTCTAAGTGGGTAAAATCTAGATTTAGTCTAAATCTAGCAAGGTGAGTTTACTAAACTTTTGTTAAAACTGGATACACATCATATTTGTTTAATTGTTGTTATTATCACATATTTGCTCAAAATGGTCATCTTTACGGGTTTAAGTATTTGATGGTATTTCCACGAGATTATGTGAGATATATGTATATGAAGTATCATCCCATGATTTACTCTATGTTGTGTAATTATTTGGGGATTTACATTATGTGTGCCCACAATGGGTATTTGACATGATTAAGGAATATATGTTTGGTAAAACATGATGATTTCCATTCGGAATACACTCTTGGTGTTATTGTATCTACAACGTGGTTATGTGGATATTTAAGTCTTATGTTAGACTCGAGCTATTAGGAGGGGGAAATATACTTGGTTGAAAGATACCTAAGGACCTCCTATATGCATTATGTTGGACGAACCAAGGCAAGTTTACTAGGAGGATGTAGTCTCGGGGCGCCACTGTGATGGTATGTGCCTAGTAGACCTCCGCCACTCGGAAAGTTTCCTGTACGGTCTGATCTCCGGGTGGGTCGGGCCTTTGGGGTGTTCCTTGTTAAGGGCATCAAGGTGCATCGACTCTTTGGAGTGAAATTGATTGGTGCTATGGGTCTCCCCCGTTGACTCCATACATGTTGAAAACTGGTTAACTGCTGATAAGAATTGTATATGTTCTACCATGCTATTTATTGTTCAACTCACTAGGCTTTTTGGCCTAACACTTGTTTGGTGTCGATGTGTATATCAGGTTTTAGCGGCACCGGTTCTAGGCGGACGTAGTGCTTGGGTGAGAGATTTGGGAATATCGCTTTTGGACTTATTATTGATAGAGAATCCTTTGGGTCTATAAATGTCACCCTTGATTGTAATCTCTTTTCTGGTTATAGAAATTAGATTAGTTGGTTGTTATTTATTATCCGTTTAATTACGTTTGTATTTAAACAGGTTTGTGTATTTTCCCCATTTTTGGGAGGCTCTTGCTTTGGCAATTTTAAATATCGCATGTCCGTTTTTCGGATTTTTGTTATCCTTATTTTAAGGGTGTTACAAGTTGGTATCAGAGCTCTAGTTTAAGTGAACTAGACATGAATGTGAGATGTCTAGACTTAGACTGAGTACGTTAGGCAATGATTGTGAGATGGGTAGAATGTCTAAGATGGGTTAGTCTTATATTCGACGGAAACTATGGTTATCAAGTGTTGTGGTGATGGTAACAAGAACCTTTATGTATTATATGTTCATAATCTCACCTAGCTAATGTTATTATGAGGGTATTTATACGTGATGGTGCTTGAGGTGCCGTTGCTGTGACAGTTGGTAAGGTAGTAGTACGTTCTCTTGTATTTGGTTTATACTAATGTTATGATATTTAGTAGACGTGGTAGTACGTTTCCTTCGTGTTCAATTATGTTAATCTCTTTCTTATTCATCCTCGTGCTTGTATGAACGACCTTGGTATGTCGACCGTTGGGGTGGTAAGAAAGTTTTTGAATGGGTAACCATTAGAAAAAGTTGATGATTTTATTATTCGTTACTTGGAGTAACGGTAAGTATGGTGTTTGCATTAAGTGGACAGTTTCGAGTAGGATTAATTGGTTGGATTAGAACCATAGACTTTTTGAACCGATGTATGTGAGGAGAAATTGTAAGGTGAACCTATGAAGTCCGTGGTTTTGCCTTAAGATGTTGATCAACATCTGGATGACGATAGTGTAACTAGAGAAATCGAGGAGCGTGAGTTCAAGTTGATTTGTGAAAACGGTGTACATGCCAAAATGGTTATTTTGAAGTGTTTTACATGAAATGGTTAACTACTGATAAGTTTTGAGTATTTTGAAGTAAAAATGTATTTTACTTGGTATTTGTCAAAGTGTGAGTATTTTAATGAGTTTTCATATTTGATATACTTGGCTTATTTTAGTTCCATAAAATACTCATATTTGGAATTTGGACATCTTGATGAGTAATAGCATGATTATAGCATTTTGAGATTTTGTACAAATAGAGTCCATTTCATGACTTAAGCATCTTGGTAATTTTGGTACAAATGAAGTCTATTACATGTTGTATGCATTTTTGTGTATTTGCATTCATAAACCCTTTTGAAACTCTTTGGTCCCAATACGTGTTGAGTTTTGGGTTAATCACGTCTTTGAGGCATGTGTCTTTATAAACGTCGCTTAAAGACATTTCATTATTTGGGGGACCGATAATTATTGGTTAAATGGATTTTGAGCATTTTAGCTCGGTGTTGGCTTAAAAGAGTCTTGTGGACATTTGTCCGGTTTTAATGGCTCGATGTAGAATCCAATTTATGACGAACATCTTAATGCATTTCATTGCATATATGCATAATCATTACACGCTCGAGTGCTTTTGTCATTCATGTGTAGTCGCGTATTTTTTTGGGCTGTGTTGCATTAGATCCATAGGCACGTGAGTCAGTCTTATTGGATGGTCAATTGGGTAGTACGGAGTTGGACTCCGGGACTCATGTTTTATGACCAAAACTTGACAAGTAGGCACTAGGATGAGGTAGTCTTGGGCGACACTGTGTGGGTGTGCGCCTAGATCTCCGCCGTAGGGGAATTTCCTCAGTTATAGTCCTCGGACGTGCCGGGCCTTTCGGGTGTCCTTTGTGGCATCAAGGTATCTCGTCTCTTGGGTGGAACTTGTCAAGGATTCGTAGGGACACTTGGGCTTTCATGTCGTTAGGTGTCATACGATGAACGTTGTAGGAGTAGCATACTTCGTGCTCTTCTGCTCTAAACGGATACGGGTATCCCCGTTATTGGTCGTTGTATTTTGGATATTTAATTGTCCATTTGGTGCATACGATTTTATAATCCGTTGGAAAATTCATGTCATTGAACTAGGAGTCGTTTTGGAAACATGAAGAGAAAGAGTTCATTTGGAAAACATCTTGTTGCAACCAATGAGAAGTTTTGATTATTTGAAATGTTTAGTTTTATGAACATGTCGAGTCATCCATTTTGGAATCTTTGGGTATTTTGGTAAATAAATCATGTTGAGATGTTTCCTCGATGATTTTATCGATGATTTTACATATATAATTGGAGTTCAATTGACGTAAGTGTCATTTCGTGTATTTGATTTTATAAACCTTTTTCAGAAAATACATCTTATTGTGTTATGAGGCATTTTAAAAACATAAGAATATGAGTTCCTTTGAAAAATGGTTTGTCTCAACCAACAATGATATTTTAGTTAATTATACTTTTGGTCATATATGCATATCGTATTGGAAATTCCTGTCATGGTATTTTAGCCAATGTTTTAGAACGATGAGAGCATGTTTATATTTGGCTTTGAACTCGAAAATAACATAAATTATTTCATGTTTTAACCGGGTGTATACGCATATCAATCTACTAGTTTTGCGAAATAAACGGTCGCATGCAAGTTTTGTTGTGAAATCTTATTTCGTGCCACATGGTGACTAAAAGAGAGAAAACTTTAAGAGTTCGGTATTATGAGCATGGTGTCTCGGGTTTTGCAAACATTTTATTTATACAGTTTGTAATTAAACTAAATTACTCTTGAAATTGTTCAAATCGCATGCATATGTCTTTACTAAATTTTGGGGAATAAACAGATGTACGCGAGTCACGTTGGGAAGTTTTATTTCATGACATTTCTGGGTGAACTGCAGAAATTTTGAGGTTCAATTTTGTGAAAATTCCCGTATGTAGTTTTGTATGTAAGTCTTTTTATACACTGTGTTAGTACGTAAAACTATCTCTCATTCATTACATAAATTATACTGTTGGTGTGAGTAATCGTATGAAAGATTTATGGTACTTCGGATAGAACTTTTGCCCATAACATATTTCAGTTATTGATTTTACTTATAGGAGTTTTTCCGCAATGCATGAAATGAATTTTCGGTTTGCATGTCGTAGTAATTACAATTTTGGGTAAGTACGTTTTATCTGTGCAGCCTAAATTTGAAACGCGAATATATATATATATATATATATATATATATATATATATATATTTACGTTCCTATTGTGTTTTTACATTTGGGAAATGATCAGACGTATATAGGACATGTTGGAAATGTTATATTTCGATTTTTGTGTTAAATTAAAAGATTTTAAAGTTGAAGTTGTGAAATCCTCTTTTGTGAGTTGTACAAACTTTTATTGCTCGTGTTATAGGGCGGAAAGTTATTTTCATGTGCATGGCATAAATTGATGCATACTAAGACCATGGTAGTCCGTTGAAAAATTTGTTACGCATTTTTCGTTATCGTTTTATTAGCGTAGGTAATGAGCAAATGAGTTTTGAAAATGGTTTTATATGTGTGGCATTGGAGATCAATTTTGAAAACTGTCGAATGCACGATAGTGTATTTTCACCGCACGTTTAACTGTTATAAAACTTATGTATTTGAGAGTTTTATAAATTTCAAATTGGCATCATAGTGTGAAAAACCTTGAACTCATTGGGCTATAGGTGTAAGCCCCCTCGTGTTAAGAGTCGATATTAAGGATTTAAAGAGTCCTCGGAGTTTGAGGCGTTAGACATGTGTTTTTCTCTCAGTTAGTTAGATAACGATCTTTATGCTTCGTTAAACCTACGGATTAAAAATCGTGTTCGGTTGTTTGGGTATGGTTGGTTTTGGAATTGTGGGATTTTGATACAACGGTATGTTATGTGTTGGTGGTGTACTATATTGTTGGATATTCGTGATTAATGATGATGTTATGGTTGACTGGTAAGGAGGTTGGATTTGGGTGACTATTTCCAAGAGTAGGTGTCAACTTTGAATTGACATTACTAATCGGGAAGGAAATATTTGGTAGTATACCCACGTTTGCAGAATGGTCGTCTCGAGGTTAGGTGTTGGTGCGTAATTTGAGGACAATGATTGTTGGTGTGCTTCAATGTATTTCCGTTAGATCTGGTGCGTCTGTAGGACGAGCGGTAAACTTAAGGAAATTAGATGTTGATAATTAAGAAAATCAACCATTGGTATTGTGATAATTGTCAGTACTTTCGTTGACTTGGAAATCGATGCTTGACAGCATGGTGGGAGTTTGGTGGTAATGTTTATTGGATACATTTGGTGAGAATGTCGAGGTGGATTTTAAGTACAAATCGATTATCAAGGAGACCTTGATACGTCGTATTTAGAGGTATCTAAGCGAAATGTTTGATTTGGGGTAATACGAGCAATCTAAGGTTGGGAGGCAACCGAGATTTAATGATTAAGAAAATGATTAATCAGGGACTCAATGTTCATCCTGACATCGGCAAAATATATTGAACGTTAAGGTTTAGTTTGTAATGGCACGGTATGAGAAACGCAGCGACAACCTAAACCGAGATGCAATCGGGCCGTATATGAGGTGAAGTCTCATGAAGGTATTCCTTTTGGATAGTAAATCAATCAATATTTCCAAGTGTGACGTTGGGTGCTTGGTGGTTCCAGATTTCGAGGACGAAATCTCTTTTAAGGTTGGGAGGATTGTAACACCCCGATTTTCGAAAGGTATCAATCCAAGTTAATACAAAAACCGAGATATTAAGGAAAAATAAGATTTTTAATTTTGGACTTGAATCTTTGATTTTATAGTCTAGATGGATGAAGGATTCAATTACGAGTCCAACGGTTCTTTCCGGAGCAAAAACGGAGCTATAACGAAGAAGTTATGACCAAAACGGTTTTCGGGAAATCATGGGCGCGCTGGAGGGGGCGCACGGGCCGTGCACGGGCCCTTCACAAAAACGCACGGGCCGTGCGTTGGGGTTAGAGGCGCGGGTTAAAAGCCTGGTTCAGCCTCATTTCACCCAAAAACTTTATTTCCTCATTTAGTGTTTGTGATCATTTTGGTGAACTAGAAGTGTTTTGGTTGGTGAATTCAAGCTTGGGTTAAGGTAATCTTCTATTCTCTTCGGTTATGGAAGTTAGGGTTTCGGTATTAGTTGAGGTATCCATGTATATGGTTTGGGAGATGATTGTTTATGGTAGAATATGTATATTTATGGTTGGAACCTTGTGGATCTAGGTTTTGGAAGAGTTAGTTTGAAGAATCAAGTTCTTCAAGGAAAGTTCTAAGTGGGTAAAATCTAGATTTAGTCTAAATCTAGCAAGGTGAGTTTACTAAACTTTTGTTAAAACTGGATACACATCATATTTGTTTAATCGTTGTTATTATCACATATTTGCTCAAAATGGTCATCTTTACGGGTTTAAGTATTTGATGGTATTTCCACGAGATTATGTGAGATATATGTATATGAAGTATCATCCCATGATTTACTCTATGTTGTGTAATTATTTGGGGATTTACATTATGTGTGTCCACAATGGGTATTTGACATGATTAAGGAATATATGTTTGGTATAACATGATGATTTCCATTTGGAATACACTCTTGATGTTATTGTATCTACAACGTGGTTATGTGGATATTTAAGTCTTATGTTAGACTCGAGCTATTAGGAGGGGGAAATATACTTGGTTGAAAGATACCTAAGGACCTCCTATATGCATTATGTTGGACGAACCAAGGCAAGTTCACTAGGAGGATGTGTGGTTATGTGGATATTTAAGTCTTATGTTAGACTCGAGCTATTAGGAGGGGGAAATATACTTGGTTGAAAGATACCTAAGGACCTCCTATATGCATTATGTTGGACGAACCAAGGCAAGTTCACTAGGAGGATGTAGTCTCGGGGTGCCACTGTGATGGTATGTACCTAGTAGACCTCCGCCACTCGGAACGTTTCATGTACGGTCTGATCTCCGGGTGGGCCGGGCCTTTGGGGTGTTCCTTGTTAAGGGCATCAAGGTGCATCGACTCTTTGGAGTGAAATTGATTGGTGCTATGGGTCTCCCCCGTTGACTCCATACATGTTGAAAACTGGTTAACTGCTGATAAGAATTGTATATGTTCTACCATGCTATTTATTGTTCAACTCACTAGGCTTTTTGGCCTAACACTTGTTTGGTGTCGATGTGTATCTCAGGTTTTAGCGGCACCGGTTCTAGGCGGGCGTAGTGCTTGGGTGAGAGATTTGGGAATATCGCTTTTGGACTTATTATTGGTAGAGAATCCTTTGGGTCTATAAATGTCACCCTTGATTGTAATCTCTTTTCTGGTTATAGAAATTAGATTAGTTGGTTGTTATTTATTATCCGTTTAATTACGTTTGTATTTAAACAGGTTTGTGTATTTTCCCCATTTTTGGGAGACTCTTGCTTTGGTAATTTTAAATACCGCATGTCCGTTTTTCGGATTTTTGTTATCCCTATTTTAAGGGTGTTACAATAGGTGTGTGATGTGTATTTAGAATCACCCAAATAATAAATACCTTGACATTTTTATACTTAGTTTCATGTATGTATATGCAATTGTGCCATTGTGCAATTGTGGTGATAATGATGTTCTTCATAGATGAATGGCCTAATTTCCATTTTTGTGATATTCGTATCATCTATCAGCTACTTGCACTATGGATTATTAGCTGCTCGAGCAGAGATCCTTGGGACTTCTAAAGATTCCGAGAATCCATGTGTCATGGCCGGCTACCACGGTATGCTCAAGTTGGAAGCTTTTTGCATTATCTTACTTTGTCTTTGTATATACCGACTATTTATCTTACATGCTAGGGTCTAAGAGCATTAAAGATGGTATGCATGAACTTTATTCTTGTTTCTATTTGTGACTGCAATTACAAAATGTAAGTAGAGGTTGAGGAAAACAAAAGATCTAAAGAATTTGTACACTTTGCATTGCAATAGATGTTTATTTAGCAAGTGGTATTTATGCTGTTGTTATCCATCCATGTGTTTGTGATAGGAACCTTTTTTAATAAGAACTGATAAAGTTCTCATATGAGTTGATAAGAACCTTTTTTTAATTCCTTGGCTGCAAATATCTAATATTTTGTAATCCATCCTGCTGCAGCTGTTTTGGTAAAATTCTGGAGACCCAGTTTGATAAATTTGGATGAATATCTGGAGAGCAGCCATCTGAACATACCTTCTTGAAAGATCTCGTGTTTACCAAATTTCAGGTCGTGAACACAACTATCAGTGTTTCTATCTTCTCTGCGCAACCCCTCGAGAGGTATATATAATTATTTAGCATAGAAGTCAATAGGATCAATTATATATTCAATTGTAATTGCTTCTTCTTTTATATAATAATGCACCCAACCCAACCCAACCCAATCATAGAAATTGTTATTTTGATGACCGAATATTCCATAAAATATGAAAACCTAAAAAATAGGAAAATCTGTCACAAAGGGTATAATCTGAATGACTAATCAAAATTTTGTTCTCCACAAATGGAAAGAATGTGAAATCTCAACTAAGGACTAACACAATTAAGAAATTCTACAAATAGAAGGAATGCTTCATTTTATTATATAGCACAATCCGATTACTCCCGACGTTTCAAAAAGAACCCACAATTGATTTTTGGATGTCAAATTGATCTCTCTGCAAGTTCATAGCTGTAATTATTGTTTGGGTTATAGAGAATTTTAAAAGTTGAAAATTTAGCATTTGAGTTGGTCGGTTTTCTTTGCTGAAATGAAGAAACAAAAAAAGGTCACTTCAACAAGCCGAGTCTTCAACATACTCTCAAGTAATCGGTTTTAGACACAGTTTTTTTGGACACTATATGTTTGCTTATGATTCTTATTGTTTGTAGTGGAATTGATAAACTCTATTTGACTATTAGTCAATCATGTTAAGCTCAACCATGAAGGTTGAGAAGAGTGTATCATGCATTAGAATGGACCGGTTTTCTTGGTAATCCGGTTATACACGCGGTCCATGTAGAAACTTACTTGGAGCACGCCAGAGATTCTGCATGTTTGATCTCATCCCCCCTGTATTAATGTGAAAAATACTTACTATACTACATTTAGGGACGTCTAATGCTGCAGGTCTATATTGTTTAGTGCAAACCATTGTCTTCTTTATCCACTAGAAACTGTAATTCTTGTTCAGGGTGGAAAACCCCATGTAAGTCCATGGGGGTTACGGTTTAGGGTGGAACCCTCGATCCTCAAGATGCTAGCTTGTGGGCTTGTAAGTCGTCCAACTCCAAGAATTGGCCCGATGGAGCCACGGTATATATGGTTTGAAATTAAACAATCATTTAATGTAGTTACTGGTACAACAGTCAGTTTATCATGACTGATTTTTTACGGTCATAATTTATTGTGATTAGTCTAGACATAACTTATTAGTTACTGTTGAATTAAGTTGAAAATTGTTGGATTTAATTTGGTTTTTGAAACCTGCATGGATGTATAATTGTGCAGAGTTTAGTGATTTTGAACTCGAATAATGTTGTGGTGAATAGATTGAGTTCAGTGAACAGTCAGATGTTTCATATCGTGGTGAACGGTTGTCGGAACGTGAGAATGGTGGGGGTGAATGTGGTGGCGCCATGGAACATCCTGAACACCGACGGGATTCACGTCCAGTTGTCTACTGGAGTCATCATCTTGAACTCCAAACTCAGCACCAACGATGATTGTGTCTCCGTTGGTCCCGGTGCCACTAATCTTTCGATCGAGAACGTCGCTTGTGGACCAGACCATGGCATCAGGTATATATAATCGTGTAATGTCTTCCTGTCTGACCAATGAAATTAAGACACGTAAAATTTTATATAATTTTGTTTTTATTTAATTGAAGTTCATATTCTCACTGCAGTGACGTGTATTCATGTGATTGGTGGAAATGAGTGGGATGTGATAATTTGGGACACAAAATTTTTACTTATATGTAATCACCGAAAATCACTAAAATTCCACAAAATTTGAATGGATTTATTAATTTGTAATGAATTGAATGAATGTTGATGGAATGTGTTTATATATCTATATCTATATATACAACACTGGAAGCTTAGGGAAGGACTTAAAAGAAGCAGGAGTGCAAACGTGACGGTTAAAAGGGTAACTTTCAAAGGGACACAAAATGGGTCAAGGATAAAGTCATGGGCAAGGCCAAGTAGTGGGTTCGTTGATGGTGTTCTGGAAGAGAACGCCATCATGACAGATGTCCATAACCCAATTGTTATAGACTAAAACTACTGCCTGGGTGGCATAAACTGCCCGGTCATTTGGTACCCATTTTGTTCTTCGTCTTGAGGTTGTTTGCACTCACTTTAGTCTTGCTAAAATAGCACATGATGGGCCCTTATTTTTTTATTGTGTATAGCAGGTTAAATAGCTCGAAAAATGTCATCTTGAAGCAAAAGTAGGGATATGGATATCATGAAGTTATGTTTAATGTTATGCTTGTAGTTTCTGCAACACCTTATTTATTATGCTCGTTGTGTCGATACATTATCTGTTTGTTCCAATAATACTTTTTAATAAATTGTATTTTATTTGTAAATAATTTATAACTTCACACCTCACTGCATTGCAGCGGATACATGAACTATTAATGCATAAATCGGTCGTTAAAAGCTAGGAACAACCAATGTTTGGAGTTGGAAAACCCCATTATCCGTCAATTCCATTTCGACCAATCGATAAGGTTACATTTAACACTCTTACAATTAGTTATTTAATTAACTTAATCTCGCTTAGTTTTTCATTTTTAATTCTACAACTTTTTTAATGTTAACACAAATAATCGTATATGAACAAAAATACAATGAAAAAAATATGTTTTTTTACAAACTATACCATTATAATCGTTTCGTCAATATCTTCAAAAAGAGTCCAACATTGATTTTTTTTAAATTTAACCGTACTATTAAATATCATGAATATTTACGAATTAATTTGTTTTTTATCTATACGGTTTATGTTTTTTTTCACCTTTAGCATATTAAAAATACATAATCGTAGATCAACTAAAATATATTAAATATAAGTTTCATTCTTATTATAAATAATTTTTTCGTCAATAATTTTAATATAAACTAATTATTGAATATTTTTATGGATTTTATAATATTTTAAAATAGCATTGAAGGTTACATTTAGCACAATTACAATTAGTTATTTAATTTACTTTATATCCATTGCTTTTTCATTTTTCATGTTACACTCTTATCGTGTTAACACAAATAATCGTATACGGACAAAAATGTAACGAAAAATTCTACTCTATACCATTGTGTTTTCAAGGTAATGACGTGTTCCTATTTCTGAAAAATTGATATTTGTTGTCAGTGATCTACTCTTGTTACAAGGAGGGATAAGAAAAGTATTGTCTAAGGGGAAGGTTGCTGGTGTCCTTCGCTTGGTTTTTCATCATGCAGGAACGTATGAAATGGATGAGGATTCAGGTATTATTAGGCTGATTGTGATTATAACTCATTCCATTCTAAAAGAGGGCGATAACTAAGTACGTTAGGTAGTGAATCATCAATCTTGTTTTCGACCAGGGTGTTTGTTATCTTTTAAAGATATTTTGATCATCTTTGTCAGACTCGACCATTAGGTTCTGAAGTTTTTTGGAATTTTAATTTATATTGTATTGTGCTCTTTTGATATGTGTTCCACATTAAAAAAATTGTATACTTTTTCTCTTATCTTAGCTAAGGAAGTCACTATATAATTGACCTCGTTCATATTTGCAGCATTGAGGCTATCACAGTTGCAATGAGTTATGTACTTTCTTATCAATGATTTTTTTTTCGCATCGGTTAATGGGGAATACCACACTTATATTTAAGGAAATAAAGAAACTGATAGAGGTTTTTTATAGTGTGGATGAGAGATGAAAAGGGTAAAGTGGCATGGAGGGATGTTTGATATCCTAAATGTTAAGGGATGTTGAATTTTGTTTATAACTCAGAGTAATTTCAATATTCAACACATCATGTTTTTTTTTCTTCATTTCAAATAATTGTTTGAAAAGTTTGATATTATGAAAACTTTGATGTTTGTATATTATCATTGATTTTTTATAGAACATTTTATTATCTGTATTCAATTAATATGAAGTAAAAAACAAAGTCCTCAAATTCTTTGAGATCTAATACACAGACTATTTATTCAAATAAATATACGAAATGATTGATTTTTATAAGCTTCAACCTTAGTATTTTTCATTTGACTTTCATGATAATATTTATTTGCAAACAACCCATAATTTAGATGAAATAAAACATTCTATAAGTAATCGTATTAATTTTTCAATCACAATTTACAAGAAAGTTTAACGCTCGCGCTGCATCGTGCGCGGGTATATGACTAGTATATATAATTATCTTTTAAACTTTAAATATAATTATATATATATACATATATATAATTACAGATAACACCACGTAATTAACATAATTACGTTGTAATTATCATAATTACAGTTTAACACATATTTTCATAATTATTCTTCAAGAAATAATTATATTTAATCCGGGTTTCTAAAGATGGAAACAAACGTATTCTTTGTTTGCGACCCTATAGGTTTACATATTTTTCAGCAGTATCGTTGTGTAACACGTGTCGTGGACATATAATAACTTACATGAACTATTCCTCATGGGTCAGAAATAATTAAAACATAAAACCCAACAAATCTCCCCATTATGTCTATGAGGAAGAGTTCAAATAGCCCAACAATAGTGACCCGATACAAGTTCCCCTAAAAGTTTATTGAATAAGTCGTTTTCTGTATAAACTCCCCTGGTAATTCTATATAGTCCAGATTTACGGCTAGGTTTTGAATTTATGATTGGAACACCAAACATCCTTGTGTTAATTACAAAAAAATAAAAAACATATTTTGAACGTGATGATCGATGTTTATATAATATTCATCACCCAACTGTATATATACCATTCTCGATCTTTTCTTCTAGACATGTTGAAAGAATAATCCTTGCTACAATGTAAAACAGTAAACACTTGAATCAAAGATATCATATTTAAAATGCCCACAAATTCTAACTTCTACTTTTATTAGAAAAGTAAACAATTTGATGCCTTTGTGTGGAACCTATCCACCCATACCTGAATTCTGAAAGAAAAAAAAAAAGCAAACAATAACCTCTTTAAAAGTTATAATTAAAAACAAAACAGTTGGATAAAACCTCTTTTGTGAATTTCAAGAATATGTATGTATGTAACACCACCAAATGTCAACGTCAAGCTTTCATATATATATATATATATATATATATATATATATGTGTGTGTGTGTGTGTGTGTGTATATGTATATAATATATATATATATATATATATATATATTGATAAATTTGATGGTTATTATAAGCACATTAGACACCGTACTTTAATGAAGTGCAAGACATTTCAACATCCATTTTTTAAAACTCACCGCTCATAAGCTCTTGTAGAAAAGTTTTAGGAATATATTTAGAGAACAACATTCTTTATCAGCTGCACTGCAGATTTATATAAGATCCATAACCAAAACTAACCTTTTTCTATATATTTTACGGCATGCATGGATGTCGTTGATTTGATACCAATCTTCATTTGCTTCTACTCAGAACCCGATTCTTTCCTCCAATCTCTCAAACACCTTAATTAACCCCACCTCACTCACTCTCTCTCTATATATATACATTCTCTCTACTTCCCACATTATAATTCATATTCATTCTTTCAACGATTCATGGCTACCCAACAAGGACCTCCATCCCGTCCGTGGTTCCGATTAGCCACCATGGCCGCTCGTCCACCCCCCCCCTGCACCACCAAAACAACAACCTAATCAACCACCAAGGCCAACATTTATTCGACCAACATTCGCTCAAACATCTCAACCCCCACCTCCTCCACAACCACCTACTAACGTCGTACCATCACCCACTACACTTCCAAAGGAGTCGCCCCCCATGCCTCCTTCCCCAAACCGTCACACCCCGCCACCTCCAACATCACGTTCCACACCACCTTTGACGGCTACTTTGGCCCGATTGGTCACCAATCGTGCCGCCACTTCTCCAACATCTTCCCCTCCAAAAACTGTCAAACCACTAGAAAAAAACTCACCTCCATCTCCTAACATCAAGCCTCTTTCTCACCCTCCATCTCCATTGGCTCTCCCTTCGCCACAACTGAAGTCCTATGACACGCCGGAATATGATCAGAAGAGCGTTCTTGTACAAGAAACAAAAGAAAAACCTAAAGGTTTGAACAATGGCAGACACATGGATACTCATAACCCAATAAGTGTCGCAACTAAAACACCAGAAGCTTCTAAGAAGCACCTGGATTCTGAGGATCTTGGGATGAGGATTATAACAATTGCAGGTGAAAACAAAGGAGCTATCATGGACTTGACCCCCAACAAGACTCATAATAATTTTGCAAACAACCCACATAGCCTCCACACAAAAAAAGACAATCTTACCGCTTCAAGTGATGGTGAAACTAATTCAGACAGCAAGTCAAAAGCGAAGAACAGGAAATCAAAGTCACCACTCATGAATAGTACTGCAATCATGAATAGTAACGTACAAGGTGTAAACAATTCGATTATGTACAATTGTTCCACAACTCATCATGACCCTGGTATCCATCTCTCCCTCTCAAGAAAGCCCAATGGTGGTCGTGGCTTTTTTCACAAGGATGATCACATAAACTAGTTAGAGACAGCTTAATTAATTATTGTGTTTCTTTATGTAGCTAGCTAGCTAGGTATTAATTACTGCGAGAGTGAATAATTTGACTAGTTTATGTCCTACTTATTAGATTATGGAAAAAGACATGGATTCTGATGACTAATAAGAAGTTCCATGCATGTACTCTATGTGAGCAATTTGCAAGATGAATAATAAGCAATGTTTCATTTTCAAATGTTTTGTGGTTGTAAAAACTCTATAATACATCTTTAGAAATTTGGATGCTAGTTGAGATCATGTTGATAAGGTAGTTGAACAAATGGGTTGTCGTACGTAACCAATTAATTGTGTTTGATGTTATTATAAACAATAATTTTCATCCTTTTAGTTCAAATGCAAATGTTATATATTCTCAAAAGGGTGGTGATATACATTGTTGGTACAATTAAATGATGTCTAAATTTGTATGTATATTGAAATACAAAAGAGAGTTGATGGAGGAAAATCAACTTAAAAAGATAATATATAACTTAATATGTATAGTAGTAAGAAGTAGGCTCACTAGCTCTATATATGTATCTAACTTGAGTCGGGGCTATTTGGTGAACTCAAACACCTTAAGAACAATATCCCACCCGGGTGGGATCTGCCATATGAAAAGGAGAACAATATTCAACACAATATGAAGGTTTTTGGTTGTTTCACTTCCTTTCTGCATAGGGGGTACTGTTATTGCTACTCCAAGGCCAATGATCTCCCCTCCAGTATCCCAAATTCACCACTAGCAAGTGTTGTTGTTTTAAATTTATACCGCAAGCGTACGGGTTTTGTAGCATACGAGCCGATCACAGGGAGGTGACGGTCTAAACACTAACATTTAATAATCATGTCTAGCTATGCGAATCAAATAATTGAATTGATTGTTAAACTAAGTAGACATAAAATTAAACGAGATTAAGGGAAGGAAAAATAAAAAGAGGAAATTAAAAGTAGACTAAGAAAAATAAAAGACAACTATTACTAAAAGGCACTAGGTAACATTAACCTAGGATTTTGGTAATGGTGTGAATTCGTTTTGCAAAACTACTTAAACCCTCTCTCAAGGTGGAAAAACTTTTCTAAACCAAGACACATACTTGCTTTCGCAATATATGTACATCGAAAAGAAACATTAAGATTTAAAACTATTCGCATGTTAGAGTCGTTGTCATTGACCAATTCAATCCAAGTAAAAGACTAAACTTTAGCTTACATCGAAAACTAATTAAATTGACTAAATGCTTTGTTAAAAACCAATTAAATTAACTCTAACTTTCATTAGAATCTGTTAATGTATATGTGTAGAGGGCCCAAACCCATGTCAGTATACCGCCCAAGCCCATATAGTTCATGTATAAATACTTTGTATCTTGTAGTCTAGGTTAGATTACTCATTATTTTATGTTTTCATATTGTACGTTTTCTCTCAATCAGTATATCGAGGTTTCAAACCTTCAGCATATTTATCGTCTTCTTCAATCTTATTCATCTTCTAACATGGTATCACAGTTGTAGGTTTATTCTTTGATTTCACTATTCATCGGTTTACTGTTCATCATCATTGTTCATCACTGTTCATCCGAACTGAAAATTGATTCGATTTTGTTTTTGAATCGATCGCTTGCCATCGCCTTTGAATCGATTATGTTTTGAATCGATCGCTTGTCATCGCCTTTTGAATTGTTTTTCTTAATTGTCGACATCGATCGATCTGAAACCGATCGATCTGTGTGTTGTGAATTGCCGCCGCCGCTGTTTTGTTTTCTGAAACCCTTGCCGCAGAACCGGAACTTTACCGGTCGAAACCTTTATCGGTCGAAACCTTTACCGGTCGAAACATTCTACCGGTCTCAATATCCTATCGGTCGCAATTTTTTTATCGGTCGAACCCTTTACCGGTCGAAGCATTCTACCGGTCGAAATATCCTACCGCTCGCAATTTCTTTCCGGTCGAAGCATTCTACCGGTTGAACTTCTTTACCGGTCTTGTATTCTACCGGTCGCATCTCTCTACCGGTCTATACCGGTCGCACCTCTTTACCGGTCTATACTGCAAATCTGAACTGTTTCTCAGTCCCATGGCTGCCAATCTCAGTCACTCAAATCCCATCTCGGTTATTTTCAATGGTAGCAACTACATTCTCTGGCATCATCATATGACAATTCTGCTAAAATCCCATGGCCTTTACACCTATGTTACTGGTGCATCCAAAGTTCCAGTTCAGGAAGCAACTGAGAATGTTGTTGACTTTGCAAAACGTATGAATGAGTGGGACATCAATAATGCTCGTATTCTGGGCTTCATTAATGCCTCCACTACTCCTGAGATCAACCAACAGTTTCTTGGTTATCTTACCGTCAAAAGTCTCTGGGATTTCCTTGCCAAGCGGTACACGTCATCAGGCCTATCTCATCAGTATCAACTGTGGACCACTTTTCAGAGCAAACGTCAGCTTCCTGATCAATCCATAAACTCTTATATCTCTGAAATGCAGTCTCTCAGAGATCATATAAGTCTTGGAGCACCACAGATTTTTGATGAAACATCTCAACAATTCACCGCCTACTTCAACCAGCTACATTTGACTCCGGGTGTTGCAATCATATGACACCTTGCTCTGATGGTTTTGTTTCTAAGAAACCACCTCAGCAATTTACGTCAGTAAGAACTGCTGACAACACTGGCCTACTAGTATCCTTTAGTGGAAACGTTTCCACTCCTCATATACAATTACCGGATGTTCTAAATGTTCCGAAACTATCTCTGAGCTTAGTTTCGATTGCGCAGCTTCTTGAATCTAATTTGATCATTTTATTTCATTCTTCTGGTTGTATTGTACAGGATCCAAAGACCAAGCAGATCCTTGGACTCGGCCGTAAAGTTGGACGGACGATTGAAGTGGTCTACCTTCGCCTTCCTTTACCCTCTTCAAGTCTTGTTGCCTCAGTTTTCAGCACTTCCTCTTTTGAGTTGTGGCATGCCCGACTAGGTCACTTATCTCTAACCAGAATAAAATCATTAGCTCATTTAGGAGTGTTAGGAAATTGTGTATCAACTGATAATATTTCTTGTTTATCATGCAAACTTGGCAAACATCATGCTTTACCTTTTGAAATGAATGAGTTTAGTTCTACTTCTTCTTTTGATCTTATTCATTCTGATGTATGGGGACCAACACCTCATTCATTCATGGGGGGTGCTCGATATTTTGTTATTTTTATTGATGACCATACATGTTTCACATAGATATATCTCATGAAACATCGTTCGGAACTACCCAAAATTTATATTATGTTTGCCCGGATGATTCACACCCAATTCTCAAAATCTATAAAGATTCTTAGAGTTGACAATGCTATGGAATACAAAGAGTCATCTCTTCTCTCCTTTCTTCAATCTCAGGGGACTCTCTCTCAGTACTCCTGTCCCGACACATCTCCTCAAAATGGTCGTGCCGAACGCAAACACCGTCATATTCTTGATACGGTTCGCACTCTTCTCATCTCTGCCAAATGTCCAGAACGTTTTTGGGGTGAAGCTGCTTTCACTGCAGTTTATACTATCAATCGTCACCCTACTCCCATCCTTAATAATAAGTCTCCTTATGAGGCTCTTTATGAGGTCACCCCTGCCTATGAACTTCTAAAAGTTTGGGGTAGTGCTTGTTTTGTTCAACTACAATCTCATGAACATACCAAACTTGAACCTCGATCCAGACTGTGTTGCTTCCTTCGATATGGTATTGAGCACAAGGGTTATCGCTGCTGGGATCCTATCTCCCAGTGTCTTCGTATATCTCGTCATGTTACCTTCTGGGAACATGTTCCTTTCTCTTCTATATCCAATTTTCGTGAGTCTCCTAACCTCACCACTCTGTTTTTCACTGATGCTTCCGTCTCATTGAACTCACTCCAATCTGACACCATATCACCTCCACCTGTTGTCCCAACTCCTTATGAGTCTGCCTCTCCTTCAGAGTCTACTACCCCTACACAACCTGCCTCTCCTAGCTTTCTTGATCAACATCAATCATCTGCTCCATCCGTACAGCCAACATCTGAGGTGCCTGTTGAGTCTTTGGCTCCTTGAACTTCTCAATCTCAGAATGTTAGACGATCAGATCGTGTAAGACAAGTTCCTTCTCATCTCCGTGATTATCATGTTTATGCTACTCTGCTTTCAAATCACGAACCTACTTCTTATAAGGAAGCCTCCTCTAACCCTGATTGGCAGAAAGCTATGGATGAGGAACTTCATGCTCTTGACAAAGCTCAGACATGGGAATTTGTCCCTCTTCCACCAGGCAAGTCAACCATTGGCTCCAAATGGGTGTTCAAAATCAAGACAAAATCTGATGGCTCTATTGATCGGTACAAAGCTCGTCTTGTGTCCAAGGGCTTCAATCAAGAGTACGGTATTGATTATGAGGAGACATTTGCACCTGTTGCTCGAGTCACCTCTGTTTCGTAGTCTCCTAGCCATCGCAGCTACAAAACAATGGCCTCTTTTTCAGATGGATGTTAAGAATGCCTTATTGAACGGTGACTTATCTGAGGAAGTATACATGACACCTTCTCCAGGCGTTCGACTTCCACAAGGTCATGTTTTTCGTCTTCGAAAGGCTCTTTATGGACTCAAGCAAGCTCCGCGAGCTTGGTTTGAGAAATTCAGTTCCACAGTCACCTCTTTGGGCTTCTCACCCAGCAACTATGATTCAGGACTGTTTACTCGGACCACTAAGGCTGGCACAATCTTACTTCTCCTATATGTGGATGATATGATTATTACTGGCAGTGACTCTACAGGCATAGCTAATCTTAAGACATCTCTCAGCTCCTGTTTTGAGATGAAGGATCTTGGCTCTTTACACTATTTTCTTGGTCTTGAGGTGCTCTCAGATCCATCGGGAATTTATCTTTGTCAAGCCAAATACACCTCAGATCTTTTGTCAAAAGCTGGGATTACTGACAACAAAACGGCATCCACTCCTCTTGAGCACAACCTTCATTTGGCTCCAACTGTTGGACCTCCTCTGCGTGATCCTACTTTATATCCCTAGTTAGTGGGGTCACTTGTCTATCTGGCAGTGACTCGACCTGACATTGCCTATGCTATTCATACTCTCAGTCAGTTCATGTCTACGCCCTGTTCTGATCACTATGTTGCTGTCCTGCGCATTCTTCGATATTGACTATGTTGTTCATGTCTACCAGGACGGTTTCGTGATCTAGTTTCCAAACTCCATCTGGCTCATTCTTCTCCCGATTGAGTTTGAGGGGGGATGTTAATGTATATGTGTAAAGGGCCCAGGCCCATGTCAGTATACGATCCAAGCCCATATAGTTCATGTATAAGTACTTTGTATCTTGTAGTCTAGGTTAGATTACTCATTATTTTACATTTTCATATTGTACGTTTTCTCTCAATCAATATATCGAGGTTTCAAACCTTCAGCATATTTATCGTCTTCTTCAATCTTATTCATCTTCTAACAGAATCAAAATGGATTAAAACCCAACATTCGTTTTAAGAACAATTGGTCAATACCAAAGCCTCGATCCTAAGCGACGATTACCCAATAAAACGATCACTAAATTAAGACCAATAAATAAGTAATTTAATTAAACTCTAACAATTAACACAATAGATTAACACAATAGCTACATAAGATGCAACCTATTAACAATTAACATTAACCAAAACTAGGAATAAACAATAAACTACTAAGCAAACATGTGCAGGAAATTAATTTAATCTAACCTAATGGGTGCAGAAAATTATAGAAATGCAGTAAATTAGGATAGAGAGCAAGAGATGAATCAAATGTAGAAAATTAGGATAGGGAATAAGGAATAGAGATACAAAAGGGAGAAAGATAATGAAATAAACATAGGGGAGATGTAGAAAAACTAAAACTTGATGCAAATAATCAAGAGTAAAGAAGGATTGATGAAGAAATTTCAAGAACGATTAGATAAATAACAATATTCAAACAAAAACAAGAAATCGACTAAGTATATTAAGGAGAATAGGAAAGAAGATACTAGATGTATGAAAAACCGATAGTGAATCAGATCCTAATGGCCTAGGCTTGTATTGCAATCCTCTTCCCCAAGTCTTGGAGATCAATCAAGAACTTCCTAAGCAAAAAAACTTCAAGTCGACTTCTTCTCTCCCTATGAAAATTCAAACGTATCCCCCAAAAAAACAAACCTAAAGGGTTTTAAAAAGTGCAAGCCAAAAAGCCCAAGGAAAAAGAAAACAAGCCCAACAAGAAAAACAAGCCCAACGACTTTCACGGCCGTGAAGGTGCAGCAGAAAATTAAGACCGTTTCAAAAGCAGTGCTTTGCGACCCCGAAGAAATCTTCGCGCCCACAAAACCGTGGCAGAAACTCTAAATCTTGAATCAAATATCTTTCTTCGCGTCCGTGAAGCATGGAGAACTACAATTCTCTGTCGACTTCAACTCTTTGCTCTCGAACATCTTTTTCTTCTCTTCATTCTCGGCTTCATCTCCCACGTACACTTGATTATCCTCTTCTATTTTCACCTTGAGCACGCCTTCACCCATCTCACCTTTAGAACGCACAATCTGCACAAAACATATACCAACAGCATAAAAACTATCTCCAAAAGTCGCAGGGTCGACAAAGCCCACGGTACCTCAGCAGCGACAGTGGCCGACGACAATGCCAGGGTCATTATCGCAGGGGCATTCTCACGGGACTGGTACCACGAGCTCTGGGAAGTGGGCAACTATGCTCCACGACTATGCCCTTGGCATAGTCGTCGTGTCAATGTCACCGACGGGTCCAGTGTTTGCATTAAATCCTTTGTTTTCCCCCATTTCTCATTCACCATTTCACCCTTTTCTCTCTAGGACCGACCCTCAAACCCTAAATTCGATTTTATGCATTCAAGGCACCAAATCTAGAGTGTTTCAAGTGATTCTTCATCATCTAGCAAGGTTTGGAAGCTAGAGGTAAGGTATCTTCATCTTCTTCATCATCTTCACCAATTTTCTAGGGTTTTCGCCTAACCCTTCTCGTCATTTTGAAGTTTGGGAATCTATGGCTCATTTTGGTGACCTAGAGGTATCTTGATTGGTGGATTCACGTTATGATTAAGGTAATCCTCTATTTTTTTCAATTATGGAAGTTAGGGTTTCGGTATAAGTTGAGATCTTCATGTTTAATGTTTATGGAACGATTCCTTGTGGTTGGATAAGAATATTTATGTTTGGAACTTGTGGATCTAGGTTTTTGGAAGTTTTGCTTATGGATTCAAGTTTCTCCGAGGAAGCTCAAGTTGGGGTAAAATCTAGATTTAACCTAAATCTAGCAAGGTGAGTTCAAGTTGATTTGTGAAAATGGTGTATGTAACACCCCGAAATTTTCTTTTGTAATACTTTATCGTTCAGCCTCCTAGTCTTCTGTATTTTAATATTAGTCTTGAACGTTATCTTGTTGGTGAGTACCGCGTGTCTCTAGCCTAGTTGTGTGGCAAGACTTGGATTTTTGGTTAAGGAGAAGTAGTGGACTACGCGACTTACTCGCGAATTGGAGTCGCGGCATTAGCCGCTTGACTCACTGTTGGATTATCATCTCAAGGATACGGGCGACTTATGCCGCGACTTGAGGTCGCGGCATAACCCGCAGAACTACTCTGGTCGATTAATACGAGTTTCTTCCCCTTTTTCTCTCATTTGGTTCAAGTGTGGTGCTAGTAGGAGAGCTTGGTGCGATTTTTGGTGCCCTAGGTGAGTAGTTCTTCTCTCTCTCTCATTTAATCTCCATAAATGAAGCCTTAAGATTGTTGTTGGTATTATCTAGGTTATATAACTCTCTTTGTGAAGATCTCCCTCCATAAACTTTTTGAGTTCTAGGGTTTCGAATACAACCCTACAAGGTGAGTTCTTACACTTTTTATTAAACATTATGCATGTCAAAAGATGGATTTTGAATACCTAATATCTCCTCTTACACATATTTGATTTGTAAGACATTGTGCTAAACCTAACTTTTGGGGATTTAGGGTTTGTGATGATTTTGGGGAAATGGCGATTTATGAACTCTATTAATGTTCTTTAACTTGTTTTTACTTGGGTTATATCTTTATGTGGATGGTATTGCTATGCAAAACTTATGGACTTGAAAATATGGGAATTGTGGTTAACTGCTGATAAGTTGCATATTAAACTCACTTCATATTTTGGAGATTTGGAAATAAAGAGAAATTATCTATATTTTGACTAAGTGGTCTCTTGATAAATAATAGGAGTGGTTTTAGTCGAAAACACCCTTCATATCATTTATTGCACATTAATCATCGTTGGAATTATTTGTTGAGCCTTATGTGCATTATTTGGCTTAATTGTTGCATTGGGAGTCATGACCCCGTATTTGGTTATTATTGTTCCAGCATTGGGACGACTAGTTTTCCACGTTGAGGCACGTTAGGTACCGGGTGAGGTATAAGTCCTTCGTGCTGCACGTTAGGTTTCGGATGAGGTATAAATCCTATGTGCTCAAGTATTACGATATTGGATGAGGAGCTCAACATAAGAACCCGACGGGGTTGAACTCGAGTTTCCGTGGGTGTACGTTTAAAGCTACTGAGCCTGACATCCCTTGCGTGTACTTTATGTGTTTATTGGCTTTACTGACCCATCGAATGGCTTACTTTTGTGTTCCGTCATTCGGGTTAGTGAGCGGGTCTCCCCCGTTAACCCAAGAGGTATTGGTTGTATTTCAAAGAGCATTATTTTATTGTTACCATTATTATTGTTGTATAAAAAGAAACCTTTTTACTCATTTATATATATTCAATTCTTAAACTGCAAATGTTTGATCTCACTAGGCTTTAGCCTTACACTTTTTCTTAAAATGACATGTATAACAGGTCAGGTTTCCGGTGGGGTTCGTCGGGACTGAGCGGTTAGCTTTGGGGCCAAGAGCGGTCTTTTTGGGAGATGTATAGACCGGCATTTTGAAATAGTGAATATACCTTTTGGAAGAATAGCAACACCCAATATTAATCTTTCTTATTTAAGTTAGATTATTAGGTTGTTAGTCTATCCTTCATTTGATTAATTGTAACGATTATAGTATTGTTTCCCCGTTCCATCGGGATGATACTTTGGGATTGATTTCAGCAGTTTTATACCCAGGTTTTTATCCAGTTACTGCCGTCATATTACAAAAATTTCGAATTTTATTCGGCTAAATTTTAGGGTGTTATAGTGTACATGCCAAAATGTCAAATGTTAAATGTTTATATGTTTTACATGAAATTATCAACTGTTGAGTTATTTGATGTGTTTGGATTATTTGAAATGTTTAACTTTATAAACTTTGTAAAACATCCACAGTGGGGATTTTGGGCATTTTGACAAATAAATCACAAGTATTTGTGTTTTAATGAGTTATTTTGTGGAAGTAGATATTGTGAGTATAAATGTACATTTAGTGTGTGTTTTAGAGAAATGATTGATTTTGTGTTATGGGACGTTTTTGAAAGAACAAATGGTATAGACGCATTTGGAAAATGATTTGTCCCAATCTAAATTGTGTAGAGTTATTCATGTATTTTGAAGCATGTGTTTGCATAAACATTGGTCGATTGCGTTTTATTTCGTTTTGTGGATTTTAGCATATGGTCATTCGATTGGTTGACCTTATGGCTCGGTTGTTGTCTTTGTCGGGTCTTGGGGACATTTGTCCGGTTTTAAGAACTTAAGTGGAGCTTTGGGGATGAGTTTCATTTATCGTACTTTATTTTGGAGAATACATGTTTTGAGTGCATATGTCATTCATTTGGAGTCATGAATTTTAGACTGTAATGCTTTGGATCCATAGGCATGTAAGTCAGTTATAATTAAGAGTGAGGAGTATTGACATTCTCACCTTGGGAATTATGTCGTGTTGGCATTGTTGTTGTCCCGATCGTTTTGCGGAAAGGAACCTTTATGGGTTGTACTTTGGGACCATGGGTTTTGTAATTTGATGTTCTAATTCTTGTGCACAAGGGTTAGACATCATGAGTTATCAAGTAAGGAGTTGTGTCTCCTATCTTAAATGCTAGGGAGTAGGCACTAGGGGTCGAATTGGTACCCTAAGGAAGAAACTTCACTAGAGACCGAACAGGCAATAAGATCGTGTATCCTTGAGGTGCAGCTCTGCAGAGTAGGCAATGGGGGATACGGTGTTTTTGGGACTTGAAATAAAGTCTGACTGGAGATGTAGCTCGGCAGAGCATGCAATACAGTCATGATCTTGTTGGAATGTGTGTCCAAAGTCATAACTAATTACTCGTGACTTTCCATTAATAGTAGGGTCCTTTTTGGGTTGCCCTCGATTGTCCAAGGGTTATTAGAATAATTAAGAGATAGAGATAAATAGTTTATTAATTATTATTTGATAATAATTAATTAGAAATTATTATGGAAATTTTATAGAATTAATTGGAATTAATTTAGAATTAATTCAGAATTAATTTAGAATTAATTAGAATTAATTTAGAATTAATTCAGAATTAATTTAGAATTAATTGGAATTAATTTAGAATTAATTGGAATTAATTTAGAATTAATTTGTGCCAATTAAAAGTGCAAGTGAAAGAACTTTTCTCTAAATCCTAAAGCGACTTACCACTATAAATAGAGGTTCATGACTCCAAAATCAGGGGTACCAACTCAAGCATTTTTCCTTGAGTTTTCTCTTCTCTCTTTGCTCCATTCCTTGTGGGTACTCTTACTACACTTGGGTGGATATTCCAAAGTCTAATAATCTTGGACAAATTGGGTACAAACCATTAGAGGTAATCTCCTTTGGTTACTACTTTCCTAAGCAATTTGGAATCGAAGTGTTCGAGTTCTTCACGTGAATAAATCCAATTACGAGTTTGGATAAAAGGTTGGTGATCCTTTTTCTTTCTTGTTATTAATATCATTCACTAAAGTTTTCCTTGTAGGGTTTTTGTTATAGTTTCCGCTGCATTGTTTATTTATAGTTTATATAAAACCCAACAGTGGTATCAGAGCCATTAGTTGAGATGATATTAGCACTTGTTTAAATCTTGTTTGCTAAATTTCGGTATATATATATATATGTCTGTTTGATCGAAAATTAGGATCATTTTATTAGTTAAAAATGTTGGTATTTTTGCTATTATCTCCTAACTTTTGGTAAACAGTTATTAAATGACAATTATACAATGTTCATCTAATAGTCAAGATTTCCGAAAATCT
This sequence comes from Arctium lappa, assembly GCA_023525745.1. Classification (NCBI taxonomy): domain Eukaryota; kingdom Viridiplantae; phylum Streptophyta; class Magnoliopsida; order Asterales; family Asteraceae; genus Arctium; species Arctium lappa. The sequence goes on along the minus strand of CM042057.1, from coordinate 76,216,683 downwards.
TGAGGATTACATGAAAGATTGGATAATTATGGCTATTATATTATTTGGCAAAATTGAAAGATTTAATAGGCTCATATTTTAAAAGGTTTAAAATTGAAAGAGTTTTTATATGCCAACCATGTTTTCGTTTTTAATCATTATCATATGTCCTCATATGATTTAAGTTTAATTGGCTAGATTTAAATTTCCATATGATTCAATCTGATAATTATGATTAATTGAATTGCAAATAGTTTTTTTGCATGTATTATTTAATGTTAATTATTAACATGTGACCTCACATGTTTAGAATGTATAATTATAAAATTAAAGTTATCTTGTTAGGTTACTTGGTTAATTAGAATTAATTTGATTAAATAATTGGTAAGTTTTAAAATGTTTAAAATTTACCCTATACTTATAAATTGTTTATACAGTATATAGTGTAACCTAAGGTTAAACACATCGTAGTTGGATCACTACTAGACCCATCAAACTCCTAAAACTATAAGAAGGTACTAGGAGTCTGCCCATAAAATGGCGGCAAATGAGAAGGGCTTTCAAAACGCCATGCGTTGCCAGCTCACCGACCTTTTGTGTGAAGGAGTGCGAGTTATCGAATGGATCCAATATTGTCGATGTTAAGATTAAAAGTATTAATCTAAAACTTATATCTAATTTAAATTCCCTTCTTAGATACACATAAGAAAATGTGAATATGTATGCAAATCCATGAAAACGCACATCACTTCTAGATGGTCTATTAATGGAGCGTGCGTGGATAACCGGCACATTAATTTGAGACTATGAAAGGCAAGGTGATGTGGCAATTCGGTTTTATAGTTTATTGATGGAGCGTGTGTGGATAACCGACACGTCAATTTGAGAACTATAAATAGAATGAATGTGCCAACGCGATTTTTTGCATGGTTAATTCACAATCTTAATTGTGGTCTTTGGCGTCCCAGCCACAATGAGTAAGATGTATATCCAAGACTAAACATGCCCTTGAATGTACAAGGAGTCTCTAACGTTCCAGGAATTTCATAAAGATGAAATTGGCAAGTTGTATGCCTACCTAAATTAAATTCATATATAATTACGTCATCCCTCTTTATATAATGAATGTTAGAAATTGGATCCTAGCCTTAATATATTAATTGGGTAAATAGTTAAGGATTATTTAAATATCACTAACTAAAACCACTTGTCTTATAGATGTCTGGAATCAATAATGATCTTCCTCCTACTCCTGCTCCTACCGGAAACTCCGGTTTCACTCTCCTTCCTATTCTGGCAAAGGAAAAGCTTATAGGACCCAATTATCTTGATTGGATGTGTGCCCTAAGATTGACCTTACGCTATGAAAACAAGGAATACGTACTCGATGAACAAATCGTTGAAATCGATCAGAACACTGCCTCTCTCGAAGAAATTACTGCTTACAACAAGCATTGCACCGACTCTACCAAGGCATCTTGCATCATGGTGTCCACCATGTCCTCTGAACTTCAAAAGATGTTCGATGAGAGCTGGGCATATGAAATAAATGAGAAACTTCGCGAAATGTTCGCTAAGGGACAAAGGCAAGAGCGCTTGGAGGTTCTTAAAGCCCTGAAAAAGTGTCAACACAAGGATGGTGAGTCAGTATGTGCCCATGTGCAAAAGATGCAAAGGCTCATTGAAAGACTCGAGAAACTGGATGTGAAGTTTGACAAGAACTTGGCCATTGACATGGTCCTTGATTCACTTCCAGATTCTTATGATCCGTTCATTATGCAGTTTCATATGAATGATGGTGAGACCAATATGATGCAACTGCATAACCTTCTGCAAAGAGCTGAGCAAGGCATGAAGAAGTCTCATGTCTTATCAAGCTCAACTGTTGTTGCACAGGTAAATGCCATTCGGCCTGGAAAAGGGAAGAAACGAAAAGCCACTACTCAACCCGTTTGGAAAGGGAAAGCCCATGTTGGAGAGTCCAACAAAGGGTCAAAGAGAACGATTAATCGTGACATCCCGCCTTCCAAAGATCCGAAGCAGGCAACGTGTTTTCACTGTGGACAACCAGGGCATTGGAGGAGAAACTGCCCAAAATACCTTCAAGAGTTGAAAGAAAGCAAGGGCAAATCGTCTGCCACTATTTCAGGTATGTACTTAATCAAACACACTAATTTGAAATGTTCAAATTCCTGGGTCCTTGATACAGGATGTGGTGTTCACATCTGTTCTGTTTTACAGGGACTAAGTGAATGCAAGGAGTTGCAGCCAGGAAAGCTAAATCTCATCATGGGCAATGGGCGTTCTGCACCTGTTACGAAGATGGGGATTTTTGAGCTTGTCTTGGATAGTGGGTTTAGATTAGAGTTAGTAAATTGCTGTTATTCATCCGATATGTCTCGGAATATCATTTCATTTCACGCATTGTTTAAACAAGGATTCCGTTATTACTTTGATAATTTGAATGGAGATATTTTGGTTTTTAAAGATGACTTGTTTGTTTTTAAAGCTACTCCTTGTAATGGTGTTTATGAATCTGTTGTGTGTGATAATAACTTGAGTAATGTGCTAGCTATTGATTCTTCTAATGAGTTAGACCATACATCTTTGTGGCATTGTCGTCTTGGTCATATAAACAAGAAACGCATCGCCCAACTCCAAAAGGATGGAGTTTTGGAATCATTTGACTTAAAATCGTATGATGCATGTGAGTCTTGTTTTCTTGGCAAAATGACCAAGTCACCATTCACCGGTTCTTTACAAAGAGGTGAAGGGTTGTTAGACCTAATACATACAGATGTATGTGGTCCATTTAGATCCACCACAAAAGATGACAATCGCTACTACGTGACTTTTATCGACGACTATAGTAGATATGGTTATGTTTACTTGATTAAACATAAGTCGGATACTTTTGAAAAGTTCAAAGAGTTCAAGAACGAAGTAGAGAATCAATTGGGTAGAAAGATTAAAGTACTACACTCCGATAGGGGTGGTGAGTATCTTAGTCTTGAGTTCAATGAGTATCTTAAGGAATGTGGAATTGTTTCACAATTGTCGCCTCCTAGAACACCACAACTTAATGGTGTAGCCGAGAGACGCAATCGAACCTTGTTAGACATGGTTCGTTCCATGATGACTCGAGCTCCTCTTTTGACCTATTTCTGGGGATATGCCTTAGAGACAGCCGCCCACATCCTAAATCTTGTACTAACAAAGAAGGTTGAAAAGACACCTCATGAAATGTGGACTGGGAAGAAACCCTCACTCGCACATATCAAGGTTTGGGGTTGTGAGGTTTTCGTGAGACACGAGAGCCAAGATAAACTTGCCAACAAATCTGAGAAGTGTCTATTCATCGGTTACCCACAAAAGTCTTATGGTTATTTGTTTTACCGACCCACTGAAAATGTGGTGTTTGTAGCTCGAAGAGGAGTCTTTCGAGAAAGAGAACTTCTAGCTAAAGAAGTCAGTGGGAGTAACATTGATTTTGAAGAAATTCAAGAATCAAATGATGAAATACCTGACGTTGGCACTAGCACTCAACCTGAGGTAGAAATACCTGTTAAGCCAGTTGACAAGTCATTACCTCTTCGTAGATCCTCAAGAGTTAGCCACCCTCCTAAGTTCTATGGTCTTCATATTACTGCGGAAGGGGATACGTTAATAAGTGATAGAACACTTGTTAATTTGGATGAACCAGCTAACTATAAGGAAGCCATGGAAGGCCTTGAGGCTGCTAAATGGAAAGAGGCAATGGACAGCGAGATTCAATCCATGTATGATAACCAAGTTTGGAATTTGGTTGATCAAACACCAGGTCGTAAGACGGTCGGTTGTAAATGGATCTTCAAGAAGAAGATCGACATGGACGGGAATGTACACACGTTCAAGGCTAGGCTGGTGGCAAAGGGTTATACTCAAACCCAAGGGGTTGACTATGATGAAACTTTTTCACCGGTAGCCAAGATCAAGTCTATTAGGATAATGCTTGCCATAGCCGCCTTCTATGATTATGAAGTATGGCAAATGGATGTCAAAACCGCTTTCCTTAATGGGAAACTTTCAGAGGATGTGTATATGACACAACCGGAAGGTTTTGTAGACACCAAGCATCCCAATAGAGTGTGCAAGCTTGAAAAGTCTATTTATGGACTTAAACAAGCTTCTCGCAGCTGGAATCTTTGCTTCCATGAAAAGGTCAAAGCGTTTGGATTTTCTAGAAGTGAAGATGAGTCCTGCATATATGTCAAAGCTAGTGGGAGTATGATAACCTTCCTAGTCTTATATGTGGATGACATACTCCTTATAGGAAACGATATCCCAACCTTGAATGGTGTAAAAGCCTGGCTTGGGAAATGTTTCGCTATGAAGGATCTAGGAGAAGCAACGTACATACTGGGTACAAGGATTTATCGAGATAGAACAAAATGTCTAATAGGACTAAGCCAAAGTACATATGTGGATAAAGTATTGAAAAGGTTCAATATGGAAAATTCCAAGAAAGGGTCTTTACCCATTCATCAAGGCATAAAGCTTAGTAGATCTCAATGTCCCGTCACTCGTGATCAGGTGGACAAAATGAGTCGAGTCCCATATGCTTCGTCTATAGGATCGATCATGTATTCCATGACATGTACTCGCCCTGATGTCTCGTATGCTTTGAGTATGGTGAGTCGATATCAGGGTAATCCGGGCGAAAGTCATTGGATAGCAGTGAAGAATATTCTCAAGTATTTGAGAAATACGAGAGATATGTTCTTGGTGTTCGGTGGGAGTGAGGAACTTAGAATTAGTGGGTATACTGATGCCAGCTTCCAAACGGATGTGGATGACAGTTGTTCACAGTCCGGTTGGGTGTTTCTATTGAATGGAGGTGCAGTGACATGGAAGAGTTCCAAGCAACCTACTGTGGCGGAATCAACCTGTGAGTCTGAATACATTGCAGCTTCTGAAGCTGCTAAGGAAGCTACATGGTTGCAAAACTTTATTGGTGATCTGGAAGTCGTTCCAACTATCAGTGAACCCATAGAGATTTTTTGTGACAACACTGGTGCTGTCTCCCTTACGAAGGAACCAAAAGATCATGGAAAGACCAAGCACATCAAGAGGAAATTTCACTATGTACGACATAGAGTGGAGGATGGAGACATCTTAGTGAGTAGGATATCATCGGAAGAAAACCCGGCTGATCCTTTCACAAAGGCACTTAGCAAAACCAAACATGACCTGCATGCTAGGAGCATTGGCTTGAGACAAGATATTAGTTTTAGTAATTAAGTGATATTCGAAACATTGTAACAGTAATAAATTGTAATTGATTTGGTGATGAATAATAGAGATTATTTATGTGTTAGTGAACTGCCATCCGAATTATTTATTATTGTGTTTTTTTTGCATGTTTAACTTCCCGAGTATTAAGTCGATGTTTATAGAGATAAACATAGCATGAGAATGCGACTGAATATTCAAAACTCTACAGTCGGTCATACTCTTGGAAGTAAGTATTGATTTAAGACTGTCATGGAGTGTTAGTTGATGTCTATAGAGATAGACATAGTATAGAGATGCATGTAACCCTCATGAGTACTTAAATAGAGATTTAAGTATTAGAGAAACCCGCACTTAGAGATTACTTAATGGATTAAAATCACAAGTAATTCTAAGATGATAATATCTGTTATTCTTCAAATAGAGATGCATGAGTTTAAGTTTATGATTCAGTTATGCATTGGTACATCTAAACGCTACCGTAACTGGAAGTTATAAAAGATGTTGCCATGTATGATTTGAAGAATAGATTTGGACTATGTAGTCAAAGTTTATTCGTTCCTTTTTTCTATTAATGGAAAAGCGATATATGTGGGCCCCTCGGTGATTTAATGACGACATTATAGTGTTGGGTCCAGCCTGGACTAGATTGATGTGTTCAATTCAGTAGTCTAATAAAGTCCTCATAAATCGAAAACCGGGAAACAACCTTGAACTTGAGATTGATCCATGTCCATGACTCAGTTCATACGATATCTTGAAGAACGAAGGAATAAGCTGATCACTTATCTAGGGTTGTCTCTGAATCAGAGTTCGGCAGTTGCTAAGGAAGCACTTTCTGCTGATTGTTTGGTTAGTTTATAACTAATAGTAGTTAATGACTTGTCCAAGTGGGAGACTGTTGGAATGGATGTCCAAAGTCATAACTAATTACTCATGACTTTCCATTAATAGTAGGGTCCTTTTTGGGTTGCCCTCGATTGTCCAAGGGTTATTAGAATAATTAAGAGATAGAGATAAATAGTTTATTAATTATTATTTGATAATAATTAATTAGAAATTATTATGTAAATTTTATAGAATTAATTGGAATTAATTTAGAATTAATTCAGATTTAATTTAGAATTAATTAGAATTAATTCAGATTTAATTTAGAATTAATTAGAATTAATACAGAATTAATTGGAATTAATTTAGAATTAATTGGAATTAATTTAGAATTAATTGGAATTAATTTAGAATTAATTGGAATTAATTTAGAATTAATTGGAATTAATTTAGAATTAATTGGAATTAATTTAGAATTAATTTGTGCCAATTAAAAGTGCAAGTGAAAGGACTTTTCTCTAAATCCTAAAGCTACTTACCACTATAAATAGAGGTCCATGACTCCAAAATCAGGGGTACCAACTCAAGCATTTTTCCTTGAGTTTTCTCTTCTCTCTTTGCTCCATTCCTTGTGGGTACTCTTACTACACTTGGGTGGATATTCCAAAGTCTAATAATCTTGGACAAATTGGGTACAAACCATTAGAGGTAATCTCCTTTGGTTACTACTTTCCTAAGCAATTTGGAATCGAAGTGTTCGAGTTCTTCACGTGAATAAATCCAATTACGAGTTTGGATAAAAGGTTGGTGATCCTTTTTCTTTCTTGTTGTTAATATCATTCATTAAAGTTTTCCTTGTAGGGTTTTTGTTATAGTTTCCGCTGCATTGTTTATTTATAGTTTATATAAAACCCAACAGATCTGAGGTGTAGTTCGACAACATGGCTATGTGGCTTAACTTTGTGTTCCGCCACGTACAATGGAATCAGGTCTCTCCCGTCACCGGAAGGTATTATTTGTATTATTTTATTATCCATGTTTTCGGTGACGTTTTGCATATATGGATTTGTTTACCTAAGATTTATGGGTTGAGTATTATGCCCGCCCATGTTTGGGGTGTTTCAGGAAATAAAGTTTATTCTGTATTTTTATAAATTGGAAGTTTACTTACTATTCATGTTTTGGGTGAGTTTGGAGTTGAAGTTGTTTTACAAAGGAATGTCTATGTTGGGATACTTGTCTTTAAAGGTGTGTGTTATTGGAAAATGAGTCGTCTAATATTCAAAGTAAACCATTTTGAAAGATTATGATTTAAAATGCATTCTTTCATTTTAACAAAGATATTTGTTCATGTTGGAAACTCTTGGACTCATTAGGCGTTAGCCTAACCTTTTTATTTGTCGACATGTGCTTCAGGTTTGGTTGAGGATTGTTGCTAGTGACTTCGTGGTGAGATGAGTGATAGTCCTATGCACGAGAGGGAGTAGCTTGGTGAAGGCTTCCACACTTTTGGAAATAACAATTGTTGTGTTTTAGTAACACCCGACTTTGATTAGTCTTTATACAAGACTTGACCGATTAATTGTTGAAGTTTAATCTAGAATTCTAATTGAGGTGACTCAAGTGATGATTAGTAGAATAGCTTTTATCCTTATTTGATGTATATTTGAAAATTTTACATTAGTTGCTCTTTCCAAATCTGAGGGTGTTACATTTCCTCTATTTTTAGACGTTATATTGCCCAAATTTCGAATTTAATTTCACTCTAAATTTTAGGATGTTACAACATCAACATATTCCTTGTCGTCATCTAAAAGCCCAATAGCATAACATGCATCTCTAAAAGTAGGAAATATATCTCCATTTACTGTACGAATGTCTTCGAATGATTTAGGACCTTTGACTTTATTCAAAAGAAGTCTTAAATAATACGCTTGACCAAGAGCAGGAGAAAATAAATGAATTCTTCCAATTGAAAAGCCTTTTTTCCTTTGATCCCAACGTCGCTCTTCCAGTTTCCACACAAACTTTGTAGAGAATTCAACATAAGTAAGTTTTTGTGCTTCTTCGTAAAGTTCATTACACTTCATCCAAGCTAAGAACATTGAAGACGCCACAAAAGTTTTGTTTATGACATTTTCAATATCATCTTCAGCACCAAAAACGACTTGTTGTTGTCCAGGAAGATGGAAAGGAAGCCTCAAAACAGAAGGAGTCCTGTAATGAACATCATACCCAAATATATGTCAAGAAACTTCACATGCAGATACATATCTACAGTCATAATATTCCTTTATTTCATCAACGGAATTATTATTATCTTCTTCATTACTGCTTTCTACAACCGCAACAGTAGCTCTATCCGGACCCTTGTTGATTTATTTGAACAAATATTTTATAGAAGAAGCCTGATTGCACCACTCAACATTAATGTGTGCCTGATATCTTTTCAAAAGATATTTGTTATAAGCAACAACATTTCTGTTATCTAATTAACACTTAACTTTTCAACAAAACGTCCATCATTTCGTCTGCGATATAGAGGAAAACCATTACCATCAATGAAAATGTGTTCAGAAAACCTTTTTGGATAGTTTTTTGAACACTTTATGTCAGTCATGCAAGGACAGTTAATGTTTTCTTCACCACAAGGACCATGGATCTTGAACTCTTCACAAGTGAGTACAAATATGGATCTTCGTCTTTGTCTGGGATCTCAACTGAAATAATCAGATCAATTTGTTCAACAGTAGGTAGCTTGAAATCATAGTGCATATATAGACATATATGACTATGAGGCAATCCACACTTCTGAAACTCCATTGTATAAACAACTACACAAAAAGTGAAATTCGAAATTAATAAAGATAAACTATTAGTATTAACCTTTTGTTAAAATTATAATCATAAATGTAACATACCTGCCTGAACCTTACCGAATAATGTATTGTCTTTTCAGCTCTTTAATAAGTGCATCAAGCTTCATCTTAAATAACCGACAAAGGATATCAGGCATGTCTTCAGGATTTACCATGGTGTCTTTAAGAAACCTTTTAATTTCTAGCCATTTAGGGTTGCATGTCGCGATTCATACCACTTACAAAGTGATGTTGCATCCAAATAGTTTTGCATCATGTAGCGAGCACCACTGGTAAAAGAAGAAGGTAAGATTACACATTGTCCAATGTTGGAAACATTCGTCTCTCCTTGTTCTTGTACAATACGTAAATTCTCATAAGTTCCGTACCTTAGAACTTTTTGTTGCTTACATATGTAATGCAATCTCTCACTTTCAATCATCGTATAACCATCAACAATAAATTGTTGGAGAAGTCTTATTACATTGAGAATTAATGAGAAAATATTTACCCTATCTTGAAGTCTGAAGGCGAAGAACTCTCTCATTGTTACGGTTAGTCTTTTACTTTTGCTTAAAGACGTTATACCTCTATGAGGAATGTCAACTCTGTAACCCTCTTCTCCATATGGAAACAAAAATGGATACTGAAGAGGAAAGTAAGAAGGATGTAATTCACTTATCTGTTGTAGATAACCCATTTGATGTTTTACAAAAATATCGCTCTTTTCAATTGTATCACCAATATCTCCAACAATTAAAGTTGCAACCTCCGAAGTAGTTGGTAGGTTATATGTTCTTCCTTCCTTTTGGCGTCTTCCGATAATGTGTAACTTTAGCTCCACATTAGGATTGGATTGAAAACAGTTTCTTGTCATCCTATAACACTTAACCAAAACATTTTGGGAATCTAACATGTTCTTCAAATATTGTATAATCTCAACATCAAGGGACTCAGAATTTGATGTAGACCCTTCTTTTTGTTCATTGATTACATAATAAAAAAATATATAGAAAAAAGTAAACATTAGTGAAAGATTAATTTAATATGAATTGACGGGAAACATAACAATTTGACCTTGAAAATATCATTACATAACTATCTGTTGATAACTGATATTATGTAGTTCAACTGAAAATAGAGGAAATAATATAATCATGATTAAGAAAGTATAAACAATTAAATATACCATACTAAAAAATTTGCATATTTATATTTTTGAAAAAGGTTTGAACTCATATTTAAATAGCAATTTGGTGCAAACCCCAGCGGTGTAAATATATATTGTAAATTAAATGAGCAGGAAAGTTCACCAACTAAACCAAACAGTAAGCAAAATTCACCAATTAATCCTAATTAGCTTATTAACGTAAAAATTGATATGAAATTGCAAAAAAAAATCACGACAATTCAGTGATTATTTGTATCAAATACCATACTAATTTCAACAAAAGAAGGAGTATTATGCTTTTATTGATTAGTGTAAACCATGGATTAAACAAAACACAAATTAAACGAGAAAGAAAGAATCGATTTTAATCAACCACAAATAAGAAAGAAACGATTTTAATCAACCACAAATCGAAAAAAATCGATTTTATTCAACCACAAATCAGAAAGAAATCGATAAAAAAAACCCAGTCAGATCGAACAAAAAAAGGAACGTTTAAATGCATATGGAAACGAATCGAGAGGTGAAAATTATTATACATTACAACAGATAACAACTCCTTTCAGTTTATGAATCACGTCTAAGTTTTTGTAGAACATATAACGATAATGGGTTGAACCTGTATTCTTGTATTTATAGACGATAACACGATGTAATTTTTTTTAAGTTAGAAATGAAACTATATCATTAATTAGTCAAAATGAAGTTAACCCTATAATAAAATTGAATTTAAAAATGAAACTATATCAATAATTTGAATTTAAACTTAGAAGTAAATCCCCTTTTTTTGGGATTACTATACACGATAGAATTTTTTTGGAATTTATTGTAAGTATAGAAATGTCTAAAGATAATTGTAAAAGTATAACTCTTGAGGTGGACATACCATATCTAATTCTTAATTTATAATTATTATCTCTCTCTCTCTCTCTCTCTCTCTCTATATATATATATATATATATATATATATTATAAGTTAATCTAGATAAAATGGAAACATTTATAAATTTATAATAAACATTTATTTTCCAAAAATAAAAATATAAACTATGACGTTGGATATGTTATTTCGCTTAAAATAACTTTATAAAATATATTTTTTAAAACGAAAAGAGAATATATGTGGTTGAATATGACGATTAATTGATTATATGTCAAAGTTTTTAAGTAACTATATGTAAAGATTTGCTAGAAGACAATCATAAGAAAATAAAATACAAAATCTTGTGAGTTTTTAAGTTTTGAATCGATAAGGTCGGTATTTAATTATCGTCAAATTAGCAAAAATACATAAAAACGCTTGATATGAAATTTGATAGAATTGTAATTCGTCGAAGGAATTCGACTTTGAAGTAAAAATTGAAATGAAATTGCAAAAAGAAAATCACGACAATTTAATGATTATTTGTATCAAATCCCATACTAATTTCAACAAATCACATACTAATCACGACACATTAATCGTATATATTTATGATATTTAATAATATAATTAAATTAAAAAATATTCAATATTAGGCTCATTTCGAAGGTATTGACGAAGCGATTACAATGGTATAATTTGTAAAAAATTAAAATGTTTTTAATGCATTTGAGTTCATATACATTATTTATGTTTATATGATAAAAGTCTAAAATAAAAAATAAAAAAGTAAGGGATTAATAGTAAACTACATACCTAATTATAAGAGTAGTAAATATAACGTATAAATTAAAAAAATTGAGTTAAAGAGAGATTTAAGGAGGAGTGAATGTGGGTGTGCAGTGTGCTAATTGAACTTATAATGTAAATTGCATCCAGATACATGTTTAGGTGGGAAAATACTGAATTCGACTCACCAGAAGATGACACGTGACATGCTAGTTACTTATTTATTATATATACAATTATCTTTTAAACTTTAAATATAATTATATATATATATATATATATATATATATATATATAATTACAGATAACACCACGTAATTAACATAATTACGTTTTCACCCTGTAATTATCATAATTACAGTTTAACACATATTTTCATAATTATTCTTCAAAAATAATTATATTTAATCCGGGTTTCTAAAGATGGAAACAAACGTATTCTTTGTGTGCGACCCTATAGGTTTACATATTTTTCAGCAGTATCGTTGTGTAACATGTGTCGTGGACATATAATAACTTACATGAACTATTCCTCTGTAACACCCTCAAATTTGGAAAGAGCGACTAATTAAAAACTTTCAAAAATAACTTAAAGGATAATAAAATCTCTTACTAATAGCCCATAATTGAAATACATTTCTAAATTGAACCACCAACAAATAAATAAAGTCTTACATAAAGACCAACTAAAGTCGAGTGTTACTATAACTCAATACCAATCGCTATCTCCAATATAAGTGCGGAAGACTTCAACAAGCTAATCACCTCTTCGAGCACACAACTAGCACTCATCGCTTCTCGCTGTCGCTAGAACTAATCCCAGAATGAAACCTGATGCACATGCCGACAAATAAAAAGGGTTAGGCTAACGCCTAGTGAGTTCAAGAGTTTAACATCATGATTATAAAAAAAAAACGTAAATTAAAGTATTGTAACTTATAATCATGATCCTTTGAAATGATTTACTTAACAAAATAAGAGAACAACTCATTTACTAATGATATGCATTTTATAAATAGATACCTCAATGCCAAAACATTCTTTCATGAAATAATGAAATCCAACACTTATTCAAAACGAGAATTATGGTAGTGCTCGAGTAATGAAATTCGAGTAAGCTTTATAAAATAAACGACCAAAATATGAGTAAACTCAAGTTTCTAAGATTATAGCATAAGAGAGATAACTCAAACTCAAAACGTGGATATAAATTGACTCCCAATTTATGATAATGTAAACAATACTTCATATCCCAAAACACCCCAAAACACGGGTAGGGATTAATACTCAACCCATAAAATGTGAAATGAACTATGTATGCAAAATGTCACCGAAAACAAATATATAAAAGACTCGGCCCAAAGACAACACCTTTCGGTGACGGGGGAAAACCCGATTCCGCATAATGTGACGTGCACAAAGTAAGCCACACGTTACGTTAAATTGGTATAAGTATCGGGCTCAACATCTTTCAGAATACACCCATAGATACTAGCACGGAGGACTTACACCATACCAAAGAGGCCTAGCCGCGCCTCAATGGGGAAAACAAGCGTTCCACCATTGGACAAATAATAAGAGTATCGAGCTCAACATCTTTCAAAACCGGACAAGTGTCCCCAAGACCCAACAAAATCCAAACTAAGCCATAAGCTCAACAATTCCAAAGACCCAACGTTGAAAATCATAAAATGAAATCAAACGTAAATGACCCGAAATAATGCAACTCATGTTTCAACACACACAAATAACTCCAACATGATTTAGATTTGGACAAAACATTTTCCAAGTGGGTTTATACCATTTATCCTTTCAAATCATCCCATGACACCCAATAGAATGCATTTATACTCAAAATTATACTCCATGAAATAAATCATTTAAATACCCAAAATATATGATTATTTATCAAAATGCACAAAATCCCAAATGTGGGCATTTTATAAGTTTATAAGGTTGAATACTTCCAAATAACCAAAACTTATCAGATGATTAGCAATTAAGAATTCCATAAAAACATGTAAACACTTTAAAATAGACATTTTGGCATGTACACCGTTTTCACAAATCAACTTGAACTCACCTTGCTAGATTTACGCTAAATCTAGATTTTACCCACTTAGAGTTTCCTTGAAGAAACTTGAATCTTCAAGCCAAATCTTCCAAAACCTAGATCCACAAGGTCCCAACCATAAATATACATATTTCACCATAAAAATTGTTCCCCAAACACTTAACATCAAAATCTCTATTTTGGGCAAAACCCTAATTTTGACCCAAAACTCCCAAAATTATCCAAACTGAAATTTAGAGAAATCAAACACTAGGAAACCATCAATGGAGCATTTATAACTTATTTCATGGTTTAGAAATGGAAGGGATACACTTACCACTTAGGTTTTGATGAAAACCTAGAAAACCCCAAATTTCTTGAAGGTGGAGGTGATGATGATGAACTCTTGATCCTTGCTTCCACACCACCACCAAATACTTTTGTATCTTCCCAAAACTAACAATCTAACCTTGAAAAGCTCTCAAATACGAATCCATAGCAAAAAGAATCACCAAAATCGGAGTTGTGATGAAGAAGATATGAAGAAATGAAGTTCTAGGGCTGAAAAATCGGGTTTTAAGCTCGACCAGGGGGTTTCGCGACCTTAAGTCGCGGCATAAGTCGCCCGTTCCCCTGGTTTTCTCCTCGCTATTGTTTCGGCCATAACTTCTTCGTTATAACTCCGCTTTTGCTCCGGAAAGAACCGTTGGACTCGTAATTGAATCATTCATCCAATAAGACTATAAAATCAAGGATTCAAGTCCAAAATCATATATTTTATTTTTCCCTTTAAAGCTACTGATTTCTGTATTAACTTGAAATGATGCCTTTCGAAATTCAGGGTGTTACATCCTCATGGGTCAGAAATAATTAAAACATAAAACCCAACAAATCTCCCCATTATGCCTATGAGGAAGACTTCAAATTGCCCAACAATAGTGACTCGATACAAGTTCCTTAGAAGTTAATTGAATAAGTCGTTTTCTGTATAAACTCCCCTGGTAATTCTATATAGTCCAGATTTATGGCTAGGTTTTGAATTTATGATTGGAACACCAAACATCCTTGTGTTAATTACAAAAAAATAAAAAACATATTTTGAACGTGATGATCGATGTTTATATAATATTCATCACCCAACTGTATATATCCCATTCTCGATCTTTTCTTCTAGACATGTTGAAAGAATAATCCTTGCTACAATGTAAAACAGTAAACACTTGAATCAAATATATCATATTTAAAATGCCCACAAATTCTAACTTCTACTTTTATTAGAAAAGTAAACAACTTGATGCCTTTGTGTGGAACCTATCCACCCATACCTGAATTCTGAAAGAAAAAAAAAAAGCAAACAATAACCTCTTTAAAAGTTATAATTAAAAACAAAACAGTTGGATAAAACCTCTTTTGTGAATTTCAAGAATATGTATGTATGTAACACCACCAAATGTCAACGTCAAGCTTTCATATATATATATACACACACACACACACACACACACACACATATATATATATATATATATTAATAAATTTGATGGTTATTATAGGCACATTAGACACCGTACTTTAATGAAGTGCAAGACATTTCAACATCCATTTTTTAAAACTCACCGCTCATAAGCTCTTGTAGAAAAGTTTTAGGAATATATTTAGAGAACAACATTCTTTATCAGCTGTACTACAGATTTATATAAGATCCATAACCAAAAATAACCTTTTTCTATATATTTTACGACATGCATGGATGTCGTTGATTTGATACCAATCTTCATTTGCTTCTACTCAGAACCTGATTCTTTCCTCCAATCTCTTAAACACCTTAATTAACCCCACCTCACTCACTCTCTCTCTATATATATATATACATTCTCTCTACTTCCCACATTATAATTCATATTCATTCTTTCAACGATTCATGGCTACCCAACAAGGACCTCCATCCCGTCCGTGGTTCCGATTAGCCACCATGGTCGCTCGTCCACCCGCCCCTGCACCACCAAAACAACAACCTAATCAACCACCAAGGCCAACATTTATTCGACCAGCATTCGCTCAAACATCTCAACCCCCACCTCCTCCACAACCACCTACTAACGTCATACCATCACCCACTACACTTCCAAAGGAGTCGCCCCCCATGCCTCCTTCCCCAAACCGTCACACCCCGCCACCTCCAGCATCACGTTCCACACCACCACCTTTGACGGCTACTATGGCCCGATTGGTCACCAATCGTGCCGCCACTCCTCCAACATCTTCCCCTCCAAAAACTGTCAAACCACTAGAAAAAAACTCACCTCCATCTCCTAACATCAAGCCTCTTTCTCACCCTCCATCTCCATTGGCTCTCCCTTCGCCACAACTGAAGTCGTATGACACGCCAGAATATGATAAGAAGAGCGTGCTTGTACAAGAAACAAAAGAAAAACCTAAAGGTTCGAACAATGGCAGACACATGGATACTCATAACCCAATAAGTGTCGCAACCAAAACACCAGAAGCTTCTAAGAAGCACCTGGATTCTGAGGATATTGGGATGAGGATTATAACAATTGCAGGTGAAAACAAAGGAGCTATCATGGACTTGACCCCCAACAAGACTCATAATAATTTTGGAAACAACCCACATAGACTCCACACAAAAAACGACAATCTTACCGCTTCAAGTGATGGTGAAACTAATTCAGACGGCAAGTCAAAAGCGAAGAACAAGAAATCAAAGTCACCACTCACGAGTACTGCAATCATGAATAGTAACGTACAAGATGTAAACAATTCGATTATGTACAATTGTTCCACAACTCATCATGACCCTGGTATCCATCTCTCCCTCTCAAGAAAGCCCAATGGTGGTCGTGGCTTTTTTCACAAGGATGATCACATAAACTAGTTAGAGACCACTTAATTAGTTATTGTGTTTCTTTATGTAGCTAGCTAGCTAGCTAGGTATTAATTAGTGCGAGAGTGAATAATTTGACTAGTTTATGTCCTACTTATTAGATTATGGAAAAAGACATGGATTCTGATGACTAATAAGAAGTTCCATGCATGTACTCTATGTGAGCAATTTGCAAGATGAATAATAAGCAATGTTTCATTTTCAAATGTTTTGTGGTTGTAAAAACTCTATAATACATCCTTGGATGCTAGTTGAGATGATGTTGATAAGGTAGTTGAACAAATGGGTTGTCGTACGTAACCAATTAATTGTGTTTGATGTTATTATAAACAATAATTTTCATCCTTTTGGTTCAAATGCAAACGTTATATATTCTCAAAAGGGTGGTGATATACATTGTTGGTACAATTAAATGATGTCTAAATTTGTATGTATATTGAAATACAAAAGAGAGTTAATGGAGGAAAATCAACTTAAAAAGATAATATATAATTTAATATGTATAGTAGTAAGAAGTAGGCTCACTAGCTCTATATCTGTATCTAACTTGAGTTGGGGCTATTTGGTGAACTCAAACACCTTAAGAACAACATCCCACCCGGGTGGGATCTGCCATATGAAAAGGAGAACAATATTCAACGCAATATGAAGGTTTCTGGCTGTTTCACTTCCTTTCTGCATAGGGGGTATTGTTATTGCTGCTCCAAGGCCAATGCTCTCCCCTCCAGTATCCCAAATTCACCACCAGCAAGTGTTGTTGTTTTAAATTTATACCGCAAGCGTACGGGTTTTGTAGCATACGAGCCGATCACAGGGAGGTGACGGTCTAAACACTAACACTTAATAATCATGTCTAGCTATGTGAATCAGATAATTGAATTGATTGTTAAACTAAGTAGACATAAAATTAAACGAGATTAAGGGAAGGAAAAATAAAAAGAGGAAATTAAAAGTAGACTAAGAAAAATAAAAGACAACTATTACTAAAAGGCACTAGGTAACATTAACCTAGGATTTTGGTAATGGTGTGAATTTGTTTTGCAAAACTACTTTAACCCTCTCTCGAGGTGGAAAAACTTTTCTAAACCAAGACACATACTTGCTTTCGCAATATATGTACATCGGAAAGAAACATTAAGATTTAAAACAAATGATTTTTCCCAATCAACGTCCCTAACTATTCGCATGTTAGAGCCGTTGTCATTGACCAATTCAATCCAAGTAAAAGACTAAACTTTCGTTTACATCAAAAACTAATTAAGTTGACTAAATGTTTTGTTAAAAACCAATTAAATTAACTCTAACTTTCATTAGAATCAAAATGGATTAAAACCCAACATTCGTGTTAAGAACAATTGGTCAATACCAAAGCAACCTATTACCCAATAAAACGATCACTAAATTAAGACCAATAAATAAGTAATTTAATTAAACTCTAACAATTAACACAATAGATTAACACAATAGCTACATAAGATGCAACCTATTAACAATTAACATTAACCAAAACTAGGAATAAACAATAAACCACTAAGCAAACATGTGCAGGAAATTAATTTAATCTAACCTAATGGGTGCAGAAAATTATAGAAATGCAGTAAATTAGGATAGAGAGCAAGAGATGAATCAAATGTAGAAAATTAGGATAGAGAATAAGGAATAGAGATACAAAAGGAGAAAGATAATGAAATAAACATAGGGGAGATGTAGAAAAACTAAAACTTGATGCAAATAATCAAGAGTAAAGAAGGATTGATGAAATAATTTCAAGAACGATTAGATAAATAACAATATTCAAACAAAAACAAGAAATCGACTAAGTATATTAAGGAGAATAGGAAAGAAGATACTAGATGTATGAAAAACCGATAGTGAATCGGATCCCAATGGCCTAGGCTTGTATTGCAATCCTCTTCCCCAAGTCTTGGAGATCAATCAAGAACTTCCTAAGCAACAAAACTTCAAGTCGATTTCTTCTCTCCCTATGAAAATTCAAACGTATCCCCCAAAAAAACAAACCTAAATGGTCTGAAAAAGTTCAAGCCAAGAAGCCCAAGGAAAAAGAAATAAAAGCCCAACAAGAATAACAAGCCCAACAACTTTCACGACCGTGAAGGTGCAGCAGAAAATTAAGAGCGTTTCAGGAGCAGTGCTTCGCGACCCCGAAGAAATCTTCGCGCCCGCAAAACCGTGGCAGAAACTCTAAATCTTGAATCAAATATCTTTCTTCGCGTCCGCGAAGCATGGAGAACTACAATTCTCTTCCGACTTCATCTCTTTGCTCTCGATCGTCTTTTTCTTCTCTTCATTCTCGGCTTCATCTCCCACGTACACTTGATTATCCTCTTCTATTTTCACCTTGAGCATGCCTTCACCCATCTCACATTTAGAACGCACAATCTGTACAAAACATATACCAACAGCATAAAAACTATCTCCAAAAGTCGCGGGGTCGACAAAGCCCACGGTACCTCAGCAGCGACATGCCCGACGACAATGCCAGGGTCACTGTCGCAGGGGCATTCTCGCGGGACTGGTTCCACGAGCAATGGGAAGCGGGCAAATATGCCCCACGACTATGCCAAGGGCATAGTCGTCGTGTCAATGTCACCGACGGGTCCAGTGTTTGCATTAAATCCCTTGTTTTCCCCCATTTCTCATTCACCATTTCACCCTTTTCTCTCTAGGACCGACCCTCAAACCCTAAATTCGGTTTTATGCATTCAAGGAACCAAATCTAGAGTTTTTCAAGTGATTCTTCATCATCTATGTAACACCCCGATTTTCGAAAGGTATCATATCGAGTTAATACCGAAACCAATATATTAGGGAAAAATAAGATAAAAGATTTTGGACTTGGATCCTAGATTTTATAGTCTAGATAGATGAAGGATTCAATTACGAGTCCAACGGTTCTTTCCAGAGCAAAATCGGAGTTATAACGAAGAAGTTATGGCCAAAACAGTATCGAGAAGAAAACCAGGGGAAGCGGGCGACTTATGCGGCGACCCAAGGTCGCGAGACAAGTCGCGAAACCCCTTGGACGAGCTTAAAACCGATTTTCAGCACCCAAACTTCATTTCTTCATATCTCCTTCATCCTAACTCCGATTTGGGTGATTCAAATTGCTACGGTTTCGTTTTTGAGAGATCTTCAAGGATCTAGCAAGATATTGGAAGTCTATTGGAGTATACAAGAGTATTTCGTGGTGGTAATCTCCTCATCCCTCCCTCTTCATCTTCTTCCCCAAAGTTTTCTAGGGTTTCATCCACCCTTTGTGCTTCCTTTCATAGATTGGAGGTTTGTAATCATTTTGGTGAACTAGAGGTGTTTTGGTTGATGGATTCAAGCTTGGGTTAAGGTAATCTTCTATTCTCTTCAGTTTTGGAAGTTAGGGTTTCGATATCAGTTAAGGTATTCATGTATAGAGTTTGGGGAAATGTCTCTTTGTGGTTGATTATGAGTATTTATGGTTGGATCTTTATGGATTTAGGTTATTGGAAGTTTTTGGCTTGAGGATCCATGTGTTCTTCAAAAGAGCTCGTTGGGTGAAACCTAGATTTAGCCTAAATCTAGCAAGGTGAGTTCAAGTTGATTTGTGAAAACGGTGTACATGCCAAAATGTGTATTTTAAAGTGTTTTACATGAAATGGTTAACCGCTGATAAGTTTTGAGTATTTAGAAGTAAAATATGTTTTACTTAGTTATTTGTCAAAGTGTGAGTATTTTGATAAGTTTTCATATTTGGTAAACTTGGGTTGTGTTAACCTCTTAAAATGCTTCTATTGGGTTTTGAACGTTTCCAACAACTAAATAACATGAATTACGTATTCTTGGTGATTTTGTACAAGTAAGGTCTATTTTATGAGTTATACGTCTTTGACGATTTTGTACAAATGAAGTCTAATTCATGTTATATGCATTTGGTGTATTTGCATTCATAAACACTTTGGAAATCTTGAGTCCCATCTCGTATGGAGTTTTGGGTAAATCTAGTCTTTGAAGTACGTGTCTTCATAAACGTTATTTAAAGATATTTCACTATTTTGGAGACCAGTAATTATTGGTCAAACGGATTTTGAGCTCTTTAGTTCGGTATTGGCTTAAACGAGTCGTGTGGACATTTGTCCGGATTTTTAACCATCGTGGGTTTTGGATATGATGACACTTAATTTGTGGCATTGGTGAGTTACATGTTTTGGGAGCTTTGGTCTTTCAATTGGAGTCATGTAACGTTAGACAGTGTGTAATGGATCCATAGGCACGTGAGTCAGTCTGTTTTGGATGGTCAATTGGGTATTGCGGGGTTGAACTTCGGTACCCATGTTTTATGACCGGAAACTTTACAAGTGATCGCTAGGAGGGTTGAGTCTGTGGTGCTATCGGGGAGTGAGCGTTAGGACCTCCGACGCTTGAAGTAATGCCTGGGAGGTAGTCTTTAAGTATGTCGGGCCTTCGGGATGGAGTTCTTCGGAATGATCCATCAAGGTCAACTGACTTGGGGTGACACTTGGTAAAGAAGTCGTAGGGACACTTGGGCTGAGATGTCGTGAGATGTCATGCGATTAACGTTGAACGGGTGGTATACTTTTGTGTTTCCTCCACTCTCAACGGATGCGGGTCTTCCCCGTTGTCGGCTTTCAGTATTTCAATAAGAGGACGTCTTATTTTATTGTCATTGTTTCCTTGCGGTCGTGTGAGTTTTGGACCTAGTGTCCATGTTTTTCGGACGTACGGTATATGTGGTTTTGATAACGAATCATGGGTCGAGCAGTATGTCCTGCCCGCGTTTTGGGTATTTTGGGTTATGAATTGTCATTCATGTTTTACCAATTAAGTGTCGAACTATGATCCCGTTTGGGTGAGTTATGCGTTGCACCATTTTATAAGAAACGTGTGTTTTGGGAGCATTGTCTTTAAAAGTGCATATTATGGGAAATTGTGTCGTTTCTATTTTGATGTATAATATTTCAAAAGACCTTGCTTTAAACTGCATTCTTTCCTTTAAAGATATATGCATTCATGTTAAAACTCTTGAGCTCACTAGGCGTTAAGCCTAACCCTTTTTATTTGTCGGCATGTGCATCAGGTTTTAAGGGTGGGAGTCGGTTATAGCAGTCCTATGAAGAGTAGAGCGTTAGCTAGATCCGAAAGTAAGTATTCGGTGAAGTCTTCCGCTTTATGGAGATAGTGACTATGCATGGGTATTAGTAGCACCCGTCCTTTCTAGTTCGTATGTATAAGATAGTATATGGGCATTGTAGTTGAATTTAAATTCGTTGTTGTAGATGATTCATTTATGGATGTAATTATAATTTTTTTTTAAATAAGTTACTATTTCCAGATTTGAGGGTGTTACAATCTAGCAAGGTTTGGAAGCTAGAGGTAACGTATCTTCATCTTCTTCATCATCTTCACCAATTTTCTAGGGTTTTCGCCTAACCCTTCTCGTCATTTTGAATTTTGGGAATCTATGGCTCATTTTTTGGTGACCTAGAGGTATCTTGATTGGTGGATTCACGTTATGATTAAGGTAATCCTCTATTTTCTTCGATTATGGAAGTTAGGGTTTCGGTATAAGTTGAGATCTTCATGTTTAATGTTTATGGAACAATTCCTTGTGGTTGGATATGAATATTTATGTTTGGAACTTGTGGATCTAGGTTTTTGGAAGTTTTGCTTATGGATTCAAGTTTCTCCGAGGAAGCTCAAGTTGGGGTAAAATCTAGATTTAACCTAAATCTAGCAAGGTGAGTTCAAGTTGATTTGTGAAAATGGTGTACATGCCAAAATGTCAAATGTTAAATGTTTATATGTTTTACATGAAATTATCAACTGTTGAGTTACTTGATGTGTTTGGATTATTTGAAATGTTTAACTTTATAAACTTTGTAAAACATCCACAGTGGGGATTTTGGGCATTTTGACAAATAAATCACAAGTATTTGTGTTTTAACGAGTTATTTTGTGGAAGTAGATATTTTGAGTATAAATGTACATTTAGTGTGTGTTTTGGAGAAATGATTGATTTTATGTTATGGGACGTTTTTGAAAGAACAAATGGTATAGACGCATTTGGAAAATGATTTGTCTCAATCTAAATTGTGTAGAGTTATTCATGTATTTTGAAGCATGTGTTTGCATAAACGTTGGTCGATTGCGTTTTATTTCGTTTTGTGGATTTTAGCATATGGTCATTCGATTGGTTGACCTTATGGCTCGGTTGTCGTCTTTGTCGGGTCTTGGGGACATTTGTCCGGTTTTAAGAACTTAAGTGGAGCTTTGGGGATGAGTTACATTTATCGCACTTTATGTTGGAGAATACATGTTTTGAGTGTGTGTGTCATTCATTTGGAGTCATGTATTTGAGACTGTAATGCTTTGGATCCATAGGCATGTAAGTTAGTTATAATTAAGAGTGAGGAGTATTGACATTCTCACCTTGGGAATTATGCCGTGTTGGCATTATTGTTGTCCCGATCGTTTTGCAGAAAGGAACATTTATGGGTTGTACTTTGGGACCATGGGTTTTGTAATTTGATGTTCTAATTCTTGTGCACAAGGGTTAGACATCATGAGTTATCAAGTAAGGAGTTGTGTCTCCTATCTTAAATGCTAGGGAGTAGGCACTAGGGGTCGAATTGGTACCCTAAGGAAGAAACTTCACTAGAGACCGAACAGGCAATAAGATCGTGTATCCTTGAGGTGCAGCTCTGCAGAACAGGCAATGGGGGATACGGTGTTTTTGGGACTTGAAATAAAGTCTGACTGGAGATGTAGCTCGGCAGAGCATGCAATACAGTCATGATCTGAGGTGTAGTCCGACAACATGGCTATGTGGCTTAACTTTGTGTTCCGCCACGTACAATGGAATCAGGTCTCTCCCGTCACCGGAAGGTATTATTTATATTATTTTATTATCCATGTTTTCGGTGACGTTTTGCATATATGGATTTGTTTACCCAAGAATTATGGGTTGAGTATTATGCCCGCCCATGTTTGGGGTGTTTCAGGAAATAAAGTTTATTCTGTATTTTTATAAATTGGGAGTTTACTTACTATTCATGTTTTGGGTGAGTTTGAAGTTGAAGTTGTTTTACAAAGGAATGTCTATGTTGAGATACTTGTCTTTAAAGGTGTGTGTTATTGGAAAATGAGTCGTCTAATATTCAAAGTAAACCATTTTGAAAGATTATGATTTAAAATGCATTCTTTCATTTTTAACAAAGATATTTGTTCATGTTGGAAACTCTTGGACTCATTAGGCGTTAGCCTAACCTTTTTATTTGTCGACATGTGCTTCAGGTTTGGTTGAGGATTGTTGCTAGTGACTTCGTGGTGAGATGAGTGATAGTCCTATGCACGAGAGGGAGTAGCTTGGTGAAGGCTTCCGCACTTTTGGAAATAACAACTGTTGTTGGGTTTTAGTAACACCTGACTTTGATTAGTCTTTATACAAGACTTGACCGATTAATTGTTGAAGTTTAATCTAGAATTCTAATTGAGGTGACTCAAGTGATGATTAGTTGAATAGCTTTTATCCTTATTTGATGTATATTTGAAAATTTTACATTAGTTGCTCTTTCCAAATCTGAGGGTGTTACATTTCCTCTATTTTTAGATGTTATATTGCCCAAATTTCGATTTTTATTTCACTCTAAATTTTAGAATGTTACAACATCAACATATTCCTTGTCGTCATCTAAAAGCCCAATAGCATAACATGCATCTCTAAAAGTAGGAAATATATCTCCATTTACTGTACGAATGTCTTCGAATGATTTAGGACCTTTGACTTTATTCAAAGAAAGTCTTAAATAATACGCTTGACCAAGAGAAGAAGAAAATAAATGAATTCTACCAATTGAAAAGCCTTTTTTTCCTTTGATCCCAACGTCACTCTTCCAGTTTTCACACAAACTTTGTAGAGAATTCAACATAAGTAAGTTTTCGTGCTTCTTCGTAAAGTTCATTACACTTCATCCAAGCTAAGAACATTGAAGACACCACAGAAGTTTTGTTTATGACATTTTCAATATCATCTTCAGCACCAAAAACGACTTGTTGTTGTCTAGGAAGATGGAAATGAAGCCTCAAAACAGAAGGAGTCCTGTAATGAACATCATACCCAAATATATGTCAAAAAGCTTCACATGCTGATACATATCTACAGTCATAATATTCCTTTATTTCATGAACGGAATTATTATTATCTTCTTCATTACTGCTTTCTACAACCGCAACAGTAGCTCTATCCAGACCCTTGTTGAAATATTTGAACAAATATTTTATAGAAGAAGTCTGATTGCACCACTCAACATTAATGTGTGCCTGATATCTTTTCAAAAGATATTAGTTATAAGCAACAACATTTCTATTATCTAATTAACACTTAACTTTTCAACAAAACGTCCATCATTTCGTCTGCGATATAGAGGAAAACCATTACCATTAATGAAAATGTGTTCAGAAAACCTTTTTGGATAGTTTTTTGAACACTTTATGTCAGTCATGCAGGGACAGTTAATGTTTTCTTCACCACAAGGACCATGGATCATGAACTCTTCACAAGTGAGTACAAATATGGATCTTTGTCTTTGTCTGGGATCTCAACTGAAATAATCAGATCAATTTGTTCAACAGTAGGTAGCTTGAAATCAGAGTGCATATATAGACATATATGACTATGAGGCAATCCACACTTCTGAAACTCCATTGTATAAACAACTACACAAAAAGTGAAATTCGAAATTAATAAAGATAAACTATTAGTATTAACCTTTTGTTAAAATTATAATCATAAATGTAACATACCTGCCTGAACCTTACCGAATAATGCATTGTCTTTCAGCTCTTTAATAAGTGCATCAAGCTTCATCTTAAATAACCGACAAAGGATATCAGGCCTATCTTCAGGATTTACCATGGTGTCTTTAAGAAACCTTTTAATTTCTGGCTATTTAGGGTTACATGTCGCGATTATGAAAAAAGCTAGATATTCATACCACTTACAAAGTGACATTGCATCCAAATAGTTTTGCATCATGTAGCGAGCACCACTGGTAAAAGAAGAAGGTAAGATTACACATTGTCCAATGTTGGAAACATTCGTCTCTCCTTGTTCTTGTACAATACGTAAATTCTCATAAGTTCCGCACCTTAGAACTTTTTGTTGCTTACATATGTAATGCAATCTCTCACTTTCAATCATCGTATAACCATCAACAATAAATTGTTGGAGAAGTCTTATTACATTGAGAATTAATGAGAAAATATTTACCCTATCTTGAAGTCTGAAGGCGAAGAACTCTCTCATTGTTACGGTTGGTCTTTTACTTTTGCTTAAAGACGTTATACCTCTATGAGGAATGTCAACTCTGTAACCATCTTCTCCATATGGAAACAAAAGTGGATACTGAAGAGGAAAGTAAGAAGGATGTAATTCACTTATCTGTTGTAGATAACACATTTGATGTTTTACAATAATATCACTCTTTTCAATTGTATCACCAATATCTCCAACAATTAAAGCTGCAACCTCCGAAGTACTTGGTAGGTTATATGTTCTTCCATCCTTTTGGCGTCTTCCGATAATGCGTAACTTTAGCTCCACATTAGGATTGGATTGAAAACAATTTCTTGCCATCCTATAACACTTAACCAAAACATTTTGGGAATCTAACATGTTCTTCAAATATTGTATAATCTCAACATCAAGGGACTCAGAATTTGATGTTGACCCTTCTTTTTGTTCATTGATTACATAATAAAAAATATATAGAAAAAAGTAAACATTAGAGAAAGATTAATTTAAAATGAATTGACGAGAAACATAACAATTTGACCTTGAAAATATCATTACATAACTATCTATTGATAACTGATATTATGTAGTTCAACTGAAAATAGAGGAAATAATATAATCATGATTAAGAAAGTATAAATAATTAAATATACCATACTAAAAAATTTGCATATCTATATTTTTGAAAAAGGTTCGAACTCATATTTAAATAGCAATTTGGTGCAAACCCCAGCGGTGTAAATATATATTGTAAATTAAATGAGCAGGAAAGTTCACCAACTAAACCAAACAGTAAGCAAAATTCATCAATTAATCCTAATTAGCTTATTAACGTAAAAATTGTTATTAAATTGCAAAAAAAAATCACGACAATTCAGTGATTATTTGTATCAAATCTCATACTAATTTCAACAAAAGGAGGAGTATTATGCTTTTATTGATTAGTGTAAACCATAGATTAAACAAAACACAAATTAAACGAGAAGGAACGAATCGATTTTAATCAACCACAAATAAGAAAGAAACGATTTTAATCAACCACAAATCGGAAAGAATCGATTTTATTCAACCACAAATCAGAAAGAAATCGACCAAAAAAAACCCAGTCAGATCGAACAAAAAAAGGAACCTTTAAATGCATATGGAAACAAATCGAGAGGTGAAAATTATTATACATTACAACAGATAACAACTCCTTTCAGTTTATGAATCACGTCCAAGTTTTTGTAGAACATATAACGATAATGGGTTGAACCTGTATTCTTGTATTTATAGACGATAACACGATGTAATGTTTTTTAAGTTAGAAATGAAACTATATCATTAATTAGTCAAAATGAAGTTAACCCTAGAATAAAATTGAATATAAAAATGAAACTATATCAATAATTTGAATTTAAACTTAGAATTAAATCCCGTTTTTTTGGGATTTAGAATTTTTTTTGAATTTATTATAAGTATAGAAATGTCTAAAGATAATTGTAAAAGTATAACTCTTGAGGTGGATATACCATATCTAATTCTTAATTTTTAATTATTCTTTCTCTCTCTCTCTCTCTCTATATATATATATATATATATATATATATATATATATATATTATAAGTTAATCTAGATAAAATGGAAACATTTATAATAAACATTTATTTTTCAAAAAAAAATATAAATTATGACGTTGGATATGTTATTTCGCTTAAAATAACTTTATAAAATATTTTTTTTTAAACGAAAAGAGAATATATGTGATTGAATATGACGATTAATTGATTATATGTCAAAGTTTTTAAGTAACTATATGTAAAGATTTGCTAGAAGACAATCATAAGAAAATAAAATACAAAATCTTGTGAGTTTTTAAGTCTTGAATCGATAAGGTCGGTATGTTATACCCTCAAATTTGGAAAGAGCGACTAATTAAAAAAATTTCAACAATACCTTAAAGGATAATAAATCTCTTACTACCAGACCATAATTGAAATACATTTCTAGGTTGAACCATCAACAAAATAATTAAAGTTTTACATAAAGACTAACTAAAGTCGAGTGTTACTATAACCCAATACCAAATCGCTATCTCCAATAATAATGCGGAAGACTTCATCAAGCTAAACACTTCTTCGAGCACACAACTAGCACTCATCACTCCACGGTGTCGCTAGAACTAATCCCGAGATGAAACCTGATGCACATGCCGACAAATAAAAAGGTTAGGCTAATGCCTAGTGAGTTCAAGAGTTTTATATCAAGATTATAGAGGAAATCGTAAAATGGAAACATTGTAACTTATAATCATGATCCCTTTAAAATGATTTACTTTGAAATAAGAGAACAACTCATTTACCAACAATATGCATTTTATAGATGGACGCCTCAACGCCAAACATTCTTTCATGAAACAATGCAATCCAACACTTACTTAAAACAAGAATAATGGTAATGCTCAAATTATGACATTTGAATAAGCTTTATAAAAACAAACGACCAAAATATGAGTAAACTCAAGTCTCCAAAATTATAGCATAAGGAAATAACCCAAGGGCTTGAGTGTCGGGGTTTGACCTCGGGGTTTTTGAGATGATTAGTATTGGATTGTTGGGCATTTGTTAAGTCCCATATTTTTGAATGATTCTGGATCAACAATTGATGTAATCTAGATAGTATATGTTTAGATTAGTTTGTTGTTGAGATCCTTATCCGTATTCAGATTTTTGTAAAGGTTAAGTACAGTCCCCCCTTTTTTGGGAAGTTTAAACCTTTGGTTGATGCTTAATTGTACGGTTTTTGCAGCTTTAAATTTACCCTGGTCGTAGGGTGTTACAAATAGTGACCCGATACAAGTTCCCCTAGAAGTTTATTGAATAAGTCGTTTTCTGTATAAACTCCCCTGGTAATTCTATATAGTCCATATTTACAGCTAGGTTTTGAATTTATGATTGGAACACCAAACATCCTTGTGTTAATTACAAAAAAATAAAAAACATATTTTGAACGTGATGATCGATGTTTATATAATATTCATCACCCAACTGTATATATACCATTCTCGATCTTTTCTTCTAGACATGTTGAAAGAATAATCCTTGCTACAATGTAAAATAGTAAACACTTGAATCAAAGATATCATATTTAAAATGCCCACAAATTCTAACTTGTACTTTTATTAGAAAAATAAACAATTTGGTGCCTTTTTGTGGAAGCTATCCACCCATACCTGAATTCTGAAAGGAAAAAAAAAAGCAAACAATAACCTCTTTAAAAGTTATAATTAAAAACAAAACAGTTGGATAAAACCTCTTTTGTGAATTTCAAGAATATGTATGTATGTAACACCACCAAATGTCAACGTCAAGCTTTCATATATATATATATATATATATATATATATATATATATTGATAAATTTGATGGTTATTATAGGCACATTAGACACCGTACTTTAATGAAGTGCAAGACATTTCAACATCCATTTTTTAAAACTCACCGCTCATAAGCTCTTGTAGAAAAGTTTTAGGAATATATTTAGAGAACAACATTCTTTATCAGTTGCACTGCAGATTTATATAAGATCCATAACCAAAACTAACCTTTTTCTATATATTTTATGGCATGCATGGATGTCGTTGATTTGATACCAATCTTCATTTGCTTTTACTCAGAACCTGATTCTTTCCTCCAATCTCTCAAACACCTTAATTAACCCCACCTCACTCACTCACTCTCTCTCTCTCTCTCTCTCTCTCTATATATATATATATATATATACATTCTCTCTACTTCCCACATTATAATTCATATTCATTCTTTCAACGATTCATGGCTACCCAACAAGGACCTCCATCCCGTCCGTGGTTCCGATTAGCCACCATGGCCGCTCGTCCACCCGCCCCTGCACAACCAAAACAACAACCTAATCAACCACCAAGGCCAACATTTATTCGACCAGCATTCGCTCAAACATCTCAACCCCCACCTCCTCCACAACCACCTACTAACGTCGTACCATCACCCACTACACTTCCAAAGGAGTCGCCCCCCATGCCTCCTTCCCCAAACCGTCACACCCCGCCACCTCCAGCATCACGTTCCACACCACCACCTTTGACGGCTACTATGGCCCGATTGGTCACCAATCGTGCCGCCACTCCTCCAACATCTTCCCCTCCAAAAACTGTCAAACCACTAAAAAAAAACTCACCTCCATCTCCTAACATCAAGCCTCTTTCTCACCCTCCATCTCCATTGGCTCTCCCTTCGCCACAACTGAAGTCCTATGACACGCCAGAATATGATAAGAAGAGCATGCTTGTACAAGAAACAGAAGAAAAACCTAAAGGTTCGAACAATGGCAGACACATGGATACTCATAACCCAATAAGTGTCGCAACCAAAACACCAGAAGCTTCTAAGAAGCACCTGGATTCTGAGGATCTTGGGATGAGGATTATAACAATTGCAGGTGAAAACAAAGGAGCTATCATGGACTTGACCCCCAACAAGACTCATAATAATTTTGGAAACAACCCACATAGCCTCCACACAAAAAAAGACAATCTTACCGCTTCAAGTGATGGTGAAACTAATTCAGACGGCAAGTCAAAAGCGAAGAACAAGAAATCAAAGTCACCACTCATGAATAGTACTGCAATCATGAATAGTAACGTACAAGGTGTAAACAATTCGATTATGTACAATTGTTCCACAACTCATCATGACCCTGGTATCCATCTCTCCCTCTCAAGAAAGCCCAATGGTGGCCGTGGCTTTTTTCACAAGGATGATCACATAAACTAGTTAGAGACAGCTTAATTAATTATTGTGTTTCTTTATGTAGCTAGCTAGGTATTAATTAGTGCGAGAGTGAATAATTTGACTAGTTTATGTCCTACTTATTAGATTATGGAAAAAGACATAGATTCTGATGACTAATAAGAAGTTCCATGCATGTACTCTATGTGAGCAATTTGCAAGATGAATAATAAGCAATGTTTCATTTTCAAATGTTTTGTGGTTGTAAAAACTCTATAATACATCATTGGATGCTAGTTGAGATGATGTTGATAAGGTAGTTGAACAAATGGGTTGTCGTACGTAACCAATTAATTGTGTTTGATGTTATTAATTATAAACAATAATTTTCATCCTTTTAGTTCAAATGCAAACGTTATATATTCTCAAAAGGGTGGTGATATACATTGTTGGTACAATTAATTAAATGATGTCTAAAATTAATCAACTTAGAAAAGATAATAATATATAATTTAATATGTATATATAGTAGTAAGAAGTAGGCTCACTAGCTCTATATATATGAAGTTGAATCAAGACCATTTGGTGAACTCAAACACCTTATCCCACCCACCTGCCATATGAAAAGGAGAACATTTAATATGAAGGTTTCTGGCTGTTTCACTTCCTTTCTGCAACTCCATACTAGTGTTATATCACCACCATCATAAAATTAATGCTAAATTGGTTATGATCTTCCTAAATTTTCATTTCTTCTCTCTATAAATCAAATCTCAAGTCGAAATTTGAGCTATAGTTGTTGTTTTGTTGGGGGGTAATTACTTACTCAAAGAATTTAGCAACAGATGAGTTTGAGCAAACCACATACAGTTGCATGTTGAATTAACTGGGGAAGGAAGGAGTTGTTAATCTCATCTTGTAATGTTGTTACCCTCCTCAAATTGGCAACCCAAATACCAAGAGTAGTTAGTATAGTGTGTAAGTGAAGAGACTATATATATATATGAATCAGGGCAAATGATCTTCTTCCCTCCAGTACCAGTACAGCAATTAAGCAACATATGCATCCTGTTTCCCAAAAAGTGAAAAGCCTAATTATAATTAAAAGTTTGTAATATTGTTTTGCAATCAATCGAGAGGGAAAAGAAAAAGATGTCAGTCAATTCAAGAAGAGGGTCATTGGGCTTTTATGAGTGAGTGAAGCCCAATGGACAATTAGATCAAACCCTAATACTCAAATTTTACTGCTTGCTAGGGTTCGTGATCACAGATGGTTTTTTATTTGTTTAGTTTTTGATTGATCCTTGAAGATGAGGCCGATTTTCTGTGGGAATTTCGAGTACGAGACTCGGCAATCTGATTTGGAGAGGCTGTTCGGAAAATATGGAAGGGTCGACCGCGTTGATATGAAATCTGGTATTATATTCTTCACTTCATTCATTCAAAATCTTTGATATTGGGATCATTTTGTTTATCAAACTCACCCTGCTTTAGATAATCCTTTGCCTTTAATTTTTAGTACAAGATAGAGATCAATTCTCATCTTCGCTTCTTCTTCTTCTTCTTCTTCTTTAACTAAATTGTATCTTCCAATGATCATTAGCAGCATAGACCTAACACATATCACTTCACCTCACTTATATTATTCCTGTTTGCTTCTCTTCTTTCAAATGCCCTCATCAAATCAAACAACTTTTTTTTTTTTTTTTTTTTTAATAAAAAAATTCTCATCTCATCCTATCTTAATTCAGGATGTGTTTTATATGTTCAAGTCAAAGTAATGAAAATGAACATATGACAGGTTGATTCACGAGATTTACTATAAAGCTACTTTTGTAGTGATTACATACACCTTGCATATGTACTAAATGTAGTTGTAAAGAGAGAAGGAATTTTGAATCTCTCTTTGTAATTGTAGTTGTAGCAAGCCTCCTCCGTATTTAAGTGTTTGTTTTGACGCAGGAACAACAACCAAGGGTAAATGAGCTTCTCTCTTGGCTCAATAACTAAAAAAATCTGTCTGCTCTCCTTAATTCACAGATGGGAATCCTTCTACATCTCATTCACTTACCTCATTGCTTGCCTGCCTGCCTGCCATTTTACAAGAATTATCATGTTGGTTGGGATCATCTATCTGTCAATGCATCTTGCCTTGTCTTGTCTTCCATCAGTGATTATGAGGGGCCATGAATTCTAGATCCTGCCATGCCTTCCATTTCTGAACACCTGCTGTGAAATTGGTGAAGCATGCTTACCAATGTCATTTCAGACTTGAGACTTGGATTTAATCTTTTATTATGCCATCATCATGATTTACTACTTCATCTTGCAAGGCTTCTACATCCTTGTGTTCATCAGATCGTCTTTGCAGGTGTCGTACGTACTTTTATCTAGTTTCTGTGAGGGAAAAGAAACCTCATTTGGATGTATACCGTCTGTGTGATCTTCAGTGAACACTTGATTTTATTTGCTGGTTTCCTAACTGTGTTTTTCATTACAGGATTTGCTTTTGTTTACTATGAGGATGAGCGTGATGCTGAAGATGCCATTCATGCTCTTGACAATAGCCCATTTGGATATGACAGACGCAGGCTCTCGGTGGAATGGGCTAGGGTGGGTAATTTGCTTTTCTTTACCGTCTTTGCTGTGCCTATTGATTTAAAAGTTTAATTAGGGACTTAATAATATTATTAACATACGGTAGCTATAGGGGTAAAAGTAAGATTCCCTAATTAGAGGCAACCTTTGGCAGGGAGAACGTGGTCGACACCGTGATGGCTCCAAGTCTGTGGCAAACCAGAGGCCGACCAAGACATTGTTTGTAATCAACTTTGACCCAATCCGCACAAGGGTTGGTGATATCGAGAAGCACTTTGAGCCTTATGGGAAGGTTCTCCATGTCCGTATCCGGCGCAACTTTGCATTTGTGCAATTTGAAACCCAAGAAGATGCGACAAAAGCCTTGGAGTGTACGCACATGAGGTTTGTGGTTGTGTAGTTTTGTTTCTGCAGGTATCTCAAGTGGTAAAGTAATGCTGAAGTTTGAGATCTGTTTTGCAGTAAGATCTTGGATAGGGTGGTATCGGTGGAGTATGCTTTGAGGGATGATAGTGAGAGATCGACGAGTCCAAGAAGAGATTATGGTGGACGAGGTGACAGTCCTCCTAGGTCGCCTAGTCCTTACAATAATAAAAGAGGGCGACCAAGTCCTGATTATGGGCGTGCTCGTAGTCCGGTGTATGATAGGGGGGCACGGAGCCCTGGATATGGCAGATACCGCAGGTAAAAAATGTCTGTCTGTCTGTCTGCAAAAAATTATTGATTGGTTAATAATAATACATTGATTGATTGATTGACAAATGGTTACAGCAGGTCTCCTGTGCGAAGATGAAGGAGTTGGAGTTGAGGGAGGGAGGGTGTGATTGAGTAGATATATTACATGAATGAATGTTGTATGTATGACTGAGACTCTTACTTTCTAATGGATGATTGACAACAATTTTGGTTCCTGTGGTTTGTTGATCGTGAAGGTTTTGGTTTTACTTTTAGCCATAAAGTAAGAAGAAGCATTTTCATAATTTTTATAGGTTTATTTGATATTAAAAATTAGTAGTAATCTTTTAGACCCAAATTAATGATACATCCCATTCTCTTCCTCAAAGAACTTCCCGTATCCCTTCAAACATCAACATCAAAATCTATGACGGTTTTGAGATTATTTGTTAACTTAATTACTTTTTCAAATGGATAATCTGCAAAGATCAAGGTGTTGATTTCTTTGGGTTTTTGTCTCCATATGATTAATATATAATAATACTTGATTACTTGTAATATGTTATGTTTTGTCTCTCTTGACTCTTAGGTGACGTTTCTTTTTTAAGAGGTCTCAAGTCTTATTTTACTTCTGATTAATAAAAGGTGGTGCTGAAGTCTGAAATCTGAATTAATGTCTTGTTTTTTGTTATGATTAATGGAAATAATTCATGCCTGCCTAAAACATACCTACTACATTAGAACTCTCCATATTTTCCTTCCACATTGGGTTTAACAATGGTGGCAGCTCTGTCTTTTGGAGCCATTTTCAAGTTTCTATTTATTCATTAACAATGATAGCAGAATTAAGTGAGAGAGAGAGAGAGAAATAAAGGGTTTTGCTTTAGGAATTTGAAGAAGAAAAAAAATGGGTGTTATTGGGATTTCAACAAGGGTGAGAAGCCATTTTCAAGTTTCTCTTTGTTCATTATTCTGGTAAATTAATTTTGTCCTCCATTCTTTTGTCCTCTTTCCTATTTAATCGACTGGATTTGATTTTTGTTTTGATCTTCTAACCGCCATATTTCACCAAGGATTTCGTCGGACACGGTTTCACAGTCGGCAATGGAGTATGGAAGTTCAGATATCTCGTTTTCGAAGCTCTTCATGAGGGAGAGGGACTCAAGGTGCGGAGTAACCGTGCAAACGTCGGTGGAGATAAGTGGATGGAGATAAATCTGGAGAACGATCTCGTTTGCACTTGATTTGGTGGAGATAAATGGATGGAGCTGAGGCGTATGAATTGGAGGCATGTGAAGTTGAGAGCGTTAAGAGGAAATAAGTTGTTAGGTTACTACTTTTTTTTTTCCAGATCAATGTAAGTGATAAGTGGCTCTGAAAAAAAGAAAAGAAAAAACAAACCGTTTGAATTTTAAAACATCTGACCGAATAAGTGATAAGTGGTGATTATAATGAAAAATGTTTTTGGAAGATTTTTAATTTAGTCACAAAAATGGTGATAATAGGTAATGTAGTCATCAAGTATTTGTGACAATGCCTATTACTTTTTATTTATCAATTAAATCATAATTTATATATATTTATACTTGGTGAAAAGGAAAGAGAATTAAATTCTTTTTATGGTTCTTTTAGGAAAATACTCATTTGAATTCCCCGGCCCTTTATCTATTATTAATAATAATTATTTCCTTTCCTAATTCTCCTCTTCACTCATCTCTCCTCTCCTCTCCTCTCCTCTCCTTCCTTTTCTTTTCTTTTCTTTTTTAAACCCAAATCCCTATATCATCACTCTCTCTCTCTCTCTCTCACACACACACACACATATATATATATATATAGGTTCTTTTGAGAAATGGTAAATGTATGAGAAATAGAGAAGTAATCATAGCCTTTCATTCGGTCAAGATCGGATTTGACTGGTCAAATATTGCATCTTTGACTGGTCAACAATTGCGGCTTTGACTGGTCAAAAGTTACGGCTATTCCAAAAATAGATTCGTAATTTTTACAAATACACGGAACAAGTTCAGTGTAATTCACATATGAACTCTTTTAACTCATTCATATATGAACTAGTTAACTGATTCACATATGAACTAATTAACTGTAGGTTCATATATGAATCAGTTGAACTAATTAACAAATTCACATATGAACCTTTGTGATTCATATATGAACTATCTCAATGATTCTCATATGAATTAATTAACTGATTCATATATGAATGTATAGTTCATATGTGAATCACATAGGTTCATATATGAACTCGTCCCACGTATTTAATGAAACTACCCCTCAATCTTCTACGGACCACACAAGAAGTTATCCAGTGTTTCACGGTCAAAACAACAAATGTTAATACATTTACCAATTTTTAAATGAATGTAAGGCTATATATATATATTGTATGTATGTATACATATTAGTAGATATAATAAAATAAATAAATATGACGGTCTCTTTCGCATTTGGTTCCTTCCTCCCTCCCTCCTTAAAAGGTTACTTGTTTGTTTTGTCAACTAATTCATGAACCAATACTAGCTATTCCCCCAATATTTCTAATATCCTAAATAAAAAAATATAATTAAAAAATCAAACTTATATATATATATATCTTCAACAAACCTTATCTGCTGCAACAACTTCAATCCCACACAATTACACAAACCAAATCTAAAATTACTCGGATAATGTATTTGAATACAATAGTTATCATATCTTGAACAAACATGAATTTTAATTAAATATCAACAAAAACAAACAATGTACAATTTGTTTCAATCAATCATTAATTAGTATATAGTTACCAGTTATGTTTCACAATCTTGAACTTTTCTAAGACGGTCTTGCCTTCTTTGTACTTTTGGGATTCGTTGTACGCTTTCTCATACTTCCATCCTAATACCTCCTCACAATCTGAGCAATAAACATCTGCCACGCTATGTAATCCGGTCATCAAGTGTCGGTCTTGTTTGATACCAGACACCACGTTGATGACGTGGGAGAACAAAAAGGCTCTCCCACGTCGTGCCTATATATATATGTATTATTTGGTGAATATAGATATATTGAATTGAAGACAAGTAGTAATTAATTATATATATTACCTGAAAAGCTTTAGAAACGATATCATCATGGAGAGCAACATGGTTTCGACAATTGTAGCAGGCATACAACCTGGGAGAGATGATGGCTACATGATCATCTGCCATTTCAATTTCATCAACAACAGATCACTATATGAATATTATGGGGGGATGTTTGCTGAGTAATTAAAGTAAAAAGAAGAAAGGAAGGAATGAATGAATGAGAGAGAAAGAATGAGTCAATCAATTCAAGTGAACAAAAATATAATAATATAATTATAGTGGTTAGTTGATGATGATGATGATTGGAATAGGATTCTTAATTATTTTAGAGTGGAACTGTGGATTTGGTCCACTTTCTTTGACTACGGTCCTATAGTATGTTTATTGTGGATTTGGTCCTTATGGTATTCAATTTATTTTGGTCATAGTCCCTCTGACTAACGCATCCGTTAACTTCATTAAATCAGGGACCATTTTAATCATTTTGCCTAATTTGTGTCGAAAAATAAAAAATATATTTTTAACACACATATATATATAGATATATAGATATCAAAATAAATAAAATAGGATGTTATTGTATGACTTGATTCTTTAAATTTTTAAAAAAATTAATTATATTAAATATGATTTTATTTTATTATTTTATTGTAATGGTGGAAAAAAATATGGTTTTATTGTTTTAATGTAATTAAAATTTTAATTTAAACAAACTAGATCATAAAATTATATCTTATTTTATTTAGAACGAATAAAATAAGATATGTTTTTATGATTTGATTTATTAAATTAAAACTTTAATTATGTTAAAGGCGATAAAATTTTATTGTTGTTTTACTATCATCACAATAAACAATCTTATCATCGATATTTTGACACCAAAATCATTGAAAAACTGAGAAATGAACTCTAATTTTATCATCTTAAAATTAGAGGTTCCAATTTTCATATTGTTTTTCAGTCAAAAATTAAAAATCAACTGTTTAGATTTTAACGAAATAAAATATTTATGTTACGAATATTTTAACCCACAATAAAATTAACAAGTGTAATAAACTAATAATTACACATTTCTAAAACCGTGTGCCTTTTTTATTATGAACGTTTATTTTGGGACGGAAGGAGTACCGAATAATGATAAGACCATGTCCTATCTTTCTATTGATGGATGTTGTAGCTGATCTTCGCTATTTTCTAAATGCTAACATGTTTTCATGTTGGTGTTACCTGACATATGATGTTCTATGTTTTGCCTTGTGACTGTGAGTTAAAATATTCGTAACTTAAATATTTTATTTCGTTAAAATCTAAACGGTTTGTTTTGAGTTTTTTTTATTGAAAAACAATATGAAAATTGAAACCTCTAATTTTAAGATGATAAAATTAGAGTTCATTTCTCAATGGTTTTCAATGATTTTATTGTCAAAATATCGATAATAATTTTGTTTGTTGCAATGATAGTAAAGAACAATAAAATTGTATCACTTTTAACATAATTAAAGTTTTAATTTAATAAATCAAATCATAAAAACATATCTTATTTTATTCGCTCTAAATAAAATAAGATATAATTTTATGATCTAGTTTGTTTAACTTAAAATTTAATTACATTAAAACAATAAAACCATAACTTTTTCCACCATTACATAAAATAATAAAATTAAATCATATTTAATATAATTATTTTTTTTAAAAATTTAAAGAGTCAAGTCATACAATAACATCATATTTTATTTATTTGAGTGAATTGTGGATTTAGTCCCTGTGGTTTTGTGATTTATTTGACCATGATCCTCATTCTATGTTTATTGTGGATTTGTTCCTTGTGGTATTCAATTTGTCTTGGCCATGGTTCTTCTGACTAACATCTCCGTTAACTTCGTTAAATCAAGGACCATTTTCGCCATTTGCCATTTTTTTGTCCTTTTACGATAATAAAAAAATAATACTTTTATACACATACATATAATGATATCAAAATAAATAAAATATAATATTA
This sequence comes from Arctium lappa, assembly GCA_023525745.1. NCBI lineage: Eukaryota > Viridiplantae > Streptophyta > Magnoliopsida > Asterales > Asteraceae > Arctium > Arctium lappa. The sequence goes on along the minus strand of CM042057.1, from coordinate 76,177,555 downwards.
TTGTATGATTTGATTGTTTAACTTTTTTAAAAGATTAACTATATTAATACGATTTAATTTTATTATTAAGTTATAGCATAAATAATGGAAATACTTTAGTTTATAAAATTACTGCATATTTGTTGACTTTTATATATTAGGCTAATATAAAATTTGTCAAAGATTATATTTCAAAAAAGGGGTGGGTGAGGCCAATTACACGCCTACCTATTATTTTTATCCTCTCATACATTTACATCAAATTTTATTTTTTACATTTTCAATATAATTTGATTTGATTCGAACATTTAAAAAAAAGAGGAAGAAGGTGCATATAACATTTGTGATAGCATTACCCTTATAAAAAAGATTGAAGAGAAAAGACTATAGCATATACGGCGGTGAGAAAATGTGTAAGTTGTCGTTATCGGTTCAATAATTATAAACAATCAATCGATCGATGAAACGAATATAATTCTCTAGCATTTGTGACAACTATGGTTTATTTTATATTTACAAAAATTGTACAATGATGAATATATCATTTGATTTAATTTTATATTTTAAAAAATAAAATTCAGTCTAATAAAGAAAAAGAAAATATCACCTGTAACTTTTGTCCTTGTCAAATAGGAAAATTGAATTGAAAATAAACTGACTTTGAACTTGGACTTCCGAACTAAATTTCGAATAATAGTATTTCTCAAAAGAAGGCATGAAAAAGAATTGAAATTCCTTACTACAATGCAAGAAATTTAAATTCCACTATATGCGGAATTGGACTTCCGAACTAAATTTCGAAGAATGAACTAAGCGCATATATGTAATTTGGTCAATTTCCAAATCTTTAAGATCTCACCGGATTCCAACCAACCAAATACTACGATAAAGTTCGTTACATATTGAATCCCAATACAAGATCTCCATTCTAAACAACCTGGGTTTTTCATCATCCCCATCACCAGGGACGAACCGAGAAATTTTTTCATACAGTAGCACCATATAATATATAATTTTTTTACAAAAAACACGGTTTTAATCGATGTGTCTTCATATTTTTATCGACGTTCAATATTGGCTGATGTGTTTTTAGCCTAATTCCATGATTTCGAGAGATTTTTAAAGTTTTTTGCTTGATTTCGAGGTATTTTTAAGTTTTTGTTATCGATTTCCATTATTTATACTATATTTATGCTATTAACTCGTATTAATAAAATTAAATCGTATTAATATAGTTAATCTTTTAAAAAAGTTAAACAATCAAATCATACAATAATATTCTATTTTATTTATTTTGATATCGTTATATGTGTGTATAAAAGTATTGTTTTTTTTCTTATCGTAAAAGAACACAAAAATGGCAAATGGCGAAAATGGTACTTGATTTAACGAAGTTAATGGAGATGTTAGTCAGAAAGACCATGACCAAGACAAATTGAATACCACAAAGACCAAATCCACGATAAAAATAGAATGATGACCATGGTTAAAGAAATCACAAAACCACATAGACCAAATCCACAGTACACTCATTATTTTATTTATTTTTATTGCCTGCGCTAGCTGCCTTAATTTTTCAGTGTTTTTTTTTTTCCCCTTCTAGTCAATACATATTTTATGGGGTTTGAGAAAAAGAAAATGCGGTGAACGTGGATCGAACACGTGACCTTCAGATCTTCAGTCTGACGCTCTCCCAACTGAGCTATCCCCGCTTTCTGTTATCTTTCCGCATTTTACATCTATTGATGTATTGTTCACAGAGGATGAGGGAATGGATATGCCAACAGGAGGAATAGTAGAGTCAAGTCTTGTATTTATAATTAAATAGTGAGCATGCCTCCCTAATTCTAATTAAGATATTCATCTTGGTCATGGTTGTTCACCGGTTGCTTTATCTTTTATCAGATAGAAGATATTTCATTTCATTTCTTCGATCAACAAGTTTTTCTGGAAAGGAAGTTTGGTGAGACGAAGAAGATCAACAAAATGGGGTTTCTTTCAAACAAAGTCCAAAGGACTGAGATTAAAGCAGGCTATCACATCTACACTTACAGAGCTCTCTTTGCTTACTCTCACCATGGTCAAAACACTTTTCTTATTACGTATTATTATTATTATTATTTATTATGTTTTACAACTTCAATTTCATCTCTCCTACCTAATTCCATTTCATCTTAAATGGAATTCTGGATCAACTTGTATCATGTCTCACCATATATACTTGTATTTTTACCAATCAATCAAGCTGAAGAGTCAATATGTTAGATTCTTATACCCAAAATATATAATGTCTAAAATCTTGAATAATAATGCAGGCATCTTTGTTGGAGGTAACAAAGTGGTCCATTTTACTCATCATCCTGACACAGGCAATACCTCTCTTGATGTAACGGCTGAAACACCCACATCCTGTAGGACCTATCCTGACTGTGGCTTTCGACAACCCAAAAGCGGAGTGTTTCTTTCCTGCCTCGATTGCTTCCTCCAAACTGGGGACCTCTATAGTTTCGAATACGGTGTAACCCCGGCCGTGTTCTTGGCCAAAGTACGAGGTGGCACTTGCACCACAGCCATATCAGACGGGGTCGATACAGTCATCCACAGAGCCATGCGTTTGCTTCAGAATGGGTTTGGGAAGTATGATGTGTTTCAGAACAATTGTGAGGACTTTGCTTTGTATTGCAAGACGGGGCTTTTAATCGTGGATAAGGTTGGGTGTGGAAGAAGTGGACAAGCTGCTTCTGTATTGGGTGCTCTTGTATCGTCCCCTCTCAAACTGTTGATACCAAGTCCGGCAGGCATTGCAACCGTGACAGCAGGAATGTATTGCATGAGCAGATATGCAAGCGATATTGGAGTCAGAAGTGATGTTGTGAAGGTACGTGTGGAGGATCTTGCTGTGAAGTTGCGTTGGATGGATGATCTAAAAGAAGATGAATCCTTCAAGAGTGGGTGATTCATCTCCTTGGAAATTAACTTTGGGTTGTTTTAAAATGAAAGCAACATTGAAAAGCATATATTTTTAATTGAAGTTTGGAACTTTGTTGTGATTATCAAATTTGACACCAACTCTGAATGATTTATTTGATATGTGGCTTATATGTATTCTTTAGCGCTTTACAATTGTGTTTGTATTGAATATGTAAATTACCTCTACATGTTATAGCACTTGATGATCAAACCCACTCTTTTCCAGGAGTTATATTGAGCAGTAAAGAAAATATTTGGGATGGATTCTTGTTTTATAGCAATCTTATATTAGTGCATGTGTGTGTAAGCATCGAAGAAGCTCAGAAACTCCAAATGCTTTGATTGAATGGATATAAAATGGAACTGCATGCATGCCAGGCTTGACTATTATAGGAACTAGCTGGTGTAGACTGTAGTGGTTACATGAAATGACAAAGAAAAGAGGACCAAGCATTTATCAAACAGGAGTTAGCCCAAAATGATGACCAGACACCAGCATATATGTGTATATTTTGCATGGTCATGCTATGCTTTACAAAAATCTAGTTTTAAAGTTTCTCAGTTAATATGCTTCATCTCAATCTATATACGAGCTGGTTCAGTCTTTCACCTGGAACAGGACCAAGAGGCAGAGCGCGTAAGCCTCGGCTTTTCTATCTTCTTATCCTCTTCTAGAGATATCATGGCAAGGTTAGATGGATTCTCTATCATCAGCTTAGCAACCAGGTACCCAGAGATGGACCATGTCTGATATTTCCTTGCTTGCTTTCCTATATAACGCCCCTTCTTACCATCATAATACTCTGGCCATCCATCTTTTGAAAGTCGCTGCTCCACCAGCTCAATGGCTCTCTTAGCAATTTGAGGCCTTCCTGCCTTGATGCATGCTGCTGTCAGCAGCCACAGAAGAACTACAAAACCCAAATTCATCAACATATAATGGTTGATATATCATGTTATACAAGTAACTGCTGGAAAATGTTGGGAATATTTTTTTCTTCCAACTCTTGTAACATATGGAACAACAACAGAGTCGAGGAATTAACCAGCATAGACATGTAAATTGTTCATTAACTTTTTTTTTATATTTCAATTCAGAGTTACTAAAGTACTACAAAAGCTTTCCATAAGACTTGCAACTCATGCGTATATATTATTGCTGCCAAATTATAGTAGGTGGCGAGTGTTTAAAGATTCTTTGGATTTTTGTGTCAAGCAAGGTTGATTTCATTGTATTCATGGTATGGAAGACATATGTCCTCCTTTAAGTTAATGCAATGGATGTTTATGTTTTTGCAGTTCCTATCAATATAATTTTCTATTTTGCCAAAAAAGTAATGATAAGAAATTTGCAAAAATAATGAATCTGAAGCAAGTTGTGGAGTGAACATGAGATCCAAGTAAAGTTAACCATCTTAGGACTCACCTGGCCACGATCCGCCATTGTGATAACTCCAACGAATGTTCTTTGGATCACATCCAGTGACAATCCTCCACTGATATCCCTCCAAAGCTGGGTAAGCAATTTTCAGCGGCATCTCACCAATCAGGTCTTCCCAGCGCTCCTCAACCAAGTCCATAATAGCTGTAGCTTGTGCCAGTGTGGCTAAAGAGCTCAAGATGGCAATACAGTTGCCAATTAAGAACCACCTGAAGTCCATGCGGGCTGGGCTCACATTTCCAATGAAGTATCCTCCCCTCAACGGCATGAAATCAAACACCCAATCTGGGATCGACTCTGGAATGACATTGAACTTGTTAACAGCTGTGTGGGAGTACTCCTCTGTTTTGTAACGATAAATGTTGTTCAGTTGGGTAAAATCCAGCCAGTAGTAATTTCGGATGTGGTAGCTTAGAGCTGTAATTCTTCTTTCAATCCGCTCAATTAGTCTGTTGGAATCACTATCCTGTTTAAGCATTTGTTGTGCACACCTCAGTGCGAAGAAGAAGAGAGCCTGAATCTCAATTGGATATCCATATATTCCCTGCCACAAATGCAAGTTAGAGCTGACTATAAAGTAGCATGCATAAACATAATTTTGTACTCTAAGAGACCAGATAGCTCAACTATGTTGCTCTAAAATAATATCCTTCATTCAACTACTACATAGTGGTTGGACATAACTGTTGGAGAGCCATCATATGTACAACCAACAAGAAAAATGAAATTGAAACCTACCATCCTCCTGTCTATCATGCTACATCCATCTGCACACAAGAGTGTTGGGAAAGTGTCAAAGCCGTCAGATAGACAAAGATTGAGTATCAACTTCATTCCTTTCTGCACCTCAGGTCTTTCTGACAAGGTATAATCCCCTGTACACTTGGTGTATGACCTTAATAGTATAATCCACCAGAAACCTGAATCAACTGGTGCAACTCTTCCGATTGCACTGCCACCAAAGTCAGCCTTCAATACATCCTTTTCCTGGTATGAGTCATACATGACCTTGAAACTAGCAGGCATGACACCTTCTCCAAGAGTGAAATTGTCAATTGTCTTTTTCCATCCTTGGAGATGGAGAGTCTTGAGCAAGAAGTTTTTCACAATCTCTGGCTCCGGATCTGGAACTCTCATTAGGCAGGCCAGGGCAGTAGGCACAAAGTCTCTCACAAACACCTGCACTAGCCATTCACAATTCAAAGGTTGAAAGACGAAACAAGTAGCCTTTATGGTGAACATGTGTATATCACATTAAGTAATGTATGAATGTCCTTTTCACTAATATGTATTCCACCAGTTGTGCTAGATACTAAAGTGGAGTGGGCACGTGCACATAGCAATCACTGTTGTTCATGCAATTTAAAAGTGACAAATTATCAACCAATACTAAAATTTTATGTAAATATTCTTCTGGTTTGCTCTACTTAATGTCCTTAACAAGCATACTGGAACTGTTTCAAGTGTTCTGGTAGGCAGCTCTACTAGGTAAAAGATCTGAGCACTTGTTTTACAAGCTAGTTCATGTTACTCAATAAAGTAAATTATCAGCTTAACAAATTTCTATAGACTGTAGCTAGCATGGCGACACTATATTAGCTAAACAAAATATTCGAACTGCCTTATATATTTCAACTTTTTTGGTGCCGTATTATTGACGTCATCGACTATATTCATAACATTTCCGATTATAGTAAAACAATGAAGGCATCATCAGCTGAATCTATTCGAGCATATTTTGATCTACACGCAACACATCAGCAATTAAAATAAACAGGTCTTGCATATTTGCACGAAGAAAAACGAATTACACGATTAGACGAGCAAACAGATCAACTATACACACTCTAGAAAGAGAAAACCTAAACGCAAGCAAATGAATGTCGCATACACAGACAATGCATGAGTAAACAAATCATACATGCACGAGAGCAGAATCATATTCATGCTCTGGCTGTAATGACACATGTGGAACGAAAATACCAACGTGTAGATCCAAATATGGAAACATAACAAGGAAGTATCGTCATAATTAGGTTCTATAAGACATGCATATACTAAGCAGATGCCTATATAGATACAGGCACATTTTACGTGCTTGGATATCAAATAACTCATAAATAAAAATTTACGTAGCACCTGATTGTAATTCAAAGCCTCCGCACTAGGATCAAGTGCAGCTAGCGTTCCGACTGGTTTTTTTTGAAAATAAACAAACGAGCTTCTCAGTCGTTCCCATGCTTCGTCCATCATCGATGAACTACCGCTCTCTGTTCCATTTGATTTTGCACCGGTTGCCTCAGTGACAAGGTTGAGGAGACTCGTACCGACGCTAGGCGATGGCTTCAAAATTGTTTTATTGTCAAGAGAACCACGTCCTGACTTATCCGAAGACTCCCCGTCCCGTCCTCCACCTCCGCCATCTGTCCCCATCGGAGACGCAGGTGCGGATTGCTTAGATGAATCATGATCAGTCGTCGGAATGAGGACTTCTACTCCTTCAGCTCCAGTAGGATTCAAATACTTGAATGTAGTAGCTCTCTTCAATCCTTCTCTATGATCATCACGATTCATTGGAAAACGAACGCGGTTATGCTCTATATTTCGCCAAATCTCATCAGCCGTATCGTCCTGCTGCTCCGACGCCTTGGATTTCTCTGCCGCTGACGTTTCGATCGTGATCTGATCATCATCCATATGAAATTGCAGTTCGTCTGACGAAGCAGAAGGAATGTTGTTGTTTGAGTCGCTCAAACTGGAAGACATTTCTGTAGCACAGAGCAAGAGAGGAATGTAGAGAGAGAAACAATGGTGAAGGTGTGTAGGAGATGTTTGGCGGTTAAAAGATGTGAGGGGTCTGAAACATGAGGATAATATTACATAAATGCCATTCAGTTTCGATTCAAAAGCTATGAGCGTGTGGCATGGATAGTAAGTAATTCCCACTTAAAAGCACGGTGTATGTTTTAATTTCTAATTTAAGAAGGAAACGTACATTCAAATAACATATAATCTTTTTATTTCTATTTTAATTTGTTATAAAATAGGTTTTTATTTTTTATTCTATTCTTAATTATAAGGTGGGGAAATTTTTTTTCTATTACCAAATGTTTATGCCAAAAATCTCCCAAGGATAATTTAAAGTAAATGTGAAGTCTGATCCAACCAAAGAAAGTAACTCCAATAATCGAACGACAATAAAGAAAAATAAAGTAAATGAGACGAGAGAATTGATGACGCAGAAAACCCCTAAAATGGGTAAAAACCGCGGACGAGTTTGAGTCGTCGTGCACTATGGACGTCAATCAGGTACGTGGTCCTTTATAACAAGTGTTACAAGTGTAATACAATGTAAAACAATACAATAAAGTTAAATCGGTCGTGCGTCGTGTGTAATCAAACTTCTGTCGTGCGTCGTACGACAAACAGCAGAAGGTCTTATGAACTTCAAGAGAGACTGAGTGAGCTTAAGAGTGTAATTCGTGAGCTTGCAATGTCTGAGCATCAGATGTCTCAATGTGAGGTTCCAGCTTCGTATTTATACTCCATCTTTGCGTTTCCCAAGTTTTTGAGTGCATATGACCGTTTCTAATATTGATGACGGCGTCCGTTATGCTTTTTGTTATTGATGATGTCTTCCGTTACAATCTTTGGTCATGAATGCCTTTAAATTCTGCATTTAAACATAATACAACGTATGCTGATAATTAGTAACTGAAATCAAGTCGTACGATGATACTTGTCGAATGGATACTTGATCGTTTTAGTCGAGGTCACCTGAAGAAAGGTCGTCCTTTTCCTTATGTCGTACGACCATGATCTGTTGGACTTTTTAACCCAAACAGTTTGCCCCCAAATTTAAAATTCAAGCGGCAATTTTGAAATTTAAAATTTTAAAATCATGACACGTGTTATAAAAGAAACGCGAATAATTCTAATAGAGCTAAATCGGTTCGTTTCCAACTAGAAGATGATGTCATCCCCTGCAAAAATAACCATCCATACAGCTAATTAGGGACAGGTGTCACATATTGGAAGGACGTACTCGATTGCTTCGCCTGACAAGGGTGACATGTGTCAATTGACAATTGGCGATCTGATTTCTCGGTCGATTCAGTTTCTAAATTTACAATATAAATAAGGATTGTTTTCAATCCTTTCCTTCTTTACGCTTTCGTTTCTTTAGAAAATACATATCTCCGGCGAGATTTCCGAGCGACCGGAATCCTTTCCATTCTAAATTCGAGGTTTAGACCGTTATTTAAGGTACGATTTTCAGTCCTTCTTTTGTGTCGATTTATGCATAAGAAATCCATAGCTAGAAAACCTGGGAAAGCTTGGGATATTCTGAGTTATTGGTGTGCAACTCTTAACGTCCCTGACTTTCAAATGTCGAGTGAACTAGTGAGTCTGTTTAGAGAAGAAGAACATATAGATTTTTTTAAGAGTTTGGCTAAGCTTCCAGATGAGATAAATCTGGTGTCGACGGAGGATTTAAAGTCGGATGAAGTTCCGAGGGGATATTGTGTCTTATACGAATATCCCTTTAAGATAGGTTTTGTAACACCCCGGATTTCCGTCGTGTAATCTTGTTATTCTTGTGTTAAGCTTTTGCCGTTAGCTCCGTGTTTGGTTTGGTGTTGTTTTAGATTTTTGAGAATTTTGGGGGAGAAACAGTGAATTACGCGAGTTACACCGCGAGTTGAAGTCGCGGCATAACCCGCGTAACTCTCTGTGGATATGGGATTTTGGGGAACTACGCGAGTTACACCGCGACTAGAGGTCGCGGCATAACCCGCGTAACCCACTGGATGATTAGGGTTTTTGGGACACGGGCGAGTTATGCCGCGAGTTGAAGTCGCGGCATAACCCGCGTGGTTGCTTTGACCGCTTAAAGAGTTCAGTTCCCAAAGATCTCAGAATCACAAAATCTAAATATCTTTTCTCTCTCTTCCTTTTCTCTCTATTTATCTTTCGATCTTCGAACTCTCGTTTGGTTGCTAGTTTTCGGTGTTTCTAGCAAGGGGTCGGTGTTTTAAGCTTCACCTCTTCGCCGTGATCGTTATCTGGTTTTCTAGGTTTTATTCCAAAACCTATCGGTGAGTTCCTACTACCATTTTACAAACTTTATACATGTCAAAACTCTTATTTGCGAAATCTGAAGTATTTCTACGGTATGATTTTATGTTCTAAACATTTTGATATAAATGAAGTTTTTGGTGAATCTCGGGGTTCCCGGTTAGATTTGACCAAAATGACGGGTTCCGCCTTATTGAAGTAAAATGATGTTTTACTTGCACATTATGTGGTCGTTTGAAAAGAAGGTTTATGAACTCATTTTAATGATTTTCATTTTTACCAGAAGTTGAACTGAGAATAGCATTTTGGTTATAAAATGTACTTATACCATATATTTATTTATGGTTGGTCACATATGTTGTTGTGACGAGTCCTTACCATTACTAGTGGATCCCTAGGTTCTGAGTAGACTGTATTACTGGGATGATACATTACCCAAATTTGTAGCTATGGATTCACTTGTTCCTAGAGGGCAACTTGGTACGGTTATGTGAGGCCGGATACTAGCCATGGTTCATAGTGATCCTAGTGAAGGAATATACCTTGGTTTTGCGCTTGGGGCTTGATCTCACATTGTAGCATGGACTTTGTGATTCGTATCCGCGGACTCCAATTGGTTTAGCTCGTAACTCGGATTGTTGACCTAACTTTGTGTTACGCCACGATCCTTGGTAAAATGTTTTGTTTTCGGTCCTTTTATGGCATGTTTATAACGAAAAAGCCCGTTTGTGGCAAGGACCTAAATTGCAAACTTAATCTCTTTGGAAATGTTATCTTGGAACTGATGTTTTATCTTTTGAGCTTATAAACCGTATGTTCTCACCAGGCTTTAAAGTCTGACACTTTTTCTCAAATGATGTGTATAACAGGTTTCCATTAGCGGTGGGTGTCAGGGTTTTTGGAGAGACGAGTTTTGAGTCTCGAGGTTTTTGGAGTTATTTTAGTATTGATGCTGGGCATTGTTAAGTCCCATTCTTTTGATGAAATCCTTGTATAGGATTGTATAGTCTAAAGAACTGATCCCATTTATGGGAAGTTAATGGATTTACTTTCGTCATATTTGTCAGGTTTTCCATTTTTAATTTACTCTGATTTTTAGGAGGTTACAGGTTGGTATCAGAGCTCTAGTTTAAGCGAACTAGGCATGAATGTAAGATGTCTAGACTTAGACTGCGTATGCTAAGAATTGATCCGCGAGATTTGGGTAGAGCTCCTAAGATGGGTTAGTCTTAGAGTCAACGGAAAGTACAGTTATCAGGCGTTGTAATAGTGGTGACAAGAACCGTTATGTGTTGTATGTTCATAATTTCACTTAGCTAATGTTATTATGAGGATATTGTACGTAAGAGTCCTTGATTTGCTGTTGATATGACAATTGATAATGTGGTAGTACGTTTTCCTTTCGTGTTTTCCTATCTCTCTCTTATCTCTTTCTTTGTTCTGTGAAGTTGTTCAACATGGTGAATACGCATGGTAGACCGCGTACTCGTGTTGATGGTCTGGAAGCGACAGCCTCTACAGCGGGTCAGCCGGAAGGAGTTGAGGTTATCGTTCGACCACCCGTTCAGCAAGTACTAGGTGGGGGTCCAGAGGTCATTTCGCGAGTAGACCTGGCTTCGTCCCACCCAGTCGTCAGGGATGTTAATCCCCAGTCAGAGTTGTTGGCCAGCGTGATGTTGGCAATGAGAGAGGAGATGGCGAAGCAGCAAGAGTTTCTGCTGAAAGCGATGGAGGACCGCGACGTAAACAATCGGAGAAGTGAGACGGTTGTGGAGAATGTCGTAGCAGGTTCTGGAGGCGATGGTATAAGGGTCACAGCGGTAGAGCGCGGGATTTCTGGTGCTCCGGGGAATAGGAAGAGTTGTTCCTATAAGTCCTTTCTGAGTTGTGGACCGCCAGAATTCTTCGGTTCAGATGACCCGACAGTGTGTGTAAAGTGGATCCGAGCGGTGGAGCAAGCTTTTGGCTCTTCCGAGTGTGGTGATGATCAGAGGGTGCGGTTCGGTACCCAACTGCTGAGGGACACCGCACTCATCTGGTGGAATATCATCCAATCCACTCTATCTCCTGAAGTGTTGGCCCAGTTGTCTTGGGCCGAGTTCAAGAAGAAGCTGCTAGAAGAATTTTGCAACGAAAGGACGATGGATCGAATTGAGAAAGAATTCCGGTCCTTGGTGAAGGGAAGTCTGACGGTGAGGGAGTACACCCGTCAGTTTATGGAGAAGTTGGGTCTGGTGGGGCACGCTGCCCCAACAGAGAAAGACAAGATGAAAGCTTATCTCAACGGCTTGCCAGCGGACATGCAATCTATGGTCCATAATTTCAAAGCTTCTAACCTCCGAGAGATGGTGGAGGAAGCTCAGTTTATGGAGGAAATGTTTGCGAAGAGCAAATCTGAGAATTCTGTGGTGGTGTCTGATAAAAGAAAGTGGGAGAGCAGTTCAGTACCTCCCAAGCGGATCCGACCTTTTGTCGGAAACCGCAACTTCAACAGTTATCAATAGGCAAAGTGGTGCCCGAAGTGTCGGAGCAAGCATCACGGTAACTGTTACAGCAATTCTCAAACTTGCTATAAGTGTGGGAAGCCTGGTCACACTGTTAGAGATTGCCCGGTCAGAGGACCCATCTGTTATGAGTGCAAGGCACTGGGGCACGTGAGGAAGGATTGCCCGAAGCTGGTGTCGGGTAGCATGCCAGCCAGGAAGGAGAACCCTCCAAAGGTTACGGGTCGAGCATTTCAGATGACGGCCGAAGAGGCCAGAGCATCCGCTGACGTGGTATCAGGTACTTTCCTTATAAACTCTGTACCTGCTCGTATTTTGTTCGATACGGGTGCTAGTTTCTCTTTCATATCTGAATTGTTCCGTCAGAAAATTGCTATGCCCACTACTAGTCTTGAGGATGCGTTAGTAGTAGAAATAGCTGATGGTAGACGAGTTCTGATCCACGAAGTTCTGAAGCAGTGTGCTCTTAGTATCGAAGGGAGAGAATTCCCGATCGATCTACTGCCAATGTCATTCGGGGGTTTTGATGTTGTAATCGGTATGGATTGGTTGTCAAACAATCAGGCCGAGTTCGTGTGTTCCAAGAAGATGATTCGACTTCCCAACCCCTCTAGAGAGGTCGTGGTCATCTATGGGGAAAAGAGAAAGGGTGAAGTGGCAATAATCACAATGGCAAGAGCACGCAAATGTTTAATAAAAGGATGTTCGTCTTTCCTAGCCTATGTGATCGATGCCAAGTTAGAGAAGTCCAAGCTGGAAGATGTGAAGATTTTGCGTGAGTTACCAGATATCTTTCCGAACGACTTGCCCAGGTTGCCACCCGATCGACAGGTAGAGTTTCGGATTGATCTTGTGCCTGGAGCAGCACCAATTGCTAAAGCTCCTTATCGCTTAGCGTCGTCGGAGATGCAAGAGATGGTAGCACAACTCCAAGAGCTATTGGAGAAGGGATTTATAAGACCGAGTTCGTCACCTTGGGGAGCTCCGGTCTTATTTGTCAAGAAGAAGGATGGCACAATGAGAATGTGTATTGACTACCGTGAGTTGAACAAAGCTACAGTGAAGAACAGGTATCCGCTTCCGAGAATAGACGACTTGTTCGATCAACTTCAGGGAGCGGGTTTTTTTTTCCAAGATCGACTTACGTTCAGGTTATCACCAAGTGAAGGTGAGACAAAAAGATGTTCCGAATACAGCTTTCAGAACGCGTTACGGCCATTACGAGTTCCTTGTAATGCCTTTTGGCCTGACGAACGCACCAGCAGTGTTTATGGACTTGATGAATAGAGTGTGCCGACCTTTCCTCGACAAGTCGGTCATTGTATTCATTGATGACATACTCGTGTAATCCAAGAGTGAGACAGAGCACGAGCAACATCTACATGAAGTTCTGGAAGTGTTGAGAAGAGAAAGGTTGTACGCCAAGTTTTCCAAGTGCGACTTCTGGCTTAAAGAAGTACAATTTCTGGGGCACGTAGTTACTCGGGACAGAGTGAGAGTAGACCCCTCCAAGATTGAAGCAATGATGAATTGGGAGTCTCCTAATAGTCCATCCGAGATCCGAAGTTTCTTGGGTCTGGCGGGATACTACAGGAGATTCATTCAAGACTTTTCCAAGATCGCTTCTTCCTTGACAGTTCTGACTCGGAAGAATGTGAAGTTTGAATGGACCGAAACCCAAGAGAAGGTGTTCCGTATCCTTCAAAAGAAGTTGTATGAAGCTCCGATCTTGACATTACCTGAAGGGTCGGAAGATTTCGTGGTTTACAGCGACGCTTCAAAGATGGGATTGGGTTGTGTGTTGATGCAACGAGGCAAGGTGATCGCTTATGCCTCGAGGCAGCTTAAGATACACGAGCAGAATTATCCAACCCATGATCTGGAGTTAGCAGCGGTGGTGTTCGCTTTGAAGCTTTGGTGACATTACCTCTACGGCACGAAGTGCACTCTATACACGGATCACAAGAGCCTGAAGTATGTCTTTGATCAGAAAGAGTTGAATATGAGGCAAAGGAGGTGGCTCGAGTTGCTTAAAGATTACGACTGTGAATTTCTTTACCACCCAGGTAAGGCAAACGTGGTGGCCGATGCGCTAAGTCGGAAGGACTATAGCGGGAGTATTCGGGTTACCCATTCAAGGATCGAGCTGGTGTCTAGTCTTGTTGAGAAGATCAAGGCATCACAGGTGGAAGCACTGTTAGAAGAGAATCTAAAAGATGAAGTCATGACGAAGCAGCGCTTACTCTTAACGGAAGATAGCCGTGGAGTAAAAATGTTCAGCGGTCGTGTGGGGGTACCCAAGATTGGGGGTAACCGTGATCTGTTGCTAGAGGACGCTCACAAGTCCAAGTATTCCATTCATCTAGGGAGTACAAAGATGTACAGAGACTTGAAGTTGCACTATTGGTGGCCGGTAATGAATCTTGATGTGGCACGTTACGTTGAGCGTTGTGTGACGTGTTCGCAAGTTAAAGCCGAGCATCAGCGACCATACGGGAGTCTACAGTCTTTAGAGATTCTCGAATGGAAATGGGAGCATATCACCATGGATTTTGTGACGAAGTTGCCTAAAACTCTTCGAGGTCACGATACCATCTGGGTGATAGTTGATAGATTGACGAAGAGCGCTCACTTCTTGGCTATGCGCGAGACTCTACCGATGGATAAGTTAGCAAAGCTTTATATCGATGAGGTGGTCTCGAGGCACGGCATACCATTGTCGATCGTATCGGATCACGACAGTCGGTTCACTTCGAACTTCTGGGATGGATTCCAGAAAGAGCTTGGTACTCGAGTGAAGTTGAGTACGGCTTACCATCCGCAAACCGACGGGCAGAGAGAACGAACGATCCAAACTTTGGAAGACATGTTGAGGTCTTGTGTCATCGATTTCGGGGGTAGCTGGGACACTCACCTGCCTTTGGTGGAGTTTGCCTACAACAATAGCTACCACTCGAGTATCGGAATGGCACCCTTTGAGGCTTTGTATGGGCGAAAGTGTCGGACTCCTGTGTGCTGGCTTGAAGCGGGAGAAAAGCAATTCGCCGGACCTGAGATCGTGCAAGAGACTGCCGATAAGGTCAAGTGCATTCGTGAAAGGATGAAAGCGGCTCAAGATCGTCAGAAGAGCTATGCCGATAAGAAGAGACGGCCGATGGAATTCCAAGTAGGCGACCGCGTTATGCTTAAGGTGTCGTCGTGGAAAGGCATTATACGGTTCGGAAAACATGGGAAGTTGAGTCCCCGTTTCCTCGGACCTTTCAAAGTGCTTAGACGGGTGGGTTTGCAAGCCTACCAGTTGGAACTGCCACCGGAGTTGAGTAGAATACACAACACGTTTCATGTTTGCTACCTCCGGAAATGTTTGGCGGTGGAAGACAGCGTCATTCCCCTTTCAGAGTTAAGGGTAGACGAAGGCAACCGTTGTGTGGAAGAACCCGACGCCATCTTAAAGAGAAAGTCTAAGAAGTTGCGTCATAAAGAAGTCACCTTGGTCAAGGTGCAGTGGAAGCATCACCGGGGAGCGAATGTGACGTGGGAAGCCGAGGAGGATATGAAGCGAAGATATCCTCATCTTTTCGAATAGTTAGGATTTCGGGGACGAAATCATTCCCAAGTTGGGGAGGATTGTAACACCCCGGATTTCCGTCGTGTAATCTTGTTATTCTTGTGTTAAGCTTTTGCCGTTAGCTCCGTGTTTGGTTTGGTGTTGTTTTAGATTTTTTAGAATTTTGGGGGAGAAACAGTGAATTACGCGAGTTACACCGCGAGTTGAAGTTGCGGCACAACCCGCGTAACTCTCTATGGATATGGGATTTTGGGGAACTACGCGAGTTACACCGCGACTAGAGGTCGCGGCATAACCCGCGTAACCCACTGGATGATTAGGGTTTTTGGGACACGGGCGAGTTATGCCGCGAGTTGAAGTCGCGGCATAACCCGCGTGGTTGCTTTGACCGCTTAAAGAGTTCAGTTCCCAAAGATCTCAGAATCACAAAATCTAAATATCTTTTCTCTCTCTTCCTTTTCTCTCTCTTTATCTTTCGATCTTCGAACTCTCGTTTGGTTGCTAGTTTTCGGTGTTTCTAGCAAGGGGTCGGTGTTTTAAGCTTCACCTCTTCGCCGTGATCGTTATCTGGTTTTCTAGGTTTTATTCCAAAACCTATCGGTGAGTTCCTACTACCATTTTACAAACTTTATACATGTCAAAACTCTTATTTGCGAAATCTGAAGTATTTCTACGGTATGATTTTATGTTCTAAACATTTTGATATAAATGAAGTTTTTGGTGAATCTCGGGGTTCCCGGTTAGATTTGACCAAAATGACGGGTTCCGCCTTATTGAAGTAAAATGATGTTTTACTTGCACATTATGTGGTCGTTTGAAAAGAAGGTTTATGAACTCATTTTAATGATTTTCATTTTTACCAGAAGTTGAACTGAGAATAGCATTTTGGTTATAAAATGTACTTATACCATATATTTATTTATGGTTGGTCACATATGTTGTTGTGACGAGTCCTTACCATTACTAGTGGATCCCTAGGTTCTGAGTAGACTGTATTACTGGGATGATACATTACCCAAATTTGTAGCTATGGATTCACTTGTTCCTAGAGGGCAACTTGGTACGGTTATGTGAGGCCGGATACTAGCCATGGTTCATAGTGATCCTAGTGAAGGAGTATACCTTGGTTTTGCGCTTGGGGCTTGATCTCACATTGTAGCATGGACTTTGTGATTCGTATTCGCGGACTCCAATTGGTTTAGCTCGTAACTCGGATTGTTGACCTAACTTTGTGTTACGCCACGATCCTTGGTAAAATGTTTTGTTTTCGGTCCTTTTATGGCATGTTTATAACGAAAAAGCCCGTTTGTGGCAAGGACCTAAATTGCAAACTTAATCTCTTTGGAAATGTTATCTTGGAACTGATGTTTTATCTTTTGAGCTTATAAACTGTATGTTCTCACCAGGCTTTAAAGTCTGACACTTTTTCTCAAATGATGTGTATAACAGGTTTCCATTAGCGGTGGGTGTCAGGGTTTTTGGAGAGACGAGTTTTGAGTCTCGAGGTTTTTGGAGTTATTTTAGTATTGATGCTGGCCATTGTTAAGTCCCATTCTTTTGATGAAATCCTTGTATAGGATTGTATAGTCTAAAGAACTGATCCCATTTATGGGAAGTTAATGGATTTACTTTCGTCATATTTGTCAGGTTTTCCATGTTTTAATTTACTCTGATTTTTAGGAGGTTACAGGTTTCTCTTGGCCTTTTAGCCCTTTGGTTAGGGCATTTTTAGATGCCTTCGACTTGACACCTGGACAATTAATGCCTCAATTCTGGCGCATTGTCCAGGTAATCGATCGTCTTACGGCCGAGTGGGAGGTACCATTCAATGTGAACGACCTCTTGACAGCTTATAGTGTGCGACCGGATAATTATCACCGGTATAGCCTGTTTCCCCGTTCGAAGGGGGATAATGTACTGATACTTAACACCGCGGTGAACGACCGTGGGTGGAAACATCGGTATGTTTTCCTTCAAGTGGCGTCTGTAAGTGACGAAGACAGCCAATGGTTGGCGTCAGGCTGGAACGAATCGGGTAGGTTTATTGTTTTTGTCGTGCGTTTTTGTCGTGCGTTTTTAGTCTAATGTCTTTCTTTGTTTTGCAGTGATCGACTTCAGTTTAGTGAAGCCAAGGAGGGATTCTCTCAACAAGGTTCAAAGAATCTTAGAGAGAAGTATTGCCGATCGTTCATTCTCCCTTCGGTCGAACGACGAGGAGGACGAAGTCGTCCTAGTTGCTGAAGTTACACCTACCGAGGGTTCTCATCAAGGAGAGGAGAAAGAAGAAGAAGAAAGAGAAGAAAGGAGAGAAGGAGAGATGACTGGTACGTCGCTTAATGACATTTTCGTAATTTTGTACTTCATGTCCTTTCTAATTTCTCCATTTTGTCCAGAAGATTCATCTACGAAGTCAGCTGCTCAAAGACGGGCCGAACAGTTGGAGCTTGCCCGTCAGAGCAGAGAGAAATCGAAGAAGAGATCTGCTCCTCCCGCGGGGGTAGATCCAAGACGTGTTCGAGGCAAATCCCGGACTTCACCAAAGAAGACGGGCGATGCCATTCTGTCGTCCCTTTCAGGGGCGACTTTAACGAAGGACATCGTTGTTGGGGTCGAGTTTGGAGGCTCGACCAAGGTGACGAAGGATGCTACCTTGTCAGGGGTGTCGGGCGCTAATAAGCCCATCTTCGAAGTTCCTTCTTCTTCTTCAAAGGAGGAGAAGAACAAGGAGAAGGTGGGAGAGACAATATTCAAAGTCACTCTCCCATCTGACTTCATGGTTAATGACGTCCTTGAGAGGGACGTCATTTTTCCGCACTTGGGAAAATTTCTTCTCCCGACCTTCCGCGACCGCTATAACGATTCTGGGGTCGAAGATACGGGGGCACATGCCGCTGGTCTTTCCTTTATGGTAAGCTTGTATTATTTTTTATTTTCTTTGTTACTTATTTGTTATGGTTTTTTAACCTTTTCTTTGCTGTCTTGCAGGCTTTTCACACGTGTCTGAGCTTTTACGCTCAGACAGAAGGTCTCAGGGCAGCCTTCCCTGACGTACAAAAAAGGGCTGACGAGGCTCTTGAAAAAGAGAAGGTCGCCTTAGAGGCGGTCAAGGCCGAGAAAATGAAGGTCGAGAGCCTTAAGGCTAAACTCATCGAAGCTCAAAATGAGAAGATTGAATTTAGGGATCGCGTCCTTGAGCTTGAGGCGATAACGACCAAACTGGAGGTCGAGAAAATAAAGGCCACCACTGTCGCTGCTGCCTCTGCTGATGAAGTCACGTCCCTCCTCAAGAAAGTCGAGAGTTTAGAGGGCGACGTCAAAGATTTGGAGGAGGAGAATCAACAGCTTGAAGCCTTCTCCCGTCTCACAGCCAGGGCTGTTTTGATGAGACGTCATCTGAGCGGGAAGAATCCCATGGCGTCGGCCGCCGAAGAGCTCAAGACTTATCTTAAGAAGGTGGGGACTGAAAGTGATCTAGACGAGGACGACGATTTGGATGGGAGCGAAGGAGGAGAAGATGAGGTGGTAGCAAGGACGGACGTTGTGCAGGAACATGCCGTCGATCCTCGGATGGCGGACGCTATTCAGGAACAATCTGGCGCTCCTTCTACTTAGTTTCTTTTTGAATCTTTCACCTAAAGGTCGACCATACGTGGTCGTCTTTTGCACTTGTAATTTCGACATTCTATGAAACGAAACTTTTTTTTGCTTATCAATGCTTATTATTCTCTTTTATAGATAATCATTCGTCGAATAATTTAAGTAGATAAACAGTTACATCAGTCATTCAACTATAGCATTACTTAAGAAATGAATCAACTGAAACTTTCGATCGACCTTGGGCAATTCATAATAATGGTTTTTAAGTCTAATTATTGAATGCATAGTTTAACTTTTGTAATTTATTAATGTCGAATGTTATACGGGTGACCACATAATTTAAAGAAGTCGTGCGTCCCTGCGGAAAACAACATTAGCGGGGTGGTTGTTGGTTTGACCAACGACCCTCCGATGCTTAAGTCAGTAATTTTTCTTAAAAAATAATTAAAAGAAACTAACTTCACAGATTTAAAAGAAATACCTCTTTAGATGAACTGCATTCCAGCTTCGTGGGATATTTTGATGATCAAGGGTCTGGATTCTATAAGCTCCTTTACCCACGACACTTGAAATTTGATAAGGACCTTCCCACTTAGTGGAAAGTTTACCTGCATTAGGCTCTTGAGTGTTTTGAAACACTCGTCGTAGGACGTAATCGCCTTCTTGAAAAACTTTGACTTGGACATTTTTGTTGAAATGCCGTTCGACAGTTTGTTTTTGAGACGCCATACGAATGTGAGCAGCTTCTCGAAGTTCTTCTAAAGCGTCGAGGTCATAACTTAGGTCGACTAAATTATGCTCGACGGACGTATGTCTTGAAGTTGGTAGTCGTACCTCAATAGGTAACACAGCTTCACATCCATAAACTAAGGAAAAGGGAGTCTGTCCTGTGGACGTACGAGGTGTCGTACGATTAGCCCATAGAACGGAAGACAATTCTTCCACCCATTTTCCTTTGGCATCTTTAAGTCGTTTCTTGAGTGAATTAATGATAGTTTTATTGCTCGACTCATCTAAACCATTCGACTGTGGATATCGAGGCGTCGATGTTACCAACTTGATGTTTCTTTCTTCACAAAATCTTCGCGTTCGGTCACTGATGAATTGTGTCCCGTTGTCGCACGTTATTTCAGATGGAACTCCAAACCTACAAATGATGTTAGTTTGGATAAAAGAAACGACTTCTTTGTCCCGGACCTGGGAAAAAGCCGCTGCTTCGACCCATTTAGAAAAATAATCTGTTAAAACTAAAAGGAATACCTTTTGCCCGGGGGCAGGTGGTAATTTCCCAACAATATCCATTCCCCATTTCATAAAGGGCCATGGAATCAAAGTCGAGTGCAAAGGTTCAGAAGGTTTATGTGACATACCTGTGTGTTTTTGACATGAGTCGCATAACTGTACATACCTGGTCGCATCTTGTCTTAACGTTGGCCAATAGTAACCTTGTCTTGATATCCGGTTGGCTAAACTGCGGCTTCCAGAGTGATTTCCACATTCTCCATCGTGCATATCCTGTAAAATTTTGTGTACTTGCGCCTTGTTGGTGATACATCGCAGATTCAGACCAGTCGAAGACCTTCGATACAATTGTCCTCTAATCATAACGTATCTTGATGCTTTAAACCTAACTTTTATCGCTTCCATTCTATCATCGGGCAATTGATCGTGCTCTAAGTAATTTCGAATGTCGTCCGACCAAGAATTTTCCTCTTCAATTGGTGCGACTGAAATATTATCATCCTCCTTGATGGAAGGGGTTGCAAGATGAACTACTGGGATATTGTAGAATGTCGTTCGACTAAGTGCTGACCCCAAATTGGCCAGTGCATCGGCTTGAGTGTTCTGATCTCTTGGTATTTGCTCGATTACAAAGTGACTGAACTTCTTTGCTTCTTCTTTGACTATTTTATAATAGGCAATCATCCTTGAATCTTTTGCTGCGAACTCTCCATTGATTTGGTTAACAACTAGGGACGAGTCACTTCGGACGTGCAGACGTGTTGCCCCCAAGTCGTGAGCAATTTTGATTTCTACTATCAATGCTTCATACTCTGCCTCATTATTTGTTGCATTGAAATCGCACCGTATAGAATATACCATTTTGCCCCCTTGTGGGGACTGTAGGACGACACCCAAGCCGGTGCCACGTATATTCGCCGAACCATCAACGTCGAGCGTCCACGTGGTGTCGTGCAAAGTCGCCACAATTAACTTGTCGGACGTCATTGTGCTTTCCAGTTCTTGACTGAAATCTGAGATGAAATCTGCCAAGACCTGTGACTTGATCGCCGTTTTGGGCTTGAAATCCAGATCAAAATTGCTGAGGTAAATACTCCACTTAGCTAATCGTCCTGTTAATTCGGGTTTTCTTAACACAGACTTTAAAGGAAAATTAGTTACCACAATTATAGGATGTGACTCAAAATAATGTCGTAGCTTTTTAGTAGCCATGACTAATGAAAGTAAGAGTTTTTCTATAGACGAATACCTGGTTTCGGCGTCTAGTAGAGTCTTACTTACATAGTAAATTGGCAGTTGTCGTCCGTCGGTTTCTCATATAAGAACTGCACTTACTGAATTAGTGCTGACGGCTAGGTAAAGTTGAAGGACTTCACCTTTCTCAGGTTTAGAGAGAAAAGGAGGCGACATCATATATTTTTTGAGTTGCTGTAACGCTTCTTCGTGTTTGTCAGTCCATTCAAAACCTTTATTTTTTCGTAGGACATTATAGAATAAATGACATTTGTCGGACGATCGAGAGATGAAACGGTTCAACGCCGCTATCCGTCCTGTGAGACGTTGAACTTCTTTAAAATTTCTGGGCGATTTAAGCTCGACAATTGTTTTAATCTGATCTGGATTAGCTTCGATTCCTCGTCGTGTGACCATATACCCGAGAAATTTGCCAGCTCGAATTCCAAAAGAACATTTCGTCGGATTCAGCTTCATCTTGTACTCATGCAAGATGTCGAACGACTGCTTCAAATGTCCGATATGATCGTCCGCATGTTTTGATTTGACAAGCATGTCGTCGATGTATACTTCCATAGTATTGCCCAAATGTTCTTTGAACATCATATTCACCAATCGTTGATATGTCGAACCTGCATTTTTAAGACCAAAAGGCATTACTTTATAACAATAAATACCTTTATCTGTCATGAAGGCTGTTTTCTCTTGGTCATAAGAATGCATCAATATCTGGTTATACCCAGAATATGCGTCCATGAACGTGAGTAACTCATGTCCTGCTGTAGCGTCGACCATAGAGTCGATATGTGGCAATGGAAATGGATCCTTCGGGCAAGCTTTGTTAAGGTCCGTAAAATCAATGCAGACTCGCCATTTGCCATTTTTCTTTTGGACGACTACAACATTAGCGAGCCAATCTGGATACTTGACTTCTCGTATTTTTCCTGTTTTAAGCAAATTATCAACTTCGTCGTTGATAACCTTATTTCTCTCAGGAGCAAATTTCCGTCTTTTCTGTTGAACGGGTTTGAATGATGGATCGATGTTGAGTTTATGAGAAATAATACTCGGATCGATACCCACCATGTCTTCGTGCGTCCAAGCGAAGCAATCATAGTGGTCCTGCAAAAAAGAAATTAGTTGCTTTTTGAAGGAATGAGGTCACCCGCAAGCTCTTCGACCACTTCGGCTTCACCGGAATCATTTGGCTTTCCTTTGACATTAGCTTTGTTCTTGTTTTGAAGCTTGAAACAAGCATCGATCACATGACCCTTCTTCTTGCAATAGTTGCAAAACTTGCCTTTATCTTTGGCTTTTGATTTTGACCGGTGACGCGCCAGGCTCTTGAAACTTCTATCAAAAGATCTCCCACGAACACTAAGACCTTCGGCCTTAGAATCTCCAACCACCATTATCTCCTTCATCTTTTCCTTGGAACTCAAAGAATTGAGAACATCATCTAATACAAGAAAATCACGGCTATAGAGAATAGTCTCCCTGAAATTGGCATAAGAGTTAGGCAAAGAGCATAATAAGAACAAACCCAAATCCTCCTCATCATACTTAGCATCCATGTTCTCTAAGTCACAAATAATTTCCTTGAACTTAGAGACATGCTCGGTTATGGAACCGCCTTCATTAAGCTTGTGAGTGAACAATCGTTGCTTCAAGTGCAACTTGTCAGGAAGGCTCTTTGTCAACAACAATTGCTCCAACTTAGCCCAAAGAGTCGCATGTGTTTTTTCTTTCAAAACATCTTGCAAAATATCATTAGATAGATGTAAACGAATTTGAGAAGATGCCTTTAAATCTTTCAACTGTTTTTCGGGTAGAGTCCAAGTAGAAGGCATTTGCTCAAAACCATTCAAGGTTTGATGCAAATCCATTTGAATGAGAATATCTTTCATCTTCACTTGCCACAAAGAAAATCTAGTGTTAACCACAAGGTTGTGGGGTGGTGGTAAGAGCTTGGGGACTTCATAGCGGTTGCCCGGGTTCAAACCCCACTCGCAACATTGTGGCCACGGGATGAATGCCCGCGGGCCATAGGCCTGTTTTCCAGGAGATTAGTTCGGGCCCAAAGTGGTTTGGGATACTCCTTTACCAAAAAAAAAAGAAAGAAAATCTAGTGTTTCTATCTAACAATGGAATATCATATCTCATAGATACCATAATCACCACAAATAATGAGAACTCAAATAAAGTATTCTACACCAAAAAAATAACCAAAGGTGCTCTGATACCACTTGTTGTAAAACGAAAAGGAGATAATGCTAACTTAATCCCAAATTAGAGAGTTTATCCAAAGTCAAACAAGGTATAAGTTAGTGATCCCAATGAATCTCTAGCTTGAACACTCAAGGGTGTTCTTAGTGTACAAGACAAGATTCCAAAAACATACAAATATGATGATTCTAAATATGCATCCAACACAAAGTAATGAGATAGAGTAAGAAGACAACACCAAGATTTACGTGGAAACCCAAATCGAGAGAAAACCATGGATGGAGGAAACCACCGAGAGAAATCCACTAGTGAAAGATGAAGATTACAATGCTTTTGAAGGAGAAGAATCACAACTATAGTGAGTGTGTGTATTTGGAGATAGAATGATAAAATGGGTGATATCTAAACATATTCTCAGCTGGGTTTTTATGCTTGAAGCTCAACCCATTTTTGGAAAACACTCAAGTGAGATAATTTGAGTGTGATCTTATATAACCCAATTTTGGGGTAAGTTTAAAATGGAAAAGTTGAGTTTTGCAAGCAACATTGATCAGATTTTTGTGGCCCAAGAAAAGAGATTTCAAAAGGGACACAGTCCCTTAAAATAGGGAAAAGAAAATCTAATGAAAAAAGCAACATTTGAGAAAAGTGAATAGTCCTCGCGCCCATGAGCAAATTGGGAAGTGGCCACGAGCAACCATTCTGCCTCTAAAACACATGTTTGGCGCACCCACGAGTAAACAAGGGAGTGGCCGCGAACATATCAAAAATTTGATGCACCTTTTAACAGGTTATAACAAATAATTGAAATTTGAAAGATTTTTTATATCAAATAATCACTATCATATTAGTTAGACATGGTTTGATATTTATTTGTTAAGGATGTAAAGGAATTCAATTTAATTCTTCTATAATTTTAATTTCAATAACAATTAATGACACGATTATGTTTTAATAATAATAATAATAGCATCAATATCATAATTAAATTGATCAACTCCCATATATATGAATTTGCGAATTTCGTTGGCACTATTTTGAATATCAAAACAATTGAGAAATAGGAGTGTACGATACGTCTGAGTGAGCGGTTTACAATATTTATACAATTCAACTTAATTATAACGGTTTGAAAAATCTCAACTCAATCCTATCCATACTATTTGGGATGGGTTGACAGGTTAATAGTGTACATGAAGTTAACGAATAAAATACAATAAATATTACTAAAAATATACCCAAAGAAGTTATTATCTCATCCACATATATATATTTAAAATCTTTAAGTCTTATAATCAAACTTTAAAAGTTTCAAATAATACTTCGAAACATCAATTAAGTACGACCATTTTGGACCTATCCGGCTCCAATGTTGACTTCACCTTGAGTTTGTTTATGTTGCTTACAATCCGACAACATATCGGCAACAAGTCAACTTGGAGATTAGTTTTAGAGTCAACTTTGGCATTAGGCCTTGTACCTTTTTCTCTGTATAAATGTACTAGTTAGTCTTGTTGAGAATAATCAATAAAGTCATGGTTTCTCTCTTCAAATCGATAAGATCGTAATAATTAGGGTTCTGGGCTTGATCGATTGACTATTTGACTTGGAACTGAGAGAATGAGTATTAGACTAGCAAGGTAATGTAATAGTGTAAGGGCTTCTAGTTGTATGATCGGATTTTGTACTTGATCGATGGACTTGGAGTTATGGACTGGATTTATTTTGGGCCTTGGGCTGTAAGGGCTTGATCAATATATTGGATCTATTTTGGACATATTTGTTTACACATAATTAATATATTAGAAACGTACTCGTGCAATGCAGCGAGATACATCACGATTTTAATGTTTTTTTTTTGTCGATTTACAGTACGATTTTGAATGGTTTTGAGAAAATGATAATGGTTTTTTTTATAAATTTTTTTAATTTAGGCTTAATAATATAATGTTTTTTATATAAAACAATTAAGTATTTTGTTAGAATTCAATGATTATCTTATATATTTTAATGACTTCTAAAAAAAATAACCAATTACATATTTAATAATATAATTAAAACAAATTTATAGTAATATAATATATTAATTAATAGTGATACATGTAAATGTCTGCATAAAAGAAAGGTCCTACACATACCAAATTGGTGGGTGTTAGAAGCCTCCAGTAGTAATATGTATCTTGTGCTTTGATACTTGTAAATTAAGAGATTTTTAAAATCTTGCATAAAATGATGGTACTTTGTGCCTAATAATTTGTATTTAAGAGTTTTTTATCCATGCTTTATAATGATTTTTTGGTTGATTTCGAGAGTAAATTTTGGTTTTTTTGGGAACTTGTGCATCTTTCACCGCTCAAAAACGTATATATCACAGAGCACTTCCTGTAGTTGAACGCAGGGGCGGAACACAAGCCTTCTAACCCCGGGGGCCGAACCTAATCTCTTTATACAAATGGATTACATGAAGAGTCTAATTTGCTTCGATGTAATTAATACATATGTAAGTATGACATATTATAATTCTAAAACAAGACAAAAAATTATGAAATCTTTAAACATTGTTCATCAAAGTGGAACTTCTCATTCTGTTGCGGCTTCGAAATCTTGCACAATTTCTTTTAAACTAAAAAATTTCCAACAATTTATCACTACAAGATACGGGACTTTTTTTCCCCCGGAAATAGTGATTTCCGACGGATTTGAGTGCCAGAAAAAAGTCGCCGAAACATCAATTTTCCGGCGGATCTGAAATATCCGGCCGATATATCTTCCGAAAATCCGTCGGAAAAATTTTCCTAATAATTAGCCAAGTTAATTAATTGAATAATTAATTAAGAAAAAAAATTCTGACGACCATCCGTTGGTTGATGTGGAATATGATTCAATCTTGCTCTACGTATCAATCATCAATCAAAAATAACAAATAACAAACAATATCAATAACCAAAACCTAACAAGTCTTACAATATTTAGACTCACAAACAATCACTAAAATATGTAGCCATAATTACATCAACAAATACTATTAATTTCTAAATAATCATAAATGAAGAAAAAGTCTAAATAAAATATTTAATTAAAATATTCATTAATGTAACACCCTAAAAATCAGAGTAAATTTAAAACATGGAAAACCTGACAAATATGACGAAAGTAAATCCATTAACTTCCCATAAATGGGATCAGTCCTTTAGACTATACAATCCTATACAATGATTTCATCAAAAGAATGAGACTTAACAATGCCCAGCATCAATACTAAATATCTCCAAAAAACCTCGAGACTCAAAACTCGTCTCTCCAAAAACCCCGGCACCCATCGCTAATGGAAACCTGTTATACACATCATTTGAGAAAAAGTGTCAGAATTTAAAGTCTGGTGAGAACATACAGTTTATAAGCTCAAAAGATAAAACATCAGTTCCAAGATAACATTTCCAAAGAGATTAAGTTTACAATTTAGGTCCTTGCCACAATCGGGCTTTTTCGTTATAAACATGTCATAAAAGGACCGAAAACAAAACATTTTACCAAGGATCGTGGCGTAACACAAAGTTAGGCCAACAATCCGAGTTACGAGCTAAACCAATTGGAGTCCGCGGATACGAATCACAAAGTCCGTGCTTCAACGTGAGATCAAGCCCCAAGCGCAAAACCAAGGTATACTCCTTCACTAGGATCACTATGAACCATGGCTAGTATCCGGTCTCACATAACCGTACCAAGTTGCCCTCTAGGAACAAGTGAATCCATAGCTACAAATTTGGGAAATGTATCATCCCAACAATACAGTCTACTCAAAACCTAGGGATCCACTAGTAATGGTAAGGACTCGTCACAACAACATATGTGACCAACCATAAATAAATATATGGTATAAGTACATTTTATAAACAAAATGCTACTCCCAGTTCAACTTCTGGTAAGAATGAAAAATCATTAAAATGAGTTCATAAACCTTCTTTTCAACTGACCACATAATGTGTAAGTAAAACATCATTTTACTTCAATAAGGCGGAACCCGTCATTTTGGTCAAGTTTGACCGGGAACCCCGAGAATCACCAAAAACTTCATTTATAATAAAATGTAGAGAACATAAAATCATACCGTAGAAATATTTTAGATTTCGCAATAAGAGTTTTGACATGTATAAAGTTTGTAAAATGGTAGTAGGAACTCACCGATAGGTTTTTGGAATAAAAACCTAGAAAACCAGATAACGATCACGACGAAGAGGTGAAGCTTAAAACACCGACCCCTTGCTAGAAACACCGAAAACTAGCAATCAAACGAGACTTCGAAGATCGAAAGATGAAAAGAGAGACAAGGAAGAGAGAGAAAAGATATTTAGATTTTGTGATTCTGAGATCTTTGGGAACTGAACTCTTTAAGCGGTCAAAGCAACCACGCGGGTTATGCCGCGACTTCAACTCGCGGCATAACTCGCCCGTGTCCCAAAAACCCTAATCATCCAGTGGGTTTTGCGGGTTGTGCCGCGACCTCTAGTCGTGGTATAACTCGCGTAGTTCTCAAAATTTCATATCCAATAGAGGGTTACGCGGGTTGTGCCGCGACCTCTAGTCGCGGTGTAACTCGCGTAATTCACTGTTTCTCCCCAAACTTCACAAAAACCAAAACGACAACCAACCAAACACGGAGCTAACGACAAAAGCTTAACATAAGAATAGCAAGGTTACACAACGGGAATCCGGGGTGTTACAACTAAAGTTAGTGCTTACTGGTGTATTGGATGTTGGTGGTATGAGTCTAAGGGCCAAGTAACAATTTAATCAAAATAATCCTAATGGCTAGCCTAATCTTTGCTTGGGAGTAAAAAAAGCGCAGGGGCCTTGCCCCCCCCCCCCGGCAGCCCTTAAGCGTTCCGCCACTGGTTGAACGAGTGCATCTTACGCATCAAAAAAGTTTTCGCCCTTACGAAACGAACTTGAGCGGGTGCACGAGACCACCCTTGAAAAGGGTAGGTCCACCCTGACCCTAATATTTTGTTAAAATATTAATTTCATTCTTAACAATCACCATTTTACGTATTCTATCAATATATATATAGCTTGTTTTATAATTAAATCATAACGATTATTTTTTTGTTTTGACGTGGAGATATTTCATTGTGTTTATTAAAATAAAAGGTATAAAAAACATGTTGCAATAAATAATGTTATTTTGGTTAAAACGATTTAACTTATTTAAACGTGTTAACTAATTTATAACGAGGGAAAAGGTTGTAGAATATGTAAGGCGGTGACAGTCTCAGGTGAAAATGATTCCGCTACTCAAAGCTGTCATTTTATCTTCTCCCAATAATAATTAATTAAAAAGAAAAAGAAAAAAACACACAGGATTCACGTTCCTATCACGTGCCTCCTTCATAGATGCATGACACGTGTGTCCAGCCTCCCACGTGGCACAGTCTTTAACAAAAACGCGTGATTTTTATTTTCTTCACGTGAATTTCCCCTCACCGTGGCTTGCAATGCATGCTTTTTATCCTTTTTATTAATTTAAATCCACATGATAATAATAAATTCTCAAAAAAAATATCACATAAATTAAATATAAAATTTCAAAAATTGACTCTAGAGTAAACTACGATTTTAGTCCCTGTGGTTTGATGTTTATAACGATTTTCGTCCCTGGTCTTTCAAAATTGCTTTTTTAGTCCCTATAGTTTCTATTTACTTCCATTTTCATCCCTCCATTCAATTTTATTTAAAATTAAATGTTAATTCTTTTAAAAATTGAATAAACAATTTACATATTTGATCCTTATGGTATATAAAGTTTTACATTTTTATCCTAGTTTACATTTTTTTTCACTTTTTCTTTATTTATTGTATTTCATCAAAACATTTATTTTTCTATTAATTAAATTGTATATTTTTGTAATTATTATAACTTTAATTATAAAAATAATCAAATAATTTCGTTAAAAATACTGATAAATACATGATAGTTTTTTCAAAGCTTTAGGTTTAAATCATTTAAATTAATATTTTATATCTATTGATTTATTAAAGCTTTTTATTGATTTTAAATTACCATTGAAAAAAATTTAATAAAATTCGAGAAAAAAATAGTTTTATTTTATAACAACCGGTTGTTTATTGTTAATTTCACTTTACTCCCATTATTCCATATTTTCATTAAACTTTATTTTTATTAATTAATCAAATTTGTTTAATATTTAAAATAAACATACACACACACACAGATATATATATATATATATATATATATATATATATATAAGAGAGAGAGAGAGAGAGAGAAAGGAAGGATCATGCGAGAAGTTAAACATTTTACGATAAGGCGATAAGTGTGATATCATATATGATTATACGGCCTGTATGTGTGTTTAATCATATATGATTAAGCTTGTGTATCATATATGATTAAACACTTATCGTCTTCTCATAAAATGTTTAACTTTTCGTTTGAACCTGCCCCTATATATCTATATTATATTATAATGCACGAATAAAAAACTCTTAAATAAAAATTATTAGACACAAGGTACCATCATTTTATGCAATATTTTAAAAATCTCTTAATTTACAAGTATCAAAGCACAAGATACATATTATTACTGCAAACTTCTAAAGGTTTATTGGCGGTGACCTCCGGCCCCGTGGCCCATTTTGGACCCTACAGACCCTAGCTCCATAGGCCCATACCGGAAAAGGCAACCTGTCCCCCCTGATTCGAACCCTGATACGAAGGACCACAGGTAAGGGGCGTTTACGGAAGGAAGCTGGCCACTAGGTCAATTTGGTATGTGCAAGGTCGTCCTTTTATGCAGATCTTTCCATAAATCACTATTAATTAATATATTATATTACTATAAATTTGTTTTAATTATATTATTAAATATGTAATTGGTTATTTTTTCTAGATGTCATTAAAATATATAAGATAATCATTGAATTATAACAAAATACTTAATTTTTTTATATAAAAAACGTTATATTATTAAGTCTAAATTAAACAAATTTATAAAAAAAAGACATTATCACTTTCTTAAAGTTAAAACCATCCAAAATCGTACTGTAAATCGACAAAAAAACAAAAAATAAAATGAAACATTAAAATCGTGATGCATCTCGCCGCATTGCGCGAGAACGCTTCTAGTGTGTATATATATATATATATATATATATATATATATATATATATATACATCAATGTTCTAAATAACATGAGATTTAAGCCTTGTGTTTGACGTCACGTTAAAATTGTGGCATGTCATGGCTTATTGCATGATTTTTGTAAAACCATATTGAAATCTTATTATCCTTTTATTGTCTTACTTTTTGTTTTTAATATATAACCTAATTTAAAATGGTGTGTGTGTTTATGTGTGTGTATTTTTATCTAAATACTAAACAAACTTGATTAATTAATAGAAAATAAAGATTAAATGAAAATTTAGAATAGTGGAAATAAATTGCATTTAACAAAAAACAATCGGTTGTTATAAAATAATACTATTTTTTGTCGAATTTTATTAAACTTTTTTCGATGGTAATTTAAAATAAATAAAAAACTTTAATAAATCAACAAATATAAAATATTAATTTTAAGTGATTTAAACCTAGTAATTTGAAAAAAAAATCATTTATTTATCAGTATTTTTAACGAAATTATTTGATTTTTTTTATAATTAAAGTTATAATAATTATGAAAATATACAATATAATTAATAGAAAAATAAATGTCTTGATGAAATACAATAAATAAATAAAAAAGTAAAAAAATTATAAATTAGGATAAAAATGTAAAAATTTATATACCATAAGGTCCAAATATGTAATTTACTTATTCCATTTTTAAATGAATTAACATTTCATTTTAATAAAATTGGATGGAGGGATGAAAATGAAAGCAAATAGAAACCACAGGGACTAAAAAGGCAATTTTGAAAGACCAGGGACGAAAATCGTTATAAACATCAAACCACAGGGACGAAAATCGTAGTTTACTCTTGACTCTATAGTTTAAATATCGAGCCTAGTTATTATATTATTTTATTAAATTTAATTGCAATTAACTCTATGTTCTATTGAAATTCCATTAATCAATTTCAATATTACTTTTTGTCTTCACACAATATATAAGACAAAATATTGATCAAAATTATATAAATATTTAATTACGATTGTTATTAAAAACACAAATAAACTATATTTGATTCCTTAACTTAAATAAAACACAATTAAAGAATTATAAAGAATAAAACGGTCATTTATTGGTATAACTTTTATAATTAAAATTTTCTTATAGTTAAAATATTTTAGATTTATAAAATTAGTGTTATATTTTAGATATAACTTTTTTATTAAAGTTAAAAAATTGTAAGAATTTATATTTGATAATTCAAAAAAGGAGAAGATATTCACATATCTTACAAACCTTAAATTAATATTGTTTTGGAAAGTTCTTTTTTACCCTTTAAACACTCCTTAAAATTTAATTAATATATCAAACATAAATTTAATTAAAAAATATTTTTAATTTTGATGGGGGCATTGGTCTATTTAGAAAGGCATCCACGGATGAATTTCGTTTTTACCATGGTTTTTAGAAGGTACGTCATGATAGGCGTTATTAATGTGTCATGGCGTAACACATGTTTTTACCGGTACGTTAAGGAACATAGAGTTTGTGTAAGATGTGACTTATGTCATAGAGGCTTGAGGTATGCTATGAGATGCAATTTTTGCCGCTATGATGTTTTTTTTTCTTTCTTTACCATTTTGTGTTTTACACTTTATGGATTTCCATAATTGATGATTTAGTTATATTTTAAAAAAATAGCAAATAAGTTATATAACAAAAGATATATAAAAATAAATGCTAAAAATTCAATTAAAGAAATATAAAAAGCATAATTGAAGAAAATAAAAAAAAAAACACTTGAAATTTATTAAAATGATATTTGAATTAGTTTTTAAAAAAATTAACTTATAATTAATCGAAGAAGATTTCTTAATAAACTAAAAAAAATATATCTAGATTTTGAAATTTCATGACTCATCTCAATTCAAGTATTCAACATGGTAAATAGCATGAATGTATATATAAATTTTCTAACAGAAATTCATATGATTATATAGAAATCATAAAAGTTATAATTATATAAACAAATCAACTTTAATCACATTAACCTTGATTATTGTATTCATCAGATATATTTGCATGATCAAATTAATTAATTTAATATAAATGTACCATCAATAATAATAATAATAATAGTCGATGTTAAAAATAAGGGAAATTGGCTTAAAGAGTCACATTACATTGGCATATTAGTCTCTTGGCCATTTCTTTATCTTATTGACGAAAATAGACCTATATCCGCAATGGCGGACCTGCAGGTCCGCTACCTCCAGAAAAAGACAAAAAAAATTGTCGGTCCAAGTCAGGTCCGCAACGGATAGGTCCGTCACCCGACCCAGGTCCACCATTTCGTCACGATCTCACTCAACGACAGCAGAGGATGGCGGAGGTAGAAGACCAATATGCCAATGTAATGTGGCTATTTGAACCAATTTCCCTAATAAAAGTAAAAATAAGAAGATATTGTAGAAGAGAGGAGGATGAAGGGTAATTATTGGGAGTGGCTGTTTCTTCCTCATCGGAAACACACTCATTCACTAAAATAAGAAACAAAATCTTGAATTTCTGCGGACTCCTTTTATTTTCATTTTCTTTTGAATATAGAAATCAAAATTCAACACATCCATTCACATGCACTTTTATTTTCCAATAAAAAAATAATTAATTATTATTCTATTCCTTAATCGACCTCTTTGAATAAACACTATTTTTTTTTGTAATTTAAAAAACAAAAATAATACTTTATAATCTTTTTGGACAATTTTCTTCACGAATGATATATAATAAATTCACTATTTTTTTAATTTTAATATAGATTTAAACAATATAGTTTTTTTTTTTTTTATTAATAACAATCTTTAAAATTTTAATTACTAATAGAATTAAGCTTCAATGAAACGCGTTGTTTTGGTTTTGTTTGAATGAGTTGAGTTAATGGAAAAATGGATGCTTGGGTTTTAAACTTAACCAGGGTTAATTGATTTAACCAACTTAACTGCGTGCCACGGGTTTATACACGCGCACTTTGGATTTAGGAACGGAAAACCAGAACCCAACCTCTCACTTTCTCTTTCTCTTTCTCTTTCTCTTTCTCTTACTCACCCAACAATTTGCTACCAAGTGACGAATGGATGGTGTTTATTATCTGAAACAAGGTTTGTGTTTCAATTCATCTTCATATATGATTTGATTGATTATCTTATGAACTAAACCTCACCTTGTTCATGTGTTTTCTTTCTTATTCATCAAGGAATTTTAGATGCAGAGCTTGAGATCTGAAATTCGGAGGTACGTCAAGTGTCTGGATATCTGATTCATTTCACTATAGCTACTGCTACTGCTACTGCTGTTGATTATTGGATTTTTCTCTTGCTATATGCCAAGTGTGTTCCTTTCGAATTTGTAAAATTTGGTGCCGGTGTTGTTTCTTGGGTTTTTTTTAAGTTTTACGTCAAAGTTGAGGTGAATATGGGTGATGACAATTGGAA
Source organism: Arctium lappa (assembly GCA_023525745.1). NCBI lineage: Eukaryota > Viridiplantae > Streptophyta > Magnoliopsida > Asterales > Asteraceae > Arctium > Arctium lappa. The sequence goes on along the minus strand of CM042057.1, from coordinate 76,143,093 downwards.
TGATGAAGAGAAAGCGATTGTTGCTTCTGTTTTAGGAATCAGAGCATTTGATTACTTGATTTCCAGCTCCCTTGGTAATGAATGCTCATTAACGTCAATGGCTAACCATGATAATTTGCAAAACAAGCTCTCAGATCTCGTAGATAACCCTAATTCCGCTAATTTTAGTTGGAATTACGCCATTTTTTGGCAAATTTCCCGTTCCAAGTCAGGGGATTTGGTTCTAGTTTGGGGTGACGGCTCTTGTAGGGAGCCTAGAGAAGGAGAAGAGTTTGAAATTGCTCGAATTCTGAGCATTCGTTTAGAGGATGAGAACCAGCAGAGGATGAAGAAAAGAGTTCTTCAGAAACTGCATGTTTTGTTTGGTGGCTTAGATGAGGACAACTATGCTTTTGGATTAGATAGGGTTACTGATACTGAGATGTTCTTTCTTATTTCCATGTATTTCTCCTTCCCACAAGGGGAAGGAGGTCCTGGCAAGTGCTTTTCGTCCGGAAAGCACTTGTGGTACTCCGATGCCTTGAAATCCACCTACGATTACTGTTTCCGGTCAAATCTTTCGAAATCTGCTGGCATTCAGACTGTTGTCTTAGTACCAACTGATGTTGGGGTGGTTGAGCTTGGATCGATTCGTTCCATCCCCGAAAGCATGGAGCTTTTACATTCTATCAGATCATCCTTTTCTTCAAAGCCAAAGGATGCCCTGGTGTTGTCAAGCTCACTGATTGGGGAGAAGAAGAACGAAGATGCCCATTTTTTGGATTTGGGTCTTGTCGATCACCCTGTTGTTAAGGCATCAAAGATTTCGAGGCCGGATATGGGTTTGAGTTTGCGCCAGCCTCAATATAGGGAAAAACTTGCGGTTAGGAAGCCCGAGGATCCGCAGCCTCCCTGGGAAGGATACCCGATTGGGAATCCGCGGCTCCTGATTTCAAATTCCAGAAACAGGATAACAGGTTCGAATTGGGCGCAATTCAGCAGCCCTCATGAGGAAATTCAAGTCAACAGTTTTAGGCCTCAAAAGGAAATGCAAATTGATTTCACGGGTGCAGTGTCTCGACCTTGGGTACTTTCTCGGCCGGTGAGTGGTGATTCTGAGATTTCGGATGTGGAAGCTTCCGGCAGGGATGAAAGAGCTGCCACTGTAACTGGCGTACCAGATGATAAAAGGCCTCGCAAAAGGGGACGAAAGCCTGCTAATGGAAGAGAAGAACCACTGAATCATGTAGAAGCAGAGAGACAGAGGAGGGAGAAGCTGAACCAGAGGTTTTATGCGTTACGAGCTGTTGTTCCCAACATTTCGAAGATGGACAAGGCTTCGTTGTTAGGAGACGCAATCACTTACATAACTGACCTTCAAAAGAAGCTGAAAGAGATGGAATCAGAGAGGGGGGGAAACAGTTCCATGGAGACATCGAACAACAGTGGGTCGAGTTTAGAGAAAATAGAGATTGAATCAGTTGAAGATGAAGTAACAGTAAGGGTAAGTTGCCCTTTAGATAGACACCCAGTATGTAAGGTGATCCAAGCATTGAAAGAAGGTGAGATGAGGGTGATAGATTCAAAGATGGCTGCAGGAAATGATAAGGTGTTTCACATATTTGTGATAAAGTCTAAAGGAGGGGAACAACAAGTGACCAAGGAGAAGTTGATGGCTGTTTTTTCAAAGGAATCAAGCTCCTCTTCTTTGCATACATTGCCATTGGCATAGAGGTATAAATAGAAAGTTTTGTATGAGATTAGTGAGTTCTTTCATTTACTTAATTGAGATTTATTTAAGCTACAATGTATTCTGTTGGTTACTTTTTTTTCTTGTTCTTTTTGATATACATATATGTGAAAGCTTAAATTTAGAGCAGCAAAGTTGTTTGTTTGAAAATGGAGATGAGGTTGAGGGGTGATTGAAGGTAGGTTTGTGTGTATGGTTGAAATGGAGGAGTGAGTGATGAGATGATCATAATTAAGGTTGATTTTTATATATAATATGTGTGAATGGGCAGGAATTAGATTTAATCAAGTAGTGGTGGTGGTTGTACATGTGATGTAGATTGTGAATTTATTACATGTGAAGACAAGTGAAGGGAAAGGAAGATGTTATTTGATTTATAAGAGAAGATGTTTATATGTGGAGGTAGATGCAAAAACATAAGATACTGATTCCCTTTTTTGCTTTGGATTCCCAATTTTGGCCCTTGGAATTTGTGATCGCAATAACAAGAAGAATGTGAAATGGGGGGTTTGTAAAACAAGAAATAGTCTCACAAGTGGACATATATAGGACCTGAGCTTTTTTTTTTTTTTTATTTAGAAAAGCAATTTATATAGGACCTGAGCTTTGATAACTCTAAAAATAGTCCTCATGGTTTTCATTTTGCATTGGAAGTGGTCATTGGTCATTAACTTTGTTAATATTTTCCGTTAGAGTGAGGGACTTTTTATACATTTCTTAATTTTCATTGTTCTTTTTTATTAAAGAAATTAGTATATAAACCTTGAGTACAAATCTGATTAACATATAAGAAAAAACAAAAACAGACCCCATCCTTCTCTGGAAGCCCCCTTCTGCGGTGACAAGAAAAAACCCATCTTAAAGCATGCACAAATGAAATGAAAGCCAGACATAGATCATTTCTTTTGAGGACAAGGACACAAATCGATTTTGTTTTTCTAATTTTGGTGGAGAAGAAGAGGGGGTAGGTTTTGGGTTTTGGTCTCTAGCAACAGAAGTACCAAAACTAGGTGACGAATCGTACACCAAACGACGTCGTCGGTCCCACTTTTTCGGCGGTCGATCGGTTATTGATGATCTTGGATCCGGCTCTGTTGCGGATGGGGATGGGGGAAGAGTCGGTGGAGGCCTCCCATTCTAGTCGGTGCAGGCATAACACTCGGTGGTGAATGAGATTGTGTTAGTGTCGTCCTCCGCTTCCGCCACCGTCGGAGGATTTAGTTCGCCGTCTTCGTAAGATTCCGACGAGTGAAGGCATTTTCTGAAGTGGGTAACTTGGAAGGAGGAGGAGATTGGTGGTGAAGTTGAAGTGGTTGTCGGAGAAGTCTCGGGAAACGACGTCGTTACATACTCCCTAACCTCTCTTGCGATCACATCTCTCATCACATCCCAAAAACCCGCCGGCAAACCCTCCGTTCTACTCCCCGTCACCGTCAACTCACATCCCCCCATAACCCCATTCCCCGGCGGCGCCAACGACAACGCAGTCATCGGATCATACTCATCACCCACATTCGCCGGAGTTCCCGATGTCGGAAAATTCGTACTACCACAACTCAAACTAATCATCTTAAAATCACCACCACCGCAATCAGTTGTATTAATCTCATGAAACCGTCTTCTCTTGAAAGTAGAGTTCCAATGGTTCTTAACCGCATACCGATGAGCAATGGTGGCCCATCGGTTTCCATACTGAGCATGGGCGGCCAAAATGGTCTGATCCTCATCCGGAGAAAAGGGACGATGCTCGACATTGGGGCTGAGCTGGTTGCACCATCGGAGCCTACAAGATTTACCTGAGCGACCCTTGATGTACTTGCTAATAAGTGACCAGTTTTCGAGGGCCGTATCGCTGAACAAATCGTGTAAGGATCTTGTCTTCCTCACTGCTCCATGGACCTTTAATGGTTGTGTTAGTTGTATGAAGTTTGGTGGAAGTGGGTGCAGATCGGTAATAGTAGTGGCCGGATGGTGTTGCAAGTTGCGGGAGGGGAACGACTGGGGAAGGGGAAGGCACCGGCAATTCTTTGTGCTGATCAACGATGATTACAATATCGGTAGTTTCAGGGCCTTTAGCTATTGAAGTCACTGTCCAAAGTTAAAGTTTACCAGTGTTAATATAATATAATATAATATTATTATTTTTTTTAAATTAAGAAAATAGATAAATTGACCCTCACTCTAACAGATAATATTAACAGAGTTAGTGACCGGGGACTACTTTCAAAACAAAATGAAAACCACAAGGACTATTTTTAGAGTTATCAAAGTTCAGGTTCCATTTTCAAATATTTCAGTAAATCTCTGGGACCAAAATTAGAGTTTACTCTAAAATTATAAAAGAAAGCAAACATAGTCTCTCTTTCATATAATAAACGTGTGGCTTTGAAATTCAAAGAAAATCAAATCTGAAAGCCCAAGTCAAACTCCAAAATTTAAAAATGATGTTCTTTACCTTTACCTACTGTACTAGTAGTTTTGTTTCAATTTAATAACCATGATGGTTTGTTTACAAATAGTTGTGGTCAAAACCTTTACTTTTTCTTAGATATTCTAAAAACAAACAATGTCGGATTGTATGTGGTCAAAGATTCTAAGCTTTGATATGCATAATAACAAATGTATATTTGTGTATTAAACCCTCCTCTCTACCGTATGTATCAAACGAAAATTTGTCAAAATACGATAAATATATTTAAGATGTTGGATGCCAAAGAGGGGGAGAAATACAGAAGCAGCTGGTAAAAGCATAAAATTTATTAACCCTATATAACAAGTGATGGAGAGAAAATAATAAAATTGTTGAAAATTACCAAGAGCAAGTCAAGTAGCCCCTAAAGTAAATAGAGATGGATAAGGTAGGTAGGTAGGTGCTTAATACCAGACTCCTTATCACCATGGAGGACCATTCGGGGGAGGTGGCGTGGATAAAATAGTACTATTAATTAAAGCTCACGAAATTCTTTAAGATGATAATCAAGATTGTGAAAATGCCAAAAAGTGATGGTGGCAAGCTACATCATAGCTAATTTGGAATGAGGACCGAACTCATGAGCAAAAGCATATGGTTTGGTTTGGTGTTGGGTTGATTGAGTGGGCCATATTATTGGGTTTATTTTGTTGGTTCAACTCCAAAAGAAGCACCCAACAGCATTTGGCCCAAAAATGAAAAGCAATTATAAAAGAAAAAGAAAAACACACCACACCACACCACACGTCATGAGGAGCAGAGAGTTTGAGGAGGGAAATCGGTGTTGATGCAACGACAGGAGCATTTGATGTTAATTTCTTTACCAATGTTTCGGTATTCTCTACTATTCTTTTAGCATCATCACTTTTCTTATTCCGTCCATTAAGTAGGGTTTCATCCAAGTGAATCATAATTTTTGGATTGATGAAATAAGTCAATCGATTTTCTGATTATTTCGGATTTCGATCTAGGTGACAAAATAACATGTTTGATTTCCATATGAACCGATTTAAGTAACTTATGTGTTCCTTTCTTTCTTAATGCTAATCTCAAATACTAGTACCTAAGAGCTTGTTTAGGAACTCATGAAGAATTTAATTGAAGGAACAGGTTACTAGAGCTTGTTAATGACCACATCCGGTTTGGAAATTATCGATGACCATTTGACTTGAATCAAACCTCAAAATATATCCAACGTTGAATTCCTTTAGATCTTAATTCATTGTAGTTTAATTTTGTATTTGTTTTAATAGTTAATTCACCATATCATTTATTCTTCAAGTGAAATATTCAACCCTTCCCCAATCTTCCATTTGTTTTATAAGTAATTACTTTCAGATTTATGTTAAATGCCTTTAGCAACTAATCCCTGTGTATTTGACCCTATTTGCCACTAATAAGATTATTTTTGTATTAATCGGAATATGAATTATTATTTGTTGGCCTCAACAACCTCCACCACATTGGAAACACAAGGCATGCACATTAGTAGAATTCACCATTGGAGAATAAGGGGCAAATTCCAAGCCAATGCTTGGTTGACGGCATGAAAGCGATGGAATCCTTCCAATTCCATTGAATTCCACAATCTAAAAGTGAAGGAATTGAATTTCTACCAACCAATCGCTTGGTCAAATTCCATTCCAATTCCTTAAAAGTCAAATTCCTTCAATGGATTCCAATCCCATCAAATTCCATTATGTGAACCAAGCGCCCCCTTAGTCCCTAAAGTAAATAGAGATGGATAAGGCCGTAAACCCCAACCAGACCCCATTAGGGGGAGGTAGGTGCTTAATGTCTGACCCCTTATCGCCAATTCGCCATGGAGGAAAATTCGGACTATTCGGGGGAGCCGGCGTGGGTAAAATAGTACTAACTATGGAATTGATTAACAACATTGTTAAAGCTCACCAAGTTCTTTAACGTCATAATCAAGATTGTCAAAATGCCCAAAAAGTGATGGTGGCACCGTTATATAAGAACATGGGTGATGCATGACGTTGTGACAACCATCGTATTATAAAGCTACTTAGTCACATGATGAAAATACGAAAACGTTGAGAACCGAACTCATGAGCAAAAGCATATGGTTTGGTGTTGGGTTGATTGAGAGTGGGCCATATCCTTGGGTTTGTTTTGTTGGTTCAACTCCAAAAAAAGCACCCAACAGCATTTGGCCCAAGAAAAGCAATTATAAAAGGAAAAGAACACAATGTTGAGGGGAGATGTGTTTTCTTAGTATCAGTTTTCTTATTCCATCATTGGGTTTTAAGTAGGGTTTCATTCAATGTTGAGGGGAGATGTGTTTTGATCGAGTTTTAATCTGATTTCCATCTGTCCAATCTTGTTTGTTTGAATCATTATTTTTGGATTGACCATTCATTTGATTGTTGAAAAAAGTGATTTGCCAATCGATTTTCTGATTACGTAATTGTTTCGGATTTCGATCTAGGTGGCAAAATAACATGTTTGATTTCGACGAGGTTATCAAAACTATGGTTGTATGATCCGATTTAAATAACTTATGTGTTCCTTTCGTTCTTAATGCTAATCTCAAATAGTACCTAAGAGCTTGTTTAGAGCAATTTGCTCATTAAGAATTTAATTGAAGAAACAGGTGACTAGAGCTTGTTAATGACCACATCCGGTTTGGAAATTGCACTTTAGTTATCGATGACCATTTGACTTGAATCAAACCTCAAAATATACCCAACGTTGGATTCCTTCATAATTTGAGATCTTAACTCATTGTTAGTTTAATTTTGTATTTGTTTTAACCCCCCCTTCCAATCTTTTCTATATTCAATTTTAGATGTTTATAAAACATACAAGTTAAATGCATTTTGCAACTAAACCCTGTGTATTCGACCCCATTTGCCACTAATACTATTAATTTTTTTGTATTAATCGGAATATGAATTATTATTTGTTGGCCTCAACAACCTCCACCACATTGGAAACACAAGGCATGCACATTAGTAGAAGTCACCATTGGAGAACAAAGGGTACTCCAAATGAAAATTTCTCAAGGAAGGGAGAGATCAAGAATGACATTGCACACCGCATAAAAACAAGATGATTAAAGTGGAAAGTTGTGATATCCTGTTAAAATTGAAGGACAGCTTCTATAGGGTAGCTATTAGATCAGCTATGTAATATGGGTTTCAGTATTGGGTGATAAAGAAGACGCATAAATGCGGATACTGAGATGTTTGTTGGAAGAGGAAAGTTTGTGATGGTTTGGACATGTTCATTGAAAACAGTCGATGCCAGGGTGAGGGGGGTTTAGTGTGTAACAATTGAGGGGTGAAAGAGGGGGCTTTGATGACAGGCAAGAGTGCACTACAGGTTAACCAAGAGCGGGCCTTATGGCCTACTTACATGTCCTATGGTTAATGGTTCGACCATTCTTAGTGCATTGTTTTAACCTTTTCTTTTTCTTATTGTATATTGTATTTACTTGTACAAAACTCCTCTTTGCCAAAAATGTCTCAAGTGCTTCATCAACTTTTAAAGACCATCAAATCTCTCTATTTTGACAAGCTGCCTGGGAAGCTCACGACTTCCTCAAAAATATTTCACGGAAATCTACCTCCCAAACCTTATTTCCGAGTCGGGTAAGTTTGATATGATTTGTTTTACATTTGATCTTTAGTTAAATGAATTTCATTTTGAGTTGTAACCAAATAAAGCTTCTTTGTATTATGTTTGAGTAGCAGACAATGCCACTACTTACATGTATGTTGTAAGGTAGCTTTCCAGCTACACCTCCAATACAAAGAAAACATAGCCAGGTACGCTTTTTCAAGATGCGCACCCCACAAACGCAAGGTTCTACCAAATTCCAAACAAAACTTCCCTCTTAAGTATATGAGAATGCATTTATAGACGAATTGATTTAAATAGTGTAGGTGTTTCCAATTACGACGAATTGAAACAAGTTTCGTAAGCATGAGTTTTTGGCTATATATATATATATATCCATAAGGTTGTTTAACACTAGCAAGTATCCATGATCCTGCTAACCTCCCCAATAAGGTAGAATGAAGTTTGTATATATAGAGAGAGTTTCAAATACAAAATCTTTAATTAGTACAAATCAATTTCAAATGTCCATCTAGTCTAATGGATATTTGCTTTCATAAATTTCTCGATTGTTTCTTAATCTAAAGCATAGATCACAATGAATAAACTATCATCTTCCATAAATATCCATATCATAATAAATAAACTTTCATCATTTTCATAAATATTTTGTTTGATTTGTTTCTATGATTTGTAATGATTAGAAGGTTTGTATATGAAACTCCCTCTCTCACACACATATATATATATATATATATATTATATAAAATTAAAGCATGATCTTGTTGACTTTTGCAATTAGGTAAGTGGGTAATGTGGAACCTAGTGTATTCTAACTTTAATGGTTCCACAATATATAGATTTATGGTTTTATGTATAATATATTTATGTTCTGATTGATGATAGTGGAGTAACTCATATTGATGTGAATTGGGAATACAGTCGATATTATCTAACCTTAACCAAAACCCAACTTTTTTTGTTCAAAGTTACTCCATCCCCTTGGTTGAAGAATCCTCCAACAAAAGCTTGAAAGATATGTATGATGTTTGTTGATTAATTTGTAGTGTAATGAAAAAGATGTTTGAAAATATGATTGATTGGTAAAAACGTACCACATTTTGTTTGCTTGTTTATGGTACATGTATATTTTGAATTCAATGGTACAAAGGATAATTAAATGGTATGATATGATTTAAGAAAATAAAATTGGGTATTTAGTTGTCTTAAGAAGAAAGTCAAGTATTAGTTGGTTTGTGATGATAATTAAGCTTAAGCATGAGGAATTGGTGGGGGTGGGGGTGGTGTTTCCTTTCCTTTTACCAATTATTATGTTTGCTTTTCCAGCCTTCATTTTTGTTTTTATCTTTTGTGAGAAAATCGAAATGGAAATGAAAAGCAAACATGTGATATATATATATATATATATATATATATATGTGTGTGTGTGTGTGTGTGTGTGTGAGAGAGAGAGAGAGAGAGAGAGAGAGAGAGAGAGAGAGAGAGAGAGAGAGAGTGAGTGAGTGGTTATTCACCCAACCCTTTTGCTTGCTTTTATGCCATCACTTTTACCCAAATCAATCTTTTTAATTTACCATCCTTTTTTGGCTTTCAATAATCATCTCCATTAAAATCTTGTAATACACAAGACTCATATGACATGATATAATAAGTTTATGTTTTTTATTTTATTTTTATAGGCCATGTTTCTTATGATGTGTGATTATAGTAGTACTATGTGTTGTTTCATTTCTTCTTCAAGTATTGGTCTGAATAAAGGAGAGAAATTGAATGTTAGAGGGGAGAGTACAATATATGAAGCACACTAGAAATTACTACATGAGGTGAGGTGTGCAATAGTAGGTTGTACGGTGTGCTTGGTATTGGGGAATGGGCAGGACCGGTGAGGGGAGGTTAAAAATTAAATTTTGGAAACACATGAATAACATGACTTCCCTCCATTCGGCTAACAATCCCCTAACCCACTCTATTTAATTTAATTTCAACCATCACATCATAACTGTACCATCCTTACTTTTTTTTTTTTTTTTTTTTCTTTTATATATATATATACATCTCTAATTTATTCATAATTTATTCCACACCCTAATATACATACTACTACTACTATTAACACCAAATCAATCATGAAATACCATCATTTTAACTTAGGTCCTTATTTATTATTAAACTTAATGAAATGATGGTACACACTTCATTAAAGAAACATAAAGTGAGTAGAAAATATGGTTGGGTATCCCTCAACTTTAATGTAAAAATGGATTCTCAAACAACCAAAAGTTATGATACATCCACCTCCACCTCTCCTTTAATTAATTACATATTGTTTGACTTTTAACCAATAATAAAGAAATACTTTAAGAGAAATGTGAGTGGTTATACAAAGTAAATTCATTGTCTCGTTAAATTCAAAATTATATGGTTTTGCAGCATTATTAAGTTTTAACTTTATGATGTTGCATTATTTTGTATGTATGGTGACAAAAAAAAACAATAACGCCGGAAAAAGCCCACGTTCACACACACACTGACACCGCACTCCTCCATTATTTATACTCCCAACACCTTTCTCTCCCACCTCTCATTTCAACAATGGTGATGGTCTTCTTCCTACTCCTCCTCTCACTACCACCGCTCTCCGTCTCTCTCCGATTCCAAACACTCATCCCTCACTCCCTCCCTCACCCCACCAAATACTCACCAGATTCCCAAACCCTAACCTCCATTGATGACCAAAACGCCATCTCTCTAGATTTGCACCATCTCGACACTCTCTCCCTCTCTTTCAACGCCACCCCGGAGACCCTCTTCCACCACCGTCTCCGCCGTGACTCCATCCGAGTCAAAACCCTCACTTCCCTCGTCAACACCACCGCAGCAGGCCGGACTAAGGCGGATTTCAGCAGTTCAGTCATCTCCGGTCTCGCACAGGGTTCCGGTGAGTACTTCACCCGCATCGGGATCGGAACTCCACCCAGGTATGCCTACATGGTACTCGACACCGGAAGCGACGTCGTTTGGATCCAGTGCTCTCCCTGCCGGAGATGCTACACACAGTCTGATCCCATCTTTGACCCGACAAAGTCAAAGACCTTTAATGGAGTCGCTTGTGGGACACCTCTTTGTAAACGGCTCGATTCGCCGGGATGTAACAAGCGAAAGAAATGTATGTACCAAGTCTCCTACGGCGACGGTTCTTTCACCGTCGGCGAGTTCTCCACCGAAACGCTGACGTTTCGAAAGACCAAGGTCAATAACATAGCTTTTGGGTGCGGTCACGACAACGAAGGGCTGTTCGTTGGTGCAGCCGGGTTATTGGGTCTGGGTCGGGGCAAGTTATCGTTTCCGAACCAAGCGGGTCGTCAATTCGGGTCGAAGTTTTCTTATTGTCTGGTGGACCGCTCCATGTCGGCTAAACCGTCGTCGTTGGTGTTCGGCAACTCCGCCGTGTCTCGGGTCGCCCGTTTTACTCCGTTACTCAGCAACCCGAAACTGGATACGTTTTACTACGTGGGACTGATCGGAGTCTCGGTCGGCGGCGTTCGAGTTCCCGGAATTTCGAGCTCGCTGTTTGAGCTGGACAACGCCGGCAACGGCGGTGTGATTATCGACTCCGGCACGTCGGTGACCCGGTTGACCCAACCGGCGTACGTGGCGCTCCGGAACGCGTTCTTGTCGGGAGCATCTCACCTGAAAAGAGGGCCGAATTTTTCGCTTTTCGATGCGTGTTTTGATCTGTCGGGGAAGACGGAGGTGAAGGTGCCGACGGTGGTGATGCATTTCAAGGGGGCGGATGTGTCGTTGCCGGCGTCGAATTATTTAATTCCGGTGGATAGCGGTGGGAGCTTTTGCTTTGCGTTTGCCGGAACGGCGAGTGGGTTGTCGATCATCGGGAATATTCAGCAACAAGGGTTTCGGGTGGTTTATGATCTGGCGGGTTCCCGGGTGGGTTTTGCGCCACGTGGATGTGCTTAATTACTAGTACTAACTAAGTAATTAGTGTTAGCTGTTATTGGTTTTTATTTAATGAGACGAAAAAAGGAAAGGCGCATTTGGTTTGGTTGCGTTATGTTATGTTTGTGGTGGTTGTCTGTCTTATTATTTATTTATGGAAAAAGAAAGAAAACAATACATGAATTTTAAACACGTAAAAATAATACTATATAGTATTGACTTAAAGACTTTTATGGGTTTGATTGTGAAGAAATCTCAAGTGTATTTTTGATGCAAATAAAGATTATGATTTATTATTTGATATAAATAAAAATGTTATTAATAAATATATAGAAGATGTTTGGTGAATTTGATTAAAGGAGAAGAGATGGTAAAAGGGAAAGGCGTAACAGGCGGGGAGATGGATAGATCTCCCATGTGAATAAACGACCAAAGTTCCATGTGATGACAGACACAATTAGTTTTATTATTATTATTATTATTCTTTCTTACTACTCCAGTCCTCATTGGATGCTTATCCTCTATTTTATTTAATTTAACTTAACTTAATTTATGTATAAATCAAAATTCAAGTAATAGTTTCATATTATTATGTTGGCAGTATTATCTAAATCCCTTAATATACATACATACCATTTTCCATGTTGGAATTATTAACTTGAATCTTTGATCGTTAAAAAATGTGATATTAAATTGAAAATACTTTTACTTATTCATCATGATCATGCCATGATGAAATGGTGATGGAGTAATCTTGTTTGTGGGCTGGGCTTGGGATTGGGCCTTTGATTTTGATGGGTTCCTGTTGTTGATGAAGATGACAAGTGGTGATGATTCATTCAAACAAAACATGTACTTGTTTAATTAATCTCTCTTTGTGATGGTAATTAATTAGACTGGAATTGTGGGTTAGAGACTGACTAATATTCATTCATTGTCTCAAATAGCACGTGAATCCCGAGTCCACCAAATAATAAATAACCAACTAGACCCTTATCAGCAGTTAAAATTGCGACAGTTGTAAGTCGGGTCGAATCCACAAGGACTCGGTTCAACTTATTACGACCAGATAATTCACACACAAATACGAATTGTAAAAATTAAATTGCAAAAGGGGGGGGGGGGGGGGGGGGGGGGTTGGATTGATTTTAAACTAACATACGAATCAAAGGAATTATAAAAATGCAACTAAAATTAAAAACCCAACATTAGTTCGTCCTCAATGATGATGCTAACACCCACCCTTGATTTCGCAAATGTAAAAGTTAGTACAGATTTAAGCCGTCTATGGTTACCAACAAGCTCTGATAACCTTAGTTTTCACCAAATGGACATTAGCTAAAACAAGTTCTTTAACTAAATTTTAACTACAAATGGAACAATGAACAAGCTCTCAATATTCCAGGTGTGATTAGCATTAACGAAAAGGAAAACACCGACTCAAAGAATTAAGCACATAAGCTCGGCTTAATTATCACTTTGATTGGAAGATTTCAAGAACTCAATTTTGAAAACCTTATCGAAATCAAAAGAGTTCCATTGTTACTATATCAAAACTCAAAGACAAATACGTATCTAAGATTTTGACTAACAACAATTCACAAGAACATCAACTAATTGGCCAAATCAATTAACATTCATATGAAATTAACATTTAATCTAGAAATCAACCAAGTAAACTTGTCCCAAACAATTACAACGAAATCTCAAAGTGAAAAGCATCAAAATCTAAAACAAACCAATGTTGGAATGTAAAAATTAGCCACACATGGCTAAACTAGGGTTACCAAATTGAAATTGCAAGAGATTACCAAAGATGATGATGAAATTGCTCCAAAATCGACCTCCTTGTTGCTGCATTTTTTCTGATTTTCGCTTCCAAAAATCGACTCTCCCCCCAATTGACTGTTCTTAAGGGTATTTATACCTCCAAAGATGATAACCGCTCAAAATTAAGAAAACCCCACGATTTTGGGTTGTGCCCTGCCGCCAGCGCGGCTGTGAACGCGCGAAGACTCGCGTGGAGAAAAAAAAATGAAGTCGGACAGTGTTGCGCGTGGCCGGTGGCGCGGCTCGGGGCGCGCGGAGGTTTGGACGTCGCTCGGGCAGTGCTTGGCGCTGGTGTGGGCGCGGCTGCATCCGCGCAAGAGGTCGCGCGCGGTTCTGAAATCTTCTCCCGTTTCTCCTTCTTGTTCTCGATCTGATGGCAAAGAAAGGGGAGAGATGGGCTTTGCTTTGGGTTTGATTTCTGATCTGACTTGGGCCCTTTTCTTTTCCTTTTGGGCCTGATTTACAAAACACAAACAATTGGCTTAGAAGGCCTATTTTAGGGATACAATTGATATAGAAATTTGGGTTTTTAAACCCAATTAAAACACTAAAATATAGCTATCAAGATCTATTAAAGAAGCTCCATGGGGTTGGGTTTTTTTTCATAATTTGATGATAATCCACATTACTTTTTAAGTTTTAAAACCCAACCCCTTTCTTTCTTTCTTTCTTTGCTTCAGGAACTTAATAAATCCATGCATTCTGGAGACTTAATTACACGTATAACCTATCTACAACCAAGGATCATTGGATGCCACCATATCTTAATCGTGACTCGGAATTGAGATTATCCTAGACTAAATTCATCCAACTTGTTGAATTAATATCATGATAACCATAAGTCTGGTAAGCTATAGTTTACAAGTTATATATAAAGAGGGGAGGGGATCAAACGAAAACATGGTCAAAATAAAAAAAGAACATGAAAAAGGTCAAACCCATGTGATTTTCTTCTAAAATCACATGCGATTATGGAAAACGGTCAACGCAAAGACGGGTGAGCATGAATCACATGTGATTTTAGTGTAAAATCACATGTGTGTTGGTTGTTATCGTGTTCACTTATTTGATTTTCTAACTCGACCCCCTCTGTGTATATAGTTATGAATAATTGTAGTTAAAGTAGTAGGGTAAACTAATAATTAGTGCTAGTGTAGTGTCAGTAGGAGTGCATGTATTATGAATTGTATAACAATGAATAACCTTTACATCATTAAATCCTACTTGCATCCATAATTTTTGAATGAAATTTGTAAATTCTAATTCACTTTCTTCATAATAAATAAATAAATAAATAGATTAATTACACCGTCCCTCTTTGTGCTTTGGCTACCTTTCATGTCATCCATTACACTTGTGATCCTTATTTTGTGTACAAGAAGCTAAAATAGTCTTTGAGTAATTAGCTCCACCTCTATTATATTAACCTAGTCAGTCATATGCCCCTCATATATACAAATAATATTTCATATCTAAAAGCTTGAAATCATAAAAACAAATTTCAGACTTAAATAAAATTGATCGAGGAATTGTGATTAAAAAGATGATCAAACTTAAAACCTTATCTTTAAAAACCATAACGATTGTGATTCATACCCTAATCAAAATTAGAGTAAAAAAAATAATATTAAAATTTACATTTTATTATTTCTAGTTTCACCTCAAAATTATTATATTTTACGTTTTTAACATTTTTGTTGTACCATTTCAACCCTCTCACACACATTATACACATATGTTGTTTACCTTATAAAATACGAGAAAAGTCAAATGAGAACATTAAAATGTTGACAACTATATGATATGAATCAATCTCAAAAGTTTAATGGAAAATAAAATAAAAAATTAGATTCAAGTTGATATATTATTTTTTTACATGTAAAACAATATTTTTATTATTCGCGTGTATTTGTTTTCCCATACGAGGCTTACGGCCATGTATTGTTTTATGTGTAAAATAATACAATATTTTAGGGATTTTCATTTTCATTTTCATTTTTCTCTACAAAATAAATTGCGATATTAATTTAATTGTAAATTTTTTGTATTTATTAAAGTAATTACTTCGAATATTCTAAAATAAATGCATCCTACTTTTGGATTGCTTTTCTTTCAAGATAGGTTGTTTATTAATAATTGGTAAATTTAGCTTAAATTTATATAATTTTTGTTTTTGTTTTTATTGAATTAAAGTTTTAGTTGTTTAATTAATAATAAATCAAATACTATATTTAGAACTTTCTATGCCATACCTTTTGAAGTTTAAATAGCAAAGAATATTGGATCTTCAAAATAATAAATATTGTTCAACAACCGATTGTAATTTCGATCTATAACAAAATTATACATTCCACTATATAATACCATATACAAACTAATTAAATTAAAGATGAAAATAAAGACTAGGTCTTAAAAATCCTTCCCATGTTTTATTCGTTTGAGTCTTTTCAAGATAGTTGAATATTCTTTAGGTTTTCATTTTTAAGACCCTGTTAAACTAGCCAAGATATACACATCAAACCCATGTTTTAAAAAAAAATGTTTATGTTTATGAAATAATTGTTGAATATTGTGACATTACTTTGTCAAAGTGGAAAAGGTTAATTACTACTCTAATTAGGAGAACATACCAATTACCAAACAAACTTTTATTACTCAAACAGAATTTATTTAAATTTTACATAAATAAATAAACGCCACCCCCTAATCCTAATCCTAATCCTAATTCCTAATTTCTAGTATCCATTTCATAATTCAAGATCACAAAAAAAGGATAAATTGGGAAAACAAAAGGAAGACCTAAGAAGAAGAAAAGCAGGCACCTTCTTTTTTCTTTTCTTTTCTTTTCTTTTCATAGTCATTCCCCTCCCCTCTTGATCTTTAACCCAAAACAGGGGAGGAAAATAAATAAAGCAAGACTCTTTCTTTTTATAAACAAAACCCTTGATGAAATTTTGATCCTTTTCTTTCTTTGTGGGTATTTTCCAACCATGGAATATGATAGCATTGAATGCATTTCAACCTCCGATGGATATGGATTGGGGGAGGAAGAGATCCAACATCTTCATCATCATCAATTTTCATCATCCAAAACTCATAATAATGTTAATGTTAATGTTGTTGTTCGTCCCACCACCAGTGTCCATGACCTTCTTGAATGCCCTGTCTGTACCAACTCGATGTACCCTCCGATTCACCAGGTTCTCTTTTATTTTTCTCTTCACTCTTATAATTCCTATTCCTTTTTATTAATATTGGATTTGGGTTTAAACCTATGTATGTTGACTCTATTTTATATGTGGGAACTCAAATTATTGATTTTTATTCTGCTGTTTGTGTGATTTGAGGGTTTTAGGATTATGCTACAAATTTTGACTTTTTAATATTCAAGCATACTACTTTTTCTCAGAATTGATGTGATTAATCGATTAAATGTAGTAAAGAAAAGGATTTGGTAGATATATATATCAACGGTCATTACTTCCTATCTATGAAGTCAAACTCATTGAGTTAAAACGGATAGTTGTGGCTCAAGAAAATCTATCGGTAGAATAGAAGGTGAAAGACTAATGAAACTAATGACTATACTTATCATTTCATTATGTATCATTCATCTTAAATTTAATTTCTGAAATATATACTATAAGAGTCTTTACATAGATAATTGATGTAATGTCCAAGAGATGTGTATGTTTTTTCATCTCTTTATATATGCATGAATGTGCTTGTGCATATAAGTACACTCACTATTGTATATAGATATGTGTTGTAATGCGAATAAACTTGCTCCTAATGTTATAGAGAGAATCAAGAACCTGGCCGCACAACAAGTTCTTAGATAACAATATGGACCATTTAAAGCCCAAAATGGATAATTTCCTTTTCTTAGGAACACATACAAGATTCGTCACCACAAAAAGGATACTGGCAAACCCTCCATCAGCTATTCCGTTCCTAGCAAGGGTAGCGGATTTTGGGTACAGTTGGTTACTTGGGTAGCTTCTAGGGTAGGTAACCCAAAGCCTCTTTGACCTTCTAGGAGTGTCCCTTTGTATCTGTGTTTCTTGTGCATTGTACCTTTTATATGTACAATTATATCTGCTCTACACTCCAGTTCCCGACTTGTCTGTGGCCTTATGTTCACGGAAACAACCTTTCTCCCCCTAGAGGTAGAGTTATGGTCTGTCTACATCATAACCTACCGAGATCCTATCTCCTGGTGGGATATACCGGGTACGTTTGGTTTGGTTTGGTTTATTGTAATAGAGAATTTTCTCCCGAGCCAAAATATGTAGCTTGCTATCACAAATGAACTCCTGCTTCAATCATCTCTTCTAAATTAACGTTCCGTTATCTTCTTGTGGTTTCTCCCTGCATTTCCTCAATCTTTTGAAATATAATATGGCCTTCAAATACTTTTATATGTTACGAAGATTCATAGGTATGTATCTATGTATGTGTACGTTAAATGATTTTGTATTGATAAACTATCAGTTAACTCTTTTTGAAAACAAAAAGAAACTTTTAAATTCATATTTGGGCATTCTTGAGAGTTATCATACATTTTTAGTGAGTTTAGATGTTTGTGTATGACAAATTTCACACACACATATATATATAGAGAGAGAGATCTGTAGATAGAAAATCAGTGTCTAGCATTTCTCTAGTCTACTACATATATAAAACTTGTAGCATTCAAGTGCTTTGTCATTTTTGTTGAGTTATTGATGTTATTTTCAATTAATGGACTCATTAAAAAAATCTACTTTGTGTAAGATAATGCAAAAAAGCATGCTCAAGCACTTAAAACAAAGATGCATGTCTTATGGAAACAGTTGACAATTTATAAAAAAACAGTATTTGAGTATTTCATAGCATGTTGACTATTGAAGAATATTTGTTTTTTTACAAACAAATTGATACCATTCCCTACAGTTGTAAAATATGCAAAAAAATGATGACTTTTACTTGCTTGGAAGTTAGGTTTTATCAACAAATATTACAAAAATCCACATACATGTCAACTAGAAAAATGCTGGTTTTGTTATACACTTATATGTAAGGTATTTGTTATGGAGGACCATGTAGCTGCCAATTGTTCCCTAAATTTTGAAGAATTCATGGCAATTTCGAAGCTGGAGATTAGCATTGCAAAACTTCAAATTGCATCTTCAGGACATAGGGAATCTATTCCAATGAAAAGTGGGAATTTGAGGGATGATCACAAATGCATTTTCAGGACATAGGGAATATATTTAGAAAAACATAATTATCTTCTATCTTTTTTTTAAGAGTAAAGCAACATCTGGAGGGCTTTCCTTCAATGTACTTGGAAAGAATGGAGATGATTTGGCTACCAAAATCACAGAACTATTTAGTGTGGGGAAGGATACAATTTACTGATCCCATCTTTTATGGAATTGATCCCATTTTGACCGTACAACAATATGTGGAGCTCAGCTTGTCCGGAAGCACAGGTTGGTGTTTGTTGAGATGTTTTGGATCCTATCTCAAATGGGAAGTCCGTATTTGTTTATGGAGTTGAATCAGTCTGGAGGTGAAGCTTTTGTCAGAGTTTGAGCCTATGTTCAAACCAAACAAACCCACTCCTATTTGAGTCCTAGTAAGATTACTCCTGTACTCGGGTCCATAAATACTCTCAATCTGCCTTACAGACATCGTTTTCTTTCATTATTTATATTTTGTATTACTTTCTCCAATAGTGAACACTCAATTGCTGCTGCTAGGTGTTCTTTACTAGTATTTCGGTTTCCAAAAGAAATGCATTTTTTAGTGACTCCAGCCAACAAAGAAGAATAGTATACTTCTCTTAGGGAGATACCCACATATGTTATACAAGAAGGCTAAGTAACACCCCTTCAAGAAGACTCGATGAACAAAAGAAGGTTGTATCAACTATCAACAAGATGCATATATGATATATCCATATGCAAATGAAATAGCTACAAAACTTCCTTTTTCCGTAGTTTAATATAACTGTTTAAAACCTCACTTGTCATCAGCTCATTGTTATGGTGTCCCCAATTTTGTTGTCTCCATGCATAAAGCCCCACAATAAAATGGATTGCTTATATGTGATGTTTGTATATGCCCCATATTTAAAGTGGTTCTAATATAATTACCCCATGTGTTCCTAAAAGAAGAGTCCACACCTGACTTTTGAGTGTGAATTTGATACTTTATATTTTAAGCTGGTTCCGAATAGACATTATATTTTCATTTTTTAATAGTTTACTTTAGAAAACACCTTGAAGTCTCTCTTTTTGTATAATCTAGCTGAGAGGTTTATAAGTTTGTGATCTCTACAGTGTCACAACGGCCATACGCTTTGTTCAACCTGTAAAACACGGGTGCACAACAGGTGCCCAACTTGTAGACAGGAACTTGGTGATATAAGATGTCTTGCATTGGAAAAAGTGGCTGAATCGCTCGAATTTCCTTGCAAATACTGCCCCCTTGGGTGCCCTGAGATCTTCCCATACTACAGTAAGCTGAAACATGAGCTCATCTGCAATTTCAGGCCATACAGCTGTCCATATGCTGGATCAGAATGCTCGGTGGTTGGGGATATCCCATATTTAGTTACTCATTTAAGGGACGATCACAAAGTTGATATGCACTCTGGATGCACTTTCAACCATCGCTATGTCAAGTCGAATCCACGTGAAGTTGAAAACGCCACATGGATGCTAACGGTTAGTATATTATCATCATGTCAATATAATATAGAGTGATTTGACTTTTGAACCTTCACACTTGGCTTTTGTTGTAAATTAAGCATCGATCTTGCGCATATGCCAAAGAGCAAGTGGAATTTTTTTGGAAGTAAAAATGCAAAAGCATTCATACTTCCCCAAAATTGCACATTCTTGCAAAATGTTTTGTTCTTTTTTGCATTTTTGCAAGGACGATGGTTTGCTTGCAATAAACTATGGACTTTGATGGTTCAACAAGTCACTAACTCATATATTTACTTTCTTTTCCTCGCTTCTATGTTAGTGTGCTTCCTGTAAACCCTATGACCCACATAAGGTGTGGGTACCATTCACCCTTTTGTTACGAGAAGAGTTGATACGTGAGATGTGACTTATGAAGGCAAACTTGTTAGCTTTAAAAAGAACATGTGACTTAGTTGTCAAACCTTGAGACTTGTCAAGCCTTTCTTTGAACTCTTTAAACTTTTTGGGCAAGCTTTCTTTGTCTCTCACACTTTCCTCAAGTCAGGGTGTTCACGAGAACAACTGCTCTACTCCTTCGGGTAGAGGACAAGTATGCGTACATCTTAACCCTGATCTCATCTCTAGTTAGGATATACTTGATTCGTTTGGTTTGTGAACCATATGGAATCTTGATTTGCATAACATTTTCAAAACTACTTCAAATGTGCGTAAACAACTGTTAACACACGGATAATGAAGGTGTATATCCTTTTCAGTTAATCAAGGATTATGTGCCCAAGTCATAGAACATCGTTTGAGTCCTGCCTTGATCATTCCAAAGTCTTTGCTTGTTAATGGTTGTACACATTCCAAAGTATTTATTATGTTTATTACAGCGATAGCATGATATTGTTTTAGATTATTAAACCAATTTAAAATTGATTCTTTTTATATCTACAATGCTTATTGTATCTCTTGATATCTGTATCTGTTCTCCCTCAAAAGAGAATATTTCCAAATCAATTTTGAAGTAATGTATTTGATATCTAAATTCAAAATAGAACAACTAATAGAGAATCAAGGGAGCTGTACTATTGTTACAAATTAAGAACATTTTAGTTTGTTGTATAATTGAAACAATCTGTTTGACGTTGATAGAAGAGTTGATGCAGGTTTTCAATTGTTTCGGGCAATATTTTTGTCTGCACTTTGAAGCATTCCAGCTGAGCATGGCTCCAGTTTACATGGCATTTGTGCGGTTCATGGGGGATGAAGAAGATGCCCGGAATTACAGTTACAGCTTGGAGGTGGGGGGAAATGGCAGAAAGCTGATTTGGGAGGGCACCCCTCGCAGCATCAGAGATGGGCATCGAAAGGTGAGGGACAGCCACGATGGGCTGATTATACAGCGAAACATGGCTCTTTTCTTCTCTGGTGGAGAAAGGAAAGAGCTCAAGTTGAGAGTTACCGGTCGTATATGGAAAGAACCTCCTAACCCTGATGCCGCTGCTGGCCCTTGTGTTCCCAATCTCTCTCTATAGTTAGTTTTAAAAAAAGCTTTGATTTTTTTTTTCATTAACTCTTAATCTTATGGGATTGAATTGATATGATGATTTTGGGGTAATAATTTTTGATTTGTTTGTGGAGTGGAGTGATTATATTCTTTGTTTGTATTGTGTGAAAAACACAATGAATACCAGAAAAAGAAGAAGGGAAAGTGTAGTTTTTGAAATCTTTAATTCTTCTGTTTTGTCTTTGGTTACTTGTATGATATGGGTTTCAAGGCATCTATCTATCTATCTATCTTTTGGTAGGTTTATTAGAAGCTATTCAAAACTTAAATGGCAATCATTAATTTCTTGAAATCATCCAAGTGTAGCTCTTGTATTCATTCCCCCAAACCTACAGATGAAAAACTAACAAACATTGTGTATTGAGAATTGAAAGCATTTGGAATTCAAGCTTACAAAATGACTTCACTTAGAATCCGATCATGAGATGGATATTATGTGGTTATTGTTATTCCATGTTTTATTTTATCATTTTTTGACTATAAAAAACACCAATGATAAAGATAAATTGTTATTTGTTTGTTATGTTGAATAAACCGTCTAAATGATGAAAATGACCATTTACCTTAAATGTTGTTAACAAATGACTAAGAAAAAAAAACTATGAGTAACCAATCCAGCAACCCAACAACAGGGATTACAACGAAATGTAATATTTCACTTGACCACAAACAAGGATTACAACTTTATACCAATTCACTTTTGCCATATTAATTCATAAAGTTTAACTTGATGACAAAAGGGTTTGTAAGGTAACAAGATTGAAAGTTCAAACACTCGTCCATTTTAGCATTTTGTTGTTTTTGTCTACAGGTTAAAGCTTCTAAACTGATATACAGATAACTTTATCCAAGTAGGATTTAATGGCAATACACTTTTTCTATATACCGTTGTTAGTGAACTCACCCGAGTCAATCCTATAGAACTCGGCCACTCGGTCCGGTTTATATTTCTTGTCTTGAATTCTAAAGAAGCGAGCGAGGGTTCATCTGAGGTTTTAGTCGTCATCGCGTCTCTCTCAGCTGAATTCACTATCTCTGTTCTTGGAGATTATATCCATCAAATCTTTATCTTTTCTAGCCAGCTCGTCATTTTCACTCCCCATGTTTTAGTCTTTCATCTTTCTTATTATATGTGAATTCAGTCCTTTTCTTTATGGAGATTCTAAACCCATTATCCACCCAAAACCCTCAAATCTTCTCTGCCTTATCGCTTCACTCTATCACAAATTCCATCACAATTTACAGAAACAAAAACCCATTCAATTTCAAAACACCATTCTTCAAATTCCCTCTTAAACCCTCTCCAATTTTCTTGAATTTCCCACTTCACAGCTCCAGAAATTTCCGAGTTTCAGCTCATTTCGACAGACCAACAAACAAGCGCAGGAAAAACCATCTAAGGAGAAAGCTCATTGAACAACAGGTGCGTCAGAATCCCACAATTAATCCTGATTTAACTTCTTCCCCTGAAAACCCACTTCGTAAAATCGATGATATCAATGATTCCTTGTCAAATTCGGGGACTTTTAATATAGATGCTTCAAAATCAAACAATGTTTTGTGGAATCAGTTGGAGAGTTGGGCTAATCAGTACAAGGCTGATGCAGAGTTTTGGGGTATTGGGTCTAATCCTATATTTACTGTTTTTCAAGATTCAAATGGTGAAGTAGAAAAAGTGGATGTTGATGAAGATGAAATCTTGAGAAGAATCCGAATGAAACCATCAATGTATAACCTGAAAGAGGTAGAGCATGTAAAACAAGTGCAAGACAAAGTTTCTCATGCCAAGTTTTTAGCCAAAGAAATGGAGACTGGAAAAAGTGTGCTTCCACCAAATAGTTCAGTGGTAAAATTTGTAAACTCTTTTGGGAAATCGGGTTTTCGTGATACTATTCGAAGTTTCACTAGTAAGCCTGGTTTTGTTCCCAAACTGTCTAAAGTTGGGATATCGGTGTTTTGCGGTTTTCTTGTATTTTTAGCCTTGAAGAACTTCTTTAGAAAAGAGAACGGAGATAAGGAAGAGTATTCTAGTTTGGAAAAGGAGATGTTGAGACGAAAGATTAAAGCTCGGATGGCGAAAGAAAAATCAACAAAGGGTAGTGTGGAAGTAATTCAAGATTCCAAGGAGTCTGGAATGGTGTTTACGGAAAGGCCGCAGCTAGACAAGGAAGAGCTTATCAACAGCATTGTGAAGGTAAAGGCATTGAACGATAATTCTATGGATTTTGATGGCAAAATCCAAGAAATTAGAGCAATGGCAAGGCATGCACGAGAAATTGAGAAAACGGATGGTAACAGAAGCAATGGTGAAGGTTACGAAAGTAAAAAGGAAGTGAAATGTGTTGAACCCGCGTCTATTGATGTTCCAAAAGGTGATGTTAGTAGAATTGTAAGTGCATCAAGTAGTGTAGAGAAGGGTCGTATAGAAAGTTCTGATGTTTCAAGATTGGAAGTTGCAAATAATGATGAAGGTGTTGCACAAGGTGTGGAAGACAAACAGTCAAAGTTATTAGATACAGAAAAACTAGTTGAGAAGAAATCAGTTGGAGCAAAATCAAGGATTATTAGTTCTGTCAAGGAAGCAAGAGAATATCTTCATAAGAAAAAAGTTGACAAGAAAGAGAAAAACCAAGAAGCCGAAGTCACAGAGTTTCTGGAACTTCCTACCGCTCCAAAGATGGCTACTAATCGAGAAATGTTTGACTTTTCTGGTAGTAGTTCGAAAGATACCAATCTGGGAGAGAAGGAAAATGCTTTGATCAAGAACGCTGATTCGAAGGATGAGAAAGAAGAACGTGTTACGGGTAGTGATGCAAAGGCAGGGGAATTAGGAAGAGCAAATCGTGAGAAGTGGATGGAGGATAATTTTCATGAATTTGAGCCAATAGTTGAAAAGATTAGAGGTGGATTTAGAAAAAATTACATGGTAGCTAGAGAGAAAGTGAAAGAAGATATAAATATAGTCTCAGAGCTGAATATGCTTGAACTTGATGAAAATGAAAGTGAACTTGAATGGATGAAAGATGAGAAGCTTAGAGAAATTGTGTTCCAAGTACGAGAAAATGAGCTGATGGGCCGAGATCCTTTTTATCTTATGGATGCTGAAGATAAGGCCTTATTTTTCAAAGGTCTTGAGAAGAAGGTTGAGAAAGAAAATGAAAAACTACACGCTCTTCATGAATATGTTCATTCAAATATTGAAAACCTTGATTATGGAGCAGGTAATTGATTTTATGCTTTAATAGAGACCCTTCATTTTACATACACTTTAGTGCATCACATCACATGTGAGCCTGGTACAATGATGATACATTTTATAGCACTACTAACATAGACCCCTTCCTATTTCAGTTTTAACAATGTCGTCACAGTCTAAAAAGAGAGAGTTCGATTCTTGAGGTCAAATGGACTGATTTTTAGCCTCAATTATATTAGGATTCTTAAAGGGCTGAACAAAAATTTGATGATTGCATTAAAATACAATAGAGAAAATACAACAGAATTGTATGTGTAAGATTTGTAACAATCTTTACTTCAAGCTTGGATTTTTTTTTAGAACTTGATCCTCAAAGGTTCATTTCTCTTTTGTACCACATATCTTTTTCTTCTTTAATATGTAAAAAAGAAAACAAATTTCTTTTTTTTAATTAAAAAACTATTATCCTAAACATACTTATGGCACTTTCTTTAGATGGGATTAGCTTGTATGATCCTCCAGAGAAGATCATACCCCGATGGAAGGGCCCCCCACCAGCTACAACAATGAGCCAAGAGTTCCTTGATGACTATTTAGATCAAAGGAAAGCACTTTTTGCTGAAACCTTGGGGAATTCGAATCTTGTGAAGATGGGTCCACAAAAGTCGCCTCAAAGTACCGATGAAAAAATTGAAAGTGGGAATTTGAAAAGTTCAAGGACCGTGATAGAAGGGAGTGATGGCTCGACCAAACCTGGCAAGAAATCTGGGAAAGAGTTTTGGCAGCACACGAAGAAATGGTCTCGTGGATTTATAGAATCATATAATGCTGAGAATGATCCAGAAACCAAAGCTGTTATGAAAGATATTGGGAAGGACTTGGACAGATGGATCACTGAAAAGGAAATACAAGAAGCTGCCAATATAATGGATAAGGTTCCTGATAAAGGAAAACAATTCATTGCTGAGAAAATCAATAAGCTCAAAAGGGAAATGGAGTTGTTTGGACCACAAGCTGTTGTGAGCAAGTATAGCGAGTATGGAGATGAAGAGGAAATAGATTATTATTGGTGGCTCGATCTCCCATTTCTACTGGTAAATTTGCTTCTTGATCCCTTCATTCATGCCAAAGTGAAAGAAAGATCAATAATACTCCCTCCATTTCTCGAAAAGAAGTGATACACTTGTACTTCGAGTGATTAACTTTTCAAACAGTAATACTTGGCTTTTTGTTTCAAACAAATTATCATTCTTGGATAAAAAACACACTATACTATGCAACAATGAGCGATTTTGGACACAATGTTTCAATTCCGATGACTTCTTTTACATTTGCATTACATGATATGTCCAAAACCATTGTTTCTTGCAAACAATAATGATGTTTTTTTAACATTTGTGATCATATTTGTAACTTTTCAAGTTCAAAACTGAGGGATTTTGTTACAAAGTTTAACACCAACATTGAATATTTGCTGTTTTGGCTTATTTGATGTGATCCAACCACCAAGTTCTGCTTGAGAATTTAAAGCATTTATGTCGATGTTTGGAGTTGCAAATTAGTGTGTTCGACCTCAAACGTCAAATTGCACCTTTTTTTTGGGGGGGAGGGAGCAAAACATATTGGTGTATGCGGTTGTGTTATAAGATTCATATGTTTTGAAAAAATTGCAGTGTATTGAATTATATATTGATGGAGATGGAGATGGAGATCAGAGAATAGGATTCTATTCATTGGAGATGGCATCAGATCTTGAACTAGATCCAAAACCACATCATATTATTGCTTTTGAGGATGCTGGTGACTGCAAGAATCTTTGCTATATTATACAGGCTCATATGGAAATGCTCGGAAATGGCAATGCCTTTGTTGTGCCACAATCACCAAAGGTTAGTAGTCAAACTAACCATTTATTAATATTTACTCTAGTTATAAGGTAACACACTAGCAATTAATATATAGCTAATTATTTGCTTTTGTGCAAGGGTTGCAATATGGGCATTCTTTCAATGGGAAGAGGACCAAATGTCTAAAAAAAACAATCTTTTTACTAGGCACATGGTTTTAGGTAGGTGTTCTATCATTAGTCAAATGTCTAAAACACAATCTTCAATGAATGACAAAATAATGGAAAACTTGTGAATCCAAAGCAATAACATAACTTGAAAACTTTTGAAAAATGAAAATGTTTCAATTTTAACAATATACTTAAAATGGAAAGGTTGCAATTTTCATTGGACGGAGTAGGCATTTTTTATTTCTATAGGTTTATGAATTAGAGGAAAGCCATGTGTTTATTTTTGTCATGTTACTATGTAGGATGCCTACCAGGAAGCAAGGGCAAATGGCTTTAATGTTACAGTTATAAGAAAAGGAGAGCTAAAACTGGATGTGGATCAAACACTAGAAGAGGTGGAGGAAAAAATTGTTGAGCTGGGGAGCAAGATGTACCATGATAAAATCATGAAGGGCCGAAATGTGAATATAGAATCAATTATGAAAGGTGTATTTGGAATGAAGAAACCTACCAAGAGGTAATTTTACATTTTTGAAGCATTTTGGTAGCAATTGATAACTTTACCTCATCTATTTTATTTGGCTGTTGACCAGATTGGCTTTCTTTCTATTTATATCCCAAAAACTTTGTTAGATAATGAGTTCACCATTTGAAAAGACAAAATTGCATCTTTATGAGGGTTCTATTTCCATTCCATTAAAACTATGCATGTCTTTGTTGTTGATATTTTCAGAAGAAGATCAAGGAAGAAATTGAAGAAGCCAACCAAATGATGCACCATTTTGATGTGGAACCAAGTTTGAGTTTACTGCAAGTATGATTCTATCCTAAATTTGCATGTTGTTTCTTCTGGCATAGTTGTCATTCTACTCCCTTTTATTAGCATGTGCAGTAGAGTAATGTATGTACCAAATTAGAATGTT
The DNA here is from genome assembly GCA_023525745.1 of Arctium lappa. Taxonomy (NCBI): domain Eukaryota; kingdom Viridiplantae; phylum Streptophyta; class Magnoliopsida; order Asterales; family Asteraceae; genus Arctium; species Arctium lappa. Next base: position 76,115,115 of record CM042057.1, on the reverse strand, counting down.
GACCTCAGAAGTCAAATTATTCCTGAGATGTATGGAGTAAGAGACCTATAGTAATTGTCATTCTTTATTTGTTTGTTTGTGTGTTTAGGAGATATAACAAGGAGAATTCTGTAATATTTTTGAGTTGTAGAATTGAAGTTGTTTTCATGCCCTTTCAGGAATGGATCTATGTATTTGAAGCACCATGATTTTGGTGTCAGCAGAACAGAAATACATGCCAAGTTTTCTTGCATCAGGGGGGATGTCTTGTAAATAATAGTTGTAGTTTTTTTTAAAAGGAAAAAAGGTGGAAGTATTTAGCATTATTATAGTATAGGTGTAATGAAGTGTTGTTAATGAGTAATATTACATATCCCAAATTTGCGTTGGGCTTGGAATTTGTTTTGAATTCTATTTGGTTTGACGAAATGTTTTTGAGGAATTTGGAATCTTTTAGGGGGTGTTTGGTTCATTGATTTTGAAGGAATTGGAATGGATAGTTCCTTTACCAAATTTCAATTCATTTGTTTGGTTCACATATTGATCATGGTGGAATCCTTTGAATTCCATTGAATATCACAAATCAAGAATTCATCATTCCTTAGCTAAAGTGAAAGAATTGAATTTCATCTAATTCCTACCAAGCAAGCGCGTGGTCAAATTCCTTCAATGGATTCTAATTCCATCAAATTTCATTATGCGAACCAAATGCACCCTTAGTGTGCTTGGTTTGTAGGATTTGGAACGGAATTGAAGTCCATTATTTTATAAATCTTGTTTAGTTTGTAGGATTTGGGATGAAATTTACTTTTTTGTAAATATTCGTTAGTTTTATAAATAATTCGTTTGTTTGAAAGCAATGGAGAGATTATGGCAGATTTTGTGAAACAAGCGGGATAGGGACGCAATGAGAACAATTAAAATCATGGGATTTGGATTTGAATTAACAGTCTCTCCAAAGGATTTATAAATCTATTGGTTGTGGGATTTCATTTCATTGAAATATTGGGATTTCAAATACAAATTTTCCTTCAAACCAGTCACATGACCGGAATGGAATTCAATTGTAAATCCCTCTAAAATCATATCATGCCCTGCATGCCAAGAGTTTAAATACATTCACATTTATAAAATTGTTCATGTCTTCGAAGAGAAGCTACGATACAAATATTGAAATTGAAGTGATTGCAAGCTGACGTGGCTAGATAGTGTTGCCGGTGACATTGGTTGGCAACAATTGTGAAAATCTTGATCTAAGGCTCGCTTTTGGTCATATTTCTTTTGCTCCTGATTATATACGTTTTTTGTGAAGTTGTGGCTTTTCAAGTTTATCATGCATTTGTAATAACTTCCATGTAACCTCTTTGACATTAAATATACAAATTATTATATCTCCTCTGTCTACCAAACAGGTAGTAGAACCACGTTAAATCCTTATGTTAGTTTATTGCTTTAGTTATTAGATTATCATTGAACCATGATTGGTTCCTTCTTAGTATATGTTGAAAACACATAAATTGTTGGGTTTGCACTAGTTTGAATACGAATATTAAGGTTATATGATTCAATTAGTTCTCTTAAACCAGACAATGATAAGCCACATGTATACAAATCCATTTAACCAACCACAACACAAACAAGTCTTTAATCTTTAGCCACATCCATGGCAAGTATATGAATAAGTTTCAAGCCCATCCTATCCTATGCACCACTTGAGCAAATTCATTGGATCCATCACCTTAAATGAGTTTCAATTAAAGAGTTTAGCTCAATCTGCTCCAACAAAAACTTGGAAATACGTTTTCCAAGACGAGCGTCTGGAGAAGGTCATTGAGCTAAATAGCTCAACATTTTTCATTATAGCCACAACAAGCAGACCAAGTGACTTATTCCAACGATTGGACCATAAACAGAGACCCGAATTGCCCGACACTTGAGACAGGATTGGGATTTGCCAATACCACAATGGGCCAACTTCGAACTAGTTTGCATCCGGCCCCTAGCCTTCAATACCCACAATCAATTCAATAGACAAACAATAAAGGACTTTCATGGTTCATAACCAAAATTTTATATCCATTACTTTGTGTATATTCTTGTGTTGGAGACGGATCAAATCCGTTTTGCATTCATTGTATTTCATATATAGCTTTGGGGCCATGTGATCTGGCATCATCCACCTAGAATCAAATCTTCCTTTATCTTATAACATACAAATCAAACCCATAAAATGAAAATATTTGTAGCTAAAACAGATAGAATTTTACTTGAACAGCTTATTCCTGGGAGCATATCCACCCTCATACATGCATATGTACCATACCACATGCATGAGTAGTACGCAAGAACACATAAATGTATATACTGGTTATGATCTACAGACCTGTTAGAGTTTGGCTATTGAATCTAGACGTCCATCCATGATCTCAGAAACAGTCTCCATGAATGCAGCTTCACTCGAACCAGGAAGAACACAATTGTCTGCTTCTTGAACAATCTCCTCAATCACAGACTGCTTATTCAGGTTTTCCCTACACATGATGCTTCCAATCGCGAAAGGGGTGAGTCCTTTCTCAACACCTTTCTTCAGGAGCATGGTGGATATTCGAAGAGTATTAGCACATTCCAGAGGTAAATTCCAGCCGTAAAAGTTAAGTAGAGCAATGTCTTCTTCAGCATCTAAAGAGTTAATGTAGTCAACAGTTTCAGGACTGAACCTTTGACGAGCTTGAGGCCAGTAGAGCCAATCGAAAGTGCAATCTTCAAACTGCGGCAACACAAGAAATAATGGGTGCTTGCTTAATTAGAAAAACAATGGATTAAAACAATTGATGTTTAAAAATCCATATGATTATACTTCTGGTTCTAAATGGCATTTAAGATGGTAGCTTTCCTGTCAAATCAAATTCCTTTTCAGTGTGGTTCACCTTATATAAGTGGAACCAGTCTTTCGCTGATGCATACGTACCACTGAATAAGCAGTCTTTTCTTGTTGAGATGTCTTGAACGTTTAACTCAAAAGGGAAAGCCGTTATTAACTGGTTTGCAATATTTCCAGTAGATAGATATGTGAAAGCTCCTTATTAGTCTACAATTGAGTTTCATCTATGTGAGTCAAGATCCTAAAAGGATTACATCTTGTATTAGAACCCATAAACACTCCATATATCTGCTCCAAGGATTGCGTACATCCAGGTACATCCTTTTTTAAGAAGGCAAGGGAAGGGCGAATTGAACACATCAATGACATCATGGAAATGGGGCCAAATACCACCATGTGAAATGCTTCATAACCTCATTTTTTTCTATATTATGATATTATCTACTCCCTCCATCCCAAAAAATGCAATGTTTAATGTTTGAATACCAATCAAATGTCAAAACGAAATAAAGAAAACTTGTGAACTAAAATCAAAATTGATGATTTCAAGTAATGACTAATAGTGGGCAAAAAAGTAAATTCAGATTTAAAACATATGAAATAGGAAGCATTGCATTTTTTTAACAACTTGAAATGAAAAATGTTACTTCTTCTGGAAAGAGGAAATATCATGTATTCCTATTGGGTGAACCAAGTAAATCTCTATATTCTATGTGTGTGTGATTTTGGTGGTTTCTTTGATTATCCACAACAAAACTGAATACGTACTATGGATGTTCAGATTATCTGCTTCATGGAGCTCAATTGCAACCTAATTAACAATCTAAACTATATACATAAGCCAAACATAGTACAAGAAATGCAATAAAGCACTTACAATTACAATCTTATCTAAGAATGTAATGAACAAGATTGAAGCAACCAGGAGAAAGACTTACACTGTGAGGCAGGCAGTAACCATGATCAATAGGAATCAGCACAAACCGGCCATCTTCTCCTTTGCTCACCAATATATTCCCAGCATGCCTATCAGCATTTGCCATCCTAATATCCAACACAGATATCTTGTGTACCTCATCTACAGGAAAAGCACTAGGACCCATATCCTCACAACTTCCAGAATTCTCCATGAACATCTGCAATGACCCAATCTTCTCCTTTACACCCTCTGGATGATTAAACCCTCTGTGCAAGCACGTAGCTAATAGTGTAGGTGGGACACCAGCAAATCCTTTGTATTCACCAGAGAAAGATCGGCGTCCACTTTTTGGGTGGTCCAACAGATAGGCAGCAACTTCCCTCAATGCACCCTCGCCAACAGTAGTCCCTTTCTTTAACCCTTCACCATTAACTGATAACGGTAATCCTCTAGGGTTATTTACAGCCATAGGCTCCTCATCAATTGGTTTGAAAACCGATACATACTTGGTCCCTGATGCATCCATCATCAAGTAGGCTCCACCAGTACCCTCGGACGACCTTTTTGGGTAATTTCCTTTTCCCAACCCTTGATAGGTGGAGTTAATCAGGTCGAAAAGCACAGAAGGGAGTTCAGCCTTTGGGTTAACGATGACAGGTTCCAACCAAATCTCTCTATTCACAGGATCTCTAGCAACTAAACCACAATACCCTGTACTATCAGCTCCCTTCGTATGCTTCCTCTCAGCAGTATCATATTCCCTTGTATCATTCGCCTGTGGTGCAACAATGGCCAGCTCGAAATTCTTCTCCATAGGTGTAACTCTAATCTTTGCAGACTTCCTTACAAACAAATGAATGACACCATCATTGTTATGCTTGCGAATATCATGTATGAGCCTCTCATCTTCAAGCTCCTCACCCTCACACAAGATATCCTGCTCGTCGGTATCAATCAATCCTTTCTTGGTCTTAGCAAGCTGTTTTTTTACATAACCAACATCACGAGTCCTATCGACATGGAATGTGAACTCTTTCCCGGAAGAAGTTTTCACATTGATCATTTGAAGATCAGAAAGCTTAACAACCAAATGGATGACATTCCCATCTGCAACACCATAGTCCTTGACTGAAGAATCCCTTCTTGCTAACTCTCTTCCTTCACAAACCAACTTCTGATTCTTTACAACAAATCCCTTATAGCTTTGAATACGGAGTTTGACGGATTCGATTGAATCCGACTCCAACACCCTAATCGGAACCACCGAACCCGACATAGCCAAATGAATGACAATGAAGTCTTGGCTATGAACAGGCATCGGCGGCAGAATCATGTTCTCAGAAAGTGGGTTAATTGCTAAAACACCAGCTGACGACATGATGTATCACTAACTTTTTACAAAGCCTAAAAAGAAATCGAAAAAATCAAAACCCCAAAAACACAAAAGGCCTCAAAACTCCTAAAGAATCACCCAAATTTCATCCATGATCAAATTCAATTATGCTTGAAACTACAGAAAAGAAACCCTAGGAATGTAGCTGTTGGAGACGCTCTCAAATCAAATGAAACCTAGGGAGATCGATTTTAAAAAATCGAAATCCTGGGTTTTATTTAATCAGTCGAGAATGGAGATACAAATGTAGAGATTACTGTAGAAATAGAATGAACAAGATTACCAGATGGAAGGGATCGAGAACCACCGATGAAATGATTAGGATTTGGGGGAAATTGAATTTTGATTTGGGTGTAATTAGGGTTCAAAATTGAAGGAGGAGGAGCGTGTATGGATGGATGTTTGAAGAGTATTATTATTATTATTATTATTATTGTACGCGCTTTGAAGGTTGAATTACTGACTTTTTGTCCAAGACAACAACAACAACATCATGATTGATGATTAAAAAGGGAGTTATAAATAGAAAGATAAACATAGCAACTGTCATCCACGTACTTGTTCTTCCCTAATTTCACTCTCCTTCTATCATCATCCTACTTTTATGCCGCTAATACCAACTCCAATCACAATAATTTAAATTAATTTCTTTTATCTTATTAGTATTTTCATTTCAATCCTCCAAAAACCACATCAACATGCTTTTAAACTTTGAATTAGAAAAAATAATAATAATAATAATAATAATAATATCTTTAAACAAATCATATTTTATGCTCTACTAGTTCTAAAACAAGGTTTATTTTTATATATAACCATTTCATCTAAAAGAACTGCGCTTGATTATAGCTAGGGGTCCATGACTACATAAATCTTACGACAATTGTTGTCCCATGCTTGTTTGTCCGGATTTTGGAAGACCTGCAATGGCACCTGACCAAGCCTCAACAAATTAATCATGAAGAAGCATGCAAACAATCATCGTCGTTTGAGGTTTATGCTACTTTTCCATGCATTTTAGTGTTGAATTCATCTTTTTGCATTTTTTTTGTGTTATCATTAGTTTGTGTACGTTTAGGCGTAATTTGCATGCATCCGTCACTCATATGGTGGTTGATTTGTATTTGAGAAATCTGACAGTTTTATTAAGTTTATTAGTCATCTATACCAAGATGATGGTTAGTTTGATGAGAGAGCTCGGGAGGCAATCAAAAGGAAGAAAGAGATAAGAGAGAAAAAGATAGGCCATGTGTTATGGTGAAGCAAGATAAAAAGGATTGGCATTGACATTGTCAAAATCAAAGCACAAAGAGGACAGTCGTGCACAATGGGAAGAAACATTGGCACATACCGTGCCAAATCAAGAAAGAAAACGACATAGTCGTGCAAGAAGGTTCGTGCCAAACATCAAGACAAAGTGACCGTGGAAAACAAGATGACAGTTTTGTAATATTTCATGCTCAGGATTCTAGTCCCATTTTGGCACCACTCTGTACTTTTCTTGTTTTATTATTTGAAGTCGACCTTAATCTTTTGTAGTATTTGATGATATATAGCTTTGTAAGGGAGTTGGTATTTTGTATTTCTTTGGATGATCTTTTGGACAAGCCACTAATATCGAGTTACTGTCGTATTGGTTTGTCTCTCGAAAACAAAAATCCCATCTTTCCTTCTATCTAGCAAGTTGGCATTCGGTTGTAACATGTTGGCATTTGAAGCTTTCGAGTTTATTGAAGATCAAGTTTGAGTTATCGTTTGAAGTACCATATTAATGGTTCTTTTATCTATTATTTGAATTTATCTATGTGAGGAACCTTGGTATCTTATAAATTTCTTGTTCATCCACATGTTAGACTTTTTATTTTGTGATGAAATCATGAAATGACCATTGTGGTCTAGAAATGAGAGATGTAATTCCAATGGATTTTGAATGTATGAATGTACACTTTGGGTTATTATTGTTGAACATTCATGTATGATTTCAATATATCTCCATGTAGGAAATGTTGTTTCATGTTCTTGTTTATGTATATGCCAGATTAGTAATTAAATTTTACTTCACCATTTTATTTGGTTGGTTGTTTACCAAAAGTCTATTTTAGTTTACCGTACTATAGATAAACATAGCAATGTTGTTATTGTGGTTTTGACTATTCGGTTTTAACATTCAACTTACCGATTGATTGGTTTTACGTTGTGTCACCAATGAAAGTTGGGATATCACCGGATATCGGTTGTTTGGTAATCTTTATCCAATAAATTGATTCTAATAGAAAGTTTGGTTTCAACTTTTCAATTCTTGGACAATTAGTCAGTATTTCAAGTTTTACCACAAAAATAGGTAAATATGAGAATCTGAGGGAAAGTTTATCCATGTTATGTAAATGAATATTTGAATTGAAAGGCTTATTTAATCTCGAACGATGGTTGTCATCTTATCTTTTGTTTCTCAACTACGAAGGGTTATCGGGGATCATTCACCAAGCACAAACCTTCCATCCACTTTGATCGACTACATGGAACTAGAAGTTGTCGAGAGGGTTAGTCAAGAGAAATAGGCAAAATTACATTGCGCAAAAGTACCATGCATTTTCATGTTATTTACCCAAAAGAACACCTACAAACTTTTAATTAGTTTAAAAAAAATATACTTTTTAAGAAAATGAAAGCATAATTGACATTTTACCCGTTTTTGACATAGTTTTAATAGAATTTGGTATAAATGACACCAATTGCAAAGTTTGATAATCATCTTCTATAAATTCTTCGACACTTTTACAAAATCTGAGTTGTCTCCTAAAATTCCTTTTGCATTTAATCATTTATGATACTAGTCTTACGGCCACCACGAGAAGGTAAATCACAATGTCTTAAAGTCAAGCAGGACACAACCAGAAAGATTTTAAAAGGTCCTTGTGTGTTCGAGCTGGTCTACTCTAATGTTCTAAAACAACAAAAGCTAAGAAATCCTCGACAACAAATTTATGGTTGCAACTTGTTTTTGGTATTACATCAAATGAACTTTCTTTTTAAATACACAATAATTCATCAACCCCCCCAAAAAAATCAGGTCTATCAATCGATTGAATTCAGATGACACCGAAGCAACCTTGACAACAAAAACAAGCCACCAAGATCCCGAGCACAGCCCCAGCCACTACCTGTGATGGGGTGTGGCCAAGCAGCTCCTTGAGCTTTCTTTTACTAATGGGATGCCCTTGGAACAAGTCCTCAACTATCAAATTCAAAACCTGCAAAAACCATCAAACTCAGCACCAACCAATTCTCTCTCCACTCCCATATAAGTAACATACATAAAAGAATAGATGCCACCCTCTGAGGGGAGGTAAATAATATGTCGTTCTTTAGCATGTTAAATATATGATTTTGAACAGGTACGTTGTTTAGTCTTTGATCAACGAATGTAAAACTACAACCCACCATAGTGCCTCACTAATTTCTATAAGAAAACAAAACTAATATGCTGTATTATCGCCTCAATAATTTGTATATACGTATAATTTTTATCTCAATCTGCATTGTAATCGAAATGTTTAGGGGGCTTCCAAAAAGATTGGAATGTCCTGAAATCAATGAATGCATCCCATTGGCAGAGGAGGAGCGGTGCTCAGACTTGAACCCAGAACCACACACATATGGATTAGAACCACACCTCTACCGTTGGGAGGTATCAGGAGCATCAGGGACCCAAAATAACATACATGGAATCACCAACCTTTGAAATCTTCAAATTAAAAACAATGCATTTAGACATTTTAACATATCATTACTTCAATGATCAAATCTTACCTCTGCTTGCATTCCGGCATGGCGGCGAACACCGATAGCATCATACATAACAATCAAACTAAACCCCAAACACACCGGAAAAAACGAATCCGCAACTCCATGACATATTGCCACTGAAGTAGTCAGAGCTGTGCATAAAGCTGAATGTGAAGATGGCATCCCCCCTGAAGCACACATTATTCGCAAATCCAACTTCTTATCAAAGCAAAAATGCAAGAAAACTTTCAAAGATTGTGCCATCAGCCACGCAAAAAACCCAGAAACAAAAGTTGGATTTGCAGCTAGTGTTGCAACAAATGGGCTGAATCTAACCTTCAATCAAGAACCAGAGTAGTACATAATGTCAATTTTCAACTACATATATGATACATCAATCAAGAAAGCTAAATAAATGAATAAAAATCGAACCTTTGCAGTTGAAGTTACACTCAAGAGAACCATACCAATCCCTCCATTCTGCAGGTAATTGCAACTTGGTCCATCTGGATCAGAAACCCATTGGTCGATTGATGTTTTGTCATCTAAAGTTGTTAAACCATGTAAAAGTGATCTGAAAGTTGGTAACTTTTTTATGGGTGAGGTGTATTTTTGCCATAAAGATGTAGGGTTTTGAGGGTTTGAAGAAAGAGAGATGCAAGAAGGATTTCTTGTGGGTTTCTTTGAAGTTGTAAAGGGGAAAGAGAATCTTGATATGAATAAGGTGAAGTTGAAAGAAGGGTATATTATGATAGGGTCCATGAGACTGTGTTGTTCTGCATCGAAACAGAGGAGTATGAAGAGAGGATTGGAGTTTTGGAAAGAAGAAGAAAAAAGAGGAAGAAAGAAAGAAAGAAAGAAAGGAGAATATACTAGAATGGTCCGGCGTTTATGCTTTAATAAATAAAACTTGTATATCATTGGAAAGAACTCCATTCCAAAAGGGTTTTTTTGACTTGCGGGGTTCCCTCAAATGTTTTTAAAAATAAATCATTTTCGGTATTTTGTTATAATTTCTTTAAAGAAAACGAATAAAAGTTAAAAAAAAAAAATTAACCAATCCTTTGTTATTTTATATATTTTAATATTAATTATACTGTTATAGAGTCAGCTTCAGAGGAAAACGTCAAAAAAACAGAAAATTGAGGAACACTCTGGTAGCCTTTAATCTGGACGGTATGCGTGTGCATGTTCTAAATTACTTGTATGCACAAGTGCATACCGTCCAGATTAAAGTCTATCAAAGTGTTCCTCAATTTTACATTTTTTTAGGTTTTCACTTGAATCTCCCTCTATTGTTACATTACTCGATATATGGTAAATTTTTTAATATTTGAACAACCTTTATGTGCTCTGTCCAAGTCACATGTTTTGTTTTTATTATAAGATATTTTAGTTAATTTTGTTAATCAAATAATATATTGATTTTAAGATAAAAAGTTATTATTCTAGATAGACTTAGGGGTTGTTTGTTTACCTCTTAATGGTTCTATTAAGAGACAACCTCTGAATCGTTAAGAGGTAAATTTTGTTTGGCAAAAAAAATGTATGTCTCTTAATCGTTCAAAACCCTCTGAATGATTTTGTATCTTGACCCTACCTTAACCATTCAGAGCCATGATTTCATTCTGAACAATTAACAAACAACCATATTTCATTTCGCACTATATCATAAGAGTCTCTTAATCATTCTGCAACTGCCAAACAACCCCTTTGTTATTTTAAAAGATTTCATAAAAACTATTAAAAATAAGTTTTTAAGCATATGAATTTGTTTGTTAATAAATATATTTTAAATATAAAAGACGTATAATTTTTAAAATTTTCTAAAATTAATTGATAAATTTTATAACTTCATCGTATTTTTTTAGAAAAACTAATTCTTTTTTAAATATAATCATTTTTTTAAATAAATGATATAAAAAGGATGTTACTATCTCTACCCCTTCCTCACTCACAAAATCCGTCATACCTAGGGGTGTAAACGAACCGAGTCGAGTCGAGTAGTGGGTTAATCGAGCTGAGCTCAAAAAAATAATACTGGGCTCGAGCTCGATTAACTTTTCAATGTAGGGCTCGAGCTTGAGCTCGAATATTTTTTGAGTTATCGAGCTCGAGCTCGAAGCTCGTTTATGGGTTCGAACTCGCGATCGATTAACTCGTTTATATTTATATATTTTTATTTTATGCTTAATAAATATATGAGCATGTTTGGCTCGAAAAAGGGTATGCTCGAATGGCTCAACTCGGCTCGACTCGACTTATAAAGTTGAATCGAGTTTTCGAACTAGCCGAGTCGAACATTGGTGTTAAAAAGCTCGGCTCAATAAGTTAAACGAGTTCTATTTTGTGTTCGAGATCGACTCGAGATCGAGAATAAGTAAGCTCGAGCTCGAGATAAACGAGCTCGAGCTCGAGTAGCTCATTAAAAGCTCGACTCGCTTATAGCCCTAGTCATACCCCCTTATCTCACTTACATACCCCCTCCTACCTCACTCACATACCCCCTATAGATGGGGGTATAGATAGAATTCACCTATAAAAAACGATTATTTGGTTTTCTTTAATTTGATAATTGATACTTTTATGGATATCAATTTTTCCATTTTTTACCCATTTTTAAAATTTTTGATTATGAGTATAAAATATTTTTATTATATTATCAGATATTTAGAATTATTATTTCTCAAAGCTTAAATCTTATAAATTAACTAATATTCAACTAATTAACACAATAAAATAACTATTTACCTATACTAATACAATAAAATACTTTAAAAAAGTCGATAATCAATCAAAAAGTCTTATTCATTCTTAAAAACAGATAAAACCATAAAATATGATTGATAGGTAACGATAATAGAATAAAACATGAATCAAAAACTGATTATTTTAATTTTGATTTTAGGATCGAGATGTAATGTACAAATACATTTCTAGTTATATAGGTGAATGATTAAATGATGGGTTTATTTAAATTGCAATTTCAACGTTTTTAAAACAGTATACATCCTTGTCATTATATGATACTAGTTATTTGTACGCGCAATGCGGCAGGATGTGTAGCTTTCTGGGGGTCGTTTACCAAATGTTACTCAGTAAAAGCTTAGCGGGTCAATTTAGTTTGCAAATACGTGGATTCGACTCTAAATTGGGTTTTGGCTAATTGTCATATAACTTGTGACACTTGGAATGTTTAGTCTCATTTTTCATCACCTTCAGAGAGGGTTTTAGTGAGTTTTGTTTGACATATATCACCTTAATCAAACAAAAACCAATAGATGATTCCATCAATCAGCAGTTTAATACCACCGGTAAACAAAAAGCCACATCAGGCATCAACCTAGTGCTACTTTCAAACCCCAATATACCAACCTAACTAAAATCTTATGTAACACCCCGGATTTTCGATAAGTAAAGGTCACCCGGACATTTTCGAAACTCGTAGATGGTGGGGGTTTGTTGGGAAAACTTCGTTTAAAGTCCCTTAGGGTATCGAGGACTCTAGCATCGAAAAAGTCGGATTTTCAGAGTTCGGGGGAGTGGGACGACAGTGCCCGGCGACTGTGCCAAAGGGCATAATCGTGTGGTATAGTAGCGGGGACCCCACCACTTGCGGTACAAGTGGGGCGATTGTGCCCCTGCGACAGTGATCATGTCAAGGTCGCAGGGCACTATCGCGAGCGGGTGCCAGGGCATTAAAATGTCCGAATTCTCACAATTTCTTCTCATTTTTCATTTCTATCTTCTCCCATTTTCTCTCCTAAACCCCAAAATCGAACCCTAACCTATTTTGGGGGTTTTTTCCTTCCCAAACCACATGACTACTCACCATCTAACTAGTTGGAATCTTGAACCACAAAACCTCCATTTTCATCTTCCTCATCAAGTTCATCGGTTGGAAGCTCGGGTTGAAGAGTTGGATTGGGTGTTCTCGGAAAGTCTCGTCATCTCTAATGGTAAGTGTTGGGTCATCTAAGATTTAAAGATAACCTCTCCTTAGTCTTTATTTATGATTGAACCTTGTATTTTGTTCTATGGTTCTTTGTAATAGCTTAGTTAGTTTAACAGATCGGTGAGTCGAAGATAAACCGAATCCAACATGAAGGAAGTCTACAATGCGGATTGAGATGGACTTCAAAAGTGAACTAAGCACAATCTGCCGATTCCATTTCGGCAGATCTTATCCCTGCCGATTCCAATTCGGCAATTTACCCCTGTGCCGAATCCTCTCTTGTTCGGCAGAACTTTCTTCTGCCGAACCTTCACTTGTTCGGCATTCATTCCTTCTGTGCCCAGTTCCTCTTTCGGCACATACCTAAGTTACCGAATTCCTTTTTCGGTAACTTTCCTCGTACAGATTGCTTCTTTATCTAGTACGAGCATTTATGTTAAATCCTCATGATTTGACATACTTCCTCTTTCCCAATGATCTTCTGACATTGGAAATGGAAGCTTCTCTCTTCCTTTAGAAGATTTACATTTAGTCTTAATTTGATTAGATGTTTATTTTCTAATAGATCTCAAAAAGATTTTTCCAAGAATATTTTATTTAGATATTGTACTTTCATATTACAAAAGTTACCTTTTGTATTGTGACAAGTCACATCAAATATCTTATAATTTATTGTCAACCTCTCAACCACCAAAGCCTTTACTCCTACTTGTCTTTTGCACTCATTACATTGGATAGTATATAAAGGATGGAAGTAGCACCTTGTTACTCACGCTTTCAGCTCAAGCTTTGGTATTCACAAGATTTCAAGCAGGTTGATAGTAGTCTTTTATTTTCCTTAAGGTTTAAGTCTTTGTGTTCTTAATATCTTCTAAGTGTTAGATTGTTTCGAGTAGTTCTTAACTATTCTTATTCCGCAACAATCTTTATTTTCTCTTTGTGTAATTCTTGATATTCGTTATCAATAAAAGAATTAAAATTAAGTAATTTTGTGTTATTGTATTCAACCCCCCCCTTCTACAATACTTGTTTACTTCTTTGGGACTAACAGTAAGCTTTCTTGAAATAATGTTATAAATGCTCCATTGGTAGTTTCTTAGTGTTTGATATCTCGAATCTCGGATTTGATGGTTTTTGGGAAACTAGGGTTTTGATCTTGTTGAGGATTTTAGTAATTAAAGGTTGGGGAAATGTTTCTATATGATTATGTATGGGTATTTATGATTTGGATTTGTATGGATCTAGGTTTTGGAAGTTTTCGGCTTGAGGATTCAAGTGGCCTTCAAAAGAGCTCGTTGGGTGAAATCTAGATTTAGCCTAAATCTAGCGAGGTGAGTTCAAGTTGATTTGTGAAAACGTTGTACATGCCAAAATGTCTTTTCTAAAGTGTTTATGTGTTTTACATTAAATTATCAAATGTTGGATTATTTACTAATCTTGAATTATTTGAAGTATTTAGCCTTATAAACTTTGTATAACACCCACATTTGGGGGTTTTGGGCATTTTGATAAATGTGTCACAAATGAATGTGTTTTAAATGTTTTATTTCACAAATAGATTTTTAGTCAAAGAGATACACTTTTAAATGTTTGTCGGGTTTTATGCATCATTCATGAAAGGGAATGTTTTATAAAGTATTACTTGCACATTTATGTGAGGTATTTGAAAGAATGTTTATAGTCTCATCTTATGATTTTCATTTTTATCAGCAGTTAAATTTGGAAAATGCATATTTTTGATGTTATGAGGCATTTGGAAAATATAAGGGTATAAGTTCATTTGGAAAATGGGTTGCCTCAACTAACGTTGAGTTTTGAACTAATCCTATTTTTGGTCATTGTGTTTGCATATCCATTGGTCGAGTGCGTTTTATTGTAATTTTTATTTCATTTACCAACGAGTCAATGGGTTGCTAAGCCAGCAGCTTGGTATTTTTATTTCGATTGGGTTTTAGGACAATTGTCCAGTTTTGGTAGCTCGACTTAGAGCCTTGGTTGCGATATTGGATGAGGATTTCAACATAATGACCTTTCGCGGTTGAACCTTTCACGGTTGAACCTTTCGCGGTTGAACCTTTCATGGTTGAACCTTTCGCGGTCGAACCTTTCGCGGTTGAAGTTGACTTTCCGTGGGTGTAAGTTTGAAGCCATTGAGCCTGAAATCCCTTGCGTGTACTTTTGTTTATATGACTAGTCTTAACAACATAAAATGAGTTTACTTTGTGGACCGTCACATTTTATGGAATCGGATCTCCCCCATCACCGAAAGGTGTTGTTTTTGGGTATTGAGTTTTATTATCCAAATTTTCGGTGATGTTTTGTATAATTGGGTTTTACCCTTGGTTTATGGGTTGAGTATTATGCTCACCCGTGTTTTGGGTGTTTTGTGATATAAGGTTTAACCGTATCTTTATAAATGGATAGTTCAATTTATATTTACGCCTTGAGTGAATTTTGGGTTAAAACTAATTTATGAATGGGCGGCTTACATTGGTATCATCATCTTTGAAGTAGTTTGGTTTGGAAAATGTCCACATTGGAGTTCTTTGTCTAAAATGCATATTATTGGAAAATGAGTCGTTTTCACATGTAAGACGTATCATATTAAAGGACTATAACGTTAATTGCATCCTTTCTTTTTAAATGATTATTTTATATATGTTGAAAAAATCTTGAGCTCACTAGGCGTTAAACCTAACCTTTTTATTTGTCGGCATGTGCATCAGGTTTCAAGGTTGGGAGTTGGTTCTAGCTGTCCTATGAAGAGTAGAGCCTTAGCTAGATCCGAAAGTAAGTATTCAACAAAGTCTTCCGCTTTATGGAGATAGTGACTATGCATGGGGTTTAGTAGCACTTGTACTTATCATGGACTTTTGTATAGAATGAATGTTTGTATTTAGGTTAAATCAAAAATTGTGGTTGCAGATGATTCTTTTATTGGTGTATTTATAATATTTTAAATTAGTTGCTATTTCCAGAATTCAAGGTGTTACATCTTAGCTGGTAAGGAGGACGACAACTCTTACCTGATTAAGACTTCCAGGGACTTGGAAAGTCTTCCTCTCACTTCTCTCTATGGTATGTTTCTTAATCACGAACAAACCCAACTTCAAAGGAAAACCATCTATAAAGAAATAAGAGCCCCCTCTATGGCTCTTATCAGTGATGGCTCCAAGAATTCTGCGTGTATTCCTCGTATAACCTACCCTTCTGATGATTCAGATAGAGAGAGTCATGAAAATCTGAATCACTCCTCGGAAGCTTATCTAAGTGAAGCTGATGATGAAGGAGAAAATCCCTCTGTCAATCTATTAACAGAGGAAATGGGTATGCTTGCAAATTTCTCTAAATTTTGAAAGAATTCTTCTAATAAATTTCAAAGAAACAGAAATTTTTCTTCTTCTAGAAACTCCTTGAGCAAATCAAAGGAGGATTGCTATGCATGTGGTAAGAAAGGCCATTTTGCATCTGAATGCAAAAGCAATCCTTCTAGGATTTCCAAATCTAATTCTTCTAACTCTTCTAAAAGAAGACATCTTCGATCTAATTCTACAGGTAGATCGCATCCCAGAAAACCTTCTCCATCTTCTTCCTTCAAAGAGCTTTCCGACAAAGCCGACAAATACAAAGCCAAGTACAAAAGAGAGAAAGAAAGAAATTTCAACTCTCAACGAAAAGGCAAAGGCTTGATGGCAGAAACTCTAGAATGGGTAGACGAACCCACTTCCGATAGTGAGAAAGAAGTGTCGAGTAAATGTCTTATGGCCAAACTCGATGAAGAACCCAAAGACTCCTGCTCTAGGATGGACTTCACTGCTGAGTGCTCTTCTTCATCTTCTCAGGTACATCCCTTCCTCTCTCTCTCTAATGAAGAAAAGATTGAGGCTTTTGACTCTTTAACTGTACTATTTCACAATGAAAATGATGCAAAGAAAAGAGCAAATGCTCAAGTCAAGTCTCTCTCCTCTCAACTTCATGATTCTCTATCCCAGCTAGAACAGTTTAACAAACTAAAAGCTGAGTTAGATGACTTAAAGACTATAAACTATGTGCTTGCCAAGGAAAAGAACAAACTTCTAAAGAAGCTTCAGAAGGAACAAGAAACCCTAAATAAATGGAACACTTCTTCCAAAAATCTTGAGAAAAATTTTCAAGATCAAGTTGTTGGTGAAACTTTTGGTCTAGGGTACTGGAAAGAAAATACTGTGTGCCTCCCTTCTTAAAACATATCCTCTCCTACTCATGATAATCCTCTATCCTCTAAACTACCTTCTTATTCTACTGACTGGAATGATTCTATGTCAGAAGACTCTAATTCTGTATATTCAATGGATCTTCGCGATTCAAGAAAATTTGGCCACTTTGTGTCTGCTAAATCTTCCAAACCTATTCTAACAGAAGATCAAGACTCAAATGAGTTGGTCAAACCAGTAAATGATCTTCTTATGTCATTAAATTTAAACAACGACTCTTCTTCCTCTTCTTCTTCCCATTCTTCGAAAAAGGCCCATTTCCTCTCTAAAGGAAAATCCGTTGTTGTTAATACTCCTAACAAAAGAAAGATTACACCTTCTTCAAATGTTGAAATATAGTAGTTAGGGAATGTTTGGTTGTTTTATCATTAAGCCTTGTATAGATTACAAAACTTATCCATCCCCAATTAAAAGATACGCGTTTAGTAAACAACCCATATAAAAAATATCTAAAACAACTTCCAAAAACATCTGATCGAATCTTTAACAACCTTGGGTATCATGTTTCTAGAATGAAGCTTCAACCCACACTAATATTGTAACACCCGTAATTTCCTATATAAACGGTTAACGATCGGCCAAGGAAACGGTCAGCGGCCGGTCGAGAGAAACGGTCGGGGAACAGTTTAACACAAGACGTGAGGAGGCACAATAGGGACACACGCGGCTTGCCCCGCGGCTTCAAGTCGCGGATAAACCCGTACAAGTCACTGTGATCCGTGGCTCAGTGACACGCACGGCTTGGTCCGCGACTTGAGGTCGCGGCTAAGGCCGCAGGAGCTATTTGATCGATTAAAACCCAATTTTCTAGGGTTTTCTCTCGTTTTACTTCCGCATTCCATTTCTCTCTTCTTTGGGACGAATTTGGGAGCTCAAGAACTGGTATGGGACACCTTGATGTGAATCTACCATAGAGATATCAAGGTTATGGTGGCATGAGGCTTGGCTACGTTAAGGATGGAAGATTTCGTTGGAATGGTGGATTGGAAGGCTTTAAGTTTCGGTTAAGACTTGAAGGAAGGGGTTGTTTGGAAACCCTAGCTTATTATTGAAGATGATTTGTTGATGGTGAAAGCTTCATTCTTGGAGGTTAAGGATTTGGGTTTGAAATCTAGGTTTAACTTAACCTAGCAAGGTGAGTTCAAGTTGATTTGTGAAAACGTTGTACATGCCAAAAATGTCCATTTTAAAGTGTTTATGTGTTTTACATGAAATTATCACTTGTTGAGTTATTTGATGGGTTATTTTATTATTTGAGGTGTTTGATTTATAAACCTTGTAAAACACCCACATTTGGGGTTTTTGAGCATTTTGTTAAATGTGTCACAGATGAATGTGTTTTGAAGATTTATTGCATAAATGGATTTTTGGTCAAAATGTGTTTTTAATGTTTGTTGGGTTTTATGCATCATTCATATAATGGGACGTTTTGAAAGTAAGAGTGTGTGAGTCCTTGGGACGAGTCATTCCCGACCTTGGGAACATTTTAGAAATAATAATCTTTTTGGGATTTGGGTCGAAGACCAATGGCGACTTAAGGAACAAAGATTTGGGGAAAGACGTAATTTGGTTTATGTAACCATATTGGCTCTCGTGTTTTAGCCAAACGTCTATTAAGCATTTTGGGTCTTGATTTGTACTCGGTTGAGTCTTTGGAACATTTGTTCAGTTTTGGTAACTCATTAAGGAGCCTTTGACGTATGGTGTACTTAGTTGCATCTTATTTGAGAGTTATATGTTTTGAATGCGTTAGTTCATTCGTTTGAGTCATGTAACGTTTTAGACTGTAATGCATTGGATCCATAGGCATATGAGTCAGTCAGTTTGTTTAGTTGGGGACTTTATCCCCGTTTTGGGATTGGAAATTGTTTATGGCTAGCGGGAGCTCGAGGTATAGATCGTGGGTGGTTGAACTCGATGCCCGTTTGTAATCCAGTTGGTTACTCATCGTGGAATTTAGTGTCCGTGTTTGAAGTCTAGTGAGTGGTCCCCAAGTCATGTTTTTTATGGAAGCTTGTGGTGGTGCTCTGCAGAGCCGTATACGGAACTAAGTCTTGCGGTGGTGCCCATGGTGAGCCGGATACGGGGACTTTGTGGCTTTTGTGGTGACACTCATCTAGAGGTCGAGTAGACACTAGAGGCATTTGGGTATCTTGTGGTTGCTCGGTTGGGAGCCGTATACGGGGATCCATGGCTCTATGTGAAGCTCGAGAATATTGATAAGTGGCCTAACTTTGTGTGCCCGCCACATTCGATAGAATTCGGGTCTCCCCCGTCACCGAAAGGTGTTGTTTTGGGTATTGAATTTTATTATCCAAGTTTTCGGTGACGTTTTGTATATATGGATCTTATTCATGATTTATGGGTTGAGTATTATGTCCCACCCGTGTTTTTTGGTGTTTCAGGATATAAAGTTTTATCCGCATTTCATAAATTGGGAGTTCAATTTCTATTCACGTTTTGAGTGAGTTTTTGGGTTGAATTTAATTTACGAAAGAACGTTTTCTACTGGGATATTTATCCTTGAAGTAGTTTGGATTGGAAAACGTTTATATTGGTGTTTCCTTGCCTGACATGCATATTATTGGAAAACAAGTCATTTTCATATTTGAGACATATGAAATTGAAAGATTATGATTTAAATTGCATTACTTCTTTTCAACGATGTCTTTATTCATGTTGAAAAACTTTTGAACTCACTAGGCGTTAGCCTAACCTTTTTATTTGTCGGCATGTGCAACAGGTTCCGGTTGGGAATAGTCATAGTGACACTATGAAGCGAATAGTGCTAGTTGTGTGCTCGAGGAGTGGATATCTTAGTGAAGCCTTATGCATTTAGAACAACTTGCGTTTGGGGATTAAGTAGCACCCGACTGTGGTTTAGTCTTTGTGTATTAATGGAGTTTGTAATTGTTTAGGTTATTTATCGAATTTCTTAATTGGAGCGTAAAGAGTTTTGATTTGTAGGATGATGTGTTGATTTATTTGATATTATATCGAAAATTTTCATTAGTTGCTCTTACCAAATTTGAGGGCGTTACAAATATCCATTAGACCTACAAACCAAACCAACGTATCTAAATATATCACATTTAATTATTATGTTTAATATTTCTAAAACTATACCATGTACAAAATCCATATTTAAATCATATAAATTATTAATATGGCAAAAAAGAAAAAAGATCTGGCTATGTAGATGGGAACCAGATCGAAACCCAACTTGCTCCTCTAATCAAAATCATATAGAAACCCATTTCGGAGCAGCTGACAAGGAACAATGGCGAGGAGAAACCCTATTCAGTGCACATCTTCTGCTTTCGATAAACAACCTACATTGAAACCATATCAAAACTTAGATCGGAAACCAAAATTAGAGTCGTAGGTAAGGAATAGTGGCGGGGAAAAATTCAGATCATAAACCATCGTCTTCTTCCGATCTACAACCCAAATCAAAACCTGCAGGCGAGGAACACAGACACCATAAACCAACCAAATATGGTTTTGATTTGAGTTTATTTAAGATGATGAAAATGCTAGATCTGGTTTTGAATCGAAACCAGCAGGCAAGGAGAAATTGAGATCAAAACCCATGTTGCCTAGTTACATCCACAACCACAACATAATTACAGTTTCAATTTAAACCGTGATTACACATAAAAATCATCTAATACAATAAACTTACAAACAAAAAACATCTTGACCTCAAAAAATCAAGAACAACTTTTGATCAAGTGTCTTTTTGCAGGGGATGAAGACAAAAATATATATAAAGAGGCATGGATTCCAAAACCAAAATTACAAATCAAAATCATCTAATTCAATAAATGAAGAACAAATAATCTTTACCTAAAAAATCAAGAACAAATAATTTTTACCTAAAAAATCAAGAACAAATAATTTTTACCTAAAAAATAAAAAACAAAGATAGAGATGGATTCCAAATAAATTTGCGGGAAATAACAAAAGTAGATATCAATCAAAGTTTGGAAACAATATTTACCGAAGTTTGTCCAAGTTAGTCAAACAAAGAGGAGACTATTAATTAACTTCATGCCCATTTCTATTCACACAAAAGAATTGATGCATGACAATTAATAAAATCAGAAGCTTCAATTGATACATGATATTCAAACACGAAGTTTGGATGATAAATTGAAGAACTATAAAGAAGCTTAGTTGGTGATTAAACTATGAAATTTCCTTTAATTTTGTTTCATCTAAAATTGTAGATTATGATTCTACCTTGGATCCAAGCACGACCAACACTTGATATTTCGACCGGTTTCTTCCAGTAGTAAAGATGCTCCAAAATTATCAATTTCGGGGGTATTGGCTAATTGCTATAACAATGATAGATGTGTATATAGGAGAGTATATAACATCTTGTATATAAACATCGGTTTGCAAAGCATTTGATCAGGTCAATTTACATGGAAATGGAAACCAATGATGTTCCTCAATTTATATGTAATCTACTGTAGCGTGGAAATGGAAATGGAACTAATGATGCTCCTCAATTTACATGTAATCTACTGCAAAATGGAAATGGAAATGGAAACGAACTAACCTTAGAACAACGATGGAAAGGTTTGGCAATTGAACAAAACCTGTATGTTTAGAGGCAAAGTGAACAAAAGTGAACCACTTAAGATTTGAAACAAAAAAAAATGTTGAATAGTTAATGAAAACATAGATGAACAAAACCAAATGTAAACAAAATCAAGCTTAGAAAAATAACAGAAATCGGTGGTCTACCTGATTTGAGAAGCGATAACTAGAAATAAGAAGCCCTGCATATTTGAGAGAGACTGAATCCGATGGTCAAATAGAGAAAAATCAAACATACAACTTTTGTGAAAGGACAAAACAAAATCGATGGTCTACCTGAGAAGGGATCCGATCACTGAGAAGTAAAAAGCCTGCATATAGATGAACAACACCAAGTGTAAACAAAATCAATCTTAGGTGAACAAACAGTTGAGAGTATGAATAACCAAGAGAAAAATAACAGAAATCGGTGGTCTAAGAGAAAACTTGAGATAGTATGAATCAAACAGAGATTGGTGGTCTATGAAGTGGAAAATTTTAACTGAAAACTTAATGAAAACATAGATGAACAAAAAATCAAGTGTAAACAAAATCAAGCTTGGTTGAACAAAATCAAGCTTAGAAAAAAAAAACAGAAATATGTGGTCTACCTTATTGGAGATGCGATAACAGAAATCGATGGTCTACTGAGAAGGGTTCGATGACGGAGAAGTAAAAGCCTGCAATATAGATGAACAAAACCAAGTGTAAACAAAACATAAGAGAGCATGAATCAAACAGAGAGATCGGTGGTCTAACATAAAACTTGGGAGAGTATGAATTAAACAGAGAAAAATCGATGGTCTACCTGAAACTCTAAATCGATGAAGCGATAATCAGAAATAAGGTGCTAGAGGAGTGTATTTGAGTGATAAAAGCTTTGCAATTTGAGAGAGCATGAATCGTCCTCTTGGAAGGTGTATGAATCGTCGTCTTGGATAAAGGAATGGCTGCAGGTTTGTCTTGGGGCTGTCAATCTGAGTTATGCGCCGATACATTTGTGACTTGGGAAGACTCTACATTAATGGAGTTGTACCTTAGGCTATTAAATATGTAATTAAGAGATTTTAAGAGATTATGCTTAAAAAGGCAGTACCATATGCTTTAGTAGTTGCATTTAAGATTTTTTCAAATCTGCTTTATAATGTAGTATCTATATCTATACTACCTTATAAAGCAGATTTCAAAATCTCTTAAAAACAAGTAGTAAAGCATAAAGTACTACCATTTTATACACAATCTCTTAAAATCTCTTAATTACAAAATGAGAAGCACATTGTACAACTTCTCTATGCTTACTTCCCCAAGATGACCTTTCGATTCGGAGGTTTATTTTTGAGTTTTGAATTCAGAGGCTCGCTTCTCAATGTGTCCCTTTTACTTCCCGAGATGACCATTCAATTCTCCTCATCTATATTGACGCATGGTTAAGGGGGAGGCTAAATACACTTTTGCTATTGCTAAATGTACCAAATGATTGCTAAAAATCATTTGTTTTTTTTTTTGTTTTTTTTGTTTTTTGTCTTTTAGTTGTCTTTAATTTTTATTATATATTTTTTTTATTATATATTTTTATTATATATATATTTTTTGATTTGAAAATAAATAAATATTTATAAATATAAATATTACTAATTTTTTTAATTATATAATTATAAAAATAAAACATAAATATTGCGATTTAATAATTATAAAAATAAAACATAAATATTGCAATTTAACATATAAATAGAACATAAAATAATCTATATTACATTCGATTATTCTAAAATAACATTATCCGTAGTACAATTAACACGTAAAAGCTTCATGTACTTCTTTATTCGCTCTGAATACGGGGTAGCCCATCCAGCAGCACACCGATAACTGTGATGGAAAAAAAGTGATACAATTTCCGGAAACGGATATCCTTCTTCCATATCTAATTTGACATAATGGTTACCATTAACGTACCCGATTGTAAAAACAACATGTTCATACCACAATGGAGGAGTGGACCTAAGCGACAAGTACGTCCCACTGCCGGTCATACTTATAACATGTAATATCACATTATATTTTGAAGCAATCAAGACACCTATTTCAGGCATTGTCATCCAGTGTTCAAATGGTGCACCTTGATCTGATCGAAAGAAGTTTAGAGTGTTGTAAGTAATATCCCAGTGTTCACCTCCAAAAGCGTTGATGTACTCTGTCTTGTATTGCTCTAACTCTTCCATCAAGTTATACCGAATTGTGGGCCATGCATCTTCATGAAGACCCATCGAGACAGCTATTGCTCGGAATCCGCAATTTCCATCACCTATCACATCATGTACCTGCTTGATGTAAGGGTGAAACAATGCTGGAAATTGAATGATGTATGGATGTGCATTATTATTTTTGAACATGAAATAACTGTGTCTCGCTGGTTCTTGGTAGCTCATTTTTTCCTTGTCAACAAATCTAGACGCATTCGAACTGCTACGTCTAAGGGGTCTTTCACTTGTAAAAGACGGGTCAACATGAGTCGGAAATGAGGGATCAACATGAGTTTTTCTTAAAAGCTTATCCTTCAACGAGGGTCGTCCACGAGTAGTCTTGTTAACAACAGGTTCACGAACCGATGTTTTTGATCCACTGGCTATCTCTTTTAGCTTCCTCAGTAAACTGAACTTACTGGATCTCGATTGCTTGTTAAATTCCTCAGTAAACATTTGGACTTCAGCTTCACAACCTACGTCACCATCTTGTAAAGATTTGCACGGTGATAAATCAAGCGTCGTCCAAAATACATCAATTGAATCAATTGGGATAGGATAACCTTCGTTCAAGTATTGCATTTGTTCGTGCGCACATGGCAGCCCATAACTTGTACGTAGTAGACAACTACAATTTTCATAAAATAAGCCAACAGATTGAGCTCGCTCATACTCTTGGAATATTATGTTTAATGCATAATGTGAAACAAAACCACACAATTGTTGGAAGTGTGGTATGCGATAACGATGTTTCGTGACACTTTTGCTCGCTTGGATACTTGCTTTAATTTTTGTATCTTGTGACTGAATGAGTTGATTGATTTTGCTCATAAATGTCGGTAGACTTGATTGCGCTGAATCCAATTAAGTTTTCAACTTGGAATGTTGACTCTCCACTCTGTTACTTGTCTGATTTCCAAAGTGGAGAAATCTGTCAGTCCAAACAGATACAAACATTTCTTTATATGGTTTCAACCACGTGTCATTCAGATAAGCAAGAACACCTGAAAATTAGAACAATTTAACTTTTTTAGTAATTGTTAAACTTAATTGTAACATTTACTTATAATAATATACTAGGCACAATCCCGCGCGATGCAGCGGAATGTAAGTAAAGAACGAATAATTAATTTTATTTTCTTATAGACATGTCATCAACAATCAACCATGACCTAAGAATCACAACTTATGAAATCATAAACGCATAAAAATATTCAATAATTAATTTATATTACAATTATTGACGAAAAAAATTATAATGATATATTTTATAATAAGAATTAAACGTATTTTACGATTAAGTATTTTTAATGTGCTAACGGTGGAAAAAAGTAAAACGTATGAATAGAAAACAAATTAATTCGTAGATATTCATGATATTTAATAGTAAGGTTAAATTAAAAAAATATTCAATATTGTGCTCATTTTAAAGATATTGATGAGACGATTATAATGATATATTTTGTAAAAAGAAGAAACGTATTGTTTATTCCATTCTTGTTCGTATATGATTATTTATGTTAACATGATAGGTATGTAAAATAGAAAATAAGAAAACGAGAGATATAAAATAAATTAAATAACTAATTGTAAGGGTGATAAACGTAACATTTAATTGAATTAGGAAATGAAACATTGGGAATTTTTTTTTGGCTTTCAAAGGTTTGTAAAAAACTGTATTAAAATTTTTATAATATAGTAGAGATTACCATGATTTATTTATAATAAGAATAAAACGTATTTTTAATATATTTTACGATTATGTATTTTTAATGTGCTAACGCTGAAAAAAATAAAATGTATGGATATAAAACAATTTAATTCGTAGATATTCACGATATTTAATAGTACGGTTAAATTAAAAAATATTCAATATTGGGCTCGTTTTGAAGGTATTGACGAGACGATTATAATGGTATAATTTGTAAAAAAAGAAACGTATTTTTTCATTGTATTTTTGTTCATATACAATTATGTGTGTTAATATGATAAGAGTGTAAAATGAAAAATGAAAAAAATAAGGGATATAAAGTAAATTAAATAATTAATTATAAGGGTGGTAAATGTAATATTTTTCCAAAAACCGTTTTTTTCCAAAAACTACCTATTTCAATAACCGTAATAGAATTTTAATATATAGTATAGATATATGATTATTTATGTTAACATGATAGGTATGTAAAATAGAAAATAAGAAAACAAGAGATATAAAATAAATTAAATAACTAATTGTAAGGGTGATAAACGTAACATTTAATTGAATTAGGAAGTGAAACAATGGGAAATTTTTTTTGGCTTTCAAAGGTTTGTAAAAAACTGTATTAGAATTTTTATAATATAGTAGAGATTACCATGATTTATTTATAATAAGAATAAAACGTATTTTTAATATATTTTACGATTATGTATTTTTAATGTGCTAACGCTGAAAAAAATAAAATGTATGGATATAAAACAATTTAATTCGTGGATATTCACGATATTTAATAGTACGGTTAAATTAAAAAATATTCAATATTGGACTCGTTTTGAAGGTACTGACGAGACGATTATAATGGTATAATTTGTAAAAAAAGAAACGTATTTTTTCATTGTATTTTGTTTATATACAATTATGTGTGTTAATATGATAAGAGTGTAAAATGAAAAATGAAAAAAAATAAGGGATATAAAGTAAATTAAATAATTAATTATAAGAGTGGAAAATGTAATATTTTTCCAAAAACCGTTTTTTCCAAAAACTACCTTTTTCAATAACCGTAATAGAATTTTAATATATAGTATAGATTAGAGCATCCACAATGTGCTCGTTGAGAGCTTTTTGAGAGCTTTTTCAAAAAACAAAAACCCTTTTTGAGGTTTTTCACATAGTGGAGAGTTTTTTTGGGTGAGTTTTTTCGCGAGGTTTTTCGTCATAGCTCGTAACTGCACGACCTACTTTTTTATAGCTTTTTCGTATTTAATCAGTTTTAACTTTATAGAATTTTATAAAAGTTTCGTATTTAATCAGTTTTATTTATTAATCAGTTTTATTTATTAATATATTTAAAGTAATCCTATTTAAATATAATTATTAAATAAATAATATAAATAAATACATACATAATGAAAGTAATTATATTTTATATTTTTAAAATAATATCTCAAATTTGACATATTTATACAATTTTAACAGATTTCTTAATGACCCACATTTTATTTTCGATTATACATACTTTTAAATTTAACATTTTTTAATTTTTATTTTACAAACTTTTTATACAACTTTTATATATTTCTTAATAACCTAATTTTTATTAATTTTATTATACATACTTTTAAAATAACTTTTTTCTTGATATAAATAAATATGTATTTGTATGAATTTTAACGTATTTATTTTTATAAATAAGAATAAAACTGATATAAAGTTAAAATAGTGGGACCCTGAATAGTTTAAAAAAGTAATGAAAAAGCTTGGGTGAGGTTTTTCTAATAGTGGAGGTATATAGAGGTTTTTAAGTTGTTGATGTGTCAATAATGTGTAAGAAAAAAGTTATGAAAAAACTCGGTGAAAAGCTCGTACACTGTGGATGCTCTAAGGCGTACCTGGATAGCTTCGTACATTTACTTATAATAATATATTGTGACATGAATAGTGATAATACAGTTTTATCTTTTATTATAGTGCATAGTAATTGTAAGGTTCTCGATTTATATTTTTGCAACTGTGAACATATATATCAATTATATGATTTAAGAAGAAGTTTATACATCTAGGAAGAAATTTATACCTCTAGGAAGGATTCGAATCGTAGATTCCGAATATCTAATTGATTCGTCGATTACTTCAATGGATTGAGAGCAAATCTAGAGAGTAAATTACAGATTTGGTCATATAACTAGAGAGCAAATCTAGAGAGAGAGATAGATAGATAGATAGATAGATAGAGAGAGAGAGAGAGAGATGAAAAATATGTCAATCTAACATATCATATATATATATATATAGAGAGAGTAAATTACAGATTTGGTCCCTAACGTTTGGCGTTTGTTACGGAATTGGTCCCTAAAATAAAAATATATTTTACAAAGTTATAATAAAATGTAATTGTTACAAAAAGAAAAATACATTTTATAAAGTTATAATAAAATCAAAAGTTACAAACTTATAAAATAAAATAAAATCAAAAGTTATAAATTTATAAATTTATAAAATCAAAAAAAAAAAAAATATATATATATATAAAGATACCCCTAATATATATAAATTTATATATATTAAAACATATATATATATATATATATATAAAAGATACCTCTAATAAGGGGCCCTCTAATAATAATAATAATAATAATATATAATAAATAATGACACTTAAATGATTAGATCGGAAAATATTACGGTACTATTTGCACCTTTTTGGTGCAAATAGCACCCATGGTTAATTCGATGCTTCTCACTGCTTGTATCGACGTCTGGTTATGTTTACTCTCGATCTTCTCATTATTCTAGGCAACCCTCAAATCTCTCTTGCATCTCCCAACTTCTCTATCTTGAAAGTATTCTCCAGTCGGTCTAGGTAAGGTTTTATCTTTGTTTATGATTTTTTAATCAATCTTGAAGACATCGTTCATCTAAGTGTATATTGTCTGGGTATAAATCAAGGTGAAGCTGGTTTAAACAATTTCAGATTTTTTATGTGATCTTTATGTCCACAAGACCCACACGAGGTTCAGTAAATATTGCTCTCTCGAATTTGGTGTTTTTTTTTTTTATCTATCTAGGGTTTCGTTTGATTCATCGTCGAGAAGGCAACAAAAAGGGTTTTTCTTGTCTCTTATAGGTCTTGAGATTTCAGACGTTCGTGTCATTGACATCAGCAACAATGTTCGTGTAGTTGGCGTCAACTACAAATATACGATACTAATCACATGTATCCTTAACATTTTCTAAATATTAGATAGTGTACTGTAATTGCGGAGCGGGAACTGTATCATTTGGCTTGTTTCATTCAATGTGAGTTTAGCTTTAGCTCCAAACAAATCAGGCAACCATTTTGAAGTTGGGATTAGTATCGTATATTTGTAGCATTTTTTGGAGTTTAATCATCATGGGTTGCAAGTTGGAAGGTAATTCATCACAGTTTCAGTTTGAGGTTACCCTCTTCTTATACTTTGGCTGCAAAGTTTTCTTTTTATGAGCTTCAAACGTTTACCTTTCTGTCTTTGTTTTCTTTAAATTTCAGGGCTTGCTTCAGATATAACGGCTCACTGATCACTTTGTTTGGAGAATACGGAGATGTGAGAAACACTTATAACTGGTATCTTATGTAATCCTTGTTCATTTACATTTTGCTTGGTTCTCTAATGTGGTAGTTTAACACATAGACTTCAATTGCGTGGTGAGAGACATGTTTTGGAGTATATCTGGTAGTATTTTATCTTTTTAACATGTAAGTCATCTTATTATAATGGGTAAGATCTTATAGGTTGTTTCCAAATCTTTCCAC
The DNA here is from genome assembly GCA_023525745.1 of Arctium lappa. Lineage (NCBI taxonomy): Eukaryota > Viridiplantae > Streptophyta > Magnoliopsida > Asterales > Asteraceae > Arctium > Arctium lappa. The sequence continues at coordinate 76,085,627 of CM042057.1, read as the reverse complement.
CTGTATGCAAATAGATTTTTATGTCATGATTTTAGCTCAGTTGTTGGAGCGTTCAAATTGCTTTTGATCTCCTCAACTTGTTTCTAGGATGGTTAAAATTTGATCTTTGCTAAGAGTGGTTTTGTTGCTTATGTAAACGTAAGATATGTTCACCAAGGAGCAAAATGAACTTGTTGAATCAACAACAGAGATGGTGTATGGCTTGATGCACTGGTTATAATTGATCCCAATTGATGGTAAGATTTGAAATTCAATCATGCATTCCTCTTCTAAACTTTTCTGGTGATTAATTGAAAAAATCATGTTGAAGGCAGATAAATCCATATGATCTGGTCAAACTCAAGTAATACAACCAACTTGGTCACATAGTGCGTATCCCACTACTTAAAGTGTATATTTTTTTCACTTCTTTTGTTTATGGTATTAATCAATGTTTTAAAAACCGGTTTTTTGGTTGACCCGGTGTGGTGACCGGGTCACGGTTCAACTGGGTGGTTGACCCGGTTTCAAAAAATTTACGTACTTTTCATTTTCTTGCATATATATATCAAGGTTCTAAATGGCGTGAGGCGAGGCGTGGCGTGGCGGCGAGGCCAAACTTCAAGCCTTAGGAGTCACGGCGAAGCCATGACGTGACTTATGGCATCATTTTTCTAATTCATATATATCATTATATATAAAAACATATGTTTTGTAGTGTTACTCAATGAGTCAATAGTAATAAACACGTTAAATTATGGTATATATTAAAAAAACTTGCAAATAAGACATTAAAAACGTTAAATTATGGTATTAATGATAATCTTTTTGATCTTTTGATTTGTTATCTCAAGCCATCGTTGGGAATAATTAATTATTTGGTGTTTTTTACCACATGACACCTTGAGGATCACTTGGTTGCTAATATTTGTTGGGCTTTTGAACTACTTAATCTTCATAGTTTGTTCCTGCCATGGTGGTGAGTCCATCTGGAAGCTCCAAGTTGCCATCTTTTTATTTAGTTGTTGGGTTAAGGTATTGTAATATTTACAATCTTTTTTGCTAAAAATGATGAAGATCTTATGCAATAACCTAGAACACTTATATGAAAATTTGTGTTCTTGAATCTTGATGTGATTTTTTTTTTAAATTTGCAGACTTGCGCATTGATTCAAGAGCAAACCAAAATTGACAGCTTCATTGTTCAAGTGCTTGATTGGCCGGATTGCCATACTTGGTTTCTGAGACATATTGGAAAGATCAACCGATGACCAAAACCTTGGCGCATTACGAAACATTGCCGCACCACCATCAACTTGTTGACGATTGTCTTCAAGATCAGTCAATATGTTTGTCTATCCTGATTCATTTACCGAATTATCACATGACGTGAACACTGAAATCAAATGATTCATAGTTCGAGGATCGGTTACAGTTAATTAAGGGTAGGATTTCAATTGATTATGATTTATGTTTTCTATTTTGGTTTGTACATGTTAGTGAATGTACTCATTTTTTTGAATGTATTCACTAAATATCTATCCATAGCCTTCACTGTACAATATATTTGGACACCGTTTTTTTTTACTCGTGTTCAGTGAAATTCAACCTGTTGTTTATCGGACACTTATTGGGTATTACTTACCTTTCCGAGTCAGCAGGTGTGGAGCTAGGATTTATGTTTATTGAGGGGCTTCATATTTTATTTTAAAATGTAATCTAGAATTCCAATTTGTAATTCGAAGTCCATGGAATGACCGGCTAAGTTGATTCCTCAAAGTGATTGTTTTCTTCTATGCTAAACAAATATGCTTTAACGGTTAATTGTAGAAAAGTAAAACAATTTACCGCAACAAGAAAAATAAGAAACAATGAAATCATGACCTACCAAATAACCTAAAGAGGTATTCAAATAATTCTAGGATTTAATTTATAACTATGTTGTTTAAGGGGGCTAAAAGCACCACCAACAGGGGCTAGCAACGCCTATGTGATTGAGAATGGGTAAACTCTTATGAGTATTTTATCCGGTAGATAAGAGAAAACAATCTTATTCGATAAGGACAAGTAATCTTAACCGATACATAAGGGAAAATATGTTTATTGTGTAAACGTTTACCGGGTAAAATACGTTTACTAATAATCTATGTTGATGGCCGAAAATGTTACAAGGTTGGTTACTTTTATCGGTAAACATATTTTGCAAGTGTTTGGTAAAAGACCCCTAACTTTCACCTCAAATTTGGTTTCTATATTGATTACATTTTGTTGCATCACATGGGTACATAAGTAAGTAACCAAACTATGTGCTATTTGGTAAAAGCATAATTGTATTATGTAATTTTGCTTACACATATTCGAATTTTGCATTCCACCGCATCACATGAGTACATAACTAGTAGATAGATAACTGATAACCCTCATTCCTGAGTGTTATTTATCACTCTTTTCCGTGTCTTATTTCCTATTTATACACACTTTTGTTTCTTTCTATCTTCCTTTGTTCTATAATTAAAGCAAGTTTTGATAATGGCATCAAAAGTAATTTTTGTGCAGAATTTGAGAAAACTGTCGGAGAGGGCAGTGAGTGCCCGTGGTGGACACCCGAAGATCCAGTGGTCACATGCTTCACAAGGGGTTTTCTCTCTCTTACTTCCTATATAAAGAGGCCTTGGGTTCTTCATTTCACCACACCATTCATCCATATTCTAATCCACAACATCCAACACCAAGAAAGTCACCAACAATGCTCTAGTTTTAGTTCATCTTCAAGTTACTTGTTAACTTGAAGATGGTAATTTTAATTTCAAGTCATTTACTTTATAGCACTTTACATTTCTAGTACTTTACTTTTTCTTGTAATTTATTTCAAGTACTTAATTTCCATTTCCGTAATTTAAGTTTATGCAAGTAGTTCTTAATTATTTCTTGTCTTTTATTCTTATGTCCCTTACTTTAATTATGAGTTAAGCACCTATTGAGTGTGGGTGTGAGCTAACTTGGGATTAGTAGGCAACACTTGGGTGTGACCATTATTACTAACTCTTAAGTTTGGTCACTTGAGTCGGGACATAATTCAATGCGGATAAGCCGATCACTTTGAAGTGTTAATATTAGATCTTAGACCTCGAGAGGGGCGGATCCGAAATACGGCTTAAGTGATGCAACAAGGATTTGAGAAAGTCTTTGATAACCACGTAGAGATGCGGGTTTTGTATGATTTACTAAGGTTCGGGATGCCGGTCGAGTAATCACAAAGAGATTTGGGTATAAATCTCCATACCGGTGGAACTTGACGTTTAGAGTCAAACTTAGATAAATCGGCAGGATTAAGAATTGGTAAGGATGGACACTTTATGAGCATTTTGTAGGACCGGTCTTTAAAAATTCACTTTCGAGAGATCGGACTTTTTATAGATTTTCCGTACTACAAAGCGCCCGACCATTTTGTTACTACGTTTGTCTCAAGGAACGTTTACACCCATACCCATTCTTTGTTTATAAAAAGTTTATTTCGCATTTTTAGAATTAATTCACCAACCAAACAAATATTTTCTCCAATTCGAAACTTGTGCAAGAAGTTTATGAAAGTCAGTATTTCTCAGTAAGTCCAGTCTCTATGGGTACGATACTCGGTACTTGTACCATTTTATTACTTGTAGCGATCCCAATATTGATATATACTTGTGTCCACGCTGAGAAACCCATTGTCCACGCTTTGAATGCACGTTATTTTGCTACCAATAACCGACCACTTAAGTTAACAAAAACTTCAATCGGATGCAATTGCTTTTCGTTAACTCTAAAAACATGAACCAATTTCATATTTTTTGATTAAAAAATAAATATCAAACATTCAAACTTTAAAATTTTGAAATTCAATTTTGAAACTTGAATCTGGTTCCCAACCCCACAAGCTTTGTTATTACAAACTTCACAACTCAAAAGATTTCCATTTTCGCCCGTTGCCGTCTGAACCAGATCAGATCAGATCAGATCCCTTCTTTATCGATTGGTCTATCATCTCCGATCTAATCGCTATCTCCGATCTCTCTCATGGAGAACCTGATTAATCTCGTCAATAAACTACAGAGAGCATGCACTGCCCTCGGTGATTTCGGCGAAGGATCCTCTCTGCCTACCCTTTGGGACGCCCTGCCTACCATTGCTGTCGTCGGCGGTCAGGTAGATCCAGATTTTTCCTACTTTTTCTTCCCAATCCTTTCATCAACTTCACCCTACAACCACTACTTTTGATGTCTTGCTGCTCCTGCCGGTCGTTTAAGCTTCAGATTTAAATTTCAGATCCCTTGAATAATATAGTTCGTATTCACAAGACGTTTATTTGCATATAATTGTCTTGGCAGCCATTAGATTTTCATTTTCGGTGGAATCACTGGCCTGTGTAGGTTTTGGTTTACGGACTTTATTTGGTACTTTATCTTCAATTTTAGATCTAAAAGACCCGTCGAAACTTGGTATATCTTTTTTTGGTAATAATTGATGGTGCAAATCCATTTGATTCTGGTAAACTTAGCGTAAACTGTGAGATACCCTGTGAAAAGAACTCCAAACCCTAGTTCTCCGTTACTGGACATCTGAACTAGTTCGCATCATGTCAAATAAGTACTTGTAGGTATTACAGATCTATAAAATAGTTGGTATGTAATCTTAAGCTTTGATTGCTTGCGTTATAACTTTTCTATTTTAAGATTCAGATCCATTCAAATTTCAGAGAATAGATATTGATCGGCTTGACTACGTATTTATTGGTAGTCCATATCTATTTACTTTATCTGACAGCATTGCTGCAAACCTTTGCTTCATGTTGCTAGCAAAGCAAGCTTCTCTTCTATGGATCAAAGTGCTTTGTAATTTAGTCTCAAGTTCTTCTCTACTTTACAAATGCTTCAAACGTTTCGTTGACAAACTTTCAAAAGCATTTAGGTCTTCCTCAAAACCTTTTTGCAAACACTTTTTTTGCAAGCTGGATGTCTTCAAGGAAACTGGCGCTATACTCTTTGGGGTAGAGCAAAGGTCTGCTTACATCTCATACCCCACATCCTACTTCCTAGTGGGATATACTTGGTCATTAGTTTTGGTTACTTGTGATGTTGCTGAGGAAATTGTCTAGATGGTTGACTATGCTTAGTGGAATTATGGAGTCCTTGAAAATAGATAAACTTATCAGTTTATTTGTCTTCCCACTTTTCTTATATGATTCTAGAGCTCTGGAAAGTCATCTGTGCTGGAGAGCGTTGTTGGGAAGGATTTTTTGCCTCGTGGATCTGGTAATTGAAGTGCTCAATTGTTCTACACATTTTTTGCATGATTCTCATATGGCATCACTGTATAAATGCTATCATTCAGAGTTATAAGCACACCTGTGTATGCAGGGATTGTTACACGGCGTCCTCTTGTTCTACAGCTTCATAGAATTGACGAGGGAAGAGAATATGCAGAGTTTGCTCACCAACCAAGAAAGAGGTTTACTGATTTTTGTAAGAGAGAGATGCTTTTGGTTCTCAGTCTTTGTGCAATCTTATTTTTTTTTATACCTGTAGCTTCATTTTTCTTAGCCTCTTTTATCTTTCTCTACTTCTATTTTAGCAAAAAAGTCGTTAATATATCTTTCAGTTTAAATTTTTTAAGTCTGGGGGGTGTTCTGCTCAGATGCCAAACTCATTGTTTTTCTTGTGCAGCCGCTGTCAGGAAAGAGATTGCTGATGAGACTGATCGTGAGACAGGTCGATCCAAACAGATTTCATCCGTTCCTATATATCTCAGTATCTATTCTCCTAACGGTGAGATAGTTTGTCCCTTTTGTTATGTTTCGTCATATTGCCTACCTGCTTATCACCTCTTATTTTTTGGGTAAAAGGAGCTAAGATATTTGAATCTTGTAACTCACAGAAAGGAATGTTAATTTGTTTCTTGTTAAGGGTGCATTGATGTTTGAGCTATATTAACTTTCTTTGACCATTGGTCATATATACATTCTTAACTTTCCATTCTGATATGTGGACTAGTATTAGCAGCTATTATATAGAACTTTTACTTTGAAGCTCTGATTGAGGACTTGTTCATGTATTTGGCTTGTACTTGGGATTATTCTGTGGATTATAACAGAATAGTCACTGGAATATTGAACTTGATAATTCTTTCAATGACACCGAAAAAGGCTTGTACATGGGCTTAGATTATCCAGGGTGATGGGAGCTTTAAAAAGATGGAAGCATGCAATTTAAGACCTTATACTAATCTCAAATGATGTTTGGAAATCGTGGGGACTGGGAGGCAACATAGTATGGCTTACTACAATGTTTCATAGCATCTTTAGGACAGAAGACACTGATGTCTGATGGTGAAGACTAGTGGTCCCAATTTTTAAGAAGAAGGAGACATTCAACATTCCAATGATGGTAGAGCTTTCGGTGCTAGTCATTCAGTTAATCGATCATTTGTTAAGATTGTTACAAGTGTAAGCTATAAAATAGTTTGGTTTTACAGATGTGTTTTTGCATATGATATACATGGATTGGAGGCATATGACTGGGTTCCAAGAAAAGTTTGGTCTCTCCTCAGCCCTCGCAAACCGGGGAGCCTTGGTGCAATTGGGTCACCCAGTATTAAATCATGATTATCCATGTTGCCACTATACTTGGTTTATACAGTGATGAGCTTGAACTAGGCTTGCAAAATATTTTTACTCATACAAAAATGCAGCAGCCAATATTTAGTTGCCTTTTTTATTGTATTTTCGTTTATATGCTAGCTATTGCAGCTTTTGGTTACAAACTCACTTGTTTATGTATGATGCTGACAGTTGTGAACTTGACACTGGTCGATCTTCCTGGTCTGACAAAAGTAGCTGTTGGTGAGTTTAGCATCAATGACTTTTTGCAGATTTAGATACCTTCTGGTTTTTATTAGATTCCCTCATTTTACACCTATATGATCTTTGCAGAGGGTCAGTCAGATAACATTGTGCAAGACATCGAAAACATGGTGCGGTCTTACATTGAGAAGGTATGTTGTTAAGCGTTGTTATCTGCCTTTTGATTGATACCTTTTTCTACATTTCTAGCTTATCCTTGTTGGCGACATATTAAAACAACTTTATTGGTTCTGAAGGAAACCCATACGAATTTTTTTTTGCATTGCAAGCACTGCCTTTCACCATTTATTTATAAAGATGGTCAAATTTTTAGTTTCCATTTTCTTATAGGCAAATTCCTGAAATTACATCATTTGGCCACTCTGCAACATAAAAAAACTTCTTTTTTCTCTCCGATGCCCTTCAAGTAGATTGTCTTATTTTAAAGTGTATAGGTTACATGGAGCTGGTCTCCTGGGCTAATCATATATTGAAATTTGTCAATCTGCTTGCCTTGCAGCCTAACTGCATTATTCTGGCTGTTTCTCCTGCCAACCAAGATCTTGCTACATCTGATGCTATCAAAATTGCTCGTGAGGTAGATCCACAAGGTTTGTACCATATTGTTCTCATACAACCTTCATGTGGTACTGTGTTTTCTGATTTATGTCCTTATTCCTTGGATGACTTGAATACTTTGAGTTGTTCGTTTGCAAACAATAACAAAGAGACACTTAAAGAAAAAATGGGTGCTCAAGGAACACAATCTTCTTTTTGTGATGCGGCTAGTTTAGTGGAAGAGAGCCGGTTGAAACTTAGGATGTGAAGGATAGAGTATTGGCAGATGCAGATAGTGTGTTTATCGGCATTTGCATCGGGAAATAATGAGATGTGGTAATTCTAGTGCATCGAATTTTTATAGATTGATATGGCTTTTGATGCACACTAATTAGTCTACAAGGATCTATGCTTTTGGAATAGAAAGAGACTTGGGACTCTCTGGTGATGACATGATATATATATACATATATATAGGGAGTTCCAAATACAAACCACGGAAATGCTACTTTCCATAATCAACATTTATATTAGAAAACAATAGGATATCTATAGAAGATGATTGAGGTTCATTCATTATGATCGAGATAATTATGGAAGATGATAGGGTTCATTCATTATGATTATTGCTTTAGATTAGGAAACTATCGAGATATGTTATAGAACCAAATATTCATTAGGCTAGATGGACGGTTAAGATTGATTTGTATGGTTTATAAGATTTTTATGGTTTGTATTTGAAACTCCCTCTCTCTCTACAAGGTTTAAAGTATGCAAACACAAGGTCTTAAGCCTCGAGTCGGAAAATAAACTTAAATAAAAATATTTATGTATATATATGTTAACACATATATTCTAAACCCTAAACCCAAAATCCCTAATATCAATGCACTGCCTCAAGCCCTCAACCCACCGCCTTATCCCTGAGGCTTCGCCTTAGGTTAGTTCTCTACCGCCTCATCTTGAGGCTTACGCCTCAAGCGATTTTTAAAACCATGTATATATGTAACAGAGCATGCTGACCACTGCATGCAATGATTTGTTATGGCAAGTAAAGTGGAATGTTGGAGTACTTTTGATGGTGTGAATTGTGATATAATTTGCACCTTCCTCTACATATTTCCAAAGCGAAGACATAAGTTGAACAAATTAGAACAACCCTGCTCTAGAGGTCTTCAACATGAATGGTATATATAGTTGCTATAAAACTGGAGACTGCTGAAGTTTGTTATAAATAGGTGTATTGAGATCTTTTGAACAGCGACTAGTTTGAGTTTTTTGCATTACTTTTGCATCTGAATGATAAGGAATTTGCTTATGCATAATTGCATCTCATTGTCTACATGTTGAAATAGAGGTGGGTTGTGATATGATGTTTTTCACATTGCTTCAGTTGTTCATTAGGCTGATTCCGGAAGCAACACTGAGTTGCTAACTTGCTACCTACATATAAAAAGCAAATAGCGTCTTAACGGTCATACAGTTATTTGTCTATACAGTATACACATACATTCAGTATGCTAAACATTCCAGCTAAATTTGTTTATCAACTTTGGTGGTGCATACCAGTCTACCATTGATGTTTATTTCTCTAGATTTTAAATGGTTAAATGTGAATGTACAGGGGAGAGGACTTTTGGAGTTTTGACGAAGATTGATCTTATGGACAAGGGTACTGATGCAGTTGATGTAAGTTGGGTTTCTAATTCAAAATTGTTTGCAAGTGTGAATGCTTCTTTTATATGGACCCTTTCTTCCATGGTACCAGCAACTATGCTCCACTGTCAAATGCAATCATGCAGCAGAGAAGTTGCATTCTGTAATCTGTATATTCTGCTTTTGATCTATGTGTACTGGTTTTCAATTCTAAACATCGAAGTTGAACTGCAAACTAACAATTATTCCCTCTCATAATCTTAATTGGCCAAATTTAACTTCTGAATGTTAAGCATACTACTTCTCAACTTTAAAATACTGATAAAAGTCTGGATTGCTTCATTTTCTACAGAATTGGCAACTGGATTATGCCATACTGTAAAGCATCCTAAATAGCAAAAAATGGTTCATAAAATGCTCAAGAATCAAAACTGTTGTTAATTTGGTAAAAACTAGATCTGGGATGGATCGAGTTTGAATTAAGGTGCTGTGTATGCATCCTTCTCCTCTGATGTTTTTAGAGGTGTTATATTTTATGTTGAATCCTATATCATTACGTTGGTAAGTTGAGTGATTGTTCACTGTGTGTACTTTTATGTAAACGCTTTGTTTTATTGATTGAATGGAAAAAAAGGTGTCTTCTTTTAAAGCTTTTACCACGAAATGCAAGATGGTTGGTGCCTCATTGGTGTCTTCTTTTAAAGCTTTTAACGAAGGAGTCTGTCTTCTAAATAAATCATTGGTGCCTCACTTCTTTTATTCAATTTCACTTCTATATGCTTTATATATCTATGGAAAATATGCACTTCTTGTAACCCTTGGAAAATATGCACTTCTATTTGCTTTATATATCTATTTAAAACCCGGTTAGAAAGTACTTTATATGTTAGAATGCCTACTAGAATTATAATCTGAGATGAAGCTGGATATATGAGTGGGACCTTAACTCTGTCGCACATCTTATATGTTTTCTGACCTACGGTTGACGCTTTGAATCTAATGCAATGCAAGGCCTTGCTCTATATTAGTGTGTGCATTTGTTTCTCTTAGCATATTTGTCATGCATGTTGATACATATTGGTTTTCTCATGGCTTAGCAAACTGCTTGCATTCTATTGCATTTGTAACTCTCCGTTTCATTTGAAGTGAAAAATGATTAACATAGGAGCCTTGTTTATTTTCTAGGTTTGCTTTATTTGTAATAAATGAGGATGGATTTTGTACTATGGCTCACCCTCTGGGTTTTACAGATGTTGGAAGGAAAATCTTATAAGCTGAAGTTTCCTTGGATTGGTGTTGTCAACCGCTCTCAAGCTGATATTAACAAAAGTGTTGACATGATTGCTGCTCGGAGGAGGGAGCGAGAGTACTTTGCTAATACTCCAGAGTACAAGCATCTTGCAAGTAAAATGGGATCTGAGCACCTAGGGAAAGTGCTCTCTAAGGTAGGTCTAATCTTCTTTAGGATTAGAAGGGTTTATGTACTTGTAATTTCATGCCTAAGTTGGATCATCTCGCACCAAGTCCCCTCATCTATATATCTATATATGTGTGTGTGTGTGTGTACATATATTGTTCTTGCAACTTTTCGCTAGGTGCTTTTGTTGGCTGAGGTATTTAGTTTAACAGTATCTACTATACTTAATTACATGATTAATTGTTTCAGCATTTGGAAACGGTAATCAAGTCAAGAATTCCAGGTCTTCAATCTCTCATCAACAAAACAATCATTGAACTTGAAACAGAATTGAGTCGTCTTGGGAAGCCCATTGCTACTGATGCTGGAGTAAGAATGTCCCTTATTTATACAATTTTCATTCGTGAATTTCAAACATCGTTCAGATGATACTTAATTGTCACTTTAAGTCTAGATGTTTAGTTCTTTTAATGTGATGTGTGGTCTTTGCAATTAATGTAGATCCCACAACACTTGAGAATTGATTATTTATCCACATTGTTCTTCTGTGCTTTGTGTTAACCTCATTGCATCCTTATCTTTTTTGCATTGTAGGGAAAATTGTACATGATTATGGAAATATGTCGTGCTTTCGATCAAACATTCAAGGAACATCTTGATGGCATGTATGTATTAAAAGGAGCTTGGTTTTATTTCCCAAGTACTTTAAGCATTAAATGTTTTACTATTGTAATGTTGGCGACTTTTGATCTTTGTGATTTACAGACGACCAGGTGGTGACAAGGTGTACAGCATATTTGATAATCAACTTCCTGCTGCCTTGAAACGTTTACAATTTGACAAGCAACTTTCTATGGAAAATGTGAGAAAACTAATCACGGAGGCTGACGGATATCAACCTCACTTGATAGCTCCCGAACAAGGATATCGTCGTCTTATTGAATCTACCCTAATTACCATCAAAGGTCCTGCTGAGGCAGCTGTTGATGCGGTAAGCATCCAAGTTTATTTGATTTTCTGCAGATTATTAATTGATGCTTATATAAGTCTTTATTATACCTTTTTAATAATTCAAATCAAAAGGTTGACACCGAATGTTCTTACAGTAATCAGAAACACTCGTATTGTCATTACAAAATTGAAGGTTTGGTCTAGATTGCATAAGATTACATCTTGCTTAGATTATGGCTTTAACTTGTAGTCATTTATCGTTTGCTACATCAAAATGTCTCTGTGGCCTATAATTTTTTGTAGTATCATGTGACATATTATCTTTCTTTTCAGACGAAGTCTATCGTTCGTCCGAGCACGTTTGATTTAATTGTCTTTCTTATTGGCTTCAGGTTCATGGTATTCTGAAGGATCTGGTACACAAGTCGATGAATGAGACTGCGGTTAGTCTCAAGATCCTTATCTTTATGTGAATAATTGATTCTCCTGTGTGAAGTATACATTGTATCAAAAAGGGGATATGAATATCTTTTCATGCAAAATCATATATTAGAGTTTTTAATCTGGTTGATTTGTTACTTGCAGATATTTTTGTTTTCCAAGTTCAATTGAACTGTATTGCCAGTGTTGCAGTCTTCTGCATCTCTCTTGTTACTTTTTATTTCTTTCTTCTTTTGTTATTTATAAATTTTTTTGAGTGAATTACGAACATGGGATCTATGAGACTATTCACCAACCTCAGTTTTGTCCAAATGAAAAATTATTTAACCAACTGAAGTCCATTAGGAGTGTTATGTGTAATGCACATCCTTTTCGAGGGATGTGATCAAGAAAATCCCCATCCACTCATCACTTCTCTGCAATGTCTAACCTGAACAACTCTTCACCTCGGTTGTTGGCAGTTCCATCTGACCTTATTAAATGGGTCAGCACAGATAGTGCTTCCGTGCATCCAACTGTTATAATATCAGAATTCAACTCGTATTGCGTTGGATTTGTCACATCCTGAGATAATCCTACATTGTCCAAACTATTTGCATGGCATGTACCTGTTTTGATTTTTGTCATATGCATTAATCATTAATGGTGTGACGGGCCCTCTCTCCATCTTGATCAATCTGACTAGTCAAGTTCTTTCCATGGGAGTTTTATTAGGTTTCTCTGCACTAAAAAAGTAGTTAGGTATTTAGATAATATGAATACATCAAAACCAACTCTCTGTATTCTGATATGGTCTTGGATTGGTCGCATCAGAAGATATTCCAGAAGCATCTGATCAAAATTGCTCTTCAAATTTTGTGATTTACTTTGTTTGAATCATTGGTGGAGATGCATCTTTCTCCAATTTGGTCAATCTGGTTTGTCAAGTACCTGCCATAGGGCTTCTATTAGGTTTTTCTAGATAAGTAGTTACTTAACTTTGCTAATTTGATCATATGAAGGCCACCTGGTCCTTGTTTTCTAGTATCTTTCTTCTCCTTGAAACCCAAAAGCATAAAGCTCAGATCAGAAGTCCAATGAAAATTATAACCCATTTGAAGGATAATTAGCATAATTGAATTTAAGAAAACCAGGAACATTGCTTATATAGTTACATGTATGATCTCTATGTGGTATGGATCATAGTTCAAAGGGAAAAATGGGATTTTTCTCTGCCCTTCCCTTCACCTAAATCCCAAGAGAAATAAAAAAACAGTTGAATAGTCAAGGCATTTTTGTAATTCACTTCATTTCTCGAGGAAAATCCACTTAATATACCTTTGGAAATATACCATTCTTGTAAATTTTATGGAAATGTTATATGTGTAGCGCAGGTTTCAACAAAGGTTGGTTTTGTCTCACTCATTGTATCATGTCCTCCAGGAGTTGAAGCAATATCCATCGCTGAGAGCAGAAGTTATGAATGCAGCTTGCGATTCTTTAGACAAGATGAGAAACGAAAGCAAGAGAGCTACTATACAGCTAGTGGATATGGAATGCAGTTACTTGACAGTTGATTTCTTCCGGAAGCTTCCACAAGATATTGAGAAGGGGGGGAATCCAACACACTCGATTTTCGATCGGTATAATGATTCTTATCTTCGTCGAATTGGTAAGTGACAATGAAGCAAGCAGATGATGATGATACTAGCATATAAATATGGATGTTAACGTTTTGATTTTACCAACTCAGGATCGAATGTGTTGTCTTATGTCCATATGGTGGTTGGGACTCTAAGACACTCCATTCCAAAGTCTGTTGTGTTTTGTCAAGTGCGAGAGGCTAAACGTAGCCTGCTTGACAATTTCTTCACAGAGTTGGGTGCAAAGGAGGTAAGTGTTAAATAAATAATATTTGAAATATGCATCAAGTGTTTGTTTATGAAAATATGGTTTGACAGGGAAAGCAATTGGCTAAATTGTTGGACGAGGATCCAGCGATAATGCAGAGGCGTTTGGACTTGGCAAAGAGACTGGAATTGTATAGATCTGCTCAAGCTGAAGTTGATGCAGTTGCATGGGCCAAGTAGAGTTGTAGTTTTCCCAGGAAAAGAGAAGAAAAAGAAATTACAACGATTGTTGTTTGTGAATGCTGCAATTTTTATGGAGTTGTACAATTTGCATTATTTGTTGTATCCTTTTGTTTTGGTAGAAAACAAGCTTTTGCAGTCGGTCACTACATTACGTATGTCAATAGTTTATTTGTGTTTTCCATAGATGTTTGTGATGGAGGAGTTTGATCAACATTTTGTTTCACATGTTTTCATCTTTGTTCATTATATGGTAAGTCATATTTTTATTTTACCAATTGTCCATACAATTTAGATGCACAATTAAGCATCCTCTTGCAATATGTTAATTTGGATTATTATAAAATGTAGAAATATGAATCCATTTTCATATTGCTAAATTACAAAAAAAAATGCAATATTTGGTGAAGAAAAAACTAGTAAAACTTGTGGCCCGATACAAAAGTTAGTAATTTGAAATAATGATAATTACAAGAAAGATGTTACATCATTTTTATATAAAAATTGATATTTTTTATATTTTAAAAAGTGTTTTCTATATAACAATAAAAGCGAAAAACATCGAATCCAATTCATACAAATAAAAGGAAATAAAAAATGAAATTCACATAAAATGGTGAATGGAGTATCGATTTTATAGGGGAAAAGTATCAAGTTTGAGTCAATAAACAAATATCTTCCCTCTCTTATTTCTATCTTCCATCTTCATGTTTATCTAAGACAATGAAACAAACAAATACCTTCATTCTCTCATCTCTCCTTATTATCTTATTAGCATCATATAAAACTAACGCGGACGTACGCTATGATAACGAATTTCTTGACGCCCACAATCAGGCCCGTCGTCGTGCAGGCATGCCACCATTTACCTATGATCAAACCCTTGCTAAATATGCTCGAAACTATGCGTTGTCCCATGCCAATGATTGTGCTCTAAAACACTCGAATGGGCCCTATGGCGAAAACCTCTTTTGGGGTAGCCCCGAAGGTAGCGGTTGGAAATGGACCCCAAAGGATGCAGTTTACGCTTGGGTAAGAGAACACAAGAATTATGACAAAAAGAAAAATTCGTGTTTGCCAGGGAAAAAGTGTGGTCATTACACACAAATTATGTGGCGAGACACAAAAAAGGTCGGGTGTGCGTTATCGTACTGCAATAACAAAAGCACATATGTGGCGTGCGAGTATTACCCCCCTGGGAATTTTGAGGGACTTTCCCCATTCAAAAGACATGATCCAATCATCTACGGTGAAATATGAATCAAAATTAAGCCTGAAGGTTCGTTGGGAGATTTCAAAGAGAAAATGTAGAATGACAAGTTTAGGTTAACATTTTCATCCAATCTGTTGTTAAGTATAATTTTGTAAATCTTATGTATATTTGTTGTAGGTGATTACGTTGGTGTATATCTTTTTATCTTTAGACATATCAATTTTTAATCAGGAAATTAACATGCTTCAATTTTTTTAGCTTTCATCTATATCTTTTATTTTGAATAATAAAATATATTTATATCATACCGATATAAAACTTCGATACCAAAGACATACAAATGAGTTACGCTTAGTACAAAAAACATACATCGCTGATTCCAATGCATCAATATCTTCCACATAAGGGCCACGACGTTTGCTTTAATTCCTACTTAGTGTAATATTTTTTTTCTTCAATAGTTACATCACCGATAGTTAAAAGGCTTTTTAACAATTCAACTCAACCAATATCGCTTAAAAATCTCGATCTATTAAAAAATTATAGTATAACCTAATCCACCAAACCCATGTAGGTTATGTTGGTAGAGTTACACAATAGCATCGTTGCAACAACATATTTAAACAACCATTAATCACTACAAAGAATTGATTGAAAAAAGCTAGACTAACCTAAGAAGAAAGTTGAAAATTAATGCAAATAGAAAAGTGAAATTACGGGTGAAATTGTAATACATTTCATGAAAAAAGTTAATTATGGATTGGTCTAATGTACATCTTAAATATGGAATTAATAATCAGATAACAGATGCTACCTAGGCTGCTTTTCCTATATGAGTCTGGACAAAACAAAACTTAGGTGCTGTTTGATTCATGGAATCCATAAGATTTCAAGAGAATTGGAATTATCAATTACTTTGACCAAATTCCAATTCCTTTGTTTGGTTCACTTCACCCTTAGCGTTTTTTCGAATTCTTTCTGCTACAAAAACTTCTCATTAGCATTGCAAATGACCCACACAACGTTTCATGGCAATCCATCACGATCGGACCAAACGAGAAAATTCCAAGGCTATATCCTTGGTGTATCGGCCCAAACGAGCACACCGGAAAACGTCGGTTTGAAAACTCGTTTTCTCTATTGGATTGGATTTTGTTTGTGTTATAAATAGCTCGTAGAAAGTTTGGTGGCAATCCAACATGATTTGAGCGAGTTTCGACGACCCGCACGATGCAGGTTTGTTTGGTTCAACCGATGCGTGACTTCGACAATATTTATAATTTAAGACGAAATGTATGAAAATGTAATAAAATGGCATTTTGGTCATTTATTGTTATTTCATTCCAATTTTGAAGCTACATTTTTGCTAAACGAACATTGTGATTCCAATTTCTACCAACCAAATGCATGGTCAAATTCCATTTCAATTCTTTCAAAATCAAATTCTTTTGATGGATTCCAATTCCATCTAATTTCATTCTACTAACCAAACACCCTCTTAGTGTTTTGTGTTTGGTCTTACATGGGAATTGAGACATAACAAAACCCCAATGTTGTACATTCCACGCGACATCAGGCACGGATAGAGACAGTGACAGAGCGAGCCAAAAAAATTGTTCCACCAAAATAAGTGGAACAAGGATGAAACAAAAATAAAAAAATTATCAATCTACCCTCATTTGATATAACTAACCTTAATGTAGTATTTGTTTTGCGACCCTTACCCAATTCCAACCTAAGTTTAAAGATTTTACAATTCTAAAGGTGATCTATTTCGGGTTGTATTGACCGGGTTTTTATGCACCCCAAGATAAAATACAAACTTCAAGGGGGTAACGTGGTCAAATCAGATTAGTAAAAGGGTGTGAATAGTAAAATGATAACTTCAATCGTAACAACAGCAACAGCAACCCTTTTCTTTTCTTTTCGGGTTTATCCCCAAATTTGGATCAACTTTCAACTCTTAATTCCCCAAATTGGATCTCTTAATTCTTATAAATATCCCGAATCTCTTCGCCAAACACAATTAACATATGCAATTGCAATCGGAAGAAGATATGATATGAAGAACAACAGCAACAACAATATGGTGGCGGATAAGACTCGGGCCCTGCCAGTCGACCCGAATCTTCCACGGTGGGTCTGCCAGAACTGCCGTCACAGTCTCTCCATCACCGGCGTTGATTCTTACCCTGATAAATTTTTCAATGACTCTTCCACTTACCGATCCGGTTAGGGTTTCCCCCCTTCGATTTTACTATTTGATTACTAGTATAGGGAAATTATATCTGCTAACTTTATGAATCATAGTTGGAAAAAAATTAGGATGCTTGAGTCTTATAAAGTAATGTAGCTCGTGTGTGAGCTTTGATTCAATTGGCAGCAATTACCCTGTGAAACACCTTAAGCTAGAACTTCAAGAAAAAGGAACGATCTTGTTCATGTTTTGTTTCTGAGTTTTATGAAGAAAAATAAAAAAGAACAATCAGCTAGTTTTGGGATTTTGAACATTAATAAGTTTAAATAAAAAGAAAGTTCAAGACCCCCCCCCTATAAAACCCAACAACCCTAAAACAAATGATTTCTATAGAAATTTAAATGTGATAGTATAGTTACTTTACTTGTAATTAGGTATTGATCTTGAAATATGCTATAGTATGATCGGCCCATGTATAATTTGAAACGTTTGATGATTTGATCGTCAACTAAAACAAATAAACTTTTTCCCCAATACTTCTGTTCGAGGGACTCAATCCTCTGAACAGTTGGATATCTGTCTGAAAATATATTCTTGATAAACCATAAACCTTAATGTGTGTGTGAAGTTAATGTTCAACAGGTTTTTGCTCACACCAAGTTTGTCTAACAACTTCATTCCAATCCATGTTGGGCACAGACTACTGGAATTTATGTAGAGAGAAATTGAGCAAGGGTTGGTAGTGTCTTATGTCTCTTAGAGTCTTATTAATTTATTATAAACAGAAAGTGCTTGTTAGTTGATCTTTTTATAATGAGAGGTTAATAGTACCAATTTGAGCATGATGAATTGTTTCTTAGCTAAGCAAGTCAAAAGAGTTTGCAAATACGATTAATATAAGTTGAAACATTCAGGGATGCAGGGCTCTTCGATGCATGGAGCAGGCAGTGTGTTAGGCACACGCATGGATCAATCATTTGTTGTGTTGCCAAAACAAAAGAACCAGTCATCTGGCATTCCTCCTCGTCCGCGTAATGGAGCTGTTAATCCTGACGCAAATCAGTCTGGGAAGGCTATGGAAGAATCATTTGTGGTATTGCCTCCACCTGCCGCCTCTGTGTACAAGTCTGAGCCTGCAGCTGACGGAGGTGGGACTCACGTTCCATCACATGAGGGTGGATCCAATACTGCTCCTACACAATCAAATAATTCTGGGTTCCACTCAACCATAACTGTCTTAAAGCGTGCATTTGAGATTGCTACAACCCAAACACAGGTGTGCTTTCATTGGACATCTATCAGTGAAGAAATCTCATTTCAAAAATTGTTCTTGGGCGCTCTTTCTTAGAAATAGAGATGGTGCACTGATTTATATTGAGCTATGGATCATTTTTAGTCCATGCTATTCTCATATCACGTGTTTTTTACCTCTCCAGGTTGAGCAACCTTTGTGCCTCGAGTGCATGAGGGTTTTATCTGATAAGCTTGATAAGGAGGTTGAAGACGTGAATAGTGACATAAAGGCATATGAGGTTTGCCTTCAGCGCTTGGAGGGAGAGCCACGAAATGTGCTTAGCGAGGCTGACTTTTTGAGGGAAAAACTAAAGGTCAGAAAGCTTGAAATTTGATTATTTATACTTTTCCCATAAACCATGACAAAGTATCAAACAACTCCAGAATTCAATGCTGCCCAAGCCAATGAGATAACTGGTGGGAGGTGGAATTGATGAAGCCTTGCATTATGTTGGACCGAATATAAATGAGTAGAAAAATATGATGAGACATGTTTCTTTTCTTTGCCTTTTTGATTGCTATAAGAATGCTTAAATATGATTGGACTCATTCGTACCTCTTACTGAGCTTGTACTTAAATGCTATTGAAGATAGAAGAAGAAGAACGTAAACTTGAAGCAGCAATTCAAGAAACCGAAAAACAGTGTGCTGAAGTAACTGGCGAATTGAAGGAACTCGAGCTTAAATCTAATCGCTTTAAAGAGTTGGAGGAACGGTAGGTTACTTTTGACATTATACAAGAGGAGTCAATTACTTCACCTTGTTGAAGGGTTTACCGTAGTTTTTGAATTTTTTTTGCATCAGGTATTGGCATGAGTTCAATAATTTCCAGTTTCAGTTAATATCCCATCAGGTGAGTGTAGGTTACATATTCCCTTAGATGGGTTTCCTCTAATTATGATACATACTTGTACAACTCATACTCAGGTGCTACTGTTATATCAATGTTTGGCATTTTATAGGTCTTGAATAAGATGAAGCCATCAATGAGTTGGTACTCTAAATGTCTGCAATAACTCATCTTTTTGTGTATTGTTGCATCTGATACCTGCAAAGATTAGATAATTCGTAGACATACATGGCATCTCTTTGTAATGGCTCATTCTTGGCCATGATACGTTCCACTGACATGAAATAATTATGTATAAAATTGTAAACTTGAAAAAGAATACATGTTGGGCAAACAGACTAGTTGCTTTCTTTGTAATGTTAAACTGGCTTTTTGAATTGTTAAGCTCTTTCTTGTGGCAGGAAGAGAGAGATGCAATATTGGCTAAAATTGAAGTTTCACAAGCACATTTAGAACTCCTGAAGAGGACTAATGTCCTAAATGACGCGTTTCCAATTTGGTATGATGGGGAATTTGGAACAATCAACAATTTCAGGTTGGGAAGACTCCCTAAAATTCCGGTATGTGCGTTGTAATTTTAGTTACCCTTATTCAAATTGGCGAACCTGGGAAGCCCTTCGCATGAATGTTATTGGAACATGGTGCAGGCCCAAATTGTATTTGTATCTCATCAATTTAACGTTTTAAAATTGGAATTAAGTTCCAGTTTGGATTTAAAAAAAAAATTATGCGTGATGCTTGCAAAGCGCTTGAGTTTGGTAGCTTTGTTTATTTCTTAGTTAACTGAGTTTTTTGGTTGCAATTTTGACAATGTGTGGTAACACTCAGGTTGAGTGGGACGAGATAAATGCTGCATGGGGACAAGCATGTCTTCTGCTTCATACAATGGCTCAATATTTCAGACCAAAGTTCCAGTATCCTTCTTTCTGGGTTATCTCTGATGCTGATTCTTTTATTCAAATTCCTTGATAGTATTCTGTTAGAAAGCTCCTTATAAAGATTTCTAGCTATTGCATGTGTGTGGTTAGGTAGTGTCGGCATCTATATGTAGCTGTGTGCATCCTGTTACTCATGTTAATACTTAATTCAGTTGTATAATGCACGCCATCTTCACTTATGTTTGTATGTCTTTTCTCTTTCCAAATATTTGTGTCAGTGTTATTTACCAAATTGGCCTGGAAAACTTGTCTAGAATTCGTTCTTTTGTTCCTGCAAGTTGTTACGTTCTTGGCTTTGATATTCACATATGAAGCAAATAAGATTCATAGATGCTTTCAATATGCCTAGGAGGCAGATAACTGACCCGTTCAGAGGCTAGCAAGACCAGTCTCTTATGATACATCTTGTGAAAGCAAAAATATTGCTTTGATTGAAGTATATGTTATCTTGTTATACTTGGTATATCCTTAAATCTATTGTTGAACAGATACCGAATAAAAATCCTTCCTATGGGAAGTTATCCTCGAATAATGGACAGCAGCAACAATACCTATGAGTTGTAAGTTTATAGGCTACCCTATCAAATATTATTGTTCAAGGAATTCATTATTTCACCCTTCCAACACTGGGAAACATGCGACTTGTTTACCAAATTTCAAGATAGTTCTTTTTTGTTTTACATTTGTTTAATTTGGTTTTTTTTCTGATAAGATTTATTATTATTATTATTATTATTATTTTTTGTTTTGTTTTGTGGGGGTAGCTTCTAATCCTATCTCATTTTGTTACCTCATTTCATTCATTCCTGTACAAAATTGTGAGGAAATATTGTAGATTATATCCTTATTCCCCCTCCAATGAAGTTACCATTTAATCAAATAACTGGTGCATGCCTTTCATTTTCTTCGATAGCTCACCAGCCTTCATATATGGATTATGAAATTATTTGCATACTGTCAGCATAATATAAAGATTGTTGAGTTGGTGAACTTGCATTTGCTCATCTATTATTTTGGTTTGTTGACCATCACATAGGTTTGGTCCAGTGAATTTGTTTTGGAGCACTCGATATGACAAGGCGATGACATTGTTCTTGACCTGTCTTAAAGACTTTGCAGAGTTTGCAAACTCCAAGGATAAAGAAAACAACATACCACCTGAAAAATGTTTCAAGCTTCCATACAAGTAAGATCTGTTCTTACCCACTTCACCCAGTTTGTACGTTATGAATTCTGTAAATATATCTCAATTTTTGTACAAGCATCTTTTAGGCAAGGCAATGCAGGGAAGCCTTGAATTAACTGGTGGTGTTTGGATTGAAATACTTTGTGTGAACAGGATTGAGAACGACAAAGTGGAAAGCTACTCGATCACTCAGAGTTTCAACAAACAGGAGAACTGGACGAAAGCTCTCAAGTACACCCTGTGCAATTTGAAATGGGCACTCTACTGGTTTGTTGGTAATACAAATTTTCAGCCACTGGCTGCAACCGTTCCCTCCTCCCATTCTGCCGATGCTTCGGGGTCTTTGTACAGAAAGCGTGCACCTGATCCCAAATCTCAGCAGCAGCAGCAAAAACCCATAGTACTCCCCTCAAAAACATGATATATACATATATTGTATTTGAATTGAAGAAGAGCAAGAGCTTTGTAAATAGGTATGCATCAGATAAAACATGGATATATGTAGATATTGGGTTTGAATTGTGTCTATGAATGACATTGGTTTATGAATATGTATGTGTATGGCCAATTCCAAATGTGAGTTTATTTTTAATTTCTTAATAAAAGTTATACATGGTGCAATGAGTGACATGGTATTGTAGATTTGAATATAAAAAACTAATATACCTACCTACCTACCTACAGAATTACAATAAATATATACATACATACATACGTTCGTAAGTAGTACTAGTATTTAATTAATTTGACAATAAACTCGAAATAGAAAAACATTCCAATAAATGATTGTCAAACATAAACATACATGCAAATAAAAATAGAAAAGACTACCATAATTAAGAATTGAACCATTACTGCATTAAACCAAACAACATAAATTGCATTAATTGGCATTAAAACCAAATAGTCGTTTTTTTTGTTTGTTTGTTGACCAACTCGTCAAATAGTCATTTGGTTGCCCACCTACAAATGCAAATCTATCTTCAATATATATTCCAACCAAATTAAAAGAAAACTAGTATTAGCTGACCCTTTCTTTCTTTCTTTCTTTCTTTCTTTCTTTGTTATAAATATATAATAATACACATTTTAATTATTAAGTTGAGATTAGAGATCGATGGGGATGATGAAGAAATATGTGGTTGAGATTGAAAAGGCAAAAGAAGGTGATGGTACTGATGGGAGTAGGGTGTCTGTTGGTCCGGTTTACCGCAATGTGCTAGCACAACATGGATTTCGACCACTTCCTAATACTCTCCATACTTGTTGGGATGTTTTTCGGTACCATCTTCTTCCTTCACCCATCTTTTAACTCTTAATTAATTATAGAATTAAACTTACGTATATAATATATGTTAGAATATGATGATGATTGAAAGAGACGATGAATATGCTGAAGGTTTGAGACTTCAATATATTGATTGAGAGAATAAACGTACAATACGACAAAATGATAATGAGAAGAATAACCTAGGCTAGAAGATACAAGATATTTATACATAGACTATATGGGTCTGGGCCTTATACACACATGGGCCTGAGCCTTATACACATATATACACTAACATCCCCCCCTCAAACTCAATCGGGAGAAGAATGAGCCAGATGGAGTTTGGAAACTAGATCACGAAACCGTCCTGGTTGACGAGCTTTAGTGAAAATGTCGGCCGGTTGATCAATAGTTGAAATAGGAAGAAGCTGGATAGTCTTACGAGTCACGTGTTGACGAACAAAGTGACCGTCAATTTCAATATGCTTCGTTCGCTCGTGAAAGACATCATTATGAGCAATCTGAATCGCACTGTTGTTGTCATACCACAATGGAGTTGGAGAATGTTGAGGAGCCCCCATGTCAGAGAGTAGCCAGCATAACCACACAAGTTCTTGAGCCGTGTCAGCTAGTGCTCGATACTCAGCTTCAGTACTGGATCAAGCTGTGAGAGATTGTTTCTTGCTCCGCCAAGATATGAGTGAGTCTCCAAGAAAGAAACAGTAGCCGGTAGTGGAGCAACGATCAGTCATGTCACTGTCCCAATCAGCATCAGAATAGCCTCGCAAAGTCAATGATGATGTGGATGTAAAATGAAGACCGTGAAACATGATCCCTTTTAAATATTGAAGGATGCGCAGGACAACAGCATAGTGATTAGAATAGGGTGCAGACATGAACTGACTGACGGTATGAACAGCATAGACAATGTCAGGTCGAGTCACTGTCAGGTAGACAAGTGACCCCACTAACTATCAATATAAAGTAGGATCACACAGAGGAGGTCCAGCATTCGGAGCCAAATGAAGGTTGTGCTCAAGAGGAGTGGATGCAGTTTTGTTGTTAGTAATCCCAACTTTTGACAAGAGATCTGAGGTGTATTTGGCTTGACAAAGATAAATTCCCGATGGATCTGAGAGCACCTCAAGACCAAGAAAATAGTGTAAAGAGCCAAGATCCTTCATCTCAAAACAGGAGCTGAGAGATGTCTTGAGATTAGCTATGCCTGTAGAGTCACTGCCAGTAATAATCATATCATCCACATACAAAAGAAGTAAGATTGTGCCAGCCTCAGTGGTCCGAGTAAACAGTCCTGAATCATAGTTGCTGGGTGAGAAACCCAGAGAGGTGACTGTGGAACTGAACTTCTCAAACCAAGCTCGCGGAGCTTGCTTGAGTCTATAAAGAGCCTTCTGAAGACGACAAACATGACCTTGTGGAAGTCGAACGCCTGGAGGAGGTGTCATGTAGACTTCCTCAGATAAGTCACCGTTCAAGAAGGCATTCTTAACATCCATCTGAAAGAGAGGCCATTGTTTTATAGCTACGATGGCTAGGAGACTGCGAACAGATGTGACTCGAGCAACAGGTGCAAATGTCTCATCATAATCAATGCCGTAATCTTGATTGAAGCCCTTTGCCACCAGGCGAGCTTTGTACCTATCAATAGAGCCATCAGATTTTGTCTTGATTTTGAACACCCATTTGGAACCAATGGGTGACTTGCCCGGTGGAAGAGGAACATATTCCCATGTCTGAGCTTTGTCAAGAGCCTGAAGTTCCTCATCCATAGCTTTCTGCCAATCAAGATTAGAGGAGGCTTCCTTGTAGGAAGTAGGTTCGTGATTGGACAACAGAGTAGCATAAACATGATAATCACGGAGATGAGAAAGAACTTGTCTTACCCGATCTGATCGTCTAACATTCGGAGATTGAGACGTTCCAGGAGCCAAAGACTCAGCAGGCAGCTCGGATGTTGGCTGTGCGGATGGAGCAGATGATTGATGTTGACCAGGAGGTGTAGGTGGTGTAGAGGCAGGAGACTCTGAAGGAGAGGCAGAGTCAGAAGATGTTTGAACAATAGGCGGAGACGATATGATGTCAGATTGGAGTGAGTCCAATGAGACGGAAGCATCAGTAACGAACGGAGCGGTGAAGGAAGGGGACTCACGAAACTTGGATATAGAAGAAAAAGGAACATGTTCCCAGAAGGTAATGTGACGAGATATATGAAGACGCTGGGAGATAGGATCCCAGCAGCGATAACCCTTGTGTTCAATACCATATCCAAGGAAGCAACAAAGTCTAGAGCAAGGTTCAAGTTTGGTATGTTCATGAGATTGTAACTGAACAAAACAAGCACTATCCCAAACTTTTAGAAGTTCATAGGCAGGAGTGACCTCATGAAGAGCCTCATAAGGAGACTTATTATTAAGGATGGGAGTAGGATGACGGTTGATAGTATAAACTGCAGTGAAAGAAGCTTCACCCCAAAAGCGTTATGGACATTTAGCAGAGATGAGAAGAGTGCGAACCGTATCAAGAATATGACGGTGTTTGCGTTCGGCACGACCATTTTGAGGAGATGTGCCGGGACAGGAGTACTGAGAGAGAGAGAGAGAGAGTCCCCTGAGATTGAAGAAAGGAGAGAAGAGAGGACTCTTTGTATTCCATAGCATTGTCAGCTCTAAGAATCTTTATAGATTTTGAGAATTGGGTGTGAATCATACGAGCGAACATAATATAAATTTTAGGTAGTTCCGAACGATGTTTCATGAGATATATCCATGTGAAACGTGTATGATCATCAATAAAAATAACAAAATATCGAGCACCCCCCATGGATGGATGTGGTGCTGGTCCCCATACATCAGAATGAATAAGATCAAAAGAAGAAGTAGAATTAAACTCATTCGTTTCAAAAGACAAAGCATGATGTTTGCCAAGTTTGCATGATAAACAAGAAATATTGTCAGTTGATACACAATTTCCCAACACCCCTAAATTAGCTAATGATTTTATTCTGGCTAGAGATAAGTGACCTAGCCGGGCATGCCACAAATCAAAAGAAGAAGTGCTGGAAACTGAGGCAACAAGACTTGAAGAGGGTAATGGAAAACGAAGGTAGACCACTTCAATCATCCGTCCAACTTTACGGCCGAGTCCAAGGATCTGCTTGGTCTTTGGATCCTGTACAACACAACCAGAAGAACGAAATAAAATGATCAAATTAGATTCGAGAAGCTGTGCAATCGAAACTAAGCTCAGAGATAGTTTCGGAACATTTAGAACATCCGGTAATTGTATATGAGGAGTGGAGACATTTTCACTAAAAGATACCGGTAGGCCAGTGTTGTCAGCAGTTCGTACTGACGTAAAATGCTGAGGTGGTTTCTTAGAAACAAAACCATCAGTGCAGGATGTCATATGATTGCAACACCCAGAGTCAAAAAACCATAAGTTACCTGATGCAGCTGAGTGTGGATAATTCATACCCATAGCACCAGACATGATCTGCTCCATGAGTTCCTGATTGCGACACATCAGTTCCATTAGGTCAGGTGAGGAGACTGGAGAAACCTCGTTATCAGCGATAGTAGACCCAACAACAGCGTAAGTCCGGTTCTGAGGGCCAGCGTTCTTCGAGTTCTTAGGGCAGTCAGACTCGTAATGGCGTGGATGAGTGATGCCACACCGACGACACTTGCGAATAGGACAATCAAGGAGAAGATGAGCAGTATAATGACAAAAGGCACACTCAGATGTGTTCGTCTTTCCCATAGATTTGGGATGGTTGCTGTTGATCCATTTACCTTTAGACTTGGGATGAGAAGTGTAGAGGACACTATCAGTAGCGGGCATCGGTGAACGCAAGTGAAGACGGGTTTCTTCACTTAACAACTCTGATATAGCTTCTTCAAGAGTGGGTAGGGGCTGCCTATGAAGAAGAGAAGCACGAACATTCTCGAATTTATCAGTAAGACCCATCAGAATGGTGATCAAATGTAGCTGGTTGAAATAGGTTGTGAATTGTTGAGCCGTTTCATCAAAGATCTGTGGTGCGCCAAGACTTATATGATATCTGAGAGACTGCATTTCAGAGATATAAGAGTTTACGGATTGATCAGGAAGCTGGCGTTTGTTCTGAAAGGTGGTCCACAGTTGATACTGATGAGATATGCCCGATGACGTGTACCGCTTAGCGAGAAAATCCCAGAGACTTTTGGCGGTGACATAGCCAAGAAACTGTTGGTTGATCTCAGGAGTTGTGGAAGCATTAATGAAACCCAGAATACGTGCATTATTGATATCCCACTCATTCATGCGTTTTGCAAAATCAACAGCATTCTCAGTTGCTGCCTGAACTGGAAGTTTGGATGCACCAGTAACATAGGTGTAAAGCCCGTAGGACTTTAGCAGAATTGTCATATGATGATGCCATAGGATGTAGTTGCTACCATTGAAAACAACCGAAATGGGATTTGAATGACTGAGATTGGCAGCCATGTATGTGACGAGAAATAAAAGCAAGGACTCGGTCGGACAAGGCAAGGATCCGGTCGAGAACTAGGTCGAAGAAAGGACCCGGTCGAAGCGAGGGTCCGATCGACAATACACCGGGCGCAAAGGTCAACAGGAGTCCGGTCGAAGTAAGCAAGATACCGGTCCTTTGCAAGGCACCGGTCGGTCGAAGGTATCGGTCGAGTCCGATCAATACACGAGTCCGGTCAACAAACCACCGGTCGGTCGAAGGTATCGGTCACGCTGAGAGTGAATTGACCGGACGATTAGGGTTTAGGGGTTAAGGGCGGAGACGAGAGACAGAGAGGCGGCGACGACAAGGTTTTATCTTAGGTTGTTTGTGGCTAGAATTTCGGTTGTCGGCGGCGACAGCGAGAGAAGGATGGTGACGATGAGGGTGAGGAAGGCAAACCTACAGCTCTGATACCATGTTAGAATATGATGATGATTGAAAGAGACGATGAATATGCTGAAGGTTTGAGACTTCAATATATTGATTGAGAGAATAAACGTACAATGCGACAAAATGATAATGAGAAGAATAACCTAGGCTAAAAGATACAAGATATTTATACATAGACTATATGGGACTGGGCCTTATACACACATGGGTCTGAGCCTTATACACATATATACACTAACAATATATATATACTTCTACAGATTAATTTATTTATGAGACATGCCAATGGTATATTTGAAACATTAATTTGTCACGTAATCTAAAAACTTGTTTATAAGGTAAAATGGTTATGGAATATGAAGAATTCTTAATGTACTTCATCGATTAGTTAGTTTTATTGTTTGATGTCTTATATAACTTCCATAAACTAGATCTATTTGAATGAATTTAAACCAAAAAAAATGTTTGTGATTTTATTAAATATTAGGAAATAAAAATATTGTAACTTTAAAACTATTTTCTATTTTTATGTAGTTTATCAGTGGAGAAATGTCCTAATAATCCGATGCTTGGCGAGCGGGAAATTATTGATGACAAGGTACTCTTATATATATATATATATATATATATGATTTTGTAGCTATAATTGTTGGTTTATTTTTGTGAATGTGATTGAGTTATATTAATTGGGTTGTGAATTGAATTAATTTATATATTCAGGTTGGTAAATATGTGTGGTTAACTTACAAGGAAGTATACGATACCGTATTGAAGGTTGGAGATTCTATCTGCACTCGTGGAATTCAGAAAGTGAGATTCTTTTTTATATAAGTATATGCAAAGTTATATATATATTTGTATAACATTTGAACACTTACTATTTGAGTTGCTCATGTTCAGGGGGCACGATGCGGAATATACGGGGTAAATTGTACCAAATGGGTTGTAAGCATGCAGGTAACTATATATATATATATATATATATATATATATTCATATTAATTAATTACATGTTACATATATATTAATGTTCCTTTTCATTTTGTTGTACTCACCACTTGAAATTTTTTTAACTTTTTGTGTACTATAAATCCATCAAGTTTTTTGCTGCATCTGATATTAAATCCATCTTGTGCAGGCCTGCAATGCTCATGGCCTTCATTGTGTCCCTTTATATGACAGTTTAGGTACATTTTCTTCACTTCAATTCATCCAACTTTTTTGTTATACAACTCGAGATTATCATCATTAACGTGACCATCAGAACCTAGCAGTTGACATTTAGCAATCATGTTTTTTCAGGTGCTGGTGCAGTGAAATACATTATATGTCACACAGAGATCTCAATTGTATTTGCAGAAGAAACTAAAATTTCTGAGGTGGGTTGTGATCAAAATGTGTCAACTTAATTCTATCTGGTCGAGGTTATACAATTTCACTTCATTTTTCAGTGTCTGATAAAAGGGTTCTCATCATTTTTATAGGTATTGAAAACATTTCCTGATACCGGCAAGTACCTGAAAAGTGAGTTTTATTTGTTTTCTATCCTCATAGTTATCTTACGGTGCACTCATGAATTAATCATATGTTTTTTGCTTATTTCATAGCTCTCGTGAGCTTTGGTACGGTTACAAACCAGCAGAAGCTAGATGCTGAAAAATGTGGTTTGGAAATTTATCCTTGGGTGGAATTTTTGCATCTGGTAAGATCTGGTACATATATTGATATCATTCGATTGAGCAATTGTGCAATTGTGTTTGTTTTATTTAATATATGGCTCATGAGGCTACTTGATTATGATTCAAAGGGAACTAAGGACGAATTTGAGTTGCCGTCTAAGATGAGAAGTGATATTTGTACAATCATGTACACTAGCGGAACCACTGGCGAACAAAAGGGAGTTATGATAACCAATGAAAACATTCTTTCCATTTTGTCTGGAGTAAATCATCACCTAGAGAGCATGAATGAAGAGGTTAATTAACACAACTGAAGCTAGCCTCTTGTTTTCTGCATTTAATTGCGTATAAACATGCCTTTATTTTATCGTAATTTTCTCCATGACTACTAATGCGTTTCTTCCATCTTGATCAGTTCCGTGTGAGCGATGTATACTAATGACATCTTTGAAGGAATTACTTTGTTAAGTGCTTAGAGCTTTGCTTATGCTCTACCTTGTTTAGTAGATTGTGCATTTGAGGTTATTTGTTTTGCTTGTAACTTTGACGGGTGATGGCCATGCCGAAGATCGTCAAGGTTGGGAATCTTGGGATGCAATTTTGCTACCTCATGCCAATTTACTTTGCTATCTACTTGCTATGATCAACCGTTGGAAGAACGCGTATTGGTTGGATTGGGATTCATTTCGCTATCGAGGATCATGTACATCATGGTGGAGTGTTATAATATTTAATTATATTATTTTTTTGGAGATGATACACATGTGATTAAATGCCAAGCTTGGAGGCCAAGTTTGCCATCTTCATACTTGGTCACCACTCAAGATACTTGGTGCCTACTCCTTTGATGACTATAAATATGGCCTCTTCCCTAACCATTTCTTCATTCCTTCCAAGCTTCTCTAGTTGCTATACACCAAATACTCTCCCTAGTATATCCTTTCGATATACTTAGTTTATGTGAGGTCGAGAGTGTTCTTGATATTCGGTGGTGTTCGTGAAGTTTTGTTAGGTGATCGTGGATCTCAAGATCCTTGTACAAACACTTTGTAATCTCCTTGGTTGGTAATAAGATTCTTTCTCTCTCTCTCTCTTTGGTGGATGTACACTATCACACCGATAGTGGAACCACGTTAAATCCCGGTGTTATTTGTTTTGAACTTGCTATAATTATAGATAATAACATATTTATTATTATCTATATTTCGTTGGTTTATTATTCTACGTTAGAGAATTATTGTGCAACATCTAGATTAATGTTATCCGCATTCGTTGTTGGGTTAATTATGCACTTAGATTTCTACCCGTTTGGGACCTTAGAAATCACTCGCTAGCATTTGTAATTTTGTGAGGCACATTTTACCTAAAAATTGGTATCAGAGCTTCGGATCTAGATTTGGGTTTTTTGTAGAAAATATACATAAACCAGTTTGCACATTTTTTTTCTCTATGGCTGACGTAGAAAACCCTTTTGGTGCCGGTTCCTCAACCCAGTCCCAAAAGCCGTACCAAGAAGGTACATTTAATTTGTCCGGGTCTGGGATTCGTATACAGACTTGGAATGGGGACGCTGACTTTGGTAAATGGCAGTTCACAACATCTGCTGCACTTAGGAAAAATGGAGTTCATCCCGTAGTATTTGCTAAAGACGAGTTAGACCCTAATATGTCTGACCTTAAGTCTAAATAAATGGAAGCATGGGCATTTACTACTTTGCAGATGGCTATGGGAGAAAATGTTATATCTGAGATTGTGTCTGAAAAGACAGCTGCAGGTATTTGGAGCAAACTTGAGAATTTATATCTCAAGAAAACTTTGACCAACAGATTGTTACTGATGCGGTCGCGTCTCTTCTTCAAAATGAAGGAAGGCACAACCATTAAAGCTCACATGACCGAATCTGAAGATATCATCATGAAGTTGAAGGCAACGAATGCGCTTCTTGCTAAAGATGAAGAAGCACTTGCTATGATCCTGTTGTATTCACTTCCCGAGAAATATTCCCAATTCACTAATAGTTTTATATATGGAAGAGAAACTCTTTCTTTGTCTGATGTGAAAACATGAATGATTTCTCAAGATCAAAGAATTCAGATGAGGATCGGTAACAATCCCAGGGAGAACAATTACAGTCAAGGCCTATTTGCTGACAGAGGCCGAGACGATCAACAGTCTTCAAGAGGAAGAAATCGTGGGCGCTCTCAGTCCCGCCGGCCTGGTTCTCGTGGGAAATCAAAGACACGTGGAAACTGTAACTATTGCCACAAGCCAGGTCATTGGGTGAAAGATTTTCCGAGTCTTAAAAACAAAAACGACAAAGACAATGCCGAATCATCAGCTGTTGCAGTCGAAGAGGAGCAAGATGGCTTCTGTAACACCCCAAATTTTAGACCTCGTTTGATGATTATCAGTTATGATTTTATGATTAAAGGCTCCGAAACTAATCTGGTGATTTTAGTATTGTTTGGATCAAGTTTTTTCGCGTCGTTTCGGGATCGGACAACGGCTGGGGTGTGGCCGACGATTGTGCCCCGCGACTATGCCAATGACACCATCGCCAGGGCAATATCGCGCGGGGTGTACCACCCGCGGTACATTTGCCGCGATTGTGCCCCGCGATTGTGCCACTGGCACTATCGCCAGGGCACTATTGTGCGAAGGGGTCAGTCGGGTGTTTTTCATTTAATGCGATTTTTGAGGGTTTTGTGTCTTGTTTTGGGATTTTCAGTCTAGAGGCCGAACACACACACTCAAGGTGCGATTTTCACACACTCTTTCTCCCTTCTCTCTTCATTTAATGTTTGGTAGTTTAATCATTAAGGTTTGGTGATTATTAGGGTTCTAAGGTTGTAGAAGCATTACTCCTCAAAGATTTCAAGGATCCAAGTCTCAATACCATCCATTCCTCATTTCTAGGGCTTTCTCTATTCTAGGGTTTTACTCTACAATCCTATTGGTGAGTCTCCTAAACCCTAACTATTTCTACTTGTGTTATTATGTGCTAAAATGAATATTACAAAGTGTTCATGTAAACTAAAACTAGGGTTTATGTATTTGCCATGTATGGAGGTTTGTTATTGGAGGAATCATTTAATGTGGTGAAGGTTGTTATATATATGATATGATATATCAATAAATGTTATGGAGATGATTATGTTGGGTATGGAAAATGTGTAGAACTATTCTTATCAGCAGTTAGACCTGTTAGCCCCAAATCTGAACCAATGAAAGTATTGAAAATAACTCAGTCTTCAACTAAAGACTTTCAAGAGACATCAGCGGAGAAAGCAAGTCTGTCTCTGAAGTCAGTTCAGAGTCAGTCTGAAGAAAGCAAGTCTGTCTCTGAAGTCAGTTCAGAGTCAGTCTGAGAAAGCATGTCTGTCTCTGAAGTCAGTTCAGAGACAGCCTCACGGAAAGACATCAGAGAGCTCCTCATCAGAGATCCTAATTCAGAGCTCTAAAGATGTTCACTCTGAATTTCACTACGAGTGTTAACAGAAGAACAGATGACACGTCACCTAGTGATAAGGTTTACTTTCTAGAGTAGGTCACTGTTCAAGCATGCTTCTAAATATCAGATTAGTACACTGTCTACTTTATGGTCCTATAAATAGGACCATCACCTTATTGTTCAAAGTGTGATTAAGAAGTCTTATATCTGATAATATAAGTTGAATATTTTATTCCAAGAATATCTTGTTTATCTATTATCTACTTTATGAACTGTGATATTTGAATCTCCTTTGATATTAAACAATACTGCTTCCGCTGTTATTACTCTTATTGTTTATATCATTGTTGTAAGATTAAATCTGGGATCCAACAATTGGTATCAGAGCCAAATGAAGAAACTCTTCTTCATTTCTGTCATCTATGGCAACAATTAAAGATTAGATGATTATTTTGTTGTTTTGGTGCTTAGATTGATTCAATCACATGAGCCTTGACACAAATATCATTTATGTGATTTATTCACTGTTTTGTGCTTACTTGAGATCTATCTTTTGATTTTGATATGATTTGGATGATCTTTGATAGATTATTTGCTTGATTCTACAGAAAATCTGTTTCTGCACACCACATATTTGATGAAATGCCTATGTGAAGATTTAATTTCATTTTGGATTAAATTTGATCAGATTGATTACATGTGTGTGTTTTAATCCTTTCTCATTCATTGGTCTAACATTTGATAAGCACTAAGTAGATGGTTGATCTATGATCCCATCCTTGTGTGTGCTTTAGTCCATTGCTATTTTAGCATCTCAATAGTTAGGTTGTTGATCTCAGATCTGACCTTGATATCATTCGAGATTGGACTGTCTCTGATCCAGATTTTGTTCAAAATTCCGTTGCTCATAATCGATTAAATGAAAGACTCATTCATTTGGGTCTTGGAAAATGTTGCTTGATCCAAATTCGGAGAGATAAGGTTAGATTCTGGTTGATCATGGCCATTGTGAATGATTTCACTGTGAAAATATGACGTTTGTTGTGATAAGAGGTTTATCACAAGTTGTCTTCATTTGATTTGATGAAATTGGAAATTGAAAATTGATGAAAGATGAATGAACAAGTGTTCGATTCAGATTTTGGATTGTGTTCCTATTGATCCAAAGTTGTTTGTTATTATTGATCTGATTGTGAAACATCAAGATCATCCTAGCTGTTGTTGATTTAACAGAGTTTCAAACAAGGTGCAGCATAATAAGTTTCAAAAGTATGTTCATATATGTTTAGTTCGAACAACAACCAGAATTGAATCAGTGTTCATACTAATTTGGAAATGATTCCAGATTTTGAAAAGTACAGATCTGTTTATGAGTGAAAAGCTAATTGTTACTGATGATGTAGAGTTAAAACAACAACTTAGTGTAGTCAGTCTAATTTCACAAGTTTTGGACAGTTCACTTGGTCCCTGCATTTTCATTTCAGAAACTAGATGCATATACCACTGTTTCTTGTGGAATGCAGATCGAAACAGTTCTTCCAGATTTGTGCAGTCTGTCGATCTGATCTTGAAAGAAATTCAAGAGTTCTATTCGAATTATTACAGAGTTAGAATTATGTGCAAACATAGTTCGAATATCTATAGTCCAGGTTCTGTAGAAGGATTGATCTGCAGTAGTGAGTGACTCTAGGTTCGATGTGTGGGAATAAAGAATAATGACCACAGTTGATCATTACTGTTTATACAGAGTCCGAATAGACCTTCTTTACACAGATTTCTATACAATTTCAATAGTTCTTTCAATTTGGTCTTGAGATAACAAGTCTTTCAATCTGTTCAAGTTCAGAATGTTAAATCAGTACCTGTGAATGCAAAACAATCCTTAATATGCAGATGTTTTCATGTTATTCCATAATTGAGATTAAGTTCATATGCATACAAAGTTTGATTAGTGCAGAAAAATCAGTTTCAAAGATTTTGTTCAAAGGCTGTAAAGTCCAGATTTCGATTGAAAGTTGTTCCAGAAATCTTGTTGAGCTGTTGTTAATGCAAATTTCGATGTATGTAGCAGAAGTTGTTGCTGTCAATGTCGATTTTATTTCGGCAACAGTTTAAAAAATCAGAATTATTACAGATTATCAAAGGAGCAGCAGATTTTGAAATGTGTGGATCTGCAACGGATTCTGCAGATCTGTGCCTGCATTGGAAAAAGAAACAACATGTTCAAAATTTTGTGCAGGATATTGGAGCACCCGATTAGGTTATTATGGTTGGCTGCTGGCTTGCAATGAAAGAAGGATGGAACAACTTATATGGAAAGAACAGTGGATGACTTACTGAGGAGAAGTGCAGGTATTCCGACTGCATTCATTTTTTTTAACCAGAAGGCACTCCAAAAAGACTCCTCCCAAGGGAAATACAGTGGCTAGTAAATGTAACCAGCAGAACCATGAATGATCAAAATGAACCAAAAACCTTGGGCACATCCACTTCTCTTTCAACAAATTCCATCCAAGAAGTTGCTATGAAACAGGACCATTGATTATGGGCCAAGAAGGAACACAAGCGACACAGAGAATGATCAAGGCTATCTAAGTTTTTAAGGCTTGTTGTGGTTATTCCAGAATCTGATTTGTAACAAGATCGAAAAGTGCAGCAACAGATTGTGCAAAACTGTTGTTTTAAAAGGGAATAGTTGCTGAAATTATAAGTTTGAGCAGATTGAGTTGATGCAGAGATGGTGCATCAGGCAAGTGCAGAAAACAGAGGCAATCTTGTCAGAGATACTGATAGCTTGGTGTTCTACAGTTGCCCACAGAAGCTAATGCACAGAGCTTCTGTATGGCTATACAGAGGCTGTCCTTGTTGTTTTTGAAGCTAACGGTTTGTTAGGTCCCAAGGCTTGAGCTTCCCAGGAGGTCACCCATCCTAGGATTGCTCTCGCCCGAGCACGCTTAACTTGTTAGGATTGTTAGGTCCCAAGGCTTGAGCTTTCCAGGAGGTCACCCATCCTAGGATTGCTCTCTCCCGAGCACGCTTAACTTGTTAGGATCAAGCGCTTACCACTACACCAAAAGCAATTGCTTATGGTGAAGGCGCTACTTTATTTCCTTATACCAT
Organism: Arctium lappa; assembly: GCA_023525745.1. Classification (NCBI taxonomy): domain Eukaryota; kingdom Viridiplantae; phylum Streptophyta; class Magnoliopsida; order Asterales; family Asteraceae; genus Arctium; species Arctium lappa. Next base: position 76,049,558 of record CM042057.1, on the reverse strand, counting down.
GGTAGCGCAAAGCCCCGTACTAAGCGACAGGCGGACATGAGGGGCTGCACCACTTTTCGTGGAGCCAGCGGGTCGGGCTGTTAGTCCCAGCCAATTACGTACTCCTGAGTCGAAGGTGAGGGCGCTGGATGCTTGCGGCATTCCCAGCAAATGTTGGGATTTCTCCTCAACAATCCCCCCCAGCATTTGCACACTGGAAGACTCGAACCCGCGACCTCGCTTTGATACCAATTGTTAGGTCCCAAGGCTTGAGCTTCCCAGGAGGTCACCCATCCTAGGATTGCTCTCGCCCGAGCACGCTTAACTTGTTAGGATCAAGCGCTTACCACTACACCAAAAGCAATTGCTTATGGTGAAGGCGCTACTTTATTTCCTTATACCATGGTAGCGCAAATCCCCGTACTAAGCGACAGGCGGACATGAGGGGCTGCACCACTTTTCGTGGAGCCAGCGGGTCGGGCTGTTAGTCCCGGCCAGTTACGTACTCCCGAGTCGAAGGTGAGGGCGCTGGATGCTTGCGGCATTCCCAGCAAATGTTGGGATTTCTCCTCAACACGGTTATACGCAGAACTTAATCAGAGGCAGATTGCATAACATCTATAGGCTGGTCAGAGCTCTCTGCAGAAATTTCACTCTGTGTGCGATCAACAGCTATCAAAACTTACTATGTGCAAATTTGTTCATTAAATTTGCAGTGTGTTCAGAGTTGGTTCTTTATGTTCTGGAATGTCAAGAAAGATATGCACAGAATAACTCAAACTATAGTTGTTGTGTTTGAAGTTTCAAACCAGAAGTTGGTCAAAGGCACTCCAGAATTTGCTATCATGCTTGCTAATTCAGAATCTTGGTCATGTGTTTTCAGACTTTGACTCGAGCATATTCAGAACTATGAATAATTTGAACAATACTGTGTTCAAAAATCTGCAAAGTTGACTCCAGGTTCTGTGAGAGAATTAAAAAATGTTCAGTGCAGATTGAAACAGTTGCTGCATCTGCAGCACAGGTTGTAGGAGCAAATAAGGTATTTTTGTTGATGCATCAGAGGGCGAGTTGAAGATGTTTATTCTTGTGTTCGAAATCTACAGAGGTATCTGCAGAACCTATCCATTGATGCATAATATATGGTACATAGGCTGTTATGCAGAGCCTCTGTAAGGCTTTTCAGAGTGTGTGTAGAGCCTAAATACAGAGCTTGATCAGAGACGTACGATGCTCTGGACAGAAGGTCCAGAGGCTTTTAGTGTACACAGATGTTCTATCCATAGGCTCTGGACACACATCGAGAGGCTCTGGTCATTAATCTTGCAATCAGAGGCATCGATGCACTTGTTATTTTGTCAAGATTAAAAAGGATCACCAGGGCACATCAAACCTGTCTGTACTTGGTTGAACAACCATGACACTTCAGATGAGGCAGTCACCGACTAATGCTATGTTCAAAACAGAAGATATCTCCAGAGCCTCTGAGGCTGTCCAAATGTATGCGTAGTTTGAAGTGATACACAGAGGCTAATGCACAGAGCCTCTGTGACTGTCCAGAAGTAGATGTGCACATCAGAAGTTGCACAGAGCCTCTGTAAGGCCATCCAGAAGACGATCCAGAGCCTCTGTGCGTATGCAGAGACGGTCCAGAAGCTATTCGAAGGATATTCAAAACAGTCCAGAAGTTGTCAAGTGTTGAGCAGAATGTAACAAGAGCATTTGCAGAGGCTTGTGCAGAGCCTCTGAAAGTAAAGATGTGCAGAGTTAATCGCAAAGATGCTCTTATTCATGATCAGAGTCACGTGCAGAAGTTCAGAGGCAGAAAGTTAACATCAGAGGTTGATGCACAGAGCCTCTGTAGACTGTCCAGAAGTAGATATGCATCAGATGTACAAAGCCTCTGAGGCTGTCCAGAGCACGTGCAGAAGTAAAATTCAGAGCCTCTGAGGCTAACCAAAACCTCTGAAGAGCAGAAACCAGAAGGGGAGGACCAGTGTTATACCCAAGAACGTATATCAGAGGTCGATGGTCCAGAGATCGCAATGCGCCAAGAGCCCAAAGCCCGAATTTTTCGAATTTTCTGACAGCATTGCGCTGTTTCAGAAACACGCGCACAACTTTTTACTCGAAGCTCTGATTTACACGAGTCCAGTTGCTTTGAATCTCTAAAACACATACGTATGACTTTGATGTTTTGACTTTTCTCAAATTCCGTAATCTGATGTGCCAGGATCAGTGTCAAAGTCTGCGTTAGAGTGCTGGACCGATAGCATTGCATTTCACTCATGCTCTTTCCGCTTTCAAGAACGGTGTTCTCTCGTCGGTTATTCATGGTTTCAAGCTACATATGTGACACATTGTTTGTCACTCCCTCCTCCGTTATTCAAGTTTAAGGCTCGGTGCTGAACGCTTACTCAACAGGATCTTAAGAGTCAAAATTTCCGTTTTGACGACCGTTATGCACAGCTGTGGGAAAACTTGCACAACTCACTCATTTTTCATCTAAAATGGATGAATCAAAGCTCGTTGAAAATCTAAGAGGATGAAGTTCAATGTGCATGTTTTATGTTTTCTCTCAATCAGACTCCTTGATGGTCAAAATTAGCGGTGAAGTTGAGACATTTAAGCTGGACAAATTGGGATAATTCGTCTAAGTCTTTCAAGAATATGAGCCTACATTTGAGGGGGAGCTTATAAATCTTTGAAGACTCGAAGAATGGCACACCAAAGCTTTTAAAGAAAGCAAGGGGGAGACTATATGATGATGCTTTCTTTATAAAACATTAGGGGGAGATTGTTAGCTTAAATTAGCCCCCAATTTAATTGAATGTTTTATAAAGAATTGTATTTTGGGTTTTTTAATAAGTTGTATGGGCTTGAGCCTTTCTATTGTAAATGGGCCCTATTAATAGGTGCCCATGGATCATTTGGTCATTTAGGTTTTGGAGAAGACCTTTTTACACACACAGACTAGGTGAATCAGATGAGAGTCGATTAATGTTTAGTGTGGTGTTCTTCCCATTTCCCCCTCCATCAATGAATCAAACCATATGAGATGAGTTCTTGATTATTATGTTCTTAGTTTTCATCTTATCTCTACTTTTCTATGGAGTATCTTTTTTTGTTGTCTGTATTGGGATCTAACAATTACTGTTAGCTTAAATTAGCCCCCAATTTAATTGAATGTTTTATAAAGAATTGTATTTTGGGCTTTTTAATAAGTTGTATGGGCTTGAGCCTTTCTATTGTAAATGTGCCCTATTAATAGGTTCCCATGGCTCATTTGGTCATTTAGGTTTTGGAGAAGACACTTTTTACACACACAGACTAGGTGAATCAGATGAGAGTCGATTAATGTTTAGTGTGGCGTTCTTCCCATTTTCTCCTCCATCAATGAATCAAACCATATGAGATGAGTTCTTGATTATTATGTTCTTAGTTTTCATCTTATCTCTACTTTTCTAGGGAGTATCTTCTTTTGTTGTCTGTATTGGGATCTAACAATTGGTATCAGAGCCTCCTTTGTTTTCTAAACAAAGAAAGATCGTATCTGCATACTCGGATAGATTTACATCTCATTGATTCTATTATTCAATATCCGTGCATGTTCATATAAACCTGGTTTATTAAAGAACACCATATGCTCAAGATTTGATAGTAAATCACAGTTCATTACAAAAAGCATCAGTTCCTCAAATCTTCATCTTTTTCTTCAAAAATGGCAAACTCAAGCATAAGTGCCATTTATACAGCTGGGTCATTAACAAAACCTCCTACACTTTTAAGGGATGAATATCCCCAATGGAAGATAAGGATGGTAAATTTCTTAGAAGGTATGGACATGGATCTTTTTAGATCAGTGAACGTTGGACCTCACATTCCAATGGTGTTGGTATCAAGAGTTCCTGCAACAGCAGATACTGCTGAAATACCTGCATATTATGAAAAGAAAACCACAAACTTCACTGATGAAGAAACAAATATGATGGATAATGACTCAAAAGCTGTTTGATTACTTATAATGGCCATTCCCAATGATATCTTTCAAGAACTTGATTCTTGTAAAACTGCAAAAGAGATATGGGATCAGTTGTTAAATCAACTTGAAGGAGGCCTACAAACCCAGGAAAATAGAAGAAATCTATGCATCAATGAATATCATGATTTTCATGCTCTACCAGAAGAAATATTACACCAAACTTACTCAAGATTCAACATTCTTATCAACAAATGCAGAAAGTTTGGAGCGATAAGAACAAAAGAGGAAAACAACGTTCTTTTCTTAAAAAGCTTAAATGAAGAATGGTCACAACTGTTCATGTCAATCCAAGCCAATCAAGATCTTGAGTCATGGTCATTAACTGACATTTATGGTACTCTTGTTGCACATGAAAAGGAAGTTATAAAGCAAAAATCAAAAACCTCTTTGGGTGGACTTCTTGCACTTGTTTCAAAACAAATATCGAAAGAAAACAAATGTGAAGAGTCACAAAAAGGTTTGGAACCAAAAAGAAGATCCAAAAAGGTCTTAGTGGCAGAAGAAAATCATACAGATTCAGACTCAGATGATGATATCAATGCCTTCGCCAAATCTCTTGCATTAATCACTCATAAATTTAACAAGAAATTTGACAAGAAAGTATTTGAAGGAAGGAGAGAGAATGAAGAAAGAAGAAATCCTGAAAGAAGATTTCAACAAAAACCCAGATTCACTCCATATAGTGATCAAAAGGGTACAAACTTCAACCATAATGATGCAACACAACAACCAAGACCTCAACAACCATTTCAACCAAGGTATCCACAGCCACAGAGATACTTCAAACCTCAAGAACAGAAGCTAGAGAAAAGTACTGCCACTCTTCCAACAAATCAAAATGATGGAAGATGCTTCAAATGTGGAAAACTAGGCCATTTCTCTGCAAACTGCAGAGGAAAACTTGTCAAAGATCAAGATTACTACAAGAACAAATACAAATACAATGTAAAAGAAAGAGTTCTTGTAGCAGAAATGGAAGACTGGCTATCTGACTCAACAAGCGACGACGAGGAAGAGCCTACCAATCTCTGTGGTATGGATTTTTCAGATGGAAATCAAACTGATGGAGCATCAGAAGACAACTCTGATTTTTTCAAAAGGAAAAGAATTTGAGTATGAAAGGCTCAATTCTATTGCCTTAACCAAATTTTTTCAAAAGGAAAGAGAAATCTTACATCAATCTCTAGATAGAAAAAATCTTCGAATCAAAAGCTATGTTAATGCACAAGGTGTTTTCGACAAAATAAAAACTCAAATGGACTCTCAAGGGCTGTGATTCAATGAGTTGAATTCATTCACTGGATTGGAGAAAACTTCACTTTCTTCCATTTTCTGTATGGGAAAGGTCCAAAGTTTTGAAGGTCCATCTCTTAATAATTTCAAAAGAATGAAAACATCAGAGGGATAAAAAAGAAGAGCTTTGAATTTCAAAAATACTACATACTCTGAAGTAAAAAACTTTCAAAAGTCTGTGTTACAGATAAAAGGAGAAACTTCAGAGGTACTCTTCACAAAACCTCAAAGCTATGATCCCAAAGAAATTTTCAGATTTGATGCTTTCATCTCAAATGAATCAGAGATATCTGAACAAAGTACCTCTGATACAAGTACTTCTGAAAATGAATCTCAGAGTTCACTTAATCCGGATGCTCCTCTGTATTCACCAAGTTCAGATGAAAACATCAGAACTACATTTGAAGATGATGTTAAAAAGATATGGAAAGAAAATGTCATGGAAGACTTAAAAAGAAAAGAAAGCATGAAACGGATCATTAAAGTCTCTAGAACAAAAGAAATTAAAAAACCAATAGAGGTAGCTATCTCTATTAAAACTAAGAGAGACTTTCTTGACTCTGATTCAGAATCTGATCAAGAGATTGATGAACATATTTTTTGTAAACCAGGGAATGTAATTCACAAAAGGATAGAAACTGTTGGCTCTGGTATTTTGAATGTTCCAATTTCAATTTTGAAAACCTGTTGGTCCCGAAGGTGCTAAACAAGTTTGTAGAAGGGGGGGGGGGTTGAATACAAACACAGAATTTAAAGTTTAATAAATTGTTTATTGATAAATCAAAATACAATTTACAAGTTTGTTGCGGAATAAGATTAAGATAGACTCAATCTAAACAAACTTAAGAAACACTAAGATAATTGCACAAGAAGTTCAGAGAATGGGGGATTAGAGATATAGAAAACAAGGGTTTCTATCTTGAGTTCAAGGATGAAGCACACTTTTAGATGAAGGGGTGAACTTCCTATTTATACCCTATGCATTAAATGCATGGCAGGATACTTTACACGTGACATTCACAGATTGGCTTTGATAAACTGACTTTTGGGAGACATGCTTTCGGCCGGGTCATGAACAGTGTAGTAGACAGAGTTGTTGTACGAATGATTGCAGAGACTTGTCCGTTCTGACACATCGTACTAGGTTGTGCAAGGATAGACAAAAGGAAACTTGAGGCATAAGCTTTGTGATCGTTTGATCGCTGAATATCTCTAAGTTCAGAGATAAAGAGGTTCAGCTATCGCTGAAGCTTTTTCTCATGTTCCTTCGCGTATTAGTAGAGTTGTCTTTGCTTCACTGATATCCACATTAGGTCACTAGTAGACTTCTCTTTGTTCAGCAGCTTCGTCTTTGATTCAACTATGAACATCTGTTGACGCGAGACTTGTCTTCAGGGATTACGTTGGTTGTTTACTTTAGGAACTATCAGTGATAACTGAACAGACTCAGTTCGATCACTGATAGTGAAACACTAATACATAGAGATGTTTATAAGAAAGACTATCAGCGATAACTGAACAGACTCAGTCTGATCGCTGATAGTGAAACACTAATACATACTAAAACGTAATTTTCACTAAGTATAGAGGAGGGTCGTTATCAAATCACTGAGAGAGTTTGGATCAACAATCTCCCCCTATTTGATAATGACAAAGTAACTGAAGAAAATTACTTTATGATTCAAAATGATGGAATAATCAGGACTCGTAACATACATGTCCCAATTACTATTTTGAGGGATCTTTTACAGTACTGATGAAGTTAAGTACTTTACTGAAATTTCATTAATTCAGGAATAGAATTACAAGGAATGAAAATTACAAGTAAATTACTAACTACTGTAAGTACAACTAATAGATTACAGAAGAGAAAACTAATCTATCAGCTATAAGAAGATTTAGGAGGATTTATCATATACTCAGGTATTTATTCTCCTTTCTGTCTTCGTTCCAAAGATTCTTGGCTGATAATTTCTTTGATTTTCTCAGCAGCAGGGAAGAAGTCACACCATAAGCATAAGAGATCCTTGAGATGATTCAGAGGACAGATAGGAATCTCAGAGACTCTTTGAAATCTGAGTTCCTCATCATCATCTCTGAAGAATATTCCATAAGGATTGTCAATTACTTGACCAGCTTGGAAAGGACCACCAGGAGGCAGAGATAAATTCAGAACTGAAAGATCAGGAGGAGGACCAAACAGTGCATCTCTTGAAAATTTTATAGAAGTTTCATTCCTGATGATGGCGACGTCTTCAGAGGAGGAGGACCCGATTCTTCTCTTGAGTTTCTTGGGATTGGGAGGGATAGGAGATGGCAGATTCAGTACAGAAGTGACTCTGTTGATGAGAGCTTTAAAAAGTCCTTCAACGTAGCCTCTGTATGTAGATTTCGATTTCTTCAGCGCATCCCAGAATTCTATCCACTCTGTAAACCCGAAACCTTCAAGTTTGGAAACGTACATAGCTTTCTGAGTTCCATCCTCTCTGGTAATCTCCATGGTCACTGAGAGTTGATCCTTCTTTTTGCGACCAGAGATAGTCACGACTGTTATTGGAAGAAGATCAGAGCGATAATCCATCTTCTGTTTGCACCATTCAATGGACTTATCGTTGATCTCTTGTTCTTTGGATCATTCCTCTTCAATTTCTTTCAGCAGTGCTGCTTGAACTTCCACATGCTTTCTTTTCAGCTTCTTGTCCTTGACTTGAGAAGATTGAATCTTTAAAGCGAGTTGGGCATCTCGTCTGCATTCAGCGATCAGTTTCTCAGCTTTGGCAGATTCTTCTCGTTCAGCTTTAGTGAGGAAGTCGAGCTCTGAGAAGGATGTTTGAAGAGGAACTTTCAGCCGTTGACTTTCTAGTTGAGCGATCATTTCAGCTCTTTTCTTCATCACTTCCTCTGACCCATGAGATGGTTGAGAGGGCCTTCCTGGATGGACCAGGGAATCTTCTTCTTCTTCATCATCAATCTCAGCGATAGAGATTGGGATTATGTCTTCAGCGATAGTAGCTGGAATTATTTGTAGTTCAGAACCCTTAAGCAGGGATGAGAACTGTCTGGATAGAAAATGAAGGAAAGAAGGGATAAGTGTATATTTTTAGAAAAATAAAGAGAAAGGCTAGAAGGAAATAGGGGTTTGGAAAGAGTAGGAGAGTGGTACAATTGAAAGACATACCTGAGAAGGATGCTCCCCCTCAGATTGTGATCCAGTCCTCAAGCATTCTTCAGCGATTGGTTGCTTGTCTTTGCTCTGCGAAGGAGCGCTTGAAGATGTATCACCTCTCACCCCTGCTTTGACAACCTCTTGCGAAGTTGTCCCTGATGAAACGTTCGGCTTGGAGAACCACATAGATTGGTCTTCTTCATCGTCGTCGTCATCATTGGAGGGTTGATCCTTTTCTTGATCAACAAGATCTAGATCATCTTCCTCTTCATCGTCTTCTTCCTCATCATCTTCAAAGAGAAGAGAATGAATAGATGAGGAGGGTTCTTTCGCCTTCTCCCCCTCAGATTGAGAGGGAGGTTTCTTTGAAGTCTTAGCTTCCCCAGCAGCAGCGATAGAAGTTTCTTCAGCTTTCTCCCCCACTTTGTCATTATCAGCGGTAGGGGGTTGCTCAACTGCTGGAGTAGCTGTTGAAGCTTTTAGCACTTGAATGTCAACCTCCAGACACGTGACCCGTTCTTCCACTGCAGGGATGTCGCATGTGGCATCATGGATGAATTCCACAGCGATGTTGAGATTTGTCCGATCATCTTCAGTGAAGGAGGGAGGCAGCGCTGGATCTGTTTCAGATACCTTTTGGAGAAGTTGCTGTAGAAGGGACGTGCAGAGATCAACCTTAGAAGAGAGATCTCTAACTTCAGTGGTAAGAGACTCAAATCGCCCCTGAAAGAGTTGAGAGGACTCTCTGAGTTGGACGACTTGTTCTTCCACAGCTGAAAGTTTGGAGTTCTCAGCTTTGGATGAGCAGGTGGCTGTCAACCTTTTCAGCTCCTCACCAGCCTGATTTACGGCGCTGGTGGTGTTGTTGATGGTGTTGGTGAGAGCGTCCACCTTTTCTCCCAGACTGTTGACATGTGCGTCAACAGACGCCAAACTAGGACCTGAAAATGATATCAGTTCAGATATGGGCTTATTTGGAGAGGTGGGAAAAGAAGTGTTTAGGATAATAGGTTTACCTGACGTATCAAACATTTTGTAGAACTGCAAAGATTCCTCAGAAGTTTGATGTTCAGGTCCTATAGGTAGAGATGTAGCGGGTTCAGAGACCAAAGAAGGAGAGGGAAGAATTATGGGGATAGAAGTAGGGTTGGGGTTAACCTCAGCGGATGAGATAATAGGTGGGGTCACTGATGGTGTGACAGCGATTGAAATCGCTGACACGGCAGGTTGAGTGACTGCAGGAGGTGTGGAGGAAGGACCCACAAAAGCATCTAAGGTAGCTTGTTGAGAAGCTCCCTCAGGTATAGTACTAGAGGGTGTACTTTCCTTAGTCTTTTTGGCCTTCTTAGAAGAACCAATCGGACCAGCTGATGGTCGTTTGGAAGTAGTGGTAGCGACAGGGATAGCAGACGAAGGAACCGTATGCGTGGTCGCTGAAAAAGAAGAAGAATGGAGAGAGAGACGAGAACGAAGGAGAGAGATACTTACCTCGTTGGCGAGTGGCTTTACCTCCAGTGATCGTTGACCTATCCTGGCAAAAGTGCCATCATCTTTGGTGGGATAGGTGTTGGGATAGAGGAACTTGATGTACGTACATATGAAACGTACGTACGAGATCTTGGGATCTCGTTCAGGCTTCTCTAATCTCGACCTCAGGTCTTCAAAGATGGCAGTGGCGTAGTCAAAGTTTTGACCAGCGATAACTGAGTAGGCCATTTGCAGTTGTGTTTTGCTGGCTTGATCCAGCGAACCACTCTTCCCGCTCATGCACTGAATTATGTGCGAGAAGATGAAGTTCAGTTGTGAAGGCATCTGAGCTTTGAGAATTTTGGTGAGCTTTTTGTTGGGAATAGAAGATCTCGGTTTGTTTTCCCAACAATAACCCATTGCATCCAGAAAGGAGATCAGCTCAGCATCAGTGGGGAGTGCGTCGAACCCACTCTTTGGTTTGTCAGGGAATCTCAAAGATTTCCTGAGGCTAAGAGCGGTCATGCTCCCTGGCCCCAAATCCGTGCTGAAGGAGATAGCAGGGACTCGTTCACCCTTTTTGTTGGTGAGTTCAGTGGCATCAGCAGTGAACCAGAACTGCTGGAGTAGAGTCTTTGAAGGCTTAGGATCCACAATGATCGCGTAAGCTATGCATGATTGTTTAAGAAATTCAGCAGCTTCCACCAGATGTGGGTATTTGTCAGCTGTAAAGTCGAGTCTTCCCAAGTGATTACATTTAGTAATCTCAACTTCAGTGATAGCGAATCGCACATGCTTGGAAGCAACGATCGAAGATTGTGCCATTTCTGTTATGGAAAGAAGCATAATAGAAGAAATGATTATGATTAAAAAATAATATGATTACCAGTTTCTCTTAGATGAGGGGAAACTGGAAAAATATCAAGTTATTTTTAGGAAGAGAAAAATAGTGTTCTGGGTAGAAAGAATGAAGAACACTTTAAAAACCAAAAGGTTTTTATTTAAAAAAAAACATAAAATCAGAAAGAATGATTTTTAGTTTTAAACAAAAAAATCCATGAAGAATAAGAACGAGTAGGATTTTTTTTTAAAAAATAGAAAGCAGACGAACAATGCATATAAACATGAAATAAACCTGTTTATATCGAAGAAGAGGATTTGCAGATTCAATATTCTGGGTTTACTTGCTTGAGTGTTCTTGAGAGAGAGTATTTCTTGCTATGAAAGTTTTGAAAGCGTAAACCGTATAAAGGAGAGAAGAATTCCTTTTATACAAAGAGATAGAGGAGAGAGAAAGAATGAGGCGGGAAAAAATCATCATGACATTGACACGTTTCACAAAGTTGATTGGATAGAAGAGCAACGGACGAACGTGTCAGAAAAAGGCGTGTCGTGGATTATCCGCTCAAAATGACGTCATGGGAAAGAGACGTTTCATTTTTCCGTTTTGAAATTATCACTGAAGAAAAATCAGCGATAGAATTTTCTTTTTGAAAGTATCCCTGTTGAAAAGATAGGGATAGATTTTCTTTTAAAAGGATCACTGAATATAAATATCAGTGATAAATTTAATTTTAAAAAGCTTTTAATCATTTGAAGAAAAATTCAGTGATTAAGATTTATATTTTTAGAAAATATCTCAACTGAATGAAGATTCAGTTGTAGGGATAGAGAAAACATACCTGAGAGTCAGAATATTTATCAGAGAGAATGATGAAAGGGGAACTTTTGATTACTGACATAATGCATGAATGCTGAAGAATTATTCTTCAAGATTCAGCATTCCAAGCTCACTGATGAGAAAGTTGAACCTTGTCTCATCAAGAGGTTTGGTGAATATATCAGCAAGCTGAAAGTTAGTAGGAATAAAATGAAGTTCAATATCACCATTCATCACATGATCTCTGATAAAGTGATATCTGATCTCTATGTGTTTTGTCTTTGAATGTAGCACTGGATTATTTGCTATAGCGATAGCACTAGTGCTGTCGCAATAGATAGGAATTTTTGACAGCTGAAGGTCATAATCTAATAGTTGATTTCTCATCCATAAGATTTGAGAACAACAGCTTCCAGCGGCTACGTATTCAGCTTCAGCTGTGGAAGTGGACACAGAATTTTGCTTCTTGCTTGTCCAACTTACCAGCTTTCCTCCCAAGAGTTGACATCCACCAGTGGTACTCTTTCTGTCAAGTTTACATCCTGCAAAATCACTATCAGAATAACCAGTTAGATCGAACCCTGAGTCTTTGGGATACCAAAGACCGAGGTTAGGAGTTCCTTTCAGATATCTGAAAATTCGCTTTACAGCGATCAGATGGGATTCCTTGGGTTCAGATTGATAGCGTGCACATAAACAAGTAGAGTACATGATGTCAGGTCGGCTTGCTGTGAGATACAACAGAGAGCCTATCATTCCTCTGTAGGCAGTGACATTAACAGGTTTTCCAGAAGAATCTTTGTTAAGTGTCAGGGGTGGTGCCATAGGAGTTTTCATAGCTGAAGTTTGAGTAAGATCAAACTTCTTCAGCATATCTTTAACATATTTACTTTGGCTGATAAAAGTACCTTTGTCAGATTGTTTAATCTGAAGACCAAGAAAATATGTCAGCTCACCCATCATACTCATTTTATATTCTTTCTTCATTCTTTCAGCGAAGCGAGTACACAGAGATGGGTTAGTAGAACCAAATATTATGTCATCGACATATATTTGTACAAGAATTATATGACCTTTTATCTTTATGAAAAATAACGTATTATCAATCTTGCCACGTTCAAAATTTTCAGAGATAAGAAAAGATGAGAGAGTGTCATACCAAGCACGAGGGGCTTGTTTTAGACCATAGAGAGCCTTATCCAATTTATAAACATAATTTGGATGCTTAGGGTCATAGAACCCTGGTGGTTGTTCTACATAGACTTCTTCATTCAGCTTTCCATTTAGAAACGCTGATTTTACGTCCATTTGATAGACGATGAAGTCTTTATAGACTGCATAAGCTAAGAATAGTCGAATTGCTTCGAGCCTGGCCACAGGGGCAAAGGTTTCATCATAGTCTATGCCTTCCTCTTGTCTGTATCCCTGAGCAACAAGTCGAGCCTTGTTTCGGGTTATAGTTCCATGTTCATCTAACTTGTTTCTAAACACCCATTTGGTGCCTATTACAGTTTTATCAGATGGTCTAGGAATGAGATTCCAAACTTTGTTTCGAGAAAATTCAGTCAGCTCTTCTTGCATAGCGCTGACCCAGTTTGGATCTCTGAGGGCATCATCAGTCTTCTTTGGTTCTATTAAAGAGAGAAAGTTTACAAAGAGACAGATATTACCTGAGCTTCGTCGTGTCTGAATACCTGCATCTGGATCACCAAGAATTTGATCTATTGGGTGATCTTTGGTCCATCGCTGAGCAGGAGCATTATTGCTTAACTCAGAGGTTGGATCAACAATTTGAATGTTTATCGATGATGACGATTGAGGTTCATCAGCGATTAACTGTTGAGTAGATTCACTGGAGAGGTTTTCAGACGAAGACAGATTTGATGGTAGGAGTGTGTTTAGAGGTTCAGCTGAAACCCATGAGTTGGATTCAGCGGTAGGATGTATAATGTTTGGATCATCATCAGCAACTGGAGGATCTGAATGCTGATGGTTAGACAAGAAAGGTTCAGTTTCTCTGTAGTGAGAAAGCATCCAAGCATTTAACTCTTCATTGTCAGCGATTGGTTTGGAGTTCGCTGAGCGAGTTTCATCAAAAGTGACGTGAATTGTTTCTTCTACGGTTTGTCTTCTCTTGTTGAAGACTCTGTAGGCTTTGGAGACGGAGGAATATCCTAGAAATATTCCATCATCAGCTTTTGGGTCGAACTTTCCAAGTTGATCTCTGTTGTTTAAGATAAAACACTGACAACCAAAGATATGAAGAAAGCTGATAGAAGGCTTCCTTCCAACAAAAAGTTCATAAGTTGTCTTCCCAAATCGCTTTATTATCAGTGCTCTGTTTTGAGTAAAACATGCAGTGTTTACAGCTTCAGCCCAAAATTGAGTAGGGAGATGAGAATCGCTGAGCATTGATCTAGCAGCTTCTATGATCGTTCTGTTTCTTCTTTCAGAGACTCCGTTTTGCTGAGGTGTTCTTACTGAAGAGAAGTTGTGAGAGATTCCCTTGTTCTCAAAGAAATTGTTCAGGGAACTATTTTTGAATTCAGTTCCATGATCACTTCTTATTGAACGAACAGTAAGATTATTCAGCACTTCCATCTTTTTCACAAAAGATATTAGTTCTTCTGGAGTATCACTCTTACAGCGAAGAAAGATAACCCAGGTGTAGCGAGAATATTCATCTACAATGACAAGCGTATATTTCTTTCCAGCTATTGATTGGATGTTGACAGGGCCAAACAGATCCATATGCAAAAGCTGAAGAGGACTTGTTACTGAGGAAACTTGTTTCGACTTGAAACTTGCTTTTGTTTGTTTTCCTTTTTCACATGCTGAGCAGAGAGATTCTTTAGCATATGAGTGCTGAGGAAGACCAGAAACTAGTTCCTTAGATGAGAGAGAATTCAGGGTTTTGAAGTTTAGATGAGAGAGCCTTTTATGCCATAGCCAGTTGACATCAGAAGAGGCTTTAGATAGAAAACATAAGTTTTCAGTGATAGTAGAGTCCATATCTATTACATAGACATTTTCTCTGCGATGACCACTGAGAGCAAGTTTTCCTTTCTCATTTAACACTGAACATGCTTTCTTAGTAAAGCGTACTTCATAGTCTTTATCACATAGCTGAATGATGCTTAGAAGATTATGTTTCAGTCCATCTACATAAGCGACTCTTCGAAAGGTAGTTGTCCCATTGCTGAGGACACCAAACCCTCGGGTAAATCCTTTACCATTTCCACCAAAGGTCACAGAGGGACCTTTTTCTTCCTTGTATTCAGTGAGCAGGTTTCTTTGTCCAGTCATATGACGAGAACATCCACTATCAAGATACCAGATGCCCTTTGATCCCTGCACACATAAGGAAGATTAAGCGTTGTTTGGTACCCACTTTTCAATGGGTCCTTCAGAGTTAGTGGATAAGGTAAGTTCAGTAGTATTCTCAGTTGATGAAAATTCAGATTCAGTGGTAATCTTCACTTTGGTTAATTTCTTAACCTTAGTGGAATTTTTCACCTTGGTTGATTTTTCAGCCTTGGTGACCTTAGCTTTAGAGACATTTTTCTTCACTTTAGCTATTTTATCAGCTTCAATGGCAGTTGGACATTTACTTGCAATATGATCAGTAAAACCACAGTGATAACACTTTCTGTATCTAAAAATGGTTTTAGGACCAGAAGTAGAAGGTTTTGCAAGTTTAAGATGAGCAGGGCCAGGTCCAAGAAGACTTTTCTCTTGAGATCTGGGAGGAATTTTCATTTCTTCAGATCTCGAAAGCTTAAGGTCAATCTTCACTTTTGGAGGACAGAGATCAAAGATTTCTATCACAGAGCTAGAGGATTGCTTAGCTGAAGGTTTAGAAGGAACTTTCAGCTTTGCTTTCCTGTTTGCCTTCTGAGGAAGGAGAATGGACTTTCCTTTATTCGTAGACTTAGTGTCTTTGGATTTTTCCTCAGGGATGGGATTTGAAGAAGAACAGGGATAGAGTTGATTGTAAGAAGTGTCAAAGAAGGAGGTGACAAAAGTTCCAAACTTAAGCGAGGAACTCTCTTTCTTAGGATCGTCCTGAGGTGTCCAAAAACCAAGACCAATTTTATCACTATCAGGAGTTTGAGCATTTATTATCTCAGAGATCTTTGTTGATGATTTGCACCATTTTTCAACATGAGCCTTTTCTGTTTTTAGAGCAGCGATGGCTTGTTCGCGTTCAATACTGATGATTTCATTTATAATGACTTGATCTTTCAACTTTTCTTCTAAAAGATTTAGTTCTTTGATCTTTTCATGACATTTCTCCAGCTCTTGAGTTAAATGAACATTTTTGTTCTCAGCTTGAGTTTTGTCGTTTAGGGCATTATAAAGGTCAATCGTCAGCACATCAACAGCGCGACTTCTCTCAGCTTCAGGTAGAGAGGGATTTGTAGAAATAGATACCTGAGATGATATGTAGCTCATAGAAGATTCAGATGGTTCTTCCACTTCTTCTTTAATCTCAGCCATGAGGCAAAGATTAGCGACTTCTTCTTCATCAGAAGATGATTCTTCTGATTCAGCCCAGTCGTGTTCTTCAGCGATGAGACCTTTACCTTTTCGCTGATAGCTTTTCAGCTTTTGATATTTGTTCTTCAGCTTATGGTATTTGTCATCACTGGATCTTCTTGAGGTAGAAGGTTTGAAGACCTTTTTCGACCTGCATTCACTTGCAAAATGTCCAATCTTTTCACAGTTATAGCAAGTAGCAGTAGCCTTATCAACCGGAGTTGATTTTGGCTTTTCAGTAAGAGAGAGAGGTTTACTTCTTCGGAAGTTGCTCTTTCTTGCAAATCTCTTAAAAGAGTTTGTCAAGAGTGCTAAGGACTCATCAAACTCTGAAAGATCAGGGTCTGATAGATCCTCAGATTCAGAATCTAACTCAGTGATGGTGAGAGTAGATCGCTGAGATGGAATTATCTCTGAAGAGACTAAAGCAACAGGAGTACTTTTGGAGTCCTTAGAATCTTTTACAAGATTTTTCTTCAGAAGATTTGATTGCTCATAGTTGAGCAATATTCCATACAGAGTGCTTAAGGAGAGAGTATGTAAGTCTTTTGTCAGCTTAAGACATATTGAATAACTGTCCCAGCTTTCAGGAAGACATTCCAAGAATTTTGTTAGGACCTCAGAATTAGAATAGGTCCTACCAACAGTTCTTAGGTCAATTATTAGGCAGTTAAATCGCTGATGAACGTCAGAAAGAGATTCATTCTTACCAGCGATGAAACTTTCATACTGTCTTACCAAGTTAATCTTTCGAGTCTCTTGGATTTCAGTGGTGCCCTCATATTGAACACATATGGTTTCCCACATTTCTTTAGAAGTTTTCAGATGCATGATGGAATGGAAAACTTCATCAGGCAGAGCCATTGAAATAATGGTCTTTGCTCTTGCATCTATGCCTACCTTCTTTTTATCTTCATCACTCCACTGTCTTATTTCCTTAACGACATATCGTTCAGGGACAACATCAGTGGTGGCAGTGGCGGGAACCGCAGCTATAATTCTAACAGGTTCATAGGGTCCGTTTTCTATATATTCAGGTATAGTAGGATCCGCACCTTCAAGAAATAGCATCATTCGATTTTTCCATAGAGAAAAGTTATCTCTGCTAAATCGAGGAGGTTTAGAAAGTGAACCATTATCATAGTAGTTTGTGTTTAATGCCATTTTAGAATAGCAAGGAAGAGTATACAGCAAGATCTTGTTTATTAGATTTAAACAAACTTCTCTGATACCACTTGTTGGTCCCGAAGGTGCTAAACAAGTTTGTAGAAGGGGGGGGGGGTTGAATACAAACACAGAATTTAAAGTTTAATAAATTGTTTATTGATAAATCAAAATACAATTTACAAGTTTGTTGCGGAATAAGATTAAGACAGACTCAATCTAAACAAACTTAAGAAACACTAAGATAATTGCACAAGAAGTTCAGAGAATGGGGGAGGTTTCTATCTTGAGTTCAAGGATGAAGCACACTTTTAGATGAAGGGGTGAACTTCCTATTTATACCCTATGCATTAAATGCATGGCAGGATACTTTACACGTGGCGTTCACAGATTGGCTTTGATAAACTGACTTTTGGGAGACATGCTTTCGGCCGGGTCATGAACAGTGTAGTAGACAGAGTTGTTGTACGAATGATTGCAGAGACTTGTCCGTTCTGACACATCGTACTAGGTTGTGCAAGGATAGACAAAAGGAAACTTGAGGCATAAGCTTTGTGATCGTTTGATCGCTGAATATCTCTAAGTTCAGAGATAAAGAGGTTCAGCTATCGCTGAAGCTTTTTCTCATGTTCCTTCGCGTATTAGTAGAGTTGTCTTTGCTTCACTGATATCCGCATCAGGTCACTAGTAGACTTCTCTTTGTTCAGCAGCTTCGTCTTTGATTCAGCTATGAACATCTGTTGACGCGAGACTTGTCTTCAGGGATTACGTTGGTTGTTTACTTTAGGAACTATCAGTGATAACTGAACAGACTTAGTTCGATCACTGATAGTGAAACACTAATACATAGAGATGTTTATAAGAAAGACTATCAGCGATAACTGAACAGACTCAGTCTGATCGCTGATAGTGAAACACTAATACATACTAAAACGTAATTTTCACTAAGTATAGAGGAGGGTCGTTATCAAATCACTGAGAGAGTTTGGATCAACAAAACCAAAACCAGAATACCAACAAGTCCTGATTTTGCAAATATGTGTTTACAAGCAAAAACGTCTCTGGAACTTGAAAAAGAGTTAGAAGAAAAGGCAAAGAATAAAACAAACACTTACGGATCTTACACCTATAAAACAATAAAATTCTCTCCTGAACAAAAGTTAACCATATTGATCCTGTTTGTGCAGTAAGCAGCAAAGAAAAGAAGATGTTTTTGAACAAGAAAAAGTAACTTGAAAAGAAGATTGTCTTTCAAGCAAAAAGTAAAGAAGTAGTTAGGGATAAATGTAATATTCCTAGTGCTAGTTTCAAAAGAAGTCAAAATGTAACAAATGCTTTTAAGAAAAACTTTGCTCCTACTTCTTCTTGTTCTATTAATTGCAACTGCATCCATCTCTTGATGAAACTGAAAAATCATTTCAGAGAATCGCATTGCCTTTTGAATCAATCTCTGAAAATTATCTCAGAGACAAAATTTCAAAAGAAGACAAATAAAGGCAAGACATCAAAAGATGAGATGCCAAAAAGTCATACAAATCCACCAAAGTCTAACATAAAAGGACCCATAATGAGGTGGGCACCTAAGAAACTTTAATCTGTCTTGCAGAATCAGTCAATGCCAATCTGGTACTTAGATTCTGGATGTTCAAGGCATATGACTGGAGATAAGAAACTGCTATCCTCGTTCAAAGCAAAATCTGGAGGAGCAGTTACTTTTGGAGACAATATACAAGGACAAATTAAAGGATATGGTGAGTTATCAAGAGGAAATGTTTCAGTATCAAAGGTTGCTTATGTGGATGGATTAAAACACACTTTGATCAACATAAGTCAACTTTGTGATCATGGTTTTGATGTGAAATTTCAAAGAAAATATTGTTCACTTCTTCACTCAGAATCAGGTCAAGAATTGCTAAGAGCAGACATAAAAGGTAACCTCTACAGGATGAATTTTACCAAAATCAAAGACACTAATTCAGAGAAACGTTGTCTTATATCTCTGAATAGTGAGGAAGTCTGGCTATGGCATAAAAAGTTTTCACATCTAAACTTTTCCTCACTTGATAAGTTAGTTAAACTTAATTTGGTTAAGGGATTACCATCTCTGAAGTTTAACAAAGATCATCTTTGTTCTGCTTGTGAAATGGGCAAAATGAAAAGATCTTCCCATAAAACCAAAAGTGAAAACAACTGTCCTAGACCTCTGCACATGCTTCATGTGGACCTCTGTGGTCCTATCTCTGTACAGAGTCTAGCAGGTAAGAAATACTTTCTGGTTCTGATTGATGAATTTTCCAGATACACATGGATAGAATTCATCAGAGCCAAATCTGATGTACCTGATATATTGATAAGGTTGTTGAAAAGATTACAGGTTTAATTTAGCAGCAAAGTTCAGAAATTAAGAAGTGATAATGGAACTGAGTTCAAAAATGCAAAAATCAATTCTTATCTATCAGAAGAAGGCATTACTCCTAACTTTTCTGCAGCAAGAACCCCTCAGCAAAATGGAGTGGTTGAAAGGAAAAACAAAACACTTGTTGAAGCTGCAAGAACAATGCTTGCTGGATCTGATCTTTCAACAAATTTTTGGGCAGAAGCAGTGGCAACAGTCTGCTTTACTCAGAATAGAGCTACAATTGTCAAGAGAATTCAGAAAACATCCTATGAACTCATTAACAATAGGAAACCTAATGTTAAATATTTTCATATTTTTGGATGCAGATGTTACATTCTGAATGATAGAGAATATCTTGGAAAGTTTGACAAGAAAGCTGATGAGGGCAAATCCATTGGATATTCATTAGCCTCAAAAGCTTTCAGAGTGTTCAATCTTAGAACAAGGACCATCCAAGAGAGCATCAATATCAGTTTTGATGACAATAAAAGCTCTGAACAAAAAGAAAGTTTCTCAACACCTATCTCTGAATCATCAAGGGAATCTGAATTAAACAGAATACTTGAAGATTTCTTTGATGATGAAGATAGCTCTGAAGTTATCTTCAGAGATAGACCAAGAGAGAATTCAGAAGGACCTCAAGAAACAGGTACAACCCTTTCTGGACCCTCTGAATTAACACCTTCTGCTTCACCAAATGCAGATCAGCAAAGTGAATCAGAAGAAGCTGAAGATCAAACAGAGGATGATCAAGAAGTGTCTGAAGTAACTCCAGAAACAAATAGTGAAGAACTTCAAGAATCTGCTTCACCATCTCAGGAACCAACTTCAGATCCTCTGAACAGTACAACAGAGATGTCACCAACTGTCATCTCTGAAGCTCAAACTCCACCCCAAATTTTTGCTCCAATCACGAGATGGACAAAAGATCATCCACTTGATCAAATCATTGGATCCTCATCAGAAGGAGTTAAAACAAGATCTGCCACAATCAATGAATGCTTCTATGTAAAATTTTTGAGCATTATTGAACCGAAGAAGGTAAAAGAATCTCTTGAAGATCCTCATTGGATTTTTGCAATGCAGGATGAACTTCAAGAGTTTGTAAGAAACAAAGTCTGGGCCCTAGTTCCCCTTCCCAAAGGAAAATTTGCAATTGGAACGAAATGGGTTTTCAGAAACAAAAAGGATGAGGATGGAATAATAATCAGGAAAAAAGCCAGGTTGGTTGCTAAAGGATACTGCCAAGAAGAAGGTATTGATTATGATGAAACCTTTGCACCTGTAGCTAGGCTAGAAGCAATCAAAATCTTTTTAGCCTATGCTGCACACAAAGGATTCAGAGTTTATCAAATGGATGTTAAATCTGCATTTCTACATGGTAAATTAAATGAAGAAGTTTATGTCCAGCAACCTCCTGGATTTGAAAGTACAGAGTTTCCTAATCATGTTTATTATTTGGATAAGGCTCTGTATGGACTTAAATAAGCTCCAAGAGCTTGGTATGCAACTCTGTCCACTTTTATGATTAAAAATGGTTTTGACAAAGGCACAATTGATACAACTCTATTCATCAAAAGGTACAAAAATGAGATGCTATTAGTACAAATTTATGTTGATGACATTATCTTTGGCTATACAAATCAAAAGTATTGTGACAAGTTTTCAGAGTTGATGAAGAGTGAATTTGAAATGAGCCTCATGGGAGAATTAACTTTCTTTCTGGGCTTACAAGTAAAACAAACTTCAGAAGGTACTTTTATAAGTCAATCTAAGTATGTCTCTGAAATTTTGAAAAAGTACAAACTCAATGATTCAACTTCTATGAGAACACCTCTAGCCACCGGAGTCAAACTTGACTCTGATCCTTCAGGACAATCTGTGGATATAAAAACCTACAGAGGCATGATAGGTTCACTATTATACTTAACTGCAAGTAGGCCTGACATAATGTTTGCAACATGTCTTTGTGCTAGATATCAAGCAAATCTAAAAGAATCTCATTTATCTGCTGTCAAAAGAATTTTCAGATACCTAAGAGGGTCACCCTCATTAGGCCTCTGGTATCCAAAACTTTTTAGTTTTGATCTAACAACTTACACTGATGCAGATCATGCAGGATGCAAACTTGACAGAAAAAGTACCTCTGGGTGCTGTCAGTTATTGGGCAATAAGCTGATAAGTTGGTCATCCAAAAAGCAAAACTGTGTTTCAACTTCAACTGCAGAGGCAGAATATGTTGCTGCTGCTAGTTGTTGCTCTCAAGTAATCTGTATGAAAACTCAGCTCAAAGATTATGGCCAACAATATGAAAGAATACCAATTCTGTGTGATTCAAAAAGTGCCATAGCCATCTCTGCCAATCCAGTACAACATTCCAAGACAAAGCACATTGATGTAAGGTATCATTTCTTAAAAGATCATGTTGAAAGGGGAACAATAGAAATGTATTTTGTACCAACTGTTCTCCAACTTGCTGATATTTTCACAAAAGCTTTAGATGAACGAAGGTTCAATTTTTTAATTAGCAAGTTGGGAATGTTGAATATGTCTACCTAACAAGGAAGAAACTCAGAGTCTCTGATCAAATATCAGAGCCTCTGAACCAAGTAGCATATGTCAATATCAGTCCTGATATTAATCTCAGAGTCTCTGAAAAATAAAAAGTTGTTCTTTTGTCAAGGGGGAGAAAAAGAACTTTTTGAATTTCTTCTCAGAGTCTCTGAAATTGAGAAAAAGAACTTTTCAACTGTCATCTCAGAGTCTCTGATATTCATCTCAGAGTCTCTAAATTTCTTCTCAGAGTCTCTGAAATTAAGGATTCTCATTTTTTGTCTCACTAATCATCTGTCAAGGGGGAGTCAACAACTTTCAGACTAGTCATTCCTTAAACAAGAACTTTTTAATTATTTAACAATTTTTGATATCATTTGAAATCAAAAATTCAGATTAACCGAACCTTTTCATTACGAGTGATATCTTAAATTACTTCACAAGGCGAAAGGTTTGTCTAGTCACCAAAAGTAATTATTCAATTTAATGGCGCCCCATTCCTATTTTCTTGGCACCTACACACGTAAGTGCAACAGTTTTCAAGGCCACGTGTCACAAAAAGGATAAGTGAAAGGTCAAACGGCTTTTTCAAAAGGGTCAAATCACTGCCGTTTCACCTTATGCACTCGAGTGTATCTTTTTCTAAATTTGGATATAAAACCAATTTTACATCTGGATATCTTTTTTACAAATTACTCTCGAGCACTTTCTCTCTCTCTCTCCAAAAAGAATTTGAACTTCATCTTCTTCACTTTTTGGCTTGAGCTTCCCAGGAGGTCACCCATCCTAGGATTGCTCTCGCCCGAGCACGCTTAACTTGTTAGGATTGTTAGGTCCCAAGGCTTGAGCTTTCCAGGAGGTCACCCATCCTAGGATTGCTCTCGCCCGAGCACGCTTAACTTGTTAGGATCAAGCGCTTACCACTACACCAAAAGCAATTGCTTATGGTGAAGGCGCTACTTTATTTCCTTATACCATGGTAGCGCAAAGCCCCGTACTAAGCGACAGGCGGACATGAGGGGCTGCACCACTTTTCGTGGAGCCAGCGGGTCGGGCTGTTAGTCCCAGCCAGTTACGTACTCCTGAGTCGAAGGTGAGGGCGCTGGATGCTTGCGGCATTCCCAGCAAATGTTGGGATTTCTCCTCAACAATCCCCCCCAGCATTTGCACACTGGAAGACTCGAACCCGCGACCTCGCTTTGATACCAATTGTTAGGTCCCAAGGCTTGAGCTTCCCAGGAGGTCACCCATCCTAGGATTGCTCTCGCCCGAGCACGCTTAACTTGTTAGGATCAAGCGCTTACCACTACACCAAAAGCAATTGCTTATGGTGAAGGCGCTACTTTATTTCCTTATACCATGGTAGCGCAAAGCCCCGTACTAAGCGACAGGCGGACATGAGGGGCTGCACCACTTTTCGTGGAGCCAGCGGGTCGGGCTGTTAGTCCCGGCCAGTTACGTACTCCCGAGTCGAAGGTGAGGGCGCTGGATGCTTGCGGCATTCCCAGCAAATGTTGGGATTTCTCCTCAACACGGTTATACGCAGAACTTAATCAGAGGCAGATTGCATAACATCTATAGGCTGGTCAGAGCTCTCTGCAGAAATTTCACTCTGTGTGCGATCAACAGCTATCAAAACTTACTATGTGCAAATTTGTTCATTAAATTTGCAGTGTGTTCAGAGTTGGTTCTTTATGTTCTGGAATGTCAAGAAAGATATGCACAGAATAACTCAAACTATAGTTGTTGTGTTTGAAGTTTCAAACCAGAAGTTGGTCAAAGGCACTCCAGAATTTGCTATCATGCTTGCTAATTCAGAATCTTGGTCATGTGTTTTCAGACTTTGACTCGAGCATATTCAGAACTATGAATAATTTGAACAACACTGTGTTCAAAAATCTGCAAAGTTGACTCCAGGTTCTGTGAGAGAATTAAAAAATGTTCAGTGCAGATTGAAACAGTTGCTGCATCTGCAGCACAGGTTGTAGGAGCAAATAAGGTATTTTTGTTGATGCATCAGAGGGCGAGTTGAAGATGTTTATTCTTGTGTTCGAAATCTACAGAGGTATCTGCAGAACCTATCCATTGATGCATAATATATGGTACATAGGCTGTTATGCAGAGCCTCTGTAAGGCTTTTCAGAGTGTGTGTAGAGCCTAAATACAGAGCTTGATCAGAGACGTACGATGCTCTGGACAGAAGGTCCAGAGGCTTTTAGTGTACACAGATGTTCTATCCATAGGCTCTGGACACACATCGAGAGGCTCTGGTCATTAATCTTGCAATCAGAGGCATCGATGCACTTGTTATTTTGTCAAGATTAAAAAGGATCACCAGGGCACATCAAACCTGTCTGTACTTGGTTGAACAACCATGACACTTCAGATGAGGCAGTCACCGACTAATGCTATGTTCAAAACAGAAGATATCTCCAGAGCCTCTGAGGCTGTCCAAATGTATGCGTAGTTTGAAGTGATACACAGAGGCTAATGCACAGAGCCTCTGTGACTGTCCAGAAGTAGATGTGCACATCAGAAGTTGCACAGAGCCTCTGTAAGGCCATCCAGAAGACGATCCAGAGCCTCTGTGCGTATGCAGAGACGGTCCAGAAGCTATTCGAAGGATATTCAAAACAGTCCAGAAGTTGTCAAGTGTTGAGCAGAATGTAACAAGAGCATTTGCAGAGGCTTGTGCAGAGCCTCTGAAAGTAAAGATGTGCAGAGTTAATCGCAAAGATGCTCTTATTCATGATCAGAGTCACGTGCAGAAGTTCAGAGGCAGAAAGTTAACATCAGAGGTTGATGCACAGAGCCTCTGTAGACTGTCCAGAAGTAGATATGCATCAGATGTACAAAGCCTCTGAGGCTGTCCAGAGCACGTGCAGAAGTAAAATTCAGAGCCTCTGAGGCTAACCAAAACCTCTGAAGAGCAGAAACCAGAAGGGGAGGACCAGTGTTATACCCAAGAACGTATATCAGAGGTCGATGGTCCAGAGATCGCAATGCGCCAAGAGCCCAAAGCCCGAATTTTTCGAATTTTCTGACAGCATTGCGCTGTTTCAGAAACACGCGCACAACTTTTTACTCGAAGCTCTGATTTACACGAGTCCAGTTGCTTTGAATCTCTAAAACACATACGTATGACTTTGATGTTTTGACTTTTCTCAAATTCCGTAATCTGATGTGCCAGGATCAGTGTCAAAGTCTGCGTTAGAGTGCTGGACCGATAGCATTGCATTTCACTCATGCTCTTTCCGCTTTCAAGAACGGTGTTCTCTCGTCGGTTATTCATGGTTTCAAGCTACATATGTGACACATTGTTTGTCACTCCCTCCTCCGTTATTCAAGTTTAAGGCTCGGTGCTGAACGCTTACTCAACAGGATCTTAAGAGTCAAAATTTCCGTTTTGACGACCGTTATGCACAGCTGTGGGAAAACTTGCACAACTCACTCATTTTTCATCTAAAATGGATGAATCAAAGCTCGTTGAAAATCTAAGAGGATGAAGTTCAATGTGCATGTTTTATGTTTTCTCTCAATCAGACTCCTTGATGGTCAAAATTAGCGGTGAAGTTGAGACATTTAAGCTGGACAAATTGGGATAATTCGTCTAAGTCTTTCAAGAATATGAGCCTACATTTGAGGGGGAGCTTATAAATCTTTGAAGACTCGAAGAATGGCACACCAAAGCTTTTAAAGAAAGCAAGGGGGAGACTATATGATGATGCTTTCTTTATAAAACATTAGGGGGAGATTGTTAGCTTAAATTAGCCCCCAATTTAATTGAATGTTTTATAAAGAATTGTATTTTGGGTTTTTTAATAAGTTGTATGGGCTTGAGCCTTTCTATTGTAAATGGGCCCTATTAATAGGTGCCCATGGATCATTTGGTCATTTAGGTTTTGGAGAAGACCTTTTTACACACACAGACTAGGTGAATCAGATGAGAGTCGATTAATGTTTAGTGTGGTGTTCTTCCCATTTCCCCCTCCATCAATGAATCAAACCATATGAGATGAGTTCTTGATTATTATGTTCTTAGTTTTCATCTTATCTCTACTTTTCTATGGAGTATCTTTTTTTGTTGTCTGTATTGGGATCTAACAATTACTGTTAGCTTAAATTAGCCCCCAATTTAATTGAATGTTTTATAAAGAATTGTATTTTGGGCTTTTTAATAAGTTGTATGGGCTTGAGCCTTTCTATTGTAAATGTGCCCTATTAATAGGTTCCCATGGCTCATTTGGTCATTTAGGTTTTGGAGAAGACACTTTTTACACACACAGACTAGGTGAATCAGATGAGAGTCGATTAATGTTTAGTGTGGCGTTCTTCCCATTTTCTCCTCCATCAATGAATCAAACCATATGAGATGAGTTCTTGATTATTATGTTCTTAGTTTTCATCTTATCTCTACTTTTCTAGGGAGTATCTTCTTTTGTTGTCTGTATTGGGATCTAACAATTGGTATCAGAGCCTCCTTTGTTTTCTAAACAAAGAAAGATCGTATCTGCATACTCGGATAGATTTACATCTCATTGATTCTATTATTCAATATCCGTGCATGTTCATATAAACCTGGTTTATTAAAGAACACCATATGCTCAAGATTTGATAGTAAATCACAGTTCATTACAAAAAGCATCAGTTCCTCAAATCTTCATCTTTTTCTTCAAAAATGGCAAACTCAAGCATAAGTGCCATTTATACAGCTGGGTCATTAACAAAACCTCCTACACTTTTAAGGGATGAATATCCCCAATGGAAGATAAGGATGGTAAATTTCTTAGAAGGTATGGACATGGATCTTTTTAGATCAGTGAACGTTGGACCTCACATTCCAATGGTGTTGGTATCAAGAGTTCCTGCAACAGCAGATACTGCTGAAATACCTGCATATTATGAAAAGAAAACCACAAACTTCACTGATGAAGAAACAAATATGATGGATAATGACTCAAAAGCTGTTTGATTACTTATAATGGCCATTCCCAATGATATCTTTCAAGAACTTGATTCTTGTAAAACTGCAAAAGAGATATGGGATCAGTTGTTAAATCAACTTGAAGGAGGCCTACAAACCCAGGAAAATAGAAGAAATCTATGCATCAATGAATATCATGATTTTCATGCTCTACCAGAAGAAATATTACACCAAACTTACTCAAGATTCAACATTCTTATCAACAAATGCAGAAAGTTTGGAGCGATAAGAACAAAAGAGGAAAACAACGTTCTTTTCTTAAAAAGCTTAAATGAAGAATGGTCACAACTGTTCATGTCAATCCAAGCCAATCAAGATCTTGAGTCATGGTCATTAACTGACATTTATGGTACTCTTGTTGCACATGAAAAGGAAGTTATAAAGCAAAAATCAAAAACCTCTTTGGGTGGACTTCTTGCACTTGTTTCAAAACAAATATCGAAAGAAAACAAATGTGAAGAGTCACAAAAAGGTTTGGAACCAAAAAGAAGATCCAAAAAGGTCTTAGTGGCAGAAGAAAATCATACAGATTCAGACTCAGATGATGATATCAATGCCTTCGCCAAATCTCTTGCATTAATCACTCATAAATTTAACAAGAAATTTGACAAGAAAGTATTTGAAGGAAGGAGAGAGAATGAAGAAAGAAGAAATCCTGAAAGAAGATTTCAACAAAAACCCAGATTCACTCCATATAGTGATCAAAAGGGTACAAACTTCAACCATAATGATGCAACACAACAACCAATACCTCAACAACCATTTCAACCAAGGTATCCACAGCCACAGAGATACTTCAAACCTCAAGAACAGAAGCTAGAGAAAAGTACTGCCACTCTTCCAACAAATCAAAATGATGGAAGATGCTTCAAATGTGGAAAACTAGGCCATTTCTCTGCAAACTGCAGAGGAAAACTTGTCAAAGATCAAGATTACTACAAGAACAAATACAAATACAATGTAAAAGAAAGAGTTCTTGTAGCAGAAATGGAAGACTGGCTATCTGACTCAACAAGCGACGACGAGGAAGAGCCTACCAATCTCTGTGGTATGGATTTTTCAGATGGAAATCAAACTGATGGAGCATCAGAAGACAACTCTGATTTTTTCAAAAGGAAAAGAATTTGAGTATGAAAGGCTCAATTCTATTGCCTTAACCAAATTTTTTCAAAAGGAAAGAGAAATCTTACATCAATCTCTAGATAGAAAAAATCTTCGAATCAAAAGCTATGTTAATGCACAAGGTGTTTTCGACAAAATAAAAACTCAAATGGACTCTCAAGGGCTGTGATTCAATGAGTTGAATTCATTCACTGGATTGGAGAAAACTTCACTTTCTTCCATTTTCTGTATGGGAAAGGTCCAAAGTTTTGAAGGTCCATCTCTTAATAATTTCAAAAGAATGAAAACATCAGAGGGATAAAAAAGAAGAGCTTTGAATTTCAAAAATACTACATACTCTGAAGTAAAAAACTTTCAAAAGTCTGTGTTACAGATAAAAGGAGAAACTTCAGAGGTACTCTTCACAAAACCTCAAAGCTATGATCCCAAAGAAATTTTCAGATTTGATGCTTTCATCTCAAATGAATCAGAGACATCTGAACCAAGTACCTCTGATACAAGTACTTCTGAAAATGAATCTCAGAGTTCACTTAATCCGGATGCTCCTCTGTATTCACCAAGTTCAGATGAAAACATCAGAACTACATTTGAAGATGATGTTAAAAAGATATGGAAAGAAAATGTCATGGAAGACTTAAAAAGAAAAGAAAGCATGAAACGGATCATTAAAGTCTCTAGAACAAAAGAAATTAAAAAACCAATAGAGGTAGCTATCTCTATTAAAACTAAGAGAGACTTTCTTGACTCTGATTCAGAATCTGATCAAGAGATTGATGAACATATTTTTTGTAAACCAGGGAATGTAATTCACAAAAGGATAGAAACTGTTGGCTCTGGTATTTTGAATGTTCCAATTTCAATTTTGAAAACCTGTTGGTCCCGAAGGTGCTAAACAAGTTTGTAGAAGGGGGGGGGGTTGAATACAAACACAGAATTTAAAGTTTAATAAATTGTTTATTGATAAATCAAAATACAATTTACAAGTTTGTTGCGGAATAAGATTAAGACAGACTCAATCTAAACAAACTTAAGAAACACTAAGATAATTGCACAAGAAGTTCAGAGAATGGGGGATTAGAGATATAGAAAACAAGGGTTTCTATCTTGAGTTCAAGGATGAAGCACACTTTTAGATGAAGGGGTGAACTTCCTATTTATACCCTATGCATTAAATGCATGGCAGGATACTTTACACGTGGCGTTCACAGATTGGCTTTGATAAACTGACTTTTGGGAGACATGCTTTCGGCCGGGTCATGAACAGTGTAGTAGACAGAGTTGTTGTACGAATGATTGCAGAGACTTGTCCGTTCTGACACATCGTACTAGGTTGTGCAAGGATAGACAAAAGGAAACTTGAGGCATAAGCTTTGTGATCGTTTGATCGCTGAATATCTCTAAGTTCAGAGATAAAGAGGTTCAGCTATCGCTGAAGCTTTTTCTCATGTTCCTTCGCGTATTAGTAGAGTTGTCTTTGCTTCACTGATATCCGCATTAGGTCACTAGTAGACTTCTCTTTGTTCAGCAGCTTCGTCTTTGATTCAACTATGAACATCTGTTGACGCGAGACTTGTCTTCAGGGATTACGTTGGTTGTTTACTTTAGGAACTATCAGTGATAACTGAACAGACTCAGTTCGATCACTGATAGTGAAACACTAATACATAGAGATGTTTATAAGAAAGACTATCAGCGATAACTGAACAGACTCAGTCTGATCGCTGATAGTGAAACACTAATACATACTAAAACGTAATTTTCACTAAGTATAGAGGAGGGTCGTTATCAAATCACTGAGAGAGTTTGGATCAACAATCTCCCCCTATTTGATAATGACAAAGTAACTGAAGAAAATTACTTTATGATTCAAAATGATGGAATAATCAGGACTCGTAACATACATGTCCCAATTACTATTTTGAGGGATCTTTTACAGTACTGATGAAGTTAAGTACTTTACTGAAATTTCATTAATTCAGGAATAGAATTACAAGGAATGAAAATTACAAGTAAATTACTAACTACTGTAAGTACAACTAATAGATTACAGAAGAGAAAACTAATCTATCAGCTATAAGAAGATTTAGGAGGATTTATCATATACTCAGGTATTTCTTCTCCTTTCTGTCTTCGTTCCAAAGATTCTTGGCTGATAATTTCTTTGATTTTCTCAGCAGCAGGGAAGAAGTCACACCATAAGCATAAGAGATCCTTGAGATGATTCAGAGGACAGATAGGAATCTCAGAGACTCTTTGAAATCTGAGTTCCTCATCATCATCTCTGAAGAATATTCCATAAGGATTGTCAATTACTTGACCAGCTTGGAAAGGACCACCAGGAGGCAGAGATAAATTCAGAACTGAAAGATCAGGAGGAGGACCAAACAGTGCATCTCTTGAAAATTTTATAGAAGTTTCATTCCTGATGATGGCGACGTCTTCAGAGGAGGAGGACCCGATTCTTCTCTTGAGTTTCTTGGGATTGGGAGGGATAGGAGATGGCAGATTCAGTACAGAAGTGACTCTGTTGATGAGAGCTTTAAAAAGTCCTTCAACGTAGCCTCTGTATGTAGATTTCGATTTCTTCAGCGCATCCCAGAATTCTATCCACTCTGTAAACCCGAAACCTTCAAGTTTGGAAACGTACATAGCTTTCCGAGTTCCATCCTCTCTGGTAATCTCCATGGTCACTGAGAGTTGATCCTTCTTTTTGCGACCAGAGATAGTCACGACTGTTATTGGAAGAAGATCAGAGCGATAATCCATCTTCTGTTTGCACCATTCAATGGACTTATCGTTGATCTCTTGTTCTTTGGATCATTCCTCTTCAATTTCTTTCAGCAGTGCTGCTTGAACTTCCACATGCTTTCTTTTCAGCTTCTTGTCCTTGACTTGAGAAGATTGAATCTTTAAAGCGAGTTGGGCATCTCGTCTGCATTCAGCGATCAGTTTCTCAGCTTTGGCAGATTCTTCTCGTTCAGCTTTAGTGAGGAAGTCGAGCTCTGAGAAGGATGTTTGAAGAGGAACTTTCAGCCGTTGACTTTCTAGTTGAGCGATCATTTCAGCTCTTTTCTTCATCACTTCCTCTGACCCATGAGATGGTTGAGAGGGCCTTCCTGGATGGACCAGGGAATCTTCTTCTTCTTCATCATCAATCTCAGCGATAGAGATTGGGATTATGTCTTCAGCGATAGTAGCTGGAATTATTTGTAGTTCAGAACCCTTAAGCAGGGATGAGAACTGTCTGGATAGAAAATGAAGGAAAGAAGGGATAAGTGTATATTTTTAGAAAAATAAAGAGAAAGGCTAGAAGGAAATAGGGGTTTGGAAAGAGTAGGAGAGTGGTACAATTGAAAGACATACCTGAGAAGGATGCTCCCCCTCAGATTGTGATCCAGTCCTCAAGCATTCTTCAGCGATTGGTTGCTTGTCTTTGCTCTGCGAAGGAGCGCTTGAAGATGTATCACCTCTCACCCCTGCTTTGACAACCTCTTGCGAAGTTGTCCCTGATGAAACGTTCGGCTTGGAGAACCACATAGATTGGTCTTCTTCATCGTCGTCGTCATCATTGGAGGGTTGATCCTTTTCTTGATCAACAAGATCTAGATCATCTTCCTCTTCATCGTCTTCTTCCTCATCATCTTCAAAGAGAAGAGAATGAATAGATGAGGAGGGTTCTTTCGCCTTCTCCCCCTCAGATTGAGAGGGAGGTTTCTTTGAAGTCTTAGCTTCCCCAGCAGCAGCGATAGAAGTTTCTTCAGCTTTCTCCCCCACTTTGTCATTATCAGCGGTAGGGGGTTGCTCAACTGCTGGAGTAGCTGTTGAAGCTTTTAGCACTTGAATGTCAACCTCCAGACACGTGACCCGTTCTTCTACTGCAGGGATGTCGCATGTGGCATCATGGATGAATTCCACAGCGATGTTGAGATTTGTCCGATCATCTTCAGTGAAGGAGGGAGGCAGCGCTGGATCTGTTTCAGATACCTTTTGGAGAAGTTGCTGTAGAAGGGACGTGCAGAGATCAACCTTAGAAGAGAGATCTCTAACTTCAGTGGTAAGAGACTCAAATCGCCCCTGAAAGAGTTGAGAGGACTCTCTGAGTTGGACGACTTGTTCTTCCACAGCTGAAAGTTTGGAGTTCTCAGCTTTGGATGAGCAGGTGGCTGTCAACCTTTTCAGCTCCTCACCAGCCTGATTTACGGCGCTGGTGGTGTTGTTGATGGTGTTGGTGAGAGCGTCCACCTTTTCTCCCAGACTGTTGACATGTGCGTCAACAGACGCCAAACTAGGACCTGAAAATGATATCAGTTCAGATATGGGCTTATTTGGAGAGGTGGGAAAAGAAGTGTTTAGGATAATAGGTTTACCTGACGTATCAAACATTTTGTAGAACTGCAAAGATTCCTCAAAAGTTTGATGTTCAGGTCCTATAGGTAGAGATGTAGCGGGTTCAGAGACCAAAGAAGGAGAGGGAAGAATTATGGGGATAGAAGTAGGGTTGGGGTTAACCTCAGCGGATGAGATAATAGGTGGGGTCACTGATGGTGTGACAGCGATTGAAATCGCTGACACGGCAGGTTGAGTGACTGCAGGAGGTGTGGAGGAAGGACCCACAAAAGCATCTAAGGTAGCTTGTTGAGAAGCTCCCTCAGGTATAGTACTAGAGGGTGTACTTTCCTTAGTCTTTTTGGCCTTCTTAGAAGAACCAATCGGACCAGCTGATGGTCGTTTGGAAGTAGTGGTAGCGACAGGGATAGCAGACGAAGGAACCGTATGCGTGGTCGCTGAAAAAGAAGAAGAATGGAGAGAGAGACGAGAACGAAGGAGAGAGATACTTACCTCGTTGGCGAGTGGCTTTACCTCCAGTGATCGTTGACCTATCCTGGCAAAAGTGCCATCATCTTTGGTGGGATAGGTGTTGGGATAGAGGAACTTGATGTACGTACATATGAAACGTACGTACGAGATCTTGGGATCTCGTTCAGGCTTCTCTAATCTCGACCTCAGGTCTTCAAAGATGGCAGTGGCGTAGTCAAAGTTTTGACCAGCGATAACTGAGTAGGCCATTTGCAGTTGTGTTTTGCTGGCTTGATCCAGCGAACCACTCTTCCCGCTCATGCACTGAATTATGTGCGAGAAGATGAAGTTCAGTTGTGAAGGCATCTGAGCTTTGAGAATTTTGGTGAGCTTTTTGTTGGGAATAGAAGATCTCGGTTTGTTTTCCCAACAATAACCCATTGCATCCAGAAAGGAGATCAGCTCAGCATCAGTGGGGAGTGCGTCGAACCCACTCTTTGGTTTGTCAGGGAATCTCAAAGATTTCCTGAGGCTAAGAGCGGTCATGCTCCCTGGCCCCAAATCCGTGCTGAAGGAGATAGCAGGGACTCGTTCACCCTTTTTGTTGGTGAGTTCAGTGGCATCAGCAGTGAACCAGAACTGCTGGAGTAGAGTCTTTGAAGGCTTAGGATCCACAATGATCGCGTAAGCTATGCATGATTGTTTAAGAAATTCAGCAGCTTCCACCAGATGTGGGTATTTGTCAGCTGTAAAGTCGAGTCTTCCCAAGTGATTACATTTAGTAATCTCAACTTCAGTGATAGCGAATCGCACATGCTTGGAAGCAACGATCGAAGATTGTGCCATTTCTGTTATGGAAAGAAGCATAATAGAAGAAATGATTATGATTAAAAAATAATATGATTACCAGTTTCTCTTAGATGAGGGGAAACTGGAAAAATATCAAGTTATTTTTAGGAAGAGAAAAATAGTGTTCTGGGTAGAAAGAATGAAGAACACTTTAAAAACCAAAAGGTTTTTATTTAAAAAAAAACATAAAATCAGAAAGAATGATTTTTAGTTTTAAACAAAAAAATCCATGAAGAATAAGAACGAGTAGGATTTTTTTTAAAAAAATAGAAAGCAGACGAACAATGCATATAAACATGAAATAAACCTGTTTATATCGAAGAAGAGGATTTGCAGATTCAATATTCTGGGTTTACTTGCTTGAGTGTTCTTGAGAGAGAGTATTTCTTGCTATGAAAGTTTTGAAAGCGTAAACCGTATAAAGGAGAGAAGAATTCCTTTTATACAAAGAGATAGAGGAGAGAGAAAGAATGAGGCGGGAAAAAATCATCATGACATTGACACGTTTCACAAAGTTGATTGGATAGAAGAGCAACGGACGAACGTGTCAGAAAAAGGCGTGTCGTGGATTATCCGCTCAAAATGACGTCATGGGAAAGAGACGTTTCATTTTTCCGTTTTGAAATTATCACTGAAGAAAAATCAGCGATAGAATTTTCTTTTTGAAAGTATCCCTGTTGAAAAGATAGGGATAGATTTTCTTTTAAAAGGATCACTGAATATAAATATCAGTGATAAATTTAATTTTAAAAAGCTTTTAATCATTTGAAGAAAAATTCAGTGATTAAGATTTATATTTTTAGAAAATATCTCAACTGAATGAAGATTCAGTTGTAGGGATAGAGAAAACATACCTGAGAGTCAGAATATTTATCAGAGAGAATGATGAAAGGGGAACTTTTGATTACTGACATAATGCATGAATGCTGAAGAATTATTCTTCAAGATTCAGCATTCCAAGCTCACTGATGAGAAAGTTGAACCTTGTCTCATCAAGAGGTTTGGTGAATATATCAGCAAGCTGAAAGTTAGTAGGAATAAAATGAAGTTCAATATCACCATTCATCACATGATCTCTGATAAAGTGATATCTGATCTCTATGTGTTTTGTCTTTGAATGTAGCACTGGATTATTTGCTATAGCGATAGCACTAGTGCTGTCGCAATAGATAGGAATTTTTGACAGCTGAAGGTCATAATCTAATAGTTGATTTCTCATCCATAAGATTTGAGAACAACAGCTTCCAGCGGCTACGTATTCAGCTTCAGCTGTGGAAGTGGACACAGAATTTTGCTTCTTGCTTGTCCAACTTACCAGCTTTCCTCCCAAGAGTTGACATCCACCAGTGGTACTCTTTCTGTCAAGTTTACATCCTGCAAAATCACTATCAGAATAACCAGTTAGATCGAACCCTGAGTCTTTGGGATACCAAAGACCGAGGTTAGGAGTTCCTTTCAGATATCTGAAAATTCGCTTTACAGCGATCAGATGGGATTCCTTGGGTTCAGATTGATAGCGTGCACATAAACAAGTAGAGTACATGATGTCAGGTCGGCTTGCTGTGAGATACAACAGAGAGCCTATCATTCCTCTGTAGGCAGTGACATTAACAGGTTTTCCAGAAGAATCTTTGTTAAGTGTCAGGGGTGGTGCCATAGGAGTTTTCATAGCTGAAGTTTGAGTAAGATCAAACTTCTTCAGCATATCTTTAACATATTTACTTTGGCTGATAAAAGTACCTTTGTCAGATTGTTTAATCTGAAGACCAAGAAAATATGTCAGCTCACCCATCATACTCATTTTATATTCTTTCTTCATTCTTTCAGCGAAGCGAGTACACAGAGATGGGTTAGTAGAACCAAATATTATGTCATCGACATATATTTGTACAAGAATTATATGACCTTTTATCTTTATGAAAAATAACGTATTATCAATCTTGCCACGTTCAAAATTTTCAGAGATAAGAAAAGATGAGAGAGTGTCATACCAAGCACGAGGGGCTTGTTTTAGACCATAGAGAGCCTTATCCAATTTATAAACATAATTTGGATGCTTAGGGTCATAGAACCCTGGTGGTTGTTCTACATAGACTTCTTCATTCAGCTTTCCATTTAGAAACGCTGATTTTACGTCCATTTGATAGACGATGAAGTCTTTATAGACTGCATAAGCTAAGAATAGTCGAATTGCTTCGAGCCTGGCCACAGGGGCAAAGGTTTCATCATAGTCTATGCCTTCCTCTTGTCTGTATCCCTGAGCAACAAGTCGAGCCTTGTTTCGGGTTACAGTTCCATGTTCATCTAACTTGTTTCTAAACACCCATTTGGTGCCTATTACAGTTTTATCAGATGGTCTAGGAATGAGATTCCAAACTTTGTTTCGAGAAAATTCAGTCAGCTCTTCTTGCATAGCGCTGACCCAGTTTGGATCTCTGAGGGCATCATCAGTCTTCTTTGGTTCTATTAAAGAGAGAAAGTTTACAAAGAGACAGATATTACCTGAGCTTCGTCGTGTCTGAATACCTGCATCTGGATCACCAAGAATTTGATCTATTGGGTGATCTTTGGTCCATCGCTGAGCAGGAGCATTATTGCTTAACTCAGAGGTTGGATCAACAATTTGAATGTTTATCGATGATGACGATTGAGGTTCATCAGCGATTAACTGTTGAGTAGATTCACTGGAGAGGTTTTCAGACGAAGACAGATTTGATGGTAGGAGTGTGTTTAGAGGTTCAGCTGAAACCCATGAGTTGGATTCAGCGGTAGGATGTATAATGTTTGGATCATCATCAGCAACTGGAGGATCTGAATGCTGATGGTTAGACAAGAAAGGTTCAGTTTCTCTGTAGTGAGAAAGCATCCAAGCATTTAACTCTTCATTGTCAGCGATTGGTTTGGAGTTCGCTGAGCGAGTTTCATCAAAAGTGACGTGAATTGTTTCTTCTACGGTTTGTCTTCTCTTGTTGAAGACTCTGTAGGCTTTGGAGACGGAGGAATATCCTAGAAATATTCCATCATCAGCTTTTGGGTCGAACTTTCCAAGTTGATCTCTGTTGTTTAAGATAAAACACTGACAACCAAAGATATGAAGAAAGCTGATAGAAGGCTTCCTTCCAACAAAAAGTTCATAAGTTGTCTTCCCAAATCGCTTTATTATCAGTGCTCTGTTTTGAGTAAAACATGCAGTGTTTACAGCTTCAGCCCAAAATTGAGTAGGGAGATGAGAATCGCTGAGCATTGATCTAGCAGCTTCTATGATCGTTCTGTTTCTTCTTTCAGAGACTCCGTTTTGCTGAGGTGTTCTTACTGAAGAGAAGTTGTGAGAGATTCCCTTGTTCTCAAAGAAATTGTTCAGGGAACTATTTTTGAATTCAGTTCCATGATCACTTCTTATTGAACGAACAGTAAGATTATTCAGCACTTCCATCTTTTTCACAAAAGATATTAGTTCTTCTGGAGTATCACTCTTACAGCGAAGAAAGATAACCCAGGTGTAGCGAGAATATTCATCTACAATGACAAGTGTATATTTCTTTCCAGCTATTGATTGGATGTTGACAGGGCCAAACAGATCCATATGCAAAAGCTGAAGAGGACTTGTTACTGAGGAAACTTGTTTCGACTTGAAACTTGCTTTTGTTTGTTTTCCTTTTTCACATGCTGAGCAGAGAGATTCTTTAGCATATGAGTGCTGAGGAAGACCAGAAACTAGTTCCTTAGATGAGAGAGAATTCAGGGTTTTGAAGTTTAGATGAGAGAGCCTTTTATGCCATAGCCAGTTGACATCAGAAGAGGCTTTAGATAGAAAACATAAGTTTTCAGTGATAGTAGAGTCCATATCTATTACATAGACATTTTCTCTGCGATGACCACTGAGAGCAAGTTTTCCTTTCTCATTTAACACTGAACATGCTTTCTTAGTAAAGCGTACTTCATAGTCTTTATCACATAGCTGAATGATGCTTAGAAGATTATGTTTCAGTCCATCTACATAAGCGACTCTTCGAAAGGTAGTTGTCCCATTGCTGAGGACACCAAACCCTCGGGTAAATCCTTTACCATTTCCACCAAAGGTCACAGAGGGACCTTTTTCTTCCTTGTATTCAGTGAGCAGGTTTCTTTGTCCAGTCATATGACGAGAACATCCACTATCAAGATACCAGATGCCCTTTGATCCCTGCACACATAAGGAAGATTAAGCGTTGTTTGGTACCCACTTTTCAATGGGTCCTTCAGAGTTAGTGGATAAGGTAAGTTCAGTAGTATTCTCAGTTGATGAAAATTCAGATTCAGTGGTAATCTTCACTTTGGTTAATTTCTTAACCTTAGTGGAATTTTTCACCTTGGTTGATTTTTCAGCCTTGGTGACCTTAGCTTTAGAGACATTTTTCTTCACTTTAGCTATTTTATCAGCTTCAATGGCAGTTGGACATTTACTTGCAATATGATCAGTAAAACCACAGTGATAACACTTTCTGTATCTAAAAATGGTTTTAGGACCAGAAGTAGAAGGTTTTGCAAGTTTAAGATGAGCAGGGCCAGGTCCAAGAAGACTTTTCTCTTGAGATCTGGGAGGAATTTTCATTTCTTCAGATCTCGAAAGCTTAAGGTCAATCTTCACTTTTGGAGGACAGAGATCAAAGATTTCTATCACAGAGCTAGAGGATTGCTTAGCTGAAGGTTTAGAAGGAACTTTCAGCTTTGCTTTCCTGTTTGCCTTCTGAGGAAGGAGAATGGACTTTCCTTTATTCGTAGACTTAGTGTCTTTGGATTTTTCCTCAGGGATGGGATTTGAAGAAGAACAGGGATAGAGTTGATTGTAAGAAGTGTCAAAGAAGGAGGTGACAAAAGTTCCAAACTTAAGCGAGGAACTCTCTTTCTTAGGATCGTCCTGAGGTGTCCAAAAACCAAGACCAATTTTATCACTATCAGGAGTTTGAGCATTTATTATCTCAGAGATCTTTGTTGATGATTTGAACCATTTTTCAACATGAGCCTTTTCTGTTTTTAGAGCAGCGATGGCTTGTTCGCGTTCAATACTGATGATTTCATTTATAATGACTTGATCTTTCAACTTTTCTTCTAAAAGATTTAGTTCTTTGATCTTTTCATGACATTTCTCCAGCTCTTGAGTTAAATGAACATTTTTGTTCTCAGCTTGAGTTTTGTCGTTTAGGGCATTATAAAGGTCAATCGTCAGCACATCAACAGCGCGACTTCTCTCAGCTTCAGGTAGAGAGGGATTTGTAGAAATAGATACCTGAGATGATATGTAGCTCATAGAAGATTCAGATGGTTCTTCCACTTCTTCTTTAATCTCAGCCATGAGGCAAAGATTAGCGACTTCTTCTTCATCAGAAGATGATTCTTCTGATTCAGCCCAGTCGTGTTCTTCAGCGATGAGACCTTTACCTTTTCGCTGATAGCTTTTCAGCTTTTGATATTTGTTCTTCAGCTTATGGTATTTGTCATCACTGGATCTTCTTGAGGTAGAAGGTTTGAAGACCTTTTTCGACCTGCATTCACTTGCAAAATGTCCAATCTTTTCACAGTTATAGCAAGTAGCAGTAGCCTTATCAACCGGAGTTGATTTTGGCTTTTCAGTAAGAGAGAGAGGTTTACTTCTTCGGAAGTTGCTCTTTCTTGCAAATCTCTTAAAAGAGTTTGTCAAGAGTGCTAAGGACTCATCAAACTCTGAAAGATCAGGGTCTGATAGATCCTCAGATTCAGAATCTAACTCAGTGATGGTGAGAGTAGATCGCTGAGATGGAATTATCTCTGAAGAGACTAAAGCAACAGGAGTACTTTTGGAGTCCTTAGAATCTTTTACAAGATTTTTCTTCAGAAGATTTGATTGCTCATAGTTGAGCAATATTCCATACAGAGTGCTTAAGGAGAGAGTATGTAAGTCTTTTGTCAGCTTAAGACATATTGAATAACTGTCCCAGCTTTCAGGAAGACATTCCAAGAATTTTGTTAGGACCTCAGAATTAGAATAGGTCCTACCAACAGTTCTTAGGTCAATTATTAGGCAGTTAAATCGCTGATGAACGTCAGAAAGAGATTCATTCTTACCAGCGATGAAACTTTCATACTGTCTTACCAAGTTAATCTTTCGAGTCTCTTGGATTTCAGTGGTGCCCTCATATTGAACACATATGGTTTCCCACATTTCTTTAGAAGTTTTCAGATGCATGATGGAATGGAAAACTTCATCAGGCAGAGCCATTGAAATAATGGTCTTTGCTCTTGCATCTATGCCTACCTTCTTTTTATCTTCATCACTCCACTGTCTTATTTCCTTAACGACATATCGTTCAGGGACAACTTCAGTGGTGGCAGTGGCGGGAACCGCAGCTATAATTCTAACAGGTTCATAGGGTCCGTTTTCTATATATTCAGGTATAGTAGGATCCGCACCTTCAAGAAATAGCATCATTCGATTTTTCCATAGAGAAAAGTTATCTCTGCTAAATCGAGGAGGTTTAGAAAGTGAACCATTATCATAGTAGTTTGTGTTTAATGCCATTTTAGAATAGCAAGGAAGAGTATACAGCAAGATCTTGTTTATTAGATTTAAACAA
This sequence comes from Arctium lappa, assembly GCA_023525745.1. Classification (NCBI taxonomy): domain Eukaryota; kingdom Viridiplantae; phylum Streptophyta; class Magnoliopsida; order Asterales; family Asteraceae; genus Arctium; species Arctium lappa. The sequence continues at coordinate 76,008,955 of CM042057.1, read as the reverse complement.
ACTTCTCTGATACCACTTGTTGGTCCCGAAGGTGCTAAACAAGTTTGTAGAAGGGGGGGGGGTTGAATACAAACACAGAATTTAAAGTTTAATAAATTGTTTATTGATAAATCAAAATACAATTTACAAGTTTGTTGCGGAATAAGATTAAGACAGACTCAATCTAAACAAACTTAAGAAACACTAAGATAATTGCACAAGAAGTTCAGAGAATGGGGGAGGTTTCTATCTTGAGTTCAAGGATGAAGCACACTTTTAGATGAAGGGGTGAACTTCCTATTTATACCCTATGCATTAAATGCATGGCAGGATACTTTACACGTGGCGTTCACAGATTGGCTTTGATAAACTGACTTTTGGGAGACATGCTTTCGGCCGGGTCATGAACAGTGTAGTAGACAGAGTTGTTGTACGAATGATTGCAGAGACTTGTCCGTTCTGACACATCGTACTAGGTTGTGCAAGGATAGACAAAAGGAAACTTGAGGCATAAGCTTTGTGATCGTTTGATCGCTGAATATCTCTAAGTTCAGAGATAAAGAGGTTCAGCTATCGCTGAAGCTTTTTCTCATGTTCCTTCGCGTATTAGTAGAGTTGTCTTTGCTTCACTGATATCCGCATCAGGTCACTAGTAGACTTCTCTTTGTTCAGCAGCTTCGTCTTTGATTCAGCTATGAACATCTGTTGACGCGAGACTTGTCTTCAGGGATTACGTTGGTTGTTTACTTTAGGAACTATCAGTGATAACTGAACAGACTTAGTTCGATCACTGATAGTGAAACACTAATACATAGAGATGTTTATAAGAAAGACTATCAGCGATAACTGAACAGACTCAGTCTGATCGCTGATAGTGAAACACTAATACATACTAAAACGTAATTTTCACTAAGTATAGAGGAGGGTCGTTATCAAATCACTGAGAGAGTTTGGATCAACAAAACCAAAACCAGAATACCAACAAGTCCTGATTTTGCAAATATGTGTTTACAAGCAAAAACGTCTCTGGAACTTGAAAAAGAGTTAGAAGAAAAGGCAAAGAATAAAACAAACACTTACGGATCTTACACCTATAAAACAATAAAATTCTCTCCTGAACAAAAGTTAACCATATTGATCCTGTTTGTGCAGTAAGCAGCAAAGAAAAGAAGATGTTTTTGAACAAGAAAAAGTAACTTGAAAAGAAGATTGTCTTTCAAGCAAAAAGTAAAGAAGTAGTTAGGGATAAATGTAATATTCCTAGTGCTAGTTTCAAAAGAAGTCAAAATGTAACAAATGCTTTTAAGAAAAACTTTGCTCCTACTTCTTCTTGTTCTATTAATTGCAACTGCATCCATCTCTTGATGAAACTGAAAAATCATTTCAGAGAATCGCATTGCCTTTTGAATCAATCTCTGAAAATTATCTCAGAGACAAAATTTCAAAAGAAGACAAATAAAGGCAAGACATCAAAAGATGAGATGCCAAAAAGTCATACAAATCCACCAAAGTCTAACATAAAAGGACCCATAATGAGGTGGGCACCTAAGAAACTTTAATCTGTCTTGCAGAATCAGTCAATGCCAATCTGGTACTTAGATTCTGGATGTTCAAGGCATATGACTGGAGATAAGAAACTGCTATCCTCGTTCAAAGCAAAATCTGGAGGAGCAGTTACTTTTGGAGACAATATACAAGGACAAATTAAAGGATATGGTGAGTTATCAAGAGGAAATGTTTCAGTATCAAAGGTTGCTTATGTGGATGGATTAAAACACACTTTGATCAACATAAGTCAACTTTGTGATCATGGTTTTGATGTGAAATTTCAAAGAAAATATTGTTCACTTCTTCACTCAGAATCAGGTCAAGAATTGCTAAGAGCAGACATAAAAGGTAACCTCTACAGGATGAATTTTACCAAAATCAAAGACACTAATTCAGAGAAACGTTGTCTTATATCTCTGAATAGTGAGGAAGTCTGGCTCTGGCATAAAAAGTTTTCACATCTAAACTTTTCCTCACTTGATAAGTTAGTTAAACTTAATTTGGTTAAGGGATTACCATCTCTGAAGTTTAACAAAGATCATCTTTGTTCTGCTTGTGAAATGGGCAAAATGAAAAGATCTTCCCATAAAACCAAAAGTGAAAACAACTGTCCTAGACCTCTGCACATGCTTCATGTGGACCTCTGTGGTCCTATCTCTGTACAGAGTCTAGCAGGTAAGAAATACTTTCTGGTTCTGATTGATGAATTTTCCAGATACACATGGATAGAATTCATCAGAGCCAAATCTGATGTACCTGATATATTGATAAGGTTGTTGAAAAGATTACAGGTTTAATTTAGCAGCAAAGTTCAGAAATTAAGAAGTGATAATGGAACTGAGTTCAAAAATGCAAAAATCAATTCTTATCTATCAGAAGAAGGCATTACTCCTAACTTTTCTGCAGCAAGAACCCCTCAGCAAAATGGAGTGGTTGAAAGGAAAAACAAAACACTTGTTGAAGCTGCAAGAACAATGCTTGCTGGATCTGATCTTTCAACAAATTTTTGGGCAGAAGCAGTGGCAACAGTCTGCTTTACTCAGAATAGAGCTACAATTGTCAAGAGAATTCAGAAAACATCCTATGAACTCATTAACAATAGGAAACCTAATGTTAAATATTTTCATATTTTTGGATGCAGATGTTACATTCTGAATGATAGAGAATATCTTGGAAAGTTTGACAAGAAAGCTGATGAGGGCAAATCCATTGGATATTCATTAGCCTCAAAAGCTTTCAGAGTGTTCAATCTTAGAACAAGGACCATCCAAGAGAGCATCAATATCAGTTTTGATGACAATAAAAGCTCTGAACAAAAAGAAAGTTTCTCAACACCTATCTCTGAATCATCAAGGGAATCTGAATTAAACAGAATACTTGAAGATTTCTTTGATGATGAAGATAGCTCTGAAGTTATCTTCAGAGATAGACCAAGAGAGAATTCAGAAGGACCTCAAGAAACAGGTACAACCCTTTCTGGACCCTCTGAATTAACACCTTCTGCTTCACCAAATGCAGATCAGCAAAGTGAATCAGAAGAAGCTGAAGATCAAACAGAGGATGATCAAGAAGTGTCTGAAGTAACTCCAGAAACAAATAGTGAAGAACTTCAAGAATCTGCTTCACCATCTCAGGAACCAACTTCAGATCCTCTGAACAGTACAACAGAGATGTCACCAACTGTCATCTCTGAAGCTCAAACTCCACCCCAAATTTTTGCTCCAATCACGAGATGGACAAAAGATCATCCACTTGATCAAATCATTGGATCCTCATCAGAAGGAGTTAAAACAAGATCTGCCACAATCAATGAATGCTTCTATGTAAAATTTTTGAGCATTATTGAACCGAAGAAGGTAAAAGAATCTCTTGAAGATCCTCATTGGATTTTTGCAATGCAGGATGAACTTCAAGAGTTTGTAAGAAACAAAGTCTGGGCCCTAGTTCCCCTTCCCAAAGGAAAATTTGCAATTGGAACGAAATGGGTTTTCAGAAACAAAAAGGATGAGGATGGAATAATAATCAGGAAAAAAGCCAGGTTGGTTGCTAAAGGATACTGCCAAGAAGAAGGTATTGATTATGATGAAACCTTTGCACCTGTAGCTAGGCTAGAAGCAATCAAAATCTTTTTAGCCTATGCTGCACACAAAGGATTCAGAGTTTATCAAATGGATGTTAAATCTGCATTTCTACATGGTAAATTAAATGAAGAAGTTTATGTCCAGCAACCTCCTGGATTTGAAAGTACAGAGTTTCCTAATCATGTTTATTATTTGGATAAGGCTCTGTATGGACTTAAATAAGCTCCAAGAGCTTGGTATGCAACTCTGTCCACTTTTATGATTAAAAATGGTTTTGACAAAGGCACAATTGATACAACTCTATTCATCAAAAGGTACAAAAATGAGATGCTATTAGTACAAATTTATGTTGATGACATTATCTTTGGCTATACAAATCAAAAGTATTGTGACAAGTTTTCAGAGTTGATGAAGAGTGAATTTGAAATGAGCCTCATGGGAGAATTAACTTTCTTTCTGGGCTTACAAGTAAAACAAACTTCAGAAGGTACTTTTATAAGTCAATCTAAGTATGTCTCTGAAATTTTGAAAAAGTACAAACTCAATGATTCAACTTCTATGAGAACACCTCTAGCCACCGGAGTCAAACTTGACTCTGATCCTTCAGGACAATCTGTGGATATAAAAACCTACAGAGGCATGATAGGTTCACTATTATACTTAACTGCAAGTAGGCCTGACATAATGTTTGCAAAATGTCTTTGTGCTAGATATCAAGCAAATCTAAAAGAATCTCATTTATCTGCTGTCAAAAGAATTTTCAGATACCTAAGAGGGTCACCCTCATTAGGCCTCTGGTATCCAAAACTTTTTAGTTTTGATCTAACAACTTACACTGATGCAGATCATGCAGGATGCAAACTTGACAGAAAAAGTACCTCTGGGTGCTGTCAGTTATTGGGCAATAAGCTGATAAGTTGGTCATCCAAAAAGCAAAACTGTGTTTCAACTTCAACTGCAGAGGCAGAATATGTTGCTGCTGCTAGTTGTTGCTCTCAAGTAATCTGTATGAAAACTCAGCTCAAAGATTATGGCCAACAATATGAAAGAATACCAATTCTGTGTGATTCAAAAAGTGCCATAGCCATCTCTGCCAATCCAGTACAACATTCCAAGACAAAGCACATTGATGTAAGGTATCATTTCTTAAAAGATCATGTTGAAAGGGGAACAATAGAAATGTATTTTGTACCAACTGTTCTCCAACTTGCTGATATTTTCACAAAAGCTTTAGATGAACGAAGGTTCAATTTTTTAATTAGCAAGTTGGGAATGTTGAATATGTCTACCTAACAAGGAAGAAACTCAGAGTCTCTGATCAAATATCAGAGCCTCTGAACCAAGTAGCATATGTCAATATCAGTCCTGATATTAATCTCAGAGTCTCTGAAAAATAAAAAGTTGTTCTTTTGTCAAGGGGGAGAAAAAGAACTTTTTGAATTTCTTCTCAGAGTCTCTGAAATTGAGAAAAAGAACTTTTCAACTGTCATCTCAGAGTCTCTGATATTCATCTCAGAGTCTCTAAATTTCTTCTCAGAGTCTCTGAAATTAAGGATTCTCATTTTTTGTCTCACTAATCATCTGTCAAGGGGGAGTCAACAACTTTCAGACTAGTCATTCCTTAAACAAGAACTTTTTAATTATTTAACAATTTTTGATATCATTTGAAATCAAAAATTCAGATTAACCGAACCTTTTCATTACGAGTGATATCTTAAATTACTTCACAAGGCGAAAGGTTTGTCTAGTCACCAAAAGTAATTATTCAATTTAATGGCGCCCCATTCCTATTTTCTTGGCACCTACACACGTAAGTGCAACAGTTTTCAAGGCCACGTGTCACAAAAAGGATAAGTGAAAGGTCAAACGGCTTTTTCAAAAGGGTCAAATCACTGCCGTTTCACCTTATGCACTCGAGTGTATCTTTTTCTAAATTTGGATATAAAACCAATTTTACATCTGGATATCTTTTTTACAAATTACTCTCGAGCACTTTCTCTCTCTCTCTCCAAAAAGAATTTGAACTTCATCTTCTTCACTTTTTGGCTTGAGCTTCCCAGGAGGTCACCCATCCTAGGATTGCTCTCGCCCGAGCACGCTTAACTTGTTAGGATTGTTAGGTCCCAAGGCTTGAGCTTTCCAGGAGGTCACCCATCCTAGGATTGCTCTCGCCCGAGCACGCTTAACTTGTTAGGATCAAGCGCTTACCACTACACCAAAAGCAATTGCTTATGGTGAAGGCGCTACTTTATTTCCTTATACCATGGTAGCGCAAAGCCCCGTACTAAGCGACAGGCGGACATGAGGGGCTGCACCACTTTTCGTGGAGCCAGCGGGTCGGGCTGTTAGTCCCAGCCAGTTACGTACTCCTGAGTCGAAGGTGAGGGTGCTGGATGCTTGCGGCATTCCCAGCAAATGTTGGGATTTCTCCTCAACAATCCCCCCCAGCATTTGCACACTGGAAGACTCGAACCCGCGACCTCGCTTTGATACCAATTGTTAGGTCCCAAGGCTTGAGCTTCCCAGGAGGTCACCCATCCTAGGATTGCTCTCGCCCGAGCACGCTTAACTTGTTAGGATCAAGCGCTTACCACTACACCAAAAGCAATTGCTTATGGTGAAGGCGCTACTTTATTTCCTTATACCATGGTAGCGCAAAGCCCCGTACTAAGCGACAGGCGGACATGAGGGGCTGCACCACTTTTCGTGGAGCCAGCGGGTCGGGCTGTTAGTCCCGGCCAGTTACGTACTCCCGAGTCGAAGGTGAGGGCGCTGGATGCTTGCGGCATTCCCAGCAAATGTTGGGATTTCTCCTCAACACGGTTATACGCAGAACTTAATCAGAGGCAGATTGCATAACATCTATAGGCTGGTCAGAGCTCTCTGCAGAAATTTCACTCTGTGTGCGATCAACAGCTATCAAAACTTACTATGTGCAAATTTGTTCATTAAATTTGCAGTGTGTTCAGAGTTGGTTCTTTATGTTCTGGAATGTCAAGAAAGATATGCACAGAATAACTCAAACTATAGTTGTTGTGTTTGAAGTTTCAAACCAGAAGTTGGTCAAAGGCACTCCAGAATTTGCTATCATGCTTGCTAATTCAGAATCTTGGTCATGTGTTTTCAGACTTTGACTCGAGCATATTCAGAACTATGAATAATTTGAACAACACTGTGTTCAAAAATCTGCAAAGTTGACTCCAGGTTCTGTGAGAGAATTAAAAAATGTTCAGTGCAGATTGAAACAGTTGCTGCATCTGCAGCACAGGTTGTAGGAGCAAATAAGGTATTTTTGTTGATGCATCAGAGGGCGAGTTGAAGATGTTTATTCTTGTGTTCGAAATCTACAGAGGTATCTGCAGAACCTATCCATTGATGCATAATATATGGTACATAGGCTGTTATGCAGAGCCTCTGTAAGGCTTTTCAGAGTGTGTGTAGAGCCTAAATACAGAGCTTGATCAGAGACGTACGATGCTCTGGACAGAAGGTCCAGAGGCTTTTAGTGTACACAGATGTTCTATCCATAGGCTCTGGACACACATCGAGAGGCTCTGGTCATTAATCTTGCAATCAGAGGCATCGATGCACTTGTTATTTTGTCAAGATTAAAAAGGATCACCAGGGCACATCAAACCTGTCTGTACTTGGTTGAACAACCATGACACTTCAGATGAGGCAGTCACCGACTAATGCTATGTTCAAAACAGAAGATATCTCCAGATCCTCTGAGGCTGTCCAAATGTATGCGTAGTTTGAAGTGATACACAGAGGCTAATGCACAGAGCCTCTGTGACTGTCCAGAAGTAGATGTGCACATCAGAAGTTGCACAGAGCCTCTGTAAGGCCATCCAGAAGACGATCCAGAGCCTCTGTGCGTATGCAGAGACGGTCCAGAAGCTATTCGAAGGATATTCAAAACAGTCCAGAAGTTGTCAAGTGTTGAGCAGAATGTAACAAGAGCATTTGCAGAGGCTTGTGCAGAGCCTCTGAAAGTAAAGATGTGAAGAGTTAATCGCAAAGATGCTCTTATTCATGATCAGAGTCACGTGCAGAAGTTCAGAGGCAGAAAGTTAACATCAGAGGTTGATGCACAGAGCCTCTGTAGACTGTCCAGAAGTAGATATGCATCAGATGTACAAAGCCTCTGAGGCTGTCCAGAGCACGTGCAGAAGTAAAATTCAGAGCCTCTGAGGCTAACCAAAACCTCTGAAGAGCAGAAACCAGAAGGGGAGGACCAGTGTTATACCCAAGAACGTATATCAGAGGTCGATGGTCCAGAGATCGCAATGCGCCAAGAGCCCAAAGCCCGAATTTTTCGAATTTTCTGACAGCATTGCGCTGTTTCAGAAACACGCGCACAACTTTTTACTCGAAGCTCTGATTTACACGAGTCCAGTTGCTTTGAATCTCTAAAACACATACGTATGACTTTGATGTTTTGACTTTTCTCAAATTCCGTAATCTGATGTGCCAGGATCAGTGTCAAAGTCTGCGTTAGAGTGCTGGACCGATAGCATTGCATTTCACTCATGCTCTTTCCGCTTTCAAGAACGGTGTTCTCTCGTCGGTTATTCATGGTTTCAAGCTACATATGTGACACATTGTTTGTCACTCCCTCCTCCGTTATTCAAGTTTAAGGCTCGGTGCTGAACGCTTACTCAACAGGATCTTAAGAGTCAAAATTTCCGTTTTGACGACCGTTATGCACAGCTGTGGGAAAACTTGCACAACTCACTCATTTTTCATCTAAAATGGATGAATCAAAGCTCGTTGAAAATCTAAGAGGATGAAGTTCAATGTGCATGTTTTATGTTTTCTCTCAATCAGACTCCTTGATGGTCAAAATTAGCGGTGAAGTTGAGACATTTAAGCTGGACAAATTGGGATAATTCGTCTAAGTCTTTCAAGAATATGAGCCTACATTTGAGGGGGAGCTTATAAATCTTTGAAGACTCGAAGAATGGCACACCAAAGCTTTTAAAGAAAGCAAGGGGGAGACTATATGATGATGCTTTCTTTATAAAACATTAGGGGGAGATTGTTAGCTTAAATTAGCCCCCAATTTAATTGAATGTTTTATAAAGAATTGTATTTTGGGTTTTTTAATAAGTTGTATGGGCTTGAGCCTTTCTATTGTAAATGGGCCCTATTAATAGGTGCCCATGGATCATTTGGTCATTTAGGTTTTGGAGAAGACCTTTTTACACACACAGACTAGGTGAATCAGATGAGAGTCGATTAATGTTTAGTGTGGTGTTCTTCCCATTTCCCCCTCCATCAATGAATCAAACCATATGAGATGAGTTCTTGATTATTATGTTCTTAGTTTTCATCTTATCTCTACTTTTCTATGGAGTATCTTTTTTTGTTGTCTGTATTGGGATCTAACAATTACTGTTAGCTTAAATTAGCCCCCAATTTAATTGAATGTTTTATAAAGAATTGTATTTTGGGCTTTTTAATAAGTTGTATGGGCTTGAGCCTTTCTATTGTAAATGTGCCCTATTAATAGGTTCCCATGGCTCATTTGGTCATTTAGGTTTTGGAGAAGACACTTTTTACACACACAGACTAGGTGAATCAGATGAGAGTCGATTAATGTTTAGTGTGGCGTTCTTCCCATTTTCTCCTCCATCAATGAATCAAACCATATGAGATGAGTTCTTGATTATTATGTTCTTAGTTTTCATCTTATCTCTACTTTTCTAGGGAGTATCTTCTTTTGTTGTCTGTATTGGGATCTAACAATTGGTATCAGAGCCTCCTTTGTTTTCTAAACAAAGAAAGATCGTATCTGCATACTCGGATAGATTTACATCTCATTGATTCTATTATTCAATATCCGTGCATGTTCATATAAACCTGGTTTATTAAAGAACACCATATGCTCAAGATTTGATAGTAAATCACAGTTCATTACAAAAAGCATCAGTTCCTCAAATCTTCATCTTTTTCTTCAAAAATGGCAAACTCAAGCATAAGTGCCATTTATACAGCTGGGTCATTAACAAAACCTCCTACACTTTTAAGGGATGAATATCCCCAATGGAAGATAAGGATGGTAAATTTCTTAGAAGGTATGGACATGGATCTTTTTAGATCAGTGAACGTTGGACCTCACATTCCAATGGTGTTGGTATCAAGAGTTCCTGCAACAGCAGATACTGCTGAAATACCTGCATATTATGAAAAGAAAACCACAAACTTCACTGATGAAGAAACAAATATGATGGATAATGACTCAAAAGCTGTTTGATTACTTATAATGGCCATTCCCAATGATATCTTTCAAGAACTTGATTCTTGTAAAACTGCAAAAGAGATATGGGATCAGTTGTTAAATCAACTTGAAGGAGGCCTACAAACCCAGAAAAATAGAAGAAATCTATGCATCAATGAATATCATGATTTTCATGCTCTACCAGAAGAAATATTACACCAAACTTACTCAAGATTCAACATTCTTATCAACAAATGCAGAAAGTTTGGAGCGATAAGAACAAAAGAGGAAAACAACGTTCTTTTCTTAAAAAGCTTAAATGAAGAATGGTCACAACTGTTCATGTCAATCCAAGCCAATCAAGATCTTGAGTCATGGTCATTAACTGACATTTATGGTACTCTTGTTGCACATGAAAAGGAAGTTATAAAGCAAAAATCAAAAACCTCTTTGGGTGGACTTCTTGCACTTGTTTCAAAACAAATATCGAAAGAAAACAAATGTGAAGAGTCACAAAAAGGTTTGGAACCAAAAAGAAGATCCAAAAAGGTCTTAGTGGCAGAAGAAAATCATACAGATTCAGACTCAGATGATGATATCAATGCCTTCGCCAAATCTCTTGCATTAATCACTCATAAATTTAACAAGAAATTTGACAAGAAAGTATTTGAAGGAAGGAGAGAGAATGAAGAAAGAAGAAATCCTGAAAGAAGATTTCAACAAAAACCCAGATTCACTCCATATAGTGATCAAAAGGGTACAAACTTCAACCATAATGATGCAACACAACAACCAAGACCTCAACAACCATTTCAACCAAGGTATCCACAGCCACAGAGATACTTCAAACCTCAAGAACAGAAGCTAGAGAAAAGTACTGCCACTCTTCCAACAAATCAAAATGATGGAAGATGCTTCAAATGTGGAAAACTAGGCCATTTCTCTGCAAACTGCAGAGGAAAACTTGTCAAAGATCAAGATTACTACAAGAACAAATACAAATACAATGTAAAAGAAAGAGTTCTTGTAGCAGAAATGGAAGACTGGCTATCTGACTCAACAAGCGACGACGAGGAAGAGCCTACCAATCTCTGTGGTATGGATTTTTCAGATGGAAATCAAACTGATGGAGCATCAGAAGACAACTCTGATTTTTTCAAAAGGAAAAGAATTTGAGTATGAAAGGCTCAATTCTATTGCCTTAACCAAATTTTTTCAAAAGGAAAGAGAAATCTTACATCAATCTCTAGATAGAAAAAATCTTCGAATCAAAAGCTATGTTAATGCACAAGGTGTTTTCGACAAAATAAAAACTCAAATGGACTCTCAAGGGCTGTGATTCAATGAGTTGAATTCATTCACTGGATTGGAGAAAACTTCACTTTCTTCCATTTTCTGTATGGGAAAGGTCCAAAGTTTTGAAGGTCCATCTCTTAATAATTTCAAAAGAATGAAAACATCAGAGGGATAAAAAAGAAGAGCTTTGAATTTCAAAAATACTACATACTCTGAAGTAAAAAACTTTCAAAAGTCTGTGTTACAGATAAAAGGAGAAACTTCAGAGGTACTCTTCACAAAACCTCAAAGCTATGATCCCAAAGAAATTTTCAGATTTGATGCTTTCATCTCAAATGAATCAGAGACATCTGAACCAAGTACCTCTGATACAAGTACTTCTGAAAATGAATCTCAGAGTTCACTTAATCCGGATGCTCCTCTGTATTCACCAAGTTCAGATGAAAACATCAGAACTACATTTGAAGATGATGTTAAAAAGATATGGAAAGAAAATGTCATGGAAGACTTAAAAAGAAAAGAAAGCATGAAACGGATCATTAAAGTCTCTAGAACAAAAGAAATTAAAAAACCAATAGAGGTAGCTATCTCTATTAAAACTAAGAGAGACTTTCTTGACTCTGATTCAGAATCTGATCAAGAGATTGATGAACATATTTTTTGTAAACCAGGGAATGTAATTCACAAAAGGATAGAAACTGTTGGCTCTGGTATTTTGAATGTTCCAATTTCAATTTTGAAAACCTGTTGGTCCCGAAGGTGCTAAACAAGTTTGTAGAAGGGGGGGGGGTTGAATACAAACACAGAATTTAAAGTTTAATAAATTGTTTATTGATAAATCAAAATACAATTTACAAGTTTGTTGCGGAATAAGATTAAGACAGACTCAATCTAAACAAACTTAAGAAACACTAAGATAATTGCACAAGAAGTTCAGAGAATGGGGGATTAGAGATATAGAAAACAAGGGTTTCTATCTTGAGTTCAAGGATGAAGCACACTTTTAGATGAAGGGGTGAACTTCCTATTTATACCCTATGCATTAAATGCATGGCAGGATACTTTACACGTGGCGTTCACAGATTGGCTTTGATAAACTGACTTTTGGGAGACATGCTTTCGGCCGGGTCATGAACAGTGTAGTAGACAGAGTTGTTGTACGAATGATTGCAGAGACTTGTCCGTTCTGACACATCGTACTAGGTTGTGCAAGGATAGACAAAAGGAAACTTGAGGCATAAGCTTTGTGATCGTTTGATCGCTGAATATCTCTAAGTTCAGAGATAAAGAGGTTCAGCTATCGCTGAAGCTTTTTCTCATGTTCCTTCGCGTATTAGTAGAGTTGTCTTTGCTTCACTGATATCCGCATTAGGTCACTAGTAGACTTCTCTTTGTTCAGCAGCTTCGTCTTTGATTCAACTATGAACATCTGTTGACGCGAGACTTGTCTTCAGGGATTACGTTGGTTGTTTACTTTAGGAACTATCAGTGATAACTGAACAGACTCAGTTCGATCACTGATAGTGAAACACTAATACATAGAGATGTTTATAAGAAAGACTATCAGCGATAACTGAACAGACTCAGTCTGATCGCTGATAGTGAAACACTAATACATACTAAAACGTAATTTTCACTAAGTATAGAGGAGGGTCGTTATCAAATCACTGAGAGAGTTTGGATCAACAATCTCCCCCTATTTGATAATGACAAAGTAACTGAAGAAAATTACTTTATGATTCAAAATGATGGAATAATCAGGACTCGTAACATACATGTCCCAATTACTATTTTGAGGGATCTTTTACAGTACTGATGAAGTTAAGTACTTTACTGAAATTTCATTAATTCAGGAATAGAATTACAAGGAATGAAAATTACAAGTAAATTACTAACTACTGTAAGTACAACTAATAGATTACAGAAGAGAAAACTAATCTATCAGCTATAAGAAGATTTAGGAGGATTTATCATATACTCAGGTATTTCTTCTCCTTTCTGTCTTCGTTCCAAAGATTCTTGGCTGATAATTTCTTTGATTTTCTCAGCAGCAGGGAAGAAGTCACACCATAAGCATAAGAGATCCTTGAGATGATTCAGAGGACAGATAGGAATCTCAGAGACTCTTTGAAATCTGAGTTCCTCATCATCATCTCTGAAGAATATTCCATAAGGATTGTCAATTACTTGACCAGCTTGGAAAGGACCACCAGGAGGCAGAGATAAATTCAGAACTGAAAGATCAGGAGGAGGACCAAACAGTGCATCTCTTGAAAATTTTATAGAAGTTTCATTCCTGATGATGGCGACGTCTTCAGAGGAGGAGGACCCGATTCTTCTCTTGAGTTTCTTGGGATTGGGAGGGATAGGAGATGGCAGATTCAGTACAGAAGTGACTCTGTTGATGAGAGCTTTAAGAAGTCCTTCAACGTAGCCTCTGTATGTAGATTTCGATTTCTTCAGCGCATCCCAGAATTCTATCCACTCTGTAAACCCGAAACCTTCAAGTTTGGAAACGTACATAGCTTTCCGAGTTCCATCCTCTCTGGTAATCTCCATGGTCACTGAGAGTTGATCCTTCTTTTTGCGACCAGAGATAGTCACGACTGTTATTGGAAGAAGATCAGAGCGATAATCCATCTTCTGTTTGCACCATTCAATGGACTTATCGTTGATCTCTTGTTCTTTGGATCATTCCTCTTCAATTTCTTTCAGCAGTGCTGCTTGAACTTCCACATGCTTTCTTTTCAGCTTCTTGTCCTTGACTTGAGAAGATTGAATCTTTAAAGCGAGTTGGGCATCTCGTCTACATTCAGCGATCAGTTTCTCAGCTTTGGCAGATTCTTCTCGTTCAGCTTTAGTGAGGAAGTCGAGCTCTGAGAAGGATGTTTGAAGAGGAACTTTCAGCCGTTGACTTTCTAGTTGAGCGATCATTTCAGCTCTTTTCTTCATCACTTCCTCTGACCCATGAGATGGTTGAGAGGGCCTTCCTGGATGGACCAGGGAATCTTCTTCTTCTTCATCATCAATCTCAGCGATAGAGATTGGGATTATGTCTTCAGCGATAGTAGCTGGAATTATTTGTAGTTCAGAACCCTTAAGCAGGGATGAGAACTGTCTGGATAGAAAATGAAGGAAAGAAGGGATAAGTGTATATTTTTAGAAAAAGAAAGAGAAAGGCTAGAAGGAAATAGGGGTTTGGAAAGAGTAGGAGAGTGGTACAATTGAAAGACATACCTGAGAAGGATGCTCCCCCTCAGATTGTGATCCAGTCCTCAAGCATTCTTCAGCGATTGGTTGCTTGTCTTTGCTCTGCGAAGGAGCGCTTGAAGATGTATCACCTCTCACCCCTGCTTTGACAACCTCTTGCGAAGTTGTCCCTGATGAAACGTTCGGCTTGGAGAACCACATAGATTGGTCTTCTTCATCGTCGTCGTCATCATTGGAGGGTTGATCCTTTTCTTGATCAACAAGATCTAGATCATCTTCCTCTTCATCGTCTTCTTCCTCATCATCTTCAAAGAGAAGAGAATGAATAGATGAGGAGGGTTCTTTCGCCTTCTCCCCCTCAGATTGAGAGGGAGGTTTCTTTGAAGTCTTAGCTTCCCCAGCAGCAGCGATAGAAGTTTCTTCAGCTTTCTCCCCCACTTTGTCATTATCAGCGGTAGGGGGTTGCTCAACTGCTGGAGTAGCTGTTGAAGCTTTTAGCACTTGAATGTCAACCTCCAGACACGTGACCCGTTCTTCTACTGCAGGGATGTCGCATGTGGCATCATGGATGAATTCCACAGCGATGTTGAGATTTGTCCGATCATCTTCAGTGAAGGAGGGAGGCAGCGCTGGATCTGTTTCAGATACCTTTTGGAGAAGTTGCTGTAGAAGGGACGTGCAGAGATCAACCTTAGAAGAGAGATCTCTAACTTCAGTGGTAAGAGACTCAAATCGCCCCTGAAAGAGTTGAGAGGACTCTCTGAGTTGGACGACTTGTTCTTCCACAGCTGAAAGTTTGGAGTTCTCAGCTTTGGATGAGCAGGTGGCTGTCAACCTTTTCAGCTCCTCACCAGCCTGATTTACGGCGCTGGTGGTGTTGTTGATGGTGTTGGTGAGAGCGTCCACCTTTTCTCCCAGACTGTTGACATGTGCGTCAACAGACGCCAAACTAGGACCTGAAAATGATATCAGTTCAGATATGGGCTTATTTGGAGAGGTGGGAAAAGAAGTGTTTAGGATAATAGGTTTACCTGACGTATCAAACATTTTGTAGAACTGCAAAGATTCCTCAAAAGTTTGATGTTCAGGTCCTATAGGTAGAGATGTAGCGGGTTCAGAGACCAAAGAAGGAGAGGGAAGAATTATGGGGATAGAAGTAGGGTTGGGGTTAACCTCAGCGGATGAGATAATAGGTGGGGTCACTGATGGTGTGACAGCGATTGAAATCGCTGACACGGCAGGTTGAGTGACTGCAGGAGGTGTGGAGGAAGGACCCACAAAAGCATCTAAGGTAGCTTGTTGAGAAGCTCCCTCAGGTATAGTACTAGAGGGTGTACTTTCCTTAGTCTTTTTGGCCTTCTTAGAAGAACCAATCGGACCAGCTGATGGTCGTTTGGAAGTAGTGGTAGCGACAGGGATAGCAGACGAAGGAACCGTATGCGTGGTCGCTGAAAAAGAAGAAGAATGGAGAGAGAGACGAGAACGAAGGAGAGAGATACTTACCTCGTTGGCGAGTGGCTTTACCTCCAGTGATCGTTGACCTATCCTGGCAAAAGTGCCATCATCTTTGGTGGGATAGGTGTTGGGATAGAGGAACTTGATGTACGTACATATGAAACGTACGTACGAGATCTTGGGATCTCGTTCAGGCTTCTCTAATCTCGACCTCAGGTCTTCAAAGATGGCAGTGGCGTAGTCAAAGTTTTGACCAGCGATAACTGAGTAGGCCATTTGCAGTTGTGTTTTGCTGGCTTGATCCAGCGAACCACTCTTCCCGCTCATGCACTGAATTATGTGCGAGAAGATGAAGTTCAGTTGTGAAGGCATCTGAGCTTTGAGAATTTTGGTGAGCTTTTTGTTGGGAATAGAAGATCTCGGTTTGTTTTCCCAACAATAACCCATTGCATCCAGAAAGGAGATCAGCTCAGCATCAGTGGGGAGTGCGTCGAACCCACTCTTTGGTTTGTCAGGGAATCTCAAAGATTTCCTGAGGCTAAGAGCGGTCATGCTCCCTGGCCCCAAATCCGTGCTGAAGGAGATAGCAGGGACTCGTTCACCCTTTTTGTTGGTGAGTTCAGTGGCATCAGCAGTGAACCAGAACTGCTGGAGTAGAGTCTTTGAAGGCTTAGGATCCACAATGATCGCGTAAGCTATGCATGATTGTTTAAGAAATTCAGCAGCTTCCACCAGATGTGGGTATTTGTCAGCTGTAAAGTCGAGTCTTCCCAAGTGATTACATTTAGTAATCTCAACTTCAGTGATAGCGAATCGCACATGCTTGGAAGCAACGATCGAAGATTGTGCCATTTCTGTTATGGAAAGAAGCATAATAGAAGAAATGATTATGATTAAAAAATAATATGATTACCAGTTTCTCTTAGATGAGGGGAAACTGGAAAAATATCAAGTTATTTTTAGGAAGAGAAAAATAGTGTTCTGGGTAGAAAGAATGAAGAACACTTTAAAAACCAAAAGGTTTTTATTTAAAAAAAAACATAAAATCAGAAAGAATGATTTTTAGTTTTAAACAAAAAAATCCATGAAGAATAAGAACGAGTAGGATTTTTTTTAAAAAAATAGAAAGCAGACGAACAATGCATATAAACATGAAATAAACCTGTTTATATCGAAGAAGAGGATTTGCAGATTCAATATTCTGGGTTTACTTGCTTGAGTGTTCTTGAGAGAGAGTATTTCTTGCTATGAAAGTTTTGAAAGCGTAAACCGTATAAAGGAGAGAAGAATTCCTTTTATACAAAGAGATAGAGGAGAGAGAAAGAATGAGGCGGGAAAAAATCATCATGACATTGACACGTTTCACAAAGTTGATTGGATAGAAGAGCAACGGACGAACGTGTCAGAAAAAGGCGTGTCGTGGATTATCCGCTCAAAATGACGTCATGGGAAAGAGACGTTTCATTTTTCCGTTTTGAAATTATCACTGAAGAAAAATCAGCGATAGAATTTTCTTTTTGAAAGTATCCCTGTTGAAAAGATAGGGATAGATTTTCTTTTAAAAGGATCACTGAATATAAATATCAGTGATAAATTTAATTTTAAAAAGCTTTTAATCATTTGAAGAAAAATTCAGTGATTAAGATTTATATTTTTAGAAAATATCTCAACTGAATGAAGATTCAGTTGTAGGGATAGAGAAAACATACCTGAGAGTCAGAATATTTATCAGAGAGAATGATGAAAGGGGAACTTTTGATTACTGACATAATGCATGAATGCTGAAGAATTATTCTTCAAGATTCAGCATTCCAAGCTCACTGATGAGAAAGTTGAACCTTGTCTCATCAAGAGGTTTGGTGAATATATCAGCAAGCTGAAAGTTAGTAGGAATAAAATGAAGTTCAATATCACCATTCATCACATGATCTCTGATAAAGTGATATCTGATCTCTATGTGTTTTGTCTTTGAATGTAGCACTGGATTATTTGCTATAGCGATAGCACTAGTGCTGTCGCAATAGATAGGAATTTTTGACAGCTGAAGGTCATAATCTAATAGTTGATTTCTCATCCATAAGATTTGAGAACAACAGCTTCCAGCGGCTACGTATTCAGCTTCAGCTGTGGAAGTGGACACAGAATTTTGCTTCTTGCTTGTCCAACTTACCAGCTTTCCTCCCAAGAGTTGACATCCACCAGTGGTACTCTTTCTGTCAAGTTTACATCCTGCAAAATCACTATCAGAATAACCAGTTAGATCGAACCCTGAGTCTTTGGGATACCAAAGACCGAGGTTAGGAGTTCCTTTCAGATATCTGAAAATTCGCTTTACAGCGATCAGATGGGATTCCTTGGGTTCAGATTGATAGCGTGCACATAAACAAGTAGAGTACATGATGTCAGGTCGGCTTGCTGTGAGATACAACAGAG
Source organism: Arctium lappa (assembly GCA_023525745.1). NCBI lineage: Eukaryota > Viridiplantae > Streptophyta > Magnoliopsida > Asterales > Asteraceae > Arctium > Arctium lappa. Next base: position 75,990,730 of record CM042057.1, on the reverse strand, counting down.
AGCCTATCATTCCTCTGTAGGCAGTGACATTAACAGGTTTTCCAGAAGAATCTTTGTTAAGTGTCAGGGGTGGTGCCATAGGAGTTTTCATAGCTGAAGTTTGAGTAAGATCAAACTTCTTCAGCATATCTTTAACATATTTACTTTGGCTGATAAAAGTACCTTTGTCAGATTGTTTAATCTGAAGACCAAGAAAATATGTCAGCTCACCCATCATACTCATTTTATATTCTTTCTTCATTCTTTCAGCGAAGCGAGTACACAGAGATGGGTTAGTAGAACCAAATATTATGTCATCGACATATATTTGTACAAGAATTATATGACCTTTTATCTTTATGAAAAATAACGTATTATCAATCTTGCCACGTTCAAAATTTTCAGAGATAAGAAAAGATGAGAGAGTGTCATACCAAGCACGAGGGGCTTGTTTTAGACCATAGAGAGCCTTATCCAATTTATAAACATAATTTGGATGCTTAGGGTCATAGAACCCTGGTGGTTGTTCTACATAGACTTCTTCATTCAGCTTTCCATTTAGAAACGCTGATTTTACGTCCATTTGATAGACGATGAAGTCTTTATAGACTGCATAAGCTAAGAATAGTCGAATTGCTTCGAGCCTGGCCACAGGGGCAAAGGTTTCATCATAGTCTATGCCTTCCTCTTGTCTGTATCCCTGAGCAACAAGTCGAGCCTTGTTTCGGGTTACAGTTCCATGTTCATCTAACTTGTTTCTAAACACCCATTTGGTGCCTATTACAGTTTTATCAGATGGTCTAGGAATGAGATTCCAAACTTTGTTTCGAGAAAATTCAGTCAGCTCTTCTTGCATAGCGCTGACCCAGTTTGGATCTCTGAGGGCATCATCAGTCTTCTTTGGTTCTATTAAAGAGAGAAAGTTTACAAAGAGACAGATATTACCTGAGCTTCGTCGTGTCTGAATACCTGCATCTGGATCACCAAGAATTTGATCTATTGGGTGATCTTTGGTCCATCGCTGAGCAGGAGCATTATTGCTTAACTCAGAGGTTGGATCAACAATTTGAATGTTTATCGATGATGACGATTGAGGTTCATCAGCGATTAACTGTTGAGTAGATTCACTGGAGAGGTTTTCAGACGAAGACAGATTTGATGGTAGGAGTGTGTTTAGAGGTTCAGCTGAAACCCATGAGTTGGATTCAGCGGTAGGATGTATAATGTTTGGATCATCATCAGCAACTGGAGGATCTGAATGCTGATGGTTAGACAAGAAAGGTTCAGTTTCTCTGTAGTGAGAAAGCATCCAAGCATTTAACTCTTCATTGTCAGCGATTGGTTTGGAGTTCGCTGAGCGAGTTTCATCAAAAGTGACGTGAATTGTTTCTTCTACGGTTTGTCTTCTCTTGTTGAAGACTCTGTAGGCTTTGGAGACGGAGGAATATCCTAGAAATATTCCATCATCAGCTTTTGGGTCGAACTTTCCAAGTTGATCTCTGTTGTTTAAGATAAAACACTGACAACCAAAGATATGAAGAAAGCTGATAGAAGGCTTCCTTCCAACAAAAAGTTCATAAGTTGTCTTCCCAAATCGCTTTATTATCAGTGCTCTGTTTTGAGTAAAACATGCAGTGTTTACAGCTTCAGCCCAAAATTGAGTAGGGAGATGAGAATCGCTGAGCATTGATCTAGCAGCTTCTATGATCGTTCTGTTTCTTCTTTCAGAGACTCCGTTTTGCTGAGGTGTTCTTACTGAAGAGAAGTTGTGAGAGATTCCCTTGTTCTCAAAGAAATTGTTCAGGGAACTATTTTTGAATTCAGTTCCATGATCACTTCTTATTGAACGAACAGTAAGATTATTCAGCACTTCCATCTTTTTCACAAAAGATATTAGTTCTTCTGGAGTATCACTCTTACAGCGAAGAAAGATAACCCAGGTGTAGCGAGAATATTCATCTACAATGACAAGTGTATATTTCTTTCCAGCTATTGATTGGATGTTGACAGGGCCAAACAGATCCATATGCAAAAGCTGAAGAGGACTTGTTACTGAGGAAACTTGTTTCGACTTGAAACTTGCTTTTGTTTGTTTTCCTTTTTCACATGCTGAGCAGAGAGATTCTTTAGCATATGAGTGCTGAGGAAGACCAGAAACTAGTTCCTTAGATGAGAGAGAATTCAGGGTTTTGAAGTTTAGATGAGAGAGCCTTTTATGCCATAGCCAGTTGACATCAGAAGAGGCTTTAGATAGAAAACATAAGTTTTCAGTGATAGTAGAGTCCATATCTATTACATAGACATTTTCTCTGCGATGACCACTGAGAGCAAGTTTTCCTTTCTCATTTAACACTGAACATGCTTTCTTAGTAAAGCGTACTTCATAGTCTTTATCACATAGCTGAATGATGCTTAGAAGATTATGTTTCAGTCCATCTACATAAGCGACTCTTCGAAAGGTAGTTGTCCCATTGCTGAGGACACCAAACCCTCGGGTAAATCCTTTACCATTTCCACCAAAGGTCACAGAGGGACCTTTTTCTTCCTTGTATTCAGTGAGCAGGTTTCTTTGTCCAGTCATATGACGAGAACATCCACTATCAAGATACCAGATGCCCTTTGATCCCTGCACACATAAGGAAGATTAAGCGTTGTTTGGTACCCACTTTTCAATGGGTCCTTCAGAGTTAGTGGATAAGGTAAGTTCAGTAGTATTCTCAGTTGATGAAAATTCAGATTCAGTGGTAATCTTCACTTTGGTTAATTTCTTAACCTTAGTGGAATTTTTCACCTTGGTTGATTTTTCAGCCTTGGTGACCTTAGCTTTAGAGACATTTTTCTTCACTTTAGCTATTTTATCAGCTTCAATGGCAGTTGGACATTTACTTGCAATATGATCAGTAAAACCACAGTGATAACACTTTCTGTATCTAAAAATGGTTTTAGGACCAGAAGTAGAAGGTTTTGCAAGTTTAAGATGAGCAGGGCCAGGTCCAAGAAGACTTTTCTCTTGAGATCTGGGAGGAATTTTCATTTCTTCAGATCTCGAAAGCTTAAGGTCAATCTTCACTTTTGGAGGACAGAGATCAAAGATTTCTATCACAGAGCTAGAGGATTGCTTAGCTGAAGGTTTAGAAGGAACTTTCAGCTTTGCTTTCCTGTTTGCCTTCTGAGGAAGGAGAATGGACTTTCCTTTATTCGTAGACTTAGTGTCTTTGGATTTTTCCTCAGGGATGGGATTTGAAGAAGAACAGGGATAGAGTTGATTGTAAGAAGTGTCAAAGAAGGAGGTGACAAAAGTTCCAAACTTAAGCGAGGAACTCTCTTTCTTAGGATCGTCCTGAGGTGTCCAAAAACCAAGACCAATTTTATCACTATCAGGAGTTTGAGCATTTATTATCTCAGAGATCTTTGTTGATGATTTGAACCATTTTTCAACATGAGCCTTTTCTGTTTTTAGAGCAGCGATGGCTTGTTCGCGTTCAATACTGATGATTTCATTTATAATGACTTGATCTTTCAACTTTTCTTCTAAAAGATTTAGTTCTTTGATCTTTTCATGACATTTCTCCAGCTCTTGAGTTAAATGAACATTTTTGTTCTCAGCTTGAGTTTTGTCGTTTAGGGCATTATAAAGGTCAATCGTCAGCACATCAACAGCGCGACTTCTCTCAGCTTCAGGTAGAGAGGGATTTGTAGAAATAGATACCTGAGATGATATGTAGCTCATAGAAGATTCAGATGGTTCTTCCACTTCTTCTTTAATCTCAGCCATGAGGCAAAGATTAGCGACTTCTTCTTCATCAGAAGATGATTCTTCTGATTCAGCCCAGTCGTGTTCTTCAGCGATGAGACCTTTACCTTTTCGCTGATAGCTTTTCAGCTTTTGATATTTGTTCTTCAGCTTATGGTATTTGTCATCACTGGATCTTCTTGAGGTAGAAGGTTTGAAGACCTTTTTCGACCTGCATTCACTTGCAAAATGTCCAATCTTTTCACAGTTATAGCAAGTAGCAGTAGCCTTATCAACCGGAGTTGATTTTGGCTTTTCAGTAAGAGAGAGAGGTTTACTTCTTCGGAAGTTGCTCTTTCTTGCAAATCTCTTAAAAGAGTTTGTCAAGAGTGCTAAGGACTCATCAAACTCTGAAAGATCAGGGTCTGATAGATCCTCAGATTCAGAATCTAACTCAGTGATGGTGAGAGTAGATCGCTGAGATGGAATTATCTCTGAAGAGACTAAAGCAACAGGAGTACTTTTGGAGTCCTTAGAATCTTTTACAAGATTTTTCTTCAGAAGATTTGATTGCTCATAGTTGAGCAATATTCCATACAGAGTGCTTAAGGAGAGAGTATGTAAGTCTTTTGTCAGCTTAAGACATATTGAATAACTGTCCCAGCTTTCAGGAAGACATTCCAAGAATTTTGTTAGGACCTCAGAATTAGAATAGGTCCTACCAACAGTTCTTAGGTCAATTATTAGGCAGTTAAATCGCTGATGAACGTCAGAAAGAGATTCATTCTTACCAGCGATGAAACTTTCATACTGTCTTACCAAGTTAATCTTTCGAGTCTCTTGGATTTCAGTGGTGCCCTCATATTGAACACATATGGTTTCCCACATTTCTTTAGAAGTTTTCAGATGCATGATGGAATGGAAAACTTCATCAGGCAGAGCCATTGAAATAATGGTCTTTGCTCTTGCATCTATGCCTACCTTCTTTTTATCTTCATCACTCCACTGTCTTATTTCCTTAACGACATATCGTTCAGGGACAACTTCAGTGGTGGCAGTGGCGGGAACCGCAGCTATAATTCTAACAGGTTCATAGGGTCCGTTTTCTATATATTCAGGTATAGTAGGATCCGCACCTTCAAGAAATAGCATCATTCGATTTTTCCATAGAGAAAAGTTATCTCTGCTAAATCGAGGAGGTTTAGAAAGTGAACCATTATCATAGTAGTTTGTGTTTAATGCCATTTTAGAATAGCAAGGAAGAGTATACAGCAAGATCTTGTTTATTAGATTTAAACAAACTTCTCTGATACCACTTGTTGGTCCCGAAGGTGCTAAACAAGTTTGTAGAAGGGGGGGGGGTTGAATACAAACACAGAATTTAAAGTTTAATAAATTGTTTATTGATAAATCAAAATACAATTTACAAGTTTGTTGCGGAATAAGATTAAGACAGACTCAATCTAAACAAACTTAAGAAACACTAAGATAATTGCACAAGAAGTTCAGAGAATGGGGGAGGTTTCTATCTTGAGTTCAAGGATGAAGCACACTTTTAGATGAAGGGGTGAACTTCCTATTTATACCCTATGCATTAAATGCATGGCAGGATACTTTACACGTGGCGTTCACAGATTGGCTTTGATAAACTGACTTTTGGGAGACATGCTTTCGGCCGGGTCATGAACAGTGTAGTAGACAGAGTTGTTGTACGAATGATTGCAGAGACTTGTCCGTTCTGACACATCGTACTAGGTTGTGCAAGGATAGACAAAAGGAAACTTGAGGCATAAGCTTTGTGATCGTTTGATCGCTGAATATCTCTAAGTTCAGAGATAAAGAGGTTCAGCTATCGCTGAAGCTTTTTCTCATGTTCCTTCGCGTATTAGTAGAGTTGTCTTTGCTTCACTGATATCCGCATCAGGTCACTAGTAGACTTCTCTTTGTTCAGCAGCTTCGTCTTTGATTCAGCTATGAACATCTGTTGACGCGAGACTTGTCTTCAGGGATTACGTTGGTTGTTTACTTTAGGAACTATCAGTGATAACTGAACAGACTTAGTTCGATCACTGATAGTGAAACACTAATACATAGAGATGTTTATAAGAAAGACTATCAGCGATAACTGAACAGACTCAGTCTGATCGCTGATAGTGAAACACTAATACATACTAAAACGTAATTTTCACTAAGTATAGAGGAGGGTCGTTATCAAATCACTGAGAGAGTTTGGATCAACAAAACCAAAACCAGAATACCAACAAGTCCTGATTTTGCAAATATGTGTTTACAAGCAAAAACGTCTCTGGAACTTGAAAAAGAGTTAGAAGAAAAGGCAAAGAATAAAACAAACACTTACGGATCTTACACCTATAAAACAATAAAATTCTCTCCTGAACAAAAGTTAACCATATTGATCCTGTTTGTGCAGTAAGCAGCAAAGAAAAGAAGATGTTTTTGAACAAGAAAAAGTAACTTGAAAAGAAGATTGTCTTTCAAGCAAAAAGTAAAGAAGTAGTTAGGGATAAATGTAATATTCCTAGTGCTAGTTTCAAAAGAAGTCAAAATGTAACAAATGCTTTTAAGAAAAACTTTGCTCCTACTTCTTCTTGTTCTATTAATTGCAACTGCATCCATCTCTTGATGAAACTGAAAAATCATTTCAGAGAATCGCATTGCCTTTTGAATCAATCTCTGAAAATTATCTCAGAGACAAAATTTCAAAAGAAGACAAATAAAGGCAAGACATCAAAAGATGAGATGCCAAAAAGTCATACAAATCCACCAAAGTCTAACATAAAAGGACCCATAATGAGGTGGGCACCTAAGAAACTTTAATCTGTCTTGCAGAATCAGTCAATGCCAATCTGGTACTTAGATTCTGGATGTTCAAGGCATATGACTGGAGATAAGAAACTGCTATCCTCGTTCAAAGCAAAATCTGGAGGAGCAGTTACTTTTGGAGACAATATACAAGGACAAATTAAAGGATATGGTGAGTTATCAAGAGGAAATGTTTCAGTATCAAAGGTTGCTTATGTGGATGGATTAAAACACACTTTGATCAACATAAGTCAACTTTGTGATCATGGTTTTGATGTGAAATTTCAAAGAAAATATTGTTCACTTCTTCACTCAGAATCAGGTCAAGAATTGCTAAGAGCAGACATAAAAGGTAACCTCTACAGGATGAATTTTACCAAAATCAAAGACACTAATTCAGAGAAACGTTGTCTTATATCTCTGAATAGTGAGGAAGTCTGGCTCTGGCATAAAAAGTTTTCACATCTAAACTTTTCCTCACTTGATAAGTTAGTTAAACTTAATTTGGTTAAGGGATTACCATCTCTGAAGTTTAACAAAGATCATCTTTGTTCTGCTTGTGAAATGGGCAAAATGAAAAGATCTTCCCATAAAACCAAAAGTGAAAACAACTGTCCTAGACCTCTGCACATGCTTCATGTGGACCTCTGTGGTCCTATCTCTGTACAGAGTCTAGCAGGTAAGAAATACTTTCTGGTTCTGATTGATGAATTTTCCAGATACACATGGATAGAATTCATCAGAGCCAAATCTGATGTACCTGATATATTGATAAGGTTGTTGAAAAGATTACAGGTTTAATTTAGCAGCAAAGTTCAGAAATTAAGAAGTGATAATGGAACTGAGTTCAAAAATGCAAAAATCAATTCTTATCTATCAGAAGAAGGCATTACTCCTAACTTTTCTGCAGCAAGAACCCCTCAGCAAAATGGAGTGGTTGAAAGGAAAAACAAAACACTTGTTGAAGCTGCAAGAACAATGCTTGCTGGATCTGATCTTTCAACAAATTTTTGGGCAGAAGCAGTGGCAACAGTCTGCTTTACTCAGAATAGAGCTACAATTGTCAAGAGAATTCAGAAAACATCCTATGAACTCATTAACAATAGGAAACCTAATGTTAAATATTTTCATATTTTTGGATGCAGATGTTACATTCTGAATGATAGAGAATATCTTGGAAAGTTTGACAAGAAAGCTGATGAGGGCAAATCCATTGGATATTCATTAGCCTCAAAAGCTTTCAGAGTGTTCAATCTTAGAACAAGGACCATCCAAGAGAGCATCAATATCAGTTTTGATGACAATAAAAGCTCTGAACAAAAAGAAAGTTTCTCAACACCTATCTCTGAATCATCAAGGGAATCTGAATTAAACAGAATACTTGAAGATTTCTTTGATGATGAAGATAGCTCTGAAGTTATCTTCAGAGATAGACCAAGAGAGAATTCAGAAGGACCTCAAGAAACAGGTACAACCCTTTCTGGACCCTCTGAATTAACACCTTCTGCTTCACCAAATGCAGATCAGCAAAGTGAATCAGAAGAAGCTGAAGATCAAACAGAGGATGATCAAGAAGTGTCTGAAGTAACTCCAGAAACAAATAGTGAAGAACTTCAAGAATCTGCTTCACCATCTCAGGAACCAACTTCAGATCCTCTGAACAGTACAACAGAGATGTCACCAACTGTCATCTCTGAAGCTCAAACTCCACCCCAAATTTTTGCTCCAATCACGAGATGGACAAAAGATCATCCACTTGATCAAATCATTGGATCCTCATCAGAAGGAGTTAAAACAAGATCTGCCACAATCAATGAATGCTTCTATGTAAAATTTTTGAGCATTATTGAACCGAAGAAGGTAAAAGAATCTCTTGAAGATCCTCATTGGATTTTTGCAATGCAGGATGAACTTCAAGAGTTTGTAAGAAACAAAGTCTGGGCCCTAGTTCCCCTTCCCAAAGGAAAATTTGCAATTGGAACGAAATGGGTTTTCAGAAACAAAAAGGATGAGGATGGAATAATAATCAGGAAAAAAGCCAGGTTGGTTGCTAAAGGATACTGCCAAGAAGAAGGTATTGATTATGATGAAACCTTTGCACCTGTAGCTAGGCTAGAAGCAATCAAAATCTTTTTAGCCTATGCTGCACACAAAGGATTCAGAGTTTATCAAATGGATGTTAAATCTGCATTTCTACATGGTAAATTAAATGAAGAAGTTTATGTCCAGCAACCTCCTGGATTTGAAAGTACAGAGTTTCCTAATCATGTTTATTATTTGGATAAGGCTCTGTATGGACTTAAATAAGCTCCAAGAGCTTGGTATGCAACTCTGTCCACTTTTATGATTAAAAATGGTTTTGACAAAGGCACAATTGATACAACTCTATTCATCAAAAGGTACAAAAATGAGATGCTATTAGTACAAATTTATGTTGATGACATTATCTTTGGCTATACAAATCAAAAGTATTGTGACAAGTTTTCAGAGTTGATGAAGAGTGAATTTGAAATGAGCCTCATGGGAGAATTAACTTTCTTTCTGGGCTTACAAGTAAAACAAACTTCAGAAGGTACTTTTATAAGTCAATCTAAGTATGTCTCTGAAATTTTGAAAAAGTACAAACTCAATGATTCAACTTCTATGAGAACACCTCTAGCCACCGGAGTCAAACTTGACTCTGATCCTTCAGGACAATCTGTGGATATAAAAACCTACAGAGGCATGATAGGTTCACTATTATACTTAACTGCAAGTAGGCCTGACATAATGTTTGCAAAATGTCTTTGTGCTAGATATCAAGCAAATCTAAAAGAATCTCATTTATCTGCTGTCAAAAGAATTTTCAGATACCTAAGAGGGTCACCCTCATTAGGCCTCTGGTATCCAAAACTTTTTAGTTTTGATCTAACAACTTACACTGATGCAGATCATGCAGGATGCAAACTTGACAGAAAAAGTACCTCTGGGTGCTGTCAGTTATTGGGCAATAAGCTGATAAGTTGGTCATCCAAAAAGCAAAACTGTGTTTCAACTTCAACTGCAGAGGCAGAATATGTTGCTGCTGCTAGTTGTTGCTCTCAAGTAATCTGTATGAAAACTCAGCTCAAAGATTATGGCCAACAATATGAAAGAATACCAATTCTGTGTGATTCAAAAAGTGCCATAGCCATCTCTGCCAATCCAGTACAACATTCCAAGACAAAGCACATTGATGTAAGGTATCATTTCTTAAAAGATCATGTTGAAAGGGGAACAATAGAAATGTATTTTGTACCAACTGTTCTCCAACTTGCTGATATTTTCACAAAAGCTTTAGATGAACGAAGGTTCAATTTTTTAATTAGCAAGTTGGGAATGTTGAATATGTCTACCTAACAAGGAAGAAACTCAGAGTCTCTGATCAAATATCAGAGCCTCTGAACCAAGTAGCATATGTCAATATCAGTCCTGATATTAATCTCAGAGTCTCTGAAAAATAAAAAGTTGTTCTTTTGTCAAGGGGGAGAAAAAGAACTTTTTGAATTTCTTCTCAGAGTCTCTGAAATTGAGAAAAAGAACTTTTCAACTGTCATCTCAGAGTCTCTGATATTCATCTCAGAGTCTCTAAATTTCTTCTCAGAGTCTCTGAAATTAAGGATTCTCATTTTTTGTCTCACTAATCATCTGTCAAGGGGGAGTCAACAACTTTCAGACTAGTCATTCCTTAAACAAGAACTTTTTAATTATTTAACAATTTTTGATATCATTTGAAATCAAAAATTCAGATTAACCGAACCTTTTCATTACGAGTGATATCTTAAATTACTTCACAAGGCGAAAGGTTTGTCTAGTCACCAAAAGTAATTATTCAATTTAATGGCGCCCCATTCCTATTTTCTTGGCACCTACACACGTAAGTGCAACAGTTTTCAAGGCCACGTGTCACAAAAAGGATAAGTGAAAGGTCAAACGGCTTTTTCAAAAGGGTCAAATCACTGCCGTTTCACCTTATGCACTCGAGTGTATCTTTTTCTAAATTTGGATATAAAACCAATTTTACATCTGGATATCTTTTTTACAAATTACTCTCGAGCACTTTCTCTCTCTCTCTCCAAAAAGAATTTGAACTTCATCTTCTTCACTTTTTGGCTTGAGCTTCCCAGGAGGTCACCCATCCTAGGATTGCTCTCGCCCGAGCACGCTTAACTTGTTAGGATTGTTAGGTCCCAAGGCTTGAGCTTTCCAGGAGGTCACCCATCCTAGGATTGCTCTCGCCCGAGCACGCTTAACTTGTTAGGATCAAGCGCTTACCACTACACCAAAAGCAATTGCTTATGGTGAAGGCGCTACTTTATTTCCTTATACCATGGTAGCGCAAAGCCCCGTACTAAGCGACAGGCGGACATGAGGGGCTGCACCACTTTTCGTGGAGCCAGCGGGTCGGGCTGTTAGTCCCAGCCAGTTACGTACTCCTGAGTCGAAGGTGAGGGCGCTGGATGCTTGCGGCATTCCCAGCAAATGTTGGGATTTCTCCTCAACAATCCCCCCCAGCATTTGCACACTGGAAGACTCGAACCCGCGACCTCGCTTTGATACCAATTGTTAGGTCCCAAGGCTTGAGCTTCCCAGGAGGTCACCCATCCTAGGATTGCTCTCGCCCGAGCACGCTTAACTTGTTAGGATCAAGCGCTTACCACTACACCAAAAGCAATTGCTTATGGTGAAGGCGCTACTTTATTTCCTTATACCATGGTAGCGCAAAGCCCCGTACTAAGCGACAGGCGGACATGAGGGGCTGCACCACTTTTCGTGGAGCCAGCGGGTCGGGCTGTTAGTCCCGGCCAGTTACGTACTCCCGAGTCGAAGGTGAGGGCGCTGGATGCTTGCGGCATTCCCAGCAAATGTTGGGATTTCTCCTCAACACGGTTATACGCAGAACTTAATCAGAGGCAGATTGCATAACATCTATAGGCTGGTCAGAGCTCTCTGCAGAAATTTCACTCTGTGTGCGATCAACAGCTATCAAAACTTACTATGTGCAAATTTGTTCATTAAATTTGCAGTGTGTTCAGAGTTGGTTCTTTATGTTCTGGAATGTCAAGAAAGATATGCACAGAATAACTCAAACTATAGTTGTTGTGTTTGAAGTTTCAAACCAGAAGTTGGTCAAAGGCACTCCAGAATTTGCTATCATGCTTGCTAATTCAGAATCTTGGTCATGTGTTTTCAGACTTTGACTCGAGCATATTCAGAACTATGAATAATTTGAACAACACTGTGTTCAAAAATCTGCAAAGTTGACTCCAGGTTCTGTGAGAGAATTAAAAAATGTTCAGTGCAGATTGAAACAGTTGCTGCATCTGCAGCACAGGTTGTAGGAGCAAATAAGGTATTTTTGTTGATGCATCAGAGGGCGAGTTGAAGATGTTTATTCTTGTGTTCGAAATCTACAGAGGTATCTGCAGAACCTATCCATTGATGCATAATATATGGTACATAGGCTGTTATGCAGAGCCTCTGTAAGGCTTTTCAGAGTGTGTGTAGAGCCTAAATACAGAGCTTGATCAGAGACGTACGATGCTCTGGACAGAAGGTCCAGAGGCTTTTAGTGTACACAGATGTTCTATCCATAGGCTCTGGACACACATCGAGAGGCTCTGGTCATTAATCTTGCAATCAGAGGCATCGATGCACTTGTTATTTTGTCAAGATTAAAAAGGATCACCAGGGCACATCAAACCTGTCTGTACTTGGTTGAACAACCATGACACTTCAGATGAGGCAGTCACCGACTAATGCTATGTTCAAAACAGAAGATATCTCCAGATCCTCTGAGGCTGTCCAAATGTATGCGTAGTTTGAAGTGATACACAGAGGCTAATGCACAGAGCCTCTGTGACTGTCCAGAAGTAGATGTGCACATCAGAAGTTGCACAGAGCCTCTGTAAGGCCATCCAGAAGACGATCCAGAGCCTCTGTGCGTATGCAGAGACGGTCCAGAAGCTATTCGAAGGATATTCAAAACAGTCCAGAAGTTGTCAAGTGTTGAGCAGAATGTAACAAGAGCATTTGCAGAGGCTTGTGCAGAGCCTCTGAAAGTAAAGATGTGAAGAGTTAATCGCAAAGATGCTCTTATTCATGATCAGAGTCACGTGCAGAAGTTCAGAGGCAGAAAGTTAACATCAGAGGTTGATGCACAGAGCCTCTGTAGACTGTCCAGAAGTAGATATGCATCAGATGTACAAAGCCTCTGAGGCTGTCCAGAGCACGTGCAGAAGTAAAATTCAGAGCCTCTGAGGCTAACCAAAACCTCTGAAGAGCAGAAACCAGAAGGGGAGGACCAGTGTTATACCCAAGAACGTATATCAGAGGTCGATGGTCCAGAGATCGCAATGCGCCAAGAGCCCAAAGCCCGAATTTTTCGAATTTTCTGACAGCATTGCGCTGTTTCAGAAACACGCGCACAACTTTTTACTCGAAGCTCTGATTTACACGAGTCCAGTTGCTTTGAATCTCTAAAACACATACGTATGACTTTGATGTTTTGACTTTTCTCAAATTCCGTAATCTGATGTGCCGGGATCAGTGTCAAAGTCTGCGTTAGAGTGCTGGACCGATAGCATTGCATTTCACTCATGCTCTTTCCGCTTTCAAGAACGGTGTTCTCTCGTCGGTTATTCATGGTTTCAAGCTACATATGTGACACATTGTTTGTCACTCCCTCCTCCGTTATTCAAGTTTAAGGCTCGGTGCTGAACGCTTACTCAACAGGATCTTAAGAGTCAAAATTTCCGTTTTGACGACCGTTATGCACAGCTGTGGGAAAACTTGCACAACTCACTCATTTTTCATCTAAAATGGATGAATCAAAGCTCGTTGAAAATCTAAGAGGATGAAGTTCAATGTGCATGTTTTATGTTTTCTCTCAATCAGACTCCTTGATGGTCAAAATTAGCGGTGAAGTTGAGACATTTAAGCTGGACAAATTGGGATAATTCGTCTAAGTCTTTCAAGAATATGAGCCTACATTTGAGGGGGAGCTTATAAATCTTTGAAGACTCGAAGAATGGCACACCAAAGCTTTTAAAGAAAGCAAGGGGGAGACTATATGATGATGCTTTCTTTATAAAACATTAGGGGGAGATTGTTAGCTTAAATTAGCCCCCAATTTAATTGAATGTTTTATAAAGAATTGTATTTTGGGTTTTTTAATAAGTTGTATGGGCTTGAGCCTTTCTATTGTAAATGGGCCCTATTAATAGGTGCCCATGGATCATTTGGTCATTTAGGTTTTGGAGAAGACCTTTTTACACACACAGACTAGGTGAATCAGATGAGAGTCGATTAATGTTTAGTGTGGTGTTCTTCCCATTTCCCCCTCCATCAATGAATCAAACCATATGAGATGAGTTCTTGATTATTATGTTCTTAGTTTTCATCTTATCTCTACTTTTCTATGGAGTATCTTTTTTTGTTGTCTGTATTGGGATCTAACAATTACTGTTAGCTTAAATTAGCCCCCAATTTAATTGAATGTTTTATAAAGAATTGTATTTTGGGCTTTTTAATAAGTTGTATGGGCTTGAGCCTTTCTATTGTAAATGTGCCCTATTAATAGGTTCCCATGGCTCATTTGGTCATTTAGGTTTTGGAGAAGACACTTTTTACACACACAGACTAGGTGAATCAGATGAGAGTCGATTAATGTTTAGTGTGGCGTTCTTCCCATTTTCTCCTCCATCAATGAATCAAACCATATGAGATGAGTTCTTGATTATTATGTTCTTAGTTTTCATCTTATCTCTACTTTTCTAGGGAGTATCTTCTTTTGTTGTCTGTATTGGGATCTAACAATTGGTATCAGAGCCTCCTTTGTTTTCTAAACAAAGAAAGATCGTATCTGCATACTCGGATAGATTTACATCTCATTGATTCTATTATTCAATATCCGTGCATGTTCATATAAACCTGGTTTATTAAAGAACACCATATGCTCAAGATTTGATAGTAAATCACAGTTCATTACAAAAAGCATCAGTTCCTCAAATCTTCATCTTTTTCTTCAAAAATGGCAAACTCAAGCATAAGTGCCATTTATACAGCTGGGTCATTAACAAAACCTCCTACACTTTTAAGGGATGAATATCCCCAATGGAAGATAAGGATGGTAAATTTCTTAGAAGGTATGGACATGGATCTTTTTAGATCAGTGAACGTTGGACCTCACATTCCAATGGTGTTGGTATCAAGAGTTCCTGCAACAGCAGATACTGCTGAAATACCTGCATATTATGAAAAGAAAACCACAAACTTCACTGATGAAGAAACAAATATGATGGATAATGACTCAAAAGCTGTTTGATTACTTATAATGGCCATTCCCAATGATATCTTTCAAGAACTTGATTCTTGTAAAACTGCAAAAGAGATATGGGATCAGTTGTTAAATCAACTTGAAGGAGGCCTACAAACCCAGAAAAATAGAAGAAATCTATGCATCAATGAATATCATGATTTTCATGCTCTACCAGAAGAAATATTACACCAAACTTACTCAAGATTCAACATTCTTATCAACAAATGCAGAAAGTTTGGAGCGATAAGAACAAAAGAGGAAAACAACGTTCTTTTCTTAAAAAGCTTAAATGAAGAATGGTCACAACTGTTCATGTCAATCCAAGCCAATCAAGATCTTGAGTCATGGTCATTAACTGACATTTATGGTACTCTTGTTGCACATGAAAAGGAAGTTATAAAGCAAAAATCAAAAACCTCTTTGGGTGGACTTCTTGCACTTGTTTCAAAACAAATATCGAAAGAAAACAAATGTGAAGAGTCACAAAAAGGTTTGGAACCAAAAAGAAGATCCAAAAAGGTCTTAGTGGCAGAAGAAAATCATACAGATTCAGACTCAGATGATGATATCAATGCCTTCGCCAAATCTCTTGCATTAATCACTCATAAATTTAACAAGAAATTTGACAAGAAAGTATTTGAAGGAAGGAGAGAGAATGAAGAAAGAAGAAATCCTGAAAGAAGATTTCAACAAAAACCCAGATTCACTCCATATAGTGATCAAAAGGGTACAAACTTCAACCATAATGATGCAACACAACAACCAAGACCTCAACAACCATTTCAACCAAGGTATCCACAGCCACAGAGATACTTCAAACCTCAAGAACAGAAGCTAGAGAAAAGTACTGCCACTCTTCCAACAAATCAAAATGATGGAAGATGCTTCAAATGTGGAAAACTAGGCCATTTCTCTGCAAACTGCAGAGGAAAACTTGTCAAAGATCAAGATTACTACAAGAACAAATACAAATACAATGTAAAAGAAAGAGTTCTTGTAGCAGAAATGGAAGACTGGCTATCTGACTCAACAAGCGACGACGAGGAAGAGCCTACCAATCTCTGTGGTATGGATTTTTCAGATGGAAATCAAACTGATGGAGCATCAGAAGACAACTCTGATTTTTTCAAAAGGAAAAGAATTTGAGTATGAAAGGCTCAATTCTATTGCCTTAACCAAATTTTTTCAAAAGGAAAGAGAAATCTTACATCAATCTCTAGATAGAAAAAATCTTCGAATCAAAAGCTATGTTAATGCACAAGGTGTTTTCGACAAAATAAAAACTCAAATGGACTCTCAAGGGCTGTGATTCAATGAGTTGAATTCATTCACTGGATTGGAGAAAACTTCACTTTCTTCCATTTTCTGTATGGGAAAGGTCCAAAGTTTTGAAGGTCCATCTCTTAATAATTTCAAAAGAATGAAAACATCAGAGGGATAAAAAAGAAGAGCTTTGAATTTCAAAAATACTACATACTCTGAAGTAAAAAACTTTCAAAAGTCTGTGTTACAGATAAAAGGAGAAACTTCAGAGGTACTCTTCACAAAACCTCAAAGCTATGATCCCAAAGAAATTTTCAGATTTGATGCTTTCATCTCAAATGAATCAGAGACATCTGAACCAAGTACCTCTGATACAAGTACTTCTGAAAATGAATCTCAGAGTTCACTTAATCCGGATGCTCCTCTGTATTCACCAAGTTCAGATGAAAACATCAGAACTACATTTGAAGATGATGTTAAAAAGATATGGAAAGAAAATGTCATGGAAGACTTAAAAAGAAAAGAAAGCATGAAACGGATCATTAAAGTCTCTAGAACAAAAGAAATTAAAAAACCAATAGAGGTAGCTATCTCTATTAAAACTAAGAGAGACTTTCTTGACTCTGATTCAGAATCTGATCAAGAGATTGATGAACATATTTTTTGTAAACCAGGGAATGTAATTCACAAAAGGATAGAAACTGTTGGCTCTGGTATTTTGAATGTTCCAATTTCAATTTTGAAAACCTGTTGGTCCCGAAGGTGCTAAACAAGTTTGTAGAAGGGGGGGGGGTTGAATACAAACACAGAATTTAAAGTTTAATAAATTGTTTATTGATAAATCAAAATACAATTTACAAGTTTGTTGCGGAATAAGATTAAGACAGACTCAATCTAAACAAACTTAAGAAACACTAAGATAATTGCACAAGAAGTTCAGAGAATGGGGGATTAGAGATATAGAAAACAAGGGTTTCTATCTTGAGTTCAAGGATGAAGCACACTTTTAGATGAAGGGGTGAACTTCCTATTTATACCCTATGCATTAAATGCATGGCAGGATACTTTACACGTGGCGTTCACAGATTGGCTTTGATAAACTGACTTTTGGGAGACATGCTTTCGGCCGGGTCATGAACAGTGTAGTAGACAGAGTTGTTGTACGAATGATTGCAGAGACTTGTCCGTTCTGACACATCGTACTAGGTTGTGCAAGGATAGACAAAAGGAAACTTGAGGCATAAGCTTTGTGATCGTTTGATCGCTGAATATCTCTAAGTTCAGAGATAAAGAGGTTCAGCTATCGCTGAAGCTTTTTCTCATGTTCCTTCGCGTATTAGTAGAGTTGTCTTTGCTTCACTGATATCCGCATTAGGTCACTAGTAGACTTCTCTTTGTTCAGCAGCTTCGTCTTTGATTCAACTATGAACATCTGTTGACGCGAGACTTGTCTTCAGGGATTACGTTGGTTGTTTACTTTAGGAACTATCAGTGATAACTGAACAGACTCAGTTCGATCACTGATAGTGAAACACTAATACATAGAGATGTTTATAAGAAAGACTATCAGCGATAACTGAACAGACTCAGTCTGATCGCTGATAGTGAAACACTAATACATACTAAAACGTAATTTTCACTAAGTATAGAGGAGGGTCGTTATCAAATCACTGAGAGAGTTTGGATCAACAATCTCCCCCTATTTGATAATGACAAAGTAACTGAAGAAAATTACTTTATGATTCAAAATGATGGAATAATCAGGACTCGTAACATACATGTCCCAATTACTATTTTGAGGGATCTTTTACAGTACTGATGAAGTTAAGTACTTTACTGAAATTTCATTAATTCAGGAATAGAATTACAAGGAATGAAAATTACAAGTAAATTACTAACTACTGTAAGTACAACTAATAGATTACAGAAGAGAAAACTAATCTATCAGCTATAAGAAGATTTAGGAGGATTTATCATATACTCAGGTATTTCTTCTCCTTTCTGTCTTCGTTCCAAAGATTCTTGGCTGATAATTTCTTTGATTTTCTCAGCAGCAGGGAAGAAGTCACACCATAAGCATAAGAGATCCTTGAGATGATTCAGAGGACAGATAGGAATCTCAGAGACTCTTTGAAATCTGAGTTCCTCATCATCATCTCTGAAGAATATTCCATAAGGATTGTCAATTACTTGACCAGCTTGGAAAGGACCACCAGGAGGCAGAGATAAATTCAGAACTGAAAGATCAGGAGGAGGACCAAACAGTGCATCTCTTGAAAATTTTATAGAAGTTTCATTCCTGATGATGGCGACGTCTTCAGAGGAGGAGGACCCGATTCTTCTCTTGAGTTTCTTGGGATTGGGAGGGATAGGAGATGGCAGATTCAGTACAGAAGTGACTCTGTTGATGAGAGCTTTAAGAAGTCCTTCAACGTAGCCTCTGTATGTAG
Organism: Arctium lappa; assembly: GCA_023525745.1. NCBI lineage: Eukaryota > Viridiplantae > Streptophyta > Magnoliopsida > Asterales > Asteraceae > Arctium > Arctium lappa. The sequence goes on along the minus strand of CM042057.1, from coordinate 75,972,144 downwards.
ATTTCGATTTCTTCAGCGCATCCCAGAATTCTATCCACTCTGTAAACCCGAAACCTTCAAGTTTGGAAACGTACATAGCTTTCCGAGTTCCATCCTCTCTGGTAATCTCCATGGTCACTGAGAGTTGATCCTTCTTTTTGCGACCAGAGATAGTCACGACTGTTATTGGAAGAAGATCAGAGCGATAATCCATCTTCTGTTTGCACCATTCAATGGACTTATCGTTGATCTCTTGTTCTTTGGATCATTCCTCTTCAATTTCTTTCAGCAGTGCTGCTTGAACTTCCACATGCTTTCTTTTCAGCTTCTTGTCCTTGACTTGAGAAGATTGAATCTTTAAAGCGAGTTGGGCATCTCGTCTACATTCAGCGATCAGTTTCTCAGCTTTGGCAGATTCTTCTCGTTCAGCTTTAGTGAGGAAGTCGAGCTCTGAGAAGGATGTTTGAAGAGGAACTTTCAGCCGTTGACTTTCTAGTTGAGCGATCATTTCAGCTCTTTTCTTCATCACTTCCTCTGACCCATGAGATGGTTGAGAGGGCCTTCCTGGATGGACCAGGGAATCTTCTTCTTCTTCATCATCAATCTCAGCGATAGAGATTGGGATTATGTCTTCAGCGATAGTAGCTGGAATTATTTGTAGTTCAGAACCCTTAAGCAGGGATGAGAACTGTCTGGATAGAAAATGAAGGAAAGAAGGGATAAGTGTATATTTTTAGAAAAAGAAAGAGAAAGGCTAGAAGGAAATAGGGGTTTGGAAAGAGTAGGAGAGTGGTACAATTGAAAGACATACCTGAGAAGGATGCTCCCCCTCAGATTGTGATCCAGTCCTCAAGCATTCTTCAGCGATTGGTTGCTTGTCTTTGCTCTGCGAAGGAGCGCTTGAAGATGTATCACCTCTCACCCCTGCTTTGACAACCTCTTGCGAAGTTGTCCCTGATGAAACGTTCGGCTTGGAGAACCACATAGATTGGTCTTCTTCATCGTCGTCGTCATCATTGGAGGGTTGATCCTTTTCTTGATCAACAAGATCTAGATCATCTTCCTCTTCATCGTCTTCTTCCTCATCATCTTCAAAGAGAAGAGAATGAATAGATGAGGAGGGTTCTTTCGCCTTCTCCCCCTCAGATTGAGAGGGAGGTTTCTTTGAAGTCTTAGCTTCCCCAGCAGCAGCGATAGAAGTTTCTTCAGCTTTCTCCCCCACTTTGTCATTATCAGCGGTAGGGGGTTGCTCAACTGCTGGAGTAGCTGTTGAAGCTTTTAGCACTTGAATGTCAACCTCCAGACACGTGACCCGTTCTTCTACTGCAGGGATGTCGCATGTGGCATCATGGATGAATTCCACAGCGATGTTGAGATTTGTCCGATCATCTTCAGTGAAGGAGGGAGGCAGCGCTGGATCTGTTTCAGATACCTTTTGGAGAAGTTGCTGTAGAAGGGACGTGCAGAGATCAACCTTAGAAGAGAGATCTCTAACTTCAGTGGTAAGAGACTCAAATCGCCCCTGAAAGAGTTGAGAGGACTCTCTGAGTTGGACGACTTGTTCTTCCACAGCTGAAAGTTTGGAGTTCTCAGCTTTGGATGAGCAGGTGGCTGTCAACCTTTTCAGCTCCTCACCAGCCTGATTTACGGCGCTGGTGGTGTTGTTGATGGTGTTGGTGAGAGCGTCCACCTTTTCTCCCAGACTGTTGACATGTGCGTCAACAGACGCCAAACTAGGACCTGAAAATGATATCAGTTCAGATATGGGCTTATTTGGAGAGGTGGGAAAAGAAGTGTTTAGGATAATAGGTTTACCTGACGTATCAAACATTTTGTAGAACTGCAAAGATTCCTCAAAAGTTTGATGTTCAGGTCCTATAGGTAGAGATGTAGCGGGTTCAGAGACCAAAGAAGGAGAGGGAAGAATTATGGGGATAGAAGTAGGGTTGGGGTTAACCTCAGCGGATGAGATAATAGGTGGGGTCACTGATGGTGTGACAGCGATTGAAATCGCTGACACGGCAGGTTGAGTGACTGCAGGAGGTGTGGAGGAAGGACCCACAAAAGCATCTAAGGTAGCTTGTTGAGAAGCTCCCTCAGGTATAGTACTAGAGGGTGTACTTTCCTTAGTCTTTTTGGCCTTCTTAGAAGAACCAATCGGACCAGCTGATGGTCGTTTGGAAGTAGTGGTAGAGACAGGGATAGCAGACGAAGGAACCGTATGCGTGGTCGCTGAAAAAGAAGAAGAATGGAGAGAGAGACGAGAACGAAGGAGAGAGATACTTACCTCGTTGGCGAGTGGCTTTACCTCCAGTGATCGTTGACCTATCCTGGCAAAAGTGCCATCATCTTTGGTGGGATAGGTGTTGGGATAGAGGAACTTGATGTACGTACATATGAAACGTACGTACGAGATCTTGGGATCTCGTTCAGGCTTCTCTAATCTCGACCTCAGGTCTTCAAAGATGGCAGTGGCGTAGTCAAAGTTTTGACCAGCGATAACTGAGTAGGCCATTTGCAGTTGTGTTTTGCTGGCTTGATCCAGCGAACCACTCTTCCCGCTCATGCACTGAATTATGTGCGAGAAGATGAAGTTCAGTTGTGAAGGCATCTGAGCTTTGAGAATTTTGGTGAGCTTTTTGTTGGGAATAGAAGATCTCGGTTTGTTTTCCCAACAATAACCCATTGCATCCAGAAAGGAGATCAGCTCAGCATCAGTGGGGAGTGCGTCGAACCCACTCTTTGGTTTGTCAGGGAATCTCAAAGATTTCCTGAGGCTAAGAGCGGTCATGCTCCCTGGCCCCAAATCCGTGCTGAAGGAGATAGCAGGGACTCGTTCACCCTTTTTGTTGGTGAGTTCAGTGGCATCAGCAGTGAACCAGAACTGCTGGAGTAGAGTCTTTGAAGGCTTAGGATCCACAGTGATCGCGTAAGCTATGCATGATTGTTTAAGAAATTCAGCAGCTTCCACCAGATGTGGGTATTTGTCAGCTGTAAAGTCGAGTCTTCCCAAGTGATTACATTTAGTAATCTCAACTTCAGTGATAGCGAATCGCACATGCTTGGAAGCAACGATCGAAGATTGTGCCATTTCTGTTATGGAAAGAAGCATAATAGAAGAAATGATTATGATTAAAAAATAATATGATTACCAGTTTCTCTTAGATGAGGGGAAACTGGAAAAATATCAAGTTATTTTTAGGAAGAGAAAAATAGTGTTCTGGGTAGAAAGAATGAAGAACACTTTAAAAACCAAAAGGTTTTTATTTAAAAAAAAACATAAAATCAGAAAGAATGATTTTTAGTTTTAAACAAAAAAATCCATGAAGAATAAGAACGAGTAGGATTTTTTTTTAAAAAATAGAAAGCAGACGAACAATGCATATAAACATGAAATAAACCTGTTTATATCGAAGAAGAGGATTTGCAGATTCAATATTCTGGGTTTACTTGCTTGAGTGTTCTTGAGAGAGAGTATTTCTTGCTATGAAAGTTTTGAAAGCGTAAACCGTATAAAGGAGAGAAGAATTCCTTTTATACAAAGAGATAGAGGAGAGAGAAAGAATGAGGCGGGAAAAAATCATCATGACATTGACACGTTTCACAAAGTTGATTGGATAGAAGAGCAACGGACGAACGTGTCAGAAAAAGGCGTGTCGTGGATTATCCGCTCAAAATGACGTCATGGGAAAGAGACGTTTCATTTTTCCGTTTTGAAATTATCACTGAAGAAAAATCAGCGATAGAATTTTCTTTTTGAAAGTATCCCTGTTGAAAAGATAGGGATAGATTTTCTTTTAAAAGGATCACTGAATATAAATATCAGTGATAAATTTAATTTTAAAAAGCTTTTAATCATTTGAAGAAAAATTCAGTGATTAAGATTTATATTTTTAGAAAATATCTCAACTGAATGAAGATTCAGTTGTAGGGATAGAGAAAACATACCTGAGAGTCAGAATATTTATCAGAGAGAATGATGAAAGGGGAACTTTTGATTACTGACATAATGCATGAATGCTGAAGAATTATTCTTCAAGATTCAGCATTCCAAGCTCACTGATGAGAAAGTTGAACCTTGTCTCATCAAGAGGTTTGGTGAATATATCAGCAAGCTGAAAGTTAGTAGGAATAAAATGAAGTTCAATATCACCATTCATCACATGATCTCTGATAAAGTGATATCTGATCTCTATGTGTTTTGTCTTTGAATGTAGCACTGGATTATTTGCTATAGCGATAGCACTAGTGCTGTCGCAATAGATAGGAATTTTTGACAGCTGAAGGTCATAATCTAATAGTTGATTTCTCATCCATAAGATTTGAGAACAACAGCTTCCAGCGGCTACGTATTCAGCTTCAGCTGTGGAAGTGGACACAGAATTTTGCTTCTTGCTTGTCCAACTTACCAGCTTTCCTCCCAAGAGTTGACATCCACCAGTGGTACTCTTTCTGTCAAGTTTACATCCTGCAAAATCACTATCAGAATAACCAGTTAGATCGAACCCTGAGTCTTTGGGATACCAAAGACCGAGGTTAGGAGTTCCTTTCAGATATCTGAAAATTCGCTTTACAGCGATCAGATGGGATTCCTTGGGTTCAGATTGATAGCGTGCACATAAACAAGTAGAGTACATGATGTCAGGTCGGCTTGCTGTGAGATACAACAGAGAGCCTATCATTCCTCTGTAGGCAGTGACATTAACAGGTTTTCCAGAAGAATCTTTGTTAAGTGTCAGGGGTGGTGCCATAGGAGTTTTCATAGCTGAAGTTTGAGTAAGATCAAACTTCTTCAGCATATCTTTAACATATTTACTTTGGCTGATAAAAGTACCTTTGTCAGATTGTTTAATCTGAAGACCAAGAAAATATGTCAGCTCACCCATCATACTCATTTTATATTCTTTCTTCATTCTTTCAGCGAAGCGAGTACACAGAGATGGGTTAGTAGAACCAAATATTATGTCATCGACATATATTTGTACAAGAATTATATGACCTTTTATCTTTATGAAAAATAACGTATTATCAATCTTGCCACGTTCAAAATTTTCAGAGATAAGAAAAGATGAGAGAGTGTCATACCAAGCACGAGGGGCTTGTTTTAGACCATAGAGAGCCTTATCCAATTTATAAACATAATTTGGATGCTTAGGGTCATAGAACCCTGGTGGTTGTTCTACATAGACTTCTTCATTCAGCTTTCCATTTAGAAACGCTGATTTTACGTCCATTTGATAGACGATGAAGTCTTTATAGACTGCATAAGCTAAGAATAGTCGAATTGCTTCGAGCCTGGCCACAGGGGCAAAGGTTTCATCATAGTCTATGCCTTCCTCTTGTCTGTATCCCTGAGCAACAAGTCGAGCCTTGTTTCGGGTTACAGTTCCATGTTCATCTAACTTGTTTCTAAACACCCATTTGGTGCCTATTACAGTTTTATCAGATGGTCTAGGAATGAGATTCCAAACTTTGTTTCGAGAAAATTCAGTCAGCTCTTCTTGCATAGCGCTGACCCAGTTTGGATCTCTGAGGGCATCATCAGTCTTCTTTGGTTCTATTAAAGAGAGAAAGTTTACAAAGAGACAGATATTACCTGAGCTTCGTCGTGTCTGAATACCTGCATCTGGATCACCAAGAATTTGATCTATTGGGTGATCTTTGGTCCATCGCTGAGCAGGAGCATTATTGCTTAACTCAGAGGTTGGATCAACAATTTGAATGTTTATCGATGATGACGATTGAGGTTCATCAGCGATTAACTGTTGAGTAGATTCACTGGAGAGGTTTTCAGACGAAGACAGATTTGATGGTAGGAGTGTGTTTAGAGGTTCAGCTGAAACCCATGAGTTGGATTCAGCGGTAGGATGTATAATGTTTGGATCATCATCAGCAACTGGAGGATCTGAATGCTGATGGTTAGACAAGAAAGGTTCAGTTTCTCTGTAGTGAGAAAGCATCCAAGCATTTAACTCTTCATTGTCAGCGATTGGTTTGGAGTTCGCTGAGCGAGTTTCATCAAAAGTGACGTGAATTGTTTCTTCTACGGTTTGTCTTCTCTTGTTGAAGACTCTGTAGGCTTTGGAGACGGAGGAATATCCTAGAAATATTCCATCATCAGCTTTTGGGTCGAACTTTCCAAGTTGATCTCTGTTGTTTAAGATAAAACACTGACAACCAAAGATATGAAGAAAGCTGATAGAAGGCTTCCTTCCAACAAAAAGTTCATAAGTTGTCTTCCCAAATCGCTTTATTATCAGTGCTCTGTTTTGAGTAAAACATGCAGTGTTTACAGCTTCAGCCCAAAATTGAGTAGGGAGATGAGAATCGCTGAGCATTGATCTAGCAGCTTCTATGATCGTTCTGTTTCTTCTTTCAGAGACTCCGTTTTGCTGAGGTGTTCTTACTGAAGAGAAGTTGTGAGAGATTCCCTTGTTCTCAAAGAAATTGTTCAGGGAACTATTTTTGAATTCAGTTCCATGATCACTTCTTATTGAACGAACAGTAAGATTATTCAGCACTTCCATCTTTTTCACAAAAGATATTAGTTCTTCTGGAGTATCACTCTTACAGCGAAGAAAGATAACCCAGGTGTAGCGAGAATATTCATCTACAATGACAAGTGTATATTTCTTTCCAGCTATTGATTGGATGTTGACAGGGCCAAACAGATCCATATGCAAAAGCTGAAGAGGACTTGTTACTGAGGAAACTTGTTTCGACTTGAAACTTGCTTTTGTTTGTTTTCCTTTTTCACATGCTGAGCAGAGAGATTCTTTAGCATATGAGTGCTGAGGAAGACCAGAAACTAGTTCCTTAGATGAGAGAGAATTCAGGGTTTTGAAGTTTAGATGAGAGAGCCTTTTATGCCATAGCCAGTTGACATCAGAAGAGGCTTTAGATAGAAAACATAAGTTTTCAGTGATAGTAGAGTCCATATCTATTACATAGACATTTTCTCTGCGATGACCACTGAGAGCAAGTTTTCCTTTCTCATTTAACACTGAACATGCTTTCTTAGTAAAGCGTACTTCATAGTCTTTATCACATAGCTGAATGATGCTTAGAAGATTATGTTTCAGTCCATCTACATAAGCGACTCTTCGAAAGGTAGTTGTCCCATTGCTGAGGACACCAAACCCTCGGGTAAATCCTTTACCATTTCCACCAAAGGTCACAGAGGGACCTTTTTCTTCCTTGTATTCAGTGAGCAGGTTTCTTTGTCCAGTCATATGACGAGAACATCCACTATCAAGATACCAGATGCCCTTTGATCCCTGCACACATAAGGAAGATTAAGCGTTGTTTGGTACCCACTTTTCAATGGGTCCTTCAGAGTTAGTGGATAAGGTAAGTTCAGTAGTATTCTCAGTTGATGAAAATTCAGATTCAGTGGTAATCTTCACTTTGGTTAATTTCTTAACCTTAGTGGAATTTTTCACCTTGGTTGATTTTTCAGCCTTGGTGACCTTAGCTTTAGAGACATTTTTCTTCACTTTAGCTATTTTATCAGCTTCAATGGCAGTTGGACATTTACTTGCAATATGATCAGTAAAACCACAGTGATAACACTTTCTGTATCTAAAAATGGTTTTAGGACCAGAAGTAGAAGGTTTTGCAAGTTTAAGATGAGCAGGGCCAGGTCCAAGAAGACTTTTCTCTTGAGATCTGGGAGGAATTTTCATTTCTTCAGATCTCGAAAGCTTAAGGTCAATCTTCACTTTTGGAGGACAGAGATCAAAGATTTCTATCACAGAGCTAGAGGATTGCTTAGCTGAAGGTTTAGAAGGAACTTTCAGCTTTGCTTTCCTGTTTGCCTTCTGAGGAAGGAGAATGGACTTTCCTTTATTCGTAGACTTAGTGTCTTTGGATTTTTCCTCAGGGATGGGATTTGAAGAAGAACAGGGATAGAGTTGATTGTAAGAAGTGTCAAAGAAGGAGGTGACAAAAGTTCCAAACTTAAGCGAGGAACTCTCTTTCTTAGGATCGTCCTGAGGTGTCCAAAAACCAAGACCAATTTTATCACTATCAGGAGTTTGAGCATTTATTATCTCAGAGATCTTTGTTGATGATTTGAACCATTTTTCAACATGAGCCTTTTCTGTTTTTAGAGCAGCGATGGCTTGTTCGCGTTCAATACTGATGATTTCATTTATAATGACTTGATCTTTCAACTTTTCTTCTAAAAGATTTAGTTCTTTGATCTTTTCATGACATTTCTCCAGCTCTTGAGTTAAATGAACATTTTTGTTCTCAGCTTGAGTTTTGTCGTTTAGGGCATTATAAAGGTCAATCGTCAGCACATCAACAGCGCGACTTCTCTCAGCTTCAGGTAGAGAGGGATTTGTAGAAATAGATACCTGAGATGATATGTAGCTCATAGAAGATTCAGATGGTTCTTCCACTTCTTCTTTAATCTCAGCCATGAGGCAAAGATTAGCGACTTCTTCTTCATCAGAAGATGATTCTTCTGATTCAGCCCAGTCGTGTTCTTCAGCGATGAGACCTTTACCTTTTCGCTGATAGCTTTTCAGCTTTTGATATTTGTTCTTCAGCTTATGGTATTTGTCATCACTGGATCTTCTTGAGGTAGAAGGTTTGAAGACCTTTTTCGACCTGCATTCACTTGCAAAATGTCCAATCTTTTCACAGTTATAGCAAGTAGCAGTAGCCTTATCAACCGGAGTTGATTTTGGCTTTTCAGTAAGAGAGAGAGGTTTACTTCTTCGGAAGTTGCTCTTTCTTGCAAATCTCTTAAAAGAGTTTGTCAAGAGTGCTAAGGACTCATCAAACTCTGAAAGATCAGGGTCTGATAGATCCTCAGATTCAGAATCTAACTCAGTGATGGTGAGAGTAGATCGCTGAGATGGAATTATCTCTGAAGAGACTAAAGCAACAGGAGTACTTTTGGAGTCCTTAGAATCTTTTACAAGATTTTTCTTCAGAAGATTTGATTGCTCATAGTTGAGCAATATTCCATACAGAGTGCTTAAGGAGAGAGTATGTAAGTCTTTTGTCAGCTTAAGACATATTGAATAACTGTCCCAGCTTTCAGGAAGACATTCCAAGAATTTTGTTAGGACCTCAGAATTAGAATAGGTCCTACCAACAGTTCTTAGGTCAATTATTAGGCAGTTAAATCGCTGATGAACGTCAGAAAGAGATTCATTCTTACCAGCGATGAAACTTTCATACTGTCTTACCAAGTTAATCTTTCGAGTCTCTTGGATTTCAGTGGTGCCCTCATATTGAACACATATGGTTTCCCACATTTCTTTAGAAGTTTTCAGATGCATGATGGAATGGAAAACTTCATCAGGCAGAGCCATTGAAATAATGGTCTTTGCTCTTGCATCTATGCCTACCTTCTTTTTATCTTCATCACTCCACTGTCTTATTTCCTTAACGACATATCGTTCAGGGACAACTTCAGTGGTGGCAGTGGCGGGAACCGCAGCTATAATTCTAACAGGTTCATAGGGTCCGTTTTCTATATATTCAGGTATAGTAGGATCCGCACCTTCAAGAAATAGCATCATTCGATTTTTCCATAGAGAAAAGTTATCTCTGCTAAATCGAGGAGGTTTAGAAAGTGAACCATTATCATAGTAGTTTGTGTTTAATGCCATTTTAGAATAGCAAGGAAGAGTATACAGCAAGATCTTGTTTATTAGATTTAAACAAACTTCTCTGATACCACTTGTTGGTCCCGAAGGTGCTAAACAAGTTTGTAGAAGGGGGGGGGGTTGAATACAAACACAGAATTTAAAGTTTAATAAATTGTTTATTGATAAATCAAAATACAATTTACAAGTTTGTTGCGGAATAAGATTAAGACAGACTCAATCTAAACAAACTTAAGAAACACTAAGATAATTGCACAAGAAGTTCAGAGAATGGGGGAGGTTTCTATCTTGAGTTCAAGGATGAAGCACACTTTTAGATGAAGGGGTGAACTTCCTATTTATACCCTATGCATTAAATGCATGGCAGGATACTTTACACGTGGCGTTCACAGATTGGCTTTGATAAACTGACTTTTGGGAGACATGCTTTCGGCCGGGTCATGAACAGTGTAGTAGACAGAGTTGTTGTACGAATGATTGCAGAGACTTGTCCGTTCTGACACATCGTACTAGGTTGTGCAAGGATAGACAAAAGGAAACTTGAGGCATAAGCTTTGTGATCGTTTGATCGCTGAATATCTCTAAGTTCAGAGATAAAGAGGTTCAGCTATCGCTGAAGCTTTTTCTCATGTTCCTTCGCGTATTAGTAGAGTTGTCTTTGCTTCACTGATATCCGCATCAGGTCACTAGTAGACTTCTCTTTGTTCAGCAGCTTCGTCTTTGATTCAGCTATGAACATCTGTTGACGCGAGACTTGTCTTCAGGGATTACGTTGGTTGTTTACTTTAGGAACTATCAGTGATAACTGAACAGACTTAGTTCGATCACTGATAGTGAAACACTAATACATAGAGATGTTTATAAGAAAGACTATCAGCGATAACTGAACAGACTCAGTCTGATCGCTGATAGTGAAACACTAATACATACTAAAACGTAATTTTCACTAAGTATAGAGGAGGGTCGTTATCAAATCACTGAGAGAGTTTGGATCAACAAAACCAAAACCAGAATACCAACAAGTCCTGATTTTGCAAATATGTGTTTACAAGCAAAAACGTCTCTGGAACTTGAAAAAGAGTTAGAAGAAAAGGCAAAGAATAAAACAAACACTTACGGATCTTACACCTATAAAACAATAAAATTCTCTCCTGAACAAAAGTTAACCATATTGATCCTGTTTGTGCAGTAAGCAGCAAAGAAAAGAAGATGTTTTTGAACAAGAAAAAGTAACTTGAAAAGAAGATTGTCTTTCAAGCAAAAAGTAAAGAAGTAGTTAGGGATAAATGTAATATTCCTAGTGCTAGTTTCAAAAGAAGTCAAAATGTAACAAATGCTTTTAAGAAAAACTTTGCTCCTACTTCTTCTTGTTCTATTAATTGCAACTGCATCCATCTCTTGATGAAACTGAAAAATCATTTCAGAGAATCGCATTGCCTTTTGAATCAATCTCTGAAAATTATCTCAGAGACAAAATTTCAAAAGAAGACAAATAAAGGCAAGACATCAAAAGATGAGATGCCAAAAAGTCATACAAATCCACCAAAGTCTAACATAAAAGGACCCATAATGAGGTGGGCACCTAAGAAACTTTAATCTGTCTTGCAGAATCAGTCAATGCCAATCTGGTACTTAGATTCTGGATGTTCAAGGCATATGACTGGAGATAAGAAACTGCTATCCTCGTTCAAAGCAAAATCTGGAGGAGCAGTTACTTTTGGAGACAATATACAAGGACAAATTAAAGGATATGGTGAGTTATCAAGAGGAAATGTTTCAGTATCAAAGGTTGCTTATGTGGATGGATTAAAACACACTTTGATCAACATAAGTCAACTTTGTGATCATGGTTTTGATGTGAAATTTCAAAGAAAATATTGTTCACTTCTTCACTCAGAATCAGGTCAAGAATTGCTAAGAGCAGACATAAAAGGTAACCTCTACAGGATGAATTTTACCAAAATCAAAGACACTAATTCAGAGAAACGTTGTCTTATATCTCTGAATAGTGAGGAAGTCTGGCTCTGGCATAAAAAGTTTTCACATCTAAACTTTTCCTCACTTGATAAGTTAGTTAAACTTAATTTGGTTAAGGGATTACCATCTCTGAAGTTTAACAAAGATCATCTTTGTTCTGCTTGTGAAATGGGCAAAATGAAAAGATCTTCCCATAAAACCAAAAGTGAAAACAACTGTCCTAGACCTCTGCACATGCTTCATGTGGACCTCTGTGGTCCTATCTCTGTACAGAGTCTAGCAGGTAAGAAATACTTTCTGGTTCTGATTGATGAATTTTCCAGATACACATGGATAGAATTCATCAGAGCCAAATCTGATGTACCTGATATATTGATAAGGTTGTTGAAAAGATTACAGGTTTAATTTAGCAGCAAAGTTCAGAAATTAAGAAGTGATAATGGAACTGAGTTCAAAAATGCAAAAATCAATTCTTATCTATCAGAAGAAGGCATTACTCCTAACTTTTCTGCAGCAAGAACCCCTCAGCAAAATGGAGTGGTTGAAAGGAAAAACAAAACACTTGTTGAAGCTGCAAGAACAATGCTTGCTGGATCTGATCTTTCAACAAATTTTTGGGCAGAAGCAGTGGCAACAGTCTGCTTTACTCAGAATAGAGCTACAATTGTCAAGAGAATTCAGAAAACATCCTATGAACTCATTAACAATAGGAAACCTAATGTTAAATATTTTCATATTTTTGGATGCAGATGTTACATTCTGAATGATAGAGAATATCTTGGAAAGTTTGACAAGAAAGCTGATGAGGGCAAATCCATTGGATATTCATTAGCCTCAAAAGCTTTCAGAGTGTTCAATCTTAGAACAAGGACCATCCAAGAGAGCATCAATATCAGTTTTGATGACAATAAAAGCTCTGAACAAAAAGAAAGTTTCTCAACACCTATCTCTGAATCATCAAGGGAATCTGAATTAAACAGAATACTTGAAGATTTCTTTGATGATGAAGATAGCTCTGAAGTTATCTTCAGAGATAGACCAAGAGAGAATTCAGAAGGACCTCAAGAAACAGGTACAACCCTTTCTGGACCCTCTGAATTAACACCTTCTGCTTCACCAAATGCAGATCAGCAAAGTGAATCAGAAGAAGCTGAAGATCAAACAGAGGATGATCAAGAAGTGTCTGAAGTAACTCCAGAAACAAATAGTGAAGAACTTCAAGAATCTGCTTCACCATCTCAGGAACCAACTTCAGATCCTCTGAACAGTACAACAGAGATGTCACCAACTGTCATCTCTGAAGCTCAAACTCCACCCCAAATTTTTGCTCCAATCACGAGATGGACAAAAGATCATCCACTTGATCAAATCATTGGATCCTCATCAGAAGGAGTTAAAACAAGATCTGCCACAATCAATGAATGCTTCTATGTAAAATTTTTGAGCATTATTGAACCGAAGAAGGTAAAAGAATCTCTTGAAGATCCTCATTGGATTTTTGCAATGCAGGATGAACTTCAAGAGTTTGTAAGAAACAAAGTCTGGGCCCTAGTTCCCCTTCCCAAAGGAAAATTTGCAATTGGAACGAAATGGGTTTTCAGAAACAAAAAGGATGAGGATGGAATAATAATCAGGAAAAAAGCCAGGTTGGTTGCTAAAGGATACTGCCAAGAAGAAGGTATTGATTATGATGAAACCTTTGCACCTGTAGCTAGGCTAGAAGCAATCAAAATCTTTTTAGCCTATGCTGCACACAAAGGATTCAGAGTTTATCAAATGGATGTTAAATCTGCATTTCTACATGGTAAATTAAATGAAGAAGTTTATGTCCAGCAACCTCCTGGATTTGAAAGTACAGAGTTTCCTAATCATGTTTATTATTTGGATAAGGCTCTGTATGGACTTAAATAAGCTCCAAGAGCTTGGTATGCAACTCTGTCCACTTTTATGATTAAAAATGGTTTTGACAAAGGCACAATTGATACAACTCTATTCATCAAAAGGTACAAAAATGAGATGCTATTAGTACAAATTTATGTTGATGACATTATCTTTGGCTATACAAATCAAAAGTATTGTGACAAGTTTTCAGAGTTGATGAAGAGTGAATTTGAAATGAGCCTCATGGGAGAATTAACTTTCTTTCTGGGCTTACAAGTAAAACAAACTTCAGAAGGTACTTTTATAAGTCAATCTAAGTATGTCTCTGAAATTTTGAAAAAGTACAAACTCAATGATTCAACTTCTATGAGAACACCTCTAGCCACCGGAGTCAAACTTGACTCTGATCCTTCAGGACAATCTGTGGATATAAAAACCTACAGAGGCATGATAGGTTCACTATTATACTTAACTGCAAGTAGGCCTGACATAATGTTTGCAAAATGTCTTTGTGCTAGATATCAAGCAAATCTAAAAGAATCTCATTTATCTGCTGTCAAAAGAATTTTCAGATACCTAAGAGGGTCACCCTCATTAGGCCTCTGGTATCCAAAACTTTTTAGTTTTGATCTAACAACTTACACTGATGCAGATCATGCAGGATGCAAACTTGACAGAAAAAGTACCTCTGGGTGCTGTCAGTTATTGGGCAATAAGCTGATAAGTTGGTCATCCAAAAAGCAAAACTGTGTTTCAACTTCAACTGCAGAGGCAGAATATGTTGCTGCTGCTAGTTGTTGCTCTCAAGTAATCTGTATGAAAACTCAGCTCAAAGATTATGGCCAACAATATGAAAGAATACCAATTCTGTGTGATTCAAAAAGTGCCATAGCCATCTCTGCCAATCCAGTACAACATTCCAAGACAAAGCACATTGATGTAAGGTATCATTTCTTAAAAGATCATGTTGAAAGGGGAACAATAGAAATGTATTTTGTACCAACTGTTCTCCAACTTGCTGATATTTTCACAAAAGCTTTAGATGAACGAAGGTTCAATTTTTTAATTAGCAAGTTGGGAATGTTGAATATGTCTACCTAACAAGGAAGAAACTCAGAGTCTCTGATCAAATATCAGAGCCTCTGAACCAAGTAGCATATGTCAATATCAGTCCTGATATTAATCTCAGAGTCTCTGAAAAATAAAAAGTTGTTCTTTTGTCAAGGGGGAGAAAAAGAACTTTTTGAATTTCTTCTCAGAGTCTCTGAAATTGAGAAAAAGAACTTTTCAACTGTCATCTCAGAGTCTCTGATATTCATCTCAGAGTCTCTAAATTTCTTCTCAGAGTCTCTGAAATTAAGGATTCTCATTTTTTGTCTCACTAATCATCTGTCAAGGGGGAGTCAACAACTTTCAGACTAGTCATTCCTTAAACAAGAACTTTTTAATTATTTAACAATTTTTGATATCATTTGAAATCAAAAATTCAGATTAACCGAACCTTTTCATTACGAGTGATATCTTAAATTACTTCACAAGGCGAAAGGTTTGTCTAGTCACCAAAAGTAATTATTCAATTTAATGGCGCCCCATTCCTATTTTCTTGGCACCTACACACGTAAGTGCAACAGTTTTCAAGGCCACGTGTCACAAAAAGGATAAGTGAAAGGTCAAACGGCTTTTTCAAAAGGGTCAAATCACTGCCGTTTCACCTTATGCACTCGAGTGTATCTTTTTCTAAATTTGGATATAAAACCAATTTTACATCTGGATATCTTTTTTACAAATTACTCTCGAGCACTTTCTCTCTCTCTCTCCAAAAAGAATTTGAACTTCATCTTCTTCACTTTTTGGCTTGAGCTTCCCAGGAGGTCACCCATCCTAGGATTGCTCTCGCCCGAGCACGCTTAACTTGTTAGGATTGTTAGGTCCCAAGGCTTGAGCTTTCCAGGAGGTCACCCATCCTAGGATTGCTCTCGCCCGAGCACGCTTAACTTGTTAGGATCAAGCGCTTACCACTACACCAAAAGCAATTGCTTATGGTGAAGGCGCTACTTTATTTCCTTATACCATGGTAGCGCAAAGCCCCGTACTAAGCGACAGGCGGACATGAGGGGCTGCACCACTTTTCGTGGAGCCAGCGGGTCGGGCTGTTAGTCCCAGCCAGTTACGTACTCCTGAGTCGAAGGTGAGGGCGCTGGATGCTTGCGGCATTCCCAGCAAATGTTGGGATTTCTCCTCAACAATCCCCCCCAGCATTTGCACACTGGAAGACTCGAACCCGCGACCTCGCTTTGATACCAATTGTTAGGTCCCAAGGCTTGAGCTTCCCAGGAGGTCACCCATCCTAGGATTGCTCTCGCCCGAGCACGCTTAACTTGTTAGGATCAAGCGCTTACCACTACACCAAAAGCAATTGCTTATGGTGAAGGCGCTACTTTATTTCCTTATACCATGGTAGCGCAAAGCCCCGTACTAAGCGACAGGCGGACATGAGGGGCTGCACCACTTTTCGTGGAGCCAGCGGGTCGGGCTGTTAGTCCCGGCCAGTTACGTACTCCCGAGTCGAAGGTGAGGGCGCTGGATGCTTGCGGCATTCCCAGCAAATGTTGGGATTTCTCCTCAACACGGTTATACGCAGAACTTAATCAGAGGCAGATTGCATAACATCTATAGGCTGGTCAGAGCTCTCTGCAGAAATTTCACTCTGTGTGCGATCAACAGCTATCAAAACTTACTATGTGCAAATTTGTTCATTAAATTTGCAGTGTGTTCAGAGTTGGTTCTTTATGTTCTGGAATGTCAAGAAAGATATGCACAGAATAACTCAAACTATAGTTGTTGTGTTTGAAGTTTCAAACCAGAAGTTGGTCAAAGGCACTCCAGAATTTGCTATCATGCTTGCTAATTCAGAATCTTGGTCATGTGTTTTCAGACTTTGACTCGAGCATATTCAGAACTATGAATAATTTGAACAACACTGTGTTCAAAAATCTGCAAAGTTGACTCCAGGTTCTGTGAGAGAATTAAAAAATGTTCAGTGCAGATTGAAACAGTTGCTGCATCTGCAGCACAGGTTGTAGGAGCAAATAAGGTATTTTTGTTGATGCATCAGAGGGCGAGTTGAAGATGTTTATTCTTGTGTTCGAAATCTACAGAGGTATCTGCAGAACCTATCCATTGATGCATAATATATGGTACATAGGCTGTTATGCAGAGCCTCTGTAAGGCTTTTCAGAGTGTGTGTAGAGCCTAAATACAGAGCTTGATCAGAGACGTACGATGCTCTGGACAGAAGGTCCAGAGGCTTTTAGTGTACACAGATGTTCTATCCATAGGCTCTGGACACACATCGAGAGGCTCTGGTCATTAATCTTGCAATCAGAGGCATCGATGCACTTGTTATTTTGTCAAGATTAAAAAGGATCACCAGGGCACATCAAACCTGTCTGTACTTGGTTGAACAACCATGACACTTCAGATGAGGCAGTCACCGACTAATGCTATGTTCAAAACAGAAGATATCTCCAGATCCTCTGAGGCTGTCCAAATGTATGCGTAGTTTGAAGTGATACACAGAGGCTAATGCACAGAGCCTCTGTGACTGTCCAGAAGTAGATGTGCACATCAGAAGTTGCACAGAGCCTCTGTAAGGCCATCCAGAAGACGATCCAGAGCCTCTGTGCGTATGCAGAGACGGTCCAGAAGCTATTCGAAGGATATTCAAAACAGTCCAGAAGTTGTCAAGTGTTGAGCAGAATGTAACAAGAGCATTTGCAGAGGCTTGTGCAGAGCCTCTGAAAGTAAAGATGTGAAGAGTTAATCGCAAAGATGCTCTTATTCATGATCAGAGTCACGTGCAGAAGTTCAGAGGCAGAAAGTTAACATCAGAGGTTGATGCACAGAGCCTCTGTAGACTGTCCAGAAGTAGATATGCATCAGATGTACAAAGCCTCTGAGGCTGTCCAGAGCACGTGCAGAAGTAAAATTCAGAGCCTCTGAGGCTAACCAAAACCTCTGAAGAGCAGAAACCAGAAGGGGAGGACCAGTGTTATACCCAAGAACGTATATCAGAGGTCGATGGTCCAGAGATCGCAATGCGCCAAGAGCCCAAAGCCCGAATTTTTCGAATTTTCTGACAGCATTGCGCTGTTTCAGAAACACGCGCACAACTTTTTACTCGAAGCTCTGATTTACACGAGTCCAGTTGCTTTGAATCTCTAAAACACATACGTATGACTTTGATGTTTTGACTTTTCTCAAATTCCGTAATCTGATGTGCCGGGATCAGTGTCAAAGTCTGCGTTAGAGTGCTGGACCGATAGCATTGCATTTCACTCATGCTCTTTCCGCTTTCAAGAACGGTGTTCTCTCGTCGGTTATTCATGGTTTCAAGCTACATATGTGACACATTGTTTGTCACTCCCTCCTCCGTTATTCAAGTTTAAGGCTCGGTGCTGAACGCTTACTCAACAGGATCTTAAGAGTCAAAATTTCCGTTTTGACGACCGTTATGCACAGCTGTGGGAAAACTTGCACAACTCACTCATTTTTCATCTAAAATGGATGAATCAAAGCTCGTTGAAAATCTAAGAGGATGAAGTTCAATGTGCATGTTTTATGTTTTCTCTCAATCAGACTCCTTGATGGTCAAAATTAGCGGTGAAGTTGAGACATTTAAGCTGGACAAATTGGGATAATTCGTCTAAGTCTTTCAAGAATATGAGCCTACATTTGAGGGGGAGCTTATAAATCTTTGAAGACTCGAAGAATGGCACACCAAAGCTTTTAAAGAAAGCAAGGGGGAGACTATATGATGATGCTTTCTTTATAAAACATTAGGGGGAGATTGTTAGCTTAAATTAGCCCCCAATTTAATTGAATGTTTTATAAAGAATTGTATTTTGGGTTTTTTAATAAGTTGTATGGGCTTGAGCCTTTCTATTGTAAATGGGCCCTATTAATAGGTGCCCATGGATCATTTGGTCATTTAGGTTTTGGAGAAGACCTTTTTACACACACAGACTAGGTGAATCAGATGAGAGTCGATTAATGTTTAGTGTGGTGTTCTTCCCATTTCCCCCTCCATCAATGAATCAAACCATATGAGATGAGTTCTTGATTATTATGTTCTTAGTTTTCATCTTATCTCTACTTTTCTATGGAGTATCTTTTTTTGTTGTCTGTATTGGGATCTAACAATTACTGTTAGCTTAAATTAGCCCCCAATTTAATTGAATGTTTTATAAAGAATTGTATTTTGGGCTTTTTAATAAGTTGTATGGGCTTGAGCCTTTCTATTGTAAATGTGCCCTATTAATAGGTTCCCATGGCTCATTTGGTCATTTAGGTTTTGGAGAAGACACTTTTTACACACACAGACTAGGTGAATCAGATGAGAGTCGATTAATGTTTAGTGTGGCGTTCTTCCCATTTTCTCCTCCATCAATGAATCAAACCATATGAGATGAGTTCTTGATTATTATGTTCTTAGTTTTCATCTTATCTCTACTTTTCTAGGGAGTATCTTCTTTTGTTGTCTGTATTGGGATCTAACAATTGGTATCAGAGCCTCCTTTGTTTTCTAAACAAAGAAAGATCGTATCTGCATACTCGGATAGATTTACATCTCATTGATTCTATTATTCAATATCCGTGCATGTTCATATAAACCTGGTTTATTAAAGAACACCATATGCTCAAGATTTGATAGTAAATCACAGTTCATTACAAAAAGCATCAGTTCCTCAAATCTTCATCTTTTTCTTCAAAAATGGCAAACTCAAGCATAAGTGCCATTTATACAGCTGGGTCATTAACAAAACCTCCTACACTTTTAAGGGATGAATATCCCCAATGGAAGATAAGGATGGTAAATTTCTTAGAAGGTATGGACATGGATCTTTTTAGATCAGTGAACGTTGGACCTCACATTCCAATGGTGTTGGTATCAAGAGTTCCTGCAACAGCAGATACTGCTGAAATACCTGCATATTATGAAAAGAAAACCACAAACTTCACTGATGAAGAAACAAATATGATGGATAATGACTCAAAAGCTGTTTGATTACTTATAATGGCCATTCCCAATGATATCTTTCAAGAACTTGATTCTTGTAAAACTGCAAAAGAGATATGGGATCAGTTGTTAAATCAACTTGAAGGAGGCCTACAAACCCAGAAAAATAGAAGAAATCTATGCATCAATGAATATCATGATTTTCATGCTCTACCAGAAGAAATATTACACCAAACTTACTCAAGATTCAACATTCTTATCAACAAATGCAGAAAGTTTGGAGCGATAAGAACAAAAGAGGAAAACAACGTTCTTTTCTTAAAAAGCTTAAATGAAGAATGGTCACAACTGTTCATGTCAATCCAAGCCAATCAAGATCTTGAGTCATGGTCATTAACTGACATTTATGGTACTCTTGTTGCACATGAAAAGGAAGTTATAAAGCAAAAATCAAAAACCTCTTTGGGTGGACTTCTTGCACTTGTTTCAAAACAAATATCGAAAGAAAACAAATGTGAAGAGTCACAAAAAGGTTTGGAACCAAAAAGAAGATCCAAAAAGGTCTTAGTGGCAGAAGAAAATCATACAGATTCAGACTCAGATGATGATATCAATGCCTTCGCCAAATCTCTTGCATTAATCACTCATAAATTTAACAAGAAATTTGACAAGAAAGTATTTGAAGGAAGGAGAGAGAATGAAGAAAGAAGAAATCCTGAAAGAAGATTTCAACAAAAACCCAGATTCACTCCATATAGTGATCAAAAGGGTACAAACTTCAACCATAATGATGCAACACAACAACCAAGACCTCAACAACCATTTCAACCAAGGTATCCACAGCCACAGAGATACTTCAAACCTCAAGAACAGAAGCTAGAGAAAAGTACTGCCACTCTTCCAACAAATCAAAATGATGGAAGATGCTTCAAATGTGGAAAACTAGGCCATTTCTCTGCAAACTGCAGAGGAAAACTTGTCAAAGATCAAGATTACTACAAGAACAAATACAAATACAATGTAAAAGAAAGAGTTCTTGTAGCAGAAATGGAAGACTGGCTATCTGACTCAACAAGCGACGACGAGGAAGAGCCTACCAATCTCTGTGGTATGGATTTTTCAGATGGAAATCAAACTGATGGAGCATCAGAAGACAACTCTGATTTTTTCAAAAGGAAAAGAATTTGAGTATGAAAGGCTCAATTCTATTGCCTTAACCAAATTTTTTCAAAAGGAAAGAGAAATCTTACATCAATCTCTAGATAGAAAAAATCTTCGAATCAAAAGCTATGTTAATGCACAAGGTGTTTTCGACAAAATAAAAACTCAAATGGACTCTCAAGGGCTGTGATTCAATGAGTTGAATTCATTCACTGGATTGGAGAAAACTTCACTTTCTTCCATTTTCTGTATGGGAAAGGTCCAAAGTTTTGAAGGTCCATCTCTTAATAATTTCAAAAGAATGAAAACATCAGAGGGATAAAAAAGAAGAGCTTTGAATTTCAAAAATACTACATACTCTGAAGTAAAAAACTTTCAAAAGTCTGTGTTACAGATAAAAGGAGAAACTTCAGAGGTACTCTTCACAAAACCTCAAAGCTATGATCCCAAAGAAATTTTCAGATTTGATGCTTTCATCTCAAATGAATCAGAGACATCTGAACCAAGTACCTCTGATACAAGTACTTCTGAAAATGAATCTCAGAGTTCACTTAATCCGGATGCTCCTCTGTATTCACCAAGTTCAGATGAAAACATCAGAACTACATTTGAAGATGATGTTAAAAAGATATGGAAAGAAAATGTCATGGAAGACTTAAAAAGAAAAGAAAGCATGAAACGGATCATTAAAGTCTCTAGAACAAAAGAAATTAAAAAACCAATAGAGGTAGCTATCTCTATTAAAACTAAGAGAGACTTTCTTGACTCTGATTCAGAATCTGATCAAGAGATTGATGAACATATTTTTTGTAAACCAGGGAATGTAATTCACAAAAGGATAGAAACTGTTGGCTCTGGTATTTTGAATGTTCCAATTTCAATTTTGAAAACCTGTTGGTCCCGAAGGTGCTAAACAAGTTTGTAGAAGGGGGGGGGGGTTGAATACAAACACAGAATTTAAAGTTTAATAAATTGTTTATTGATAAATCAAAATACAATTTACAAGTTTGTTGCGGAATAAGATTAAGACAGACTCAATCTAAACAAACTTAAGAAACACTAAGATAATTGCACAAGAAGTTCAGAGAATGGGGGATTAGAGATATAGAAAACAAGGGTTTCTATCTTGAGTTCAAGGATGAAGCACACTTTTAGATGAAGGGGTGAACTTCCTATTTATACCCTATGCATTAAATGCATGGCAGGATACTTTACACGTGGCGTTCACAGATTGGCTTTGATAAACTGACTTTTGGGAGACATGCTTTCGGCCGGGTCATGAACAGTGTAGTAGACAGAGTTGTTGTACGAATGATTGCAGAGACTTGTCCGTTCTGACACATCGTACTAGGTTGTGCAAGGATAGACAAAAGGAAACTTGAGGCATAAGCTTTGTGATCGTTTGATCGCTGAATATCTCTAAGTTCAGAGATAAAGAGGTTCAGCTATCGCTGAAGCTTTTTCTCATGTTCCTTCGCGTATTAGTAGAGTTGTCTTTGCTTCACTGATATCCGCATTAGGTCACTAGTAGACTTCTCTTTGTTCAGCAGCTTCGTCTTTGATTCAACTATGAACATCTGTTGACGCGAGACTTGTCTTCAGGGATTACGTTGGTTGTTTACTTTAGGAACTATCAGTGATAACTGAACAGACTCAGTTCGATCACTGATAGTGAAACACTAATACATAGAGATGTTTATAAGAAAGACTATCAGCGATAACTGAACAGACTCAGTCTGATCGCTGATAGTGAAACACTAATACATACTAAAACGTAATTTTCACTAAGTATAGAGGAGGGTCGTTATCAAATCACTGAGAGAGTTTGGATCAACAATCTCCCCCTATTTGATAATGACAAAGTAACTGAAGAAAATTACTTTATGATTCAAAATGATGGAATAATCAGGACTCGTAACATACATGTCCCAATTACTATTTTGAGGGATCTTTTACAGTACTGATGAAGTTAAGTACTTTACTGAAATTTCATTAATTCAGGAATAGAATTACAAGGAATGAAAATTACAAGTAAATTACTAACTACTGTAAGTACAACTAATAGATTACAGAAGAGAAAACTAATCTATCAGCTATAAGAAGATTTAGGAGGATTTATCATATACTCAGGTATTTCTTCTCCTTTCTGTCTTCGTTCCAAAGATTCTTGGCTGATAATTTCTTTGATTTTCTCAGCAGCAGGGAAGAAGTCACACCATAAGCATAAGAGATCCTTGAGATGATTCAGAGGACAGATAGGAATCTCAGAGACTCTTTGAAATCTGAGTTCCTCATCATCATCTCTGAAGAATATTCCATAAGGATTGTCAATTACTTGACCAGCTTGGAAAGGACCACCAGGAGGCAGAGATAAATTCAGAACTGAAAGATCAGGAGGAGGACCAAACAGTGCATCTCTTGAAAATTTTATAGAAGTTTCATTCCTGATGATGGCGACGTCTTCAGAGGAGGAGGACCCGATTCTTCTCTTGAGTTTCTTGGGATTGGGAGGGATAGGAGATGGCAGATTCAGTACAGAAGTGACTCTGTTGATGAGAGCTTTAAGAAGTCCTTCAACGTAGCCTCTGTATGTAGATTTCGATTTCTTCAGCGCATCCCAGAATTCTATCCACTCTGTAAACCCGAAACCTTCAAGTTTGGAAACGTACATAGCTTTCTGAGTTCCATCCTCTCTGGTAATCTCCATGGTCACTGAGAGTTGATCCTTCTTTTTGCGACCAGAGATAGTCACGACTGTTATTGGAAGAAGATCAGAGCGATAATCCATCTTCTGTTTGCACCATTCAATGGACTTATCGTTGATCTCTTGTTCTTTGGATCATTCCTCTTCAATTTCTTTCAGCAGTGCTGCTTGAACTTCCACATGCTTTCTTTTCAGCTTCTTGTCCTTGACTTGAGAAGATTGAATCTTTAAAGCGAGTTGGGCATCTCGTCTACATTCAGCGATCAGTTTCTCAGCTTTGGCAGATTCTTCTCGTTCAGCTTTAGTGAGGAAGTCGAGCTCTGAGAAGGATGTTTGAAGAGGAACTTTCAGCCGTTGACTTTCTAGTTGAGCGATCATTTCAGCTCTTTTCTTCATCACTTCCTCTGACCCATGAGATGGTTGAGAGGGCCTTCCTGGATGGACCAGGGAATCTTCTTCTTCTTCATCATCAATCTCAGCGATAGAGATTGGGATTATGTCTTCAGCGATAGTAGCTGGAATTATTTGTAGTTCAGAACCCTTAAGCAGGGATGAGAACTGTCTGGATAGAAAATGAAGGAAAGAAGGGATAAGTGTATATTTTTAGAAAAAGAAAGAGAAAGGCTAGAAGGAAATAGGGGTTTGGAAAGAGTAGGAGAGTGGTACAATTGAAAGACATACCTGAGAAGGATGCTCCCCCTCAGATTGTGATCCAGTCCTCAAGCATTCTTCAGCGATTGGTTGCTTGTCTTTGCTCTGCGAAGGAGCGCTTGAAGATGTATCACCTCTCACCCCTGCTTTGACAACCTCTTGCGAAGTTGTCCCTGATGAAACGTTCGGCTTGGAGAACCACATAGATTGGTCTTCTTCATCGTCGTCGTCATCATTGGAGGGTTGATCCTTTTCTTGATCAACAAGATCTAGATCATCTTCCTCTTCATCGTCTTCTTCCTCATCATCTTCAAAGAGAAGAGAATGAATAGATGAGGAGGGTTCTTTCGCCTTCTCCCCCTCAGATTGAGAGGGAGGTTTCTTTGAAGTCTTAGCTTCCCCAGCAGCAGCGATAGAAGTTTCTTCAGCTTTCTCCCCCACTTTGTCATTATCAGCGGTAGGGGGTTGCTCAACTGCTGGAGTAGCTGTTGAAGCTTTTAGCACTTGAATGTCAACCTCCAGACACGTGACCCGTTCTTCCACTGCAGGGATGTCGCATGTGGCATCATGGATGAATTCCACAGCGATGTTGAGATTTGTCCGATCATCTTCAGTGAAGGAGGGAGGCAGCGCTGGATCTGTTTCAGATACCTTTTGGAGAAGTTGCTGTAGAAGGGACGTGCAGAGATCAACCTTAGAAGAGAGATCTCTAACTTCAGTGGTAAGAGACTCAAATCGCCCCTGAAAGAGTTGAGAGGACTCTCTGAGTTGGACGACTTGTTCTTCCACAGCTGAAAGTTTGGAGTTCTCAGCTTTGGATGAGCAGGTGGCTGTCAACCTTTTCAGCTCCTCACCAGCCTGATTTACGGCGCTGGTGGTGTTGTTGATGGTGTTGGTGAGAGCGTCCACCTTTTCTCCCAGACTGTTGACATGTGCGTCAACAGACGCCAAACTAGGACCTGAAAATGATATCAGTTCAGATATGGGCTTATTTGGAGAGGTGGGAAAAGAAGTGTTTAGGATAATAGGTTTACCTGACGTATCAAACATTTTGTAGAACTGCAAAGATTCCTCAAAAGTTTGATGTTCAGGTCCTATAGGTAGAGATGTAGCGGGTTCAGAGACCAAAGAAGGAGAGGGAAGAATTATGGGGATAGAAGTAGGGTTGGGGTTAACCTCAGCGGATGAGATAATAGGTGGGGTCACTGATGGTGTGACAGCGATTGAAATCGCTGACACGGCAGGTTGAGTGACTGCAGGAGGTGTGGAGGAAGGACCCACAAAAGCATCTAAGGTAGCTTGTTGAGAAGCTCCCTCAGGTATAGTACTAGAGGGTGTACTTTCCTTAGTCTTTTTGGCCTTCTTAGAAGAACCAATCGGACCAGCTGATGGTCGTTTGGAAGTAGTGGTAGAGACAGGGATAGCAGACGAAGGAACCGTATGCGTGGTCGCTGAAAAAGAAGAAGAATGGAGAGAGAGACGAGAACGAAGGAGAGAGATACTTACCTCGTTGGCGAGTGGCTTTACCTCCAGTGATCGTTGACCTATCCTGGCAAAAGTGCCATCATCTTTGGTGGGATAGGTGTTGGGATAGAGGAACTTGATGTACGTACATATGAAACGTACGTACGAGATCTTGGGATCTCGTTCAGGCTTCTCTAATCTCGACCTCAGGTCTTCAAAGATGGCAGTGGCGTAGTCAAAGTTTTGACCAGCGATAACTGAGTAGGCCATTTGCAGTTGTGTTTTGCTGGCTTGATCCAGCGAACCACTCTTCCCGCTCATGCACTGAATTATGTGCGAGAAGATGAAGTTCAGTTGTGAAGGCATCTGAGCTTTGAGAATTTTGGTGAGCTTTTTGTTGGGAATAGAAGATCTCGGTTTGTTTTCCCAACAATAACCCATTGCATCCAGAAAGGAGATCAGCTCAGCATCAGTGGGGAGTGCGTCGAACCCACTCTTTGGTTTGTCAGGGAATCTCAAAGATTTCCTGAGGCTAAGAGCGGTCATGCTCCCTGGCCCCAAATCCGTGCTGAAGGAGATAGCAGGGACTCGTTCACCCTTTTTGTTGGTGAGTTCAGTGGCATCAGCAGTGAACCAGAACTGCTGGAGTAGAGTCTTTGAAGGCTTAGGATCCACAGTGATCGCGTAAGCTATGCATGATTGTTTAAGAAATTCAGCAGCTTCCACCAGATGTGGGTATTTGTCAGCTGTAAAGTCGAGTCTTCCCAAGTGATTACATTTAGTAATCTCAACTTCAGTGATAGCGAATCGCACATGCTTGGAAGCAACGATCGAAGATTGTGCCATTTCTGTTATGGAAAGAAGCATAATAGAAGAAATGATTATGATTAAAAAATAATATGATTACCAGTTTCTCTTAGATGAGGGGAAACTGGAAAAATATCAAGTTATTTTTAGGAAGAGAAAAATAGTGTTCTGGGTAGAAAGAATGAAGAACACTTTAAAAACCAAAAGGTTTTTATTTAAAAAAAAACATAAAATCAGAAAGAATGATTTTTAGTTTTAAACAAAAAAATCCATGAAGAATAAGAACGAGTAGGATTTTTTTTTAAAAAATAGAAAGCAGACGAACAATGCATATAAACATGAAATAAACCTGTTTATATCGAAGAAGAGGATTTGCAGATTCAATATTCTGGGTTTACTTGCTTGAGTGTTCTTGAGAGAGAGTATTTCTTGCTATGAAAGTTTTGAAAGCGTAAACCGTATAAAGGAGAGAAGAATTCCTTTTATACAAAGAGATAGAGGAGAGAGAAAGAATGAGGCGGGAAAAAATCATCATGACATTGACACGTTTCACAAAGTTGATTGGATAGAAGAGCAACGGACGAACGTGTCAGAAAAAGGCGTGTCGTGGATTATCCGCTCAAAATGACGTCATGGGAAAGAGACGTTTCATTTTTCCGTTTTGAAATTATCACTGAAGAAAAATCAGCGATAGAATTTTCTTTTTGAAAGTATCCCTGTTGAAAAGATAGGGATAGATTTTCTTTTAAAAGGATCACTGAATATAAATATCAGTGATAAATTTAATTTTAAAAAGCTTTTAATCATTTGAAGAAAAATTCAGTGATTAAGATTTATATTTTTAGAAAATATCTCAACTGAATGAAGATTCAGTTGTAGGGATAGAGAAAACATACCTGAGAGTCAGAATATTTATCAGAGAGAATGATGAAAGGGGAACTTTTGATTACTGACATAATGCATGAATGCTGAAGAATTATTCTTCAAGATTCAACATTCCAAGCTCACTGATGAGAAAGTTGAACCTTGTCTCATCAAGAGGTTTGGTGAATATATCAGCAAGCTGAAAGTTAGTAGGAATAAAATGAAGTTCAATATCACCATTCATCACATGATCTCTGATAAAGTGATATCTGATCTCTATGTGTTTTGTCTTTGAATGTAGCACTGGATTATTTGCTATAGCGATAGCACTAGTGCTGTCGCAATAGATAGGAATTTTTGACAGCTGAAGGTCATAATCTAATAGTTGATTTCTCATCCATAAGATTTGAGAACAACAGCTTCCAGCGGCTACGTATTCAGCTTCAGCTGTGGAAGTGGACACAGAATTTTGCTTCTTGCTTGTCCAACTTACCAGCTTTCCTCCCAAGAGTTGACATCCACCAGTGGTACTCTTTCTGTCAAGTTTACATCCTGCAAAATCACTATCAGAATAACCAGTTAGATCGAACCCTGAGTCTTTGGGATACCAAAGACCGAGGTTAGGAGTTCCTTTCAGATATCTGAAAATTCGCTTTACAGCGATCAGATGGGATTCCTTGGGTTCAGATTGATAGCGTGCACATAAACAAGTAGAGTACATGATGTCAGGTCGGCTTGCTGTGAGATACAACAGAGAGCCTATCATTCCTCTGTAGGCAGTGACATTAACAGGTTTTCCAGAAGAATCTTTGTTAAGTGTCAGGGGTGGTGCCATAGGAGTTTTCATAGCTGAAGTTTGAGTAAGATCAAACTTCTTCAGCATATCTTTAACATATTTACTTTGGCTGATAAAAGTACCTTTGTCAGATTGTTTAATCTGAAGACCAAGAAAATATGTCAGCTCACCCATCATACTCATTTTATATTCTTTCTTCATTCTTTCAGCGAAGCGAGTACACAGAGATGGGTTAGTAGAACCAAATATTATGTCATCGACATATATTTGTACAAGAATTATATGACCTTTTATCTTTATGAAAAATAACGTATTATCAATCTTGCCACGTTCAAAATTTTCAGAGATAAGAAAAGATGAGAGAGTGTCATACCAAGCACGAGGGGCTTGTTTTAGACCATAGAGAGCCTTATCCAATTTATAAACATAATTTGGATGCTTAGGGTCATAGAACCCTGGTGGTTGTTCTACATAGACTTCTTCATTCAGCTTTCCATTTAGAAACGCTGATTTTACGTCCATTTGATAGACGATGAAGTCTTTATAGACTGCATAAGCTAAGAATAGTCGAATTGCTTCGAGCCTGGCCACAGGGGCAAAGGTTTCATCATAGTCTATGCCTTCCTCTTGTCTGTATCCCTGAGCAACAAGTCGAGCCTTGTTTCGGGTTACAGTTCCATGTTCATCTAACTTGTTTCTAAACACCCATTTGGTGCCTATTACAGTTTTATCAGATGGTCTAGGAATGAGATTCCAAACTTTGTTTCGAGAAAATTCAGTCAGCTCTTCTTGCATAGCGCTGACCCAGTTTGGATCTCTGAGGGTATCATCAGTCTTCTTTGGTTCTATTAAAGAGAGAAAGTTTACAAAGAGACAGATATTACCTGAGCTTCGTCGTGTCTGAATACCTGCATCTGGATCACCAAGAATTTGATCTATTGGGTGATCTTTGGTCCATCGCTGAGCAGGAGCATTATTGCTTAACTCAGAGGTTGGATCAACAATTTGAATGTTTATCGATGATGACGATTGAGGTTCATCAACGATTAACTGTTGAGTAGATTCACTGGAGAGGTTTTCAGACGAAGACAGATTTGATGGTAGGAGTGTGTTTAGAGGTTCAGCTGAAACCCATGAGTTGGATTCAGCGGTAGGATGTATAATGTTTGGATCATCATCAGCAACTGGAGGATCTGAATGCTGATGGTTAGACAAGAAAGGTTCAGTTTCTCTGTAGTGAGAAAGCATCCAAGCATTTAACTCTTCATTGTCAGCGATTGGTTTGGAGTTCGCTGAGCGAGTTTCATCAAAAGTGACGTGAATTGTTTCTTCTACGGTTTGTCTTCTCTTGTTGAAGACTCTGTAGGCTTTGGAGACGGAGGAATATCCTAGAAATATTCCATCATCAGCTTTTGGGTCGAACTTTCCAAGTTGATCTCTGTTGTTTAAGATAAAACACTGACAACCAAAGATATGAAGAAAGCTGATAGAAGGCTTCCTTCCAACAAAAAGTTCATAAGTTGTCTTCCCAAATCGCTTTATTATCAGTGATCTGTTTTGAGTAAAACATGCAGTGTTTACAGCTTCAGCCCAAAATTGAGTAGGGAGATGAGAATCGCTGAGCATTGATCTAGCAGCTTCTATGATCGTTCTGTTTCTTCTTTCAGAGACTCCGTTTTGCTGAGGTGTTCTTACTGAAGAGAAGTTGTGAGAGATTCCCTTGTTCTCAAAGAAATTGTTCAGGGAACTATTTTTGAATTCAGTTCCATGATCACTTCTTATTGAACGAACAGTAAGATTATTCAACACTTCCATCTTTTTCACAAAAGATATTAGTTCTTCTGGAGTATCACTCTTACAGCGAAGAAAGATAACCCAGGTGTAGCGAGAATATTCATCTACAATGACAAGCGTATATTTCTTTCCAGCTATTGATTGGATGTTGACAGGGCCAAACAGATCCATATGCAAAAGCTGAAGAGGACTTGTTACTGAGGAAACTTGTTTCGACTTGAAACTTGCTTTTGTTTGTTTTCCTTTTTCACATGCTGAGCAGAGAGATTCTTTAGCATATGAGTGCTGAGGAAGACCAGAAACTAGTTCCTTAGATGAGAGAGAATTCAGGGTTTTGAAGTTTAGATGAGAGAGCCTTTTATGCCATAGCCAGTTGACATCAGAAGAGGCTTTAGATAGAAAACATAAGTTTTCAGTGATAGTAGAGTCCATATCTATTACATAGACATTTTCTCTGCAATGACCACTGAGAGCAAGTTTTCCTTTCTCATTTAACACTGAACATGCTTTCTTAGTAAAGCGTACTTCATAGTCTTTATCACATAGCTGACTGATGCTTAGAAGATTATGTTTCAGTCCATCTACATAAGCGACTCTTCGAAAGGTAGTTGTCCCATTGCTGAGGACACCAAACCCTCGGGTAAATCCTTTACCATTTCCACCAAAGGTCACAGAGGGACCTTTTTCTTCCTTGTATTCAGTGAGCAGGTTTCTTTGTCCAGTCATATGACGAGAACATCCACTATCAAGATACCAGATGCCCTTTGATCCCTGCACACATAAGGAAGATTAAGCGTTGTTTGGTACCCACTTTTCAATGGGTCCTTCAGAGTTAGTGGATAAGGTAAGTTCAGTAGTATTCTCAGTTGAT
This sequence comes from Arctium lappa, assembly GCA_023525745.1. Classification (NCBI taxonomy): domain Eukaryota; kingdom Viridiplantae; phylum Streptophyta; class Magnoliopsida; order Asterales; family Asteraceae; genus Arctium; species Arctium lappa. The sequence continues at coordinate 75,941,550 of CM042057.1, read as the reverse complement.
GAAAATTCAGATTCAGTGGTAATCTTCACTTTGGTTAATTTCTTAACCTTAGTGGAATTTTTCACCTTGGTTGATTTTTCAGCCTTGGTGACCTTAGCTTTAGAGACATTTTTCTTCACTTTAGCTATTTTATCAGCTTCAATGGCAGTTGGACATTTACTTGCAATATGATCAGTAAAACCACAGTGATAACACTTTCTGTATCTAAAAATGGTTTTAGGACCAGAAGTAGAAGGTTTTGCAAGTTTAAGATGAGCAGGGCCAGGTCCAAGAAGACTTTTCTCTTGAGATCTGGGAGGAATTTTCATTTCTTCAGATCTCGAAAGCTTAAGGTCAATCTTCACTTTTGGAGGACAGAGATCAAAGATTTCTATCACAGAGCTAGAGGATTGCTTAGCTGAAGGTTTAGAAGGAACTTTCAGCTTTGCTTTCCTGTTTGCCTTCTGAGGAAGGAGAATGGACTTTCCTTTATTCGTAGACTTAGTGTCTTTGGATTTTTCCTCAGGGATGGGATTTGAAGAAGAACAGGGATAGAGTTGATTGTAAGAAGTGTCAAAGAAGGAGGTGACAAAAGTTCCAAACTTAAGCGAGGAACTCTCTTTCTTAGGATCGTCCTGAGGTGTCCAAAAACCAAGACCAATTTTATCACTATCAGGAGTTTGAGCATTTATTATCTCAGAGATCTTTGTTGATGATTTGCACCATTTTTCAACATGAGCCTTTTCTGTTTTTAGAGCAGCGATGGCTTGTTCGCGTTCAATACTGATGATTTCATTTATAATGACTTGATCTTTCAACTTTTCTTCTAAAACATTTAGTTCTTTGATCTTTTCATGACATTTCTCCAGCTCTTGAGTTAAATGAACATTTTTGTTCTCAGCTTGAGTTTTGTCGTTTAGGGCATTATAAAGGTCAATCGTCAGCACATCAACAGCGCGACTTCTCTCAGCTTCAGGTAGAGAGGGATTTGTAGAAATAGATACCTGAGATGATATGTAGCTCATAGAAGATTCAGATGGTTCTTCCACTTCTTCTTTAATCTCAGCCATGAGGCAAAGATTAGCGACTTCTTCTTCATCAGAAGATGATTCTTCTGATTCAGCCCAGTCGTGTTCTTCAGCGATGAGACCTTTACCTTTTCGCTGATAGCTTTTCAGCTTTTGATATTTGTTCTTCAGCTTATGGTATTTGTCATCACTGGATCTTCTTGAGGTAGAAGGTTTGAAGACCTTTTTCGACCTGCATTCACTTGCAAATTGTCCAATCTTTTCACAGTTATGGCAAGTAGCAGTAGCCTTATCAACCGGAGTTGATTTTGGCTTTTCAGTAAGAGAGAGAGGTTTACTTCTTCGGAAGTTGCTCTTTCTTGCAAATCTCTTAAAAGAGTTTGTCAAGAGTGCTAAGGACTCATCAAACTTTGAAAGATCAGGGTCTGATAGATCCTCAGATTCAGAATCTAACTCAGTGATGGTGAGAGTAGATCGCTGAGATGGAATTATCTCTGAAGAGACTAAAGCAACAGGAGTACTTTTGGAGTCCTTAGAATCTTTCACAAGATTTTTCTTCAGAAGATTTGATTGCTCATAGTTGAGCAATATTCCATACAGAGTGCTTAAGGAGAGAGTATGTAAGTCTTTTGTCAGCTTAAGACATATTGAATAACTGTCCCAGCTTTTAGGAAGACATTCCAAGAATTTTGTTAGGACCTCAGAATTAGAATAGGTCCTACCAACAGTTCTTAGGTCAATTATTAGGCAGTTAAATCGCTGATGAACGTCAGAAAGAGATTCATTCTTACCAGCGATGAAACTTTCATACTGTCTTACCAAGTTAATCTTTCGAGTCTCTTGGATTTCAGTGGTGCCCTCATATTGAACACATATGGTTTCCCACATTTCTTTAGAAGTTTTCAGATGCATGATGGAATGGAAAACTTCATCAGGCAGAGCCATTGAAATAATGGTCTTTGCTCTTGCATCTATGCCTACCTTCTTTTTATCTTCATCACTCCACTGTCTTATTTCCTTAACGACATATCGTTCAGGGACAACTTCAGTGGTGGCAGTGGCGGGAACCGCAGCTATAATTCTAACAGGTTCATAGGGTCCGTTTTCTATATATTCAGGTATAGTAGGATCCGCACCTTCAAGAAATAGCATCATTCGATTTTTCCATAGAGAAAAGTTATCTCTGCTAAATCGAGGAGGTTTAGAAAGTGAACCATTATCATAGTAGTTTGTGTTTAATGCCATTTTAGAATAGCAAGGAAGAGTATACAGCAAGATCTTGTTTATTAGATTTAAACAAACTTCTCTGATACCACTTGTTGGTCCCGAAGGTGCTAAACAAGTTTGTAGAAGGGGGGGGTTGAATACAAACACAGAATTTAAAGTTTAATAAATTGTTTATTGATAAATCAAAATACAATTTACAAGTTTGTTGCGGAATAAGATTAAGACAGACTCAATCTAAACAAACTTAAGAAACACTAAGATAATTGCACAAGAAGTTCAGAGAATGGGGGATTAGAGATATAGAAAACAAAGGTTTCTATCTTGAGTTCAAGGATGAAGCACACTTTTAGATGAAGGGGTGAACTTCCTATTTATACCCTATGCATTAAATGCATGGCAGGATACTTTACACGTGGCGTTCACAGATTGGCTTTGATAAACTGACTTTTGGGAGACATGCTTTCGGCCGGGTCATGAACAGTGTAGTAGACAGAGTTGTTGTACGAATGATTGCAGAGACTTGTCCGTTCTGACACATCGTACTAGGTTGTGCAAGGATAGACAAAAGGAAACTTGAGGCATAAGCTTTGTGATCGTTTGATCGCTGAATATCTCTAAGTTCAGAGATAAAGAGGTTCAGCTATCGCTGAAGCTTTTTCTCATGTTCCTTCGCGTATTAGTAGAGTTGTCTTTGCTTCACTGATATCCGCATCAGGTCACTAGTAGACTTCTCTTTGTTCAGCAGCTTCGTCTTTGATTCAGCTATGAACATCTGTTGACGCGAGACTTGTCTTCAGGGATTACGTTGGTTGTTTACTTTAGGAACTATCAGTGATAACTGAACAGACTTAGTTCGATCACTGATAGTGAAACACTAATACATAGAGATGTTTATAAGAAAGACTATCAGCGATAACTGAACAGACTCAGTCTGATCGCTGATAGTGAAACACTAATACATACTAAAACGTAATTTTCACTAAGTATAGAGGAGGGTCGTTATCAAATCACTGAGAGAGTTTGGATCAACAAAACCAAAACCAGAATACCAACAAGTCCTGATTTTGCAAATATGTGTTTACAAGCAAAAACGTCTCTGGAACTTGAAAAAGAGTTAGAAGAAAAGGCAAAGAATAAAACAAACACTTACGGATCTTACACCTATAAAACAATAAAATTCTCTCCTGAACAAAAGTTAACCATATTGATCCTGTTTGTGCAGTAAGCAGCAAAGAAAAGAAGATGTTTTTGAACAAGAAAAAGTAACTTGAAAAGAAGATTGTCTTTCAAGCAAAAAGTAAAGAAGTAGTTAGGGATAAATGTAATATTCCTAGTGCTAGTTTCAAAAGAAGTCAAAATGTAACAAATGCTTTTAAGAAAAACTTTGCTCCTACTTCTTCTTGTTCTATTAATTGCAACTGCATCCATCTCTTGATGAAACTGAAAAATCATTTCAGAGAATCGCATTGCCTTTTGAATCAATCTCTGAAAATTATCTCAGAGACAAAATTTCAAAAGAAGACAAATAAAGGCAAGACATCAAAAGATGAGATGCCAAAAAGTCATACAAATCCACCAAAGTCTAACATAAAAGGACCCATAATGAGGTGGGCACCTAAGAAACTTTAATCTGTCTTGCAGAATCAGTCAATGCCAATCTGGTACTTAGATTCTGGATGTTCAAGGCATATGACTGGAGATAAGAAACTGCTATCCTCGTTCAAAGCAAAATCTGGAGGAGCAGTTACTTTTGGAGACAATATACAAGGACAAATTAAAGGATATGGTGAGTTATCAAGAGGAAATGTTTCAGTATCAAAGGTTGCTTATGTGGATGGATTAAAACACACTTTGATCAACATAAGTCAACTTTGTGATCATGGTTTTGATGTGAAATTTCAAAGAAAATATTGTTCACTTCTTCACTCAGAATCAGGTCAAGAATTGCTAAGAGCAGACATAAAAGGTAACCTCTACAGGATGAATTTTACCAAAATCAAAGACACTAATTCAGAGAAACGTTGTCTTATATCTCTGAATAGTGAGGAAGTCTGGCTCTGGCATAAAAAGTTTTCACATCTAAACTTTTCCTCACTTGATAAGTTAGTTAAACTTAATTTGGTTAAGGGATTACCATCTCTGAAGTTTAACAAAGATCATCTTTGTTCTGCTTGTGAAATGGGCAAAATGAAAAGATCTTCCCATAAAACCAAAAGTGAAAACAACTGTCCTAGACCTCTGCACATGCTTCATGTGGACCTCTGTGGTCCTATCTCTGTACAGAGTCTAGCAGGTAAGAAATACTTTCTGGTTCTGATTGATGAATTTTCCAGATACACATGGATAGAATTCATCAGAGCCAAATCTGATGTACCTGATATATTGATAAGGTTGTTGAAAAGATTACAGGTTTAATTTAGCAGCAAAGTTCAGAAATTAAGAAGTGATAATGGAACTGAGTTCAAAAATGCAAAAATCAATTCTTATCTATCAGAAGAAGGCATTACTCCTAACTTTTCTGCAGCAAGAACCCCTCAGCAAAATGGAGTGGTTGAAAGGAAAAACAAAACACTTGTTGAAGCTGCAAGAACAATGCTTGCTGGATCTGATCTTTCAACAAATTTTTGGGCAGAAGCAGTGGCAACAGTCTGCTTTACTCAGAATAGAGCTACAATTGTCAAGAGAATTCAGAAAACATCCTATGAACTCATTAACAATAGGAAACCTAATGTTAAATATTTTCATATTTTTGGATGCAGATGTTACATTCTGAATGATAGAGAATATCTTGGAAAGTTTGACAAGAAAGCTGATGAGGGCAAATCCATTGGATATTCATTAGCCTCAAAAGCTTTCAGAGTGTTCAATCTTAGAACAAGGACCATCCAAGAGAGCATCAATATCAGTTTTGATGACAATAAAAGCTCTGAACAAAAAGAAAGTTTCTCAACACCTATCTCTGAATCATCAAGGGAATCTGAATTAAACAGAATACTTGAAGATTTCTTTGATGATGAAGATAGCTCTGAAGTTATCTTCAGAGATAGACCAAGAGAGAATTCAGAAGGACCTCAAGAAACAGGTACAACCCTTTCTGGACCCTCTGAATTAACACCTTCTGCTTCACCAAATGCAGATCAGCAAAGTGAATCAGAAGAAGCTGAAGATCAAACAGAGGATGATCAAGAAGTGTCTGAAGTAACTCCAGAAACAAATAGTGAAGAACTTCAAGAATCTGCTTCACCATCTCAGGAACCAACTTCAGATCCTCTGAACAGTACAACAGAGATGTCACCAACTGTCATCTCTGAAGCTCAAACTCCACCCCAAATTTTTGCTCCAATCACGAGATGGACAAAAGATCATCCACTTGATCAAATCATTGGATCCTCATCAGAAGGAGTTAAAACAAGATCTGCCACAATCAATGAATGCTTCTATGTAAAATTTTTGAGCATTATTGAACCGAAGAAGGTAAAAGAATCTCTTGAAGATCCTCATTGGATTTTTGCAATGCAGGATGAACTTCAAGAGTTTGTAAGAAACAAAGTCTGGGCCCTAGTTCCCCTTCCCAAAGGAAAATTTGCAATTGGAACGAAATGGGTTTTCAGAAACAAAAAGGATGAGGATGGAATAATAATCAGGAAAAAAGCCAGGTTGGTTGCTAAAGGATACTGCCAAGAAGAAGGTATTGATTATGATGAAACCTTTGCACCTGTAGCTAGGCTAGAAGCAATCAAAATCTTTTTAGCCTATGCTGCACACAAAGGATTCAGAGTTTATCAAATGGATGTTAAATCTGCATTTCTACATGGTAAATTAAATGAAGAAGTTTATGTCCAGCAACCTCCTGGATTTGAAAGTACAGAGTTTCCTAATCATGTTTATTATTTGGATAAGGCTCTGTATGGACTTAAATAAGCTCCAAGAGCTTGGTATGCAACTCTGTCCACTTTTATGATTAAAAATGGTTTTGACAAAGGCACAATTGATACAACTCTATTCATCAAAAGGTACAAAAATGAGATGCTATTAGTACAAATTTATGTTGATGACATTATCTTTGGCTATACAAATCAAAAGTATTGTGACAAGTTTTCAGAGTTGATGAAGAGTGAATTTGAAATGAGCCTCATGGGAGAATTAACTTTCTTTCTGGGCTTACAAGTAAAACAAACTTCAGAAGGTACTTTTATAAGTCAATCTAAGTATGTCTCTGAAATTTTGAAAAAGTACAAACTCAATGATTCAACTTCTATGAGAACACCTCTAGCCACCGGAGTCAAACTTGACTCTGATCCTTCAGGACAATCTGTGGATATAAAAACCTACAGAGGCATGATAGGTTCACTATTATACTTAACTGCAAGTAGGCCTGACATAATGTTTGCAAAATGTCTTTGTGCTAGATATCAAGCAAATCTAAAAGAATCTCATTTATCTGCTGTCAAAAGAATTTTCAGATACCTAAGAGGGTCACCCTCATTAGGCCTCTGGTATCCAAAACTTTTTAGTTTTGATCTAACAACTTACACTGATGCAGATCATGCAGGATGCAAACTTGACAGAAAAAGTACCTCTGGGTGCTGTCAGTTATTGGGCAATAAGCTGATAAGTTGGTCATCCAAAAAGCAAAACTGTGTTTCAACTTCAACTGCAGAGGCAGAATATGTTGCTGCTGCTAGTTGTTGCTCTCAAGTAATCTGTATGAAAACTCAGCTCAAAGATTATGGCCAACAATATGAAAGAATACCAATTCTGTGTGATTCAAAAAGTGCCATAGCCATCTCTGCCAATCCAGTACAACATTCCAAGACAAAGCACATTGATGTAAGGTATCATTTCTTAAAAGATCATGTTGAAAGGGGAACAATAGAAATGTATTTTGTACCAACTGTTCTCCAACTTGCTGATATTTTCACAAAAGCTTTAGATGAACGAAGGTTCAATTTTTTAATTAGCAAGTTGGGAATGTTGAATATGTCTACCTAACAAGGAAGAAACTCAGAGTCTCTGATCAAATATCAGAGCCTCTGAACCAAGTAGCATATGTCAATATCAGTCCTGATATTAATCTCAGAGTCTCTGAAAAATAAAAAGTTGTTCTTTTGTCAAGGGGGAGAAAAAGAACTTTTTGAATTTCTTCTCAGAGTCTCTGAAATTGAGAAAAAGAACTTTTCAACTGTCATCTCAGAGTCTCTGATATTCATCTCAGAGTCTCTAAATTTCTTCTCAGAGTCTCTGAAATTAAGGATTCTCATTTTTTGTCTCACTAATCATCTGTCAAGGGGGAGTCAACAACTTTCAGACTAGTCATTCCTTAAACAAGAACTTTTTAATTATTTAACAATTTTTGATATCATTTGAAATCAAAAATTCAGATTAACCGAACCTTTTCATTACGAGTGATATCTTAAATTACTTCACAAGGCGAAAGGTTTGTCTAGTCACCAAAAGTAATTATTCAATTTAATGGCGCCCCATTCCTATTTTCTTGGCACCTACACACGTAAGTGCAACAGTTTTCAAGGCCACGTGTCACAAAAAGGATAAGTGAAAGGTCAAACGGCTTTTTCAAAAGGGTCAAATCACTGCCGTTTCACCTTATGCACTCGAGTGTATCTTTTTCTAAATTTGGATATAAAACCAATTTTACATCTGGATATCTTTTTTACAAATTACTCTCGAGCACTTTCTCTCTCTCTCTCCAAAAAGAATTTGAACTTCATCTTCTTCACTTTTTGGCTTGAGCTTCCCAGGAGGTCACCCATCCTAGGATTGCTCTCGCCCGAGCACGCTTAACTTGTTAGGATTGTTAGGTCCCAAGGCTTGAGCTTTCCAGGAGGTCACCCATCCTAGGATTGCTCTCGCCCGAGCACGCTTAACTTGTTAGGATCAAGCGCTTACCACTACACCAAAAGCAATTGCTTATGGTGAAGGCGCTACTTTATTTCCTTATACCATGGTAGCGCAAAGCCCCGTACTAAGCGACAGGCGGACATGAGGGGCTGCACCACTTTTCGTGGAGCCAGCGGGTCGGGCTGTTAGTCCCAGCCAGTTACGTACTCCTGAGTCGAAGGTGAGGGCGCTGGATGCTTGCGGCATTCCCAGCAAATGTTGGGATTTCTCCTCAACAATCCCCCCCAGCATTTGCACACTGGAAGACTCGAACCCGCGACCTCGCTTTGATACCAATTGTTAGGTCCCAAGGCTTGAGCTTCCCAGGAGGTCACCCATCCTAGGATTGCTCTCGCCCGAGCACGCTTAACTTGTTAGGATCAAGCGCTTACCACTACACCAAAAGCAATTGCTTATGGTGAAGGCGCTACTTTATTTCCTTATACCATGGTAGCGCAAAGCCCCGTACTAAGCGACAGGCGGACATGAGGGGCTGCACCACTTTTCGTGGAGCCAGCGGGTCGGGCTGTTAGTCCCGGCCAGTTACGTACTCCCGAGTCGAAGGTGAGGGCGCTGGATGCTTGCGGCATTCCCAGCAAATGTTGGGATTTCTCCTCAACACGGTTATACGCAGAACTTAATCAGAGGCAGATTGCATAACATCTATAGGCTGGTCAGAGCTCTCTGCAGAAATTTCACTCTGTGTGCGATCAACAGCTATCAAAACTTACTATGTGCAAATTTGTTCATTAAATTTGCAGTGTGTTCAGAGTTGGTTCTTTATGTTCTGGAATGTCAAGAAAGATATGCACAGAATAACTCAAACTATAGTTGTTGTGTTTGAAGTTTCAAACCAGAAGTTGGTCAAAGGCACTCCAGAATTTGCTATCATGCTTGCTAATTCAGAATCTTGGTCATGTGTTTTCAGACTTTGACTCGAGCATATTCAGAACTATGAATAATTTGAACAACACTGTGTTCAAAAATCTGCAAAGTTGACTCCAGGTTCTGTGAGAGAATTAAAAAATGTTCAGTGCAGATTGAAACAGTTGCTGCATCTGCAGCACAGGTTGTAGGAGCAAATAAGGTATTTTTGTTGATGCATCAGAGGGCGAGTTGAAGATGTTTATTCTTGTGTTCGAAATCTACAGAGGTATCTGCAGAACCTATCCATTGATGCATAATATATGGTACATAGGCTGTTATGCAGAGCCTCTGTAAGGCTTTTCAGAGTGTGTGTAGAGCCTAAATACAGAGCTTGATCAGAGACGTACGATGCTCTGGACAGAAGGTCCAGAGGCTTTTAGTGTACACAGATGTTCTATCCATAGGCTCTGGACACACATCGAGAGGCTCTGGTCATTAATCTTGCAATCAGAGGCATCGATGCACTTGTTATTTTGTCAAGATTAAAAAGGATCACCAGGGCACATCAAACCTGTCTGTACTTGGTTGAACAACCATGACACTTCAGATGAGGCAGTCACCGACTAATGCTATGTTCAAAACAGAAGATATCTCCAGATCCTCTGAGGCTGTCCAAATGTATGCGTAGTTTGAAGTGATACACAGAGGCTAATGCACAGAGCCTCTGTGACTGTCCAGAAGTAGATGTGCACATCAGAAGTTGCACAGAGCCTCTGTAAGGCCATCCAGAAGACGATCCAGAGCCTCTGTGCGTATGCAGAGACGGTCCAGAAGCTATTCGAAGGATATTCAAAACAGTCCAGAAGTTGTCAAGTGTTGAGCAGAATGTAACAAGAGCATTTGCAGAGGCTTGTGCAGAGCCTCTGAAAGTAAAGATGTGAAGAGTTAATCGCAAAGATGCTCTTATTCATGATCAGAGTCACGTGCAGAAGTTCAGAGGCAGAAAGTTAACATCAGAGGTTGATGCACAGAGCCTCTGTAGACTGTCCAGAAGTAGATATGCATCAGATGTACAAAGCCTCTGAGGCTGTCCAGAGCACGTGCAGAAGTAAAATTCAGAGCCTCTGAGGCTAACCAAAACCTCTGAAGAGCAGAAACCAGAAGGGGAGGACCAGTGTTATACCCAAGAACGTATATCAGAGGTCGATGGTCCAGAGATCGCAATGCGCCAAGAGCCCAAAGCCCGAATTTTTCGAATTTTCTGACAGCATTGCGCTGTTTCAGAAACACGCGCACAACTTTTTACTCGAAGCTCTGATTTACACGAGTCCAGTTGCTTTGAATCTCTAAAACACATACGTATGACTTTGATGTTTTGACTTTTCTCAAATTCCGTAATCTGATGTGCCGGGATCAGTGTCAAAGTCTGCGTTAGAGTGCTGGACCGATAGCATTGCATTTCACTCATGCTCTTTCCGCTTTCAAGAACGGTGTTCTCTCGTCGGTTATTCATGGTTTCAAGCTACATATGTGACACATTGTTTGTCACTCCCTCCTCCGTTATTCAAGTTTAAGGCTCGGTGCTGAACGCTTACTCAACAGGATCTTAAGAGTCAAAATTTCCGTTTTGACGACCGTTATGCACAGCTGTGGGAAAACTTGCACAACTCACTCATTTTTCATCTAAAATGGATGAATCAAAGCTCGTTGAAAATCTAAGAGGATGAAGTTCAATGTGCATGTTTTATGTTTTCTCTCAATCAGACTCCTTGATGGTCAAAATTAGCGGTGAAGTTGAGACATTTAAGCTGGACAAATTGGGATAATTCGTCTAAGTCTTTCAAGAATATGAGCCTACATTTGAGGGGGAGCTTATAAATCTTTGAAGACTCGAAGAATGGCACACCAAAGCTTTTAAAGAAAGCAAGGGGGAGACTATATGATGATGCTTTCTTTATAAAACATTAGGGGGAGATTGTTAGCTTAAATTAGCCCCCAATTTAATTGAATGTTTTATAAAGAATTGTATTTTGGGTTTTTTAATAAGTTGTATGGGCTTGAGCCTTTCTATTGTAAATGGGCCCTATTAATAGGTGCCCATGGATCATTTGGTCATTTAGGTTTTGGAGAAGACCTTTTTACACACACAGACTAGGTGAATCAGATGAGAGTCGATTAATGTTTAGTGTGGTGTTCTTCCCATTTCCCCCTCCATCAATGAATCAAACCATATGAGATGAGTTCTTGATTATTATGTTCTTAGTTTTCATCTTATCTCTACTTTTCTATGGAGTATCTTTTTTTGTTGTCTGTATTGGGATCTAACAATTACTGTTAGCTTAAATTAGCCCCCAATTTAATTGAATGTTTTATAAAGAATTGTATTTTGGGCTTTTTAATAAGTTGTATGGGCTTGAGCCTTTCTATTGTAAATGTGCCCTATTAATAGGTTCCCATGGCTCATTTGGTCATTTAGGTTTTGGAGAAGACACTTTTTACACACACAGACTAGGTGAATCAGATGAGAGTCGATTAATGTTTAGTGTGGCGTTCTTCCCATTTTCTCCTCCATCAATGAATCAAACCATATGAGATGAGTTCTTGATTATTATGTTCTTAGTTTTCATCTTATCTCTACTTTTCTAGGGAGTATCTTCTTTTGTTGTCTGTATTGGGATCTAACAATTGGTATCAGAGCCTCCTTTGTTTTCTAAACAAAGAAAGATCGTATCTGCATACTCGGATAGATTTACATCTCATTGATTCTATTATTCAATATCCGTGCATGTTCATATAAACCTGGTTTATTAAAGAACACCATATGCTCAAGATTTGATAGTAAATCACAGTTCATTACAAAAAGCATCAGTTCCTCAAATCTTCATCTTTTTCTTCAAAAATGGCAAACTCAAGCATAAGTGCCATTTATACAGCTGGGTCATTAACAAAACCTCCTACACTTTTAAGGGATGAATATCCCCAATGGAAGATAAGGATGGTAAATTTCTTAGAAGGTATGGACATGGATCTTTTTAGATCAGTGAACGTTGGACCTCACATTCCAATGGTGTTGGTATCAAGAGTTCCTGCAACAGCAGATACTGCTGAAATACCTGCATATTATGAAAAGAAAACCACAAACTTCACTGATGAAGAAACAAATATGATGGATAATGACTCAAAAGCTGTTTGATTACTTATAATGGCCATTCCCAATGATATCTTTCAAGAACTTGATTCTTGTAAAACTGCAAAAGAGATATGGGATCAGTTGTTAAATCAACTTGAAGGAGGCCTACAAACCCAGAAAAATAGAAGAAATCTATGCATCAATGAATATCATGATTTTCATGCTCTACCAGAAGAAATATTACACCAAACTTACTCAAGATTCAACATTCTTATCAACAAATGCAGAAAGTTTGGAGCGATAAGAACAAAAGAGGAAAACAACGTTCTTTTCTTAAAAAGCTTAAATGAAGAATGGTCACAACTGTTCATGTCAATCCAAGCCAATCAAGATCTTGAGTCATGGTCATTAACTGACATTTATGGTACTCTTGTTGCACATGAAAAGGAAGTTATAAAGCAAAAATCAAAAACCTCTTTGGGTGGACTTCTTGCACTTGTTTCAAAACAAATATCGAAAGAAAACAAATGTGAAGAGTCACAAAAAGGTTTGGAACCAAAAAGAAGATCCAAAAAGGTCTTAGTGGCAGAAGAAAATCATACAGATTCAGACTCAGATGATGATATCAATGCCTTCGCCAAATCTCTTGCATTAATCACTCATAAATTTAACAAGAAATTTGACAAGAAAGTATTTGAAGGAAGGAGAGAGAATGAAGAAAGAAGAAATCCTGAAAGAAGATTTCAACAAAAACCCAGATTCACTCCATATAGTGATCAAAAGGGTACAAACTTCAACCATAATGATGCAACACAACAACCAAGACCTCAACAACCATTTCAACCAAGGTATCCACAGCCACAGAGATACTTCAAACCTCAAGAACAGAAGCTAGAGAAAAGTACTGCCACTCTTCCAACAAATCAAAATGATGGAAGATGCTTCAAATGTGGAAAACTAGGCCATTTCTCTGCAAACTGCAGAGGAAAACTTGTCAAAGATCAAGATTACTACAAGAACAAATACAAATACAATGTAAAAGAAAGAGTTCTTGTAGCAGAAATGGAAGACTGGCTATCTGACTCAACAAGCGACGACGAGGAAGAGCCTACCAATCTCTGTGGTATGGATTTTTCAGATGGAAATCAAACTGATGGAGCATCAGAAGACAACTCTGATTTTTTCAAAAGGAAAAGAATTTGAGTATGAAAGGCTCAATTCTATTGCCTTAACCAAATTTTTTCAAAAGGAAAGAGAAATCTTACATCAATCTCTAGATAGAAAAAATCTTCGAATCAAAAGCTATGTTAATGCACAAGGTGTTTTCGACAAAATAAAAACTCAAATGGACTCTCAAGGGCTGTGATTCAATGAGTTGAATTCATTCACTGGATTGGAGAAAACTTCACTTTCTTCCATTTTCTGTATGGGAAAGGTCCAAAGTTTTGAAGGTCCATCTCTTAATAATTTCAAAAGAATGAAAACATCAGAGGGATAAAAAAGAAGAGCTTTGAATTTCAAAAATACTACATACTCTGAAGTAAAAAACTTTCAAAAGTCTGTGTTACAGATAAAAGGAGAAACTTCAGAGGTACTCTTCACAAAACCTCAAAGCTATGATCCCAAAGAAATTTTCAGATTTGATGCTTTCATCTCAAATGAATCAGAGACATCTGAACCAAGTACCTCTGATACAAGTACTTCTGAAAATGAATCTCAGAGTTCACTTAATCCGGATGCTCCTCTGTATTCACCAAGTTCAGATGAAAACATCAGAACTACATTTGAAGATGATGTTAAAAAGATATGGAAAGAAAATGTCATGGAAGACTTAAAAAGAAAAGAAAGCATGAAACGGATCATTAAAGTCTCTAGAACAAAAGAAATTAAAAAACCAATAGAGGTAGCTATCTCTATTAAAACTAAGAGAGACTTTCTTGACTCTGATTCAGAATCTGATCAAGAGATTGATGAACATATTTTTTGTAAACCAGGGAATGTAATTCACAAAAGGATAGAAACTGTTGGCTCTGGTATTTTGAATGTTCCAATTTCAATTTTGAAAACCTGTTGGTCCCGAAGGTGCTAAACAAGTTTGTAGAAGGGGGGGGGGGTTGAATACAAACACAGAATTTAAAGTTTAATAAATTGTTTATTGATAAATCAAAATACAATTTACAAGTTTGTTGCGGAATAAGATTAAGACAGACTCAATCTAAACAAACTTAAGAAACACTAAGATAATTGCACAAGAAGTTCAGAGAATGGGGGATTAGAGATATAGAAAACAAGGGTTTCTATCTTGAGTTCAAGGATGAAGCACACTTTTAGATGAAGGGGTGAACTTCCTATTTATACCCTATGCATTAAATGCATGGCAGGATACTTTACACGTGGCGTTCACAGATTGGCTTTGATAAACTGACTTTTGGGAGACATGCTTTCGGCCGGGTCATGAACAGTGTAGTAGACAGAGTTGTTGTACGAATGATTGCAGAGACTTGTCCGTTCTGACACATCGTACTAGGTTGTGCAAGGATAGACAAAAGGAAACTTGAGGCATAAGCTTTGTGATCGTTTGATCGCTGAATATCTCTAAGTTCAGAGATAAAGAGGTTCAGCTATCGCTGAAGCTTTTTCTCATGTTCCTTCGCGTATTAGTAGAGTTGTCTTTGCTTCACTGATATCCGCATTAGGTCACTAGTAGACTTCTCTTTGTTCAGCAGCTTCGTCTTTGATTCAACTATGAACATCTGTTGACGCGAGACTTGTCTTCAGGGATTACGTTGGTTGTTTACTTTAGGAACTATCAGTGATAACTGAACAGACTCAGTTCGATCACTGATAGTGAAACACTAATACATAGAGATGTTTATAAGAAAGACTATCAGCGATAACTGAACAGACTCAGTCTGATCGCTGATAGTGAAACACTAATACATACTAAAACGTAATTTTCACTAAGTATAGAGGAGGGTCGTTATCAAATCACTGAGAGAGTTTGGATCAACAATCTCCCCCTATTTGATAATGACAAAGTAACTGAAGAAAATTACTTTATGATTCAAAATGATGGAATAATCAGGACTCGTAACATACATGTCCCAATTACTATTTTGAGGGATCTTTTACAGTACTGATGAAGTTAAGTACTTTACTGAAATTTCATTAATTCAGGAATAGAATTACAAGGAATGAAAATTACAAGTAAATTACTAACTACTGTAAGTACAACTAATAGATTACAGAAGAGAAAACTAATCTATCAGCTATAAGAAGATTTAGGAGGATTTATCATATACTCAGGTATTTCTTCTCCTTTCTGTCTTCGTTCCAAAGATTCTTGGCTGATAATTTCTTTGATTTTCTCAGCAGCAGGGAAGAAGTCACACCATAAGCATAAGAGATCCTTGAGATGATTCAGAGGACAGATAGGAATCTCAGAGACTCTTTGAAATCTGAGTTCCTCATCATCATCTCTGAAGAATATTCCATAAGGATTGTCAATTACTTGACCAGCTTGGAAAGGACCACCAGGAGGCAGAGATAAATTCAGAACTGAAAGATCAGGAGGAGGACCAAACAGTGCATCTCTTGAAAATTTTATAGAAGTTTCATTCCTGATGATGGCGACGTCTTCAGAGGAGGAGGACCCGATTCTTCTCTTGAGTTTCTTGGGATTGGGAGGGATAGGAGATGGCAGATTCAGTACAGAAGTGACTCTGTTGATGAGAGCTTTAAGAAGTCCTTCAACGTAGCCTCTGTATGTAGATTTCGATTTCTTCAGCGCATCCCAGAATTCTATCCACTCTGTAAACCCGAAACCTTCAAGTTTGGAAACGTACATAGCTTTCTGAGTTCCATCCTCTCTGGTAATCTCCATGGTCACTGAGAGTTGATCCTTCTTTTTGCGACCAGAGATAGTCACGACTGTTATTGGAAGAAGATCAGAGCGATAATCCATCTTCTGTTTGCACCATTCAATGGACTTATCGTTGATCTCTTGTTCTTTGGATCATTCCTCTTCAATTTCTTTCAGCAGTGCTGCTTGAACTTCCACATGCTTTCTTTTCAGCTTCTTGTCCTTGACTTGAGAAGATTGAATCTTTAAAGCGAGTTGGGCATCTCGTCTACATTCAGCGATCAGTTTCTCAGCTTTGGCAGATTCTTCTCGTTCAGCTTTAGTGAGGAAGTCGAGCTCTGAGAAGGATGTTTGAAGAGGAACTTTCAGCCGTTGACTTTCTAGTTGAGCGATCATTTCAGCTCTTTTCTTCATCACTTCCTCTGACCCATGAGATGGTTGAGAGGGCCTTCCTGGATGGACCAGGGAATCTTCTTCTTCTTCATCATCAATCTCAGCGATAGAGATTGGGATTATGTCTTCAGCGATAGTAGCTGGAATTATTTGTAGTTCAGAACCCTTAAGCAGGGATGAGAACTGTCTGGATAGAAAATGAAGGAAAGAAGGGATAAGTGTATATTTTTAGAAAAAGAAAGAGAAAGGCTAGAAGGAAATAGGGGTTTGGAAAGAGTAGGAGAGTGGTACAATTGAAAGACATACCTGAGAAGGATGCTCCCCCTCAGATTGTGATCCAGTCCTCAAGCATTCTTCAGCGATTGGTTGCTTGTCTTTGCTCTGCGAAGGAGCGCTTGAAGATGTATCACCTCTCACCCCTGCTTTGACAACCTCTTGCGAAGTTGTCCCTGATGAAACGTTCGGCTTGGAGAACCACATAGATTGGTCTTCTTCATCGTCGTCGTCATCATTGGAGGGTTGATCCTTTTCTTGATCAACAAGATCTAGATCATCTTCCTCTTCATCGTCTTCTTCCTCATCATCTTCAAAGAGAAGAGAATGAATAGATGAGGAGGGTTCTTTCGCCTTCTCCCCCTCAGATTGAGAGGGAGGTTTCTTTGAAGTCTTAGCTTCCCCAGCAGCAGCGATAGAAGTTTCTTCAGCTTTCTCCCCCACTTTGTCATTATCAGCGGTAGGGGGTTGCTCAACTGCTGGAGTAGCTGTTGAAGCTTTTAGCACTTGAATGTCAACCTCCAGACACGTGACCCGTTCTTCCACTGCAGGGATGTCGCATGTGGCATCATGGATGAATTCCACAGCGATGTTGAGATTTGTCCGATCATCTTCAGTGAAGGAGGGAGGCAGCGCTGGATCTGTTTCAGATACCTTTTGGAGAAGTTGCTGTAGAAGGGACGTGCAGAGATCAACCTTAGAAGAGAGATCTCTAACTTCAGTGGTAAGAGACTCAAATCGCCCCTGAAAGAGTTGAGAGGACTCTCTGAGTTGGACGACTTGTTCTTCCACAGCTGAAAGTTTGGAGTTCTCAGCTTTGGATGAGCAGGTGGCTGTCAACCTTTTCAGCTCCTCACCAGCCTGATTTACGGCGCTGGTGGTGTTGTTGATGGTGTTGGTGAGAGCGTCCACCTTTTCTCCCAGACTGTTGACATGTGCGTCAACAGACGCCAAACTAGGACCTGAAAATGATATCAGTTCAGATATGGGCTTATTTGGAGAGGTGGGAAAAGAAGTGTTTAGGATAATAGGTTTACCTGACGTATCAAACATTTTGTAGAACTGCAAAGATTCCTCAAAAGTTTGATGTTCAGGTCCTATAGGTAGAGATGTAGCGGGTTCAGAGACCAAAGAAGGAGAGGGAAGAATTATGGGGATAGAAGTAGGGTTGGGGTTAACCTCAGCGGATGAGATAATAGGTGGGGTCACTGATGGTGTGACAGCGATTGAAATCGCTGACACGGCAGGTTGAGTGACTGCAGGAGGTGTGGAGGAAGGACCCACAAAAGCATCTAAGGTAGCTTGTTGAGAAGCTCCCTCAGGTATAGTACTAGAGGGTGTACTTTCCTTAGTCTTTTTGGCCTTCTTAGAAGAACCAATCGGACCAGCTGATGGTCGTTTGGAAGTAGTGGTAGAGACAGGGATAGCAGACGAAGGAACCGTATGCGTGGTCGCTGAAAAAGAAGAAGAATGGAGAGAGAGACGAGAACGAAGGAGAGAGATACTTACCTCGTTGGCGAGTGGCTTTACCTCCAGTGATCGTTGACCTATCCTGGCAAAAGTGCCATCATCTTTGGTGGGATAGGTGTTGGGATAGAGGAACTTGATGTACGTACATATGAAACGTACGTACGAGATCTTGGGATCTCGTTCAGGCTTCTCTAATCTCGACCTCAGGTCTTCAAAGATGGCAGTGGCGTAGTCAAAGTTTTGACCAGCGATAACTGAGTAGGCCATTTGCAGTTGTGTTTTGCTGGCTTGATCCAGCGAACCACTCTTCCCGCTCATGCACTGAATTATGTGCGAGAAGATGAAGTTCAGTTGTGAAGGCATCTGAGCTTTGAGAATTTTGGTGAGCTTTTTGTTGGGAATAGAAGATCTCGGTTTGTTTTCCCAACAATAACCCATTGCATCCAGAAAGGAGATCAGCTCAGCATCAGTGGGGAGTGCGTCGAACCCACTCTTTGGTTTGTCAGGGAATCTCAAAGATTTCCTGAGGCTAAGAGCGGTCATGCTCCCTGGCCCCAAATCCGTGCTGAAGGAGATAGCAGGGACTCGTTCACCCTTTTTGTTGGTGAGTTCAGTGGCATCAGCAGTGAACCAGAACTGCTGGAGTAGAGTCTTTGAAGGCTTAGGATCCACAGTGATCGCGTAAGCTATGCATGATTGTTTAAGAAATTCAGCAGCTTCCACCAGATGTGGGTATTTGTCAGCTGTAAAGTCGAGTCTTCCCAAGTGATTACATTTAGTAATCTCAACTTCAGTGATAGCGAATCGCACATGCTTGGAAGCAACGATCGAAGATTGTGCCATTTCTGTTATGGAAAGAAGCATAATAGAAGAAATGATTATGATTAAAAAATAATATGATTACCAGTTTCTCTTAGATGAGGGGAAACTGGAAAAATATCAAGTTATTTTTAGGAAGAGAAAAATAGTGTTCTGGGTAGAAAGAATGAAGAACACTTTAAAAACCAAAAGGTTTTTATTTAAAAAAAAACATAAAATCAGAAAGAATGATTTTTAGTTTTAAACAAAAAAATCCATGAAGAATAAGAACGAGTAGGATTTTTTTTTAAAAAATAGAAAGCAGACGAACAATGCATATAAACATGAAATAAACCTGTTTATATCGAAGAAGAGGATTTGCAGATTCAATATTCTGGGTTTACTTGCTTGAGTGTTCTTGAGAGAGAGTATTTCTTGCTATGAAAGTTTTGAAAGCGTAAACCGTATAAAGGAGAGAAGAATTCCTTTTATACAAAGAGATAGAGGAGAGAGAAAGAATGAGGCGGGAAAAAATCATCATGACATTGACACGTTTCACAAAGTTGATTGGATAGAAGAGCAACGGACGAACGTGTCAGAAAAAGGCGTGTCGTGGATTATCCGCTCAAAATGACGTCATGGGAAAGAGACGTTTCATTTTTCCGTTTTGAAATTATCACTGAAGAAAAATCAGCGATAGAATTTTCTTTTTGAAAGTATCCCTGTTGAAAAGATAGGGATAGATTTTCTTTTAAAAGGATCACTGAATATAAATATCAGTGATAAATTTAATTTTAAAAAGCTTTTAATCATTTGAAGAAAAATTCAGTGATTAAGATTTATATTTTTAGAAAATATCTCAACTGAATGAAGATTCAGTTGTAGGGATAGAGAAAACATACCTGAGAGTCAGAATATTTATCAGAGAGAATGATGAAAGGGGAACTTTTGATTACTGACATAATGCATGAATGCTGAAGAATTATTCTTCAAGATTCAACATTCCAAGCTCACTGATGAGAAAGTTGAACCTTGTCTCATCAAGAGGTTTGGTGAATATATCAGCAAGCTGAAAGTTAGTAGGAATAAAATGAAGTTCAATATCACCATTCATCACATGATCTCTGATAAAGTGATATCTGATCTCTATGTGTTTTGTCTTTGAATGTAGCACTGGATTATTTGCTATAGCGATAGCACTAGTGCTGTCGCAATAGATAGGAATTTTTGACAGCTGAAGGTCATAATCTAATAGTTGATTTCTCATCCATAAGATTTGAGAACAACAGCTTCCAGCGGCTACGTATTCAGCTTCAGCTGTGGAAGTGGACACAGAATTTTGCTTCTTGCTTGTCCAACTTACCAGCTTTCCTCCCAAGAGTTGACATCCACCAGTGGTACTCTTTCTGTCAAGTTTACATCCTGCAAAATCACTATCAGAATAACCAGTTAGATCGAACCCTGAGTCTTTGGGATACCAAAGACCGAGGTTAGGAGTTCCTTTCAGATATCTGAAAATTCGCTTTACAGCGATCAGATGGGATTCCTTGGGTTCAGATTGATAGCGTGCACATAAACAAGTAGAGTACATGATGTCAGGTCGGCTTGCTGTGAGATACAACAGAGAGCCTATCATTCCTCTGTAGGCAGTGACATTAACAGGTTTTCCAGAAGAATCTTTGTTAAGTGTCAGGGGTGGTGCCATAGGAGTTTTCATAGCTGAAGTTTGAGTAAGATCAAACTTCTTCAGCATATCTTTAACATATTTACTTTGGCTGATAAAAGTACCTTTGTCAGATTGTTTAATCTGAAGACCAAGAAAATATGTCAGCTCACCCATCATACTCATTTTATATTCTTTCTTCATTCTTTCAGCGAAGCGAGTACACAGAGATGGGTTAGTAGAACCAAATATTATGTCATCGACATATATTTGTACAAGAATTATATGACCTTTTATCTTTATGAAAAATAACGTATTATCAATCTTGCCACGTTCAAAATTTTCAGAGATAAGAAAAGATGAGAGAGTGTCATACCAAGCACGAGGGGCTTGTTTTAGACCATAGAGAGCCTTATCCAATTTATAAACATAATTTGGATGCTTAGGGTCATAGAACCCTGGTGGTTGTTCTACATAGACTTCTTCATTCAGCTTTCCATTTAGAAACGCTGATTTTACGTCCATTTGATAGACGATGAAGTCTTTATAGACTGCATAAGCTAAGAATAGTCGAATTGCTTCGAGCCTGGCCACAGGGGCAAAGGTTTCATCATAGTCTATGCCTTCCTCTTGTCTGTATCCCTGAGCAACAAGTCGAGCCTTGTTTCGGGTTACAGTTCCATGTTCATCTAACTTGTTTCTAAACACCCATTTGGTGCCTATTACAGTTTTATCAGATGGTCTAGGAATGAGATTCCAAACTTTGTTTCGAGAAAATTCAGTCAGCTCTTCTTGCATAGCGCTGACCCAGTTTGGATCTCTGAGGGTATCATCAGTCTTCTTTGGTTCTATTAAAGAGAGAAAGTTTACAAAGAGACAGATATTACCTGAGCTTCGTCGTGTCTGAATACCTGCATCTGGATCACCAAGAATTTGATCTATTGGGTGATCTTTGGTCCATCGCTGAGCAGGAGCATTATTGCTTAACTCAGAGGTTGGATCAACAATTTGAATGTTTATCGATGATGACGATTGAGGTTCATCAACGATTAACTGTTGAGTAGATTCACTGGAGAGGTTTTCAGACGAAGACAGATTTGATGGTAGGAGTGTGTTTAGAGGTTCAGCTGAAACCCATGAGTTGGATTCAGCGGTAGGATGTATAATGTTTGGATCATCATCAGCAACTGGAGGATCTGAATGCTGATGGTTAGACAAGAAAGGTTCAGTTTCTCTGTAGTGAGAAAGCATCCAAGCATTTAACTCTTCATTGTCAGCGATTGGTTTGGAGTTCGCTGAGCGAGTTTCATCAAAAGTGACGTGAATTGTTTCTTCTACGGTTTGTCTTCTCTTGTTGAAGACTCTGTAGGCTTTGGAGACGGAGGAATATCCTAGAAATATTCCATCATCAGCTTTTGGGTCGAACTTTCCAAGTTGATCTCTGTTGTTTAAGATAAAACACTGACAACCAAAGATATGAAGAAAGCTGATAGAAGGCTTCCTTCCAACAAAAAGTTCATAAGTTGTCTTCCCAAATCGCTTTATTATCAGTGATCTGTTTTGAGTAAAACATGCAGTGTTTACAGCTTCAGCCCAAAATTGAGTAGGGAGATGAGAATCGCTGAGCATTGATCTAGCAGCTTCTATGATCGTTCTGTTTCTTCTTTCAGAGACTCCGTTTTGCTGAGGTGTTCTTACTGAAGAGAAGTTGTGAGAGATTCCCTTGTTCTCAAAGAAATTGTTCAGGGAACTATTTTTGAATTCAGTTCCATGATCACTTCTTATTGAACGAACAGTAAGATTATTCAACACTTCCATCTTTTTCACAAAAGATATTAGTTCTTCTGGAGTATCACTCTTACAGCGAAGAAAGATAACCCAGGTGTAGCGAGAATATTCATCTACAATGACAAGCGTATATTTCTTTCCAGCTATTGATTGGATGTTGACAGGGCCAAACAGATCCATATGCAAAAGCTGAAGAGGACTTGTTACTGAGGAAACTTGTTTCGACTTGAAACTTGCTTTTGTTTGTTTTCCTTTTTCACATGCTGAGCAGAGAGATTCTTTAGCATATGAGTGCTGAGGAAGACCAGAAACTAGTTCCTTAGATGAGAGAGAATTCAGGGTTTTGAAGTTTAGATGAGAGAGCCTTTTATGCCATAGCCAGTTGACATCAGAAGAGGCTTTAGATAGAAAACATAAGTTTTCAGTGATAGTAGAGTCCATATCTATTACATAGACATTTTCTCTGCAATGACCACTGAGAGCAAGTTTTCCTTTCTCATTTAACACTGAACATGCTTTCTTAGTAAAGCGTACTTCATAGTCTTTATCACATAGCTGACTGATGCTTAGAAGATTATGTTTCAGTCCATCTACATAAGCGACTCTTCGAAAGGTAGTTGTCCCATTGCTGAGGACACCAAACCCTCGGGTAAATCCTTTACCATTTCCACCAAAGGTCACAGAGGGACCTTTTTCTTCCTTGTATTCAGTGAGCAGGTTTCTTTGTCCAGTCATATGACGAGAACATCCACTATCAAGATACCAGATGCCCTTTGATCCCTGCACACATAAGGAAGATTAAGCGTTGTTTGGTACCCACTTTTCAATGGGTCCTTCAGAGTTAGTGGATAAGGTAAGTTCAGTAGTATTCTCAGTTGATGAAAATTCAGATTCAGTGGTAATCTTCACTTTGGTTAATTTCTTAACCTTAGTGGAATTTTTCACCTTGGTTGATTTTTCAGCCTTGGTGACCTTAGCTTTAGAGACATTTTTCTTCACTTTAGCTATTTTATCAGCTTCAATGGCAGTTGGACATTTACTTGCAATATGATCAGTAAAACCACAGTGATAACACTTTCTGTATCTAAAAATGGTTTTAGGACCAGAAGTAGAAGGTTTTGCAAGTTTAAGATGAGCAGGGCCAGGTCCAAGAAGACTTTTCTCTTGAGATCTGGGAGGAATTTTCATTTCTTCAGATCTCGAAAGCTTAAGGTCAATCTTCACTTTTGGAGGACAGAGATCAAAGATTTCTATCACAGAGCTAGAGGATTGCTTAGCTGAAGGTTTAGAAGGAACTTTCAGCTTTGCTTTCCTGTTTGCCTTCTGAGGAAGGAGAATGGACTTTCCTTTATTCGTAGACTTAGTGTCTTTGGATTTTTCCTCAGGGATGGGATTTGAAGAAGAACAGGGATAGAGTTGATTGTAAGAAGTGTCAAAGAAGGAGGTGACAAAAGTTCCAAACTTAAGCGAGGAACTCTCTTTCTTAGGATCGTCCTGAGGTGTCCAAAAACCAAGACCAATTTTATCACTATCAGGAGTTTGAGCATTTATTATCTCAGAGATCTTTGTTGATGATTTGCACCATTTTTCAACATGAGCCTTTTCTGTTTTTAGAGCAGCGATGGCTTGTTCGCGTTCAATACTGATGATTTCATTTATAATGACTTGATCTTTCAACTTTTCTTCTAAAACATTTAGTTCTTTGATCTTTTCATGACATTTCTCCAGCTCTTGAGTTAAATGAACATTTTTGTTCTCAGCTTGAGTTTTGTCGTTTAGGGCATTATAAAGGTCAATCGTCAGCACATCAACAGCGCGACTTCTCTCAGCTTCAGGTAGAGAGGGATTTGTAGAAATAGATACCTGAGATGATATGTAGCTCATAGAAGATTCAGATGGTTCTTCCACTTCTTCTTTAATCTCAGCCATGAGGCAAAGATTAGCGACTTCTTCTTCATCAGAAGATGATTCTTCTGATTCAGCCCAGTCGTGTTCTTCAGCGATGAGACCTTTACCTTTTCGCTGATAGCTTTTCAGCTTTTGATATTTGTTCTTCAGCTTATGGTATTTGTCATCACTGGATCTTCTTGAGGTAGAAGGTTTGAAGACCTTTTTCGACCTGCATTCACTTGCAAATTGTCCAATCTTTTCACAGTTATGGCAAGTAGCAGTAGCCTTATCAACCGGAGTTGATTTTGGCTTTTCAGTAAGAGAGAGAGGTTTACTTCTTCGGAAGTTGCTCTTTCTTGCAAATCTCTTAAAAGAGTTTGTCAAGAGTGCTAAGGACTCATCAAACTTTGAAAGATCAGGGTCTGATAGATCCTCAGATTCAGAATCTAACTCAGTGATGGTGAGAGTAGATCGCTGAGATGGAATTATCTCTGAAGAGACTAAAGCAACAGGAGTACTTTTGGAGTCCTTAGAATCTTTCACAAGATTTTTCTTCAGAAGATTTGATTGCTCATAGTTGAGCAATATTCCATACAGAGTGCTTAAGGAGAGAGTATGTAAGTCTTTTGTCAGCTTAAGACATATTGAATAACTGTCCCAGCTTTTAGGAAGACATTCCAAGAATTTTGTTAGGACCTCAGAATTAGAATAGGTCCTACCAACAGTTCTTAGGTCAATTATTAGGCAGTTAAATCGCTGATGAACGTCAGAAAGAGATTCATTCTTACCAGCGATGAAACTTTCATACTGTCTTACCAAGTTAATCTTTCGAGTCTCTTGGATTTCAGTGGTGCCCTCATATTGAACACATATGGTTTCCCACATTTCTTTAGAAGTTTTCAGATGCATGATGGAATGGAAAACTTCATCAGGCAGAGCCATTGAAATAATGGTCTTTGCTCTTGCATCTATGCCTACCTTCTTTTTATCTTCATCACTCCACTGTCTTATTTCCTTAACGACATATCGTTCAGGGACAACTTCAGTGGTGGCAGTGGCGGGAACCGCAGCTATAATTCTAACAGGTTCATAGGGTCCGTTTTCTATATATTCAGGTATAGTAGGATCCGCACCTTCAAGAAATAGCATCATTCGATTTTTCCATAGAGAAAAGTTATCTCTGCTAAATCGAGGAGGTTTAGAAAGTGAACCATTATCATAGTAGTTTGTGTTTAATGCCATTTTAGAATAGCAAGGAAGAGTATACAGCAAGATCTTGTTTATTAGATTTAAACAAACTTCTCTGATACCACTTGTTGGTCC
This sequence comes from Arctium lappa, assembly GCA_023525745.1. NCBI lineage: Eukaryota > Viridiplantae > Streptophyta > Magnoliopsida > Asterales > Asteraceae > Arctium > Arctium lappa. The sequence continues at coordinate 75,915,961 of CM042057.1, read as the reverse complement.
CGAAGGTGCTAAACAAGTTTGTAGAAGGGGGGGGTTGAATACAAACACAGAATTTAAAGTTTAATAAATTGTTTATTGATAAATCAAAATACAATTTACAAGTTTGTTGCGGAATAAGATTAAGACAGACTCAATCTAAACAAACTTAAGAAACACTAAGATAATTGCACAAGAAGTTCAGAGAATGGGGGATTAGAGATATAGAAAACAAAGGTTTCTATCTTGAGTTCAAGGATGAAGCACACTTTTAGATGAAGGGGTGAACTTCCTATTTATACCCTATGCATTAAATGCATGGCAGGATACTTTACACGTGGCGTTCACAGATTGGCTTTGATAAACTGACTTTTGGGAGACATGCTTTCGGCCGGGTCATGAACAGTGTAGTAGACAGAGTTGTTGTACGAATGATTGCAGAGACTTGTCCGTTCTGACACATCGTACTAGGTTGTGCAAGGATAGACAAAAGGAAACTTGAGGCATAAGCTTTGTGATCGTTTGATCGCTGAATATCTCTAAGTTCAGAGATAAAGAGGTTCAGCTATCGCTGAAGCTTTTTCTCATGTTCCTTCGCGTATTAGTAGAGTTGTCTTTGCTTCACTGATATCCGCATCAGGTCACTAGTAGACTTCTCTTTGTTCAGCAGCTTCGTCTTTGATTCAGCTATGAACATCTGTTGACGCGAGACTTGTCTTCAGGGATTACGTTGGTTGTTTACTTTAGGAACTATCAGTGATAACTGAACAGACTTAGTTCGATCACTGATAGTGAAACACTAATACATAGAGATGTTTATAAGAAAGACTATCAGCGATAACTGAACAGACTCAGTCTGATCGCTGATAGTGAAACACTAATACATACTAAAACGTAATTTTCACTAAGTATAGAGGAGGGTCGTTATCAAATCACTGAGAGAGTTTGGATCAACAAAACCAAAACCAGAATACCAACAAGTCCTGATTTTGCAAATATGTGTTTACAAGCAAAAACGTCTCTGGAACTTGAAAAAGAGTTAGAAGAAAAGGCAAAGAATAAAACAAACACTTATGGATCTTACACCTATAAAACAATAAAATTCTCTCCTGAACAAAAGTTAACCATATTGATCCTGTTTGTGCAGTAAGCAGCAAAGAAAAGAAGATGTTTTTGAACAAGAAAAAGTAACTTGAAAAGAAGATTGTCTTTCAAGCAAAAAGTAAAGAAGTAGTTAGGGATAAATGTAATATTCCTAGTGCTAGTTTCAAAAGAAGTCAAAATGTAACAAATGCTTTTAAGAAAAACTTTGCTCCTACTTCTTCTTGTTCTATTAATTGCAACTGCATCCATCTCTTGATGAAACTGAAAAATCATTTCAGAGAATCGCATTGCCTTTTGAATCAATCTCTGAAAATTATCTCAGAGACAAAATTTCAAAAGAAGACAAATAAAGGCAAGACATCAAAAGATGAGATGCCAAAAAGTCATACAAATCCACCAAAGTCTAACATAAAAGGACCCATAATGAGGTGGGCACCTAAGAAACTTTAATCTGTCTTGCAGAATCAGTCAATGCCAATCTGGTACTTAGATTCTGGATGTTCAAGGCATATGACTGGAGATAAGAAACTGCTATCCTCGTTCAAAGCAAAATCTGGAGGAGCAGTTACTTTTGGAGACAATATACAAGGACAAATTAAAGGATATGGTGAGTTATCAAGAGGAAATGTTTCAGTATCAAAGGTTGCTTATGTGGATGGATTAAAACACACTTTGATCAACATAAGTCAACTTTGTGATCATGGTTTTGATGTGAAATTTCAAAGAAAATATTGTTCACTTCTTCACTCAGAATCAGGTCAAGAATTGCTAAGAGCAGACATAAAAGGTAACCTCTACAGGATGAATTTTACCAAAATCAAAGACACTAATTCAGAGAAACGTTGTCTTATATCTCTGAATAGTGAGGAAGTCTGGCTCTGGCATAAAAAGTTTTCACATCTAAACTTTTCCTCACTTGATAAGTTAGTTAAACTTAATTTGGTTAAGGGATTACCATCTCTGAAGTTTAACAAAGATCATCTTTGTTCTGCTTGTGAAATGGGCAAAATGAAAAGATCTTCCCATAAAACCAAAAGTGAAAACAACTGTCCTAGACCTCTGCACATGCTTCATGTGGACCTCTGTGGTCCTATCTCTGTACAGAGTCTAGCAGGTAAGAAATACTTTCTGGTTCTGATTGATGAATTTTCCAGATACACATGGATAGAATTCATCAGAGCCAAATCTGATGTACCTGATATATTGATAAGGTTGTTGAAAAGATTACAGGTTTAATTTAGCAGCAAAGTTCAGAAATTAAGAAGTGATAATGGAACTGAGTTCAAAAATGCAAAAATCAATTCTTATCTATCAGAAGAAGGCATTACTCCTAACTTTTCTGCAGCAAGAACCCCTCAGCAAAATGGAGTGGTTGAAAGGAAAAACAAAACACTTGTTGAAGCTGCAAGAACAATGCTTGCTGGATCTGATCTTTCAACAAATTTTTGGGCAGAAGCAGTGGCAACAGTCTGCTTTACTCAGAATAGAGCTACAATTGTCAAGAGAATTCAGAAAACATCCTATGAACTCATTAACAATAGGAAACCTAATGTTAAATATTTTCATATTTTTGGATGCAGATGTTACATTCTGAATGATAGAGAATATCTTGGAAAGTTTGACAAGAAAGCTGATGAGGGCAAATCCATTGGATATTCATTAGCCTCAAAAGCTTTCAGAGTGTTCAATCTTAGAACAAGGACCATCCAAGAGAGCATCAATATCAGTTTTGATGACAATAAAAGCTCTGAACAAAAAGAAAGTTTCTCAACACCTATCTCTGAATCATCAAGGGAATCTGAATTAAACAGAATACTTGAAGATTTCTTTGATGATGAAGATAGCTCTGAAGTTATCTTCAGAGATAGACCAAGAGAGAATTCAGAAGGACCTCAAGAAACAGGTACAACCCTTTCTGGACCCTCTGAATTAACACCTTCTGCTTCACCAAATGCAGATCAGCAAAGTGAATCAGAAGAAGCTGAAGATCAAACAGAGGATGATCAAGAAGTGTCTGAAGTAACTCCAGAAACAAATAGTGAAGAACTTCAAGAATCTGCTTCACCATCTCAGGAACCAACTTCAGATCCTCTGAACAGTACAATAGAGATGTCACCAACTGTCATCTCTGAAGCTCAAACTCCACCCCAAATTTTTGCTCCAATCACGAGATGGACAAAAGATCATCCACTTGATCAAATCATTGGATCCTCATCAGAAGGAGTTAAAACAAGATCTGCCACAATCAATGAATGCTTCTATGTAAAATTTTTGAGCATTATTGAACCGAAGAAGGTAAAAGAATCTCTTGAAGATCCTCATTGGATTTTTGCAATGCAGGATGAACTTCAAGAGTTTGTAAGAAACAAAGTCTGGGCCCTAGTTCCCCTTCCCAAAGGAAAATTTGCAATTGGAACGAAATGGGTTTTCAGAAACAAAAAGGATGAGGATGGAATAATAATCAGGAACAAAGCCAGGTTGGTTGCTAAAGGATACTGCCAAGAAGAAGGTATTGATTATGATGAAACCTTTGCACCTGTAGCTAGGCTAGAAGCAATCAAAATCTTTTTAGCCTATGCTGCACACAAAGGATTCAGAGTTTATCAAATGGATGTTAAATCTGCATTTCTACATGGTAAATTAAATGAAGAAGTTTATGTCCAACAACCTCCTGGATTTGAAAGTACAGAGTTTCCTAATCATGTTTATTATTTGGATAAGGCTCTGTATGGACTTAAATAAGCTCCAAGAGCTTGGTATGCAACTCTGTCCACTTTTATGATTAAAAATGGTTTTGACAAAGGCACAATTGATACAACTCTATTCATCAAAAGGTACAAAAATGAGATGCTATTAGTACAAATTTATGTTGATGACATTATCTTTGGCTATACAAATCAAAAGTATTGTGACAAGTTTTCAGAGTTGATGAAGAGTGAATTTGAAATGAGCCTCATGGGAGAATTAACTTTCTTTCTGGGCTTACAAGTAAAACAAACTTCAGAAGGTACTTTTATAAGTCAATCTAAGTATGTCTCTGAAATTTTGAAAAAGTACAAACTCAATGATTCAACTTCTATGAGAACACCTCTAGCCACCGGAGTCAAACTTGACTCTGATCCTTCAGGACAATCTGTGGATATAAAAACCTACAGAGGCATGATAGGTTCACTATTATACTTAACTGCAAGTAGGCCTGACATAATGTTTGCAACATGTCTTTGTGCTAGATATCAAGCAAATCTAAAAGAATCTCATTTATCTGCTGTCAAAAGAATTTTCAGATACCTAAGAGGGTCACCCTCATTAGGCCTCTGGTATCCAAAACTTTTTAGTTTTGATCTAACAACTTACACTGATGCAGATCATGCAGGATGCAAACTTGACAGAAAAAGTACCTCTGGGTGCTGTCAGTTATTGGGCAATAAGCTGATAAGTTGGTCATCCAAAAAGCAAAACTGTGTTTCAACTTCAACTGCAGAGGCAGAATATGTTGCTGCTGCTAGTTGTTGCTCTCAAGTAATCTGTATGAAAACTCAGCTCAAAGATTATGGCCAACAATATGAAAGAATACCAATTCTGTGTGATTCAAAAAGTGCCATAGCCATCTCTGCCAATCCAGTACAACATTCCAAGACAAAGCACATTGATGTAAGGTATCATTTCTTAAAAGATCATGTTGAAAGGGGAACAATAGAAATGTATTTTGTACCAACTGTTCTCCAACTTGCTGATATTTTCACAAAAGCTTTAGATGAACGAAGGTTCAATTTTTTAATTAGCAAGTTGGGAATGTTGAATATGTCTACCTAACAAGGAAGAAACTCAGAGTCTCTGATCAAATATCAGAGCCTCTGAACCAAGTAGCATATGTCAATATCAGTCCTGATATTAATCTCAGAGTCTCTGAAAAATAAAAAGTTGTTCTTTTGTCAAGGGGGAGAAAAAGAACTTTTTGAATTTCTTCTCAGAGTCTCTGAAATTGAGAAAAAGAACTTTTCAACTGTCATCTCAGAGTCTCTGATATTCATCTCAGAGTCTCTAAATTTCTTCTCAGAGTCTCTGAAATTAAGGATTCTCATTTTTTGTCTCACTAATCATCTGTCAAGGGGGAGTCAACAACTTTCAGACTAGTCATTCCTTAAACAAGAACTTTTTAATTATTTAACAATTTTTGATATCATTTGAAATCAAAAATTCAGATTAACCGAACCTTTTCATTACGAGTGATATCTTAAATTACTTCACAAGGCGAAAGGTTTGTCTAGTCACCAAAAGTAATTATTCAATTTAATGGCGCCCCATTCCTATTTTCTTGGCACCTACACACGTAAGTGCAACAGTTTTCAAGGCCACGTGTCATAAAAAGGATAAGTGAAAGGTCAAACGGCTTTTTCAAAAGGGTCAAATCACTGCCGTTTCACCTTATGCACTCGAGTGTATCTTTTTCTAAATTTGGATATAAAACCAATTTTACATCTGGATATCTTTTTTACAAATTACTCTCGAGCACTTTCTCTCTCTCTCTCCAAAAAGAATTTGAACTTCATCTTCTTCACTTCAACTCAAAAATGGCGTCTTCCATTGAATGGTGCAAGCTTTTTCCCAAATCTGGCGAATCTTCAAGACTGTATCGTTTTCCAATCAAAGACAACAATCACATGATTCAACTTGATTCTCCCAAGTTTGAGGAACAATACGAAATAATCTGCGAGTTCTTCTCCAACTGTGAACTAACTCAAGCCCTAACTGCCTTTACCAATGAATGGCCGCTCTCATTTGTTCAAGAATGGTATTCTTCCAGTCACTACAACGATGAACATAACGGAATAATCGGCGAGTTCGACATATCTCAAGACGTAAAATGTAGGTTACTCATCACTCCTACTGTTCTACGAGAAGTTCTCCCACTCCTAACAACTGAGGAACTTCAAATCACGCGTTTTGAAAAACGCCCAACTTCTGAAACCCTGCTCCAGTTCATCCGAATGCTAGGTTACAACACTGAAATCACCAGAGTGAGCAACTTCCGACGACAACATCTATCACCAATCTGGAACTTCATGTTCTCTGTACTAAACCGTACTCTAACCTGCAAACTGGGGAGCATGGATCAAGCAACACCAGAAATTCTGTCAATCATGTATGCCCTATTCTTCAATCGCAACTTGGACATGGCCGACATAATTTTTGATTTGATTCTGACATCCATAGAGAAGAAGAACAAATGTTTTCACAAAGGACCCTGAACAAACGACCCAATCATCCAAGGTTCCTTCAATAACATTCCCTTGATTTCTGTCTCTGATCATCCATGCGGCAATCGAGAAGCTTCATATTTTGATCGCCACTGAACAACCGAAAACTCCTTTCTACATCATGAACAACTTCAAACCAACAATTCTCTCTGAAGGCTATCAAGAAGCAAGGCGGATCCCTCACCACATGCTGAATCAGGTAAATCCTCAATCTTTAGCCTTAGCTTCTTACCTCAGTGTTGCCCAAGGACTAGAGCCATTTCTGGGGACCCCAACACACTTAGGTCCTGAATCTCAAATGGAGAGTAAGAGCAACTCGGCTTCAGAGGGATCTGAGGACCCTGAAGTTCAGAGCTCTCACAAGAGTGAACCAGAGGGTACTCTTGATAGAGAAACCGAAGTTCAGAGAGTTGACAGAGCACTTGAAGGGGCTATCAATGAGGGAGTTATAGGAGAAACCTCATCTGCTAGTGAAGAGGATAGCTCTACTAGCTCTGAGGAAAGTGAGGATGAATCTTCAGAGACTAGCTCTAAAGATTCTCAGAGAGAAGAGAGCAAGTATATTAAGGACTTGGAGAAACCTGAGAGTTCTTCCCCTTCCACACAAGGCACACATATTTTAGGACACCAACCCCATCTCCCAGTGCAACCATACAATCTAACATACCTGATCCAGAGGTAATTGTTATTGAATCAGAGGTGCACACCTCGAACCCAAACCAACCAGCCACTTCAGATGTACCTTTTTCCACCTCTGAAGTTCACATAACTGAGGAAACTCAATTTCTGGATAAGTCCTCTTCACAGGACTTAGCCAATACATTCAGTACTCAGTTGCCTCAGAGTACATCAGCAAATCCTTCACATAATGATGCCTCTGTGGCTCATCTCTCACCCTTCAGGATATCCAGAAGAAGCTGTCCAACTCAGGGACAATGGCTTGACCTACAAAACCAAGGATTGACTTGCCTGGATCGCAAGCTCAACTCCCATATTCACTTCCAGTCCTCTGAATCTGAGGAGGAGGACTTGGTTGAGAACAGAACACCCAGAGATGATTCTCCGGAACATCGAGGATTGAGTGGAAGTACTTCCAGAGACAAAATCAAAACAACTCTGAACGAAGGCTCCTCTGAACTCGAGGAAAAATTGGCTACATGTGTTGTAACCAATGTACCCCTCTCTGAACTTCTCATAAAATCTGAGTTCCAGAGATTATGTGAGGAAGTCAGAGGCTCCATGAAAGAGCATAACTTTCAGCGAATTGACGGTTCAGAGACCTCTGCTCTTCGCTCTGAAAACACCAACCTCAGAGCAGAGGTTTCCACTCTGAAGACCCAACTATTGGACTCCTCTAACAGAATCCAAGAGTTGGAACAAGAACTGCTCAGACAGAAGGCTGATTCATCCCTCGAAGTAGCCGCCCTTAAAGCTCAGAATGCTGCTCTTCAAAATCAAGCAACTACAAACATTGATGTTCAGAAGGCTCTACAAGAACTAAGGGACGAGGTAGTAGCCACCAGATAATCTTCACTCTCAACCGATCAACTGGCCTCTATCTCTGCCCTCATCAAAACAACAATTCAAGCTTCACTTCCATCAGTCAGCGCACCATCACCAACACCACAGCCGCCACCCCGGACTGCTGAAGACCTGGTCACCAAAAGTGATCTGGCCTTATTCAAATCTGCAATCATGAGCAGAATGCTAACATGTTCTTCCAAGATCTCAACTATTGCTCAGAAGCAGGTCAAAGCTACTTTGGAACTTCATCACTATAAATCAGAGGACCAGGTTGCTGAAATCAGAACTGCAGCTTCAGAAGCAATTGAATCCATTCAGAAGGATTTTCTTGACCCCAAAGGAAAAGGAATCGCTGAACCACAACCACTCTCTCCCAAGAACAAACGCAAGTTTTCTGGTGGGACTTGTAGCGAAGCAGCGAAGAAATCCAGATTTGATGATTCAGAAGATTCAGGTGATGATGAGGCCTCTGAATCACATGATAGGGAGATCAGAGATACAACCGAACACACTTCTGAAGCTGCTCCCTCAGCACCAGTGAATGAAAGTGCCTTATCTCCACCAACAAAAGGAGTTCAAGAGAAGGAACCAGAGAGGAACACCACCTCTGCTGATGACAACCCATCTCTGCAAACCTTCACAACACCAGTAATCCTCTTAGCATAATCAACATCAGATGCTCCAATCACTCCAATACTCAATGCAACTCCAGAGAAAATTGGAGCTCTGGAAGAGGAAGAAAACGAACAACTTGTAGACTTCTCTACGTCCTCTGAAGATGCATTCTCATCACCCGAAAGACCACCAATGGTGATAAGAGATGCCTTCGACTCAGAGTATGAGAAAGAACAGAACTCAGATTCTGAAAGAACGAAAGAAGCTGCTGGAGATCAGATTGAAGTCATTGATGTGGAAGAATACATTTTCAAACACGCTCAACCTCATCATACCTCAACATATTCAGAATTAAGAGAATCACCAGAGATAGATGGATATATCTCTGAACAGCCTTAAGAGATTACTTAGTCACAGCCCACGGACAAAGAAACCACGGTTGTTGATGAACAAGCTCCTCAAGAGAATCTTGTTCAGAAGACAAGCATAGGTTTACCAGCCAAGGTATTTACTCAACCTTCCACATTCTTAGAATCCACTCCTGAAGCATCGATAGAAGATCACTTTCGGCATATCTACTGTGAGTTCAATATGGGAGACACTCAAGTAATCCCTCTGAATCCAAGAATCAGAGAGGATATGCCAGACTACGAACGAAGATTCATCCAGGCAAAGACTTCACCAAGATTAGCTGTTCTCAACGATGCTCCCATAATAAAAGTTGAGAAAATCACTGAAAAGACATTCGCCTACAACAAAATCATATGTAGGCATTATGTGGTGACTCGCTCTGATCAGAAGATTTACGAGTTCAATGATAATGATCTCGTAAATCTAAATCCATATGATCTCACTCATCTATATGCCTATTGCTCCGCGAGATACGATTCAGGAAGAAGGGAGATAAGAATGAGCATGGTTGAAGTCAGACGAGCAATGGAAGCTTACATCAAACATAGAGCCAAACGTGACTTTCAGATTGCTCTGAACTTGGGAGAAGAAAAGCTAGGAGTGACTGAACCAGTGGAAACCATCAAAAACCTGGATAAACAGAAGACTGGATCAATCATTGAAGAACCTCTGGGTTTCATCTACAGAGTCAACCAAGAGAAGAGAATCTTTCTAGCTTCGCAAGTAGCAAAGTATTCTGATGAAACCTTGAAAGGCATACAAAAGTTGATTCATGTAAAGAAAGAACAACACAGAGCAGACCTACTGGCGAAACTAGACTTTGAAATTGGCTCAATGATTAACTTCAGAGAGCTCATCATGAAGTTTCATAGGATATGTTCTAGTGATAGGTTCTGATTTCGTTTTGAATATTATTCTCTTTTGTAATTCCAAATTATTATGAGAAGTAATATTTTTACAGAGGATAACTTTCTCCTCTTCGCTTTCTAGTTTAAATATTCTCTGTGTTCTTTATTTATTTTCAGTACTTAGGGGGAGATTGTTAGCCCCAAATCTGAAACAATGAAAGTATTGAAAATAACTCAGTCTTCAACTAAAGACTTTCAAGAGACATCAGCGGAGAAAGCAAGTCTGTCTCTGAAGTCAGTTCAGAGTCAGTCTAAGAAAGCATGTCTGTCTCTGAAGTCAGTTCAGAGACAACCTCACGGAAAGACATCAGAGAGCTCCTCATCAGAGATCCTAATTCAGAGCTCTGAAGATGTTCACTCTGAATTTCACTACGAGTGTTAACAGAAGAACAGATGACACGTCACCTAGTGATAAGGTTTACTTTTTAGAGTAGGTCACTGTTCAAGTATGCTTCTAAATATCAGATTAGTACACTGTCTACTTTATGGTCCTATAAATAGGACCATCACCTTATTGTTCAAAGTGTGCTTAAGAAGTCTTATATCTGATAATATAAGTTGAATATTTTATTCCTAGAATATCTTGTTTATCTATTATCTGCTTTATGAACTGTGATTTTGAATCTCCTTTGATATTAAACTATACTGCTTCCGCTGTTATTACTCTTATTGTTTATATCATTGTTGTAAGATTAAATCTAGGATCCAACAAGACCTATGTCCACCAATGTAGTTATTATAATGTCACTCTAGTAGCCAAGTAAATAATACACATGAAAATGCTTTATTATGCTTTTAAATGCTACGTGTTCATTGTATGAAAGGTGTCACTTATATGCAAATGTGCAAGATTCAAATGTGGAGGTTATGTCTAATCCCTTGTGCACGAGGAATTAGATGGTTCTTGAATAAAATGCAATTGTTGACCGTTGGATCTTTAGCGAGTAGGCAATAGGTGACGCAAGTCTCCGAGTTGTAACTCGTCTACTTTGGATAGGCATCCATGTCCATAAGTCCTTGGAGCGTAACTCGACGGAGTAAGTGTTAGAGGCATAAACGGTCCGAGGATTGTGATGTCTGGCGTGGCATGTAAACTAGGATCGGGATATGTGGTGAAATCCAATTTAACATCGTGGGTGACCCCACTCATGTGTTCTCGTCACCCAAGATGGAACGTGTCTTTCCCGTTATTTGGAGATTATCTCTGGTGTTTCGTACAGGTTTTAATTGCTTGTCCCAAACAGGATGATGGCACGAATTTAATCTAAAAGGCGTATCGGTAACATTTACTTGCTTTACTTGTACTCCTTGATAAATGTGAACATCTTATAATTTCTCCTTGACTCCAACCTAACACTTGTGCATGTGTTCTTTGACTCACAGGTTCGATTAGCGGTGTGTCTAGGGCACCTTGATCCGCCAAAAGCACACCTAGGAGCATCATGGTTCGGGCATTTTTGGGTTTTTGAGAGAAGAGCGATTTTGGAGACATAACAACACCCACATTTAATCTAGTTAATTAAATTGTTCTAGATTAATTAGGTTGTTGTGTATTATGTTTCATTTTTACCTCCACTCTTGGTTGTACAAACTAACCCTCGTCTTGGGGTTATAGTTGTTTTTAATTACAGGTTCTAAATCCTTATTTTTAGCCGTCATGTTGCCGAAATTTTAAGTTCTATTTTACCCTAATTTTTAGGGTGTTACAACTTCTCTGCCACAGTTACACCACCGCAAGGTGACAGGCGATGGGTATTAGATACCGGTGCATCTTGCCACATGACACCATTCCGGGACTGTTTCTCTACCTTCGAAAAAGTTGAAGGTAACAGTATTTATATGGGAAACAATACTTCGTGTGTTACTAAGGGTATTGGTACTGTGCAGATCAAGATGTTCGATGGGTGTATTCAGACATTGAATAATGTCAAGTTTGTTCCATCCATGACTCGTTCCTTGATCTCTGTTGGACAACTGTCCAAATTGGGTTGCAAGATTCGGATTGACAACGGGAGTTTGCACATCTCCCGAGGGAGTATTATCGTAATGAAAGGTGAACGGGCGGAAAATAATCTTTTCCATTTGATTGGCGAAACTATTTCTTCTGAATCGTGTGTGGCTAATATTTCTCAAAATCTCGATGTTGCTCACTTATGGCATCTTCGTTTAGGCCACACATCCGAGAAGAACTTGGAGATTTTGCACAAGCGAAAACTCATTAAAGTCGCTGTATCTGCCAACCTGGAGTTTTGTTCGGGATGTGTCAAAGGAAAGCAGACGCGTGTTTCTTTTGGTGTTGGAAAACACAACACTAAAGGAATCCTCGATTATGTTCATACAGACGTTTGGGGACCATCCAGTACTCCATCCCTCAGTGGAGGTAAATACTTCGTTTCGTTTATTGATGATTTCTCACATAAGCTTTGGGTGTATGTGTTGAAGTTAAAGTCAGATGTCTTCAATACGTTCAAGACTTGGTTGGCACGAGTAGAGGTCGAGACTGGCAAGAAGTTGAAAGTGCTGAGATCTGACAACGGTGGAGAATTTACTAGTGGTAACTTCAAAGACTTTTGTTCGCGTAAAGGCATCCACCGTCACTACACCACACCTGGCGACCCTCGATCTAATGGGGTTGCCGAGCGGATGAATAGGATTTTGCTTGAAAAGGTCCGATGTATGTTGTCGACATCGGGTTTCCCCAAATCTTTCTGGGCCGAAGAACTTCACACCGCGGTGCACATTATTAATAAGTTACCTTGTTCGGCCATCGGGGGAAAGATTTCGGAAGAGGTTTGGAGAGGTAAAAGAAACATCTGTCTAAAATACATACGTGTATTTGGTTGTCCTGTTTATTTTCATGTTTCAGGCCAGGACAAGCTAGATCCTAAAGCCACCAAAGGATCTTTGCTCGCCTATACAAATTGCGTCAAAGGTTACCGAATCTGGAACCCCTTGACTCATAAAGTGATTCATTCTCGACATGTCACATTTGATGAATCAATCCTGTTGAAGTCACAGGATCCTCAATCCTCTCAAGATCCGGAAGTCGTTACTGCTGTTGCTCCTACTGCCGATGATGTAGAGACAATAGACAATCCTTATTTTCCCAGTTCATCCACTCTTGATATTAGCTCAGAATCACCCGCTAATGTTGAAGAAGTCATTCCACCAGTGACTTCTACTAGTGATTCTGAAGAAGAGATTTTGAATGACGGTGGAGACGATGGCGATATAATCCCAGTTATTGCACCTACCAAGCATAGTCAACGGACTATTCGACTGCTAACAGGTATGGAGATTGGGATTTTGCTAACATGAGTTTTACAAATCAGCTGGAGTTTGCCCTGCATGTAGGGCAAGATGAGCTGCTTGATATAAAGGAGGCATTGGCCTCGACCCACAGTTCTAAATGGCTTGGAGCCATGCAAGAAGAGATGGAAGCTCTCTCGATGAACAACACTTGGGACTTATGTCCATTGCCGAATGGCAGCCGTGCTATTGGTTGCAAGTGGATTTTCAAAGTCAAATATGACAATCGGTACAAGGCTCGTCTCGTTTCTAAAGGCTTTGTACAACGAAAAGGTATCGAGTATGACAATATTTTTGCTCCTGTTGTACGTCATACATCTATACGTGTTCTTTTGGCGATCGTGGCTATTCACGATTTGGAGCTAGAACAATTAGATGTGAAGACCGCCTTCCTACACGGAGACTTGGAGGAAACTATCTATATGAAGCAACCTGATGGTTTCGTTTTCGAAAGCAAGCCATAATATGTATGTAAACTAAATAAGTCCCTTTATGGACTTAAACAATCGCCTCGTCAGTGGTACAAGAAGTTCTATTTGTTTATGCTCAATCTGGGATTTGAGCATAGTGAAAAAAACGCTTGTGTATATTATAGACAAAGTGGTGGCGTTTTCACTTACTTACTTCCTTATGTTGATGACATGCTTATATCCTGCAGGGACCGGTCAGAGATCGAACTTCTGAAAGATAAGTTGAAGTCATAATTTGAAATGAAAGATCTTGGCGCGGCACAGAAGATTTTGGGCATGGAAATCGTGCGGGACAGAAAGTCCCGAACACTTAGATTGACACAACGGGCGTATATTCAAAAGATATTGAAGCGGTTCAATCTTGATGGTGCCAAGACGTCTAGCACTCCGATACTGAAGCACATCAAGATTACAAGTGAAGATTATCCGAAGGATGACAAAGGAAAGACCTAAATGTCAAAATTTCCATATGCTAGTGTGGTCGGGAGTCTCATGTACGCCATGGTGTGTACTCGATCTGATCTCGCACATTGTGTCGGAGTGGTGAGTCGGTTTCTCGCGAATCCGGGTCGATCACATTGGGCAGCTGTTAAAATGGCATTCCGATATTTGAAGGGAACCGAGCCACATGGTCTTATATTTGGTTTGCACAATGACTGTGAAATTGTTGGATTTTGTGATTCTGACTATGCAGGTGATCGAGTAGTTTGGAGATCCACATCCGGTTATGTATTTACCTTAGGTGGAACAACCGTGAGTTGGAGATCACGTTTACAGTCCATTGTTTCATTGTCAACTACAGAAGCTGAACTTGTTGCGACGGTTGAGTCTGCAAAGGAAGCGGTCCATTTGAAAGAATTGATGAATGGCTTAGGCTTCGAGCAACCTTCCGTGCACATTTTATGTGATAATCAGAGTGCCATACATTTGGCAACTAATTTGGCTTTCAACTCCCGGACAAAGCACATAAATGTGCGTGATGCATATCTTGTGAGATTACATGAAGCAAAGATTGTCTATTTGAAGAAAGTCCTGACAGATGACAATGCCGCTGATATGTTCACTAAGTCGCTACCACCAGCTAAGTTTGAGCATTGCTCAAACTTGATTCAACTCCGTTTGTGTTAGTGCCATTGGGCACTTTGTTCGAGAGAGAGACGATATTACCACAGGTGACAAAATGACATCTTTGAAGGAATTACTTTGTTAAGTGCTTAGAGCTTTGCTTATGATCTACCTTGTTTAGTAGATTGTGCATTTGAGGTTATTTGTTTTGCTTGTAACTTTGACGGGTGATAGCCATGCCGAAGCTCGTCAAGGTTGGGATTAGGGGTGTAAATGATGCGAGTCGAGTTCGAGTATCATTATACTCGACTCGAACTCGAACTCAAAACTCGATTATCAAGCTCGAATTCGACTTGAAAACTCGCGAGTAGTGAAAATACAAACTCGACTCGAACTCGATAACCAATTTCCAAACTCGAACTCTAGCTCATTTCAAGCTCGAATCGTAACTTGAACTTAAGCTCGAAAACTCGAATCAAACTCGAACTCGAGCTCAAAAACTCGGATCAAGCTCGAACTCATTTAATACATAAAAGAACTTGTCGGTCCACACAATACTAATATCAAGTTCTTAGAAACAACACAATAAGATTACCAACCTGTATTGATTATAACAAATGGTTTACAAGGTTGATCGATTCAAGCATATGTTTGTGTTCTCTGTATTTCTCTCTTTACACCTTTTAGTGTGTGTTTGTTTGTGTGAATTGTGATCTGATCTTGTTAGAGAGATTGAGAGATATCACAATTTCTAACTAAGTGTGTCTAACACACTACCTAGAATAATATCTAGATATTAGATCTAGATATTATTTCTAATATAAACTAAAGTAGAAACTAACTAAAAACTTTATCTAACTAAGTTAACTAAATCTAATACCTATTAGAAATAGATATTTAAACTAAGTTAACTATTACAATAACAAACAATTACATTGACATTTATTACAAGCGACATAGACTTTAATATCGAGAGTCGACGTTTCGGCTTTAGCTTCAGATTGCGATCTTCAGATTGGATGATCTTGAATCCAATGAGACTGTGGTCTAACAATCTCCCCCTTTGGATCAAGATCATTAATAAAAAAATTTATCCAATTTAGTCTTCTTCTTCAGCTCATAAGATGCAATCTCTTTCTCTAGCTCTGAAATCAGCATGTCTTTTTCTAACAATCTCCCCTTTTGAAGAGTGGACGTGATTCTTGAAACATGTGATCTTTGCCATTTCTTGTGTAGTCATTCTCCCCCTTTTTGATGTTAAGTGCAACGACTTCATCAAAACTTTTTGTAAGAAATGTCCTTTAGTTAGAGCCCCTGATTCGTCAATTCGTAAGATATTCATCCAGATCTTTGCAAATCTAGACAAAGTATTCATGTAACACCTGAATCAACTAATGAATCAGTTAGAATGCCTGTCAGTAACACTAAGTCACTGAGTGTAACGAATACACATTGGAAAGGAGCTGTTTTGATGTTGACTCCCCCAGGGCTTCCATTTAATCATCGAAACACCACAAAGGTAAATTTCTATAAACGTTATGACAAAGAAACTAATTCCTTGTGTGTTCGTGCTTGTGATAGAAAGAATTAAGCACGGATGATTGCTTATTGGCTCAAAATTGTGTAAACCACTGAGACAACAATAAGTTAAACATAGACTCAATGTGCATGATTGAAGTGCGAAGGTGGGGCAGACTTCCTTCTTTTCAATATCCAGATTTTCCAAATGAAAATCAGATAGCATATGTGCTGCATCCCCTTAGAAAATGTGAAACATTTTCTTGTTGAGAAGAAAATAAGTAGATGGTGAGGTTTGATCAAGAGTTGGCATGGGTTAGTTGCCTGTTTCAATAATGATCACCAAAGAATTGTGAATCACTAGAATGGTGGCTACCCGGCTCAGAAAAAGTTGGTGCAGAGTTGTGATATTCTTTTAACTCTGTTCTCACACGCTCTTTCTTTTAAACGTTTTGCTTACTCTAATCACACTCATTTCTTTTCGCTTCTCACACTCAATCACTAAGGATTAACTTCGTGGGTAGAAATCACTGGTTAAGGTGATTCCATAGAAGTTGTGTTAATTCCTAGCACAAAAAAATTCTTGTTTTCCTATGATGCACGTGAATCTCAGATTGGTTTAACTATTTCAGTTAAAGCACAATTTAGATCATGAAAACATTTAAAATACACTCCCAAAATATAAAATCTGTTGAAAAATCGGGAAGTGGTTTGAACATTAAAAACAATGTTTTCTATTATTGAAAGTTGTCCTTCTTTCAACCATATATGAGATGAAGATTTAGAATTATACCTTTACGTACGATCTTCCATCTCATGAAGCTAAGCTTTAAGTCATAAACATATGAACTTGTAAGCTTCTCTCAAAAATTCTGCAAAAGTCTTATGTCAAGTCAAAGTAAAATTTATTCACTTAAATTGAAAAGACAAAAAGCAGTAAAACTTTTAAAGTACGAGTTCTGATCAGAAATAATCAAAAGTCATATCCGTACTTCCTTTTGACTTGAAGAGCTCCCCCTAAATTCTTGCATTACAAAAAATTTGACATTAAAAGGTACATGCACAAATTTTATGAGCTCCCCCTCGAAGTAATATTGACCAGATGTCAATTTCTTCTCATTCTCCCCCTTGGATCATGAACAGAATATAGAAGTGCAGATATCAATCAGAGTTAAGAATGAAGAAATGATGAAAAAGTATACAATAAGACAACTTTGATAGGTAACTACTGATTATATCTTAAGATTTAGCATACCAAGCTTAGAGCCAAGAAAGTTAAACCTCTTTTCGTCTAAGGGTTTGGTGAACAAATCGGCGAGTTGATAATCAGTTTTTACAAAGAAAAGTTCAATTGTTCCTTTTTCAACATGATCTTTAATAAAGTGATACCTGACGTCTATGTGCTTAGTCTTGTTGTGTTGAACAGGATTCGCTGATATTGCGATGACGCTCTTGGAGTCACAGTATATCGGGATCTTGTTGAAGTGGAAACCGTAGTCGCGCAATTGAGTTCTCATCCATAAGACCTGAGAACAACAGCTAGCAGCAGCTACATATTCTGCTTCGGCCGTGGAAGTTGAAACACAAAGTTGCTTCTTCGATGCCCAACTTACGAGCTTGTCAACGAGGAACTGTACATGTCCCGACGTGCTCTTCCTGTCTAACATACAACCTGCATGATCTGCATCTGTGTAGGCTGTTAGTTCAAAACTAGTATCTTTAGGATACCACAGACCAAGATCTGCAGTGCCCTTGAGATACCTAAAGATGCGCTTCACAGCAGACAAATGGATTTCTTTAGGATTAGACTGATATCTTGCACATAAGCATGTTGAGAACATTATATCTGACCTACTAGAAGTAAGATACATTAAAGAACCTATCATCCCTCGATAAGTCCTAACATCAACAACCTTTCCCGAAATATCGGTGCCAATCTTAGTACCTAGTGCCATTGGGGTACCAATCGGTTTTGAATTTTCCATTTGGAACTTCCGAAGAATATCCCTAATGTATTTTGATTGATTGATAAAAATACCCGTAGAAAACTGTTTGACTTGCAATCCGAGAAAGAAATTCATCTCTCCCATCATGTTCATCTGAAATCTAGACACCATAAGGTTTGCAAAATTCTTACAGTACTTAGTATTTGTAGAACCAAAGATAATATCATCTACATAGATTTGAATTAAAATGATATCGCATTTTTCCTTTTTGATTAACAAAGTGGTATCCACCGTACCTTTTGAAAACCCAGACTTGACTAGAAAAGTGGAAAGGACATCATACCAGGCTCGAGGTGTTTGTTTCAGACCGTAGAGTGCTTTGTCGAGAATGTAAACGTGATTCGGCTTCTCTTGATTGACAAAACCCTCTGGCTGAGAGACGTAGACTTCCTCCTTCAGAATTCCATTCAGGAATGCTGTCTTCACGTCCATTTGAAAGACCGTGAAGTTCTTGTGGGCTGCGTAGGCTAGAAACATTCTGATTGCCTCTAATCGTGCCACAGGAGCATATGTTTCGTCGTAGTCGATTCCTTCCTCTTGTCTGTATCCTTTGGCTACTAGTCTTGCCTTGTTTCGGATAACGGTACCCTCTTCGTCTTTCTTTATCTTGAAAATCCACTTCGTACCTATAATGGTTTTACCTTTAGGCTTTGGTACGAGTCTCCAGACTTGAAGTGCATTGAACTGATTTAGCTCTTTTTGCATTGAGATCACCCATTCTGGATCAACAAGTGCTTCCGATACGCGTGTTGGCTCGAACTTGCTCAGAAAGGAGTCATGCATGCACATGTTCATTGATGCTGACCTAGTTTGCACCGGTTTTGATGGATCACCAATTATCTGGCTTATCGGATGCTCTTTGGTCCATTTATGTTCACGAGGCAGTGGATTAGATGATTGTATGGCGGTTGTATCATCTACAAATCCACTTGTACCTTCTTCGGTTTGTTCAGGAGGATTGATGATTGTTTCAGTTGAAGTGGCAGGTTCAGAAGGCTCAACAGGTACAACTTGTTCTGGCTGTAGATTGATCTGAACAGAATCTCCTACTGTTTCAGCTACTTTTGTCTCTTTATCATTTGTTACTTCTTCAACTGTTGGAGTCGGCATTTGAATTGGAATCTCTTATTGAATCGGGGCGTTTGATTCAATAGAGTCATCTGAACTGGTTGGATGAGTAGTCGTTAAGTCTTCCATCCTGTCAACCACGACAAATTTCTTTACATTAGATCCAAGAAATTCATCATAAAACAATTCAAATAATAAATCTAAATCAGATAAATGATTAGTAGAAGTTGATGCTTCATCTGATTTATTCTGTTGAGACGTAGGACCTGGACTGAGTTGCCCAGAAGCTAGTATTCCTGTTATAACGGGTTCTGAACGTTGTTGTTCGGAAGCCATCTCTTCATCAAACGTGATGTTGATGCTTTCAATCACCATCTTTGACTTCTTCAGATAAACACGAAATGCAGTTGATGTCGAGGAATAGCCAATGAAGATTCCTTCATCCGCCTTAGCACTGAACTTGTTGAGATTCTCCCTATCGTTTAGAACGAAACACTTACACCCAAATATATGGAAATATTTGATTGTCGGTGTTCGGTTGTTGATTAACGCATAAGGAGTCTTCTTGAACCTTCGATGCACCATGGATCGATTCTGTGTGTAGCACGCGGTCGAAACAGCTTCTGCCCACAAAAATAGAGGTAAGTCTGATTGACTTAGCATAGTACGAGCAACCTCGACTAGCATTCGGTTTCTTCTTTCAACCACTCCATTTTGTTGAGGCGTACGTGCATCAGAGTATTGATGTGAAATCCCGACAGATTCGAGATATTCTTCAACTTTGTTGTTCTTGAACTCTGTGCCGTTATCTGTTCGTAGAAACTTGACCGGTTTCTGCAGATTCACCTGGGTCGTCTTCAGGAATGTAATGAGAACATCAGGTGTCTCATCCTTTGAACGTAGAAACTTGACCCATGTGTATCGCGAGTAATCGTCCACGATCACGAGTATGTACTTCTTGCTGCCTAGACTTTGAGTTCGCATCGGACCGCATAAGTCCATATGCAATAACTCTAACGGAGCATTTGTACTTGGTTCAGGCTTTGGTTTATGAGGTTCCCTCTTCATCTTGCCCTTTTCACAAGCTGCACAAAGATGTTCTCTTTCATATTTGAGCTCTGGAAGTCCTTTGACGAGCTTTCCACTGACCAGATTGTTGATGTACCTAAAGTTGAGGTGAGAGAGCCTTCGATGCCATAACCAACTTTGTTGCATCGAGGCTTTCGTCAGTAGACAAACCTGCTTGTCAGTCTGGACATTTGACAGATTGATTGTGTAGAGGTCGGATTCTAGAGTACCGACCAAGAGTTCTTCACCTTCTTCAGTGCGAACTGAACAACTCTTGGCTTTGAAGTTGACCTCTAAGTCTTTGTCACAGAACTGGCCTATACTGAACAAGTTGTGTCCTAAGCCTTCTACATAGCTCATCTTCTTGATAGTGACATTTTCATGATGTACATCACCGTATCCTATGATTGGAGAAAACTGGTCGTTGTCGAATCTTACTGTTCTGCAATATTTGTCTTTAAAATTGGACAATATCTCTTTTTGCCCTATCATGTGTTTGGAACATCCGCTGTCCAAGAACCATGTATGACTAGTCTGCATAAGAGAAATTACAAATTTAGATATTTATACGACAACATTGGAATATTCACTTTGATTATCGAAGTGCGGGTCTTGAACTGATTTGTTCAAAAGCCTATTTTGACTTTGATGTTCGGGTTTTGAACTGCTTTATCCAAAAACCTATTTTTGACATTGAAGAACGAGTCCTGATTTGTACATAATCAGAAGTCGATTTCTCTTTAAGCTTTGTGTGCCTGTAACACAGATTTAGCCTTAGGTACCCACTTGAATTTGGGTCCTGCTGTGTTAGCACAAGATTTTGGTACCCATTTCAAATTGGGTCCTCTTTTCTTTTGAAATACATGTGAAGAATTAGTATGGGATGAATGCACATGATAATTGCCAAACCAATCTTCAGAATCTTGACAAGAAATAGAAACATGTTTATCATAAATAGAAGACTTTCTAGCAGATAAAGATAACTGAAATAATTGATTCATTGTATATTGTTTACGAGAAACAGCAAGTTTTGAGTTCAAAAGAGCAATATCAGCAATTAGGACATCTTTACTAAGCGAAGTCTTATTACAATTAACACTACTAAACGATAAAACGGTCTTGTCAAGCTTCCGTTTGGGTTGCCGTTGAGAATTTACTTCTGGCCTTTGTTTGCTCAGATCTGAAACATGTGAAACTGGTGAGTTAGACCTTTGAGCAACAAGCGATTGCTTCTTCTTCGGATTACCAGTAGTGTTCGGTTTCTGTGAATGCGGAGATATATTCTTACCTTTAGCATTTTTGGCTTTCACATAGACTGAATTATCAACTTTCGTTGATTTTGCACTGTTCACAGGTGTTTATGCCAAAAATCTCCCAAGGAAAATTTAAGGTAAATGTGGAGCTTAATCCAACCAAAGAAAGTAACTTTAATAATCGTACGACAATAATAAAAATGAAGAAAAAGAGACAAAGGAATTGGTGACGCGGAAAACCCCTAAAATGGGTAAAAACCACGGACGAGTGTGAGTCGTCGTGCACTATGGACGTCAAACAGGGACATCGTCCTTTAGAACAAATGTTACAAGTGTAATGTAATGTAAAACAATACGATAAAGTAAAGTCGGTCGTGCGTCGTGTGTATTTGGACTTCTGTCGTGCGTCGTACCACAAACAGTAGAATGCTTTATCAACTTCGGGAGAGATTGAGCAAGCTTGAGAGTATAATTCTAAAGTCTGAGAATCAGATGTCCCAATGTGAAGTTCAATCTTCATATTTATACTCCAATTGTCCATTAACAAGTCTTGAATGCGTATTTTCAATAAAGTAACCATTTTAATATTGATGATAGCGTCCGTTACGTCTGCTGCTATTGATGATGACTTCCGTTATAATCTTTAGTCATGAATGTCTTTGAATCCTGCATTAAACATGAGATAAAGTATGCTACAATTTTAGTAACTGAAATCCTGTCGTACGACTAACTGTTAATTTAATCAAGGCCGCCTTAAGGGAAGGGCGTCAATTGTCTCTGGTCGTACGTCAATAGTCTATTGGAATTTCTACCTAAACAGTTTGCCCCCAAATTTAAAATTCAAGCGGCAACTTTTTGGAATTTAAATTTTAAAATCAGGACACGTGTTATAAAAGAAACGCGGGTAGTTCGAATAGAACCAAATCGGTTCGTTTCCAATTAGATATTGACGTCACTCCTAACAGAATATGAAATTTGACAGCTAATAAAGGACAGATGTCACGCTCTCGTTGAGTGCACTCAAGGGTTTGCCTGACACGATCGACACGTGTTAATTGTCGATTCGATTTCCTGGCGATTCAGTTTCCAATTTTCGGTATAAATAAAGATTACCCTTAATCTTTTCCTTTTTTTATGCTTACCTTTTTAAAGAACACAAACCTCCGGCGAAATTCACTTTTCGAGCGACCAGAATCCTTTCCATTCTAAATTCGAGGTTTAGAACACTATTTAAGGTACGATTTTCGTTCTTCCATCTGTGTCGATTTATGCATAAGAAATCCGTAGCTAGAAAACCTAGGAAAGCTTGGGATATTCTTAGCTACTGGCGTGCAACTTTAAATATCCCGGACATCCAAATGTCGAGTGAGCCCGTGAGTCTGTATAGGGAGGAAGAACATATAGATTACTTTAAGAGTTTGGCTATACTCCCAGATGAAATAAATTTGGTATCGCCGAAAGATTTAAAGCCGGATGAAGTTCCGAAGGGATATTGTGTTCTGTATAAATATCCCTTTAAGATAGGTTTTTCTTGGCCCTTTAGCCCTTTGGTCAGGGCATTTTTAGATGCTTTTGATCTGACTCCTGAACAATTAATGCCTCAATTCTGGCGGATTGTCCAGGTGATCGATCATCTAACGGCTGAATGGGAGGTACCGTTCAATGTGAACGACCTCTTGACAGCCTATAGTGTTCGACCAGACAATTATCACAGGTATAGTCTGTTTCCTCGTTCAAAGGGGGATAATGTACTGATACTTAACACCGCGGTGAACGATCGTGGGTGGAAACGTCAGTATGTTTTCCTTCAAGTGGCGTCTGTAAATGACGAAGACAGCCAATGGTTGTCGTCAGGCTGGAACGAATCGGGTAGGTTTATTGTTTTTGTCGTGCGTTTATTCTGACGTCTTTCTTTGTTTGACAGTGATTGACTTCAACAGAGTGAAGCCAAGGAGAGATTCTCTCGACAAGGTTCAGAGAATCTTAGATAGAAGTATTACTGATCGCTCGTTTTCCCCTCGATCGAACGACGAAGGAGACGAGGCCGTTTTTGTAGCTGAGGTGACGTCTGTTGAGGATTCTCCTAGAGAAGGAGAGAATATAGAATAGAAGGAGAGGGAAGAAGAGAAAGAAGAAGAGAGAGAAGAAATGACTGGTAAGTCGCTCGACAGTACCTTTCTCTTATACATCGTACGTCATTTTATTTTTAACTTGCTCTCTTTTTCCAGAAGACGCAGCTATAAAGTCGGCCGCCGCTAAGCGAGCCGAGCAACTGGAGCTCGCCCGCCAGGGAAGAAAAAAAGCGAGGAACAGATCTGCCCCCTCTACGGGGGTAGATCCGAGACGTGTCCGAGGCAAGCAGCCTCGGTATTCGCCCAAGAAGACGGGCGATGTCACTCTGTTGTCCCTTCCAGGGGCGACACCAGCGAAGGAAACCGTTGCTGGGGTCGAGTTGGAAGGCTCGACCAAGGCGACGAAGGATGCCTCACCAATGGGGGTGTCGGGCGTTGAGAAGCCCTCTGTCGCACCTTCTTCTTCTTCTAAAGGTGAGGGGAAGAATAAGGAAAAAGTGGGAGAGATGATTTTCAAAGCCACTCTCCCGGCTGACTTTATGGCGAATGACGTTCTCGAAAGAGACGTTATTTTCCCCCACTTGGCAAAATTCCTTCTCCCAACTTTCTACGATAGGTACAAGGAATCTCGGGTTGAGGACACGGGAGCCCATGCTGCTGGTCTCTCTTTCATGGTAAGTTTTACTCATTTTCTTTCTTCGTTGCTCGTTTTTCACTACTAACAATTTGTCGTGCAGGCTTTCCAAGCTTGTTTGAGCTTCTATGCTCAAACAGAAGGTCTTAGGGCGTCTTTTCCTGACGTTAAGAAAAGGGCCGACGAGGCTCTAGAAAAGGAAAAGGTCTCCCTGGAGGAGGTCGAAGCTAAAAAACTGAAGGTCGAGATCCTTAAGACTGAACTCACTGATGCTCAAAGTCTACTAGAGATTTCGAATCGTGAGAAGGTCAAATTCAGGGACCGACTTCTTGAGCTGGAGGCTTTGTCGACCAAGTTGGAAGTCGAAAAGATTAAGGCTACTACCACTGCTGCTGCTTCTCCTGACGAGATTGCGATTCTGAAGAAGAGGGTCGAAGATCTGGAGGGTGACGTGAGGGAATTAAAGATGGAGAATAAGCAAATCGAGGCTTTCTCCCGCTTCACGGCCCGAGCTGCCTTAATGCGGCGTCATCTGAAGGGAAAGGATCCTATGGCGTCGGCCTCTGAAGAACTTCAAGCTTACCTCGACAATGTCGGGACTGAGAGGGACTTGGACGAAGACGACAAATTGGAGGAAGGTGATGTCGTAGGTGAGGTGGCAGCAGAGGAGACCGTCGTCGTTCAGGAACAACCTGACGTTTCTCCTAGTTAGCTTCTTTTGAACTTTTCATTTGTAGGTCGGCCGTATGTGGTCGTCTTTTACATTTGTAATTTTGTCATCCAATGAAAGAAATCTTTTTTGCGCATCGACGCTTATTATTTGCTTTTATGGTTAATCGTACGTCGAGTAATTTAAATAGATGGACAACTACAGTATATCAGACATTCAACCATACCATCGCTTATAAAGGAATCAACTGAAACTTTTGACTGACCTTGGTTAATTTACAACAATGGTTCTTGATTCTAAGTGTTGAACACCAAATGCAGAAGTTAACCTTTGTCATCCATTAAAATCGAACATATATATGTGATCACATGAGTTTTGCTCGACACAAAGATTTTCAAAATAAGTCGTGCGTCCCTGCGAAAAACAACATTAGTGGGGTGGTCGTTGGTTTGACCAACGACCCTCCGATGCTCAAGTCTGTAATCTTTCTTAAAAAATAATCGAAGGAAACAAATATGAAATTTAAAAGAAATACCTCTTTAAATGAACTGCATTCCAGCTTCGTGGGATATCTCGACCGTCGAGGGTTTGGATTTTATAAGCTCCTTTACCCACGACACTAGAGATTTGATAAGGACCTTCCCACTTAGTGGAAAGTTTACCTGTATTAGGCTCTTGAGTGTTTTGAAACACTCGACGTAGGACGTAGTCGCCTTCTTGAAAAACTTTGACCTGGACATTTTTGTTGAAATGTCGCTCGGCCGCTTGTTTTTGTGACGCCATGCGAATGTGAGCAGCTTCTCGAAGTTCCTCTAGGGCGTCGAGGTCATAACTTAGGTCGACTAAGTTATGCTCAACGGACGTATGTCTTGAAGTCGGTAGTCGTACCTCAATAGGTAGCACAACTTCACATCCATAGACTAAGGAAAAGGGAGTCTGTCCTGTGGACGTACGAGGTGTCGTACGATTAGCCCATAGAACGGAAGGCAATTCTTCCACCCACTTCCCCTTGGCAGCTTTGAGTCTTTTCTTGATTGAATTGATGATAGTTTTATTACTTGACTCGGCGAGACCATTCGACTGTGGATATCGAGACGTCGATGTTACCAACTTGATGTTCCTTTCTTCACAAAATCTTCGCGTTCGATCACTGATGAATTGTGTCCCGTTGTCGCATGTTATTTCAGATGGAATTCCAAACCTACAAATGATGTCAGTTTGGATAAAAGAAACGACTTCTTTGTCCCGAACCTGGGAGAAAGCTGCTGCTTTGACCCATTTAGAGAAATAATCTGTTAAAACTAAAAGGAATACCTTTTGCCCGGGGGCAGGTGGTAATTTTCCAACGATGTCCATTCCCCATTTCATAAAGAGCCATGGGATCAAAGTTGAGTGCAATGGTTCAGAGGGTTTATGAGACATACCTGCGTGTCTTTGACATGCGTCGCACGACTGTACATACCTGATAGCATCTTGCCTTAATGTCGGCCAATAGTAACCTTGTCGTGATACCCGGTTGGCTAGACTGCGACTTCCCGAGTGATTTCCACATTCACCGTCGTGCATATCTTGTAGAATTTTCTGGACTTGCGTCTTGTTGGTGATACATCGCAGATTCAGACCAGTCAAAGATCTTCGATATAATTGTCCTCTGATAATAACGTACCTTGATGCTTTAAATCTAACTTTTCTCGCTTCCATGCTGTCATCAGGCAATTGATCGTTCTCCAGATAATTTTTAATGTCGTCCGACCAAGAGTTTTCTTCCTCAATCGGTGCGACCAAAATATTACCATCGTCTTTGATAGATGGTATTGCCAGGTGAGCTATTGGGATATTGTCGAATGTCGTTTGATTAAGTGTTGACCCCAAATTGGCTAGTGCATCAGCTTGAATGTTCTGATCTCTCGGTATCTGTTCGATTACAAAGCGACTGAACTTCTTTGCTTCTTCTTTCACTATTTTATAATAAGCAATCATCCTTGAATCTTTTGCTGCAAATTCTCCATTAACTTGGTTAACAACTAGGGACGAGTCGCTCCGGACATGTAAACATGTTGCCCCTAAGTCATGAGCAATTTTCATCCCTGCAATCAGTGCTTCGTATTCTGCCTCATTATTTGTTAATTTGAAATCGCACCGTATGGAGTATACTATTTTGCCCCCTTGTGGGGACTGTAGGACGACACCCAGGCCTGTTCCGCGTATGTTCGACGAACCATCAACGTCGAGCGTCCAAGTGGTGTCGTGCAAAGTCGCCACAATTAACTCATCGGACGGCATTGTGTTTTCCAGTTCTGGACTGAAATCTGAGACAAAATCTGCTAAGACCTGCGATTTGATCGCCGTCTTGGGCTTGAAATCCAGATCAAAATTGCTGAGGTAGATGCTCCACTTAGCTAATCGACCTGTTAATTCAGGTTTTCTTAACACAGACCTTAATGGAAAGTTAGTTACCACAATTATAGGATGTGATTCAAAATAATGTCGTAGCTTCTTAGCGGCCATGACTAACGAAAGTAAAAGTTTTTCTATAGACGAATACCTGGTTTCTGCGTCTAGTAGAGTTTTACTTACATAATATATTGGCAATTGTCGTCCGTCGGTTTCTCGTATAAGAACTGCACTTACCGAATTAGTACTGACGGCTAGGTAGAGTTGAAGAGCTTCACCTTTCTCAGGTTTAGAGAGGAAAGGAGGCCACATCGTGTATTTCTTGAGTTGTTGCAACGCCTCTTCGTGTTTATCAGTCCACTCGAACCCTTTATTTTTTTGCAGGACATTATAGAATAAGTGACATCTGTCGGACGACCGAGAGATGAACCGGTTTAGTGCTGCTGCCCGTCCTGTTAGACGTTGACCTTCTTTAAAATTTCTGGGCAATTTTAGCTCGACAATTGCCTTGATTTGATCTGGGTTAGCTTCGATTCCTCGCCGTGTGACCATATAACCGAGAAATTTGCCAGCTCGAACTCCAAAAGAACATTTTGTCGGATTCAACTTCATTTTGTATTCACGCAGAATATCGAACGACTGCTTCAAATGTCCTATATGATCGTCCGTATGCTTTGATTTGACAAGCATGTCGTCGATGTATACCTCCATAGTGTCGCCCAAATGCTCTTTGAACATCATATTCACCAATCGTTGATACGTTGAACCTGCATTCTTAAGACCAAAAGGCATTACTTTGTAACAATAAATACCTTTATTCGTCATGAAAGCTGTTTTTTCTTGATCGTCGGAATGCATCAATATCTGGTTATATCCGGAATATGCGTCCATGAAAGTGAGTAATTCATGTTCAGCTGTAGCGTCGACCATAGAATCGATGTGCGGTAACGGAAATGGGTCTTTTGGACAAGCCTTATTAAGGTCCGTAAAGTCAATGCACACTCTCCATTTACCGTTTTTATTTTGGACGACAACAACGTTGGCGAGCCAATCTGGATATTTGACTTCTCTTATTTTTCCCGTTTTAAGAAAATTATCAACTTCATCGTTGATAACTTTATTTCTTTCAGGAGCGAATTTCCGTCTTTTCTGCTGAACAGGCTTGAATGATGGATCAACGTTGAGTTTATGAGAAATGATACTTGGATCGATACCCACCATATCTTCGTGCGTCCATGCGAAGCAATCATAATGTTCTTGCAAAAAAGAAATTAGTTTCTTTTTAAAAGAAGGGTCGAGTGTCGAACCTATGTAAACCATCTGATCAGGCTTACCCTGGTTTAAGATGACAGCTTCCAAGCGATAGTCGTCGTCCGTCCCAGGAACGTCCTGTTTCTGTAATTGCTATACTGTCTGCTTTGGGGGCTTCAAGGAAACTTTGTAACATTCCCTAGCGACTTTTCTTTCGCCCTTGATCTCCTGTACTCCCCATTGCATGAGAAATTTCAAGGCCTGATGGTACGTCGAGGGTACAGCTTTCATGTCGTGGATCCATGGTCGCCCAAGGATGACATTATAAGCTGATGAACAGTCGACGACATTGAACTTTGTCTGTCTGTTGATTCCTTTAGCATATACTGGTAGTGTGATTTCCCCCATAGTGTTTGTCGCTCCACCATTGAATCCAATGAGTGTGGTCGAATGCCGTGTAATCTCGGATTTGTCGATGCCCATTGCTTTCACTGCATCAAAAAAGATAATGTTAGCTGAACTACCTCCGTCGACGAGTATCCTTTTTGTCAGACAATTTCCAATGCTCAATTGGATAATTAGTCCGTCATGATGTTTCTGATGTACGTCATCGAGATCCACGTGGTCGAACGTCAAAGGCATAACTTCCAGTTCTGCGTCCTCTTTGGGTCTTGCCTCCTTTGGAATTGGTCGGTCGTGGGACCGCGACTAGCATGTCTTTTAGCAGCTGAATATGTGGTCCCACAGATATCAGAACCTCCGGTGATACAATTAATCACTTTGGCATGTTCTGGGGATGTGGGACATGCGTCCTTCTTTCCCGTCAATTCTTGTAAATAACCTTTAGAGTTAAGCCAGGACAACTCTTTCTTTAAGGCGATGCAATCATCCGTTATATGACCGAAGTCATTATGGAAATCACACCATTTGGTTTTATCTTTCTTGTCACTGTCTGTATTGCTTTTCTTCGGCCATCAAACGTTTTGTTGAAGCTGTTTCAGGGACTCGACGACATCCTTGGCTGATCCAGGAAAGCCATAAGATGACACCTTAGGATACTGGACAGATTTGGAAGTTGTCGGCCCTTTCTTTTCAAATCTAACATTTGAAATCTGCTTACCAAGCTCTGATCGATTGGTTGACTTCGGTTTGAAGTCTGGCTTTTTAACACCTAGGCTTTTTCGGTCACCCGAGTGTTTATTTCTGAAAGCGAGGTCATCCTCGACCCTCATATGAGCAAGCGTCCTCGCTCGTATGTCTTCAAAGGTTTCTAGAGCATACTTCGTAAGGTCGAGATACAACCCTGAACTATCGTCCAGACCCCGTTTGTATGCTTCAATTGCTGTTTTCACGTCACAATTTCGGATACTAATCATTTTTGCGTTGAACCGGTTAAAGTAGTCTCGGATGGACTCTCCATTATTCTGTACGACATAGTAAAGGTCGCTCGTTTGTTTTTCCATTTTTCGGCTGCTAGCGAATTATTGAGTAAATTGATTCACCAATTCTACAAAAGACCCAATAGTTTTAGGTTTGAGATTAATCAACCATTGCAGAGCTGCTCCGGTCAAGGTCGCTCCAAAACTTTTGCACATGCAGACTTCTTGAAATTGGTACGGTATCGAGACAGTCCACATAAGTTTTTTGTATTGGGCGACGTGTTCTGTGGGATCAGTGACGCCTGAATATTTTGGAGTGAAGGTCGGGATGCTGTACTTCTTTGGAACGTCTACTAACGCGATCTCATCAATGAACGGTGATGCCTAAAACCCTGTACGTGGCTCGACATCGACTGGAACTGCTGCCCCCGACAATTTAGCCAACATTGACAAGACACGTTCATTCTGCTCTTCCAGGAGCTTTAGTCTTTGTACAACGGGATCTAACGGAACACCATTTGGAGCACCCAATGGAACATAACCTGATCCATTGATGCTAGTCTGCTGTGAGGCATCAGAGGCGTATCCATTAAATGGAATAGAAGCCATAGACATGGTTGGTATTACGAAAGTCGCAGGATTAATTGACGGTGGACGAGGATAATTAGGCAAGGGATGGGGCACATTCCAGGCACCAACGTAAGCATTCGTAGTCCCCGTCACATTATTTCCATTCTGGTTTCTTAGATGCTCGATGGTTTCAGCTGCTTGTCGAGCCTGATCTGTTAAAGCGTCGATACGAGCACGGGCAGCGGTCAGCTCCATGTTCATTTGAGCCACAACATGATCTTGTGTTCCTTGGAATGCCATTTATCTTGGATAACTGAAAAAAGAGAACACTAGAAGGAAAACGTTAGTTTGTCGTAAGATTATCGAAGATTTTCTTTGGATGGGGCCCCACGGTGGGCGCCAAACTGTTTATGCCAAAAATCTCCCAAGGAAAATTTAAGGTAAATGTGGAGCTTAATCCAATCAAATAAAGTAACTTTAATAATCGTAAGAAAATAATAAAAATGAAGAAAAAGAGACAAAGGAATTGGTGACGCGGAAAACCCCTAAAATGGGTAAAAACCGCGGACGAGTGTGAGTCGTCGTGCACTATGGATGTCAAACAGGGACGTCGTCCTTTAGAACAAATGTTACAAGTGTAATGTAATGTAAAACAATACGATAAAGTAAAATCGGTCGTGCGTCGTGTGTATTTGGACTTCTGTCGTGTGTCGTACGACAAACAGTAGAATGCTTTATCAACTTCAGGAGAGATTGAGCAAGCTTGAGAGTATAATTCTTAAGTCTGAGAATCAGATGTCCCAATGTGAAGTTCAATCTTCATATTTATACTCCAATTGTCCATTAACAAGTCTTGAATGCGTATTTTCAATAAAGTAACCGTTTTAATATTGATGATAACGTCCGTTACGTCTGCTGCTATTGACGATGACTTCCGTTATAATCTTTAGTCATGAATGTCTTTGAATCCTGCATTAAACATGAGATAAAGTATGCTACAGTTTTAGTAACTGAAATCCTGTCGTACGACTAACTGTTAATTTAATCAAGGTCACCTTAAGGGAAGGGCGTCAATTGTCTCTGGTCATACGTCAATAGTCTATTGGAATTTCTACCTAAACAACAGGCATACTGGTCTTTCTCAAAGATTTCTTAACACAAGATGAATGGTTAGGAAGTTTTGTATTAAAGTCAAATTGTTCAAAACAACCATCTAAACCACCGTTTGAGTTCAGAAATTTAAGCTCTTTATTTGCTAGACCAGACTTGTCCTCAGAGTTTGAAGCTTTAGAAATAACAGAATTTGAAAACACAGTTGAAAAAACTTTTTGCTCAATATTCATCAAAAGCCTTTCATCTGATAAGGAATTCTCGAGTTCAGAAAATTTACTTTCTAAAACGAGAGGAGGGACATATAGTTTACCTTGAATAGGTTTCGCCTCCATTTCCTTTTCAAAATAACTTTTAAAGAAATCACTCGAAAGAGTTTTCTTCTTTTGATATATTGGATTTTCATTATAGCTATTATTCATCTTCTCATATAAAAATGGAAGATGAACTTTAGATGATTTCAACCGTTTTTCCGTTTCGTTGGCTTCATCCTTTTTAGATAGTTTAGTCCAGAAAGTTTTAAACTCAGGGATTCTGCGAGCTAATTGCATTGAAAGATGATCATAAAGTGCTGGCACTTTAGACCTTTTTGTAGACAGTGAGGATTCTTATAACCGATTCCCCAATTGCCTTTGTTCTCTAATGGTTTGTTAAGATGAATGGTTTGTTCACTCTGACCTAATGAGTACAACTTCTTTTCCAAAGCATCTATTTTTTCAATTAAAGTTTTGTTTTCTACAACACATGAAGAATGCAATTTTGTAAGCTCATAAATATCAATCCCATTTTTTAGCAGTTTAGACTTGAGTTCAGAATTCTCTTTAAGAATTATTGTCTTTTCCTTAGCATTGGTGTCATTATCTTTATGTAAAATCTCAACCAATACTTTCTTCTCAGTAATTTCATTGCGAAATTTCTGTATCAATTGGTTTTTGTCAGTTATAACACCATTTTCTTGCTCAAGATTAGATTCTAACTCTTTTTGTTTTAAACTCATGGCATGCATTTTATTCATGAAATCTAAATCTGATAAATTACATACCTCCTCTTCTTCATTGTCTGAATCAGCTTCAGCATCTGATTCTATCTGGACCATCAAGCACATGTTGACGACTTCATCTTTTTCTTCATCCTCTTCTTCTTCTTCATCTGAGTGATCGAGCCAGTATTCATCCTCAGCCATCAGTGCCTTGCCATCCTCCTGTTGCTTTGCAAGAAACATCTTGTTCTTGTAGTAGTTGGAGTTTCTGACCTTTGATCTGCGGCAGTCCTTGGCAAAGTGACCTAATTTGCCATAGTTGTAGCACGTTGGTGGTTTTGGCTGGCTTGATCCTTCAGCTTTGAACTTTCTCTCTTCCGGTTTCCTCTCCTCTAAACTCTTCCCTTCAGCTTGATATCTTCTCTCTTCCGATTTCCTCTCTTCTTGTCTCTTTCCCTCAAACCTCTTTCCTTCATACCTACTACCTTCAACCCTTTCTTTATGGATGTAGTTGTTCGGACCAGAAGAGTACCTCTGACTGTTTGATGTTGGCTTTTTGTAGAACCTTTTCTGAAAAGCATTTGTCAGCATCATCATTGCTTGCTTCAGCTGATCATTTTCATCCGTGTCAGAGTTTGCATAAGCTTCATCTTCTTCTGATTCGTACACAATCGTCTTGTTCTTCTTCTTCCTAACTACAAGAGCGACTGTGTCTTCAACTGTCTTTCCTCTCTGCCTCTTCTCATCTAGAATTTCATCCACCTCTTCTTCATTTTGTCTGAGGGTTTCATACATCTCATGAAGTGGAATCTCATTCAAGTCTTTGATATGCTTCATCTGTCTTGCAAATCTTTTCCATTCCGGTTGAAGAATGCTTAGGAATTTGACGTTCAGCTCAATTTGAGATTTGTGGACTTTGTTCTTGCTAAGTTCGTTCAGCAAAGTCACAAACCTGTCATAGGTTTCTTCTAAAGTTTCTCCCACCCTGCCTCTAAATTCTTCATAATTATTTAGGCAGTTGGAGATTTTCAGCTGATTCCCAACTTTCGAACCCAACATCATCTTTTCGAGCTGATCCCACATTTTTTTGCCGGTGGCCTTGTAGTTGTCAATCTTTATATAGATTTCGTTTGGAATTCCTTGTAAAATGTATGACTTAGCTAATCTGTCGCCTTTGGCTCTTCTGAGGTTATCATCTCCTAGCTCATGAAACTTAAGTTCAACTTCAGTCGACACATTATCAACTACACGAGTCGTCGTGACTGGTTTCATAACCCCTTCTTCTATATATTTCCTGATGAAATCACCCAACTCATGTCTGTCAATGAAGTTCAGAAACCGATCCTTCCACTGTTCGGTCCACACAATACTAATATCAAGTTCTTAGAAACAACACAATAAGATTACCAACCTGTATTGATTATAACAAATGGTTTACAAGGTTGATCGATTCAAGCATATGTTTGTGTTCTCTGTATTTCTCTCTTTACACCTTTTAGTGTGTGTTTGTTTGTGTGAATTGTGATCTGATCTTGTTAGAGAGATTGAGAGATATCACAATTTCTAACTAAGTGTGTCTAACACACTACCTAGAATAATATCTAGATATTAGATCTAGATATTATTTCTAATATAAACTAAAGTAGAAACTAACTAAAAACTTTATCTAACTAAGTTAACTAAATCTAATATCTATTAGAAATAGATATTTAAACTAAGTTAACTATTACAATAACAAACAATTACATTGACATTTATTACAAGCGACATAGACTTTAATATCGAGAGTCGACGTTTCGGCTTTAGCTTCAGATTGCGATCTTCAGATTGGATGATCTTGAATCCAATGAGACTGTGGTCTAACAGAACTCAAGGTGAACAAATAGTCTAAAAGATTTCAACGTAAACCCACTTTTAAAGGGTACTCCTATTAAAACAAGGCCTTAGGCTCAAGCCATTTAGCAAAAATAAAGAATGTAAAAGCAAGGGAGGGAAAGGTCAATATATAGTGGAGTTCTAAACTTTAGATTCTATATTCCACCAATGTGGGATGGCTTAGAACCACACCCTATATCTTTTGCACTATCATTTTCCATTTTTTTTAAAAACTTGAGTTTGTTATTATTATTATTATTATTATTATTATTATTATTATTATTATTATTATTATTATTATTATTATTATCATCAATTAAATTAAAATAATATTACTAATTATTATTATTATTTTGCTTATATATCGAGTATCTCACGAGCTTATCGAGTCGAGTATGAGGTTGCTCGACTCGACTCGTTAGTATATCGAGTCGAGCCTATTCGAGTCGAGTGTTGACCGAGTCAATCTCGAGTAGCTCGCGAGTTGTCTCGTCTCATTTACACCCCTAGTTGGGATGCAATTTTGCTACCTCATGCCAATTTACTTTGCTATCTACTTGATATGATCAACTGTTGGAAGAACGCGTATTGGTTGGATTGTGATTCGTTTCGTTATCGAGGATCATGTGCATTATGGTGGAGTGTTATAATATTTAATTATATTATTTTTTTGGAGATGATACACATGTGATTAAATGCCAAGCTTGGAGGCCAAGTTTGCCATCTTCATACTTGGTCACCCCTCAAGATACTTGGTGCCTACTCCTTTGATGACCATAAATATGGTCTCTTCCCTAATCATTTCTTCATCCCTTCCAAGCTTCTCTAGTTGCTATACACCAAATACTCTCCCTAGTATATCCTTTCGATATACTTAGTTTATGTGAGGCCGATGGTGTTCTTGATATTCGGTGGTGTTCTTGAAGTTGTTGGGAACTGAGAATATGCTAAGTAAAGTTAATGCTGCTAGAAGAACATAGTTACTACTTCTGGTTAGTACTTCTGATATTAATACTGCTAGTTGTAGATTAATGCTGCTCAACAAGATTAGTACTGCCAGTTCAAAGTTAGTACTGCTTGAAGAGATTAATACTGCTGAGCATGGTTAGTACTGCTGGAGTTAATACTGCTCAGAGTATTAATGCTGCTGAAGAATAATGCTGCTTATATGATAAAGACTTCGCATGGAAGGATGACAGCTGGATGGACTGAAGATTATGGAAAGCTTGGAGATAAAGATGGAAGTTTATATTAAAGATCTTTTATTCTTTTGTAATTATCTTTATCTTCAGTATATGTATAGAATAGTCTAGAATAAAATTATTAATTCTGAGTTTTAGCTTTTCATAGAGAGAATCAACCTCAAGGTTAGAACCCTAATTCTAGAGAAGTAGAATTCGTATTGGTGAGCCTGTTCATCAATATTGAGGTTGTGTGTTTAATCTTGTAACTTCAATCATTCAATACAAGTTTACAAGTTGTGATCATTTATTTACTGTTGCATTGTTTTTCAGAATATTAAAGTGCTATTCCGCAGCTTCTTTAATATTGTTTTTCTGAGTGTGTGTTCTTGTTAAGAATTAAGATCCTGACAAGTGGTATCAGAGCTTGTATTCTCAGAAATCTTATTCATCATGGAAAACATTGTTGAATCAAACAGTACCTTGGTCTCAAAGGTTTCAATGCTCAAACCCAATGAATTCGACATGTGGAAGATCAGAATCAAGCAGTACATACTCCTCACTGACTATTCTATGTGGGACATCATTGAGAATGGCCCTTCTGAAGCAGGAAAGATTGGTGCAGATGGAAAGAGGACACCACCAAAAACTGATGCAGAGAGAAAGACTAGACAGACAGAGATGAAAGCCTTGAGCATTTGCTCTTGGCTATTCCCAATGAATATCAACATTAGTTCTGTAATTGCACTGATGCACAGATGCTCTGGAATGCTCTAGAGAAAAGATTCTCTGGTACCAAAAGTACCAAGAGAAATCAGAAGGCCATACTGAAGCAACAGTATGAGAACTTTATGTCAACAAAGAATGAGTCCATGACTCAAACCTTTGACAGGTTCAACAAGCTTATTGGTGAACTAGCTACAGTTGGAGTACAAATTGATCAAGATGATCTAAATAGGAAGTTCTTAAGGTCCCTGGGTGATGAATAGACCATGTATACTGTCTCTTTCAGACAGAATGATCAACTGGAAGAAAAGGAGCTTGATGATCTATACAATGATCTAAGAGTTTTTGAATCTGAGGTAGAGGCTAAGAAGAAGCCTTTTGGGTATGTTCACAATGCTGCACTCCTATCAGCATCAATTGATTCTACTTCTAATCCTGAATCAGTTAGTGCTGCTAATGGAGAAAATCAAGAGAAAGGCACTGATTCTGTGTTTGAAGCCTTTATATCCAGTCATGGAAACTCTTCTCTAGTTAATGATGACTTGGAACAACTCCATCCAGATGATCTTGAAGAGATGGACATTAAATGGCAGATGGTCATGCTTTCTATGAGAGTTAAGAAGTTCATCAAGAGAACGGGGAGGAACAATTTCTCCCAAAGAAGAGAAGATGGAGCTGGAATTGACAAGTCAAAGGTGGAATGCTATAAATGTCATCAGAAGGGACACTTTGCTAGAGAATGCAGAAGTGGAGTGTCTCACAACAACAACCACCAACAAGCATAGTCTGGAAGCTTCAATAATAACAGAAACTCTGCTCAAGCCCTAGTCTCTCAACAAGGTATGGGGTTTGATTGGAGTGATCAAGCAGAAGAGGCTGTCCAAAACCAAGCTTTAATGGCAGAGGTGTCTGATCTCCCAACAGAGGTAAATTCTAATCTTT
The DNA here is from genome assembly GCA_023525745.1 of Arctium lappa. NCBI lineage: Eukaryota > Viridiplantae > Streptophyta > Magnoliopsida > Asterales > Asteraceae > Arctium > Arctium lappa. The sequence continues at coordinate 75,878,625 of CM042057.1, read as the reverse complement.
GTACTCAAAACTGCATTAACACTGTTAAAAGGTACATGGATCACAACCAGAAAATGAGTGATGACCTGAAGAGATTAGAAAAGGACATAAAAGACTATGTTAGGATTGTTGAGAGGTTTGAAGAGCAGATTAAGAGTTTTCAGGCCAATGAGCTTCAACATTCCTATGACACAAACTACTGGAAGTGGGAGAAGAATGACCTAGAACTTTAACTGACCAAATACAAAAAGGAGAGTGAAAAGTTAAGAGGAGAGCTAGCTAAAGTCAAGCTAGATGTAGAAAAGTTTTCCAATGCTTCTAAAGCAATAGATTCTTTACTACAAACTCAGATTCATGATAAACTAAGAAGAGGAATAGGGTACAATACCACACCACCACCCTACAACAACAACTACATCCCTCCTAGTTCAGACTTGTTAGATTCAAAGGATAGGAAGGACCTGCCAGAGGGAGCCACAGAGATTGATCCCTTAGATGAAGTAGTTGTTAAGGATAAAACTGAGAAAGAAACTGTCAAAAGTAAGGACAGCACTGTGAGTGGTGAGATTCCTATAGAAAATCACATAATTACCAATGAAGGATGTGGAAAGCATTGGGTCAAGTCAAATAAGGTAGAGAAGACTGAGGGAAAGAACAAGGAGATTCACTATAAGCAGACCACTGTTGTAAACCCTGTCCCTTGCAAACAGTGTGCTTGCAGTAAATCTGAGCCCCAAAAACATGATAAAAAGAGGGGTAATCAAAGGAACTGGAATAATCAATGGGCACAAAAACAAGGGGTTGATCTGAGTAAAATCAATAGACCAAAACCCTGTTTTATTTGTGGAAAGCTTAATCACATTGCCAAATATTGCTATTTCAATCCTATGAACCAAAGGATGAATTTTCAGAGACCTACTCAAAAACCCTTTGGTTATAGGAAGAAAGAAAAGAACCATGTGGCTAAGAAGGTTGTTAAATATAAAAGCCACATGAAGAAAAATAAAGTGGAAGACATTGTCAAGATCTGGATACCTAAAAGCACTAAAGCTGTTAGTACTGCTACCTTAAATAGTGCTGCTGACAGTGATAGTGCGGCTAGAAGCAATACTACTGCTACCAATGTTAGTGCTGCTAACATTGTTAGTACTTCTGCAAATGCTAATACTGCTAACTCTGTTAGTGCTGCCAACAAGGTTAATACTGCCAAACCTGTTAGTACTGCTAACTCTGTTAGTACTTCTAAAGATAGTACTGCTTCTAGTATTAGTGCTGCTAGACCAATAATCTTGACAAAGTACTCAAATACCAAGTGTTCTGTTTTTAAAAACCTTATCAAAAAGGAATGTAAGTATTTTGATGAGAAAGGGAGACCCAAGACCACTTTGGTTTGGGTCCCCAATCAATACTAATTGTCTAAACTAATGTGCAGGGCAACCAACAGCTCAAGGGGAAGAGCATCTGGCATGTTAATAGTGGTTGCTCTAGGCACATGACAGGGAACATGTCTTGCCTCAAGAACTTCAAGAAGATTGATGGTGGGCATGTTGCTTTTGGGAATACTCCAGATGGAGGTAAAATCAGTGGTAAAGGTGATGTGACCAAAGGTAAAATGACCTTTGAGGATGTTTTCTATGTTGAACAGTTAAGGTACAACCTGTTAAGTGTATCACAGGTTTGTGACAAGCAACATAGCATATTGTTTACAGAGTCTGAATGTATTATCCTTGCTCCTGGATTCAAAGTAGTTGATGAAAAGATGATACTACTAAAAACCCCTAGAAAGGACAATGTATATTGTTTAGACATGGACAGTGTTTCATCTGATTCATCCCTAAATTGTCTTGTTTCAAAAGCTTCTCTGGATGAATCATCACTTTGCCACAGAAGGATGTGTCACATGAATTTTAAAACAATAAATAAACTTGTTAAAAACAACCTTGTAAGAGGTTTGCCTTCTAAAGTATATTCATGTGATGATCATTGTGTTGCCTGTCTTAAAGGCAAACAACACAAAACTTCTCATAAGTCCAAAGAAGTGAACACTATTTCTTCTTCTCTTCATTTATTGCATATGGATCTGTTTGGCCCTACAAATGTTATGAGCATAGGGAAGAAATCATACTGCCTAGTTATTGTTGATGACTACTATTTATTTACTTGGGTATATTTTCTAAGGACTAAGGATGAGACAAGTGGACTGATCAAATCCTTTATTCTAAGAATTGAAAACCAAACTAATCAAAAAGTAAAAATCATTAGGTCAGATAATGGTACTGAATTTAAAAATATTGACCTAAACACCTTTTGTGAAGAAAAAGGAATTGAGAGACAATACAGTGCTCCTAGGACTCCACAACAAAATGGTGTTGCTGAGAGATGGAATAGGACACTGATTGAGGCTGCTAGATCCTTGTTAGCTGATTCTAAACTACCAATAACTTTCTGGGCAGAAGCAGTTAACACTGCCTGCTATGTCCAAAACAGAGTACTAGTAGTCAAGCCTAAAAACAAGACACCTTATGAGCTTTTAAATAAAAGAAAACCTTTTATAGGATTTTTCAAACCTTTTGGGTGTCCTTGTACAATTCTCAATACCAAATCTCACTTAGGAAAGTTTGATAGCAAGGCAGATGATGGATTTTTTGTTGGTTACTCATCTCAGAGTAAGGCATACAGAGTGTTTAATACTTCTTCTACAATAATTGAGGAAAGTGACAATGTCAAATGCAATGAGAACACACCAAATCCTATTGGGTCTGGTCCTCAGTGGCTATTTGACATTGATTCACTAACTAACTCTTTTGGTTTTAGTAGTGATGATTATGCAGGGTCAGGAAGTGGAGGATCAGGGGACACACAAGTTCAAGACATCATTCCTCAGTCTGTGATCTTTTCTATACCTATATCAGAACCTGTTGAATTTTGTGAAAAAGAAACTATGTCTGAGCCAATTCAGAGTGAAGAAGAAAGAAGAGAAGAGGAAACTTCAGTGCATAAAGAGCTAGAAGTAGCTGAGGAGATCCCCTCAGCTGACTTAAATGATTCCAATCTAGAGGTGGGAATTAATGAAGAACCTAGTTTTCAGACTAGAACACAAAAGAATCATCCTCCAGAACTGGTCATAGGGGATATCTCCTCTCCTATGGTTACAAGGAATCAAAGCAGACTTCAAGAGCTACAGGATCAACAACACACAGTACTCTCCTGCTTCCTATCCCAGATTGAGCCTAAGAAGGCCTATGATGCAATGAAGGATTCAAGTTGGATAGAAGCTATGCAAGAAGAGTTACTTCAATTCAAACTACAGGATGTTTGGGACTTGGTGGACCTTCCAAAAGGTCATAGAGCTATAGGCACCAAGTGGATTTTCAGGAACAAAAAGGATGAGAGAGGTATTGTGATCAGGAACAAAGCAAGGCTTGTGGCACAAGGGTACACTCAAGAAGAGGGCATAGATTATGATGAAGTGTGTTGGGAACTGAAGAAAAGCTTAAGTATGGTTAATGCTGCTAGTTCAGAATTACTACTGCTAGAAGACTTCAAGGTTAATATTGCTGAGTATTACTACTGCTAGAAGACTTCAAGGTTAATACTGCTGAGTATTACTACTGCTAGTAGAATTAATACTGCTAGTCAAAGTTAGTGCTGCTTGAACAAAGTTAGTACTGCTTAGCTAGTTAGTACTGCTAGTGGTTAGTGTTGCTTAGTAGTTTATGCTGCTTATGATCAGTACTGCTTATAAATTGAAGATCTGAATGGAGAGGATGACAGCTGTAAAGAATCAAGATATTCATGGAAGGATTGAAGATAATGATGGAAGATATACTAAAGATATTATATTTATTGTAATTATCTTTTTGTTAACTATATGTATAGAATTGATAGAATAGTTTAGTAATGAATCATTATTCTAAGTTCTAGAGAGAATCAACCTCAAGGCATAGATCCTAATTCTAGAGAAGTAGAATTCGTCTTGAAAGAGCTTGTTCTTCAAGATTGAGGTTGAGTGTGTAATCTTGTGATTTGATAATTGAATACAAGTTTACAAGTTGTTGATCATATACTGTTTTGATTACTGTTACATTGAATATCAAAGTGTTATTCCGCAACTTCTTTGATATTGTTTATGAGACTTTATTCTTGTTAAGAAATCGATCCTGACAAGTGGTATCAGAGCCTGTTCTCTCAGAAACATCTATTCATTCATCATGGAAAACTTTGCAGAATCAAATAGTACTCTGGTCTCAAAGGTTCCAATGCTCAGGCCCAATGAATTCGATATGTGGAAGATCAGAATCAAGCAGTACATACTCCTCACTAACTATTTTATGTGGGATATCATAGAGAATGGTCCTTCTGAAGCAGAAAAGATTGGTGCAGATGGAAAGAGAACTCCACCAAAAACTGATGCTGAAAGAAAGATTAGACAGACAGAGATGAAAGCCTTGAGCACCTTGCTCTTGGCTATTCCCAATGAATATCAACATCAGTTCTGCAACTGCACTGATGCAGAGATGCTCTGGAATGCTCTAGAGAAGAGATTCTCAGGTACCAAAAGTACCAAGAGAAATCAGAAAGCTATTCTGAAGCAACAATATGAGAACTTTATGTCAACCAAGAATGAGTCTATGACTCAAACTTTTGACAGGTTCAACAAGCTTATTGGTGAACTTGCTACAGTGGGAGTACAAATTGATCAAGATGATCTGAACAGAAAGTTTCTAAGGTCCCTGAGTGATGAATGGACCATGTATATTGTGTCTTTCAGACAGAATGATCAACTGGAAGAAAAGGAACTTGATGATCTATATAATGATCTAAGAGTTTTTGAATCTGAGGTAGAGGCTAAGAAGAGGCCTTCTGGGTATGTTCACAATGTTGCACTCCTTTCAGCATCAACTGATTCTACTTCCAACCCTGAATCAGTTAGTGCTGCCAATGAAGAAAATCTAGAGAAAGGCAATGAAACTGTATTTGAAGCCTTTTTAGCAAGTCATGGAAACTCTTCTCTCCTTAATGATGACTTGGAACAACTCCATCCAGATGATCTTGAAGAGATGGACATTAAATGGCAGATGGCCATGCTCTCTATGAGAGTCAAGAAGTTCATCAAAAGAACTGGAAGAAACAACTTCTCCCAAAGAAGAGAAGATGGAGCAGGTTTTGACAAGTCAAAGGTGGAATGCTATAAATGTCATCAGAAGGGACACTTTGCTAGAGAATGCAGAAGTGGAATGCCTCAAAACAATAACCACCAACAAGCTCAATCTGGAAGCTTCAATAATAACAGAAACTCTGCACAAGCCCTTGTCTCTCAACAAGGCATGGGGTTTGATTGGAGTGATCAAGCTGAAGAGGCCATCCAGAACCAAGCTCTAATGGCAGAGGTGTCAGATCTCCCAACAGAGGTAATTTCCAATCTTTGTTCTCAAAATTGCATTAACACTGTTAAAAGGTACAGGGATCACAACCAGACCATGAGTGATGACCTGAAGAGATTAGAAAAGGACATAAAAGATTATGTTAGGATTGTTGAGAGATTTGAAGAGCAGATTAAGGGTTTTCAAGCCAATGAGCTTCAACACTCTTATGACACAAACTACTGGAAGTGGGAGAAGAATGACTTAGAACTTCAACTGACCAGATCCAAAGAAGAGAGTGAAAAGCTAAGAGGAGAGCTAGCTAAAGTCAAACTAGATGTAGAAAAGTTTTCCAATGCTTCCAAAGCAATGGATTCTTTGCTACAAACTCAGATTTATGATAAACTGAGAAGAGGAATAGGGTACAATACCACACCACCACCCTATAACAACAACTACATCCCTCCTAGTTCAGATTTGTTAGAAACAAAGGATAGGAAGGACCTACCTAAGGGAGCCACTAAGATAGATCCCTTAGATGTAGTAGTTGTTAAGGATAAAACTGAGAAAAAAGTTGTCAAGGATAAGGACAATACTGTGAGTGGTGAGATTCCTATAGAAAACCACATAATCACCAATGAGGGATGTGGAAAGCATTGGATCAAGTCCAATGAGATAGAGAAGACTGAGGGAAAGAACAAGAAGGTTCACTATAAGCAGACCACTGTTGTGAACTCTATCCCTTGCAAGCAGTGTGCATGCAATAAATCTGAGCCCCAAAAACATGATAAACCAAGGGGAAATCAAAGAAACTAGAACAATCAATGGGCACAAAAGCAAGGCATTGATCTGAGTAAAATCAATAGACCAAAGCCTTGTTTTATTTGTGGAAAGTTAAACCATTTGGCTAAGTATTGCTTCTTTAACCCTATTAACCAACAAATGAACTTTCAAAGCTTTGTGCAAAAACCTGTTGGTTATAGGAAGACTGGAAAGAAACATGTGATGAAGAAATCTGTTGAAACTAAAGGCCCCATAGGGAAAAAGGTTTTAAAAGAAAGCATTAAAATGTGGGTGCCCAGAAGCACTAAAACTGTTAGTACTGCTGACAGGGATAGTGCTGCTGGAAGCATTACTGCTGCTACCAGTGTTAATACTGCTGAAAATATTAATGCTGCTAATACTGTTAGTACCTCTTCAAAGGTTAATACTGCTAACACAGTTACTGCTGCTAACACAATTACTACTTCTAACAAGGTTAGTACTGCTAAGCATGCAAGTGCTGCTAAGGCAGTTAGTACTTCTAAAACCAGTACTACTTCTAGCAAAAATGTTTCCAAGCCTATCATAGTGACAAAGTACTCCAGAAATGAGGAGTCAAAGTTTAAAAATCTTGTCAAGAAAGAATGCAAGTATTTTGATGAGAAAGGGGTACCCAAGACCACTTTGGCTTGGGTTCCTAATTCATACTAACTGATTTATCTTATGTGCAGGGCAACCAACAGCTCAAGGGGAAGAGCATATGGCATGTTGATAGTGGTTGCTCTAGGCACATGACAGGAAACATGTCATGCCTTCAGGATTTCAAGCATATCAATGGAGGACATGTTGCTTTTGGAGATAATCTTACTGGTGGTAAAATAAGTGGAAAAGGTAATGTTATGTCAGGATCGAATTCTTAACAAGAATAAAGTCTCAGAAACTAATATCAAAGAAGTTGCGGAATAACACTTTGATATTTAATATAACAGTAAACAAAACAGTATATGATCAACAACTTGTAAACTTGTATTGAATGCTTGAAGTTACAAGATTAAACACACAACCTCAATATTGATGAACAGACTCACCAATACGAATTCTACTTCTCTAGAATTAGGATCTATGCCTTGAGGTTGATTCTCTCTAAAAACAAAACTTTAGAATTAATGAATTAAATTGATCTCTCTAAAACTATTCTATCAAATCTGTACATATACTGAACAAAAAGATAATTACAATAAATAAAATATCTTCAGAATATCTTCCATCATTATCTCCAAGCTTTCCATAATCTTCAGTCCATCCCGCTGTCATCCTTCCATGCGAATTCTTTATCACATAAGCAACATTATTCTTCAGCAGCATTAATACTCTGAGCAGTATTAACTCTAGCAGTACTAACCATGCTCAGCAACATTAATCTCTTCAAGCAGTATTAACTTTGAACTAGCAGTACTAATCTTGTTGATCAACATTAACCATCAACTAGCAGCATTAATAACAGAAGTACTAACTAGAAGTATTAACTGTTTTCTTCTAGCAGCATTAACTAGAAGTATTAATCACAGAAGTACTAACTAGAAGTATTAATGACAGAAGTACTAACTAGAAGTATTAACTGTTTTCTTCTAGCAGCATTAACTTTGTTCCAGCAACATTAACTACAACTGGCAGCATTAACCACAGAAGTAGTAACCATGATGAATATTAACTTCAGAAGTAGTAACCATGTTGAACTAGAAGTAGTAACTATGTTGAACTAGAAATAGTAACCATGATGAACATTAACTTCAGAAGTAGTAACCATGTTGAACTAGAAGTAGTAACCATGATGAATATTTCAGACCCAACAATCTCCCCATAACTTAACTTTTCAAAACTGAGAAGTTAAGTTCTTCAACATAGGGTCTTTATGATAATTTCAAAACTTTCTGCAATTACTAGTTCTTCTTGATTCAGTTTCTGCTGTTATCTTCTTTTCTGTTTCTTATGTATTTACTGCTTTATTTCAGCTTCTTCACTTATCTCCCCCTCAAAATAAGATTTCATATCAATACAAACTTTAATTTTCTTCTTTTTCAGTACCAGCTTCTTGATATGATCTATCTGCTAGTGAAGTGATCACCTTTTCATCTCTTTTATCTCCATAATTTGATTGTGAACTTTCAGACTAATTGTACCAAGTGTATCCATCAATTCTTTGTAGTTAAACTGTCCTCACCTCCTTTAGGTGTTTTACCCACCCTTGAAGGATCATTGGATCTTTTAGTAGAGATCTTCTGCCTAGCAGAAGCATCTTCTACTCCCTTGGTTTCTTGGCACCTGGGACCTTTAGATAATTACTCATCTAAAGTTGCCATGGGGAAGGTCTTAGATATGTTCACACTGTCCTGTCCTGCACTTTGTGGAAAGTCAGTAGTGTGAGCCTTACAACCCATATGCTCTTGCATCTCCTTATTGAGCATCTTCTTGAGGTTGGGAGACACCCCTGTGGTTTCCCTATGGATATTCTCTAAAGGAGAATCCTCCCTTAGAGGGCTTAAAGGCTTAGTGGGTGAAGGTACAAGAAGGGAAGGAACCTTCTTTACCTGTTTCCTTTTGTATGTTTGGGTGATTGGTGAAGTTGGTTTATCAAGAAGAGACTGGGGAATTGATTTAGAGTGGGAAGGTTGTGATTGGCTAGCAGTGGGTTGGTCTAATGGGGGCCTTGACTCTGCTGCCATACCTTCTTGTGGTTGGGACACCACCATCATTGTTGAGAACAATGGTGTGTCAACTCCTTCCGAGTCCCTAGCAGATCTTCTCATATTTGAGAAGACCTTGCCTTTAGGGGGTTTAGGTACATATATCTCATTAAAATGAGGTTAATCCGTCAATTCCTTATTAAGTACTTCTTGTACAAACCTTGGATACAGATAAAAGCTTTTTGATTGATATCCAAGTTTGACATTAAATCATTGAAGATCATTTTAGGTATAGAAAACTTACATTAGCAATAGTAACACTTATCAACAGCATTAACACAGACTGGCAGTAGTAACACATACCAGCAGCATTAACACAGTCTGACAGTATTCACTGAACTAGAAGTACTAACTACCTTTCAGTATTAGCAACCTGAAACACTTACAGACACAAGGTTAGTAGTACCATATACCATAAAATTTTCAAAAGTTACTTTATCTTTTGAAACTATACCTTTTTCACTTTTCTTACCTTCTGCTGGATCAGAAGTAACATGTCCTCCATCAAATCTTTTAAAGAATTTGAAGGCAATCCATGTTCCTTGTTATATGCCAAGAGCAATCATTATCTTCATTCCAAATGCTCTTCCTCTTGAGCTTTTGATTGCCCTGCACACTTGATAAATCAGTTAGTCTTTGAGGGAACCCAAGCCAAAGTGGTCTTGGGTTGTCCTTTCTCATTTATATAATCTGTCAGTTTGGTCTGGATGAGTTGTTTAGGAATCTCATGGCTGGAATACTTTGTCAAGATTATAGGCTTTGCAACATTAATACTAGTAGAAGCACTATCCTTGTTAGCAGTAGTATTGGTTGCAGTAGCACTATTTCTGTTAGCAGTACTATCTGGGATAGCAGTACTAACAGGTTTCTTTACAATTGGAACCCAAACTTGAACAAAGTTGTTTGCTTTCTTTGTCTTTAAATTACTTCTTGGCTTATTTGGAGCATTTTTCTTTGTATTAGCAAACTTGTTCTGAGCATGAGACTTTAAAGGTGCTCTTTTCTCAGCCAATTGATTCCTTCTTTTATTCCTATAACCAAATGAGTTTTGTGGTTTTCTTTGAAAAGTGACTCTTTGGTTGATAGGGTTGAAATAACAGTGTTTGGCAAGATGATTCAATTTGCCACAAATAAAACAAGGTTTTGGTCTATCGATTTTACTCAAATCAACCCCTTGTTTTTGTGCCCACTGATTATTCCAGTTTCTCTGATTTCCCCTTGGTTTATCATGTTTTTGGGGCTCAGATTTATTGCAAGAACACTGTTTACAAGGGACAGGATTCACAACTGTGGTTTGCTTATAATGGACCTTCTCAGACTTTCCCTCAGTCTTTTCTATGTCCTTAGACTTGATCCAAGCCTTTCCACATCCCTCATTAAAATTTAATTTAAAATAAAAATCGAATTAATTTCCGACTGAAATAATTTAATTTAAAATTAAATTAATTTCCGTCGGAAATTAATTCGATTTTTTTATATCATGATTTTTAGGAAAGATTTTAAAATAAATTTAAAAAAAATCGAATTAATTTCCGACCAAAATAATTTAATTTAAAATTAAATTATTTCCGTCGAAAATCCGTCGGAAATTAATTCGACTTCTTTTAAAAAAATTTATATCATGATTGTTAGGAAAGATTTTAAAATAATTTTAAAAGAAATCAAATTAATTTCCAACGGATTTCTGACGGAAATTAATTCGATTTTTTTAATTTTTTTATATCATGATTTTTAGGAAAGATTTTAAGATAATTTTTTTTAAAATCGAATTAATTTCCGACGGATTTCTAAAGGAAATAATTTAATTTAAAATTAAATTATTTTTCGTCGGAAATCTGTCGGAAATGAATTCGATTTTTTTAAAAAAAAATTATATCTTAACCATTAATGTAAGAAAATGTTTTAAAAAAAATCGAATTAATTTCCGACGGATTTCCGACTGTCCGTCGGAAATTCGTCGAAAATCCGTCGAAAATTAATTAGAATTAATTTAATTTTTTTCTAATTCGTTTGTTTAGTTACTAATTTATTTAATTAAGTATTTTAATTTCAATTAAACAAATATTTGTGACGGATTTGTGACGGATAAATATCCATCACAAATCTGCCACAAATATTAAAGAGAATATAAATATTTATTTTCCGTAAAATTTCAGTGGCGGATTGGTGGCGGATTTCCAACGGATTTAAGGCGATGTTGACTTTTGTTGACTTTTTTGAAATCCGCCGGAAAATTTTCCGATGGAGAACCCGTTGGAAACGTTTGTCGGTGATAGCTCTTTTTCTAGTAGTGTTATATGCCTGAAGCAAGCACCATGTAACACCCTAAAATTTGGGTAAATTTAAAAATTGAAAATTCGGTAATATAACGTTTGAAATTGGAGCAAACCACCCAAAATGGGTAAAAGTAAAAGCGTTTACAAAGCCTGCATAAGTTGTATGGGAAATCGACAACAAACCAATCCAAACCATAACTATCTAGATTACATAGGTTGTCAACCCAATACCAAAATGAATAAATTGTTTTAAACGCTAACACTCCATAATATCTATCATCCAGAAATTTCCATCAAGAGACCAAACTCTTCACTCAACCCTTGACGACCCGCCGCTAAGGGAACCTGTTATACACATCATTTTAGAAAAAGTGTTAGGCTTAAAGCCTAGTGAGAACATACAGTTTATAATTTAAAGAAATATATGCAATTGTAATGAAGGGAATCGTTTCAAGAAAATTGAGTTTACAATTGAACTCTTTGCCACATAAGGGACTTTCGGTATAAAAATTCATCTTGCGATGACAGGGGATACCCGATTTACCAAGGATTGTCGGCGGAACACCGAGTAGGCCAGAATCCGAGCTGTGAGCTAAATACTTGGAACCATGGCCACGAACAACGTCGGTCCGTACTAAGATGGGGGGGGGGCACCCGAGAAAACCAAGTCATACTCGTTCACTAGGACTACATTATGATCCATGGCTAGTAACCGGTGCCACATAACCGTACCAAAGGCACCCGAGGATCAAATGCATCCATAGCTACAATGGGGAAAAACATCCCAAATATATATATATATATATATATATATATATATATATATATATATATATAAGTCGACTCAATACCTAGGGATCCACTAGTAGTAGTCTAGACTTGTCACAATTTCATTTGTGACTAACCAAAGCTAAACATATAGCTTCCAATAACATTTATTTCCAAAAATGCATTTCCAAAGTTTAATTGCTGATAAGAATGAGAATTCATAAAATTAGATTTCATACATTCTTTCAAGTTCTTCACCAAAATATGCAAGTAATGATTTATTTTATTTCATAACAAATGAATCCCTTCAATTTCGCAAGATATAGCAAGAACCCTAAAATCTCCTAAAATTCAAGTTAGGTCAATATGTGATTTTCATAAATCCAAAACCAAGGAGATATATATAAGTTCAAAATATATATTTTGATGTGTATAAAGTTTAGAAAATGATAGTAGGAACTCACCAAGTAGGTTTTAGAAGAAAACCCAAAAACCTAGATCTTGACCCATTGGAGAAGATGAAGATGGAGATGGTGATGAAGATTCCAAACCGAAACCTTGGGTGATGCTCTTAACCCTAGCAATCAATGGAATGAATGGTGGTTGGACCAAACCCTAAGATGAAGGAAATGAAGAGGGAGAAGGTTGGGAGAGAAATTTGGAAGGAAATAAAGGATGAAATGAGAAATAATTGAATTTGGGGCTGAAAACTCATTAAATGGTCTGTGCTGTTTCTTCTGATGTTGAGCACGATCCGTGCCACTTTTGTGAAGGAAATGGCACGACCCGTGCCAACTCTTCAGTGGCCCAGCACGACCCGTGCCATTTTTGTGAAGAAATAAACAAGACCCGTGCGCCCTGCAGACCAGAATACATGCCCCTTTTTCTTCCTTTCTTCTTCTTCCTTGATTTCTATCAAAGAACCCTGATCCCCAACATAAGAATATAGAGAGATACGAGGGGTTTTTCATAAGATTAAAAATTCAAGGTGTTACAATCCTCCCTTTCTTAGAGATGAGGATATCTCCGCTTCATATCCTCCTCGGCTTCCCACGTCACGGTGGCGCCCCGGTGGTGCTTCCACTGCACTTTGGCCATAGTGACTTCCTTGTGGCGAAGCTTCTTTGACTTTTTCTCAAGAATAGCTTCGGGTTTTTCCACACAACGGTTACTCTCGTCCACTCTAATCTCGGATAGAGGGATAACACTTTCCTCTTCCGCCAAACATTTCCGAAGATAACAAATATGGAAAGTGTTGTGGATCCCGTTCATTTCTGGAGGAAGTTCCAACTGATAAGGCTGTAAGCCCACACGCTTAAGCACTTTAAATGTTCCAAGGAAACGGGGACTCAACTTCCTGCGTTTTCCGAACCGAATAATGCCCTTCCAAGGCGACACCTTTAGCATCACACGATCGCCCACTTGGAATTCCATCGCTCGCCTCTTCTTATCGGCATAGCTCTTTTGCCGATCTTGAGCCGCCTTCAATCTTTCCCGAATGCCCTTGACCTTATCAGTCGTCTCTTGCACGATTTCAGGTCCGACAAACTGCTTCTCTCCCGCTTCAAGCCAACATACGGGAGTTCTGCACTTCCGCCCATACAAGGCCTCAAACGGAGCCCTTCCAATACTCGAGTGGTAGCTATTGTTATAAGCAGACTCCACCAAATGTAGGTGAGAGTCTCAACTACCCCCGAAGTCGATAACGCAAGACCTTAACATGTCTTATAGAGTTTGGATCGTTCTCTCACTTTGACCGTCGGTTTGAGGATGGTAGGTCGTACTCAACTTTACGCGCGTACCAAGCTCTTTCTGCAAGCCATCCCAAAAATTGGAAGTGAACCGACTGTCACGATCTGAAACAATAGACAAAGGTACTCCGTGCCTCGAAACCACCTCATCGATGTAAAGCTTCGCTAACTTGTCCATCGGTAGTGTCTCACGTATGGCCAAGAAATGAGCACTCTTGGTCAACCGGTCAACTATTACCCAAATGGTATCGTGACCTCGAAGAGTCTTAGGAAATTTAGTCACGAAGTCCATGGTAATATTCTCCCATTTCCACTCGGGTATCTCCAAGGACTGAAGACTCCCGTACGGTCATTGATGTTCGGCCTTCACTTGCAAGCACGTCACACAACGTTCCACGTAACGCGCTACATCAAGTTTCATTACCGGCCACCAATAATGCAACTTCAAGTCTTGGTACATCTTTGTACTTCCCGGATGAATCGAATATTTGGACTTGTGAGCATCCTCAAGAAGAAGTTCCCAATTACCCCCAACCTTGGGTACCCACACACGACCGTTGAACAGTTTTACTCCACGGCTATCTTCCGTTAAGAGTAAACGTTGCTTTATCATGACTTCATCCTTGAGATTTTCTTCCAACAAGGCTTCTACTTAAGATGTCTTGATCTTCTCAATAAGATTTGATACTATCTCAATCCTCGAAAAGGTAGCCCGAATACCCCCGCTATATTCTTTTTGACTCAAGGCATCGACCACCACGTTTGCCTTACCGGGATGGTAAAGTAACTCACAATCGTAGTCCTTGAGTAACTCGAGCCACCGCCTTTGCCTCATGTTCAACTCTTTTTGATTAAAGACGTACTTCAAACTCTTATGATCTGTGTAGAAAGTACATTTCGTGTCGTAGAGGTAGTGTCGCCAAAGCTTCAAAGCGAACACCACTGCCGCCAACTCCAGTTCATGGGTAGGGTAATTCTTTTCATGAATTTTGAGTTTTCTCGATGCGTAAGCGATTACCTTGCCTCTTTGCATCAACACACAACCTAACCCATCTTCGAAGCGTCGCTATAAACCACGAAGTCTTCCGACCCTTCGGGTAGCGACAAGATTAGTGCTTCACACAACTTCTTTTGCAAAGTCCGGAATGCCTTCTCTTGCGTTTCGGTCCAAACAAAATTCACATTCTTTCTGGTCAATGTCGTCAAGGAAGAAGCGATCTTGGAGAAGTCTTGTATAAATCTACGATAGTAGCCCGCCAAACCCAAGAAGCTTCGGATTTCTGATGGACTCTTGGGAGGCTCCCAGTTCATCATTGCTTCAATCTTGGAGGAGTCCACATTCACTCCGTCCCGAGTGACAACGTGACCCAAAAATTGAACCTCTTCAAGCCAAAAGTCACACTTAGAGAACTTGGCATACAACCTCTCTTTTCTCAACACGTCTAGAACTTCACGTAGGTGTTGCTCGTGTTCTGTCGCACTCTTGGAATACACGAGTATGTCATCAATGAATACAATTACCGACTTGTCGAGGAATGGTCGACACCCTCTATTCATCAAGTCCATAAACACCGCCGGTGCGTTCGTTAGGCCAAACGGCATTACAAGGAATTCGTAATGGCCGTAACGCGTTCTAAAGTCCGTCTTCGAGACGTATTCTCCCTTCACGTTCACTTGGTGGCAACCCGAACGTAAGTCGATTTTGGAGAAACACCCCGCTCTTTGAAGTTGATCAAACATGTCGTCTATTCTCGGAAGCGGGTATTTGTTCTTCACCGTTGCTTTGTTCAACTCACGATAATCGATGCACATTCTCATTGTGCTATCCTTCTTTTTGACAAACAAGACCGGAGCTCCCCAAGGCGATGAGCTCGGTCTTATGAAACTTTTCTCCAAAAGTCCTTGGAGTTAAGCCATCATCTCTTGTATCTCCGATGGCGCCAACCGGTAAGGAGCTATAGCAATAGGAGCCGCTCTCGGTACGAGATCAATCCGAAACTCCACTTGACGATCGGGTGGTAACCCGGACAAGTCGTCCGGAAATACATCGGGAAACTCCCGCACTATCTTCACATCTTCAAGCTTTGACTTCTCTAGTTTGGCGTCGATTACGTAGGCTAGGAAGGACGAGCATCCTTTCACCAAGAATTTGCGTGCTTTAGCCATGGTGATGATTGCTACATTACCTTTCCTTTTCTCACCATAGATCATGACGACTTCACCCCTAGAATTAGGAATACGGATCACTTTCTTGGAACAAAAGATCTCGGCATGATTGTTCGTTAACCAATCCATGCCGACCACCACATCAAAACCACCAATAATCATTGGCATCAAATCAATCGGGAATTCTCTCCCTTCGATTCCGAGAGTACATTTCCTCAAAACATCGTGGATTAAAACTTGATTACCATCTGCTATCTCTACCACTAACGCATTCTCTAGACTAGTAGTGGGCATAGCAAACTTTTGACGAAACACCTCAGATATAAAAGAGAAAATGGCACCCGAATCGAACAGTACATGAGCAGGTACGGAGTTTAGAAGAAAAGTACCCGATACCACATCGATGGATACCTTGGCCTCATCGGCCGTCATCTGAAAAGCTCGACCCGGAACTCTAGATAGGTTCTCTTTCTTCTCCGGCGCGTTACCCGACTTGAGATTCGGGTAATCTCTCTTCACATACCCTGGTGCCTTGCACTCGAAGCAGATAAGTCCTCTGATCGGGCAATCTTTGGTGGCGTGATCAGACTTGTCACACTTGCTGCAAAGTTGAGGAGTAGGGTTACAGTTGCCATAGTGCTTGCTATGGCACCTCCGGCACCATCTAGCTTCTTGATAACCACTGAAGCTTCGATTTCCGACAAAAGGTCGAGTCCTCTTGGGAGGTACGGAACTTCTCTCCCACTTCCTATTGTCTGCGGTTACTACAACTTTCTCCGGTTTACTCCTCGCGTAAACTTCTTCCATAAACTGCGCCTCCTCAATCGTCTCACGAAGGTTAGAAGCCTTCGAGTTGTGGACCATGGACATCATATTCGCCGGCAGACCTTTCAGATAGGCCTTTATCTTCTCCTTTTCAGTTGAGGCTACATGCCCCACTAATCCCAACTTCTCCATAAATTGACGGGTGTACTCCCTCACCGTCAAGTTTCCTTTCTCAAGCGACCGGAACTCAGCTTCAATACGGTCCATGGCTCTTTCACTGCAGTATTCTTCTATAAGCTTCTTCTTGAACTCGACCCAAGATAGCTGAGCTAATACAGTAGAATAGATGGTGGCCTGAGTGACAGTCCACCAGGAGAGTGTCGTATCTCTGAGTAGCTGAGAACCGAATCTCACTTTTTGGTCGTCCCCACACTCAGAGGAGCCAAAAGCTTGTTCAACCGCTTGGATTCATTTCACACAAGCGACTGGGTCTTCGGAACCAGAAAACTCTTGTCATCCACAACCCATAAAATATTTGTAGGAACAACTTTTCCCACTTCTCGGAGCACCAACAACTCTGTGCTCTTCAGTTATGATTCTAATTCCGGTGCCTCCAAAATCAACCAACACATTCTCTTCCACTGCCTCATGCCTCCTGAGGCTCGCATCACGGTCCTTCAACATCTTCAGGAACGCCTCTTGCTGCTTCTCCATAGCCGACGTCATCATTTGCATGACGCTATCCATCATGTCAGCTTGAGGGTTTGCCTCCTGAACAACTGGGATGGTGGATGCCAAATCCACCCTAGGCACTTGCTCCACTTCCCCAGTGAATATCTGTGGCATACCAGGAGGAACGACTGCCACTGCCCTAACTATTGGATTTAGCTCGGGCGAGCTATCTTCACGTACATTCCCATCGGCTAATGGTCGACTGCGAGTATTCACCATACTGGGATTATGGCTATTACACAAGCACGAGAAAGAGTAAGAAAGAGATCAACTAAATAAACACAAGAGAACGTACTACTACATTACCAATTGTCACATTAACGGCACTTCAAGCACCATTACGTAGAATATCCTCATAATAACATTAGCTATGTGAGATTATGAACATATAATACATAAAGGTTCTCGTCACCATTGCTACAACGCTTGATAAACATAACTTCTGTCGACTCTGAGACTAACCCATCTTAGAAGTTCTACCCAACTCACGATCAATACTTAACGTACTTAGTCTAAGTCTAGATATCTTACATGCATGTCTAGTTCACTTAAACTAGAGCTCTGATACCAACTTGTAACACCCTAAAATTCGGGTAGATTTAAAAATTGAAAATTCGGCAATATAACGTTTGAAATTGGAGAAATTGGAGCAAACCACCCAAAATGGGTAAAAGTAAAAGCGTTTACAAAGCCTGCATAAATTGTATGGGAAATCGACAACAAACCAATCCAAACCATAACTATCTAGATTACATAGATTGTCAACCCAATACCAAAATGAATAAATTGTTTTAAACGCTAACACTCCATAATATCTATCATCCAGAAATTTCCATCACGAGACCAAACTCTTCACTCAACCCTTGACGACCCGCCGCTAAGAGAATCTGTTATACACATCATTTTAGAAAAAGTGTTAGGCTTAAAGCATAGTGAGAACATACAGTTTATAATTTGAAGAAATATATGCAATTGTAATGAAGGAAATCGTTTCAAGAAAGTTGAGTTTACAATTGAACTCTTTGCCACATAAGGGACTTTCGGTATAAAAATTCATCTTGCGATGACGGGGGATACCCGATTTACGAAGGATTGTCGGCAGAACACCGAGTAGGTCACAATCCGAGTTGTGAGCTAAATACTTGGAACCATGGCCACGAACAACGCCGGTCCGTACTAAGATGTGGGGGGGGGGCACCCGAGAAAACCAAGTCATACTCGTTCACTAGGACTACATTATGATCCATGGCTAGTAACCGGTGCCACATAACCGTACCAAAGGCACCCGAGGATCAAATGCATCCATAGCTACAATGGGGAAAAACATCCCAAATATATATATATATATATATATATATATATATATATATATATATAAGTCGACTCAATACCTAGGGATCCACTAGTAGTAGTCTAGACTTGTCACAATTTCATTTGTGACTAACCAAAGCTAAACATATAGCTTCCAATAACATTTATTTCCAAAAATGCATTTCCAAAGTTTAATTGCTGATAAGAATGAGAATTCATAAAATTAGATTTCATACATTCTTTCAAGTTCTTCACCAAAATATGCAAGTAATAATTTATTTTATTTCATAACAAATGAATCCCTTCAATTTCGCAAGATATAGCAAGAACCCTAAAATCTCCTAAAATTCAAGTTAGGTCAAAATGTGATTTTCATAAATCCAAAACCAAGGAGATATATATGAGTTCAAAATGTATATTTTGATGTGTATAAAGTTTAGAAAATGATAGTAGGAACTCACCAAGTAGGTTTTAGAAGAAAACCCAAAAACCTAGATCTTGACCCCTTGGAGAAGATGGAGATGGTGATGAAGCTTCCAAACTGAAACCTTGGGTGATGCTCTTAACCCTTGCAATCAATGGAATGAATGGTGGTTGGACCAAACCCTAAGATGAAGGAAATGAAGAGGGAGAAGGTTGGGAGAGAAACTTGGAAGGAAAGAAAGGATGAAATGAGAAATAATTGAATTTGGGGCTGAAAACTCATTAAATGGCATGTGTTGTTTCTTCTGATGCTGAGCACGACCCGTGCCACTTTTGTGAAGGAAATGGCACGACCCGTGCCATTTTTGTGAAGAAATGAACACGACCCGTGCGCCCTGCAAACCATAATACATGCCCCTTTTTCTTCCTTTTTTCTTCTTCCTTGATTTCTCTCAAAGAACCCTGATCCCCAACATAAGAATATAGAGAGATACGAGGGGGTTTTCATAAGGTTGAAAATTCAAGGTGTTACACACCACGTGCTTGGAATACTAGAATTGATAAGTATCTTCAACAAAATGGCTTCACAAAGTGTTTAAGCGAGTATGCACTTTACGTGAAATTTTCAAATGGAGAGATATTGCTTGTTTGTTTGTATGTGGATGATCTTATTGTCATAGGAAATTTTCCAAGCATGGTGGATGAATTCAAGAAGTCTATGGCCCAAGAGTTTGAGATGACTGATATTGTGCTTATGACTTATTATCTTGGCATTGAGGTAAAGCAAACAAAAGAAGGAATCTTCATAAGCCAAGAAGGATATGCGAAAGAAATTTTAAAGAGGTTTGGCATGGAGAATTGCAAACCTATTGGCACCCCCATTGAATATGGAACAAAGCTCTATAAACATGATGAAGGAGAGGCGGTTGATGGAACACTATTCCAGAGTCTTGTTGGAAGTTTGCGCTATCTGACATGTATAAGACCTGACATTCTCTTTGTTGTGGGATTAACTAGTCGTTTTATGGAAGCACCTACTGCATCTCACTTGACGGTTGCAAAGAGGATCCTTCGTTATATCAAAGGTGCCATTGACTATGGCATGTTCTATTCATCATCTAAAGACTTCAAGCTTGTTGGCTATAGCGACAATGATTGGGCTGGAGATTTTGATGATAATAAAAATACAACATGATTTTTATTCTTCCTTCGTGACAATGCCTTTACATGGGCATCAAAGAAGCAACCTATTGTTACACTATCCACTTGTGAAGCAGAGTATGTAGCTACAACTTCTTGTGTATGTCATGCGCTTTGGCTCAGAAGCATGTTAAAGGAGCTACAGATGTCGCAAGAAGATGCAACTGAAATCTACATGGATAACAAGTCAGCAATTGATCTAGCAAAAAATCCGGTCTACCATGATCGAAGCAAGCATATCAACACTCGATATCACTTTATTCGAGAATGCATCGCAAGAAACGATGTTCGAGTGATACATACAAGATCAGAAGATCAAGTCGTAGACATTTTCACAAAGCCACTCAAGGAGAAATAGTTTTCAAGATTCAGTACGATGCTTGGAGTTGGCAAATCAATTTTAAGGGGGGATGTTGGATCATAAACTTGATTTGATCCAAATAACGTTGGATTACCCATCATAATTTCCTAGGCCCAAAATCCATAACTAAAGAAATATCTAGAATAATATTTGGAAGAACCATGTGGAAGGAGTATAGAATAATCTAGATAGGAAATATTTAGAGATATATAAATATCTAAGATATTAAGTACATCCATGGAAATATCTAGAAAATGTAGAACCTTCCATGGAGTAGTATAAATAGATGGTGAACCATTGCATTGTAAATCAAGCAAAGTTAAAGATACCAAATACTTCCTTCAAGTTTCTCTCTTCAAGTATTCTCCTTTTCATCCTCATCAAACCTCTCCAATCACTATAAGCCTAAAAGGTTTCTTATCAATTCCTAACATATCGTATCAATTTGTCTACATTTCCTTTTTCCATCTTAATTTGGCAAAATGGTCCAGAATTTCTAGAACATTTTTACAGTAACGACACGCATATGTATATGAACAATTAAACATATATATATATATATATATATATATAATTCTATAAAGAATAAAATGTTGAGGAAAACTATGTACAAACTCTCGAGGCTTGTTCGTAAATTACTATTACAAGGATGAATTTTGGTTTGGAGAAGTTTGTGTACCTTATTCAGGATCAACAGTACTAAAATCGGGGTCGACTGGTTTCTGTGGTAGCATTGACAGTCCCATAGTCGGCAATAATTTAGGTCTATTTGAATGATTCCTCTTCAAGTTGGGTAATATATTGGCAGCAAACCTGGATGCATAGATGGCAACACCGAGGCTTGGGGAGGAGTTTTCACCACCCTTTGCTAATGCATCCTGTAGTCTCTTTTCTTCCTCCCACAACGCCTGCTCTTGCTTCTTTCTACAGTGTCTATGCCATGCAACCTGTATAAAACAAGCTCCCCATGTCCTCCACTGCTGTGAATAGTACCTGAATATGAAAGTTTTTTTATTATGACATCATGGAGGAACACTTGTACATTGTGTTATCGAATTTGGGAAAAGAAAAAACAAACGGGGGAAGGAATGAGTTTTTTTATTTGTGTTCTTGAAAGGGAAAGGGATGAATGGAATGGAAAGGAAACAATCTTTAAGTAAAAGGAAGATGTCATTTTTACAAATATACTCTCTATATTTGTTTTTCTCACTTTTCCTTATTAGGGTGTATTTTGTCATAAAAGATCACTCACTCCCTTTCTTCCCACATTTGGGAGGAAACATAAATGAGACTTTCCCTCCTAAAAAGCTTAGAGAACACATGTTTTTGTTTTGTTTTTCTCTCCATTTCCTTGAAAAAAGGTTTGAAGAAGACGTTTAAGCTTCAACTCACAATTGGCATACCAAGAATGAGAAAGTGACTTGTTATTACCTAAAAGTATTTTGGACCCGCTTGCTGTGTAGACTCTTGAACTGTGATGCTACAAACTTGAGGTCATCAGCCTTTAGAGCAAAAGCTTCAACACCTGTAACTGCTATTACTGTTCTAGTTGAAAGAGGAAGACTTGAAGATAAGTTTGGATCCAACGCCCATGCCAGAAGTTCATCTCCACAAAAGTCACCTTCCTTGAGGTAATTAGAGTTATAGAAGTTGGTTCTCCCACCAGTGGCGGTCACGGTTAGCAACTCTCCACATATGATGAACAACATCTCATCTACTGGATCTCCCTCTCGGACTATGTAGTTATTTTCTGTGTAAAGAACTGGATTCAGACAATCACACATAGCATCCAGCACTTGGTCGTCCATTATTTTAAACATTGGCACCTGCATAACAAAAGGTGATTCATTATTTAGCTGAATTTGAGATAAAAAGGTCATTATTGTTACCACACACAAGAGAATTTTTTTCTCTCTTCGAAGAAAACAACCAGCAGGATGTTCTTTCCTTTGTGAAGAATACTCCGCCTTGCTTCCTATACTAGTAGTTGTCAGTATTCCGTTTTATGTTTTGTTGGTGATTTTAGTGTACCAGGCATTTAAGTGTAATTGGTTATAACACGAATACTAATGGGTTTCAAATTGTGATCTAATACAAGTTAGGTGGTGTGGAGTGCACACTTGTTATAAGACGAGTTTGATCTCGGACACAACGAAATGGCGGGGGTAAGGGGGTCGCGCCCCCTTATGGGGTCAAGGGGCAGCGCCCCTGGCGGTGGTCCAAGGCAGTGCCTCTGATGGCACGGTAGAGGCAGAGCCTCTTTGGCACGGCAGAGCCTCTTTGGCACGTGTAACACCCGTAATTTTGTGTAAGTCTAGATTCCCAACTTGTCTGAATTATGACCTTTATTTGTATTGTTACACTCCTATTCGTTGTATCTATCCCCTTTTTGTCGTCACGTAAGTCGCAGGATCGAAATCTCCGGTTTTCGGGTTTTGGTACCTCTGGCGCGATTGTGCCACGCGATAGTGACAGTGTCACTATCGCCAGGGCACTATCGCGGAAGCCTTATGACTTTCGGTACAAATGGCGCGATTGTTCCCCGCGATAGTGACAATGTCACTATCGCGAGCAGGGTCAGTGTGTTTAATAGGATTAACTCCGAAAATATTTCATTTTATCTGATTTCTTGAGGAGCTAGTCATATTTCTCAGATGTGTTGGTAAGTCTCTAACCCTAAGTCTTCCCTTCACATTTATTCCTCCAACAACCTCCCTCCTTCTCATTAATGGTGATTGTCTAGGTGAATCTAAGGTACCTTTGGTGAAGATCATCATCTCTCAAGAACTATCACCATCTCTTTTAACTAGAGATTCTAGGGTTTCGACATTAGACCCATTGTGACTTCATACTTCCTTTTATCAAGCTTTATACATATCAAAATGCATTTTGACTTCTAAGTATCTCCTTGTTTACATTTTCATTGTTGATGAGATTTTGACCTAACTTGGTATTTTGGAGATTTTTAGGGTTTTTTACCATTTTGTTAAATAAAGAAATAACCAATGACTTGGAACTACAAATATGGTTGTTCTCACATTTTGATGAGTAAATGTTCAACTTATGGCTTTTATCCAAGTTCATGTTTTAAGCATATTATGGGTATTTTGGGTTGAAAGTGTTATTTATAAAAAGGATATAAATGGTTAAATCTTGAGGAAATCCATGTTACATTTAAATGGTTTTTTTTACACTTGAAGTGTTTACTTGGTAAGGAAACATATTTGGAAATGAGAAGATAGCCTTATGATTTATGTTTGGGCTTTGTATTTCTTATCAACAGTTAACCATAAAATGTGATTTGGGAAATAATGGTGCTATGAACTATATGTTTGATTATAGTTGGTCACGAATGAAATTGTGACAAGTTTAGATTATTACTAGTGGATCCATAGGTATAGAGTCGACTTATTATTGGGGATAACTCCCGTTTGTAGCTAGTTGAGACATTGGGCCCTAGGGTGGCAACTTGGTACGGTTATATGGGACCGAATACAAGCCGTGGGTCGTAAATGTAAATCCTAGCGAATGAGCATGACTAGGGATCATTGGGTGCCCTCCCCCACATCTTAGTACGAGTCGGCGTGTTCGTGGCCTTGATCCTAGTATGGTGAGTTCAATAACTCGGAAAGTGGCTTACTTTGTGTTTCGCCACAATCCTTGGAAAACCGGGTCTTCCCGTCATCGCAAGGTGTATTTTGGACCGCAAGGTCAAAATGTGTTTATCAAATTATTTACAAAGGCGTTTGGTGAAAACAGATTTACTTATGTTGTATTTAATTTTCTTATCGAATTGTCATATAAACTGTATGTTCTCACTAGGCTTCAAGCCTAACACTTTTTCTCAAATAATGTGTATAACAGTTCCCTTAGCGGCGGGTCGTCAAAGGGTTGAGTGAAGAGCGTGGTCTCTTGAGGGCATTTTTGGATGATAGATATTTTGGAGTCTTGGCGTTTAAAACAATTTATTAATTTTTGGAATTGGGTTGACAACCTATGTAATCTAGATAGAAATGGCTTAGATTAGTTTGTTGTCGATTTCCCATGCATCTTATACAGTTTTTGTAAATGCATACACTTTTACCCTTTTTGGGTGGTTTGCTCTAAATACAAATGTTATATTGCCGAATTTTTAATTTTTAAAATTACCCGAATTTTTAGGGTGTTACAGCACGGTAGAGCCTCTGGTGGGCGTCTCTAGACTAGAGCCTCTGATGCCTATTTTTGGACTAAATCTGCAGTTATTGAACATTTAATGCTCAGTTATTTTCAGCCCTTAATTTTAGTTAAATTGATTGTAACTGATTATAATTGATAGTAATTTTCAATCATTGTCCTTTCAGTTAATTTCCTATTTTACAAATAGGACTAGTATATATACCATATATATACTCAAGGTTTAGACTAACGATTTTAAACAATCTCTTCATACTCTCCAGCAACTTTGCTCTCGTTTTTGTGTCTAAAAATGTGAGTGTTCTTGAGTCTTATCCCATATTGGATTTCGTGCAACCTAGGCATAGGGGTCGAAATACCAATTCGGAAAGTGACTTACACGGTTCTCAAAAAATCCAGTTAACTGATCAATTCATTTTGCCCCTTGTTCTCTAACATGTTTTTCTTGTTTGTTTAACCTTTATCCCTTACAGATGTATTTAGTTGTTTGTTTGCACACACACTCAACGATAGCCTGCTTGCTTGTTTATTTTAATTTTTGTTTTGCAAGATGGAGGTCTTCACAGAAACAACCTCTCTACCCCTTCAGGGTAGAGACAAGGTCTGCGTACATCTTACCCCCAAACCTTGCCTCTGGGTGGGATTTCAGGGTTAGTTTGGTTTATCTGGGGTGGCTATATATGCACCAAGGGTAATACAAAGTACATAAAAAAAGGTAAAGAAGTTGTTACTCACTTCCATGAGTAGAGACAAGCAAATGTGACGTTTTATGTCCCTTCTCAAGTCCTTGGGTAGGTTTTGAATGAGGGATTGTTCATCAACTCCCCTGTTTTCTTGCCATTTGTACTGTTCATAACATCTGATGCGCTCCTTTAGTTCCTCAGGAAGCAAGCGACGGGACATCCATAGCTCTGCATCCCTCCTTTTTACCCTCATTTCTTCTTCTACTACTCTTACAGTGATAGATTGAAGATATTTCTGTTGCAGCAAACCAGAAAGCATTGAGCACCATAACGTGAAGAAATTATTAAAAGAGTTTGACTATCAAATACATCATGCATGTGGTGCAAGTCGATGTGTATACAACGGGTTTGAAAAGATCATTGGCAGCTATGCATGTCAAATTACCATTATTACCGAGATACTTAGGGGGTGTTTGGTTCGAGGAATTGGATGGAATTCAATGGAATTGGAATGTCCAAATCCATTGACCAAATTCCAAAGTCTTGTTTGGTTCACATAATTAAAACTAAGGAATCTTGCGGATTCCATCAAATTCCTTCAAACACGGATTTCACAATTCCATGGGGTATCCTATGGAATTCATTTTCTTTCCAACAGATTCCAATTCCATCCAACCAAACGCGACCAAAATGCGTGGTCAAATTCCATCAAATTCCAATTCCAATTCATTCAAAGTCAAATTCCTTGATGAATTCCAATTCCATCGAATTCCATTCCACGAACCAAACGCCACCTAAAAGATATCAACAAAAGAAAGATTTCTATTCTGATATATTTGTATAGCATAGCAAATAGTAGTAAAATGATTGCCTAATCATGTAATTTATTTCATTCATATATAGACACATCAAAGTTGTTTTATTTTTATGATATTAACATGTTGGACCATTGAATTGGTGCTTCCCTTTTAATTAAAGGGTTAAGTGCATGATATGTTAGACATGGGATTGTTGGGATTTGCTTGATATATTGTCCCACATAGAACAAAAGTGGAAAACGAAGTTGCCTTTTGATAGGATTCCCATACCTATTATATATCCAAATGGGTTACCCAACCAAGAAGTTGCCTTTTGGGCCTTAGGTCTCTTGTCTTGAGTGAGAGAGATCCTCTAGATAGTTGTCCGCAAATCGACCATACAAGGGACGAATTTCCATCTAAGGACACTGCGATTGCAGGCCTCAATCCTATAAACGATCTTCATCAAGTTTATCGAGCTGGGCATCGTTTCCTTTCTATTTTCGATTATGTACACGAATACTAGTATAGAATTCGTTTTATGTTTATGAATTTTATTCTGAATTTTTCGATTCCAAGGTTTATTGTGTAACGAATTTCTGATTCAATAATCTAAGTTCTAACAGGGATCATGTATATTTCTGCAGAATATGCATGATTCAACTCAACCAATCCTAGCACGTATATGCCCTGTTCTCATGAAAATTTCAAAAAAAAATTACCTGCATGTTGCCGATGAGAAGTGCAAAAAAGATCAATCCAATAATGGAGATGAAGATGGCAAATAGGATCTCCCAAACATAGGTACTTGTCTTGAGGTTTTGACCAACGGAGCTGAAGAAAAAATGTATACTTAAAATTTAGTAACAAAGTGTCGGTGTAAGGTGTAGAAATTTAAAACTGTGAAATACCGACGGCAAAAAACAGTCGGTATTTACTGACGGCAAACCGACGACCCACCAACGGTATATTTTTAATTTTATTTTTTATTTATTTTTAATAAGTCGTCGTAAAACCGTCGGAAAAATTAGTGACATACCGACGGCTGGTTTTTTTTATTATATTTATTTTTAATAAGTAAATACCGTCGGTAATTGGAACCGTCGGTAAGCTGTCGAAAGTTGTCGTTGGAAAACCATCGCTAAATATTACCGACCAACTTTTACAACGGTCATTCCTGTCGAAAAACCGTCGCTAAAGCCATTTTCCGACGGTTTACCGACTGTTTCAGTCGTCGGTAATACGATTATTTTTAGTAGTGATTCCAACCAATCTATGAAAAGCACTAAAAGGAAATGAAGTGCCCTATATCTAGAATTTAAGCACAAACCTTAAATTTCGCAGACCCCACCAAAAACAGTAAAGGAGCTTCTGTGGAAAATCTTTGGTTTCTACCACGTGAGACTGGAAAGCATCAAGGAATATACCAAAGTCGAAATCAGATGAACTTTTTATTTCATCTGGTTGAAGAAGGGGGCACGATGTATTTAGAAATGTATAGTTCCCCTCACGTTTTTCTCCACAGTATAGAGAGTTGACATCACAAGGTTTGTTAACCTTGCATGCAGCACGCCAGCAGCTATCTTTCCTATCGATAGAGAGTAAGTACCAGAAGGATCCAATCATCTGAAAAAGGAAGTTCCGGAAAGAATAAAATTGTTCAGAGCCAATATTTTATCAAACTATAAGGGGGTATTACAGAAAAAATTTCTTTACTATGGTAGTCGTCCATAAATAGTTACAAAACTATATTCACCTAACCACCGCGTACTGGTTAAGCTAGGCCGGGGAGGATGTAGTGGAATATCCCATCTACCCAGGGTTTGAATCCTGGCATACACAATAATTGTGGCCAAGGAATTAGTTTAGACATGGCCTAGGGCACCCTTCCCAAAAAAAAAAGCTATATTCACCTACCAAAAAAGAAATAAACAATAATTCAAGCTCAAAACACACTAACAGACACCAACAGAAGCTATTTACGACTTCCCCGTGGACATGAACTTGAGTTCCTTTTCTTTCTAATTGATTAATGCCAATTCTTGTTCTTAAAACTCAACATGCACGTGCCAAAAATTGATTATATGCACACAAAGAGCTAAATCAAACCAAAAAAACACCTTATAAACAAGCACAAAAAGTCATCCACCATCAAATTTAACTGATAATGTTGGAGTATGAACTCTTCTAATAGCCGAACTAGGAATACAATCAGGAACTTACATGACTGGCTAGCATATAGATAAAGAGATTGAAAGCAGCTCCAGCCCATGAGGTTTGATTAAATATGCCAGAAGTCCTCGTCGCTTCTGTATATAGTGGATAGATCCGAAGAAATCGAGGGATGTATTGGGTAAATATCACGAACTTCAACAAATCCTTTGTAATTAATGAAACTGGTCCCCTTCTGTTTGGTATGATGATCAAAATTGTTACCTGGATAATGTTAACGTTAAAGTTGGAGCCAAACTAACAATCTTTTATCCAAACCTCCAAGTTTTAATCAAATGAAAATGATCAGTTATAATGATGATATTATTGGACTTCTCTTTTTGTTAAAACTTGACGTATATGTTAGTCAAGAGTGTTAGTCCACATATGTGTCATTTTAGTAACATTGTAACACAATGAACAAAATAAGTTTATTAATCTCTACTTTATGACATTAGGACTACCAGAATAATCAAAATGATCTTACAGTACACGTACGTTATATATTATAATAATTGATTTTGGTATCTAATGAAAAGAAAGATCTATCAAAAAATCCTGTAAGCTTTAGCTTTCAAGTGTCTTCCTGCGTTTATATAAAATTATAGATGGAGGTACGGATCATAGTGTTTTTGACGCAGCGTAGGTTTGCGGAAGGATCGACAAGCGTCTAAACCCTTTTGATAACGAGATTACAAATTGTAAAACTCGAGAAATTAAGAGAAAACTCTTAAAAACAAAGACTTTTAGTGATTGATAACTTGATTGATTGATTAACAATGAAACCTAGCTACCCTATTTATAGCTAAACTAACTAAGAAATAAATATGGAAATTAGAACTATCCTAATTATAAACTAACTAGGAAGCTATTTAAATAACTAAAAAAGGAAACTAAATAATCCTAAATTACTAGCTAATATAATTATTTAATTAACTAAAACTAATAAAAACAAAAGGACTTAGAATTGTAATGGAATAAGGAAATTAATTAACAAAAGGCTTTTGATTATGTTTTAGATTTACGATTTGCTCTTCGATTTCCGTCGTCATTCTCTCTATATCAGTCTCCTCCACTTCTGAAGAACTCGACCCCGAGTTCTCTTCTAAAGGAATTGACTCGTCTTTGTAATACTCATATATATCGGCCACGTTAAAGGTGTTCGATATATGTAACGAATCGGGAAGAGCAACGACGTAAGCATTGTCGTTAATCTTCTTTGTGATCTTGAACGGTCCGTATTTCCTGGGTTGGAGTTTCCCGTAAGTACCGATAGGAAATCGTTCTTTCCGTAGGAAAACCATTACTTCATCTCCCTCATTGAAAACCTTCTTCCGGCGGTGTTTATCGGCCGCCGCTTTATTCTTTAAACCGATAGCTTCAAGACGTGACTTGACGGCATCTTTCGTTGCTTGTAATTCTTTAGCCATGTTACCCGCGGCGATGCTAACTCCCGGATCTCTCGGTAGCTTAATTAAATCGACCACGTGTCTCGGGGATGATGTATAGACCAAGGAAAAAGGAGAGCAACCGGTGGCAGTGTGGACGGCACTATTGTAAGCGAACTTGATCTGTGCTAAGGCCACATCCCATTGTTTTGGTTTGTCACCACATACGCTTCGAAGCATATTTCCCAAAGTCCGGTTAGTAACTTCCGTTTGGCCGTCGGTTTGGGGGTGAGCGGTGCTACTTTTATTGAGGGTCGTTCCGAACATTCGCCACAGTGTGATCCAAAAGTGGCTAAGAAACTTTGTGTCTCGATCGGAAGTGATCGTTTTCGGAACACCATGTAAACGTACTACTTCTTTGAAAAACAGTCTTGCGATGTTACTTGCATCGGTGGTTTTCTTGCAAGCGACAAAGTGGCTCATTTTTGAGAAACGGTCAACCACGACAAAAATAGAGTCCACCCCCCTTTGAGTACGGGGAAGACCCAACACGAAGTCCATCGAGAGGTCTTGCCAAATGTCTTCGGGAATCGGGAGAGGGGTGTAGAGGCCGGTGTTTTGAGACCGTCCTTTTGCGGTTTGGCAAGTATAGCATTTTCTAACAATCGAACTTGCGTCCCTCTTTAAATGTGGCCAATAATATCGTTCCTCCAAGCTAGCAACGGTTTTATCCCGTCCGAGGTGACCGCTTAATCCTCCCCCGTGCATGTCTCGAATCAATTTTTCCCATAATGAAGAGTCGGGAATGCATAGTTGGTTGCCCTTAAAAAGGTAACCGTCTCGGATATAGAAATCGCCGCTAGGGGTGCCGCTATTGCATTTTTCCCACATATCTTTGAAGTCACCATCTTCACTATAAAGTTCTTTTAACGCCTCAAAACCAACAATTTCGTGTGATAAAGTGATGAGCAAATTGGCTCATCGGCTAAGGGCATCTGCCACTTTGTTGAGATTGTCGGATTTATGTTTGATGACAAAAGGAAATTTTTGCATAAAACTTACCCAACGAGCGTGCATCTTGTTAATCGTTTTCTGACTGTTGATAAATTTTAAGGCTTGATGATCGGTAAACAAAACGAACTCCTTTTGAACCAAATAGTGCTCCCATTGCCGTAAAGCTCGAACCACCGCATAGAATTCTTGGTCGTATGTGCTCCACTTTTGTCGGGCTTCGCTAAGTTTTTCGCTAAAATAAGCAACCGGTCTTTTTTCTTGACTTAGGACAGCACCGATTCCAATGCCACTCGCGTCACATTCAACTTCAAAAACTTTCTCAAAATCGGGTAATGCTAGAACGGGCGCGGTACTAAGTTTCTCTTTGATTAAGGAAAAACTTTCGTCTTGCTCGGGACCCCACTGAAACTTGCCTTTCTTTAGACATTCCGTGATCGGGGCGGTGACGGTACTAAAATTCCGGACAAACCTCCGATAAAAGGTTGCTAGGCCATGAAAGCTGCGGACATCGGTGACCGTCTTGGGCGTTGGCCACTCTCGAATGGCTTTTACCTTTCTTCATCTACTTCAATACCGTTTTCTCCGACGATGAAACCAAGAAATAAAAGCTTGTCGGTGCAGAAAGTGCACTTTTTCAAATTGACATAGAGCTTATTTTCTTGTAGTGCCGTTAAGACTTGTCGGAGATGATTGAGGTGATCAGCCCTTCCTCGGCTATAGATGAGGATATCGTCAAAGTAAACGACTACAAAAGTTCCAATGAAAGGGTGTAATACCTGATTCATAGTCCTCATGAAGGTGCTTGGTGCGTTAGATGTGCCGAAAGACATAACCAACCATTCGTAGAGTCCGAATGGTGTTTTGAATGCGGTCTTCCATTCATCGCCCGGTCGAATACGAATTTGATGATAGCCGCTTCTAAGATCAATCTTGGAGAATATGGTGGAGCCGGACAATTCATCAAGCATATCTTCCAATCGTGGAATGGGGAACCGGTACTTGATAGTGATTTTGTTGATGGCCCTACTATCAATGCACATCCTCCATTGATTATTCTTTTTTGGCACTAGGAGTACGGGTACGGCACACGGGCTCATGCTTTCTCGTATAAAGCCCTTCTTTAGCAAGTCTTCAACTTGCTCTCTTAGAATCTCGTTCTCTTTGGGACTCATCCGATAATGAGGTAAGTTCGGTAGACTAGCTCCCGAAATCAAATCGATTTGGTGCTGAATGTCCCTCATGGGTGGTAATTCGGGAGGCAAATCATCCGCAACTAATTCTTTGAAATCTTCTAGCATCTCGTTCACTTCTTTCGGAATTTCAGCCTCGACTTTTTCTGCACTCATTAGTCCTTTGACAACGATAGGGCAAAAGACTTCAACTTTTTTCGCATCTTCTTCCATCTCTTGCTCACTATTAGTCATGATGAGAAAGTTGTCGCTTTTCTTGTCGGGGGTCTTTTCGAAGCTACTAACGGGTGCCATAGCGATCTTTCGATCGCCCCAACAGAACAACATGACATTGTCTCGCCCTTTATAAGTGACATCGTTGTCAAATTGCCAAGGCCGGCCCAATAGGATATGGCATGCATCCATATCGAGAACGTCACATGTAACATCTTCTTGGTAATACTTTCCGATTGATATGGGTACCCGACAAGTTTGTGTGACCCTAACTTGCGGGCCTTTCTTGACCCATCCGAGAGAATAGGGAGCCTCATGAGGTTGAGTAGGTAGATTAAGATGCTCTACCAACTTTCGAGATACTAGATTTTCACAACTCCCGTTGTCAATGATGAGGTTACATACCTTTTTATTAACGGAGCAATGAGATCGGAAAAGGTTCTTTCTTTGGCCTTCTTCCTTCGACGAGAAGAGAACTCGTTGGAGCACGATATTGATCTTCTCTTCAGACTCTTCTTCAGCAAATTGGAACCCCTCATATGCGTCGTCTTCGCCGCTTTCCTCCCCGTCTATTAATGCTGTCGTTCTCCGGTTAGTGCACTCGTTGGATCGATGTCCCGGTTGGCCGCATCGGTAACACTTTGAACTCATCGGCTTAGCATACGGATTGGGGGTCTTGGAAGGCGTAGGCTTTCCTTGCGGTCCACCACTAGGATTGCCGGTATTAACTTTGTGAGGAAGGTTAGTGTCTTGCGTGGAACTCTTTCCTTTATCAACGGCGGTGCTTGAGTTCTCGTTGGACCCTTGAAATCGACGATATGAATTGGAGGTGCGAGCGGACTTCTCCATTAATTCAGCTTTTAAGGCCAAACTCGAGGCTTCGGTTACGGTCCACACGTTTTGGAGTCCGATCTTGTCTTGGATCGAGGTCTTCAAGCCACTGATGTACCGGGCTACTTTTTGGCCTTCGGATTCTCCGATTTCATTACGATCGGTTAACCGTAAGAACTCGGTGGTGTAGTCGGTTACGGATCTTGGACCTTGGTTACAACCGAGATACATCTTGTAGAGGATTTGTTCGTAATCTTCGGGTAGAAACCGTTCTATCATCAATTGTTTCATCCGACGCCATGATCGAATCGGACCTCTTCGTTGTCGTTGTCGTTGGACCACTAGCTTGTCCCACCATACCGCGGCGGTGCTTTTAAGACGAAAAGCAACCATCTTTATCTGTTTATGCTCGGGTACTTCCATTATGTCGAAGAATCGATCGACTTCGATCTGCCAGTCTAGGAACTCTTCAACTCCCATAGTTCCGTAGAAGAACGGGATGTCTGCTTTCATCCGATAATCGTGCTCATTCCTTCCGAAGTTGACCGGTTCTTCTTCCTCCTCCTCCTCTTCGGATTCGGAACTCAAAACATTGACCCGGTTACGATTGCCATTGTGTGGCCTCATAACTGGTTCTTCAAGCCTGTCCCTTCTCCGGCGATTGTTGTTAGCGAAGTCGGGTTGAAGCCTGTTAACAGCCGCCGTCAGATCAGCGAGTGCCGCGGTAAAGGCCGTGTTCATCTCGGCTAAATCTGCTTTGGTAGCGGGTTGTTGATCTGCCATGGTTAGTGAAAAGACAGGCGAATCCTGCTCTGATACCAACTGACGCAGCGTAGGTTTGCGGAAGGATCGACAAACGTCTAAACCCTTTTGATAACGAGATTACAAATTGTAAAACTCGAGAAATTAAGAGAAAACTCTTAAAAACAAAGACTTTTAGTGATTGATAACTTGATTGATTGATTAACAATGAAACCTAGCTACCCTATTTATAGCTAAACTAACTAAGAAATAAATATGGAAATTAGAACTATCCTAATTATAAACTAACTAGGAAGCTATTTAAATAACTAAAAAAGGAAACTAAATAATCCTAAATTACTAGCTAATATAATTATTTAATTAACTAAAACTAATAAAAACAAAAGGACTTAGAATTGTAATGGAATAAGGAAATTAATTAACAAAAGGCTTTTGATTATGTTTTAGATTTACGATTTGCTCTTCGATTTCCGTCGCCATTCTCTCTATATCAGTTTTTAAAACGTCACAACTTATTTTATAGGCCAATAATGAAGCCTTTGATCCCCTTGAAGAGATCGTAAGCATAGAGAATAAGTTAGATTTTATGCCAATAATTATACTTGTATGTTTAGAAGCATGCCAAATAATACCAGACAGACAATTTCATAATCCAGAGAACACTTACCTGTGGAAGCGGAAGAATTGACAATAGATCTATGAAGAAGTAGGAGCAGAAGTATCGTTTTGCTATAGCGAAGGAGTCTTCAATCAATTCACCTCTTCCAACGATTCTAGAAGCAGGAGCAAGAAATCCCGTGCGGAACTCAAAGAGTATATGTAAAATATAAATGAGGTCGATCAAAGTTCGAAGAACACAAGAAATGATCTTCATATTGTTGTCCACATCAAGGCAATTTTTATTGCTGTCCATGACAGGAATGTAGAAGAACAGTGGATCTAAAGATACTGCAATAATGCTAATTATTACGAATATTTTATTCCACTTCTGAAGAAAAGACCCTTGTGGGTCTAGAATTTTCTTCATTGCAACCTTATAAGCCTGCTTTATTCCTCTTTGGATGCCATTCATCAGTGAGCTAAAAGGTGGCTTAAGTTTCATATGATATAGACCATATGTTGTGGGGATTCGCTGATCAAAACGATAGGATTGCTCCGGACTTGTATCCTTAAACCTGGAAGAGACAATCACCATTAGTGATCAGTAATAGTTACTTAGGCCATTTAAAAAGCATGTGCCTGTAGCATATAAGTAGGCTTACCATATGGCAATTATATATATATATATATATATATATATATATATATATAATGATAATCAAATGAGAACCAAAAATAAGTTGAGAACCGTGAAAACCGATCGGAGCCATAATTTGGTTTTGATCCTATGGTTTTAATTAAAAGTTATTTCACTTCCAACTTATTTCAAACTTGCATTGCCTTTAATGACCATGGATTAAAATTAATCAATGGTTTAGATTGGTTCTCACGATTCTCAATCTTTTTATATATTGAGAATATATATATATATATCAAATCATCCGTAAGAAAAAGAAATGAGGTAAATAAAGTATTATAGCATACTAACCTTACATATCTTTCCTGCTTGAACTTCATCTCCACAATTTCTTTGTAGTGAAGCCTCTCCAGCAACGATCTTGCTATCTATGTACTTGATCAACAAACAGCTAGTACATTATCCTACAAACAATCTTTAAATCAATTGAGGTTGAAATCTTCAAAAGAATTGAAGAGGAGATGATGGAAATGAAAGGTACGAAACGAATTCTTATTGATCAAGAAGTGAATTACGGATGATGAAGTAATGTTGTAAACATCTACTGTAGTGATATGAGCTTTAAAAAACTGTAAGCTTAACTACAACCACTTTGTGTAGTTGTTGTATTGCGGATGATGAAGTAATGGTAAAGTGACAGCTCCCAAATTATGTTGGTTTCCAAAGCGTGGATTTTCTTGTTCATAGCCTCTACCCAATTTGGATCCTAGATAGCTTGAGTAGCTAATGAATTATTTTGAGGTGCATGATAGAGTTTATATATGAAACCTATATTTGAGCATGTTGAATGGAACTTTGAGGTGACGCATTAGATACAGATGAAGTGAGATTTTTGGGAGACATATGGAACAAAATGAGGTGATGATGCAACATCATATGTAGTGGAACTGTGAGAAACTTGTAGCAATATGCAAGATGACTATATGGAAAGATTTTTGCTTCTTGGTTAATTCTTGCCACGATATGCAAGATGACTATATGGAAATCCATGTAACTTGTAGCAGGCACTCATCTCGTGTGTAAAGGTGTTTCATGAAGCAAAATCAGCACTCTTCTGCCCTTTTGAAGCTCCGAAATGACTTGCAACATTTTTTTTTTGATCGGCAAGTTAACGCACACACACGATCCAGCGGTATCGGACCTCCATTACGGGCAATCCCACTAATCCGCTGCGACCTAGCCCAGCCTTTGGCTGAACCCGACCGGCAGGGTAGAGGGTCCCATAGACTGGACCCACCCGAACCGGCCCCGGCCCCGAAGGACCAGACCCAGAGTCTGGATATCTCAAGGAAAGTGTCGCTCGTGGGAATCGAACCCGGGTAGTGTGACTTTCACCCCACACCCCCAGGATGTTACCTATCCAACTGAGCTGACCCCTTTGATAAATGACTTGCAACATTGGTCAGAATATATCCTAGTCTTTGTCTTTCTTCTTGCCTCAACATACTATACATTTGGACTGTGGTTGTGGGGGGATCAAGAAGAGAATGAGGCCTATTACTATGGTGCAAGTATCATTAAGAACCATGACTAGTTGCATCAATTTCTTCCTCTGACCTTTCTCTTCAATGGACTTACCTGCTCCACATACACATAACACATGTCCAGGTGCACTGATATAGCCCCTTCGTCCCATATTCCTTTCATCTTATTAAATAAAATTCAATATATGAATCTTCTTGTTGCAATAGATGCAACTCCTCGACTTGGAAAATCATGTGTCCATCAACCGTTGAGAATCGATCTTTTAATTCTTGCCATATTCCTTAGGCTATGCGCCAAAAATCTCATACTCTCCACAATTTCTTCTTTCATCAAGTTAAGTATCCAAGATACAACCAAAAATCACATATACTCTCTAACGTTTGGTTCGCAGAATGTTTTTGGATGAAATGAAATCTGTCAAATGAATTTGACTTTGAAGGAATTGTAACGGAATGTTGTCAGGTTTGATCACCTGTTTCGTTGACAGAATTGGAATCTTTCTGTTTGCTTCACATAATGTAGCTTAATTAGGAATTGGAACGAATTGAAATATTCGTAAATGACCAACATACCCTTTCGGATGTGGTTGGCAGATCGGCAGTGGTGGTGGCCGGCGGTGGTTCAGATCGGAGGTAGCCGGCGGTGGTTCTGATCGACGGTGGTCTGCGGTGGTTCTGATCGACGGTGGTCGGGTGGTCGGCGGTGGTCCAGAACGGCGGTCGTCGGCGGTGGTTCAGATCGGCGGTGGTTGGAGGTGGTTGAATGCGGTTCAGATCGGTGGTGGTCGGTGGTGGTTCTGGTAGGCGATGGTTCAATTCGGCGGTGGTCTGCAGTGGTTCTGATCGGCGGTGGTCTGCGGTGGTTCTGATCGGCGGTGGTTCAGATTGGCGGTGGTTGGAGGTGGTCGATGGTGATCGGTGGTGGTTTAGGTCGGCGATGGTTCAGATCGGTGGTGTTGGCGGTGGTTAAGATTGGTGGTGGTCGGAGGTGGTTCAGATCGGTGGTGGTCGACGGTGGTTCAGACCGGCGGTGGTCGGCTGTGGTTAAGATCGGTGGTGGTTCAAGTCGGCGATGGTTAAGATTGGTGGTGGTCGACGGTGGTTCAGGCCGACGGTGGTCGGTTGTGGTTCTGATCGACGGTGGTTCAGATCGGTGGTGGTCGGAGGTGGTCGACGGTGGTTCAGACCGACGGTGGTCAGTTGTGGTTCTGATCGACGGTGGTTCAGACCGGCGGTGGTCGGAGGTGGTCGACGGTGATCGGTGGTGGTTCAGGTCGGCGATGGTTCAGATCGGTGGTGTTGGCGGTGGTTAAGATTGGTGGTGGTCGGGGGTGGTTCAAATCGGTGGTGGTTGACGGTGGTTCAGACCGGCGGTGGTCGGCTGTGGTTAAGATCGGTGGTGGTTCAGGTCGGCGATGGTTCAGATCGGTGGCGTTGGCGGTGGTTAAGATTGGTGGTGGTCGACGGTGGTTCAGACCTGCGGTGGTCTGCTGTGGTTCTGATCGACGGTGGTTCAGACCGGCGGTGGTCGACGGTAGTTCAGATCGGTGGTGGTTTGGAGAAGGAAGCGTTGGAGGCGTGGTAGATTTTATGTGATTAGATTATATTGGATTAAGGGCATATGTGTTATTATGAAAAAAATGGATTTCATTCCATCAAAATACCTTGTAGTTGCTAAAGAATGTTGAATTCCCTCATTTGTGGAATTTGATGGAATTTAGAGATTACTTTCGTAGAAAAGAAGAAACCAAACAAAGGAATGAAATTTGGTTAACGGAATTCAACGTTTTCAATTCCTGGTAGCTTTTGAGATATTAACATGCATGAGACCTATATTATCATTTTGATGCATATAAAGGGGATGCAGATGAGATTTAATTGGATCGGCATCGGGTAGATTTGAAGTACCATCCTCCAGGGCGGCTTGAAATTGTGTCAACTGATTTGACCAAACTTCTAATATCGTGAAACCTTGAAAGAATTGAAGAGGGTGATGGAAATGAAATCTTATTGATCAAGAAGTGAATTACAGTGGACAAACTAAATGATGTACACATATATATATATATTTTGAAAGAATATTTTGCAACCCTAAACCCTAAACCCTAATATATATTTTGGAAAAATATTTTGCAACCCTGAAAAAGGTTGCAACCCTTACAACCCACATCTTAACCGTTGGATTCATGATCGACGGTTATTTTATTTTTATTTTTCTGTTTTTTTAATTAAAAATATTGGACCCCATATCTATTGTAACCGCCGATCATGAATTCGACGGTTAAGATGTGGGTTGCAAGGTTTACAACCTTTTTAAGGGTTGCAAATAAAACAACCCCTATATATATATAGGCCGATAATCAAATGAAAACCAAAAATATGTTACAAACCCTTGAGAACCGATATAAAAATATTTTTTTACATGATTTTTTTTCATCAAAACCTATTATTTAAGATATTGTTTCATATATGTTTTTGTTCACCTTGTGAAAAATTACACGTGAAAAATAAAATTTGATTCACCTATTGAAATGAAAAATACAGGTACAAAATATTCATGTGGTGAAACAAATACATGTAAAACTGTCATATTATGAAACAAATATATGGGAAGAAATATATTAAATCCAAGCATTTGGTGAAAATATATCATGTGAAAAAATATTTTTATATTGGTTCTCACATGTTTGTAACATATTTGTGGTTTTCATTTGATTTAGCCCATATATATATATATATATATATATATATATATATATATATATATATATATATATATATATATAGGAGGCCTTTCATGGGAGACCCTAGTATTTTGTGGTAACCATGGGATCCAATCTCGTCCATGCATCCATCTTAGTAATCAATGGTTTAAAATAAATAAGAGATATATTAATTAAAAACACAATTTTAGGTCATTAAAATAGGTAAAAAGGGTAAAATTGTCAAAAAACTTTATAATTCATTGTTATCTAATTTAGGCGGGTCCGATAATTTTGGAATGAAATCAGATAAGATTATCTCAAAATATTGAAACTTATCATTCAATCAAACTTTATCCCGATGAATACCAAAATTACAGTGTGTTACACTGTGATTACCAATGTGATACACTCAAAGTATATTGTGTTACACTGTGATTAGCATTGTGTTACACTATGATTACTATTGTGATGCACTCAAAGAACATTGTGTTACACTGTGATTAATATCGTGTTACATTGTGATTACTATTGTGATGCACTCAAAGAATATTGTGTTACATTGTGATTAACATCGTGTTACACTGTGATTACTATTGTGTTACACTGTGATTAACATCTTGTTACAATGTGAACGATGGAAAGAATGCATAATTTAAAATTTCATACGACCAAATCAAAAAGTAAACAAAATGTCTCATAATCAGTTGGTTGAGAAATTTTAGGAAACAATATATTTAATTTATAAATGATTGATTTTTTCAGGTACAATTTTGTTTTTAATATTATTTAATTTATCAAATGACCAAAATATCCTTCATTATTAATAAATACAAAAATAAAATAATATTAAATGAATGGATGAGATTGGATCTCATAGTTACTACAATCTAATAGGGTCTCATATGATTAGGCACCTATCTATCTATCTATCTATAGGGGTTGTTTAATTTGCAACCCTTAAAAAGATTGCAACCCTTGCAACCCACATCTTAACCGTCAGATTCATGATCGACGGTTACAATAGATATGGAGCCCAATATTTTTAATTAAAAAACAGAAAAATAAAAATAAAATAATCGCCGATCATGAATCCGACGGTTAAGATGTGGGTTGAAAGAGTTGCAACCTTTTTAAGGGTTGCAAAATATCCTTCCACTATATATATATATATATATATATATATATATATATATATATATATATATATATATATATATATATATATATATATATATATATATACATATAGGAGGAAGAAGATATCATATCCTCAAAATAAAGAAGAGATATTCTCTCCTATAATGAAGATACAGATAATCAAATCAAATCACAACCATGTATCCCGGTGGACCTTATCTTTGGTTGGTAATAAAAGTGGTATGTTGTCGTTCAAAAAAAAAATCAAATCACAACCAAGATATTTACAATATTGTCTACAATAAGGATTATCTCTAGGGAAATTGACTGTTGATCCAAACTCTCTCAGTGATTTGATAACGACCCTCTTCTATACTTAGTGAAAATTACGTTTTAATATGTATTAGTGTTTCACCATCAGCGATCAGACTGAGCCTGTTCAGTTATCGCTGATAGTCCTTCTTATAAACATTTCTATGTATTAGTGTTTCACTATCAGTGACCAGACTGAGTTTGTTCAGTTATCGCTGATAGTTTCTGAAGTAAACAGCTAACGTAATCCCTGAAGACAAGTCTCGTGTTAACATATGTTCATAGCTGAATCGAAGACGAAGCTGCTGAACAAAGAGAAGTCTACTAGTGACCTGATGCGGATATCAGTGAAGCAAAGACAACTCTACATATACGCGAAGGAACATGAGGAAAAGCTTCAGCGATAGCTGAACCTCTTTATCTCTGAAAGAAGAGATACTCAGCGATCAAATGATCACTTAGCTTATGTCTCAAGTTTCCTTTTGTCTATCCTTGCACAAACTAGTACGATGTGTCAGAACGGACATGTCTCTGCCACAATTCGTACAACACCTTTGTCATCTACACTGTTCATTGCCCGGCCGAAAGCATGTCTCCCAAAAGTCAGACTTCCAAAGCCAATCAGTGAACGCTACGTGTAAAGTGCCCTGCCATGCATTTAATGCATATGGTATAAATAGGAAGCTCACCCCTTCATCTGAAGTGTGCCCAATCCTTGAACCCAATATAGAAACCCTTGTTTTCTATATCTCTTAATCCCCCATTCTCTGAATTTCTTGTGCAACCATCTTAGTGTTTCTTAAGTTTGTTTAGATTGAGTCTGTCTTAATCTTATTCCGCAACAAACTTGTAAATTGTATTTGATTCATCAATAAACAATTTATTAAACTTTAATTTCTGTGTTTGTATTCAACCCCCCCTTCTACAAACTTGTTAAGCACCTTCGGGACCAACAAGTGGTATCAGAGCAGTTTGTTTAATCTAATAAACAAGATCTTGCTGTATACTCTTCCTTGCTATTCTAAAATGGCACTAAACACGAACACAAACTACTATGATAATGGTTCACTTTCTAAACCTCCTCGATTTAGCAGAGATAACTTTTCTCTATGGAAAAATCGAATGATGCTATTTCTTGAAGGTGGGGATCCTACTATACCTGAATATATAGAAAATGGACCCTATGAACCTGTTAGAATTATAGTTGTGGTTCCCGCTACTACCACCACTGAAGCTGTCCCTGAACGCTATGTCGTTAAGGAAATAAGACAGTGGAGTGATGAAGATAAAAAGAAGGTAGGCATAGATGCAAGAGCAAAGACCATTATCTCAATGGCTCTGCCTGATGAAGTTTTCCATTCCATCATGCATCTGAAAACTTCTAAAGAAATGTGGGAAACCATATGTGTTCAATATGAGGGCACCACTGAAATCCAAGACACTCGAAAGATTAACTTGGTAAGACGGTATGAAAGTTTTATCGCTGGTAAGAATGAATCTCTTTCTGACGTTCATCAGCGGTTTAACTGCCTAATCATTGACCTAAGAACTGTTGGTAGGACCTATTCTAATTCTGAGGTCCTAACAAAATTCTTGGAATGTCTTCCTGAAAGCTGGGACAGTTATTCAATATGTCTTAAGATGACAAAAGATTTAAATTCTCTCTCTCTCTAAGCACTTTGTATGGAATATTGCTCAACTATGAGCAATCGAATCTTTTGAAGAAGAATCTTGTAAAAGATTCCAAAGAATCCAAAAGCACTCCTGTTGCTTTAGTCTCTTCAGAGATAATTCCATCTCAGAGATCTACTCTCACCATCACTGAGTTAGATTCTGAATCTGAGGATCTATCAGACCCTGATCTTTCAGAGTTTGATGAGTCCTTAGCACTCTTGACAAACTCTTTTAAGATATTTGCAAGAAAGAGCAACTTCCGAAGAAGTAAACCTCTATCTCTTACTAAAAAGCCAAAATCAACTCCGGTTGATAAGGCTACTGCCACTTGCTATAACTGCGAAAAGATTGGACATTTTGCTAGTGAGTGCAGGTCGAAAAAGGTCTTCAAACCTTCTACCTCAAGAAGATCCAGTGATGACAAATACCAAAAGTTGAAGGACAAATATCAAAAGCTGAAAAGCTATCAGCGAAAAGGTAAAGGTCTCATCGCTGAAGAACACGACTGGGCTGAATCAGAAGAATCAACTTCTGATGAAGAAGAAGTCGCTAATCTTTGCCTCATGGCTGAGATTAAAGAACAAATCCCTCTCTGCCTGAAGCTGAGAGAAGTCGCGTTGTTGATGTGCTGACGATTAACCTTTATAATGCTCTAAACGACAAAACTCAAGCTGAGAATAAAAATGTTCATTTAACTCAAGAACTAGAGAAATGTCATGAAAAGATCAAAGAACTAAATCTTTTAGAAGAAAAGTTGAAAGATCAAGTCATTATAAATGAAATCATCAGCATTGAACGCGAACAAGCCATCGCTGCTCTAAAAGCAGAAAAGGCTCATGTTGAAAAATGGTGCAAATCATCAACAAAGGTCTCTGAGATAATAAATGCTCAAACCCCTGAAAGTGATAAAACTGGTCTTGGTTTTTGGACACCACAGGATG
Source organism: Arctium lappa (assembly GCA_023525745.1). Taxonomy (NCBI): domain Eukaryota; kingdom Viridiplantae; phylum Streptophyta; class Magnoliopsida; order Asterales; family Asteraceae; genus Arctium; species Arctium lappa. Next base: position 75,835,209 of record CM042057.1, on the reverse strand, counting down.
ATCGTAAAGAAGAAAGTTCCTCGCTTAAGTTTGGAACGTTTGTCACCTCCTTCTTTGACACTTCTTATAATCAATTCTATCCCTGTTCTTCTTCAAATCCCATCCCTGAGGAAAAATCCAAAGACACTAAGTCTGCGGATAAAGGAAAGTCCATTCTCCTTCCTCATAATGCAACCAAGAAAGCAAAGCTGAAAGTTCCTTCTAAACCTTCAGCTAAGCAATCCTCTAGCTCTGTGATATAAATTTTTGATCTCTGTCCTCCAAAGCTAAAGATTGACCTTAAACCCACGAGATCTGAAGAAATGAAAATTCCTCCCAGATCTCAAGAGAAAAGCCTTCTTGGACCTGGACCTCCTCATCTTAAACTTGCAAAACCTTCTACTTCTGGTCCTAAAACCATTTTCAAATACAGAAAATGTTATCACTGTGGTTTTACTGACCATATTGCAAGTAAATGTCCAAATGCCACCAAAACTGATAAAACAGCTAAAGTGAAGAAAAATGCCTCTAAATCTGAGCAGGTCACCAAGGTTGAAAAATCAACCAAGGTGAAAAATACCACTAAGGTTAAGAAATTAACCAAAGTGAAGATTACCACTGAAGCTGAATCTTCATTTGCTGAGAAGACTGTTGAACCTTCCTTATCTACTAACTCTAAAGGACCCATTGAAAAGTGGGTACCAAACAACGCTTAATCTTCCTTATGTGTGCAGGGATCAAAGGGCATCTGGTATCTCGACAGTGGATGTTCTCGACATATGACTGGACAGAAAGACCTGCTCACTGAATACAAGGAAGAGAAAGGTCCCTCTGTGACCTTTGGTGGAAATGGAAAAGGAATTACCCGAGGGTTTGGTGTTATCAGCAATGGGAAAACTACCTTTCGAAGAGTCGCTTATGTAGATGGACTGAAGCACAATCTTCTAAGCATCAGTCAACTATGTGACAAAGACTACGAAGTTCGCTTTTCAAAGAAAGCATGTTCAGTGGTAAATGAGAAAGGAAAACTTGCTCTCAGTGGCTATCGCAGAGAAAATGTCTATGTAATTGACATGGACTCTACGACCACTGAAAACTTATGTTTTCTTTCAAAAGTCTCTTCTGATGTCAACTGGCTATGGCACAAAAGACTTTCTCATCTAAACTTCAAAACCCTGAATTCTCTATCATCTAAGGAACTGGTTTTTGGTCTTCCTCAGCACTCATATGCTAAAGAATCTCTCTGCTCAGCATGTGAAAAAGGAAAACAAACAAAAGCTAGTTTCAAGTCGAAACAAGTTTCCTCAGTGACAAGTCCTCTTCAGCTCTTGCATATGGATCTATTTGGCCCTGTCAACATCCAATCAATAGCTGGAAAGAAATATACACTTGTCATTGTAGATGAATTCTCTCGCTATACCTGGGTTATCTTTCTTCGCTGCAAGAGTGATACTCTAGAAGAACTAATATCCTTTGTTAAAAAGATGGAAGTGCTGAATAATCTTACTGTTCGTTCAATAAGAAGTAATCATGGAACTGAATTCCAAAACAGTTCCCTGAACAATTTCTTTGAGAACAAGGGAATTTCTCATAACTTCTCTTCAGTAAGAACACCTCAGCAAAACGGAGTCGCTGAAAGAAGAAACAGAACGATCATTGAAGCTGCTAGATCAATGCTTAGCGATTCTCATCTACCTACTCAATTTTGGGCTGAAGCTGTAAACACGGCATGTTTTACTCAAAACAGATCGCTGATAATAAAGCGATTTGGAAAGACAACTTATGAACTCTTTCATGGAAGAAAGCCTTCTATCAGCTTTCTTCATATCTTTGGTTGTCAGTGCTTTATCTTAAACTACAGAGATCAACTTGGAAAGTTCTACCCAAAAGCTGATGATGGAATATTTCTAGGATATTCCTCCATCTCCAAAGCCTACAGAGTTTTCAACAAGAGAAGACAAACCGTAGAAGAAACAATTCACGTCACTTTTGATGAAACTCGCTCAGCGAACTCTAAACCAATCGCTGACAATGAAGAGTTAAATGCTTGGATGCTTTCTCACTACAGAGAAACAGAACCTTTCTTCTCAAACCATCAGCATTCTGATCCTCCAGCCGCTGATGATGACCCAAACATTATACATCCTACCGCTGAATCCACCTCATGGGTTTCAGCTGAACCTCTAAACACACTACTACCATCAAATCTGTCTTCGTCTGAAAACCTCTCTGATGAACCTACTCAACAGTTAATTGCTGATGAACCTCAAACGTCCTCATCAGTAAATATTCCAATTGTTGATCCAACCTCTAAGTTAAGCAATCATGCTCCTGCTCAGCGATGGACCAAAGATCACCCAATAGATCAAATTCTTGGTGATCTCGAAGCAGGTATTTAGATACGACGGAGCTCAGGTAATATCTGTCTCTTTGTAAACTTTCTCTCTTTAATAGAACCAAAGAAGACTGATGATGCCCTCAGAGATCCAAACTGGGTCAGCGCTATGCAAGAAGAGATGACTGAATTCTCTCGAAACAAAGTTTGGAATCTCGTTCCTAGACCATCTAATAAAACTGTAATAGGCACCAAATGGGTGTTTAGAAACAAGTTAGATGAACATGGAACTGTAACCCGCAACAAGGCTCGACTTGTTGCTCAGGGATACAGACAAGAGGAAGGCATAGACTATGATGAAACCTTTGCCCCTGTGTCTAGGCTCGAAGCAATTCGACTATTCTTAGCTTATGCAGTCTATAAAGACTTCATCGTTTATCAAATGGACGTAAAATCAGCGTTCCTAAATGGAAAGCTGAATGAAGAAGTCTATGTAGAACAACCTCCAGGGTTCTATGACCCTAAGCATCCAAATTATGTTTATAAATTGGATAAGGCTCTCTATGGTCTAAAACAAGCCCCTCGTGCTTGGTATGACACTCTCTCATCTTTTCTTATTTCTGAAAATTTTGAACGTGGCAAGATTGATAATACGTTATTTTTCAGAAAGATAAAAGGTCATATAATTCTTGTACAAATATATGTCGATGACATAATATTTGGTTCTACTAACCCATCTCTGTGTACTCGCTTCGCTGAAAGAATGAAGAAAGAATATAAAATGAGTATGATGGGTGAGCTGACATATTTTCTTGGTCATCAGATTAAACAATCTGAAAAAGGTACTTTTATCTGCCAAGGTAAGTATGTTAAAAATATGCTGAAGAAGTTTGATCTTACACAAACTTCAGCTATGAAGACTCCTATGGCACCACCCCTGACACTTAACAAAGATCCTTCTGGAATACCTGTTAATGTCACTGCCTATAGAGGAATGATAGGCTCCCTGCTGTATCTTACAGCGAGCCGACCTGACATCATGTACTCTACTTGTTTATGTGCACGCTATCAATCTGAACCCAAGGAATCCCATCTGATCGCTGTAAAGCGAATTTTCAGATATCTGAAAGGAACTCCTAACCTCGGTCTTTGGTATCCCAAAGACTCAGGGTTCGATCTAACTGGTTATTCTGATAGTGATTTTGCAGGCTGTAAACTTGATAGAAAGAGTACCACTGGTGGATGTCAACTCCTGGGAGGAAAGCTGGTAAGCTGGACAAGCAAGAAGCAAAATTCGGTGTCCACTTCCACAGCTGAAGCTGAATACATAGCCGCTGGAAGCTGTTGTTCTCAGATCTTGTGGATGAGAAATCAACTATTAGACTATGACCTTCAGGTGTCAAAGATTCCCATCTATTGCGACAGCACTAGTGCTATCGCTATAGCAAATAATCCAGTGCTACATTCAAAGACGAAACACATTGAGATCAGATATCACTTTATCAGAGATCATGTGATGAATGGTGATATTGAACTTCACTTTATCCCCACTGACTTTCAGCTTCCTGATCTATTCACCAAACCTCTTGATGAGACAAGGTTCAACTTTCTCATCAGTGAGCTTGGAATGCTGAACTTCGAAGACTAATTCTTCGACGTTCATGCATTGTGTCAGTAATCAAAAGTTCCCCTTTTCATCATTATCTCTGATAAACATTCTGACTCTCAGGTATGTTCTCTCCATCCCCACAACTGAATCTTAACTCAGTTAAGATGTTTTTTTTCAAAATATAAACTTTAATCACTGAACTTTCTTCAAATGATTAAAAGCTTTTTGAAAAATACATTAATCACTGATATTTCTTGTTAGTGATCCTTAAAAAGAAAATCTATCCCTATCTTTACCATCAAGGATATTTTCAAAAAGAAAATCTATCGCTGACTTTTCTTCAGTGATACTTTCAAAACGGAAAAATGAACAGTCTTTTTTTCTATGATGTCATTTGAACCGACAATCCACGACATGCTTTTTCTGACACGTTCGTCCGTTGCTATTCTATCCAATCAACTTCGTGGGACGTGTCCATGTCATGATGAGCATTTGTTTTCCCGCTTCTTCTCACACTCTCTCTCCTCTCTCTCACGTATAAAATGAATGTTTTTCCATTCTTATCATTTTTACGCCTTCTGCAAATACTTTCAAAGCAAGAACTTACTCTCAAGAATTCTAGTACTTTCAAACATTTGCATCATCTTCTTTGAAGATCAACAGGTTGTTCTTGATCTTCTTCTTATTCTTTTCTTACACCTTGTTACATAAAACTCCATTTATGAGTTTATAAGATTCTAAAATCATCTTCATTTTTGATTTTATTCTTTCAAAACCATTTTACTTTGATTTGCTTTCTTCAAAATCTTTGGTTTTCTTCTTGTTCTTAAATCTTGTTCTAAGATAAGTTGTTTTAATCTGCAAATATGTTGATTTTCTACGTTTCTTTCCTCAAATAGAAACTAGCAAATCTTCTTTATTTTTAGACTAAATTTTTTTTCTACTCGTTTATCTACTCCTAATTCAGAATGACTAAATCTGCACTTGTCGCCTCAAAGAACGTCAAGTTCGCCATTTCTGACTCTGAGCTCCCAAAGAACAATCATCTTGCTCGCCTCGACTTTGATGGTGTCAAGTACCCTCATCTGAAGGAAGCTGCAATGTTTCTGAAGCAATCCTGCATTGCTTACGCTATCACTGTGGATCCAACACCCTCTAAATCTCTTCTCCAGCAATTCTGGTTCACCGCTGAAGAAGCATCGATCACCAACAAAAGGGGTGATCTGGTCCCTTCCATCTCCTTCAGCACTGAACTGGGCTCAGGAATGATGACTGCTTTAGGACTAAGGAAATCTCTCCGATTTCCTGACAAGCCCAGGAATGGATTCGACGCCCTGCCAACTGACGCTGAACTTATCCAATTCCTGGATGCAATGGAATACGCTTGGGAACCCAAACCAAGGACTACGATTCCCAACAAGAAGCTGACTCTTGTGAAGAAGGCACTGATGCCTTCCCAGCTCAACTACATCTTCTCTCACATCATCTAGTGTATGAGTGGGAAGAGTGGGTCACTGGACCAAGCCAGCAAGATTCAGGTCCAGATGGCTTACTCAGTGATCGCTGGGAAAAACTTCGAATACGCAACAGCTATCTTTGACGACTTAAAGTCAAAGATAGAGAAGACCGAGAGGGATCCCAAGGTCCCCTACGTACGCTTCATCTGCGCGTACCTGAAGTTCCTCTACCCTACCACTTACCCCACCAACTCGGATGCATCTTTTCCAAAAGTGGGTCAGCGATCACTGGAGGTCAAGACGCTCCCCAACGAGGTAAGTATCTCTGAACTTCGCTCCCGTCTCTCTCTCCTCAATTCTTCGTCTTCAGCAGCCACACAGGAGGTTCCTTCTTCTGCTATCCCTGTCGCTACACCTTCCAAACGACCATCAGCTGGTTCCCCTGGTCCTTCGAAGAAGGCCAAGGTAACCAAGGAGAAAAGTTCCACTAGTTCAAGACCTAAGGATGCTTCTCAACAAACATCCTTAGATGCTTTCGTGGGTCTCTCCTCCACATCCTCAGCGATACCCACATCAACCGTGCCAGCGACTACGGTCGCTGTCACAACAACAGTGACACCGCCAATCGTCTCGGTTCCTACTCCTCCAGAGGTGACCCCTACGATAACAACCCCTATTCCTACTTCTATCCCCATCTCTCGTCCTTCTATTTCTTTGATCTCTAACCCTCCTTCTATCTCTACTCCACAGTTTGGACCCATAGGACCTGAACATCAATCTTTTGAGGAATCTTTACAATTCTACAAAATGTTTGATAATTCAGGTATCCCTATAACCTTAAACACTTCTCCCAACTCACCATATAAGCCTGGTTCTGAAAAACTAACTTATATTTCAGGTCCTAGTTTGGCGACTGTTGACACAAATGTCAACAATCTGAGTGCAAAGGTGGACTCTATGACTGCCTCTCTCAACAACACCACCAACGCTGTTCAATCAGCTGGTGAAGCACTGAAGACGCTGACTGCCACCTGCGCCTCCAAAGCTGACGTTTCTCAACTCGCTACTCTCCAAGAAACGATTGACAAAGTCAAGGAAGACTCACAACAACAGTTTGCAGCTCTGTCTACAAAGATTGATGCCTGTGAAATCCTTCTTCAGCAGATCCTTTCCCGCCTGAAGGAACCAGTTCCAACTCCTGCTCCTTCATTTTGAGAAGACGATAGAACCGCTCTAGGCGTAGCTGTGGAGTTTATTCATCAAGCTACGTCCGACTTCCCTGTACTTGAAGATCGGCTCAAAGGACTGGAAGCTGAAGTCCAAAAGTTGTCCACCGCTGAGACCTCTACTCCTTCCAAAGATCTCTCCCTTTGTGTTAATGACAAAGAGGGGGAGAAGGAATCTGAAGAAAATAAGGAGAAAGAAGCTGAAGCTGAGGAACAACTGAAGGAAACTCCCTCTCATGTTGAGGGGGAGATAGCTGCTGAAAAAGCCCCTCCTTCCATCGCTGATCTAGTAGATGATGAAGAAGAGGAAGAAGATGATGAAGCCCTTGATCTTGAAGATCAAGAGGAAGAACCTCATCAAGATGATGATGATGACGATGAAGAAGATCAATCTTTATGGTGTTCTTCAGCCGTCACTTCATCAGCGATAGCTTCGAAAGGAGTTATCAAAGCAGGGGGAGACAAGAGAAACCTTCAGGAACCCCTTCCCAAAGCAAAGGTGCATCTGCTGAGGGAACCCTGAAGATGATTTCACTACCTGAGGATAATCCTTCTCAGGTATGCCTTACTCTTGTTCCCTTATCTTACTATAAAAATCCTACCCCTGTTTCTTTCTAGCCTTTATCTCTCCTTCCCTAAATATAAATCTAACCTTTTTCTTTTTCTGACCAGACAGTTCACTCCCCTGCTTAAGGGTAAAGAGCTCCAACTAATCCCAGCTGCTGAAGCTGATGACCAAATAATCCCAGTCTCTGTCAGAGAGATTGATGAAGAGGATGATGAAGAAGAAGAGTCCCTGCAACATCATGGAAGGCCCTCTAGACCATCTCACTGGTCAGAGGAAGAGAGAAAGAAAAGAACAGAGATGATCTCTGATCTGGAGAGTCAACGACGAAAGGTCCCCTCTCAATCATCAGAGCTGAAATTCCTGACTGACGCTGAAATTGAAGAATCCGTCAGGGCTGAGAAGCTGATTGCTGACTGTCAAAGAGATGCCTCTCTGGCTCTCAAAATTCAGTCTTCTCAAGTCAAAGACAAGAAGCTGAAACGCAAACCAGTTGAAGTCCAGGCAGCTCTGTTGAAAGAGATTGAAGAGGAACGCTCCAAAGAAAAAGCGGTCAGCGATAATACAGTCGATTGGTGCAAGCACAAAATTGACTATCGCTCTGACCCAATGAAGATCGTAGTTGTTGCTATCTCTGGGAGAAAGAAGAAGGATAAACTCTCTGTCACCATGGAGATTACCAGAGAGGATGGAAGCTGCAAGGCAATGTTCATTTCAAAGATGGAAGACTTCGGCTACATGGAGTGGCTTGAGTTCAAAGATGCGCTGAAGAAATCAAAGTCAACATACAGAGGCTACGTTGAAAGGGTAAATGATGCTCTCATCAACAAAGTCGCTGCTATACTAAAGGTGCCATCTACTCTTCCTTCAAGATCCATGCAAGTCAAAAGAAAGCATGTCTCCTCCTCTTTTGATAATGCCGCAGTGATCAGAAATGAAACCTCCATCAAATTCTCAAGAGAAGCTCTGTTCGGTCCTCCTCCTGATCATTCAGTTCTAGATCTATCTCTGCCTCCTGGCGGACCATATGTTGTGGGACAAGTTCTTGAAGAACCTTTTGGAATCTTCTTCAGAGATGACGAGGAACAACTCAGATTTCAAAGGGTCTCTGAAATCCCTATCTGTCCCCTCGCTCTTCTCAAGGATCTCATGTGCCTATGGTGTACTCTCTATCCTGCTGCTGAGCCAATCATAGCGATCATCTGCAAAGAATCTTTAGAGCGAAGGAAAAAAGGAGAAGAAATACCTGAGTATTTGATCAATCCTCCTAAACCCTCTTTAGATAGCTGATAGATTAGTTTTCTTACTTGTAATCTATTAGTTTAACTTACAGTAGTTAGTACATCACTTGTACTTGTAATTTTCATACCTTATAATTCTTTCCTTGGATTAATGAAAATTTCAGTGAAATACTTAACTCCATCAGTGCTGTAAAAGACCCCTCAAAATAGTAATTGGGACATATATGTTATGAGTCCTGATTATTCCATCATTTTGAATCATAAAGTAATTTTCTTCAGTTACTTTGTCATTATCAAATAGGGGGAGATTGTTGATCCAAACTCTCTCAGTGATTTGATAACGAACCTCTTCTATACTTAGTGAAAATTACGTTTTAATATGTATTAGTGTTTCACCATCAGCGATCAGACTGAGTCTGTTTAGTTATCGCTGATAGTCATTCTTATAAACATTTCTATGTATTAGTGTTTCACTATCAGTGACCAGACTGAGTCTGTTCAGTTATCGTTGATAATTTCTGAAGTAAACAGCTAACGTAATCCCTGAAGACAAGTCTCGCGTCAACATATGTTCATAGTTGAATCGAAGACGAAGCTGCTGAGCAAAGAGAAGTCTACTAGTGACCTGATGCGGATATCAGTGAAGCAAAGACAACTCTACATATACGCGAAGGAACATGAGGAAAATCTTCAGCGATAGCTGAACCTCTTTATCTCTGAAAGAAGAGATACTCAGTGATCGAATGATCACTTAGCTTATGTCTCAAGTTTCCTTTTGTCTATCCTTGCACAAACTAGTACGATATGTCAGAACGGACATGTCTCTGCCATAATTCGTACAACACCTCTGTCATCTACACTGTTCATTGCCCGGCCGAAAGCATGCCTCCCAAAAGTCAGACTTCCAAAGCCAATCAATGAACGCCACGTGTAAAGTGCCCTGCCATGCATTTAATGCATAGGGTATAAATAGGAAGTTCACCCCTTCATCTGAAGTGTGCTCAATCCTTGAACCCAATATAGAAACCCTTGTTTTCTATATCTCTTAATCCCCCATTCTCTGAATTTCTTGTGCAACCATCTTAGTGTTTCTTAAGTTTGTTTAGATTGAGTCTGTCTTAATCTTATTTCGCAACAAACTTGTAAATTGTATTTGATTCATCAATAAACAATTTATTAAACTTTAATTTCTATGTTTGTATTCAACCCCCCCTTCTACAAACTTGTTAAGCACCTTCGGGACCAACATTGACCGAAATGGGCCAAACCCGGGGTGGGATTGGCCTCCTAGCCATCCCTCTCCCCGGTTTACCCAAATGGCCCAAACGACACAAATGGAGACTCAGGGCGCAAATGGAGCCCTAGCACGCAATTTGCGCCCTGGGGCTCCATTTGCGCCCTGGGGCTCCATTTACGCCCTGGGTCTTCTTTTTATACTGTGAACGACCGACATAAAACCCCACCTACCATTTTTAAATACATCCATCGATTCCAAATTCACGCCGGAGAGGAGCTGTCGTTTTCTTTGCCCCACCGACGATTCTGCCATTTTGTATTCTATTTGGGACCACAAATGGAGGTTAGTGACTTGTCTTCTAACTTTTCTACCATTTTTTAATCGATTTTTTATATATTTTTTGTTGTATATTTTTGTTGATAATTTTTTGTATATTGGTTGAATGATAATTGTTTGTTGTATATTTTTGTTGATAATTTGTTATATATTTTCTAGGAATAATATAACAATTTTCTGTTTTGAAAATATAAATTTGGTATATTATTGTTGTTGTATATTTTATTATCTGGGATTTCAAAACATAAAATATGTAGAGAAAAAAAGAAAGTTAATATTAAAAAGTTGTTAACTGAAAACATTAATTATAGTACAAAAAATTGTCATCCAAAAAAGTTATGTGTTGCCAAATTTTAATAAATTGTATATTTTTCTTGATAATTTGTTGTATGTTTTTGGATGATAATTTATTGTTCTTATTTTTGTTGATAAGTTGTTGTATATTTTGGATAACAATTTTTTATATTTTTTTGTGTTGATCGATTTTGTTGTTATGTATTTGTATGGTTTTAAATGGTTGTAGTTATCATTTTTGGAGTGGATGATAATTTTTTTTTCCGTATATTATCATTTTATATTTAGGGTTATAATTTTAGTGTCATAGTTTTAAATTTAATGAGTTATTAATATAGTTTACACAAATTATAGAATATTTTACAATAGGACAATAATTTTGTAAATACCCAAAAATCCGTAACTTTAAAAATTTACACGAAAAAATTGTTAACTTTAGAAACTTACACTTTAGGTCCCCTAACTTTGGAATTTGACACTTTAGGTCCCTTAACTTTAAAATTTGACACTTTAGGTCCCTCTACTTTAGAATCTGACACTTTAGGTCCCTATACTTTATAAACTGACACTTTATTTCCACATACTTTAGAATTTTACACTTTAGGTCTCGCTACTTTAGAAACTGACACTTTAGGTCGCTATACTTTATAAATTGACACTTTAGGTCGCTATACTTTATAAACTGACACTTTAGGTCGCTATACTTTATAAACTGACACTTTAGGTCCCTCTACATAAGTATTATATCATTATTATGCAGGGAGCAAATTTCTACAGTGCAAAGTTGAACCTGAAGAGTAAGATAGGGATGGTGGAGCTGATTCGCAAGAAATTGAACCCCACACGATTAGCACTATTTAGGGAGACATGTTTCGGTCATTGGTTGGATTTGACCGATACAACTGCCGACCCTATCTTGGTGCACATATTTTTACAGACCCAGGTTATAGAGAAAGCAGGGGAGTCGGGTAAACGATTCTTCAGGGATACCACGCACCATCATCAGTGCATAAGCTTTTGCGCGCCAGGCTTGCCAGTAAGAAATATCTATTTTCAAATCCGATATTACATCGTTGACAATGTCGGATCCACGGTATGTCCTGCTGGTATCCTTCACTTTAGGATAAATAAAATTACCCAACACTCTACTGTTTGCTTGATGGTGGTTGAGATGCAGCTGCGTCCTCGAGCAAGTGTGTATGTCATCCAATATACGAACATGAAACATATTGGTATTTTCGACAGAGGTCGCATAGATACGCCAAGAACATCCGGCTTGCCTACATCTGGCATCGTATCTCGTTTTATTTGACCGGTGAACTCCAAACTCAAAACCTTCTTCAAGAAACTTCAAACCTAGAGCGAGTGTAAGATCGTTTTTGGTCGGGAATACTTGACCCAAACTTACTCTTCCACTACGGTGATAATGTGGGGGTTGGTTGGGTGTGATGACTGGGGCCGCTGATGGAAGTGGAGGGGGCATATCAAAGAAATCATCTATACCACCGTATGATTTGATAGGACTACTTTCTGGTTCATCGTCGTCTTCATCGGTATCAACATCAGATAAACCCAAGTGGTAATCATGAGACTCCTCATCATGTCTATAAACTTCGTCGTCGTCATCTTCTTCCTGTTCTTCTTCTTCTCTTTCTTCTTGTTGTGTTTCAGGAACAACATCTGGGGTATCATCAGATTCATCCACACCGCCTCCGATGTTCGAAGTACCACCGAGATCGCTTCCACCGGACATCGATGAATCGACAAACACACAGAGTGTTGGCGGATTATTTTCACCACAGGGAAATAATTAATCTGCTAAAGTTGATTTGATATCACAACTTTTTGAAAAATACAGTACACATCAACTTGAAAAACCAGCTTAAAAACGTGAAAAAATAACAAACCAACCAAAATATAAGGAGAAACCCTAATTAGGATCAATATCAGCTTGACACGTGCCCAGGGCGCAAATGGAGACCCAGGGCGCAAATGGAGACCCAGGGAGCAAATGAAGTATGAGGGGATGACATCCAGACACTGTACTGGATCTATTAGTATCCCTATGCATCGGGACCGCATGGTAATTTATCATACACTAGACTAAATGTATATAATTGATGAATATATGTACTATATACATGATTTTATTACCTACTAACAATTTAAGTTGTGTATTGTAGAGAGTTGCATGGGGCCGTGAGCCTACCAGCGACGAGGTTTGGGAGGCTACACACTGCACCAACAGGAAGCTTGTTCCGGGTGCGACTGGTCCGTCCACGGATCCTCCGATCTACGATTACCCAAAGGCGTCTCATATGGCGGTAAGTTCAATTATGCATGGCTCGATATTTGTTTGTTTTATAAGATCGATAGAAATTATAGCAAACTTAGTTTGGGCTGACATTGTTGGGCAGGCGATAGGATTGTTTTGATAAAAGCAGGTCATGGATATATGTTCAAATCACAGTTGAAATGCTGCCGAATTTTCTATAGGTTAGTTGACTTGACAATGTCTAATTTGGTAAACTGTAGGATGCCTACCATCGGGTTAGGGAGGAGGAGTACCCGGACTAATCTTCCGGCACTGTACCTCCCAATGACGTCGAGTTATGGGAGCGTAGTGTCGGAGGACGGCGTAAGGGCCGTCTTTTTGGATGGGGGACCCGTCAGGATCCCTATTATGCCATGACCGGTGATTCAGGTGCCAGTTCGAGCGGGAGCACGCGCGGCCGTCGCGATGAGGAGGTATGCTTGTCAAATGCTGTTTAACATTGTTAATCATATGTTTGTTAAATGTTGTCTGACAATGTTCTATATATGTTTGTCAAATGTTGAATTTCAGTTGGAGGAGCTGAGGTAGAGGTTAGAGAGAGAGGAAACAGAGAGGATCCAGTTACAGGAGCGATGTAATATTCCGATTTTTGAAAGCTATCATTTCTCGTTTTTACCAAAACCGAGTCCATAATGAAAAATAAGGTATTTTATTTTGGGCTTGAATCTTTAATTTTATGGTTTGGATGTATGAGGAATTCAATTACGAGTCCAACGGTTCTTTCCGTATAAAAAACGGAGCTATAACGAAGTAGTTATGAACAAAACGAGATTTGAACATTTGTGAAGAGGCTGAGTGTGCCACTGGGTGTGGCGCACGACCCGTGCGCCCTCCCTTCACAAATAGCGAACGGGTCGTGCGCATGGTGCAGGGCCCTTATACGGGCATTAAATGTCATTAACCCCAAATATCCTCATTTCTCATCTTTCTCATTTCTCTCATTCTCTCCCAACCCTTCCTCTCAACCTACCTCATCTAAACTCCTACCAAACACCAAATCATCACCAAGTGTTGCTAGAGTGAGGATCTTCACCCAAGGTTTCGGTTTGGAAGCTTCATCACCAACCTCATCTTCATCTTCTCCACCCATCTTCCACCATTGTTGACATATTTTGAGGTTTTCCAATAAACCTACTTGTAAGTCATTCTAACCATTTCTAAACCATGGAATAAGTTTTCCAATAAACCTACTTGATGGTTTTCTAGTGTTTGATTTATCTAATTTCGGTTTGGATGATTTTGGGGAGTTTTGGGTCAAAATTAGGGTTTTGCCCAAAATAGGGATTTTGTTGATTAAGTGTTTGGGGATCAATTATTTATGGTGGAAAATGTATATTCATGGTTGAAACTTTGTGAATCTAGGTTTTGGAAGATTTGGTTTGAAGAACCAAGTTTCTTCAAAAAAAGATCTAAGTGGGTAAATACTAGATTTAGCTTAAATCTAGCAAGGTGAGTTCACTAAACCTTTGTTAAAACTAGATACACATCATAATCTCCTACTTGTTACTTTATCTCTATATGTTCAATGTTTGGGGTTTTCTTCATGAAAATAGTTGGAAGATGTATATTTATGGGTGATTTGCCATGATTGTTGTTATATGTATCATTATTTGGGATTTGACTCATAGATACATGATGTGGGTACCTTGATGTGTCAAATGTATGCATATATGGGTATTATGGTGATGCTAGTTGGGACACCATATTGGTGATATGTTTATATGCATGATGAGCATGATTTACATTGGGTCTTTTGTTAGACACCACGAGGATAAGGTGGTAATATTATACCCGTAGTTGGTATTGAATTATGTGGATTGAAATATATCTAAAGAACCCCTTATAAATGTTATGTGGACGAACCAAGTCAGTACACTAGGAGGATATAGTCTTGGGCGCCACTGTGATGGTATGTGCCTAGACCTCCGCCACTCGGGGAATTTTCTGAGCGATAGTCTTCGGGTGGGCCAGGCCTTTGGGGTGTTCCTTGTTAAGGGCATCAAGGTATATAGACTCTTGGGTGGGACTTGATTGGTGCTATGGGTCTCCCCTATTGACTCCACACTAGTTGAACTCTGGTTAACTGCTGATAAGAATTGTAACTGATCAAGCATGCTTATTTTTGATCAACTCACTAGGCTTTTTGGCCTAACACTTGTTTGGTGTCGCTGTGTATCTCAGGCTCTAGCGGCGGCGGTCCTAAGCAGGTTTAGTTGCTTTGGGGTGAGAGCTTGGGGAGTTGTGCATGGACGCGTTGTACTTTTGAACATAGACCGTTTGGGTTTATGTATGACAACCCTTTTTGTAATCTCTTTTCTAGACGTAGAAATTAGATTAGTTGGTTGTTGTTATTTGTCCGTTAAATTACAAATGTGATTAAACATGTTGTTTGTATATTTCCCCTTTTTGGGAGACTCTTGCTATTGCAAACTTTCTACCACTTATCCATTTATGGAAAGTTTTTGTTATCCCTATTTTTAGGGTGTTACAAGTTGGTATCAGAGCTTTAGTTTAAGTGAACTAGGTATTGTTTAGCATATCTAGACTTAAGCTTTAGACTTTATGACTTCACTGTCCACTTGGGGTAGAAATCCTAGGTGGGGGAGAGCGTAGGATTACGGAATTACTTTAATTGAAAGTTGTGATGATTGTAACAAGAATTCTTGTGTATGGTTCGTTCATAATTTCACTTAGCTACTGCTATTATGAATGCATTGTTACGTGAGCATACATGGTTTACTATTATTATGATAATTGATGAAAGTAGTAGTACGTACAATGAGTTCAGCTCGCTTAGTCTTTTCTCAATCTATTTCTTGTACGTGCGTGGCAGATTTAATGGTAAACACTCGAAGTAGGTTGCCGGATATGCCAGAGGGTTAACCAGAGGTGGAATCTGCAGCTGCACGACCTCCCATGGGTGTAACCATCGATGACATTCCTATACCTAGGATATTGGGAGGAGGGCCAGAACATATTCTGCGCCGGAACCTCAATTCAGGTAACACCATCATGGAGGAAGTTACCATGGAGACCCGACTTCGGGATAGCATGATGTTGGCCATGAATGCGGCTTTGGCTCAACAACAGTTGGCCATGACTTCGGCTATGACCCAACAACAAGAGTTTTTCATGAAACTCCTAGAGGATCGAGACGCTAGCCACCGACAACCTGAGACTATGGTTGAAAACGTTATTGTGGGGTCGGGTGGGCCGAATGTGGTGACGGTCGAAGAACCATCAGCTGAGGGAATCAGAACGAAGACTAAAGGATGCACCTACAAGGCATTTCTGGGATGTCACCCTAAGGAGTTTGCAGGTTCCGATAGCCCAGTTGCTTGTATGTATTGGCTCAAAGAGATGGAGATGGACTTCGAGGCAAGTGAGTGTGATCCCTCTCAACGAGTCAAGTTTGCTTCCCAACTACTTCGGGGAGAGGCTTTGATTTGGTGGAATCTCACTCGATCCGCCCTCATTCCGGAAGTTCTGGCTAAGTTAGCTTGGCCGGTGTTCAAAGAAAAGATTGTGGACAAGTACTGTAGCGAGCGGTCATTGGACAAGTTGGAACGGGAGTTCCGAGATTTGAAGAAGGGGAATATGTCGATTGTTGGCTACTCCAAGCTTTTCTTGGAGAAGCTAAACTTGGTGGGACATCTAGTCCCCGACAAAAAGTCAAAGATGAAGGCTTATCATCAAGGGTTACCGGCCGAGATGCGAACGGCGGTAAGAAATGCTAAGTGTTCGACTTTGCAAGAAGTTATCGAGGAGTCCTTACTCATTGAGGACGACATCAATTCGGAAAGGGATGAGAAGAGGCATGTTGGTGAGAAGCGGAAGTGGGAGGGGCCATCTGGGCCCGTTCGTCAATCAAGACCCTTTGTAAGCGGGAAATCGGGTGATCAACGCCATGAAGATCGGTGGTGCCACAAGTGCAGGTCAAAGCACTCGGGGTTGTGCGCTACAAGGACTCACTCCGGTCCAGCCGGGTGTACCAAGTGTGGTAAGAAAAATCACACGACTCGAGAGTGTTCCCTCCGTGGGTCGGTTTGTTATGAATGTGGAGAGCCGGGGCATATGAAGCGAGAGTGTCCAAGGCTGGTTAGAGGAAGTGGTGGAAATTCTGTGGGTTCGACGGCTAGAGTCGAGCAACCACCAAGGGCACCGAGTCGAGCTTTTCGAATGACTACCGAGGAAGCCAAGGAGACCGCCGATGTCGTTTTGGGTACGTTCCTAGTAAACTCCATGCCTGCTCGTGTCTTGTTTGATTCGGGTGCTACATGTTCTTTTGTGTCGGATGCTTTCTGTAAAAGATTCACCACTCCTGTTAGTGTTCTGCCCGATGCGTTAGTAGTAGAAATAGCGAATGGGGATCAAATGATCGTTCGAGACTGTTTTTGTGATTGCACTTTAGAGATTGATGGGTATTCTTTCGGAGTAGATTTATTACCTATGGCTATAGGAGGGTTTGATGTAGTCATAGGAATGGATTGGTTAGTAAGGCATAAGGCGGACATCTTTTGCTCCAAGAAGATAATCCAAGTGCCATTGCCGGAAAATGGGGTGGCTACCATTTATGGAGAGAAAGGAAAAAGGAATAATCCTATTATCTCATCTCTTAAAGCTCGCAAGTTTCTAGCAAAGGGCTACCCTTCGTACTTGGCCTACGTTGTGGACGCAAAGAAAGAGAAGAAGTCGATGGAAGAGGTGGAAGTAGTGCAAGATTTTCCGGACGTCTTTCCGGAAGACTTACCCGGATTACCACCGGAGCGACAAGTGGAGTTTCAGATTGACCTCACATCGGGAGCTACTCCGATAGCTCGTGCTCCATATCGTTTGGCACCGACATAAATGAAGGAGATGATGACGCAACTTCAAGAGTTGTTGGAGAAGGGCTTAATTCGACCAAGTTCGTCACCTTGGGGAGCACCAGTTTTGTTCGTGAAGAAGAAGGATGGATCTATGCGGATGTGCATCGATTATCGGGAGTTAAACAAGGTCACGGTGAAGAACAAGTATCCCTTACCTCGCATCGATGACCTTTTTGATCAACTTCAAGGCGCGGGATGTTTCTCGAAGATTGATCTTCGATCCGGTTATCATCAAGTGAGAGTGAAGAATGAAGATATTCCGAAGATGACTTTCCGGACGAGATACGGTCACTATGAGTTTTTGGTGATGCCTTTCGGCTTAACCAACGCTCCGGCCGTGTTCATGGATTTGATGAACCGTGTGTGTCGCCCATTCTTGGATAAATCTGTGATTGTCTTTATCGACGATATTCTAATATATTCAAAGGATGAGTCCGAGCATGGGAAACACTTACGAGAAGTACTTGAAGTCCTAAGAAGAGAGAAGTTGTTTGCAAAATTCTCCAAGTGTGAATTCTGGCTCCAAGAGGTGCAATTCTTGGGGCATGTGGTATCAAAGGACGGCGTAAAGGTGGATCCGACAAAGATCGAGGCAATGACGAGTTGGGAGCCCCCAACAAGTCCGACAGAGATCAAAAGCTTCTTAGGCTTGGCGGGTTACTACCGGCGTTTCATCCAAGACTTTTCCAAGATAGCTACACCGCTCACTTCTCTTACAAGGAAGAACGTCAAGTTTCTTTGGACCGATGCACAAGAACAAGCCTTTCAGACGCTCAAGAGGAAGTTGTGCGAAGCGCCGATCTTATCCCTACCCGAAGGGTCGGAAGACTTTGTGGTGTTTAGTGACGCTTCCAAGATGGGGCTTGGGTGTGTCCTAATGCAAAGGGGGAAAGTAATAGCTTACGCGTCGCGACAATTAAAGGATCATGAGAAGAACTATCCGACTCATGATTTGGAGTTGGCGGCGGTAGTTTTCGCGTTAAAGTTATGGCGACACTACTTGTATGGGACCAAGTGTACTCTTTTCACGGATCACAAGAGTCTCAAGTACATCTTCGATCAAAAGGAACTCAACATGCGGCAAAGAAGATGGCTTGAACTCCTAAAGGATTATGATTGTGATCTACTCTATCATCCCGGTAAGGCCAATGTGGTGGCGGATGCATTGATTCGGAGGAGCCATGAGGGTGGCGTTAAATTGTCCCTTACAAGAATCGACGTGGTATCAAGTTTGGTAGAAAGCATCAAGACGTGGCAAGGGGAAGCACTCAAGGAGCAAAATCTCAAATCCGAGATCATGGTAAAGCAAAGTGGACTTTTGACGGAAGATAGTCGCGGGCTTAAACTCTTTCAAGGTCGAATTTGGGTGCCGAATTTGGGTGGAAATCGGGAATTATTTCTAGAAGACGCGCACAAGTCAAAGTATTCTATACATCCCGGTAGTACCAAGATGTATAGAGACTTCAAATTAAATTATTGGTGGCCGGTGATGAAGTTAGATGTGGCTAACTATGTGGAGAAATGTGTCACTTGTCTCCAAGTCAAGGCGGAACATCAAAGGCCGTATGGGAGTTTACAACCGTTGTCCATTCCCGAGTGGAAATGGGACAACATCACTATGGACTTCGTGACGAAGCTACCAAAGACCTGGCGAGGCCATGATACAATTTGGGTAGTCGTTGATCGGCTAACCAAGAGTGCACATTTCCTTGCAATGCGGGAGACCTTGCCAATGGAAAAATTGGCCAAGCTTTATATTGACGAGGTGGTGTCAAGGCACGGAGTTTCGAAATCTATTGTATCGGATTGAGACAGCCGATTCACTTCGAACTTTTGGGCTAGTTTACAAAAGGAGTTGGGTACTCGACTAAATTTGAGCACGTCGTATCATCCTCAAACGGATGGTCAAAGTGAGATGATGATCCAGACATTAGAAGATATGTTGAGGTCGTGTGTAATAGACTTCGGGGGAAGTTGGGATTCACATCTACCCTTGGTAGAGTTCGCGTACAACAACAGTTACCATTCTAGTATCGGAATGGCACCGTTCGAGGCCTTGTATGGGCGGAAGTGTAGAACCCCAATTTGTTGGCTAGAAGCGGGCGAAAAGCAATTCGTCGGGCCGGAGATTGTTCAAGAAACGGCTGACAAGGTGAAAGAAATTCGAGAAGGGCTAAAGGCGGCACAAGACCGACAGAAAAGTTACTCAAACAAGAAAAGGAGACCGGTCGAGTTTTAAGTGGGTGACCGTGTCATGTTGAAGGTGTCTCCATGGAAGGGAATTATCAGGTTTGGGAAGCGTGGAAAGCTTAGTCCTCGTTTCCTTGGACCTTTTACTATTTTGGAGAAAATTGGTTTACAAGCCTATCGGTTAGATCTACCACCGGAAATGGATGGAATACATCCTACGTTTCACGTATGCTACCTTAGAAAGTGTTTATCCGAAGAGGAAAGCGTGATTCCTTTGTCGGAAATTCGTGTGGACAATGGGAATCGTTGTGTAGAAGAACCGGAGGCGATCTTAGAATCGAAAGTGAAGAAACTACGTCATAAAGATGTAGTCATGGTTAAAGTGCAATGGAAGCATCATCGGGGTGCAAATGTTACTTGGGAATCCGAAGAAGATATGAAGTTACGATACCCTCACTTGTTTAGTTAGAACAAGATTTCGGGGACAAAATCCTTATTAGGTGGGGAGGATTGTAACATTCCGATTTTTGAAAGCTATCATTTCTCGTTTTTACCGAAACCGAGTCCATAATGAAAAATAAGGTATTTGATTTTGGGCTTGAATCTTTAATTTTATGGTTTGGATGTATGAGGAATTCAATTACGAGTCTAACGGTTCTTTCCGTATAAAAAACGGAGCTATAACGAAGTAGTTATGAACAAAACGAGATTTGAACATTTGTGAAGAGGCTGAGTGTGCCACTAGGTGTGGCGCACGACCCGTGCGCCCTCCTTTCACAAATAGCGAACGGGCCGTGCGCATGGTGCAGGGCCCTTATACGAGCATTAAATGTCATTAACCCCAAATATCCTCATTTCTCTCATTCTCTCCCAACCCTTCCTCTCAACCTACCTCATCTAAACTCCTACCAAACACCAAATCATCACCAAGTGTTGCTAGAGTGAGGATCTTCACCCAAGGTTTCGGTTTGGAAGCTTCATCACCAACCTCATCTTCATCTTCTCCACCCATCTTCCACCATTGTTGACATATTTTGAGGTTTTCCAATAAACCTACTTGTAAGTCATTCTAACCATTTCTAAACCATGGAATAAGTTTTCCAATAAACCTACTTGATGGTTTTCTAGTGTTTGATTTCTCTAATTTCGGTTTGGATGATTTTGGGGAGTTTTGGGTCAAAATTAGGGTTTTGCCCAAAATAGGGATTTTGTTGATTAAGTGTTTGGGGATCAATTATTTATGGTGGAAAATGTATATTCATGGTTGAAACTTTGGTGAATCTAGGTTTTGGAAGATTTGGTTTGAAGAACCAAGTTTCTTCAAAGAAAGATCTAAGTGGGTAAATACTAGATCTAGCTTAAATCTAGCAAGGTGAGTTCACTAAACCTTTGTTAAAACTAGACACACGTCATAATCTCCTACTTGTTACTTTATCTCTATATGTTCAATGTTTGGGGTTTTCTTCATGAAAATAGTTGGAAGATGTATATTTATGGGTGATTTGCCATGATTGTTGTTATATGAATCATTATTTGGGATTTGACTCATAGATACATGATGTGGGTACCTTGATGTGTCAAATGTATGCATATATGGGTATTATGGTGATGCTAGTTGGGACACCATATTGGTGATATGTTTATATGCATGATGAGCATGATTTACATTGGGTCTTTTGTTAGACACCACGAGGATAAGGTGGTAATATTATACCCGTAGTTGGTATTGAATTATGTGGATTGAAATATATCTAAAGAACCCCTTATAAATGTTATGTGGACGAACCAAGTCAGTACACTAGGAGGATATAGTCTTGGGCGCCACTGTGATGGTATGTGCCTAGACCTCCGCCACTCGGGGAATTTTCTGAGCGATAGTTTTCGGGTGGGCCGGACCTTTGGGGTGTTCCTTGTTAAGGGCATCAAGGTATATCGACTCTTGGGTGAGACTTGATTGGTGTTATGGGTCTCCCCTATTGACTCCACACTAGTTGAACTCTGGTTAACTGCTGATAAGAATTGTAACTGATCAAGCATGCTTAATTTTGATCAACTCACTAGGCTTTTTGGCCTAACACTTGTTTGGTGTCGATGTGTATCTCAGGCTCTAGCGGCGGCGGTCCTAAGCAGGTTTAGTTGCTTTGGGGTGAGAGCTTGGGGAGTTGTGCATGGACGCGTTGTACTTTTGAACATAGACCGTTTGGGTTTATGTATGACAACCCTTTTTGTAATCTCTTTTCTAGACGTAGAAATTAGATTAGTTGGTTGTTGTTATTTGTCCGTTAAATTACAAATGTGATTAAACATGTTGTTTGTATATTTCCCCTTTTTGGGAGACTCTTGCTATTGCAAACTTTCTACCACTTCTCCATTTATGGAAAGTTTTTGTTATCCCTATTTTTAGGGTGTTACAAGCGACTACAGAGAGAAGAAGCATAGACGATCCAGTTACAGGAGCGACTACAGAGAGAAGAAGCAGAGAGGATCGGGATTCAGGAGCGAATGGATAGAGATAAAGTAGAGAAGAGACAGATGCGGGAACGAATGGCTCAGTTTGACGCGTTCATGATCAAGTTTAACAGTCAGCACCCCTTTCCCCCTCCGTAGGATTATGTTTATGTATTTATAGATATTTTGTATACTTTAAAAATTAGTAATATTTAAAAATTGGCAGGTTTTGTACAGGATAAAAAACTGGAAAGTTTTAATTTTTAATTATTTTAAAAAAAAGTTAAATTACCGACGGAAACGAAGTTTTAATTTAATTTTTATTTAATAAATACCCGTCGGAATTCCGTCGCTTAGTCCGTCGGAAAATAACCGTCGGTAATCCGTCGCTAAATGGCGACCGTCGGTGATCCGTCGGAAATAACCACACCATCGGTAACCGTCGGAGATCCGTCAGAAAATAGAACCGTCGGTAATCCGTTGGTAATATCGGTCGGTGATCCGTCGGTGATCTGAACGCCGACCACCTTTATACCGACGGATCACCGACGGATTATTCCGTCGGTGATAAGCCTCTGTTTTGTAGTGAATGGAATCTGTCAAATGAATTTGACTTTAAAGGAATTGTAACAGAATGTTGTCAGGTTTGACCACCTGTTTGGTTGACAGAATTGGAATCTTTTTGTTTGGTTCACATAATGTAGCTTAATTAGGAATTGGAACGAATTGAAATATTGGTAAATGACCAACATACCCTTTCGGATGTGGTTGGCGGTGCTTCAGATCGGCAGTGGTGGTGGCCGGCGGTGGTTCAGATCGGAGGTGGTCCTCGGTGGTCCTGGTGGTCGTCGGCGGTGGTTCAGATCGACGGTGGTTGGAGGTGGTTGAATGTGGTTCAGATCGGTGGTGGTCGGCGGTGGTTCTGGTCGGCGATGGTTCAATTCGGAGGTGGTCGGCGGTGGTCTGCAGTGGTTCTGATCGGCGGTCATGGTCTGCAGTGGTTCAGATCGGCGGTGGTCGGAGGTGGTCGACGGTGATCGATGGTGGTTCAGGTCGGCGATGGTTCAGATCGGTGGTGTTGGCGGTGGTTAAGATTGGTGGTGGTCGGAGGTGGTTCAGATCGGTGGTGGTTGACGGTGGTTCAGACCGGCGGTGGTCGGCTGTGGTTAAGATCAGTGGTGGTTCAGGTCGGTGATGGTTCAGATCGGTGGCGTTGGCGGTGGTTAAGATTGGTGGTGGTCGACGGTGGTTCAGACCTGCGGTGGTCTGTTGTGGTTCTGATCGACGGTGGTTCAGACCGGCGGTGGTCGACGGTAGTTCAAATCGGTGGTGGTTTGGAGAAGGAAGCGATGGAGGCGTGGTAGATTTTATGTGATTAGATTATATTGGATTAAGGGCATATGTGTTATTATGAAAAAAATGGATTTCATTCCATCAAAATACCTTGTAGTTGCTAAAGAATGTTGAATTCCCTCATTTGTGGAATTTGATGGAATTTAGAGATTACTTTCGTAGAAAAGAAGGAACCAAACAAAGGAATGAAATTTGGTTAACGGAATTCAACGTTTTCAATTCCTGGTAGCTTTTGAGATATTAACATGCATGAGACCTATATTATCATTTTGATGCATATAAAGGGGATGCAGATGAGATTTAATTGGATCGGCATCGGGTAGATTTGAAGTACCATCCTCCAGGGCGGCTTGAAATTGTGTCAACTGATTTGACTAAACTTCTAATATCGTGAAACCTTGAAAGAATTGAAGAGGGTGATGGAAATGAAATCTTATTGATCAAGAAGTGACTTACAGTGGACACACTAAATGATGTACGTACATAGAGATGATAAGGGAGAAGGGAGAAATGCTTTTCATACTGTTTACTGAGGAAACAAAAACAAATATATATACAGGAGGAAGAAGATATCATATCCTCAAAATAAAGAAGAGATATTTTCTCCTATAATGAAGATACAGATAATCAATGCAATGATATGAGCTTTTGCAAACTAAATGTCTCACTACAACCACATGGCTAGTTGCTGTATAACAATATATATATAGATCAACAGACTTAATTAGCAAACTACCAAATTAAAAAAGAAAACGAATCACTTCAGATTTTCCAAACATAAAGTTGTGAGGAATTTGACCAAGACTAGCGTATTAATGACGAGAAGCAAATTATAAAAAAGTTTCGATCAATGAATAACTACATGGTACAACAACAACACATCCTAGAATCTGATTCCATACTTGATAAATCTGATGTATTATTATATATCAAACAACTGATTTTTATTGTCAAGTAGCATACTTGCAGCTTTTATTTGTTAGTGTTGGACAATAAAAACCTAATTCTATCGCTGACTGATTACGAAGAGAATTCATTTAATTGTGCATGCATACAATTGATGATGAGAAACCACTGACAGCAGCTAGCATTGAAAAGTCAAAATCCTTCTCCTAAGACGTTTTTTTTTCTTCTCCAAAATTCCGCTACAATAACTAGCTAACAACAAACTGAAACTAGAAAATCGACTTGTGTTCATAACTAACACTTGAGTACTCATCGTAAGCCAAAGCTTCTTAACAAATAACGCTGGTAGTATCAGATTTCCTGATCACAAACATTGAATTCGAAAAACATGTATATATAAGAAGAAGAAGAAAGTAAAGATGATAACTTACGATTTGGCGACTGATCTCTGCAAATGACGACAAGCAGTGAAGCGTTAATGATGAAACCTGAAACTTATGCAAGTAAATACAGGCCTCTGGGTTGGTTTTTGAGAAATTTCTCGGAGATTTGGTAGTGCAAGCAAGCAGCCATGGACTGACTGGGTCAACTTTTAGTCTTCTCCATCCATATGTGTTTTAAAATTGTTTTTCCAAGTAAGTTTCATTTTAACCCCTCCTACAGTCCTACTATCACTTATTCACAATTTCTTCTAGAATCTTTGTTTTCGTAGAAAGAAACTAAGAAAGTTTGTTGGTCAAAATAATTAGAAAATGTTTTCACACAACAAATAAGCTATTTTGAGTGTTTGGATTGTAAAAAAGAAAAAATGTTTATTGATTTTTCCACACCGGTAATAAGAAGTTTTTGATAAGTTATATCATTTTGACTTATTTGAAACTCCTTATTAACTTATTTAACCAAATTACATATTTACCCATTTTTTCTATAAGTTAATAAACACTTTACAAATAAGCATAAGTTAATAAACACTTTTACAAATAAGTATAAGTTGTTTTAAATAAGCAATCCCAAACACCCCCTCAGTAATTGTACAGAAAGTCAATTTTTTTTTTCAAATTTGTCACTCCCAATTAAAAACACGTTTCTTTCATCTATGAAAAAAACCGTTCCAAAAAAAACATTCTCAATCTATACAGACAGATTAATGCACAAAAACAGTTTTATCCATAAATGACTTAATGAAAAACCAACCCCTAAAATTCATTTTGCATCACTTTGATATTGATTTCATACATTAACTATCAAGCCAAAGATATATAGAAGGTTTTACTTAAAAAATCATGTATTTGTTCTTAAGTTTAATGATGTATTACTTCAATTATTAAATAGTCTATATTTGTTACTACATAATTATTATAAATGGTCAAATTAAATAAATCATCATGTATCTGTTAACATTTATATTCTTTTTTCAAAAAAATTATATAAGACACAAATATTTTTTTTACATTATATATAAGAAAAGAAAAGGCGTTGATACAACTTGAGTCAAATGGTCCCAATGAATTGGTATATATTTTGTCAATCGAAGTTGTTATAAAGCGGGTGGGCCACTTGATTAAATATATATAAATATAGATTTAAAATTCCAATTTTATACTACAATAAATTATTAGAAGACTAATTCATTATTTCTATTATTATATAAAGTGTAGTGTTAAATATATAAATATATTTTCTCAATAATTCTAGACACGCTCATAGACCGAGTTCAATGTCAACCATTTCTATTCACATTTTTTTTATCATTTATATTATTGCTATATTTAAAATTATGGTTATTTAATGTTCATATAAATGATTTACTATCACGTAGGGGTATAAATAGGTCAGTTTGGATTGAGTTCGGGTTCAACCCATTTATTAATTGGGTTGAAAATCTCAACTCAATCCAACATGTTTAATTAAATGGGTTGAGATTTTCAACCCAACCCAACCTGTTGTGTTGTTTGCGGGTTGACCTGTTTATGATTATCTCATTCCAACCTGTTAAATAAATTGGTTGAACTTGGGTTGACCCATTTAATTTTAAAATTGTAAATGAAATAAAAATGCTTAAACTACTTTATTCCACGACAATGGAACTGAAGTCGATCAAGTTAAGATTATAAACTTTCAATATAGAAATTATTTTTTAATCTTTAAGAATTATATAAAAATATTAATTGTATTAAATATTGATTAATAATTAAAAATAAAATATTAGGTAATATTATAAATGGGTTAGAAGCATGTTGTAAATGGGTCGAAATCAGGTTGTAAATGAGTCAAAAACAGGTTGAAAATTTCAACCCAACCCAAACCCAATTAATAAATGGGTTAGGCGGATTAACCCATTTAACTTAAATGGGTTGAAATTCTCAACTCAACCTACTAATTTTAGATTGGGTTCGGATTAGGTTGACGGGTTGGATCACTTTTTGCCGCCCCTACTATCAAGATTTCGAAAACATTGCATGCATTCAAATAAATTGAATTAATATAGTAAATAAGACATTCCAGTCTTAAAATGCGGTTTTTACTATTAAAAAATGTATATATAACGTTTTTTAGAATAAGTTTTTTTTAACAGCACAAAACCTTTATTCCACCAAAAAGCCCAAGAGTGCATACAGACAAAGGACTGGTAGGGACCAAACAAACAGCCTATACAAAAAACAGTCAAACGTTGTCAAAGACCCAAAAACAGAAGAAAAGAAAAAACATAATCGACCAACGAAAGTTTGCGAGAAGCAAACACCACTCCAATGACTCCAACCGGCAGCCCACTGCAAAACAGAATTGCCTTTATCTAACCGGATGAACCGTACGAAACCCCGAGCAGAATCTCAAATTCTATACACAGCCTGGAACCTGCGAATAAGTGGAATGGGCTGCATAAAATTGATCAAGCTGCAGAACACGATTGGAACAACGACGTAATCACGAAAACTATCTTGATTGCACAACCCATCCCTGTTGTTGAGATCTGAATTCTCTGCACCTTTACAGCTTTGGAGACGATAACCATGTTACCCAATCAATTCCAGATCCCCGCTCTCTTCTTGAAATCCACTCGTACGCCTTTCGCTGGAATTCAAAGAACCTGTCTGAGATTTTACATCGCTCTTTTCCATATACAACCTTGTTACGATTTTCCCATAGAAATTACAGGAAACACCATATTATCGCAACCCATCTTTGAGCTCCTTTTTCCTTGAACCCCAATTGATCGACCATACCTAAAATGTCACTAAGAGAGTTAACCGAACCTAAGCACACCCCACCAAGGGCGGACCCAGAAATTTTTTCTAGGGGTGCCTAGAAAAGATGCAAGAAAAATCATGATTTCAAGGTTAATAAAACTTTTTTAGTAAATAGTTGACCTAAATATAGTTAAAAATCATGAGTGACCTAAATAACATAACAATATCTATATTTATACAAACAAATAGAATAAGGGGCTGTTTGTTTACCTCTTAATGGTTCCATTAAGAGGCAACCTCTGAATCGCTAATAGATAAATCTTGTTTGACAAAAAAAATGGCTGCCTATTAATGGTTCCAAAATTCTCTTAATGATTTTGTATCCTGACCCTCCCTTAACCATTAAGAGCCCAGATTTCATTATGAACAATTAGCAAACAACCATATTTCATTTTACACTATATCATAAAACCTCTTAATCATTCAGACCACTTAATCATTTTGCACTAAACCATTCAGCAACTGCCAAACAACCACTAAACTTTTGTTTTGTTTTGTTTTTGTGAAAGTGTCCATACTCGAAGAGACGCGAAAAACAGATACATAAAAATTGGGAATATTATTAGGGAGAGAAGGAGCCTAGTCCATTATATTTTTAAAATTGAACCTTAAAACTAATACATAATTATTTTTTTAAAAGGGTGAGGGGGAGCCACTGCACCTTCTGGTGCTAAGGTGGCTCCGTGATGCAACACCAGAACAGAGAATCACAATGGGATTAAGATAGCTGGTAGACATATTAGTTTAGGACTCCTTTTATTATTAATTTTTGGCTTTATAGTTGATATCCTTATCTGTTAGTTGGTTTCCTTATTTTCTTACTTTCCTTATTTTCTTTCGTCGATAGTGTATATATAGAGATGATAGGTATTGTTCTGAGGAAATCAGTTTTTGAATATTAATTTGAAAGAAGTATTATTTCTGACTCCTGTTTCGGTATTCTCTTGAATCAACGACACTAGAGTCTTTGGATCTGGTAATTCATAAGGAATCAACAGGTTCGTTTGTTGCGGTTGCATCAGTTGGTATCAGAGCCTGCCTCCTTTGTGACCGTAGCCTACCCCCCACGTTTCATCATGCCACCTCGTCGTCGCCAACACCAACCCAATGACGATTGGGTCGAACTCCGTCAAACACTCGCCGAGTGGCAACGGAACATGCAACAGGCAATTATCGATGCCATTCAAACCAACAACCAACCTTTTGTCCATAACGACGATCCTCACCTAAGTCATGGTGAGACTACCGACACTGAAACTGAAGAAGAAAAAAAGAAACCCTTTTGCCCATCCACGACAAGGTCCACGCCAGGAAGACAACCACCGATGGGAATCGGGTTTCAAACTTGATATCCCAGAATTCCATGGAAGCCTCCAACCTGAAGAATTTTTGGATTGGGTCGGGGTCGTAGAAGAAGTTCTCGATTTCAAATAAGTCCTCGATAATAAGCGAGTATCACTAGTTGCTACACGTTTTCGGGGACATGCGGCAGCTTGGTGGCGACAACTCAAGACTTCTCGTGTGCGAGCCGGGAAAGAAAAGATTGCATCGTGGATAAAATTAAAGAAACATATGAAGCGCGATTTCCTCCCATATAATTATGTATGAACCACGTGTCAACGTCTTCAAAATTTACGACAAGGAAATCGAACGGTCGATGAGTATGCCACCGAGTTCTTCTTATTACTTACAAGGAATGATATTAATGAAACCCAAGAACAATCGGTATCCCGCTTCATCGGAGGACTTTGTCCAGCATTCCAACATATATTGAATCTGTTTGACCCAATATCCGTCTCCGAAGCCCATCAGAGAGCCTTATTAATTGAACAACAACATAGGTCTGGCACCTCTCCATGGATTTCGACAACCGATGCAACAAATCGCAACACCCCCGTCGATATCTCAAGAAGACCCCCAAATATGACGGCGACCCCACGCACCGAGACAACACCGTCGCGGACAGTCGGCGGTAATAACCCAACAGGATTAGCCCGACCCACTCGTCCTAATGCACTTCGTTGCTTCTCTTGTGGAGAAACGGGCCATTGGCAAACGGCTTGCCCCCGCACAGGTAAGCGTGGGTTACTAGTTGAAGGAAAGGACATAGAAGATCCTCAACTTTATGATGAACAAGACGACCAATACATAGAAAACGACGAGACAACCGAGGAAATCCTTGAAGAACAAGTGGCAGGGGATCCGGGACCGTTACTGGTACTACGACGAAGTTGTTTGGCCCCTAAGGCAACCCAAGACGCGTGGTTGCGAACAAACCTTTTTCAGTCCACGTGCACAGTTAATGGAAAGATATGTCACTTTATTGTTGATTCTGGTAGTTGTGAAAATGTCATCTTGGAGGAAGCAGTTCACAAGTTGGCATTAAAAACAGAAAGACATCCTACCCCTTACAAACTCTCATGGCTAAAAAAAGATGCGGAGGTTCACGTCTCTCGTCGAGTTCTCGTCTCTCTCTCAATTGGAAGCACATATAAGGATGATATATATTGCGATATGGTTCCCATGGATGCCTGCCATATTCTTTTAGGACGACCATGGCAATACGACCGACATGTTGTCCATGATGAAAAAACGAACACATATAGCTTCCACTTTGAGAACCGAAAAATTACGCTTCTTCCATCAAAGGACCCACCGGGAGCTCTATCACTACCGACAAACAACATCCATCAAGAAAAACTAACCGAGGAAGCACTAAAACATGAAGTGTCTTCTAAGAAAGTTATTTTCCTCACTCACTCCAAATTTGAATTGGCCATGCAAGAGACCGGTGTCGTATACGCACTCGTTACAAACCCAAGCACATCTTCTCTACACCGTAATATGTCGCCCGAAATCCGGACGCTAGTCCAAGAATTTTCAGATGTCTTTCCGGAAGAACTCCCTAACGAACTACCACCGCTACGTGACATCCAACATCAAATTGACCTTGTCCCAGGAGCCACACTTCCTAACAAACCACACTATCGGATGAGTCCGAACGAACATGAAGAACTCCACCGTCAAGTTGAGGAGTTAGTAGCGAGAGGCTATCTTCGAGAAAGTCTCAGCCCTTGCGCCGTCCCGGCACTTTTAATCCCCAAAAAAGATGGGACGTGGCGCATGTGTGTGGACAGTCGTGCTATTAATAAGATAACAATGAGATACCGTTTTCCAATTCCTCGGCTTGATGACCTCATTGACCAAATAAGCGGTGCCACTATTTTCTCCAAGCTAGATCTCAAAAGTGGTTACCATCAAATTCGGATTCGCCCGGGAGATGAATGGAAGACGACATTCAAGACACGCGAAGGTTTGTTTGAATGGCTTGTAATGCCGTTTGGACTTTCTAATGCCCCGAGCACTTTTATGAGAGTAATGAATCAAGCACTTCGCCCGTTTATCGGTAAGTTTGCCGTTGTCTATTTCGACGACATTCTCATTTTTAGTACTACAATGGAAGACCATCTTCAACATCTTCGGGAAGTCCTCTCAGTAATGCGAAGAGACAAGTTTTATGCTGCTGAAAAAAAATGTGATTTTGGCTCCGACCAAGTCCTTTTTCTCGGTTACGTTGTTTCAAAAGAAGGCTTGGCAGTGGATCAACATAAAGTAGAATCTGTGAAGTCATGGCCAATCCCACGCACCATTACCGAGATTCGTAGCTTTCATGGGTTAGCCTCTTTCTACCGACGGTTTATTCCCCACTTCAGTAGCATAGTAGCACCGATTACTGATTGTATTCGGGGAGGAAAGTTCACATGGACCGAGGAAGCTACCAAGGCTTTTGAGCTAATTAAACATAAGCTTACAACAGCTCCTGTATTGGTACTACCCAATTTTTCTCTTAATTTCGAGCTACATAGTGACGCCTCCAAAGTGGGCATCGGTGCCGTTCTCAGTCAACAAGGACGTCCGGTCGCATATTATAGTGAGAAACTATCTGGATCACGTGCTCGTTACAGCACTTACGATGTGGAATTTTATGCAGTTGTTCAAGCAATTCGACATTGGCGTCACTATCTCTTTCACAAAGAATTTATTCTCTATACGGATCACGACGCATTAAAGCATCTTGGAAGTCAAGACAAGATTTCGACTCGACATGCCTCATGGATAGCATACCTTCAACAATTCACATTTTTTATCAAACACCAATCGGGAACTCTCAATTGAGTTGCAGATGCATTAAGTCGTCGCCATGCCTTACTTGGTACAATGCATGTTTCAGTCCCAGGTTTCTCTACTTTTCCAGAATTATACTCCTCTGATAAGTTCTTCTCTCGGATCCTAGAAAATGTTCGTCGTGGGGAACGTTCCGAGTACATGCTTCATGATGGTTTCATTTTTCTAGGTAATCGTCTCTGTGTACCAGATTGTAGTTTGCGTTTGCAAATTATAAAAGAATTGCATGGAGAAGGACATGTTGGGCGTGATCGAACGCTTCATCTAGCTTCAAGCTCTTATTTTTGGCCAACACTACGACGTGATGTGGAACGCTATGTAGAACGTTGTCGAGTGTGTCAAACCGCCAAGGGTCACGCATCGAACGCAGGTCTCTATCTACCATTGCCCGTTCCGACACAACCGTGGACTGATATTAGTATGGATTTCGTTCTCGGTCTGCCTCGCACTCAAAAGGGTCATGATTCTATATTTGTAGTGGTTGATCGCTTTTCAAAGATGGCTCACTTTATCCCTTGCAAAAAAACCACCGATGCCACCCAAGTAGCTCAATTGTTCTTCAAAGAAGTCTATCGTCTTCATGGTCTTCCCACATCCATTGTTTCTGATCGGGACTCTCGCTTCTTGAGTTACTTTTGGAGATCCATATGGAAGTTGGTCAACACTAGTTTAAATATGAGTTCGGCGTATCATCCACAAACGGACGGATAAACCGAAGTTACTAATCGAGCATTGGGAGATTTACTTCGAAGTCTCGTGGGAGATCATATCAAGTCTTGGGATATGAAGCTAAGCCAAGCTGAGTTTGCTCATAATCATGCAAAAAATCGCAACATCGGTCTTAGTCCATTTCAAGTAGTCTACGGTTGTGTGCCTCGTTGTCCCCTTGACCTCACCCCACTTCCAGATCACACACGAATTCATGGACAAGCAGCCGATTTTGTTAACGAACTACAACGGATTCACCAAATTACACATGATCACCTCATTACTTCCACCAAGAAGTACAAGACGGCTGCCGATCGCCATCGGCGTCATGTTGAATTTAATGTAGGGGATCTAGTTTGGGTTGTTTTGACTAAAGACCGTTTTCCGCATGCTGAGTACAATAAGTTAAAGGCTCGGAAAATCGGCCCGTTGAAAATAGTTGAGAAAATCAATCCGAACGCGTATCGTATATGCCTCCCTGCTGATGTTAAAACATCAGACGTCTTCAATATCAAACATTTGTTTCCTTTCGCAGGAGAGGTAGACGACTCAAATTCGAGGGCGAATTCTTCCAGGATGGTGGGACTGATGCAGCACCATAACAGAGAATCACAATGGGATTAAGATAGCTGGTAGACATATTAGTTTAGGACTCCTTTTATTATTAATTTTTGGCTTTATAGTTGATATCCTTATCTGTTAGTTGGTTTCCTTATTTTCTTACTTTCCTTATTTTCTTTCGTCGATAGTGTATATATAGAGATGATAGGTATTGTTCTGAGGAAATCAGTTTTTGAATATTAATTTGAAAGAAGTATTATTTCTGACTCCTGTTTCGGTATTCTCCTGAATCAACGACACTAGAGTCTTTGGATCTGGTAATTCATAAGGAATCAACAGGTTCGTTTGTTGCGGTTGCATCACTCCGCCCCTGCACCCCACCATCTTCCAATTTGCAACCATAGGCTCTTCACCTTTTCACAATTTATGAGCGCATGATCTACCGATTCTATTTCATTGTCACATCTCGGACATAGAATAGAATTCAACTCCATCCCCATGTTATCAAGACCTCTCTAGTCGGTATTCTACCTATCCGTGCTCTCCAAATAAGAACATTAACTTTCTTAGGAGTTGACTTCAACCACTTTGTTTCTTCACAATTATTCCCCTCCATGTCTCTCTTATCTTCAAGGATGATTCGAAGTTTTTTAACAGAGAACTTCCTTGGTTGTCCAAATTCCATACCACACGATCTTCCTTTTCTCTTATTGGAGAATATCCTATCACTAAGATGTCTAAGTTCTCCAACTCACCTATCTCCCAACCTCTCGGTTCCTGCCTCCAATCCGATTTCCATTTCCACACTCCTTCCCTCCACTCCCCCTATCTTTAACCGAAGCATTTTTGTTCCTTTCAAGTTGGAAGATGTTGGTGATTTTAGTGAAATCATAGGTTCATTTTGTGTAATTGGATTCACAAGATAATAATAGGGTTGGTCGCTAAGCTATAACACGAGTTAGGAGGTGTGGAGTGCACACTTGTGTAAGCTAACTATTACCCGGGATAGTTGGACGGTCTCGTTTGGGGACTTATCATTTTTTTGTAACCGAGTCAGTGACCTGGGCGGGTTGTGCCGCAAGGTAACCTGCACGGCTACCCACGCCGGGCACTGAAATTAGAGCTGTTCATGGGCGGTACGTCCCGCTAGACCCGGCCCGTCCAGCCCGTTAGAAGACTGGGCTTGGATAACCATTTTAGAAAATATGGGCGGGCTTGGACGGGACCGTTCAAGTTAACGGACGGGCTCGGGCAATGAAAAAGAAAATTTGGACAGGCCCGCCCGGCCCGTTATATAATTATAACCAATTAAAAAAATTATATATTTAATATTGTATTAAAAAAGTTTATAAGTGGTTTTGGGTTGGACTCCCTCTACTAAGTACAACTACCTCCTAAATATATATGTTATATTTGATATGTCATATAGTATATTTAGGATCTCGATCTTGAATATTAGGTGGTTAAATATTTTGTTGTTTAGGAATCCGAACTTCAAAGGTGATAATCTTTGTAGAGAAAAAAATTCATACTCCATATTTTGTGAAATATTTTTTTTCTTATGTTGTATACATTAGTATATTTACGTTTGTTTAGTTGAAAAAAAAATGTGTATTTTGAATAATTTTACACAACTTACCATTTTATATAAGTTTTTTTAAATGTAAATTTTCAGGCCCGTTGGCAAGCCCAACCCGTTTATAGGGCGGGTATGGACAAGTCTTCAAGCCCGTAAAAACGGGCTTGGGTTTACTATATTAGGCCCGTTGGACAAGAAAAATATGTTAGGCCCGGCCCGTGGCCCGCCCAAACCCGTAAATGATCACCTCTAACTGGAATGTAGTGACAAGACAGTGACCCGGGCGGGTTGTACCGCGGTTAACCAGCACGGCTACCCGTGCCGTGCACTGGAACGTGGGTTGAAACAGTGACCCGAGCGGGTTGTGCCGCGGGTTAACCCGCGCGGCTACCCGCACCATGGTCTGTAATTGTTATCTTTTGAGATATCAAATTATTGTAACCTACAAATCCTTTTGTAACCCACCACCATTATGTCCAACAATCAATACCATTAAATGGGAAATTATTATCGGTTTTAATATAGCGTCGGTTACATTTCTCTAGGTGTTTAAATATGATCGATTTCTGCCAGAATCGATACCAGTGAATTTGAGATTATCCTCGAGTGAATTTCGTGATACCCAGGCAGAATAGGGTTGAAATATCACTTAAGGAAAGCGAGCTCTCACGCGATCTCACGTTCTTATCCAAGATTTGATCACTCTCTTATCTTTCTCTCCATCAATTTATGCCCCTCTCCCCAACAACCTTAAGTGATATTTCTCATCGTGTGAGAGATGGCGAGTGATCAGTCCGTGAGAGATATGACGACCAAGTTAGCCAAGCTTGAAAAATTCGAAGGTGTCGACTTTCGAAGATGGCTGAAGAAGATGCATTTCCTGTTAACGACATTGAAGGTAGTGTATGATGTTTAGAATTTTAACCGCAAGCGTACGGATTGTGTAGCATACGGGTCGATCATAGGGAGCAGTGGTTTAAGTACTAATTCTACTATATATCATGAACTAGCTATGGGAACACAAATGATGGATATTTTTATAAACTAAGGATTAACCTATAAATCAAAATACAAAAATAAAACATAAATACATAAAAGAGACTTTAACTATTTATAACAAAAACTATCAAAATTATAGTAGAAGATTTATTTCGACATGTATCGAACTAAGACATAAAGACGAGATGAAAGTGGTGACACTCAACAGTTATATCGAGGTAGAGGTTTATCTTTCTAAAAACGTTTGAGACCCTCTTCCGAAGTGAAACAAACCTTCCAAGTTAAGCAGTTTGACTACTTCCGTGACATCAGACTTAACTAGAAGCATTAAGATTTTGATAAAACAATTTTTCCGATTCCTACTTTTATCTATTTCCATGATAATTTTAGAATCGTTGGTTAATCGACCAAAAGCCAAATTCAAACTTCCGTTTATAATTTGATTTGTTGAATAAAGGTTATCGAATAGTCGGTCTCCGATCACAACCCAACTTCCATTGGTGATTGAATCGTAAAACCAACATCCAACAACCATAATGTTATAACTTTGAGTTAGCCAAATCCTCATTACAACTGCTGATTATCACCACACAATCTTATATTGAAAAGAACTAAAAACGACTTTTATCTATTAAGAAACTAAACAAAATATAAAGTTATATTAGCTACTAATACACAATAGAAAAGATAAAAGGAAATCATCGACAATATTCCTACATATATCTATGAAATAGCTAAGCATGAATAATATGTAAAAAACATTAAACCTAACTTTGATGTTTATAACCTAATGACAAAAGTATCATTCATACCCATTGAATCATAAAACAAAGATGAATTAATATGAATACCAACAATCATGTGATAACACTGATTTATAAGACAATATTAAGAACATAAATCAAAGATTAAAAAAGGGATACAATACTCAATAGGAGAACCCAAAGATTAGAACTTGATGAACTTAGAATCCAAATACAACTTCAATCCTTGCTGATAATATCAAAAAGAAATATTGAACTATGGTTATCTATCTTCAAGCCTAATCTGCAGAAACATCCATGGAAGATGAAAGGGTTATTGAAGAAGAACAAAAAGTTTTTAGATAAAATCTAAAAAGTAATTAGGTACTAAAATATCCAAAACTAAAAGCTTTTTAAACCCCTGGAGAGAGAGCAAAAATATCAGTCCCAGAAATATCCCTAAAGAAAAATATTTGTCTTCTAAAAAGATAAGGCAAAAAGGGCTGCAGAGGATAAACCAAAAAAGGGTGCTGGAGAGGGCGCACGGGCCGTGCGTTTTTCCTTCATAGGAACGCACGGGTCGTGCGTTTGCTTCTGCCCGAAAGTACGGCGCACGGGCCGTGCGTGCTTTTGGATTGAATACCGCACGGGCCGTGCGTATCATAATCAGCCTTTTCCGCTTTCTTCTTCATTTCCGCTGTATTTCTTGGCATCCATTGTAACCGAACCGAGCGATATCAAATCATCCTAAAAATTTGAATAAAGTCGTAAGTTTTCAGAATATGATCCGAACACGGAACGAATGATGGATGCAAATGTGA
The DNA here is from genome assembly GCA_023525745.1 of Arctium lappa. Classification (NCBI taxonomy): domain Eukaryota; kingdom Viridiplantae; phylum Streptophyta; class Magnoliopsida; order Asterales; family Asteraceae; genus Arctium; species Arctium lappa. The sequence goes on along the minus strand of CM042057.1, from coordinate 75,797,986 downwards.
ATTAAACTAAAATGCACAAATTAACTAAACTAAGATGCAAAACATATTAATTTAATAGGGAAAATATGTACAAAATTACTAGCTAACAAAACCCCCCAAGCTAAACTCTTCCTTGTCCTCAAGGAAGCAAGTTGTTCATTAAGACACAAAAAGGGGAGAAAGACCACAAAGGAGACAAACTTTAAAAACAACAAGATAAGCTAACCATATTTCCAAAAGAGATAATCAATATTTAAGTTCATTAATGCACAAACACAATCAATGCACCACATATCAATCACTAAACGTAAGAAAAGACAATTGTTTTGCACAAAGGTTAATACTAACACGACACCTAGCTCAACAAATCACACACACACGGCCTCAAGGGAGTTCGTATACATACCGTAATCACTAAGAAAATGGGACAAGTGATCTTGCTGGATGGATACTCGCAGAATCCACTCAATTTCTCTCATGTGTATAAGGTAAGGTGTATACGCTCAAATAGTCTTCCTAACCAAGAATGTATTTAACTCTTGACGTTTGAAATGGTTCTCAAAGTCTAGATGTTTCCATAAAACTACACGTACAGAGGGCTTTTAGGTTCAAAGGGAATTTGGGTCAAGGGTAAGTCTTGGGTTTGATGATGATAGTACACATTCAGCCCCATCTTCTTCTTTTTTTTCTTTGGATCTTGACTTATTTTGACAATAAATATAGCTTTGAGGGGTTACTCTAGCTCGAACCTTTTTTTTAGATTCCCTTTTCGAACCTTTTCTAAAGTATCTCCCCCAATCTATCTTCTTTCGTGTCTTTAGTCCGTCTTGACTTTTGGAATAAAGCTTATTGGGAGAGGTTTAGGGTGTGAAACGGGATGAGTATAGGTGCGAAGGGTGAGCTCAAAAGATAGAAATGATGGCCTCAATGTAGTTTCATAGTTATTCTAAACGATAATCAAGTCAAAAATCCAGAGCTACATCTTGGTGGGAGGTATCTCACAAGAAAGAATAAATTGGGATTGATTAAAGATGATTCAATCCAAAACAACCCAAATTCTCACTGGGTGGTGTCCATCCAAGCAGTCACATATGTAATGTAGGGGGATTACGGTATGTGGACTAATCATAAAGGTTATGTGTAGTGATGTGGTGAAAAGTGCGTGCAAGTGTCTTCCTAATAGTAAAACGATGCTTTCTGTACAACTTAGATCTTAACTAGCAATGAATGGTGTGATGTATAAACAATGAATCTAAATGTTAATTATACCAATTGTGAACAGGTTATCTACATCTTTGAAGCTAAAAAGGTTTATCCACAGAAAGTATTTTTGAATTTTTATTTTTAGAAACTAAGAAACAAGAAACAAAAATGCATGAAGATCACCCCCCCAAGCTAGAATTAAGCATTGTCCTCAATGCTTAGAGGATGTTGAGGCTTTCAGGTCCATTGGTCATTTCGGCGGTCCGGAAAATGGTCTTGGCTAACATGCCAATCGTACATGTGATCCATCATCCGCCGCATATGCCGGTTGTGTTCTTCAAGGGAATCTAGTCGACTCAGGACTTGGTCATTAGGAGGTTCGGGTTGGTAGACTGGTGGGGCAGGAGGTTGCATTGGTCCTTGTTGGATGGGAAAGGACCAATTAGTGTTGCGAGACACTTCTGTTAGGTTTGCGTCGGGTAGTGTACAAAGTGCCACGCGGTGCCTACCATGCAACCAAGTGAAATTGCCCCCCCTCTCGATCCGAAGCATGTTACTCCGCTCCATAAACTCTAGATCTAACCGGACCAACCCCTCGACCTTAGGAGTATCGTCGGGAATATTGATTGATAGAAAAGACTTTGTAATCAACCAATTGATTACGCCGCCACAACATATGTCTCCCGACTTGTTTTCACTAATTCTGACCAATCTCCTAACAAGCCATGCGGCTCCATTGATAGGAATAACTGGCGGTCGGTCAGGGTTGGCTGGATGTTTTGTCATAGCCCATAGAAAATAGAGTTCCTCTAGTGTCACAGTTCCCGTTTCTAGGCGGGAAAAAATAATACAAGCTATAATCTTGTGGGCTATGCGCAGACATGGGTGGCGAATAGAAGATGACTTGGCAGTACGTGCCTCCCATGTTGGTTCGCCGGTGATGTGCATCCAGAATCCTAGGACATTGAATTCCGGATGATGGGCATCATCGGGTCCTAGTGTACCATCACCATCAAACTCGAACGCGTCATTGATTTCGTCAAGATTTAGTTGGCGTTCCTGATTGAGATTTCGGAAGGTGATGGTGTCTCGTGTCGGATTCCTATGAGTGCTTAGGAACTCAAGGGTGATCCTAGGGTATGTACTTGCTCGTTGTACAAGGATTTTTGGCATTCCAATGTTTTTCAGTAGTTGGAATACGCCCCTGAGGACTCCTAAAGTGTCTAGGTCATTACCCTTAGGGAATCTCGTTATTGAGATAGCCCTTTTTGCCAAGTCTTTGAATCTAGCCTTGTTGCTAGAGTTGGTCAAAATGATGCCCATGCTAGAGGGTGTCGGCGGATTTGCAATCCTACTCAAAGCCTGTGGCTCAGAAGACTCACCCCGGGACCTCTTAGACTGACTTGATGATGCCATTGATTTCGGACACACTTATGATTGACAAAATTGAAACAAAAACCAATCCTATGTCTGTCCCAGTAAACTTGACAGCCCAATCTAGATAATTATTCTACACTAAAGCAAACTAAAATTAAGAATAGACCGGAAGAAACTGAAATGAAACTAAAACTTAAAAAAAACTCACAATTAAGAACAAACCTAAAAATCACCAACTTACGCAAAAAGTAAAGAAAGGAACGAGGTTACCGTGACGAAGAATGAAGAGTTTCAGACTTCTAAACATGTGAGCCTCAATCTTTTTCCACAATGGCAACCTGAAAATTAAAGATTGCACAAAAGAAACAAACAAAAATCCCCAAAAAATATACTTTTTTTTTTTTAGGTTTTGGTTCCAATTGGGTGAAATTGGAGCAAAATCGATGAAAAGGGTAGAAATGGGGAAGGTTAGTGGAAAGGAGTGTAGAGTAGAAGAAGAAATCAAGAAAAGTTGGGTTTAGATGGTGAACTTCGGAGGTTTAGGGTGTAGGAGATGATTTTGGGATTTTGGGTAGAAATGGAGGTTTTGGGGTGGATTTGGTGAAGGAGATGATGAAGATGATGAAGAAGAATTTGAAGAAAAATGGATTTGGATGGAAGATTTGTGTGGGATTTGGAGAGAAAAAGAAGTTGGTGTCTAGGGTTTTTAGAGGGTTTTCGAGAAGAAGAAGAAGAATAGGGGAGAAAATGAGGAGAAAAGGGGATAAAAAAAACTTACCTTACTGGACCCTCTGACCCGACGCACGGGTCGTACGCCATTTAGGCGTGGACACCGCATGGGTAGTGCGCACCAAACAGAAGACCAGCTCGCATACGGCGTACTGGTCGTGCGTTTTTATTCTATGCCCAGTGCACGGGTCGTGCGCTTTGAACAGTGACCAAAATATATTTTTTTTAATAGGCTAAGAAAAGAAAAGAGGAAGAAAAATTAACTTAATAAAATTTCAAGAGCGCTCGTTTTACGTCATGAGCTTGACGGAAGAATTGAATAAGGGGAAGAAGAGATGCGGCGTCGAGGATTTCGGACGAGCGTGTTACTCGTCACTGAGTCGCAGTGGGCTGCGCAAGCGCATGGGATACGGGTCCAGTGATTGGTTCACCCGCAATGTAATGCTTTAATCGCTGCCCGTTGACTTTAAAAGTGCGGGACTCACATGAAACCTCGACTACGCCGTATGGAAAGACACGTACTACAGTGAATGGGCCAGACCAACGCGAACGGAGTTTTCCGGGAAAGAGTTTGAGTCTGGAATTAAACAAAAGTACCAGATCCCCTTCATTAAACTCCCTACGTATAAGTCGTCGGTCGTGCCATTTTTTTGTTTTTTCTTTGTAGATATGCGAACTTTCATACGCGTTTAGACGAATTTCATCTAACTCGGATAGTTGAAGAAGTCGTCGGTCCTTAGCATCCTTAAATTTGAAATTTAGGCACTTGACGACCCAGAATGCTTTATGCTCGAGCTCCACCGGGAGGTGACATGCTTTCCCATAGACTAGTCGGTATGGCGACATTCCAATAGGGGTTTTAAAAGCTGTCCGGTAAGCCCAAAGAGCATCATCGAGTTTTATAGACCAATCCTTTCTTGAAGTTGCTACAGTCTTTTCAAGGATTGTTTTCAATTCTCTGTTTGAGATCTCAACTTACCCACTCGTTTGGGGGTGGTAAGCGAGTCCAACTCGATGATGAACTCCATATTTTTTAAGGAGGGCCTCAAACTTATTTTCAATGAAGTGTCGTCCCCCATCGCTTATAACAACTCTCGGTACACCAAACCGAGGGAAGATTATTCGCTTAAAGAACTTGGAGACTACACGAGCATCATTGGTGGGGGAAGCTAAAGCTTCAACCCATTTAGACACGTAATCCACTGCTACAAGAATGTATTTATTTGAGTAGCTAGACGGAAACGGTCCCATGAAATCAATGCCCCAAGCATCGAAAATTTCTACCATAAGAATAGAATTTAAGGGCATTTCATTTGGACGCGAGATGTTGCCTGTTCTTTGGCAACGATCACAACTCTTGACATAAATATCCACATCTTTGAACAAGGAAGGCCACCAGAAGCCACTTTGAAGGATTTTACTCGTACCAGCATGGCCACCATATGGCAAGGTATGACAATGAGATATCACAGATTCAACTTCTTCTTCTGGGATACATCGTCGGATGATGCTGTCAGAACATGATTTGTACAAGTAAGGTTCATCCCAAAAGAATAGCTTGACATCGTGGAAGAATTTCTTACGTTGATAAGAAGAAAGATCATGTGGTTTGACACCACAAGCTAAGAAATTCACGATATCTGCGAACCAAGGTGTGACACTATGGGCTAGAGCGAACAACTGATCATCTGGAAAGGAATCGTCAATAGGAAGAGAACGAAAATCATTATCAACGTAAAGACGTGAAAGGTAATCAGCTACAGAGTTATCTACGCCCTTCTTATCCTTGATTTCAAGATCGAATTCTTGGAGCAACAGAATCCACCGAATCAAACGCGGTTTTGCATCTTTCTTACTCAAAAGATATTTGAGAGTTGTGTGATCGGTGTGGACAATTACTTTTGAGCCTACAAGATACGATCTAAACTTTTCAATGGAGAATACTACCGCCAACAGCTCCTTTTCGATCGTAGTGTAGTTACTTTGAGCGGGATCTAAGGTCTTACTGGCGTAGTGTATGGCGTGCAACTTGTTACCTCGCTTTTAGCCAAGGACGGCTCCTACAGCGAAATCACTAGTGTCACACATAAGTTCAAAAGGAAGAGCCCAATCTGGCGGTTGGATTATTGGTGTCGAGATCAGGGCTCTTTTGAAAGTGTCGAATGCTTCGAGACATGAACTAGTGAAGATGAAAGGAGTGTCCTTTGCTAGTAATTCGGTCAAAGGCCTTGCGATTTTGGAAAAGTCTTTGATGAAGCGCCTGTAGAAGCCGGCGTGACCAAGGAAACTACGCACTCCTTTGACGTTTACCGGAGGTGGTAATTGTTCAATCACTTCTACCTTAGCCTTATCTACTTCTATTCCTCGATTTGAAATAACGTGGCCTAAGACAATACCTTCATTGACCATAAAATGACATTTTTCCCAATTTAGAACCAAATGGACTTCTTGACACCTATGGAGGACTTTTGTCAAATTTGAAAGGCAACTATCAAAGTTAGTGACGTGGACCGAGAAATCGTCCATGAAAACCTCCATCGTGTGCTCGATAAAGTCAGAAAATATTGCCATCATACATCTTTGAAAGGTGGTTGGCGCGTTACATAATCCAAAAGGCATTCGTCGGTACGCGAAAGTACCAAACGGGCATGTAAACGTAGTTTTTTCCTAATCATCTAGATGAATTGGGATTTGGAAAAACCCCGAGTATCCATCTAGATAACAGAAATATGCATGATGTGCCAACCTTTCTAGCATTTGGTCAATAAAAGGGAGAGGAAAGTGATCCTTCCGGGTGGCTAGATTCAGTTTTCTGTAATCTATGCACATACTGTTAGCTCCAAATCATCTGTTAAAGTGTTGAAAATACCAGTCCTATTTCAGAGGACTTTCAAGAAGATACACTTCAGAGGACGAAGACTTCAGAGGATGAAGACTTCAGAGGACACACCTGCCTCTGAAGTACTTTTCAGTAACTAAGACATCAGAGATGGCTTCATCAGAGGCTCTGAAGACATCGTCAGAGCTCTGAAGACATTCTCTGGATGTTCACGTGAGAATGAAGACATCATAGATGGCTTCATCAGAGGCTCTGAAGACATCGTCAGAGCTCTGAAGACAGAAGCCAGAGACAAGCTCTACCACTCTTCCACCAAATCAAAATGATGGAAGATGCTTCAGATGTGGAAAATCAGGCCACTTCTCTGCAAACTGCAGAGGAAAACTTGTCAAAGATCAAGATTACTACAAGAACAAATACAAATACAATGTAAAAGAAAGAGTTCTTGTAGCAGAAATAGAAGACTGGCTATCTGACTCAACAAGTGATGGTGAGGAAGAGCCTACCAATCTCTGTGGTATGGCTTTTTCAGATGGAAATCAAACTGATGAAGCATCCGAAGATAACTCTGAAAAGGTAAACTCTCTTTACACCTCTGACAGTGATCCTGAAATAGATGCTTTTAAACTAATTAATGAACTTCAGGATCTAAAGCAAAAGTTTGTTGAAGAAAAAGAAAAGAGAGAGCAAGTAACAAAAGAGCTCATTTTTTACAAAAGAGAAAAGAATCTTCTGGAATCAGAAAAGAAAGAAATTTTTCTTGAAAAAACCAAACTTGAAGAAACCAACAAGCAAAAAGAAAAATCATTTTCGGAAGAAAGAAAAGAGATTGAAAAAGTTTTAAAAGGAAAAGAAGAAGAAGTAAAGAAATCTGAGTATGAAAGGCTCAATTCTATTGCCTTAACCAAATTTTTTCAAAAAGAAAGAGAAATCTTACATCAATCTCTAGATAGACAAAATCTACAAATCAAAAGCTATGTCAATGCACAAAGTGTTTTCGATAAAATAAAAACTCAAATGGACTCTCAAGGGCTAGGATTCAATGAGTTGAATTCATTTAATGGATTGGAGAAAACTTCACTTTCTTCCACTTTCTGTATAGGAAAGGTCCAAACCTTTGAAGATCCATCTCTGAATAATTTCAAAAGAATGAAAACATCAGAGGGATCAAAAGCAAGAGCTTTAAATTTCAAAAATACAAAGTACTCTGAAGTAAAAGACATGAAAGAATCTGTGTTACAGATAAAAGAAGAAACTTCAGAGGTACACTTTACAAAACCTCAGAGCTATGATTCCAAAGAAATTTTCAGGTTTGATGCTTTCATCTCAAGAGAATCAGAGACATTTGAACCAAGTACCTCTGATACAAGTACTTCTGAAAATGAATCTCAGAATTCACTTAATCCGAATGCTCCTCTGTATTCACCAAAGTCAGATGAAAACATCAGAACTACGTTTAAAGATGATGTTCAAAAGATTTGGGAAGAAAATGTCATGGAGGACGTGAAAAGAAAAGAAAGCATGAAACGAATCATCAAAGTCTCTAGATCAAAAGAAATAAAAAAACCAATAGAGATAGATATCTCTATTAAATCTAAGAGAGATTTTCTTGACTCTGATTCAGAATCTGATTTAGAGATTGATGAACAGATTTTTTGTAAACCAGGGAATGTAATTCACAAAAGAATAGAAACTGTTGGCTCTGGTATTTTGAATGTTCCAATTTCAGTATTGAAAACCAAAACCAGAATACCAATAAATCCTGATTTTGCAAATATGTGTTTACAAGCAAAAACATCTCTGGAACTTGAAAAAGATTTGCAAGAAAAGGCAAAGAATAAAACAAACACTTCTGGTTCTTACACCTATAAAACAATAAAATTCTCTCCTGAACAAAAAGGAAAATGGACAAAAGTTAACCATATTGATCCTGTCTGTGCAGTAAGCAGCAAAGAAAAGAAGATGTTTTTGAACAAGAAAAAGCAACTTGAAAAGAAGACTGTCTATCAAGCAAAAAGAAAAGAACTAGTTAGGGATAAAAGTAATATTCCTAGTGCTAGTTACAAAAGAAGTCAAAATGTAACAAATGCTTTTAATAAAAGGAAAAACTTTGCTCTTACTTCTTCTTGTTCCATTAATTGTAACTGCATTTATCTCTTGATGAAACTGAAAAATCATTTTAAAGGATCACACTGTCTTTTGAATAAATTTCTGGAAAATATCTCAGAGACAAAATCTCAAGGAAAGACGAGGAAAGGCAAGACATCAAATGATGAGATGCCAAAAAGTCATACGAATCCACCAAAGTCTAACACAAAAGGACCCATAATGAGGTGGGTACCTAAGAAACAATAATCTGTCTTGCAGAAACAGTCAATGCCAATCTGGTACCTAGATTCTGGATGTTCAAGGCATATGACTGGAAATAAAGAACTGCTATCCTCATTCAAAGCAAAATCCGGAGGAGCAGTTACTTTTGGAGACAACAAGCAAGGACAGATTAAAGGATATGGTGAAATATCAAGAGGAAATGTTTCTGTATCAAAGGTTGCTTATGTGGATGGATTAAAACACAATCTGATAAGCATAAGTCAACTTTGTGATCATGGTTTCAATGTGAAATTTCAAAGAAAATATTGTTCACTTCTTCACTCAGAATCAGGTCAAGAAATGCTGAGAGCAGACAGAAGAGGTAACCTCTACAGAATGAACTTTACCAAAATCACAGACACTGATTCAGAGAAACTTTGTCTTGTATCTCTGAATAGTGAGGAAATCTGGCTCTGGCATAAAAAGTTTTCACATCTAAACTTTTCCTCACTTGATAAGTTAGTTAAACTTAATTTGGTTAAGGGATTACCATCTTTAAAGTTTAACAAAGATCATCTTTGTTCTGCTTGTGAGATGGGTAAAATGAAAAGATCTTCCCATAAAACCAAAAGTGAAAACAACTGTCCTAGACCTCTGCACATGCTTCATGTGGACCTCTGTGGTCCTATCTCTGTACAGAGTCTAGCAGGTAAGAAATACATTCTGGTTCTAATTGATGAATTTTCAAGATATACATGGATAGAATTCATTAGAGCTAAATCTGATGTACCTGAAATTTTAATAAGATTGTTGAAAAGATTACAGGTTCTATTCAGCAGCAAAGTTCAGAAACTAAGAAGTGATAATGGAACAGAATTCAGAAATGCCAAAATCAATTCTTATCTATCAGAAGAAGGCATTACCCCTAACTTCTCAGCAGCAAGAACTCCTCAACAAAATGGAGTAGTTGAAAGGAAAAACAGAACACTTGTTGAAGCTGCCAGAACAATGCTTGCTGAATCTAATCTTTCAACAAATTTTTGGGCAGAAGCAATAGCAACAGCCTGCTTCACTCAGAATAGAGCTACAATTGTGAAGAGATTTCAGAAAACATCTTATGAACTCATTCACAATAGAAAACCTAACATTAAATATTTTCATGCTTTTGGATGCAGGTGCTATATTCTGAAAGATAGAGAATATCTTGGAAAGTTTGACAAGAAAGCTGATGAGGGCAAATTCATTGGATATTCATTAGCCTCAAAAGCTTTCAGAGTGTTCAATCTTAGAACAAGGACTATCCAAGAGAGCATCAATATCACTTTTGACGACAATAAAAGCTCTGAACAACAAGAAAGTTCATCACAAATATTTGAATCATCAAGGGAATCTGAATTAAACAAAATATTTGAAGATTTCTTTGATGATGAAGATATCTCTGAAGTTATCTTCAGAGAAAGACAGGGAGAGAATTCAGAAGAACCTCAAGAAACAGGTACAACCCTTTCAGGGCCCTCTGAACTAACACCTTCTGTCTCACCAAATGCAGATCAGCAAAGTGAATCAGAAGATGATCACGAAGTATCTGAAGCAACTCCAGAACCAAATGATGAACAAGACTATACATTTCTGGAACAAAACTCAGAGCCTCTGAACAGTACAACAGAGGCATCACCAACAGAGCCTCTGAACAATACAACAGAGGTATCACTAGACGTCAAAGCCTCTGAATCTCAAACTGCACAAATTATTGCTCCAATCACCAGATGGACAAAAGATCATCCAATTGATCAGATCATTGGATCCTCATCCGAAGGAGTTAAAACAAGATCTGCCACCATCAATGAATGCTTCTATGTAAACTTTTTGAGCATTATTGAACCAAAGAAGGTAAAAGAAGCTCTTGAAGATCCTCATTGGATTTTTGCAATGCAGGATGAGCTTCAGGAGTTTGTAAGAAACAGAGTCTGGACCCTAGTTCCCCTTCCTAAAGGAAAATTTGCAATTGGAACAAAATGGGTTTTCAGAAACAAAAAGGATGAGGATGGCATAATAATCAGAAACAAAGCCCGGTTGGTTGCAAAAGGATATTGCCAGGAAGAAGGCATTGATTATGATGAAACCTTTGCACCTGTAGCTAGGCTAGAAGCAATCAGAATCTTCTTAGCCTATGCTGCACACAAAGGATTCAAAGTTTATCAAATGGATGTTAAATCTGCATTTCTTCATGGTAAATTAAATGAAGAAGTCTATGTCCAACAACCACCTGGATTTGAAAGTACAGAGTATCCTAATCATGTGTATTATTTGGATAAAGCTCTGTATGGACTCAAACAAGCCCCAAGAGCTTGGTATGAGACACTGTCCACTTTTCTGATTAACAATGGATTTGAAAAGGGCACAATTGATACTACCTTATTCATCAAAAGGTACAAGAATGAGATGCTTTTAGTACAAATTTATGTTGATGACATTATATTTGGCTCTACCAATCAAAAGTATTGTGACAAGTTCTCAGAGTTGATGAAGAGTAAATTTGAGATGAGCCTCATGGGAGAATTAACTTTCTTTCTAGGCTTACAAGTAAAACAAACTTCAGAAGGTACATTCATAAGTCAATCTAAGTATGTCTCTGAAATTTTGCTAAAATACAAACTCAATTATTCAACTTCAATGAGAACACCTTTATCCACCGGAGTCAAACTTGACTCTGATCCATCAGGAGAGAATGTGGACATAAAAACCTACAGAGGGATGATAGGTTCACTATTATACTTAACTGCAAGTAGGCCTGATATAATGTTTGCAACATGCCTTTGTGCTAGATATCAAGCAAATCCAAAGGTATCTCATTTAACTGCTGTGAAAAGAATTTTCAGATACCTCAGAGGGACACAAACATTAGGCCTCTGGTATCCAAAACTTTCAAATTTTGATCTAACAGCTTACACTGATGCAGATCATGCCGGATGTAAGCTTGACAGAAAGAGTACCTCAGGATGCTGTCAGTTATTGGGCAATAAGCTGGTAAGTTGGTCATCCAAGAAACAAAACTGTGTTTCCACTTCAACTGCAGAGGCAGAATATGCTGCTGCTGCTAGTTGTTGCTCACAAGTATTATGGATGAAAACTCAGCTCAGAGATTATGGCCAACAATTTGACAGAATTCCAATTCTCTGTGATTCAAAAAGTGCCATAGCCATCTCTGCCAATCCAGTACAGCACTCCAAAACCAAGCACATCGATGTAAGGTACCACTTTCTGAAAGATCATGTTGAAAAAGGAACAATAGAGATGTATTTTGTACCAACTGAACTTCAACTTGCTGATATTTTCACAAAAGCTTTAGATGAACGAAGGTTCAATTTTTTAATTAGCAAGTTGGGAATGTTGAATATATCTACCTAACAAAAGAGCAGAGTCTCTGAATCGAGTAGAGTCTCTGATCCTTTCATCAGAGCCTCTAGACTTTCAAATATGGTAAAAATTACTCTTATGAATCTCCAAGCATGTGTCAAGGGGGAGACAACGACCCTTTCATCTTTCAAGGGGGAGAAATGATCTTGTCTCTGATATTTATATCAGAGCCTTTGATCTTGTCTCTGATGTTTCTATCAGAGTCTCTGATCTTGTCTCTGATGTTTATATCAGAGCCTCTGATCTTGTCTCTGATATTTATATCAGAGCCTTTGATCTTGTCTCTGATGTTTATATCAGAGCCTCTGATCTTGTCTCTGATGTTTATATCAGAGCCTCTGATCTTGTCTCTGATATTTATATCAGAGCCTTTGATCTTGTCTCTGATGTTTATATCAGAGCCTCTGATCTTGTCTCTGATGTTTATATCAGAGCCTCTGATCTTGTCTCTGATATTTATATCAGAGCCTTTGATCTTGTCTCTGATGTTTATATCAGAGCCTCTGATCTTGTCTCTGATGTTTATATCAGAGCCTCTGATCTTGTCTCTGATATTTATATGAGCCTTTGATCTTGTCTCTGATGTTTATATCAGAGCCTCTGATCTTGTCTCTGATATTTATCAGAGCCTTTGATCTTGTCTCTGATGTTTATATCAGAGCCTCTGATCTTGTCTCTGATGTTTATATCAGAGCCTCTGATCTTGTCACTGATGATTTTATCAGAACCCAGATCTGGTCTCATTAAACAAATCCTCAAGGATTTTTTTTAAATCCTTTTGGATAACCACTCGTTTCTTTTCTGACGGTTTACTGACTCAAAGCGGTTCTCCCCTACACGCCTAAACGTGTCACCCATCAATTCGGGGATGATGGAACGTCCTTTCTGACATTGGGACTCTCATTCGCCGCTTCAATAACCTCTCCCTCTACCTTCCTTTTGTAGCTATAAAATACCCTTGTTCTCTTCCCATTACTCTTTACGCTCTCAAAATCCAAAAGCCGATTCTCTCTTTCTAAGCTTTCATCTTTCTCAACCTGCAACAATGGCGGCTCATTCCCAAACTTCAGATAACTCAAGCAAACTTGTTCCAAGCTTGAATTTGGTACAGTTCGACGTTCCAGTCAAAGGAAACAACTACTTTCTGGACGTAACCCCATCAAAATATGATGAACAGTTTCGCCCAATCCTCGACTTTTTCACCAACTGCGAACTCAATGATGTTCTAACCAAACATGCGTCAGACATTCCCCTTCGCTTTGTCCAACAATGGTGGTATTCAAGTGAATACGACGATGAAAAGGAAGGACTGGTTGGGCACATTAACCTAGGTGAACAAAGCTTAAGCATAAGAATAACCCCACAAACCCTAACTCGCCGATTCAACCTCCTCACCACAACTGATCTTCAAATAGAAACCTTTGAGAAACCCCCAACTCAAGAAGTTCTTCTTCAGTTCCTCCAACACTTAGGCTACAACAAAGAAATAACACGCATCAGCCAATTCAGACGTCAGTACCTGCCTCCCAAATGGAACTTTATGTTCAGTGTTCTCAACCGAACAATAACCTGCAAGATTGGAAGTCAGGATCAGACTCATCCAGCGATAATAGCCATAATGTATGCTCTCTTTTTCAACAGAAGCATCAATATGGCCCACATTCTCTTCTGTGAGATGCTGACAGCGGTGGACAAGAAGAACAAAGACTTGGCCAAAGGAAAACAACCAATATCGGTACTGTTTCCACGATTCATCTCAGTGGTCATTCAACGAGCAATGGAGAAATTTTCCATCACTGAGGAAGGCCCAATGACACCTCTGTTTATGATGAACTCATTCAAAGCCACAGAGGTTCCTCCGTATCCACATGACCGACGTTTCCCACACACCATGATTGAAATCATTCCTGCTGACTCTCCTACCCATCTCCTACTTAGTCGTGTTGCCCATTCATCAGAACCGATGATGGGATCCCCAACACATTTAGGTTCTGAGCCTGAGCATGAATCAGAGAGTGATATCTCTGATACTGCTCAAAACATCAACAGAGCGCAACCAGAGGGTGGCTCTGAGAGAGTGAGGAAGAGAAAACATGAGAACCCTCCCTCTGACGAAGAGAATAACTCTGTCAGAGCAGAGGAAGGTGAGCACGAGAAATTTCCAGAGGGTGAGTTTCTAAACCTAGAATCTGAGGGCGGTGAGGTAGAAAAAGATGTCCTTGATGACACAAATGAGAGAATCCAAATCCCAAATCCCAGTGCAAACAAATTTACTGTCCAAGATGGTCCAGCATCAATGGACATTGAAACAGAGGTGCACACCTCGAACCCTTCCCATCCTAACCGCTCAGAGGCATCTGCTTCTGCCTCTGACGCATGCACCAGAGGGGAAACCTCTGATACGGCTAAGTCCTCCCAAAAGGACTTGGACCAAGATAAAAATACTCAATTACCCCAGAGTATGTCACCTCCACCCACACATGATGCCTTTGTGGCTCAAACTAAGTTGGACCGTCCCTTAGAACGTAAGGATTGCCTGTCAGAAAAAGAATGGCACGACCTTATTGCACAAGGAATCCTTAGCCTGGACAGCAAGGTTTCTAAACACATTCGGTTCTCATCATCAGATTCTGACTCTGATGATCAGAGACCAATCGGAACCATTATAGGGAGATCCTTGAAAAAGGGTCCCCAAGGATTAATGGGAAGTCCTTCCGGAGACAACATCAAACCACCTCCGACAGAAGGCCCCTCTGAACTCGAGGGAAACTTAGAATCATGTGTTGATCCTAAGGTTACCCCCTATGATTACGTTACCAAAGAGGAGTTCAAAATCTTTGGTGATGAAATCAGAGAATCTCTGAAGGAGATAAAACTTCAAATGGAGAAGACCTCAGAGGCCTCTGCCTCTAACTCTGAAGTTGAAAAGCTCACTTCAGAGGTCTCTGAGCTGCGAAAGACGGTTCTCAATCAGAATGAAAAACTGGATACTCTGGAAAGCCTGGTCATAAAAAATGACTCAGTTTTGTCTAGAGAGATTCAGAACTCCAAAACAGAGCTCCTCAAGGCGATTCCTCCTACCTCTGCCCCCACTCCAACACATGCAGACTTTTCTCAATTCAAAGAGGAAGTCTTGCGTTCTTTGGCAGAGGTAATTGCAAAGATTCCTACCTCCTCTACTGCTGCTCCTGCTACAACAGAATTCATTACAAAGGCTGACCTGACCAACTTCTCAAAGAAGATCACCAGCAATGTTCTGAATATCTCCAGCAAGTTCGTCTCCAAGACCACTCAGCAGAACAAAAAGATTGAAGACCTTCTGAAGAATGTCAAATCTTCAGAGGGAGTATTGAAGAGGAAGGTACCAGAGGTCGCATGCTCTGAGGAAGCACGGAAAAAGGCAAGGTATGAAGATTCTGATGACGCAGATGACCAACCTCAGGGGTTATCCGATCTTCATAAGGGGGAGAAAACTCCTACACCAAAACCTGTTGAAACACAAAAGGAGTCCACTCCCTCTGAAACAAACCAAAGCAAGGAGAAAGGAATAGAAAGACGCTCAACCTCCACCTCTGCTGAAGATCTTCAGGCAACTTTAAAATCGCCAGTACCTGTCATCTTTCTAGCACCATCCACTGCAGGTGCTCCAATAGTTCCAATCACAGCTGAAATGACAACTGCAAATCAAGAAACTATTGGAGCTCTGGACGAAGACGAAGCTGAACAGCTCGTAGACTTCTCAACATCAGAAGATGCATTCTCATCACCAGAAAGACCAACTTATGTGATGAGAGATGCCTACGAATCAGAATCTGAACAAGAAGAAAAATCAGAATCTGAAAAAGAAGAAAAATCAGATTCTGAAAAAGAAGTTGAAGTAGTTGATGTCGAAGAATATGTCTTCAAAAATGCTCAACCACATCATACTTCAACAACGTCAGAGCTGAGGGAATCACCAGAGATAGATGGCTACATCTCTGAACCCTCAAAAGAAGATCCTCCACAAACAATGGAACCAGAAACCATGGTTGCTGATGAACAGGCTCCTTCAGAGAATCCTGTTCAGAAAGCAAGCATCGGTCTTCCAGCAAAAGTGTTCAATAAACCACCCACATTCCTCGAATCAAATCCAGAAGCTTCCATAGAAGACCACTTTAGATACATTTACTGTGAGTTCAACATGGCAGATACACTGGTCATTCCTCTGAATCCAAGAATCAGAAAGGACATGCCAGACTATGAGCGAAGATTTATCAGAGATAAAACAAAACCAAGAGCACAGGTCCTCTCTGATGATCCAATCATCAAAATCAACAAAATCTCAGAAAAGACCTTTGCTTACAACAAGATAATCTCTAGGAATTATGTGGTAACTCGATCTGATCAGAAGATTTACGAGTTCAATGACAATGATCTCGTAAATCTAAATCCATATGATTTACCACATTTATATGCCTATTGCTCTGCCAGGTATGATCATGGAAGAAGGGAAATCAGGATGGGCATGGTTGAAGTCCGACGAGCAATGGAGGCCTATGTCAAACACCGAGCAAAACGTGACTTTCAAATTGCTCTGAACCTAGGGGAAGAAAAGCTGGAAGTAACTGAACCTGTGGAGTCATTCGACAAACTTAAAGAACAGAAGACTGGATCAATCGTTGCAGAACCTCTGGGTTTCGTCTTCAGAATAAATCAAGAAAAGAAGATCTTTCTAGCTTCAGAAGTGTCGAAGTACTCTGATGAAACCTTGAGAGGTATAAAGAAATTGATCCATGCAAAGAAAGAAAGGCACAGAGCAGATTTACTGGCAAAGCTTGACTTAGAGATCGACTCGATGATCAACTTCAGAGCTCTGATCATGAAATTCCATGGAATCTGTTCAAGTGACAAATAGTAGTCTGTTTCTTTATTTCTTTTATTATTACTTTCTTTGTATTAAACTTCCAAATGTTTAAGAAGTAATACTTAAAAGGATAATTTTCTCCTCTATGCCTTCTAGTTTAAAATTCAATTATCTGTTATTTTTTTTGTATCTTCTATTTTCGACACTTAGGGGGAGATTGTTAGCTCCAAATCATCTGTTAAAGTGTTGAAAATACCAGTCCTATTTCAGAGGACTTTCAAGAAGATACACTTCAGAGGACGAAGACTTCAGAGGATGAAGACTTCAGAGGATGAAGACTTCAGAGGACACACCTGCCTCTGAAGTACTTTTCAGTAACTAAGACATCAGAGATGGCTTCATCAGAGGCTCTGAAGACATCGTCAGAGCTCTGAAGACATTCTATGGATGTTCACGTGAGAATGAAGACATCAGAGATGGCTTCATCAGAGGCTCTGAAGACATCGTCAGAGCTCTGAAGACATTCTCTCTGGATGTTCACGTGAGAATGAAGACATCAGAGATGGCTTCATCAGAGGCTCTGAAGACATTCTCTGAAGATGTTCTCTGAAGTTCAGAGAATGAACAGAAGAACATATGACACGTCACTTAGTGATAAGATTTACTTTCTAGAGTAGGTCACTGTTCAGCATGCTCTTTCTTGTCATACAAGTACACTGCTTACTTTATGGTCCTATAAATAGGACCATCACCTTATTGTTCAAAGTGTGCTTAAGAAGTTATATATCTGATAATATAAGTTGAATACTTTATTCTAAGAATATCTTGTTTATCTTTATCTGCTTTATGAACTGTGATATTTTGAATCTCCTTTGATATTAAACTGTATTACTTCCGCTGTCATTACTCTTATTGTTTATATCATTGTTACGAGATTAGATCTGGGATCCAACACATACGCCACCCTGTAACCATTTTAGTCGGGATTAGCTCATTCTTGTTATTTTTAACAACGGTTATGCCACCCTTTTTGGGTACTACTTGAACGAGGCTAACCCACCTACTATCCGAAATGGGATAGATTATACCCGCTTTAAGCAACTTCAAGACTTCTGTCTTGACAACCTCCTTCATATTTGGATTTAAACGCCTTTGATGCTCAATGGAGGTGGCATTCTCATTATCTAACAAGATGCGATGAGTACAAAAAGAGGGACTAATCCCTCGTAGGTCATCTATGGAATACCCTAAGACACTCTTAAACTTTTTCAAAACATGTAACAATTTGTCAAGTTCAATGTGAGATAGGGATGCATTTACTATAACCGGATATGAGCTATTGTTACCTAGAAATGCATATGTTAAACTAGAAGGGAGAGGTTTTAGATCTACCTTTTTCAGTGTAACATCTGCCCCTTCTGTTGCGGTTGCCTCCATCACATCAAGGCTCGTCTGGCTCCCCTTGTAGCACGGGCTGCCATCAAATAACTTGCCAAACGCCATAACATCTTTGCTCGTTTCGTCTAATAAGACAAAAAGGTAATTCTGCATTGGATCCAAAGTTGACTTCATGGCCGCATCATTATCAGTCAGATCTACAACAAGATTTGCATAATTACAATCGTCAAACAGCCTTGGCAAGCCGAGAGACTTTTGCAGCACAAAGTTCACTTTTTCCATTCCAACATTCAGTGGTTACTTGCCGTTCTTCACATCAATCATTTCACCAGCGGTGGCTAGAAATGGATGACCAAGTATGATGGGAACTTTCACGTCTTCAGCCATGTCCATTACCACAAAATCACAAGGGATGAGTAATCCACCCACTTGTAATGGTACATCTTCTAACACTCCGACCGGATATTTGACTGAACGATCGGCTAACTGAAGAGAAACTCTGGTGGGTTTAAGTTCACCCAACTTGGCCTTGAGGAAAATGGATAAAGGCATAAGGCTCACGCTTTCACCCAAGTCACACAAAGCTCGCTGAATAGACATACCTCCAATAGAGCATGGAATTGAGAAACTACCGGGATCCTTCAGCTTTTCAGGAAGTGGAACAGAAAAAAAGAGTGCTACATTCTTCGGAGAGAATGACTGTCATCTTCTTCTTTTGAGAAAGAAGGTCTTTCAGAAACTTGGCATACGAAGGGATCTCAGAAATTGCATCCAAGAATGGTATAGTGATGTGCAACTGTTTCAGTGTCTCCAATATCTTAGCATACTTGGTCTCCAACCTTGCTTTAGCTAAACGTTGAGGATATGGAATATGGGGGAGGTGGACTGGCGGAGGTATGGCATTGACTTCCGGTTCCTTCGTCTTAAGGATTTCCTCAACGGTCACATCATTTGTCACCACATCGTCTATCACCACATTATCTGTCACCACTTGGTCTTTAATACCCTCTTTTGCTACCTTTTCCGCAACTACCTCATCAAGGACCTTACCACTACGAAGTGTAACGGCATTAATTTGGGCCCTTGGGTTTTGTTCAAGCTGGCCGAGAAGCTGGGTACCAGGTTTGGAGAGGTTGGCAACTTGTTGGGCTAGCTGGGCAGTTTGAGTCTCGATCATTTTATTATGAGAGGCCACAGAGTCAAACTTCGAATTTACCTACTGAATGGAGTTATGGAACTGATCATTCTTCTGCCCTTGGCTAATAACGAAGTTCTCCATCAAAGTCTCAAGATTAGACTTTTGTGGAGGATGTTGAAATGGCGGTGGTTGAGAAGATGGTGCTTGAGGGCGCGGCTGGAAACTGGGAGGCTGAAAACCTTGCGATATCTGTTGAGGTTGTTGCTGATCGGGAGGCTGAAACCCTTGAGATAATTGTTGAGGTGGTTGTTGACCGGGATTTAAGCGGTATGAGAAGTTCGGGTGTTGCTTCCATCCCGGGTTGTAAGTTTGAGAATAGGGATTATTTCCAGAGTTAAACCCCCCTGAGGCCTTGGTGATTGTATATGGCATTCGCTTGCTCGAGTGTCGTGCCTTGTGGAACTTGCATGAAAATTGAACACCCATTTGAATCGTGGCCTTGAACTCCACAAGCTTCACAAAAACTAATCGATGAGCTTGATCCAGCTTGTCTCCCATTGATTTTAGAGATTTGGGACTTCAAGGCATCAACCTTGTCAGAAAGCATTGTTAGAATATCCGATTCAAACCGCACCGATTTGTTAGGCATGGCTCGATCGTTGCTCCAATGATAGTTGTTAGAAGCCATTTCTTCTAACAATGTTTTTTCTTCATCGGGAGTTTTAGCCATTATAGCACCTCCTGCTGCTGTGTCAATTGAAATTTTCACCTCATTTTTCAAACCATTGTAAAACGTTTGGATCAGGAGCCATTGCGGAATGGCATGATGCGGACATTGACGCTGAAGCTCTTTGAAACGCTCCCATGCTTCGTATAAAGACTCCTGGTCAGCTTGATAAAAAGAGGTGATCTCATTACAGAGCTTGACCGTCTTCCCCGGCGGGAAGAACTTGGTTAGAAAGGCTTTTGACAAAGCTGCCCAAGTAGTGAATGTATTTGCATCATGGCTAGTCAACCATTTCTTTGCTTTATCTCTTAAAGAAAAACCGAATAACCGAAGTCGGATAGCATCTTCAGAGGCCCCGTTTATCTTGATGGTATCACATTTTTCCTCAAAAGCATTCAGATGATCGTTTGGGTTCTCCATGGGGTTTCCTCCGAATTGATCTTGCTGAACGAATGAAATGAGGTTAGTATTTAATTCAAAACTAGTTGCTTGAACAAGTGGCTTGGTGACGCTTGATGTAGCCTCATGCTTGGGTGTAGCAAAGTCCATCAAAGATCTAGGTGGTGGAATGTCTGCCATTCTCGCTTGTCTTAGTCTCTGTCTTAATCTCCTCTCAGCGTTCCTTCTTCGTGCCGTTGCCTCGATCTTTGGGTCGTAAAAGAGTGAGCTATCAGCGCTTTGCGATCTCCGTATCATGCACGAAAAGTACCACACCTAAGGAGAGATCCAAGATTAATTAAGGTGAGAAGGCAGCATAACAAAGTAAACAGGAAAAAGAATAGATAGAAACATAGTCTAGTAAATCTATAGCTAAATACATATTAAAACGATTGCTCCCCGGTAACGGCGCCAAAAACTTGATGTTTAGAATTTTAACCGCAAGCGTACGGATTGTGTAGCATACGGGTTGATCACAGGGAGCAGTGGTTTAAGTACTAATTCTGCTATAAATCATGAACTAGCTATGGGAACACAAATGATGGATATTTTTATAAACTAAGGATTAACCTATAAATCAAAATACAAAAATAAAACATAAATACATAAAAGAGACTTTAACTATTTATAACAAAAACTATCAAAATTATAGTAGAAGATTTATTTCGACATGTATCGAACTAAGACATAAAGACGAGATGAAAGTGGTGACACTCAACAGTTATATCGAGGTAGAGGTTTATCTTTCTAAAAACGTTTGAGACCCTCTTCCGAAGTGAAACAAACCTTCCAAGTTAAGCAGTTTGACTACTTCCGTGACATCCGACTTAACTAGAAGCATTAAGATTTTGATAAAACAATTTCTCCGATTCCTACTTTTATCTATTTCCATGATAATTTTAGAATCGTTGGTTAATCGACCAAAAGCCAAATTCAAACTTCCGTTTATAATTTGATTTGTTGAATAAAGGTTATCGAATAGTCGGTCTCCGATCACAACCCAACTTCCATTGGTGATTGAATCGTAAAACCAACATCCAACAACCATAACGTTATAACTTTGAGTTAGCCAAATCCTCGTTACAACTGCTGATTATCACCACACAATCTTATATTGAAAAGAACTAAAAACGACTTTTATCTATTAAGAAACTAAACAAAATATAAAGTTATATTAGCTACTAATACACAATAGAAAAGATAAAAGGAAATCATCGACAATATTCCTACATATATCTATGAAATAGCTAAGCATGAATAATATGTAAAAAACATTAAACCTAACTTTGATGTTTATAATCTAATGACAAAAGTATCATTCATACCCATTGAATCATAAAACAAAGATTAATCAATATGAATACCAACAATCATGTGATAACACTAATTTATAAGACAATATTAAGAACATAAATCAAAGATTAAGAAAGGGATACAATACTCAATAGGAGAACCCAAAGATTAGAACTTGATGAACTTAGAATCCAAATACAACTTCAATCCTTGCTGATAATATCAAAAAGAAATACTGAACTATGGTTATCTATCTTCAAGCATAATCTGCAGAAACATCCATGGAAGATGAAAGGGTTCTTGAAGAAGAACAAAAAGTTTTTAGATAAAAGCTAAAAAGTAATTAGGTACTAAAATATCCAAAACTAAAAGCTTTTTAAACCCCTGGAGAGAGAGCAAAAATATCAGTCCCAGAAATATCCCTAAAGAAAAATATCTGTCTTCTAAAGAGATAAGGCAAAAAGGGCTGCAGAGGATAAACCAAAAAAAGGTGCTGGAGAGGGTTTGCTTCATAGTAACGCACGGGTCGTGCGTTTGCTTCTGCCCGAAAGTACGGCGCACGGGTCGTGCGTGCTTTTGGCTTGAATACCGCACGGGCCGTGCGTATCATAATCAGCCTTTTCCGCTTTCTTCTTCATTTCCGCTGTATTTCTTGGCATCCATTGTAACCGAACCGAGCGATATCAAATCATCCTAAAAATTTGAGTAAAGTCGTAAGTTTTCAGAATATGATCCGAACACGGAACAAATGATGGATGCAAATGAGAATTAAACTAAAATGCACAAATTAACTAAACTAAGATGCAAAACATATTAATTTAATAGAGAAAATATGTACAAAATTACTAGCTAACAGTGTACGTGCTAAACACTCCTATGCCGGAGGTGATGGAAGACGAGACGTTGGTGTAACACCCATAATTTTCCGCCTTGATAAGTGTTACGTAATCTAAAACATTTCTCCAAATAGTCCAAAATAGCGGCTAAATTATAACCGTTTATAACAGAAGACTTTAAAATAATAAATATGTAACTTAAATGCTAATCCGTCCCATACCAGATTTCGTTACAAATTTATCTACCATAGATGTCTGAACATAAATATTGAACTTAAATGGGCTAGGCAAGTCTCTATGCGTGCCCCCTTTTCCCTTGTCCAACCTAAAACCTTCAGTACCTGAGATGCATACTATAGTCAGCTTATAAAGCTAAGTGAGTTCATGGTTTGCGTGAATAAAATCATTTCACATCATACATACCAATTTGTAAACTCTGTACCAAATAGTATGCAATTTATGAAAACACGCAACGCTGAAAGAAAAGAGATGTCATATATTGTCTCGTCGGGTAAGGGTCATTTTGTCACTGGCATTCCCTGGGTTGTCAGACCTACACCTGTCTAGACACCAATTACGGGGTCGTGCCACTTGTCGTGTGACTTACTGATCAAATGTCCACCCATTAAAACCGATCATAAAACCTTCATATGAAGTAGCATGCTTTAGTTATTTGAAAACAAGATAAACACATAGCATGCAACTAAGCATAAACAACATACATGTAAAATATATTGGCATTATGTATGTAAACTGAAACATCATGCATACGCACACATCACCATCCAAATCATATAATGCTCAAAATAAATTTGTACATAGGTATGCTTCCCAGTGTAAGTCTCATGAAGACTCACCTGTCCGTGTAGATCGACCATTGATAGCTCTTGACCGAAGACCTACACATTTCATACCATAATATCCGATTAATGGCTTAGATTCTCCAAAAGTCAAATATGGTCAAACTCGACCCGTCCTAAAATTAAACTCCAAAACTGGGTCTCTTAAATGTCTCAAATATCTCCATTTGATCTTATCGTTAAAATCTTTGTGGGTCAAACGAGATAAAAGTCAACTCTCGGTCAACTCGATCAACCTCGACTAACTTTAGACAAACCCCAAGTCTTATACTTAACGACATCCCAAAACGTCAAAATAATCATTTTGTAATATCATAAATCCACCTCTCTAAATTAAAGCTCCTCTTGAAATATTTAACTTAAATCACGACACTTTAATTCCATTGTTAAATCATCAAAACAATTTAATAATCCTCTAAGTGTTACGTTTGATAACGACCCTTAATGTCGATTTATCTTTCTCGTAACCGAATGAATCACCCTTTCCGACTTAAAGTATCTTGTGATTTATAAATCTAAAACGACGCCTTAAATGTGATTATTAAATTAATTATTATAGAATGAATAATTTAATAATTAAATCTCTCCAAATTTAAAGCGTCCAAAAAACTTCTAACCCAAGTGACGCTTTAAACGACTATTAATTATTTAAGAATAAATAATTTAATAAATTAGTAGTAGATTTGTAAAATAGTTCAATATATTAATCTAATAACAATGTAAATTAATATATTAAATAAATTACATATATTTTTTAGTTGGACTTCTTAGATAAATTAAAAGTACAATATTTAATGTTGGGAACTGAAGAATTGCTTGCTTAAGTACAGTTAATGCTGCTAAGCACAACATGGTTACTACTTCTGAAGTTACTACTGCTGAGACAGATTAATGCTGCTAACCAAGATTAATACTGCTTGAAGAAGTTACTACTGCTAAGCAATTTTAATACTGCTAGTAGTTAGTACTGCTAGATCAAAGTTAATACTGTTGAGCATGGTTAGTGCTGCTGAAGACTTAATGTTGCTTATGAGATATTGAAGACTTCGGATGGAATGAAGACAGCTAGATTGATTGAAGATATTATTGGAAGTCTTGGAGATAAATATGGAAGATTACTCTGAAGATCTTTTATTATTTGTAATTATATTTTATCTTCATTATATGTATAGAATAGTTTTGTAACTTTAAGTGGATTAATTCTGAGTTTTTAGTTTTTGATAGAGAGAATCAACCTCAAGGTTAGAACCCTAATTCTAGAGAAGTAGAATTCGTATTGGTGAGCCTGTTCATCAATATTGAGGTTGTGTGTGAAATCTTGTAGCTTTCAATCATTCAATACATGATTGTGATTTCTGATTCATTGTTTTTCATTGATATTCTGAATATTAAAGTGTTATTCTGCAAACTCCTTTAATATTGTTTTTGAGTGTTTATTCTTGTTGAGAATTAAGATCCTGACAAGTGGTATCAGAGCTTGTATTCTCAGAAATCTTATTCATCATGGAAAACGCAGTTGAATCAAACAGTACTCTGGTCTCAAAGGTTCCAATGCTCAGATCCAATGAATTTGACATGTGGAAGATTAGGATCAAGCAATACATTCTCCTCACTAATTACTCTATGTGGGACATCATTGAGAATGGCCCATCTGATGCAGGAAAGATTGGTGCAGATGGAAAAAGAACCCCACCAAAGACAGATGCAGAAAGGAAGACAAGACAGACATAGATGAAAGCCTTGAGCACACTGCTTTTGGCTATTCCCAATGAATATCAACACCAATTCTGCAATTGCACTGATGCACAGATGCTTTGGAATGCTCTAGAGAAGAGATTCTCTGGTACCAAAAGTACCAAGAGAAATCAGAAGGCAATATTGAAGCAATTGTATGAAAACTTTATGTCAACGAAGAATGAGTCCATGACTCAAACTTTTGACAGGTTTAACAAGTTAATTGGTGAACTAGCTACTATGGGAGTACATATTGATCAAGATGATGTAAACAGAAAGTTCTTAAGGTCCCTTGGAGATTAATGGACCATGTATACTGTTTCATTCAGACAGAATGAACAGTTGGAAGAAAAAGAACTTGATGATCTATACAATGACCTTAGAGTGTTTGAATCTGAGGTAGAAGCAAAGAAGAAACCTTTTGGGTATGTTCATAATGCTGCACTCTTATCAGCATCAATTGATTCTACTGCTAACCCTGAATCAGTTAGTGCTGCTAATGGAGCAAATCAAGAAAAAGGCACTGAATCTGTGTTTGAAGCCTTTCTATCCAGCCATGGAAACTCTTCTCTAATTAATGATGACTTGGAACAACTCCATCCTGATGATCTTGAAGAGATGGATATTAAATGGCAGATGGCCATGCTCTCTATGAGGGTGAAGAAGTTCATTAAGAGAACTAGGAGGAACAACTTCTCCCAAAGAAGAGAAGATGGAGCAGGATTTGACAAGTCAAAGGTGGAATGCTATAAATGTCATCTTAAGGGACACTTTGCCAGGGAATGCAGAAGTGGAGTGTCTCATAACAACAATCATCAACAAGCACAGTCTGGAAGCTTTAATCATAACAGAAACTCTACTCAAACCCTTGTCTCTCAACAAGGAATGGGTTTTGACTGGAGTGATCAAGCAGAAGAAGCTATTCAAAACCAAGCTCTAATGGCAGAGGTTTCTAATCTCCCAACTGAGGTAATTTCTAATCTTTGTTCTCAAAATTGCATTAACACTGTTAAAAGGTACAGGGCCAGAACATGAGTGATGATCTTAAGAGATTAGAAAAAGATATAAAAGATTATGTGAGAATTGTTGAGAGGTTTGAGGAACAAATTAAAGGTTTTCAAGCCAATGAACTCCAACACTCATATGATACCAATTACTGGAAGTGGGAGAAGAATGATCTAGAAATTCAACTGACCAAATCTAAAGAGGAGAGTGAAAAGTTGAGAGGAGAGTTAGCTAAAGTCAAGCTTGATGTAGAAAAGTTTTCCAATGCTTCTAAAGCAATGGACTCTTTACTACAAACCCAGATTCATGATAAACTGAGAAGAGGAATTGGGTACAACACCACACCACCACCCTACAACAACAACTACATCCCTCCTATATCAGACTTGTTAGAGACCAAGGACAGGAAGGACTTGCCTGAGGGAGCCACTGAGATAGATCCCTTAGATGAAGTGGTAGTTAAGGACAAGACTGGGAAAGAAATTGACAAGAGTAAGGACAATACTGTGAGTGGTGAGATTCCCCTAGAAAATCACATCATTACCAATGAGGGGTGTGGAAAGATTTGGGTCAAATCAAAGGACATAGAGAAGACAGAGGGAAAGTCTGGTAAGGTCCATTACAAACAAACCACTGTTGTGAATCCTGTTCCCTGCAAACAGTGTGCATGTAAGAATTCTGAGCCCCTAAAACATGATAAAAAGAGGGGAAATCAAAGAAACTGGAATAATCAGTGGGCACAAAAACAAGGGGTTGATCTGAGTAAAATCAATAGACCAAACCTTGTTTTATCTGTGGCAAATTGAATCATCTGGCCAAATACTGTTATTTCAATCCTATGAACCAAAGGATAAATTTTCAAAGGTCTGTGCAAAAACCCTTTAGTTATAGGAAGAATGAAAGGAACCATGTGGCTAAGAAATCTGTTAAATCCAAAAGCCACATGAAGAAAAAGACCGCTGAGGAAAGTGTTAAGATGTGGGTTCCCATTCCCAAAAGCACTAAAATTGTTAGTACTGCTACCATAAATAGTGTTGCTGACAAAGATAGTGCTGCTAGAAGCAATACTGCTGCTAGCAATGTTAGTGCTACTGACATTGTTAGTACTTCTTCAAATGTTAATACTGCTAACTCTGTTAGTGCTGCTAACAAGATTATTACTGCTACACCTGTTAGTGCTGGTAACTCAGTTAGTGCTGCTAACAAGGTTAGTGTTGCTAAATCCGTTAGTACTGACAACTCTGTTAGTACTTCTAAAAATAGTACTGCTTCTAGTGTTTGTACTGCTAGACCAATCATCTTGACAAAATACTCAAATAATAAGTGTTCTGATTTTAAAAACCTCATCAAAAAGGAATGTAAGTATTTTGATGAGAAAGGGAGACCCAAGACCACTTTGGCTTGGGTTCCCAATCAATACTAATTGCTTAATCTTATGTGCAGGGCAACCAGCAGCTCAAAGGGAAGAGCATCTGGCATGTTGATAGTGGCTACTCTAGGCACATGACAGGGAACATGTCTTGCCTCAAGAATTTCAAGAAGATTGATGGGGGACATGTTGCCTTTGGTAATACTCCAGATGGAGGTAAGATCAGTGGTAAGGGTGATGTGACCAAAGGTAAAATGACCTTTGAAGATGTATTCTATGTTGAGCAGTTAAGGTACAACCTATTAAGTGTATCACAGGTTTGTGACAAACAAATAGTATATTATTCACTGATTCTGAATGCATTATCCTTGCTCCTGGATTTAAGGTAGTTGTTTTGCGATGTCTTTTGATGCATGAGTTTTACTTTTGCTTCGTCTGGACTTGCGAGTTATTCGGTGTCGTGTCCAATGTAAATTTTGTTGAAAAGTGTCACTTTACCTTTCATTGCAGTAAAAAGAGGAAACTCTTAGAAGTTTAATATTTTAGACACATTGTCGTTTTATGTGCCTTGTTGAGAAATGAAAATTTTGATACCACATGATTTTAACGTTAATGAGTTTTACGAAAATTCAGTTGGGTTTATGGTATCTCGTCTTACGTCATTTTGCGCCACGTAGGTAGTTTTGGGAAAACGTGCATATGCATTATTGTGTGCGTTATTTTATGATTTTGTTAATCGATATCGTCCTACATGTTATTTTGGGAAAATTTATTATTATGAAATTTATCTTTGGGCTTTATACAAATGTCAATCGTTCATACTTTTGCATTGGGATTAAGGTGTAACGTTAGTGTGAGTAATTGTATAAAAGATCTACGCTATTTCAAACAGAGTTTTGTTATGAGCATATTTCAATCATTAACTTTTACTGTTAGAAACTTCCGCTATGCATTTAACGAATTAGCAGTACTCATGTCGCTATAATTTCTATTATGTTCAAGTGTGTTTACCTCTACGACCGGAAGCTTTAAACTCTATTTGAAATTTTATTTGAATTTCCACCATTTTACCGAACTGTGGGGATTAAACTGTTGCTTATGGGGTTGCTGAAAATTTATTTTTGCCACAACGCCTTTTGATTAAAGAGGAAGAATTTTAAGGTTAAAATTGTGAATCTCTCTTTTGGAGTTGTACGAACATTTATGGCACGTATGATGGTGCAGGAACCTATTTTCACGTATAGTGTAAATTGTTGCGCATGTTTTATTATTATCTTTAGTAACCTAAGTATTGAACAAACGGTTTTTGGAAATGATCAATTTTGAAACCTATCGGGTGAACGGTAGTGTGTTTTCGCCGCACGTTTAATCGTTAAAAAGCTTATGTATCTGAAAAATTTTATAAATTTCAAATTGGCATGCTGGTTGAAAAACCTTGAACTCATAGGGCCTATAGATTTAAACCCCGTCATGAAATGAGTTGTAAATTAGATACTAAGAGAGTCATTGAGAGTTGAAGTGTCGGACGATCTGACTTGCGGTTAGTCTTGAATTTGGACTTAGGTTTCTGGATCCGTGCACGTTTGTGTTATTGGAAATAGTAGATTTAAGTCTTCCCAGTTATTTAAGTGGTGATTTTATACTTCGGTAATCATGCGGGATAAGGCCTTGGGTGATTATCTGCGATTAGATTGGGTTAGTTTTGGTGGATTGCTCGTCGGTGTGACATCATGATTTATGTGATGGTGTATCGTCCTTGTGGGTTTCGCGATCAAAGGAAATTCTTATGGTTCGTTTGTTAGAAATGTAAGATTTGGTATTTTTAGCACTCTGTTTGGTGTCATGCTTAGTGCGACCATCCGTCTAGATTGAAATTTTGGGCGGGATGCCCACGTTTTCAAGGTCACCGTTTAGTCCTAGGTGTCGACTTGTGTTCTTGAAGTCAAAAGATATTGGAACATTCGGAAGTATCCCAGTTGGATCATGGGAAATAATGACCTTTCGGTGATGGAATTTGAAAGAAGATTAGGTGTTGATGGGCAATTACCGATGTGTTTAAGCATTACTGTGGTGGTAAAGATTTTATTTTGGGAATGTTGTGAGGTTGGGATTGGAACGAAGTTGAGCGTTAACCGAATCTGGGGTAACCAGTTACCTGAAGGACACATTTGTGCGCATTGGAAAGATATCTTTATCGATAATAGGAATGGATTGGTAAGAATCGGAGGACTCATGGGAGTGTGGTGGCGATCTTTGGCTTTGGGTTCGGAACCGTGATGATCCGAAGGAATTTGATTGGTGAAATGTTGAGGTCACAAACTACCCTAGAGGTAGTAATTGTCATTCTAAGGTTGGGAGGCGACCGTAATCTTGTGGGTAAAGGTTACTTTGGTGACTTAAGTGTTCACTCGGTCATGAGTGTAATGTGCCCACGAGGGGCGGTTGGCGTGTATCAGTACAAGGGACATCATAGTGGTGCTGGAAGAAGGGTTAAGGGAAATCCTTCTGCGGGCAAGGTTTCATGAGAATCCAGATTTCGAGGACGAAATCATTCTAAGGTTGGGAGGATTGTAACACCCGGTTTTTTCGTAAGCAAGTTTCCGTCATCCGTTGGTAATCTCTCCGCTTTCCACCCACCTTTTTGGGTGGAAAATATTGTACTTTCGAACCTTGAGTCGACCCATGCGAGAACCTCGAGTTTTGATCTTTTTCTGGCCTCGGTGCGAGTGGCGCGATTGTGACTCGCGATAGTGACATGTGTCACTATCGCGTGGCACAATCGCCGGGGGTGTACCACCCGCGGTACATTCTCCGCGATAGAGCCCTCGCGATAGTGACAATGTCACTATCGCGTGGCAAGCTCGCGCGCGACGTCTGGGCTCTTAAATGTTTGAATTTTCACCCAATTCCCTCATTTTCATTTTCTAATCCCTTTCCTTTTCTCTCCCAAACCTCAAGGTTGAACCCTAACTCATCATCTAGCTAATGGGATCTTGAATCACAAAACCTCCATCTTCATCTTCCTCATCAAGTCCAACGTGTGGGAGCTCGGGTTAAAGAGTTGGAATGGGTGTCCTCGGAAAGTCTCATCATCTAGAATGGTAAGTTTCCTTGATTTAATGTTGTAAATGCTCCATTGATGTTTCCCTAGTGGTTGGTTTATCAAATCTCGGACTTGATAGTTTTAGAGAAACTAGGGTTTTGATCTCATTGGGGATTTTAGTAAATAATGGTTGGGGAATGTTTCTAAATGGTTTGGTATGTTTAGATCTAGGTTTTGGAAGTCCTCGGCTTGAGGATTCAAGTGGCCTTCAAAAGAGCTCGTTGGGTGAAATCTAGATTTAGCCTAAATCTAGCAAGATGAGTTCAAGTTGATTTGTGAAAATGGTGTACATGCCAAAATGTTTTTTTTAAAGTATTTTACATGAAATGGTTAATTGATGATAAGTTTTGAGTATTTTGAAGTAAAATATGTTTTACTAGGTTATTTGTCAAAGTGTGAGTATTTTGATAAGTTTTCATATTTGGTAAACTTGGGTTGTGTTAACCTCTTAAATGCTTATATTGGGTTTTGAACGTTTCAACAATTAAATAGCATGAATTACGTATTCTTGGTGATTTTGTACAAGTAAGATCTATTTTATGGGTTATGCATCATTGATGATTTTGTACAAATGAAGTCTATTTCATGTTATATGCATTTTGGTGCATTTGCATTCATAAACCCTTTGAAAAATCGTTAGTCCCATCTCGTGTGGAGTTTTGGGTTAATCTCGTCTTTGAGATATGTGTCTTCATAAACGTTGTTTAAAGACATTTCATTATTCGAGGGACCGATAATTATTGGTCAAATGGATTTAGAGCATTTTAGCTCGGTGTTGGCTTAAAAGAGTCTTGAGAACATTTGTCCGGTTTTAATGGCTCGATGTAGAGTCCCATTTCATGGTTTACATCTAAATGCATTTCACTGCATATTTATAATAATTACAGGCTCGAGTGCTTTAGTCATTCATGAGTAGTCGTGTATTTTTAGACTGTGTTGCATTGGATCCATAGGCACGTGAGTCAGTCTTATTTGATGGTCAATTGGGTGGTACGGAGTTGGACTCCGGGACCCATGTTTTATGACCAAAACTTGACAAGTAGGCACTAGGAGGAGGTAGTCTTGGGCGCCACTGTGTGGGTGTGTGCCTAGATCTCCGCCGTCGGGGAATTTCCTCAGTTGTAGTCCCCGGGTGTACCGGGCCTTTCGGGTGTCCTTGTTGGCATCAAGGTACCTCGTCTCTTTGGGTGAAACTTGTCAAGGATTCGTAGGGACACTTGGACTTTCATGTCGTTAGGTGTCATGCGATGAACGTTGTAGGAGTGGCATACTTTGTGTTCTTCCGCCCTCAACGGATACGGGTATCCCCCGTTGTCGGCCCGATGTATTTTGGATATTTAATCGTCCATGCTTTAATATTTGGATTTCATTCCATTTTATGGTCGCATGAGTATTAAGTTCCAGTTCCATGTTTTAATGGCGTATCATATTTATATGGATTGTTTTCCGTTATTTAAGGGTCGGGTATTATGTTCCGCCCGAGTTTTTGGGTGCTTTGGGTTATGAAGTATTATTTACATTATAACAAATTTGAGTATCGGACTATGACCCCGTTTGGGTGAGTTACGGTTGCATCGTTTTATAGGAAATGTGTGTTTGGGAGCATTGTCTTTAAAAGTGCATAGTATGGGAAAGTGTGTCGTTTCCATTTTGAAGTATAATATTTCGAAGGATCTTGCTTTAAACTGAATCCATTTCTTTTAAAGATACATTCATTCATGTTAAAACTCTTGAGCTCACTAGGCGTTAAGCCTAACCTTTTTATTTGTCGGCATGTGCATCAGGTTCCTATCGGTGGTTCAGTTCTAGCAAGTGCTATGAGGAGTTGAGTCTTAGCTTTATACAAGAGTAAGTAGCTGGTAAAGTCTTCCGCAAGTTGGAGATAGTGATTTTTATTGGGTTTAGTAACACCCGTCCTTTTTATAGATGGTATGTATAGGATGAATATGTGTATTGAGGTTAATTCTCAAATTGTGTCTGTAGTCAAAGTAATTATTGATGTATTTAGAAAAAATTTAATAAGTTGATATCTTCAGATTTAAGGGTGTTACATTTTCTCCAAGAATCTGTTGGATGGTGTTCCTTCTTTCAAAGATCAGAATACAGACTTAATATGTGTTGGTTGTCAATACGGAAAGTCGCATCGACTGTCGTTTCAGAAATCAACAAACCAGGCAGCAAGTATGCTCCAATTAATTCACTCTGATTTAATGGGTCCTACCAAAACACCAAGTTACAGCGGGTTTCAGTATGCAATGATCATGGTGGACGATTTCTCTCGTTTTACTTGGTTCTACTTCCTACGAGAAAAGAGTGAATCTTTTTCTATTTTCACTCAATTCAAGCAGCAAGTAGAACACGAGTTTGGCCATAAGATAAAATGTTTGCGTACCGATAATGGAGGCGAGTACATGTCTAAAGAATTTCTTGCATACTGTGAGAAAGAAGGAATCCAATGGCAATTAACATGTCCTAATACCCCTCAGCAAAACGGAGTGGCCGAGCGAAAGCTAGCGCATCTCACTGCCGTTTGTTTGTCTTGGTTACATGCCAAGAATCTCCCAAAAGAGTTGTGGGCTGAAGCTATGTCATGTGCATGTCATGTTGTTAACCGATTGCCTTCATGGCCAGGTAAAGAGGCAACTCCTTTTGAACTAGCTTACCTCATGAAACCGAATATGAGATATTTTCGAGTTTTTGGGTCACTTTGCTATGTTCATGTTTCGAAAGGCAGCCATACAAAGCTTGATCCCAAGGCTAGAAAATGTGTCTTTGTAGGCTAAGATTCTCGACGAAAGGGTTGGCGATGTATGGAACCTGAAACAAAACAGTTTATTATTTCACGTGATGTAGTCTTTGATGAAGTTTCCTCATATTATGCCGGTGAAAATTTGGGAAGTCAAGTAGTCTATCTTGAGTCATTTCCTGCAGGTACTGCTCTCAAGGAGATTCCCAAGGATACTCCTAGAGATACCAACGATAGGGGGAGTACTAGTTTGTCATCTACACCACCGATTGAGCAAAGTCAAGACGGTGAGCAAAGCGAAGTTGGAATTCGAAAATCGACACGGCAAAGAAGGCAACCTGGACATCTTAGTGATTATGAAGTTCAGACAAATCACACTAGTAGTGTTACTACTTGCTTTTTCTTGGGAATGACAGGTGATGATACTGCACCTCAAAATTACAAGGAGGCTCAAGGAATAGCTGAATGGGAGGCAGCCATGAAGAAAGAAATGAAGGCTTTGCGTCAAAATGATACCTAGGAACTTGTACCCAGACCACACGATGATGAGTTAGTCACATGTAATCTTCAAGCTGAAAAAGAAGTGGACAGAACGGTTGATAGATACAAAGCACGTTTGGTTACACGTGGATTTTCTCAACAGTACGGTCTGGATTACGAGGAGACATTCAGCTCAGTTGCTAATATGGTAACGATTCGCACCGTCATTTCTTTGGCAGCACACAACGATTGGAACCTTTGGCAGCTTGACGTGAAAAACGCGTTTATCTATGGTGAGCTCGATCGTGCAATCTTTATGGAACATCCCCAAGGTTTTGTTTCACAAAGTTTTCCAAAACATGTGTGCCGACTCAAGAAGGCGTTGTACGGCCTCAAGCAGGCTCCACGTGCTTGGTACGGTCAAATTGCTCAATACCTTACTTTCTGTGGCTTTCACTATTCGAGCTCAGATCCAAGTTTATTTTGTAAGGTCACTTCTGATATGTGCACCATTCTTCTTCTTTACGTGGACGATATGATAATCACCGGAAACAATGATGCTGAAATTTCACGTCTCCGAGAGGAATTATCTATTCGATTTGAGATGAAGAATCTTGGCGAGGCTCACTCCTTTTTGGGCCTAGAAATTGTTAAAACAACGGGATACTTTCTTTGTCAAGAGCCGTATGCTTCAAGTCTGTTAGAACGTTTTGGCATGGCAGATTCAACACTTACCGCTACACCAATGGAGCCACGACTTAAGCTTCAGAAAATTGATGGCGAACCACTCAAAGATTCCACTAGATTTCGTCAACTGGTGGGTAGCTTATTCTACCTAACCATCACACGTCCTGACTTGGCTTACTCGGTCGAAGTTGTCTCTCAATTTATGGACAAACCATGTGAAAATCATTTGATTGCAGCAAAGAGAACTCTCCGTTATGTGAAAGGTACACTACAACTTGGTCTTCTTTATAAATCAGAAGTCTCCTTGTCTCTGCATGGTTTCACAGATGCTGATTGGGCCGGAGGCGTCATCACTCGTCGCTCGACCACAGGGTACTGTTTCTCTCTTGGATCTGTTGTTGTTTCCTGGTGTAGTAAGAAGCAGCAGGCAGTCATTCTCTCTAGCATAGAAGCAGAGTATGTGGCAGCTACTATGGCCACTCAAGAATGCATATGGCTGAAGCGACTCATCCAAGACATTGGAGTTAACATGGGTTACCCAATTCCAATTGCTTGTGATAATGAAAGCACAATCAAATTAGCAGGCCATCCAGTGTTTCATGCCCGTACCAAACACATAGAAGTTCGTCATCATTTCGTTTGGGAATAGGTATTGAACCAAGAAATTGTACTGCAGCAAGTGAAGTCAAGAGATCAAGTTGTTGATGTTTTTACAAAAGCACTTCCAAGAGCGAAGTTCGAATTGTTCCGCAGCGCTCTCGGCCTCGATGATCGTGGTGTCTGCACTAAGGGGGAGTGTTAAAAATTAGTGCAGCAACCTGCAGAGAAGAGGAGCTTGTTGGTCGT
This sequence comes from Arctium lappa, assembly GCA_023525745.1. Taxonomy (NCBI): domain Eukaryota; kingdom Viridiplantae; phylum Streptophyta; class Magnoliopsida; order Asterales; family Asteraceae; genus Arctium; species Arctium lappa. The sequence goes on along the minus strand of CM042057.1, from coordinate 75,762,629 downwards.
ATGGAGTCAATAATAAAGTTAGGATTCTTTTGTTTTCTTTTCTTTGAAAAAGTCAGTCGTAATCTTAGGGATATTTGAAGTAGTCTATTAGCTATTGAAGTAGTTGAGTTTTTTCTGGAGTTTTTCTCGTCACTTTCTCCTATAAAGAGTATGTGACCTTCTCTGTTTTCAGTATCCTTTTTTCAATTCTTGTGAGAAATAAAGCAGCAGGTTCATTTGTTTTATTCTTATATAAGCATTCAATACTATTTGCTTTGTATTTTTTGATTAATTTATCACAAACTTCACCCAGTTTGTATGTTATGAATTTTGTAAATATATCTCAATTGTTATACAAGCATCTTGTTGTAAAAATGGAAACGTAAACGTTCCGAAAAGGCGAAAACAACCCAAAATTGATGATGAATTAGAACCGTATTGATTCAAGCGGAAGACGGAAATTATTTACCGAAAACTCCGACGAACAAATAATCCAACGATCGAAAATATCAACACACGTATGTAAAGAATGCAGAAAAATAAACGAGAAAGACGACACCGAATTTACGTGAAAAACCCAAAACGGGAAAAACAACGGGTGGAGGAGATCACCGAGATGTTTACTATCACGATGTTTGAGTACAATGCTTGGAACGAAATTACAATGGAGAAATATAATGGAACTTCACGTCTAAAATCTAATCTCTATGTGTATAACAATTTTAGAGAGAGAGAGAGAGATGTCGTGGAGAGTGGAGAGAGTGATACACACTAAATATAGTTTTGGAAACCACCATCCCACTATGTCTTCCATCACATCACCGTTCCACTATGTCTTTCATCACATGATCAGAGCCATGTGAGAATGAAAGAAAAAGAAAAAGGGACCGTCCAAAACACATGATGAACATAACTTGCATGTGAGTTGAAATAAATCTGTTTTTGATAAAAATATATATATTTTTATTTCTTTTCTTTTCTTTTGACTTTGGAGGCAAAATTCAACACATCTTTTACGCAATGCAATGCAGTGAAGCCTTGAATTAACTGGTGTTGTTTGGATTGAAATGAAAAAAGTTGTGCTCATTGAAATAATTTGTGTGAACAGGATTGAGAACGACAAAGTGGAAAGCTACTCGATCACGCAGAGTTTCAACAAACAGGAGAACTGGACGAAAGCTCTCAAGTACACCCTGTGCAATTTGAAATGGGCACTCCACTGGTTTGTTGGTAATACAAATTTTCAGCCACTGGCTGCAACCGTTCCCTCCTCCCATTCTGCCGATGCTTCGGGGTCTTTGTACAGAAAGCGTGCACCTGATCCCAAATCTCAGCAGCAGCAGCAAAAACCCCTAGTACTCCCCTCAAAAACATGATATATACATATATTGTATTTGAATTGAAGAAGAGCAAGAGCTTTGTAAATAGGTATGCATCAGATAAAACATGGATATATGTAGATATTGGGTTTGAATTGTGTCTATGAATGACATTGGTTTATGAATATATGTACGTGTATGGCCAATTCCAAATGTGAGGGGCTGTTTACCAACAATAGTTGGTAAGCGTTGTCCGGAACAAGAGGTCTTACTAGAATAAGCGTCTCTGTCTGGAATAAGTGCTGTCTAGAAAACTACTGTTTACCAAGTATTTTGGATTTGGTGCTGAACGACAAAAAATGACCATTATAACCCTATATATGATAAATTGTTAAAAATAATGCTACTATTTACCTAATATTATGTATGAATAATTGTTGAATGACAAAAAAAAGAATACAAATTTCTTAATTGAAATATATTTAAAAAAGAAAATAAATTGAACTTCAACATAATAATTTGTGTTCAAATCTTATTTTAAACATTGGACAATAATTGATTTGCAATCTGATCACGCAAATTTGTCATATATTCATTGTCTTGAGAACTCCAATCTATTTCATCCACTTCTATTCTACCGCTTCCTTCATGTTGTTCTTCAGTAGGGGTAAACATGGTGTTCTCATCATATTCCATAAACAATCGATCTTGGATATTGCATTTCCTTATAAAGTTATGAATCGCGAAACAAGCAATCACCACATCTTTCTGTATTGGAAAAGGATAAGGAGCCATTTGCTTCAGGATTGGAAATCTTGCTTTCAAGACACCGTATGCACGCTCGATAACATTTCTAAGTTGTGCATGAGCATGATTGAACATTTCTTCTTTAGTTAATGCCCGTCGACGTCGGAAATCTGCTAGCCAATACCTTGTATTGCGATATGGTGTCATAAATCCCCGGGTGCAAGTATATGCGGCATCACAAAGATAGTATTTATCTGCAATTATATCGAAAGCTTAAGCAATATAGAAAAATAATAACATTTTAATGTTAAGATAAACGATACTTACTCGATGAAGGAAACGGAAATCCCGAAGTTGGGTTAAATGCAACCTCTCTCAAAACTCTAGAATCATGTGCAATGCCTTCCCATCCGGCCCAAACAAACGTGAATATCATATTAAAATCGCAAATTGCTAAAACGTTTTGGTAGCATAAAATTATGATTCTTTTGTAGCGAATCTGCTACATTCTTCCAGGAAACCGCCTTAAGGCTACCCCCTTCTCTTCCATTTACTGATATCTCATGTAGACACGATTCAATAAATGTTTTCACCACGTTTTCTTTTTTCCAATTAACTCTAGGTTTTTTTGATTGGGAAGATTCACCAAAGTTTGTCATATCTAGAGAATTAAGCAACATATCAAACTTTGTATTGTATTCAAGTAAAGTAAATTGCATCAAACAATAACCCGTATATTTAGTTCTAGACAATAATTATATTAGTACAAGTTAAAAAAAGATGCATTTTATGTACTAAAAATAAGTGTCCATGTTGAGTGCTATAGCATATTGCTAGCCCTTTACCTTTCTATGGTTTTCTTTATGCCTCTTTTTGCCAACAGATCACAATTTTGATGCAAACAAAGTTAAACAACCAACTAGTCACATGGGCTAATTGTAAACAAAGTCAAACAGCCAAGATACATAATATGCTATCTTATTTAATACATATTCTGCTAGTCACAATTCAAATGCAAGTCTGAAACATATTAATTAGTAGTCAAACAGCCAAGATACATAATTGTTGTACACATTAACGTATGCTTTAAAACAAAGAGCTTTCATCCTATCATGCTTTAAAGGTTTTTAATTTTTATTTTGATGGAAACAATATCCTCTATGTAATTCAAAAAAGTATTGTTAAGCTTTTTGACAGTGAGATATAAACATATACCATGTGATACATCTATGAGAGGATGTATGTATCCTATCCAATAAAGCTTATATATAAAAAGGTACTTTAGAACTATAGCAAATTGCAGAGGATTATTTCTTCATAAAATCCTAACCAATAATAAAGCTTATCTTCTCAAAAAGCTACTTTAGAACTATAGCAAATTGCATAGGATTATTCCTTCATCCAGGATTTTTAGTTGAGCCAACTTAGAGGCTAAGCTCTGTGACAGCTTTACTTTGCTTCATCCATGAACAAGGTTTTAGGCTGAAAGCATAAAATGCTATATATTTCAGTGGCATTTCTTTCTTGAACCAACACTCAACTCACAACTCCAATCGTGGGAGCAATAAACTGAGTTTCAGAATAATTTCAAATTTTCAAAACTGAAGTTTTATCTATTAACAGAGTAGATTTCAAAATCAATGAATATAAAATAACTTTTATTAAGAATTACATGGTATTGTAGAGTTGTATATAAAAAAAACTAATATACCTACCTACAGAATTACAATAAATATATACATACATACATACGTTCGTAAGTAGTACTAGTATTTAATTAATTTGGCAATAAACTCAGAAATAGAAAAACATTCCAATAAATGATTGTTAAACATAAACATACATGCAAATAAAAATAGAAAAGATTACCATAATTAAGAATTGAACCAAACAACATAAATTGCATTAATTGGCATTAAAACCAAATAGTCGTTTTTTGTTTGTTTGTTGACCAACTCGTCAAATGGTCATTTGGTTGCCCACCTACAAATGCAAATCTTACTTCAATATATATCCAACCAAATTAAAAGAAAGCTTAGTATTAGATGAGCTAGGCCAACCACCCTTTCTTTCTTTCTTTGTTATAAATATATAATAATACACATTTTAATTATTAAGTCGAGATCGATCGATCGATGGGGATGATGAAGAAATATGTGGTAGAGATTGAAAAAGCAAAAGAAGGTGATGGTACTGATGGAAGTAGGGTGTCTGTTGGTCCGGTTTACCGCAATGTGCTAGCACAACATGGATTTCGACCACTTCCTAATACTCTCCATACTTGCTGGGATGTTTTTCGGTACCATCTTCTTCCTTCACCCATCTTTCAACTCTTAATTAATTAAACTTACCTAATATATATATATATATATATATATACTTGTACAGATTAATTTATTTATGAGACATGTCAATGGTATATTTGAAACAATAATTTGTCACGTAATCTAAAATCTTGTTAATAAGGTAAAATGGTTATGGAATATGAAGAATTGAACGTTTATCTTAATGTACTTCATCGATTAATTAGTTTTATTGTTTGATGTCTTATATAACTTCCATAAACTAGATCTATTTAAATTATGAATTTAAACCAAAAAAGAAAAAAAAATGTTTGTGATTTTATTAAATATTAGGAAATAAAAATATTGTAACTTTAAAACTATTTTCTATTTTTATGTAGTTTATCAGTGGAGAAATATCCTAATAATCCGATGCTTGGCGAGCGGGAGATTATTGATGGCAAGGTACTCCTATATATATAGATATATGATTTTGTAGCTATAATTGTTTGTTTATTTTTGTGACTCTGATTTGAGTTATATTAATTGGGTTGTGCATTGAATTGAATTTATATATTCAGGTTGGTAAATATGTGTGGTTAACTTACAAGGAAGTATACGATACCGTATTGAAGGTTGGAGATTCTATCTGCACTCGTGGAATTCAGAAAGTGAGATTCTTTTTTAATTTTAAGTATGCAAAAAGTTAACTTATATATAAACATTTTAACACTTAATTACTATTTGAGTTGCTCATGTTCAGGGGGCACGATGCGGAATATACGGGGTAAATTGTATCAAATGGGTTGTAAGCATGCAGGTAACTATATATATATATATATATATATTCATATTAATTAATTACATGTTACATATATATTTATGTTCCTTTTCATTTTGTTGTACTCACCACTTGAAAATTTTTATAGCTTTTTGTGTACTGTATAATCCATCAAGTTTTTTGCTGCATCTGATGTTAAATCCATCTTGTGCAGGCCTGCAATGCTCATGGCCTTCATTGTGTCCCTTTATATGATAGTTTAGGTACATTTTCTTCACTTCAATAATTCATCCAACTTTTTTGAATAAACCAATTTGGATGTTATGCAACTCGCGATTATCATATCAAATTATGTCACCATATCAGAACCTACAAGTTAACATTTAGCAATCATGTTTTTTCAGGTGCTGGTGCAGTGAAATACATTATATGTCACGCGGAGATCTCAATTGTATTTGCAGAAGAAACTAAAATTTCTGAGGTGGGTTGTGATCAAATTAAATGTGTCAACTTAATTCTATCTGGTCATCAAGGTTATACAACAATTTCACTTCATTTTTTCAGTGTATGATAAAAAGGGTATTTTCTCATCATTTTTATAGGTATTGAAAACATTTCCAGATACCGGCAAGTACCTGAAAAGTGAGTTTTATTTGTTTGCTTTCCTCATAGTTATTTTACGGTGCACTCATGAATTAATCATATGTTTTTTTTGCTTATTTCATAGCTCTCGTGAGCTTTGGTACGGTTACAAACCAGCAGAAGCTAGATGCTGAAAAATGTGGTTTGGAAATTTACCCTTGGGAAGAATTTTTGCATCTGGTACATATATTGATATCATTCGATTGTGCAAATTTGTTTGTTTTATTTAATAAATGGCTCATGAGGCTACTTGTTTATAATTCAAAGGGAACCAAGGACAAATTTGAGTTGCCGTCTAAGATGAGAAGTGATATCTGTACAATCATGTACACTAGCGGAACCACTGGCGAACCAAAGGGAGTTATGATAACCAATGAAAGCATTCTTTCCATTTTGTCTGGAGTAAATCATCACCTAGAGAGCATGAATGAAGAGGTTAATTAACACAACTGAAGCTAGCCTCTTGTTTTAATTGCATATAAACATGCCTTTATTTTATCGTAATTAATTTTCTCCATGACTACTAACCATGTCTGCGTGTTTCTTCCATCTTGATCAGTTCCGTGTGAGCGATGTATATTTTTCATATCTACCTCTAGCCCATATATTTGATCGGGTTGTTGAGGAATTATTCATTTCCACCGGTGCCTCAATAGGATTTTGGCGTGGGGTAAGTCATAATTTTTGTAATACAATATGTGTGCATATATTGATATCTATATATATACACACACACATTCATATATATATTTTGATGTAACATTTCTTTCAATACTCATTTGTTAGGACATCAAACTATTGATTGACGATCTGAAAGAGCTAAAGCCAACTGTCTTCTGTTCTGTTCCCCGTGTGCTAGACAGAATCTATTCAGGTATATGTGATCAAGAATTCTTGATGATTATGAAGTATATGCAATACTTGGTTTTTAAACATGCAAAACAAGAATTCTTGAGGATTATGATTCTTGTGTTCTTCTTTCTCATCTCATGCCAAGCCTTTTCCCGTTGGTCACAAAAGGAGTTTTCGGGTATTTCATGGTCTCTTAAACTATACACACGCGCACATGTAAATAAGCATATCCTCGTACCAATTTCCCCTTCCACCATCAAATATCTTTGTGACCTGCTTTATATATTCAGGTTTGGTAGAGAAGATCTCTTCAGGCGGTTTCCTCAAGCATACTTTGTTTAATATTGCCTACAACTAGTGAGTTTTTTTTTCTTCCTTCTCTTGTTATTTTTCCAGCCATATGCATACAAGAATCAGTTGAATAGTTGTTCACATTAAATGGCTATCATTCATATATATATATATGAGTCTAATAGCCTTATGCATTCCTTTATATATCCGGTCACTTGTTCTTTTCTTTAATTGCTTCAATTTGCAGCAAACTGCGTAACATGAGTAGAGGGTACAACCATGAAGAAGCAGCACCAAGGTTTGACAAGATTATCTTTAGTAAGGTGATGGATGTAGAAGATATGGTTAAATTTTATGTACTGCAGGATGTCACTCATTGAGGTCTGTAGTTGGTATTAACATCGATCTATCTTTCCATAATTCTCAAAAAATAGGTGAAAGAAGGTCTAGGAGGAAACATACGTCTTATCTTGTCTGGAGCAGCACCTCTTTCGGCTTCTGTGGAAACCTTCTTACGAGTGGTGACATGTGCTCATGTTCTGCAAGGATACGGTATAAAAAGAGAGATTTGAAACACGTCATTTAGTTTACATCATTGATAAATATTTTAAACGCTAGTCTTGGTATGTCTTTCTATAGGCTTAACAGAAACCTGTGCGGGATCATTTGTTGCACAACCAAATGAATTATCAATGAGTGGCACGGTGGGACCTCCATTGCCAAACGTGGATGTATGTTTAGTTTCTGTCCCGGAAATGGGATACGATGCCTTGGCCAGCACTCCAAGAGGAGAAATATTGTTACGTGGAAATTCCTTGTTCTCAGGATACTACAAGCGTGAAGACCTCACCAAAGAGGTGCTTGTAGATGGATGGTTCCATACAGGTTTGCTAAACAGTCTGTTGGTGGTTTTCTTATACTAAAACAGAATAGACCTAAACTTAATATTTTAGGGGATATTGGCGAGTGGCAACCGGATGGAAGCATGAAAATTATCGACCGAAAGAAGAACATTTTTAAGCTTTCACAAGGAGAATATGTCGCTGTTGAGAATTTGGAAAACATATTCTCTCTTGTCCCTACCATTGATTCGGTAATTCTTTTTCAGTCATCATAAGCAGTACTTAACTTATCCACAATAGATGTTGCAGACCTGTATTTTGTGCCTTTTAGCTTTCCTATTTAAAGGAAGTGGTATTCCTAAATGTTTCAGATATGGATATATGGCAACAGCTTTGAGTCCTTCCTTGTTGCTGTTGTCAACCCAAACCAAGAATCACTCAAAAATTGGGCAGCAGAAAATGGAGTTCCTGGTGATTTTTGTACAATCTGTGAAAATCCCAAGACAAATGCATATATTCTTGGAGAGCTAACGAGTATCGCTAAAGAGAAGAAGGTTTCAACTTTCTATTTCTCTCTCTCTCCAGATTGATCTTGAACAATATCTGCGTGATTTTATGACATCAAATCTGAACTTATCATGAGTTGTTTTTTGCAGTTAAAAGGTTTTGAATTCATTAAAGCTGTTCATGTTGACCCCCTTCCGTTTGACATGGACCGTGATCTACTCACTCCAACATTCAAGAAAAAGAGATCCCAGTTTCTTAAATACTACCAGGTTAGCTCTTAGTCTAGACTTGAAATTATAAGGTAAATTACCAACAAGACAAACTAATATTAGTTTCAATATTGGCATTCTGATGCTAGATTGTTCAACGTTCGTGTCAATTGGATATGAATGTATTTAATGAGAGACCAAAAAATGGAGGAAAATGCCATGAACAATTTCTATCTTGGATTGTGGTCATTCTGACATTGATTTATACCGAGTTTCTCATTCACTTCTGTTCCTATATAAATTCAAAATTCATCTAACTTCAAAAAGTTTGCTGTGCCATTTTACAGAATGTAGTGGATGGTATGTATAAAAGCAGCAGGAGATGATTCCAGATGCCCCATTGGCGTGAATTGGATGAAACTTTAACTGTTGGTTATCATAGAAGTACTACTATTATGTTTGTTTGTTCTTCAATCGTAAACAAGGTGTAGTATGCCATACTTTTGTTATATGTATATGTATATGTAAAATTAAACATATATCGTATCAATTTGTCTACGTTTCCTTTTTCCATCTTAATTTGGCAAAATGGTCCAGAATTTCTCGACCATTTTTACAGTAATGACACGCATAGGTTTGCATCATCCAGTGCAAATGGAAATAATGACATCTACTACTTTTAAGCTGACATAAATACCAAGACCGATAGTAAATCTATGGCAATTACCAATTTATATAATGCCTTTACGGTGATACTTTTAACATTCACAGATGAATGATATACAAATGCCAAAAATAGGAAGAGCAAAACTGCATATATATGATTCTATACATAATACAATGTCGAGTAAAACTATGTACAAACTCTTGAGGCTTGTTCGTGGATTACTAATACAAGGATGACTCTTGGTTTGGAGAAGTTGTGTACCTTATTCAGGATCAACAGCACTAAAATCGGGGTCAACTGGTTTCTGTGGTAGCATTGACAGTCCCATAGTCGGCAATAATTTAGGACTATTTGAACGATTCCTCTTCAAGTTGTGTAATATATTGGCAGCAAACCTGGATGCATAGATGGCAGCACCAAGGCTTGGGGAGGAGTTTTCACCACCCTTTGCTAATGCATCCTGCAGTCTCTTTTCTTCCTCCCACAACGCCTGCTCTTGCTTCTTTCTACAGTGTCTACGCCATGCGACCTGTATAAAACAAGCTCCCCATGTCCTCCACTGCTGTGAATAGTACCTGAATACGAAAGTTTCTTATTATAACATCATGGAGGAACACTTGTACATTGTGTTACCGAATTTGGGAAAAGAAAAAAAAAACGGGCGGTGGGGGGTGGGGGAAGGAATGAATGTAATTGGAAAGGGAACAATCTTTCATGTTCTTGAACCGGAGAGAAAGTAAAAGAAAGATGTCATTTTTACAAATATACCTTTATGTTGTTGTTCTCACTTTTCCTTATTAGGGTGTATTTTGTCATAAAAGATCACTCACTCCCTTTCTTCCCACATTTGGAAGGAAAGATGAATGATACTTTCCCTCCTAAAAAGCTTAGAGAACACATGTTTTTGTTTTGTTTTTCCCTCCCTTTTCTTTCATTAAAAAAAGGTTTCGAGAAGACGTTGAAGCTTCAGCTCACAATTAGCATACCAAGAATGAGAAAGTGACTTGTTACCTAAAAGTATGTTGGAGCCGCTTGCTGTGTAGACGCCTGAACTGTGATGCTACAAACTTGAGGTCATCAGCCTTTAGAGCAAAAGCTTCAACATCTGTAACTGGTCGCACTGTTCTAGTTGAAAGGGGAAGACTTGAAGACAAGTTTGGATCCAACGCCCATGTCAGAAGTTCATCTCCACAAAAGTCGCCTCCCTTGAGGTAACTGGAGTTGAAGAAGCCGGTTCTTCCACCATTGGTGGTCACAGTTAGCAACTCTCCACGTATGATGAACAGCATCTCATCTACTGGATCTCCCTCTCGGACTATGCAGCTATTCTCTGTGTAAAGAACTGGATTCAGACAATCACACATAGCATCCAGCAATTGTTCATCCATTATTTCAAACATTGGCACCTGCATCAACAAGTTGATTCATTATTCCGCTGAATTTGCAATAAAACGGTCTTATAGTTACCACACACAAACACACAAGAGAATTTCCCCCGTCTTTAAGAAAACAGACACCAGGATGTTCTTTCCTTTGTGAGGAAGACTCCGCCTTGCTTCCTGTACTAGTAGTTCTCACTTGTTAGTATTCTGCTCTATGTTTATCTTGTTTGTTTAATCTTTATCCCTCACAGATGTATTTAGTTGTTTCTTTGCCCACACGCTCGACTGTAGCCTGCTTGCTTGTTTCTTTTAATTTTTGTTTTGCAAGATGGAGGTCTTCATGGAAACAACTTCTCTACCCTTTCGGGGTAGAGACAAAGTCTGCGTACATCTCACCCCCCAAACCCTGCCTCTATGTGGGATTTTAAGGGTAGTTTGGTTTGGTTTATCTGAGGTGGCTATATATGCATAGAGGGTAATGCAAAGTACGTCAAAGAACAAGTAAAGAAGCTGTTACTCACTTTCATGAGTAGAGACAAGCAAAGATGACGCTTTATGTCCCTTCTCAAGTCCTTGGGTAGGTTTTGAATGAGGGATTGTTCATCAACTCCCCTGTTTTCTTGCCATTTGTACTGTTCATAACGTCTGATGCGCTCCTTTAGTTCATCAGGGAGCATGCGATGGGACATCCATAGCTCTGCATCCCTCCTTTTTACCCTCATTTCTTCTACTCTTACAGTGATCGATTGAAGATATTTCTGTTGCAGCAAACCGGAAAGCATTGAAGCCCATAGCGTGAAGAAATTATTAAAAGAATTTGACTATCAAATACATCATGCATGTGGCTCAAGTCGATGTGTATACAACGGGTTTGAAAAGATCATTGGCAGCTATGCATGTCAAATTACCATTATTACCGAGATACTGAAAGATATCAACACATTGAAAGATTTCTATTCTGATATACTTTTATAGCATAGCAAATAGCAGTAAAATGATTGCCTAATCATGTAATTTATTTTCGTACATATATAGACACATCAAAGTTGTTTTCTTTTTATGAAAGTAACATGTTGAACCATCAAATTGGTGCTTCCCTTTTAATTAAAGGGTTAAGTGCACGATATGTTGGACTTGGGATCATGTATACTTCTGCAGAATATGCATGATTTGGCTCAACCTATCCTAGCTCGTATATGCCCTGTTCTCATGAAATTTTCAAAAAGTTTTTACCTGCATGTTGCCGATGAGAAGTGCAAATAAGACCAATCCAATAATGGAAATGAAGATGGCAAATAGGATCTCCCAAACATAGGTACTTGTCTTGAGGTTTTGACCAACGGAGCTGAAGAAAAAGTGTATACGTAAAATTTAGTAACAAACTATTAGTGTAAGGTGTAGAAATTTAAAACATTAAAGAGTTTTTCGAGATCATATTTGGCTATCCTACTATTGGCGTATAATTTTCTTTCTTAGCAAGCCTGTTCTCATTCATTTTCTTTGTTTCTTTTCTATTTCTTGAGAACATAAATTGCTCAAGTATTCCAACCAATCTATGCAAAGCACTAAAAGGAAATGAAGTGCCCTATATCTAGAATTTAAGCACAAACCTTAAATTTCGCAGACCCCACCAAAAACAGTAAAGGAGTTTCTGTGGAAAATCTTTGGTTTCTACCACGTGAGACTGGAAAGCATCAAGGAATATACCAAAGTCGAAATCCGATGAACTTTTTATTTCATCTGGTTGAAGAAGGGGGCAAGATGTATTTAGAAATGTATAGTTCCCCTCACGTTTTTCTCCACAGTATAGAGTGTTGACATCACAAGGTTTGTTAGCCTTGCATGCAGCACGCCAGCAGCTATCCTTCCTATCGATAGAGAGTAAGTACCAGAAGGATCCAATCATCTGAAAAAGGAAGTTCCGGAAAGAATAAATTGTTCAGAGCCAATAGTTTATCAAACTATAAGGGGGCATTACAGAAAAAATTTCTTTACTATGGTAGTCGTCCATAAATAGTTACAAAATTATATTCACCTACCAAAAAAGAAATAAACAATAATTTAAGCTCAAAACACGCTAACAGACACCAACAGAAGCTATTTACGACTTCCCCGTGGACATGAACTTGAGTTCCTTTTCTTTCTAATTGCTTAATGCCAATTCTTGTTCTTAAAACTCAACATGCATGTGCCAAAAATCGATTATGTGCACACAAAGAGCTAAATCAAACCAGCAAAACACCTTATAAACAAGCACAAAAAGTTATCCACAATCAAGTCAAACTGATAATTTTGTAGTATGAACTCTTCTAATAGCCGAACTAGGAATACAATCAGGAACTTACATGACTGGCTAGCATATAGATAAAGAGATTGAAAGCAGCTCCAGCCCATGGGGTTTGAGTAAATATGCCAGAAGTCCTTGTCACTTCTGTATATAGTGGATATATCCGAAGAAATCGTGGGATGTATTGGGTAAATATCACGAACTTCAGCAAATCCTTTGTAATTAATGAAACTGGTCCCCTTCTGTTTGGTATGATGATCAAAATTGTTACCTGGATAAAGTTAACGTTAAAGTTGGAGCCAAACTAACAATCTTTTATCCAAACCTCCAAGTTTTAATCAAATGAAAATGATCAGTTATAATGATGAGATTATTGGACTTCTCTTTTTGTTAAAACTTGACGTATATGTTAGTCAAGAGTGTTAGTCCACATGTGTCATTTTAGTAACATTGTAACACAATGAACAAAATAAGTTTATTAATCTCTACTTTATGACATTAGGACTACCAGAATAATCAAAATGATCTTACAGTACACGTTATATATTATAATAATTGATTGTGGTATCTAATGAAAAGAAATATCTATCAATAAATCCTGTAAGCTTTAGCTTTCAAGTGTCTTCCTGCGTTTATATAAAATTATAGATGGAGGTACGGATCATAGTGTTTTTAAAACATCACAACTTATTTTTAGGCCAATAATGAAACCTTTGATCCCCTTGAAGAGATCGTAAGCATAGAGAATAAGTTAGATTTTATGCCAATAATTATACTTGTATGAATAGAAGCATGCCAAATAATACCAGACAGACAATTTGATAATCCAGACAACACTTACCTGTGGAAGCGGAAGAATTGACAATAGATCTACGAAGAAGTAGGAGCAGAAGTATCGTTTTGCTATAGCGAAGGAGTCTTCGATCAATTCACCTCTTCCAAAGATTCTAGAAGGAGGAGCAATAAATCCCGTGCGGAACTCAAAGATTATATGTAAAATATAAAAGAGGTCGATCAAAGTTCGAAGAACACAAGAAATGATCTTCATATTGTTGTCCACATCAAGACACTTTTTATTGCTGTCCATGACAGGAATGTAGAAGAACAGTGGATCTAAAGATACTGCAATAATGCTAATTATTACGAATATTTTATTCCAGTTCTGAAGAAAAGACCCTTGTGGGTCTAGGATTTTCTTCTTTGCAACCTCACATTTTGCTGGTTTATCATTTGACTGATGGAAGATTAGTGAATTCTTCAAGCCACTAACCCCTTCAGAAGCCTGCTTTACTCCTCTTTGGATGCCATTCATCAGTGAGCTAAAAGATGGCTTAAGTTTCATATGATATAGACCATATGTTGTGGGGATTCGCTGATCAAAACGATAGGATTGCTCCGGACTTGTATCCTTAAACCTGGAAGAGACAATCACCATTAGTGATCAGTAATAGTTACTTAGGCCATTTAAAAAGCATGTGCCTGTAGCATATAAGTAGGCTTACCATATGGCAATTATATATATATATATATATATATATATATATATATATATATATCAAATCAGCCATAAGAAAGAAGATGAGGTAAATACAGTATTGTAGCATACTAACCTTACGTATCTTTCCTGCTTGAACTTCATCTCCACAATTTCTTTGTAGTGAAGCCTCTCCAGCAACGATCTTGCTATCTATTTACTTGATCAACAAACAGCTAGTACATTCTCCTACAAACAATCTTTAAATCAATTGGCTTGGAAATCTTCAAAAAATTGAAGAGGAGATGATGGAAATGAAAGGTACAAAATGAATTCTTATTGATCAAGAAGTGAATTACGGATGATGAAGTAATGGTGTATATATATACTGTAGTGATATGAGCTTTAACAAACTATCCATTTAACTACAACCACTTGAATAGTTGTTGTATTGCAGATGATGAAGTAATGGTAAAATGACAGCTCCCAAATTCAGTTGGCTTCCAAAGAATGGATTTTTTTTTCATAGCCTCTACCCAATTTGGATCCCAGAGAGCTTGAGTAGCTAGTGAATTCTTTTGAGGTGCATGATAGAGTTTATATATGAAACATATATTTGAGCATGTTGAAAGGGATAATGGGCTAGAAAATATTTGTTGTGAGATTAGATTACCTACTAGACCTTTAGGGTTTTGAGTTGACACATTAGGCATAAACAGAATGGAATTTTGAGGTGCCGCATTAGATTCAGATGAAGTGAGATTTTGGGAGACATATGGAACAAAATGAGGTGATGATGCAACATCATATGTTGTGGAACTGCAAGAAACTGGAATTTGATCAAACGTTGTAGAATGTTTAGATGCATCGTCTAAAGTAAGAATTAGTGGCATATTGGCAGTTTCCTTGTGTTGCTCGGGGTTAAGACTTAAGATGGATATATGTCATGTAAATGTTTTCTAGGTAATAATAAGATGTGAACATTGTGTACTAAGGATGAATATTATTTATAGAGTGAAAATCAAACACAAACTCATAAAATACATCTTGTCTTGAAATGAAGACTTCCTTCTGTTTCATATCATATAAGAGGAATCCTTTTTTCCTTTGAGGATATATCATGAGAACACCATTTGTGGCTCTAGGTTTGAATTTATCCAAAGGATGAGCAGTGGCATAACAAAGGCAACCAAAAGCACTAAGGTGATAATATTTGGAGATGGAAGTGAATAGTAGTTCATCGATTGGAACCTTAAAGCTATAGCTATTTCTAGGCTCAACGCCACACACTCCTAAAACAGCAAAGCATTCCCTATTGGTGGTTGGCGTGGTCACAAGGGTTTTTGCACCTTATGAGAATCAAACTTGGGAGTAAGAGGAACTACCCTTCTTATTGTTTTTGCACCCTATGAGAATCGAACCTGGGAGTACGATTTATTGACCAAGGGGATTGCCACCGAGCTGTCTCTTGGTGCATTCCACTAACTTAATTGAACTGCCTGGCTTTGGGGCCTTTAGTGTAAGTAAATCTTTTACTTCTAGGTTAATTCTTGCCACGATATGCAAGATGACTATGAGGAAATCCATGTAACTTGTAGCAGGCACTCATCTGGTGTGTACCCTTCTTTGTGAAAACAATATACCCCGTCTTTTGAAGGTGTTTTCATGAAGCAAAATCAGTACTCATCTGCCCTCTTGAAGCTCCGAAATGACTTGCAACCTTGGTCAGAGTATATCCTAGTCTGTCTTTCTTCTTGCCTCAACAAACTATACGTCTGGACTGTAGTTGTGAGAGGATCAAGAAGAGAATGAGGCCCATAACTATGGTGCAAGTATCATTAAGACCCATGAGTAGTTGCATCAATTTCTTCCTCTGACCTTTCTCTTCAATGGACTTACCTGCACCACATACACATGTACAAGTGCACTGATATAGCCCCTTCGTCCCATATTCCTTTCATCTTATTGAATAAATTCAATAAATGAATCTTCTTGTTGCAATAGATTCAATTCCTCGACCTGGAAGATCATGTGTCCATCAACTGTTGAGAATCGATCATTTAATTCTTGCCATATTCCTTTGGCTATGCCAAAAATCTCATACCCTCTACAATCTTCTTTCATCAAGTTAAGTATCCAAGAGACAACCAAAAATCTCATACTCTCTACATTTAGGGTAATTTTCAATTCCTGGTAGCTTTTGAGATATTGACATGCATGAGACCTATATTATCATTTTGATGCATATAAAGGGGATGCAGATGAGATTTAATTGAATCAGTATTGGGTAGATTTGAAGTACCATCCTTCAGGGCGGATTGAAATTGTGTCAACTGATTTGACTAAACTCCTAATATCATGAAATCTTCAAAAGAATTGAAGAGGGTGATGGAAATGAAAGGTACGAAATGAAATCTTATTGATCAAGAAGTGAATTACAGTGGACAAACTAAATGATGTACGTACATAGAGATGATAAGGGAAATTTAAGGGAGAAATGCTTTTCATACTGTCTACTGAGGAAGCAGAAACAAATATATATACAGGAGGAAGAAGATATCATATCCTCAAAATAAAGAAGAGATATTTTCTCCTACAATGAAGATACTGATAATTACATCAAATCACAACCAAGATATTTACAATATTGTCTACAATAAGGATTATCTCTAATAGTACTGATACTGCAATGATATGAGCTTTTACAAACTAAACATCTCATTACAACCACATGGCTAGTTGCTGTATAACAATATATATAGATTAACAGACTTAATTAGCGAACTACAAAATTAAAAAAGAAAACTAATCACTTCAAAAATTTCCAAACATAAAGTTGTGAGGAATTTGGCCAAGACTAGCGTATTAATGACGTCCTAGAATCTGATTCCATACTTGATAAATCTGATGTATTATTATATATCAAACTACTGATTTATTGTCAAATAACATACTGATTTATATCAAACTACTGATTTATCATCAGATTTATTGTCTATCGCTGACTGATTACGAAGAGAATTCATTTAATTGTGCATGCATATAATTGATGATGAGAAACCACTGACAGCAGCTAGCATTGAAAATTCAAAATCCTTCTCCTAAGACGTTTTTTTTTCTTCTTCTCCAAAATTCCGCTACAATAACTAGCTAACAACAAACTGAAACTAGAAAATCGACTTGTGTTCATAACTAACACTTGAGTACTCATCGTAAGCCAAAGCTTCTTAACAAATAACGCTAATAGTATCAGATTTCCTGATCACAAACATTGAATTCGAAAAACATATATGTATAAGAAGAAGAAAGTAAAGATGATAACTTACGATTTGGCGACTGATCTCTGCAAATGACGACAAGCAGTGAAGCGTTAATGATGAAACCTGAAACTTTTGCAAGTAAATACAGGCCTCTAGGTTCGTTTTTGAGAAATTTCGCGGAGATTTGGTAGTGCAAGCAGCCATGGACTGGGTCAACTTTTAGCGGGAGAATGGTCCATGTCATCTGGTCAGTTAGCCTTCTCCATCCATATGTGTTTTAAAATTGTTTTTCCAAGTAAATTTCATTTTAACCCCTCCTACTATCACTTATTATTTTCAATTTTCTTCTAAAACCTTAAGTTTGTTGGTCGAAATACTTCAAACTCACAGCTTATTATATATGACTGTTTATAGTGACTTAATGATATAAAAAATGATTTATTCAGCAAGCTTCTAGTAGGGAGGGAGTTTTATCCAAACTTACCCATCCCAATTAAAAAAACTTGTTTCTTTTATCCATGAAAAACCGTTCCAAACAAAAACTTTCCCAATCTATACAGAGAGATTAATCCATTAATGACTTGATGAAAAATTAACTTGACAGCCCCTGAGATACATTATGTATCGCTTTAATATTGATTTCATACATAAACTATAGAGTAAATTAAGTTTTTAGTCCCTGTGGTTTGTTGAAAATTTTCTATTTTAGTCATTACGGTTTTGAAATTATGATTTTTATCCCTATGATTTATAATTCCTTACTTTTTTCGTTCTTATGATTTACATTATTTTGTTTTTTTCATCCCTATGATTTATAATTCATTTATATTTTAGTCATTGATACTAAAAAGTAATGTTTTGATCTTGGGGATAAAAATAGAAATGAATTACAAATCTTAGGGAACTAATTTTTAATAAACCACATGGGGGGCAAACGTAATTTACTCTAAACTTTATGTAGAAGGTTTTACTAAATAAATTATTCACATTCTTAAGTTTAATAGTGTATTCCTTCGGTTATTAAACAATCTATATTTGTTATATAATTATTAAATAAATTATCATGTATTAGTTATTTATTTTTTTCAAAAGAATTATAAAAAAACACAAATAATTTTTTTTACATAAAAAAAAATATATCTATTGACAAATATCATTGTTGATACAAATTGGTATATATTTTGTCAATCGAAGTTGCTATAAATAAAGCGTGGGTGGACCACTTGATTAAATACACGAACATGGATTTAAAATTTCAGTTTTATACAATAAATTGGAAGACTAATTACATTATTTCTATTATTATATAAAGTTAAATATATTTTCTCAAGAATTCTAGACACGCTCATAGACCGAGTTCAAAGTCAAACCATTTCTATTCACATTTTTTATTGCTATATTTAATGTTCATATAAATGATTTAATTTCCAAAACATTGCATGCAAATAATTGAATTAATTTAGTAAATAAGACATTCCAATTTTAGCCTTCAATTAAATATTAGTCCAACTCTTTACTCATTTCCTTTAATGAATACTAGAAGCGTACTCGCGCAATGCAGCGGGATATATTACGATTTTAATGTTTTATTTTATTTTTTTGTCGATTTACAGTACGATTTTGAATGGTTTTGAGAAAGTGATAATGTTTTTTATATAAAAAATTAAGTATTTTGTTAGAATTCAATGATTATCTTATATATTTTAATGACATATAGAAAAAATAATCAATTACATATTTAATAATATAATTAAAACAAAATTATAGTAATATAATATATTAATTAATAGTGATACATGGAAAGTTCTACATAAAAGGAAAGTCTTGCACATACCAAATTGGTGGGTGTTAGAAGTAGACCTGGCAAACGTGTCGTGTCGAGTTCGTGTTGGGTTCAAAGTTAAACGGGTTGAAAGTGTCTAACCCTAACCCGACCTGTTTAATAAACGGGGTCAGAAAATCCCAACCCTAACCCGACCCGCCTAACCCGCCATGACCCGCCTAACCCGTTTAACATTTATAAAATTAAAATTAAAAATCGAAAATTCACAAAAAAATACAAATATAAAATTCAAATGAAAGCATTAGAAATCCAAAATTTATAGTTCAAAATTATAATCAAATAAACACTAAAAATCTAAAGCATTAAAAGGAAAACTTATATATATATATATATATAAACGGGTTATTTGGGTCATTTTCGAGTTGAATTTTTTAACCCTGACCTTACCCGTTTAATTTTTGTGTCGTGTCGTGTCAACCCGTTTATTTAAACAGGTTGAAATGTATTACCCAAACCCGTTTATTTCGTGTCGGGTTAGCGTGTCGTGTCAGTTTTTACCAGGTCTAGTTAGAAGTCTGCAGTAGTAATATGTATCTTGTGCTTTGATACTTGTAAATTAAAAGATTTTTAAAATCTTGCATAAAATGATTGTACCTTGTGCCTAATAATTTGTATTTAAGAGTTTTTTTATCCATGCTTTATAATATAGTATAGATAAGTTGTTTTTCATTTTTATATATTTTTTATTTAACTGTTATTATATTCTATGTTAATTAAATTATGTCCTCTTAACCAGAAAAGTTTTGCAACCCACTTGAAGATGCAAAAAGATCTCAAATGATTATATCATCTGCTCATGGAACTTTAATAAAAAGAGCACTCCGTGTCAATTGTCATTGTGTTGGTTAACAAAAAAAATTTTCAGCTTACACGCACCGACTAATCCCCGGACGACCACGAATGGCCTGGAGTCATCGCAGGTGAACCTCCATGGCTACAAGGCCTTTGGCAGCGCCTGGATTTGAACTCTGAGTAGATGAGATCTTCCACTACATCCTCCAAGGGCTTTACTAGTACGCCACAACCGGCAAGTGGTTATTAACACCCTTTTGAGATAAAGGATGAGTCATTGTTGATAGTTTATCTACTTTTTTGGATAGAATAATTTTTTTTTTGCTTACTTTCTACTATATGTTCCTATTTGAATGAAGGTAATTCTGGATTTACATGTGAAGGGTTGGCTTTGGGAGTGCCGTTGGTACCATTGCAAGGGGCCTCCCAATCATGAGGGCATCTAGAAAAAAATCTTTTTTTTAAATAATAAAGTTAAAATATAGAATATAAAACATAAAACAAAATAATTTGCATATGTTGAGTGGTAGATGGTCGGTAATTGAGTTTTATTAATGTATTTATTGTCTTATCTGTTGGGTTCAAATGTCATTGGTGTATTTTTTGTGATTCTATTTAATTAGTTAGGGTGTTTTTATGGTCTAGTGATTCTTTTTATCTTTTAAGACCGATTTAATTACACTATATTGGATTTGATTTTGCGTTTTTTCTCATTTGCTCATCACCGATCATCTTTAGCTTCCACTCCAATGGTCCAACCTTCCAACATCTGATAGGTACATGATATTTGTTTTTTTAGATGACGTTTGAATCCCATAAAAATCTAGTAACAAAATAAAGCCCAATTTGTATAATGTGGGCCTTGGGCTACAAACTCATATGCATAAAGTGGCCCAAGACACATATGTATAAATGATGCAAGAAAAATGTGGACCTTAAACCCATTACCTACAATAACAAGACCCATCCAATAATTGTACTTTACGGCCCATAAATGCTGAAATTACTTTGCAGTTTGCAATATCATTATAAAAGTGAAGTGTATTCATCTAATGTAGTGCGATCCAATCTTGATTATAAAGTCGAGAACTTAAACATCCTTAATTTTGCTTCATGCTTTGTTGTATTCTTTGTCCCTTTGATTTTATTTCTATAGTTTTATGTGGTTCTAAGAGAGCAAAAGAGTCATTAACATAAACCTTGTATTTGAACGCTTTTATCAGTTAGTTTTACGGAGTTCAAACGTGAAACTTTAAAAAAATAAGTATGTCGTAATAATTTATAAACTTGACTTTTAAAACATTTTAAGAACATTAGGTAAATACTTTATGATATAGTAAATATGTTATGATGAACATACTCACATGTGATTGAAGCTTTGAAAGCCCTATTAACAAAATAGAAAAATATATCAATATGGGTATAAAATAAAGAGAATAAAATACTCGTTATTTAAAATAATTTGTTTAATAACTTATAACCTTGAATTATAATATTGATTTTACGATATTTGCATTAATAAATGGCACTTAATGATTAATAAGTTGTTTTTAATTTTTTTTTACCAAATAGTTTATAATATAGTAAAGCTATTATTTTACTTAGAGAAGACGAATTACAATAAATATATTATTAAGTAAACTGATATGGTTATATAAACATGAGTTTTGGATCCGATTACAATGAAAAAAGAGATTTTAAATCAAAGAAGCTCAAAAAAGAATTAACAAAATTAGACTTGTAATAATGTTTAGAACCAATTTGTATTTGAGGGACATCTTCAATCCCAATGACATCTTTCTTTTGGGTATGGATACCATTGTGATTTATACGGTATCTTAATCTTAATGCGTACATGATAAAATTAAATTTATTATGTTGTTTTTGTAATAAAATAATAGATGAAAGGTGTAATAATTGTATACCAAAGGAAGGGACAAGAAAAGAAAAAGGTAGATCTAGTTTTGTACTTGTAAATGGTTTGTTTATGCACATATAAATTAAAGTTTGTTGAAGGATAAGGAGCCTATAGCATTTAAAAGCAATTGCCCATGCTCATCCCCATTAATTAACAAACACTCATGTTCTCCACTTCAATTATTTGTCAACAAAACACTTCCTACTTCAAAGCCAATAATTTTCTTTTATAAAGTTTAATTATGAGTAATAACTTAATACAATATTTAAACCAAAATCAATATAAACAGCTATTAAGATTTTATTTTAAAAAAATCCCTATAAATGAAATAACCAACTTGAAGATTTTAAAACAAAAACAAATAGTCCGTAATAAATGTATATTGTTATAAGTTAATTATGGTAGTATTTATTCAAATAAAAGAAAACTATAAAATAATAATAAAAATTGATTGAAATAGTTAATCTATCCAAATGAATTCACTTTATAACCACATTTTGAAGTAAATTCTCAAAATAGTGAGAATTTATGCAATTGGTTTACGCAACTAATTAAAAAAATGGGATTTACGACAAATCCATAAACCTTATTTGCATAAATAAAATATTTTTAATTTTTAGATTTACACTTTATACCCTTATAAACAGTTATTTTATTTACTGTATATCCTTTACTTTTTTATTTTTTATTTTTTATTTTACACATTTATCATATTAATATACATAAATTGTATATGAATTAAAAATACATTTCTTTTTTTTTTTACAAATTATATCATTATAATCGTCTCGTCAATACCTTCAATATTAAATATTTTTGAATTTATTCACATTTGTTCTTTTTTCTTAATTAGAAAAAGACGCTAAAATCCGACTATTTTATGAAAATTTGCTTCAAATGATGGCTATAAAGTGATTTGAGTTGGATAAATTGACTATTTTAGTCAATTTTCTAAAATAAGTAATGATATTATTTCGATGGTGTTTTTGTTTTCATTATATATATATATATATATTTAAATTAGCTGATAATTTAATAAAAGTTTTTCATTATATATAATCAAATACCTAAATTTCCTTTGCCTTTCAAAAAAAACCCCCTAAATTTCCTCTTAGTAATACAAAATCATAAACACTTGTGAATCAAAATCAACCTCTTAACTATCTTATAGTATTATTATTAATTGTCTGAATAAATAAATTCAAAAAGTATTAATCGTAGCTTTTTATAATAAAAATGTATTTTTTTAAATAAATAAGCTTTATACAAATAAAGTTTTAATTGTAAATATAATGAAATTAGAATAAAGTCAGTAGAGCCACAAAGAAGTTACTACATATATAGTAAGGTAGACCTAACTAAAGTCACAATTATATATCAATGGAAAAATGTTATTTGCAATTTTTAAATTAACATAAAATTAAATATGTGAAATAAACGTGGTTCCACATGTATATACTACATTCTTTTAATAGGGTTTATATAACTTCAAATATTGGTTCAATTTGTATATATTGTTATGGTTTTTATATAATTTATCAATATATCTATATAGGGTCAGATTCAGGGAAAAATAAAAAACCGAAAAACCACGAAAAAATGGATGAAAAGGTATATCAATATGGATGTTAAATTAACGAGAAAAATATGATTGTTTTTTTTTGTGTAATTTCTTTTGCTCGAATTTTGTTTATTTTTTCTCTTTTTTCGAATAAAAAAATAGGAGGCGAGAGTTTTTTAATTCAAAAAATATTGTTGTAACCGTCCATTTAATCACATCCATCAGATCATGTAATCTAACGGTTGTTAAGTTGATTTTTAATTTTTCATTTATTTGAATTTTCTCTTGAACCTCTGCCTATATATATATATATATATATATATATATATATATATATATATATATATATATATATATATATCAATCATTTATAAATTAAATATATTGTTTTCTAAAATTTCTCAACCAACTGATTATGAGATATTCTGTTTACTTTTTCATTTGGTCATATGAAATTTTAAATTATGCATCGTTTCCTTCGTTCACATTGTAACACAATGTTCTTTGAGTGCATCACAATAGTAATCACAGTGTAACACGGTGTTAATCACAATGTTCTTTGAGTGCATCACAATAGTAATCATAGTGTAACACAATGCTAATCACAATGTAACACGATATACTTTGAGTGTATCATATTGGTAATCACAATATAACACACTGTATTTTTGGTATTCATCGGGATAAAGTTTGATTGAATGATAAGTTTCAATATTTTGAGATAATCTTATCTGATTTCATTCCAAAATTATCGGACCCGCCTAAATTAGATCACAATTAATTGTAAAGTTTTTTGACAATTTTACCCTTTTGACCTATTTTAATGACCTAAAATTGTGTTTTTAATTAATATATTTCTTATTTATTTTAAACCATTGATTACTAAGATGGATGGATGAGATTGGATCTCATGGTTACCACAAAATACTAGGGTCTCCCATGAAAGGCCCCCTACATATATATATATATATACAAGTCCTTTAACATTGTTTGTGAGAATATATAGAACCCTCATATTACTCTTCAAAAGAGCCATTAAATAGAGAAAGAAGGCTCCAACATATATTCAAGAGAAATAGTCCAACTCTACTGGTAAGAAGATGTGCTCTACCAACGGAGGCTAGACGAGACAGATTGCCTTGAGGGTCGAGACTCGAGAGGAGTACAAATTGTACATGTTCCAGAGTGTCAAGTCCCAAATATTGGTAAATATTGACTTCAATACCATGACAAGAAAGATATATCTAAAGGTGACAATTCAGACGTAAGTTATGAGATTAGGTCTAAATAGTATTTTTAGTATTAACCGTGTCAGATAGAGCATATATAGGTCGACAGTTTTTTCCATTAAATTTTTAACTTTTTACAAACTAACTGTTTTATTAAATATGATTATGAATTATCTATTAATAATATACTATTACATATTTTTGAAAAAAAAAGTTTTGAAGGTTGTGATTATTTACATATAATTTAGACAACATACATGTTCGATCTATTTAACATAGTTCTATTACTTAACTCAATTGATACGTTAGACACTAAGAATATAATAAGTATATAACTCAGAAAAAACAACCAATTTAAATACTTAATATAAAAAATTAAAGATAAAATTAATGGAAGTAATAATGGTGAAGAATGAAATAAGAAATGAAATCGAGGTTTGTCCACGATTAGTGGAGATTGCAAACCTGTCGACGTACCAGTGGCTATCATGCAATTAATAATATTAATTAATTATTTTTTCATATATTTTGGAATTACACCATGTTTCTTGTAAATTACCACACTTAAATTCTATCACCATGGTAGTGTTTTTTTTTTTTTATAATGAAAAGTGTATTTGTTAAACTCTAACGGTGGTTCGAGATATTAGAATATATAATAAACATTAATTAAAGAATTAAAAAATTCCTCGAAATCAATCAAGAAACTGAAAAAATCTCTCAAAATCAACAAAAAAAAAAAAATCGATCAAACCAACCAAAAAACTAAAAATATTTCGAAATCAATCAAAAAATTTTAAAAAAGAACCCCTCCAAAATCAATCAAAAAATTAAAAAAAAATCTCTTGAAACGATGAAAACGCATAGGGTGACTTTTATAGACCTTTGATCCACCTAACAATACATCTGCTCATCATTGTTTGGCACTGCTAAGTTTATTGGTTACATACGAGGGTATTCTTACTATTTGAAAAATAGATCTTCACACACCGACCTCCTCTTTGATTCCCCACCCTTCTTACAATCCATGGTGTTCAAAATGAAATGAAACCCATAAATCATCAAGTTTAAAACCAAAAACATCAAGAAACAAGTGCATATGCATATACACATTCCAAGAAAAAAATGAACATCAACAACAAATATTATACACAGATTCATTTCAAAATATTTTGATACAAAACTATAAATTTTAAAACCCTAAAATCCATAAAATTTCATGTGGCATTGATCATGTAGACCCATCGTCGCCGACATCTTTCATGACGTATTATAAATCACATGTGATTTACTATAGAATCATATGTGATTTGGTTGTTCTCACATTTCTCCTGAGTTTACTGAACATATTCTCGTTTGATACTTCTCTCTCTCTCTCTCTCTCTCTCTCACACACACACACACACACATATATATATATATATATATATATAATCTCAATCATTTGCAACCTCTTAATTTATACAAACAACGCAAATTAATCAAATGAGAGGCAGAGTGTAAGACAACTAGGAGATCAACGGAGAACGAAGATAGCTAACAACTAACAAAGGAAAATGTTCGGTTAGGCTGTTGGGTAGGACTGTCGAGTGTAGGTCGCTGACAATGGAAAGATGCTTGCCTTGTTAGTTTTTTACTGCTGCGATTAGTTTGTTGCTCGCAAACACTCTATCGCTGCACAATATCTACTTTCCTTAGGGTCTGTTTTTTTGTTTTGGTTCTGTATCGTTGCTTTGTTGCGGTGTTGCTACCTTTTGTAAAACTTAGAGTTTGATTTGGTTGGAAATAAAACTGTGTTGCTGTTAAAAAAAATGAGATATATGTGGAAATGATAAAAGTTTATTTATTAATTATGATTTGAATTAGATGATCAGAGTTCATTCATTATGATTAACGCTTTAAATTAGAGAACAATTGGGATTTTTATGGAACTAGATATCATACTAGATGGATGGTTGAGATTGGTTGGTATGAATTAAAAGATTTGCAAATGATAATTGGTAATTTATTTATATATATATATATATATATATATATATATATAATTATATATATATACACACATACACACGACAAATCATTTACAAACTGTTCAAAGGTTACAAATTCCGTACAAACCCATTTACACCTTTTTTTTACAACAATTGGTGTGAATTTTGAATTTTAAATGATGAAAAACCAAGGACAGAGTAATTTTAGAATATATTTTTAAATATTTTAATTTGAATTTTAGTCATTAAATTATCTATTTTCAGCTACAAATCTTTATAGATTGATCTCTTCAACCTTTAACCATCGTTTCCACCACTTCTACACTAATCAGATCGTCTTCCTCACCTCCTCGCTGACCATCTTCCTCACCCCCTGCGGTCGTCGTTGACCATTAGGAATAAAAGAAGATGCAGTTTTTCTATACCCCTTCCATGCGAGAAGATGAATATGTGAAATCAACCAAGTACATTGAAAATAAGATAAAACATATCTTGAATCTTCTCTGGTTTCTTTTTCAATATCCTTGTGAGTTTAGGTTTGGTTTGGTTTGGTATTATTATTTTAGGATTTGATTTTATGATTTTAAAGTTTACGCGATGTTTCATATATGAAACAAATAGTGTAAATTAAAACATTAGTTATTTCTTTTAGTATGTATATTGTTTTTGTTAAATTATTATTTTTAATGGAGATCATGCATGGCTTCTTAAAGGAGCTTCATATCCATTGACCAATAGTAACTTGACTAGTTTTTTCTTCATCCAATGCCATTGCTCCATCAGGAGGTGTACTACAAGGCTTTAAAGAACGAACTTATAATTTATATTCTTCTTATATAAATTATGGACAAAAAATATATCTCCTTTCATTAAAATTTGATTTCAAAGCTTTCTGGTGAAATAAAATAAAAATATTTCTCTATTACGGTAATTATTTTTTGGGTCTTTTTCAAATTTAGAGAATTTCACAGTCTTTTTTATACTTTCTCCCTTTTGGAGAATCTATTGGAGCAAAGAACTTGCTTAAAATCCCAAAAATCTCTTACAATAGAAATAACATTTTTACACGCCCTTTTTTGCACGGTTATAGAAAAAACCATATAAGGAACTACCTGGAGACATTTTTACACGGTTGTAGAAGAAAACGTGTAAAAAGTCCAAGCATTTTACACGGTTTTAGCTTAAAACCCGTTTAAAAGGTCTATGTACTAGAACAAATCTCTTGCGAGCTGACCGAAAGAAATGACTCAATATATATAGCTGATTTATCCTATGGGCAGTGTTTTAAAAGACTCGTCATGGCTACTACAGTGGCACCCTGTAGCTCAAGACTCGTGTCTGATGTCACGTTTAGCCTGTGACACGCCATGACCAAATTCGTGTGGTTTTTGTAACGCGATATTTGATTTTTCTTTCATTTTTTGTTTTATTTTCTAGTTTTTAGTATATAACCAAATTTAAGTTTTTTAATATGACTCATTGAATAATAGTAGAAAACATGTGTGTGTATATATATAAATTTGTTTCCATAATTCACGTATTGAAAAATCCCGTGGTCTAGCCGTGGCTCCTAAGGCTTGAGGCTTGACCTTGCCGCCATGTCAAGTCTCATGCCATTTAGAACCTTGCCTATGGGAAGTTTGGAAAGAGTGAAATGTAAACAAGGTAGCTAGCAATTCTTTAGGCATGTGTATTATGGCATAGCTTAATTCAAGGAATGATTTGCTATATAAATGGTAGGATACGATTGTTTAGGATCTTTTGTAATCAATACCTTGTATAAGATTGTCTATATATATAAAGAGAATGGAACCCATAGGGAAATGTGTGGAAAATTCTTCCCTTTTATCTTGGTATCAGAGTGTAACACCCCGGATTTCCGTTGTGTAATCTTGTTATTCTTGTGTTAAGCTTTCGTCGTTAGCTCCGTGTTTGGTTTGATGTTGTTTTGGAGTTTTTAGAATTTTGGGGGAGAAACAGTGAATTACGCGAGTTACACCGCGACTAGAGGTTGCGGCACAACCCGCGTAACCCTCTGTTCGATATGGGATTTTGGAACTACGCGAGTTTCACCGCGACTAGAGGTCGCGGCACAACCCGCGAAACCCACTGGATGATTAGGGTTTTTGGGACACGGGCGAGTTATGCCGCGAGTTGAAGTCGCGGCATAACCCGCGTAGTTACTTTGACCGTCTTAAGAGGTTCAGTTTCCCAAAATCACTTTATCACAAATCTCAAATATCTCTTTTCTCTCTCTCTCTCTCTCTCT
The DNA here is from genome assembly GCA_023525745.1 of Arctium lappa. Taxonomy (NCBI): domain Eukaryota; kingdom Viridiplantae; phylum Streptophyta; class Magnoliopsida; order Asterales; family Asteraceae; genus Arctium; species Arctium lappa. The sequence continues at coordinate 75,733,505 of CM042057.1, read as the reverse complement.
CTAGAGTTTGGAAGGTTATAGTCGGTGTTCGATCCGAGGGTTCGGTGTTTTAAGCTTCACCTCTACGTCGTGGTCGTTATCTGGTTTTCCGGGTTTTATTCTGAAAACCTACCGGTGAGTTCCTACTACCATTTTACAAACTTTATACATGTCAAAACTCTTATTTGCGAAATCTGAAGTATTCCTACGGTATGATTTTATGTTCTCTACATTTTGATATAAATGAAGTTTTTGGTGATTCTCGGGGTTCCCAATCAGTTTTGACCAAAATGACGGGTTCCACCTTATTGAAGTAAAATGATGTTTTACTTGCACATTATGTGGATATGTAAAAAAAAAAGAATGTTCGAAGACTCATTTTAATGATTTTTCATTTTTATCAGAAGTTGAACTGGAAATGGCATTTTGTTTATAAAAAGTGTTATTACGATATGTTTATTTATGGTTGGTCACATATGTTGTTGCGACGAGTCTGTACCATTACTAGTGGATCCCTAGGTTTTGAGTCGACTGTATTATTGGGAGGTTATATTCCCCATTTTGTAACTATGGATCACATGTTCCTCGGGGGATACTTGGTACGGTTATGTGAGGCCGGATACTAGCCATGGTTCATGGTGATCCTAGTGAAGGAGTATACATTGGTTTCCCTTGGGAGCGCGATCTCACCTCGTAGCACGGACTCTGGGTTCATTGCTGAGGACTCCAAGTGTTTAGCTCATAACTCGGATTTGTGGTCTACTTTGTGTTACACCACTATCCTTGGTAAAATGGTTCTTTTGTCATCATATGATGAGTTTTGGACCGAAAAGGCCCGGTTGTGGCGAAATGTTATCTTTATAAACTAAACTTTTATGAAAAGATTTCCTTATGATATTGATGTTTATATCTTTTGAGCTTTATAAACTGTATGTTCTCACCAGACTTTAAGTCTGACACTTTTTCTCAAATGATGTGTATAACAGGTTTCCATTAGCGGTGGGTGCTGGGGTTTTTTTTGGAAAGACGAGTTTTGAGTCTCGAGGTTTTTGGAGATGTTTTAGTATTGATGCTGGACATTGTTAAGTCCCATTCTTTTGATGAAATCCTTGTATAGGATTGTATAGTCTAAAGGACTGATCCCATTTATGGGAAGTTAATGGAATTACTTTCGTCATATTATCAGGTTTTGCAGGTTTTTAATTTACACTGATTTTTAGAGTGTTACAGGTTGGTATCAGAGCTCTAGTTTAAGCGAACTAGGCATGAATGTAAGATGTCTAGACTTAGACTGAGTATGTTAAGAATTAATCTGCGAGATTTGGATAGAGTTTCTAAGATGGGCTAGTCTTAGAGTCAACGGAAAGTACGTTTATCAGGCGTCGTGGTGATCGTGACGAGAACTTTTATGTGTTATATGTTCATAATCTCACCTAGCTAATGTTATTATGAAGATATCGTGCGTAAGTGTGCTTGAATTTCTATTACTATGACAATTGGTAATGTGGTAGTACGTTTTCCATTCGTGTTTTCCTATCTCTCTCTTATCTCTTTCTTTGTTCTGTGAAGCTGTTCAGTATGGTGAATACGCGTGGTAGACCGCGTACTCGTGTTGACGGTCTGGAAGCGACAGCCTCCACCGCTGATCAGCCAGAAGGAGTTGAGGTCGTCGTGCGTCCGCCAGTTCAGCAGGTACTAGGTGGGGGGCCAAAGGTCATTCCGCGAGTAGACCTGGATTCGTCTCACCCAGTCATCGGGGATGCTAATCCCCAGTCCGAGTTGTTGGCCAGCGTGATGTTGGCAATGAGGGAAGAGATGGCGAAGCAGTAGGAGTTTCTGCTGAAAGCAATGGAGGACCGCGACGTAAACAATCGGAGAAGAGAGACGGTTATGGAGAACGTCGTAGCAGGTTCTGGAGGCGATGGTATAAGGGTCTCAGCGGTAGAGCGCGGGATTTCTGGTGCTCCGGGGAATAGGAAGAGTTGTTTCTATATGTCCTTTCTGGGTTGCGGACCGCCAGAATTCTTCGGTTCAGATGACCCGGTGGTGTGCGTAAAGTGGATCCGAGCGGTTGAGCAAGCTTTTGGCTCTTCCGAATGTGGTGATGATCAGAGGGTGCGGTTTGGTACCCAACTGTTGAGGGACACTGCACTCATCTGGTGGAATATCATCCAATCCACTCTATCTCCTGAAGTGTTGGCTCAGTTGTCTTGGGCCGAGTTTAAGAAGAATTTTCTAGAGGAATTCTTCAACGAAAGGACCATGGACCGAATTGAGAAAGAATTCCGGTCTTTGGTGAAGGGAAGCCTGACGGTGAGGGAGTACACCCGTCAGTTTATGGAGAAGCTTGATCTGGTGGGGCACGCTGCCCCAACAGAGAAAGACAAGATGAAAGCTTATCTCAACGGCTTGCCAGCGGACATGCAATCCATGGTCCATAATTTTAAAGCTTCTAACCTCCGAGAGATGGTGGAGGAAGCTCAGTTCATGGAGGAGATGTTCGTGAAGGGCTAATCTGAGAAGGCAGTGGTGATGCCTGAAAAGAGAAAGTGGGAGAGCAACTCCGTACCTCCCAAGCGGGCCCGACCTTTTGTTGGAAACCGCAACTTCAACAGTTATCAGGAAGCAAAGTGGTGCCCGAACTGTCGAACCAAGCATCACGATAACTGTTACAGCAATTCTCAAACTTGCTATAAGTGTGGGAAGCCTGGTCATACTGTCATAGATTTCCCGTTCAGGAGAATCATCTGTTTTGAGTGCAAGGCACCGGGGCACGCGAGGAAAGATCGCCCGAAGCTTGTGTCGGGTAGCGTGCCAGCAAGGAAGGAGAACCCTCCGAAGGTTCCGGGTCGAGCATTTCAGATGACGGCCGAAGAGGCCAGAGCATCAACTGACGTGGTATCGGGTACTTTCCTTATAAACTCTGTACCTGCTCGTATTTTATTCGACACGGGTGCTAGTTTCTCTTTCGTATCTGATTTGTTCCGTTAGAAAATTGCTATGCCCACTACTAGTCTTGAGGATGCGTTAGTAGTAGAAATAGCCGATGGTAGACGAGTTCTGATCCACGAAGTGCTGAAGCAGTGTACTCTTATTATCGAAAGGAGAGAATTCTCGATCGATCTATTGCCGATGTTAATTGGGGGTTTTGATGTAGTGATCGGCATGGATTGGTTGTCAAACAATCATGCCGAGATCGTATGTTCCAATAAATTGATTCGACTTCCCAACCCCTCTGGTGAAGTCGTTGTCATCTATGGCGAAAGGAGAAAGGGTGAAGTGGCAATAATCGCAATGGCAAAGGCACGCAAGTGTCTAGTAAAAGGATGTTCGTCTTTCCTAGCCTATGTGATCGATGCCAAGTTGGAGAAATCAAAGCTGGAAGATGTAAAGATCGTGCGAGAGTTTCCAGATGTCTTTCCGGACGACTTGCCCGGGTTGTCGCCCGATCGTCAGGTAGAGTTTCGGATTGATCTTGTGCCTGGCGCTGCACCGATCGCTAAAGCACCTTATCGTTTAGCGCCATCGAAGATGCAAGAGATGGTAGCACAACTCCAAGAGCTATTGGAGAAAGGTCTTATAAGACCGAGTTCGTCACCTTGGGGATCTCCGGTCTTATTCGTCAAGAAGAAGGACGGCACAATGAGAATGTGCATTGACTATCGTGAGTTGAACAAAGCTACAGTGAAGAACAAGTATCCGCTTCCAAGAATAGACGACTTGTTCGATCAACTTCAAGGAGCGGGTTGTTTTTCCAAAATCGACTTACGTTCAGGTTATCACCAAGTGAAGGTAAGAGATGAAGATGTTCCGAAGACGGCTTTCAGAACGTGTTACGACCATTACGAGTTTCTTGTAATGCCTTTTGGTCTAACGAACGTACCAGCTGTGTTTATGGATTTAATGAATAGAGTATGCCGACCATTCCTCGACAAGTCGGTCATTGTATTCATTGATGACATACTCATGTACTCCAAGAGTGAGTCAGGTCACGAGCAACATTTACGTGAAGTTCTGGAGGTATTGAGAAAAGAAAGGTTGTACGCCAAGTTTTCCATGTGCGACTTTTGGCTTAAAGAAGTACAGTTTCTGGGTCACGTAGTCACTCGAGTCGGAGTGAAGGTTGACCCCTCCAAGATTGAAGCAATGATGAATTGGGAGCCTCCTAAGAGTCCGTCCGAGATCCGAAGTTTCTTGGGTCTGGCAGGATACTACAGGAGATTTATCCAAGACTTTTCAAAGATCGCTTCTTCCTTGACAGTTCTGACTCGGAAGAATGTGAAGTTTGAATGGACTGAAGCCCAAGAGAAAGCATTCTGGATTCTTCAAAAGAAGTTGTGTGAAGCTCCGATCTTGACATTACCTGAAGGGTCGGAAGATTTCATTGTTTACAGCGACGCTTCAAAGATGGGACTGGGTTGTGTGTGGATGCAACGAGGCAAGGTGATCGCTTATGCCTCAAGGCAACTTAAGATACACGAGCAGAATTACCCAACCCATGATCTGGAGTTAGCGGCGGTGGTGTTCGCTTTGAAACTTTGGCGACATTACCTTTACGGCACGAAGTGCACTCTATACACGGATCACAAGAGCCTGAAGTATGTCTTTGATCAAAAAGAGTTGAACATGAGGCAAAAGCGGTGGCTCGAGTTGCTTAAAGATTATGACTGTGAATTGCTTTACCATCCCGGTAAGGCGAACGTGGTGGCTGATGCGCTAAGTCGGAAGGACTATAGCGGGAGTATTCGGGCTACCCATTCAAGGATCGAACTAGTGTCTAGTCTTGTTGAGAAAATCAAGACATCATAGATGGAAGCACTGTTAGAAGATAATCTAAAGGATGAAGTTATGACGAAGCAACGTTTACTCTTAACGGAAGATAGCCGTGGAGTGAAACTGTTTAGCGGTCGTGTGTGGGTACCCAAGATTGGGGGTAACCGTGATCTGCTGCTAGAGGATGCTCACAAGTCCAAGTATTCCATTCATCCGGGAAGTACAAAGATGTACAGGGACTTGAAGCTTCACTATTGGTGGCCGGTAATGAAACTTGATGTAGCGCGTTACGTTGAGCGTTGTGTGACGTGTTCGCAAGTCAAGGCCGAACATCAGCGACCATATGGGAGTCTTCAGTCTTTAGAGATTCCCGAGTGGAAGTGGGAGCATATCACCATGGACTTCGTGACGAAGTTTCCTAAGACTCTTCGAGGTCACGATACCATTTGGATGATAGTTGATAGATTGACAAAGAGCGCTCACTTCTTGGCTATGCGCGAGACTCTACCGATGGATAAGTTAGCAAAGCTTTATATCGATGAGGTGGTCTCGAGGCACGGCATACCATTGTCGATCGTGTAGGATCGCGACAGTCGGTTCACTTCGAACTTCTGGGATGGATTTCAGAAAGAACTTGGTACTCGAGTGAAGTTGAGTACGACTTACCATCCGCAAACCGACGGGCAGAGCGAGCGAACGATCCAAACTTTGGAAGACATGTTGAGGTCTTGTGTCATCGATTTCGGGGGTAGCTGGGAAACTCACCTGTCTTTGGTGGAATTTGCCTACAACAATAGCTACCACTCGAGTATCGGAATGGCACCCTTTGAGGCTTTGTATGGGCGAAAGTGTCGGACTCCCGTGTGCTGGCTTGAAGCGGGAGAAAAGTAGTTTGTCGGACCCGAGATCGTGCAAGAGACTGTCGATAAGGTCAAGTGCATTCGTGAAAGAATGAAAGCGGCTCAGGATCGTCAGAAAAGCTATGCCGATAAGAAGAGGCGGCCGATGGAATTCCAAGTGGGCGACCGTGTTATGCTTAAGGTGTCGCCGTGGAAAGGCATTATACGGTTCGGAAAACGTGGGAAGTTGAGTCCCCGTTTCCTCGGACCTTTCAAAGTGCTTAAACGGGTGGGTTTGCAAGCCTACCAGTTGGAACTGCCACCGGAGTTGAGCAGAATACACAACACGTTTCATGTTTGCTACCTCCGGTAATGTTTGGCGGTGGAAGACAGCTTCATTCCCCTTTCAGAATTAAGGGTAGATGAAGGTAACCGTTGTGTGGAAGAACCCGACGCCATCTTAGAGAGAAAGTCTAAGAAGTTGCGTCATAAAGAAGTCACTTTGGTCAAGGTGAAGTGGAAGCATCACCGAGGCGCAAATGTGACGTGGGAAGCCGAGGAGGATATGAAGCGAAGATATCCTCATCTTTTCGAATAGTTAGGATTTCGGGGACGAAATCATTCCCAAGTTGGGGAGGATTGTAACACCCCGGTTTTTCATTGTGTAATCTTGTTATTCTTGTGTTAAGCTTTCGTCGTTAGCTCCGTGTTTGGTTTGATGTTGTTTTGGAGTTTTTAGAATTTTGGGGGAGAAACAGTGAATTACGCGAGTTACACCGCGACTAGAGGTCGCGACACAACCCGCGTAACCCTCTGTTCGATATGGGATTTTGGAACTACGCGAGTTTCACCGCGACTAGAGGTCGCGACACAACCCGCGAAACCCACTGGATGATTAGGGTTTTTGGGACACGGGCGAGTTATGCCGCGAGTTGAAGTCGCGGCATAACCCGCGTAGTTACTTTGACCGTCTTAAGAGGTTCAGTTTCCCAAAATCACTTTATCACAAATCTCAAATATCTCTTTTCTCTCTCTCTCTCTCTCTCTAGAGTTTGGAAGGTTATAGTCGGTGTTCGATCCGAGGGTTCGGTGTTTTAAGCTTCACCTCTACGTCGTGGTCGTTATCTGGTTTTCCGGGTTTTATTCTGAAAACCTACCGGTGAGTTCCTACTACCATTTTACAAACTTTATACATGTCAAAACTCTTATTTGCGAAATCTGAAGTATTCCTACGGTATGATTTTATGTTCTCTACATTTTGATATAAATGAAGTTTTTGGTGATTCTCGGGGTTCCCGATCAGTTTTGACCAAAATGACGGGTTCCACCTTATTGAAGTAAAATGATGTTTTACTTGCACATTATGTGGATATGTAAAAAAAAGAATGTTCGAAGACTCATTTTAATGATTTTTCATTTTTACCAGAAGTTGAACTGGAAATGGCATTTTGTTTATAAAAAGTGTTATTACCATTTTAACACATATGTTGTTGTGACGAGTCTGTACCATTACTAGTGGATCCCTAGGTTTTGAGTCGACTGTATTATTGGGAGGTTATATTCCCCATTTTGTAACTATGGATCACATGTTCCTCGGGGGATACTTGGTACGGTTATGTGAGGCCGGATACTAGCCATGGTTCATGGTGATCCTAGTGAAAGAGTATACATTGGTTTCCCTTGGGAGTGCGATCTCACCTCGTAGCACGGACTCTAGGTTCATTGCTGAGGACTCCAAGTGTTTAGCTCATAACTCGGATTTGTGGTCTACTTTGTGTTACACCACTATCCTTGGTAAAATGGTTCTTTTGTCATCATATGATGAGTTTTGGACCGAAAAGGCCCGGTTGTGGCGAAATGTTATCTTTATAAACTAAACTTTTATGAAAAGATTTCCTTATGATATTGATGTTTATATCTTTTGAGCTTTATAAACTGTATGTTCTCACCAGGCTTTAAGTCTGACACTTTTTCTCAAATGATGTGTATAACAGGTTTCCATTAGCGGTGGGTGCTGGTTTTTTTTTTGGAAAGACGAGTTTTGAGTCTCGAGGTTTTTGGAGATGTTTTAGTATTGATGCTGGGCATTGTTAAGTCCCATTCTTTTGATGAAATCCTTGTATAGGATTGTATAGTCTAAAGGACTGATCCCATTTATGGGAAGTTAATGGAATTACTTTCGTCATATTATCAGGTTTTCCAGGTTTTTAATTTACACTGATTTTTAGAGTGTTACACAGAGCCAGATCCTACGGGCTCCGATTCCACCGTCGAGCTACCCTCTCGAACTCCGACTCTCTGGTCTCTTTCAAGAGCACCTCCATAATGTCTACCCTCGTCAATTCTTCCACCATTGCCACCGCTATCACATGCAAAATGACCCGCACCAACTTCTTGCTATGGAAGGCGCAAGTTGTTCCCATCTTACGAGGTGTCCAGCTCTTCGGGTATCTCAACAGTACCACACCAATCCTTGTTGCCAAAGTGATCGTGGGAGTCAGCAGTGATGCAAGGCAACTTCCTAACCCTGCTCGCGATACATCCAAGATCAGACCTGTTGGTCCCGAAGGTGCTTAACAAGTTTGTAGAAGGGGGGGGTTGAATACAAACACAGAAATTACAGTTTAATAAATTGTTTATTGATAAATCAAATACAATTTACAAGTTTGTTGCGGAATAAGATTAAGACAGACTCAATCTAAACAAACTTAAGAAACACTAAGATGGTTGCACTAGAAGTTCAAAGAATGGGGGATTTAGAGATATAGAAAACAAGGGTTTCTATATGGTTTCAAGGAATTGAGTACCCTTTTTAGATGAAAGGGTGAACGTCCTATTTATACCCTTTGTATTAAATGCATGGTAGGGCACTTTACACGTAGCATTCACTGATTGGCTTTGGGAGTCTGACTTTTGGGAGACATGCTTTCGGCCGGGTCATGAACAGTGTAGTTGACAGAGTTGTTGTACGAATGGTTGCAGAGACATTTCCGTTCTGACCCATTGTACTAGGTTGTGCAAGGATAGACAAAAGGAAACTTGAGGCATAAGATTTGTGATCGATTGATCGCTGAGTATCTCTTCTTTCAGAGATAAAGAGGTTCAGCTATCGCTGAAGATTTTCCTCATGTTCCTTCGCGTATATGTAGAGTTGTCTTTGCTTCACTGATATCCGCATCAGGTCACTAGTAGACTTCTCTTTGTTTAGCAGCTTCGTCTTCGATTCAGTTGTGAACATATGTTGACGTGAGACTTGTCTTCAGGGATTACGTTGGCTGTTTACTTCAGAAACTATCAGTGATAACTGAACAGACTCAGTCTGATCACTGATAGTGAAACACTAATACATAGAAATGTTTATGAGAGAGAATATCAGCGATAACTGAACAGACTCAGTCTGATCGCTGATGGTGAAACACTAATACATATTAAAACGTAATTTTCACTAAGTATAGAAGAGGGTCGTTATCAAATCACTGAGAGAGTTTGGATCAACAATCTCCCCCTATTTGATAATGACAAAGTAACTGAAGAAAATTACTTTATAGTTCAAAATGATGGAATAATCAGGACTCATAACATACATGTCCCAATTACTATTTTGAGGGATCTTTTACAATACTGATGGAGTTAAGTACTTCACTGAAATTTTCATTAAACCAAGAAAAGAATTACAAGGAATGAAAATTACAAGTACAAGTGATGTACTAACTACTATAAGTTAAACTAATAGATTACAAGAAAGAAAACTAATCTATCAGCTATCTAAAGAGGGTTTAGGAGGATTGATCAAATACTCAGGTATTTCTTCTCCTTTTTGCCTTTGCTCTAAAGATTCTTTGCAGATAATCGCTATGATTGGCTCAGCAGCAGGAGAGAGAGTACACCATAGGCACATGAGATCCTTGAGAAGAGCGAGGGGACAGATAGGGATTTCAGAGACCTTTTGAAATCTGAGTTGTTCCTCGTCATCTCTGAAGAAGATTCCAAAAGGTTCTTCAAGAACTTGTCCTGCAGAATATGGTCCGCCAGAAGGCAGAGAGAGATCCAGAACTGAAAGATCAGGAGGAGGACCGAACATAGCTTCTCTGGAGAATTTGATGGAGGTTTCATTCCTTATCACTGCGACATTATCAGACGAGGAGGAGACGGGCTTTCTCTTGACTTGCATGGATTTTGAGGGAAGAGTAGATGGCACCTTTAGTATTGCAGCGACTTTGTTGATGAGAGCATCATTCACCCTTTCAACGTAGCCTCTGTATGTAGACTTTGATTTCTTCAGCGCATCTTTGAACTCAAGCCACTCCATGTAGCCGAAGTCTTCCAGCTTTGAAATGAACATAGCCTTGCAGCTTCCATCCTCTCTGGTAATTTCCATGGTGACAGAGAGCTTATCCTTCTTCTTTCTTCCAGAGATAGCAACCGCTACGATCTTCAGTGGGTCAGAGCGATAGTTGATTTTGTGCTTGCACCAATCGATTGTATTATCGTTGACTGCTTTTTCTTTGGAGCGTTCCTCTTCAATTTCTTTCAACAGAGTTTCCTGGACTTCTACTGGTTTGCGTTTCAGATTTTTGTCTTTGACTTGAGAAGACTGAATTTTGAGAGCCACAGAGGCATCTCTTTGACAGTCAGCAATCAGCTTCTCAGCCCTAACGGATTCTTCAATTTCAGCGTTAGTCAGGAAATGCAGTTCTAATGATTAAGAAGAGACCTTTCGTCGTTGACTCTCCAGATGAGAGATCATCTATGTTCTTTTCTTTCTCTCTTCCTCAGACCAGTGAGATGGTCTAGAGGGCCTTCCATGATGTTGCAGGGACTCTTCTTCTTCTTCATCCTCTCCATCAATCTCTCTGACAGAGACTGGGATTATTTGGTTCTCAGCTTCAGCAGCTGGGATTATTTGGAGTTCTTTACCCTTAAGCAGGGGAGAGAACTATCTGGTCAGAAAATGAAAAAGGTTAGATTATTTTTAGGGAAAGAAGAGAGATAAAGGCTAGAAAGAAATAGGGGTAGGATTTGTATAAAAAGATAAGGGAACAAGAGTAAGGCATACCTGAGAAGTATTCTCCTCAGGTAGTGAAATCATCTTCAGGGTTCCCTCAGCAGATGCACCTTTGCTTTGGGAAGGGGTTCCTGAAGGTGTTCCTTGACTCCCCCTGCCTTGATAACTTCTTTCGAAGCTATCGCTGATGAAGTGACGGCTGAAGAACACCATAAGGATTGATCTTCTTCATCGTCATCATCATCATCTTGATGAGGTTCATCCTCTTGATCTTCAAGATCAAGGGCTTCATCATAATCTTCCTCCTCTTCCTCTTCTTCATCATCTACTAGATCAACGATGGAAGGAGGGACTTTTTCAGCAGCTTTCTCCCCCTCAACATGAGAGGGAGTTTCCTTCAGTTGTTCAGCATCGACTTCAACCTCCGTATTTTCTTCAGCGGTCTTCTCCCCCTCTTTGTCATTATCAACAAGGGAGAGATCTTTGGAAGGAGATGAAGTTTTTGTGGCAGCCAACTTCTGGACTTCAGCCTCCAGTCCTGTGAGACGTCCTTCAAGTTCAGGGATGTCGGACGTAGCTTGATGAATGAATTCCACAGCTATGGTCAGAGCGGAACGATCATCTTCTGTAAATGATGGAGCAGGAACTGGAGCTGGTGCCTTCAGCTTGTTGAGGACTTGCTGAAGAGTAGCAGTGCAGGAGTCGATCTTTGCAGACAAGTCATCATACTGCTGCTTGGATTCTTCCCTGACTTTGACAATCTCTTCCTGAAGAGTAGCGATTTGAGAGATGTCAGCTTTGGAGGCGCAGGTGGCAGTCAGCGTCTTCAGCGCTTCACCAACTGATTGAACAACGTTGGTGGTGGTGTTGAGAGAAGCAGTCATGGATTCCACCTTTGCACTCAGATTGTTGACATTGTTGTCAACAGTCGCCAAGCTAGGACCTGAAAGATAAGTTAGTGTTTCAGAACAAGGCTTATATGGTGAGTTGGGAGAAGTGTTTAAGGTTATAGGGATACCTGAATTAACAAACATTTTGTAGAATTATAAAGATTCCTCAAAAGATTGATGTTCAGGTCCTATGGGTCCAAACTGTGGAGTAGAGATAGAAGGAGGGTTAGAGATCAAAGAAATAGAAGGACTAGAGATGGGGATAGAAGATGTAGGGATAGGGGTAGTTACCTCAGGTTGTTGAGCTGAGATCATAGGTTGCGTTACTGTTGTTGTGACAGCGACCGAGATCGCTGGCACGGTTGAAGTGATTGTTGCTGAGGATGTGGAGGAGAGACCCACGAAAGCATCCAAGGAAGTTTGTAGAGAAACATCCTTAGGTATAGAGCTAGAAGTAGCTTTCTCCTTGGTCACCTTGGCCTTCTTCGAAGGACCAGGGAAACCAGTTGATGGTCGTTTGGAAGGGGTAGCGGCAGGGATAGCAGAAGAAGGAACCTCCTGCGTGGCCGCTGAAGTCGAAGAAGTGAGGAGAGAGAGAGTCGGGAGCGAAGTTCAGAAATACTTACCTCATTGGGGAGCGACTTGACTTCCAAGGATCGCTGTCCCACTTTTGGAAAGGATGCATCCGCGTCATTAGGGTAAGTAGAAGGGTAGAGGAACTTCAGGTATGCGCAGATAAAGCGTACGTAAGGGACCTTGGGATCCCTCTCAGTCTTCTCTATCTTTGACTTCAGGTCGTCAAAGATAGCTGTGGAGTAATCGAAGTTGCGTCCATCGATCACTGAGTAAGCCATCTGGACCTGAACCTTGCTGGCTTGGTCCAGTGACCCACTCTTCCCACTCATACACTGAATGATGTATGAGAAGATGTAGTTGAGCTGGGAAGGCATCAGTGCCTTCTTCACAAGAGTCAGCTTCTTGTTGGGAATCGTAGTTCTTGGTTTGGGTTCCCAAGCGTATTCCATGGCATCCAGGAATTGGATGAGTTCAGCGTCAGTTGGCAATGCGTCGAATCCATTCCTGGGTTTTTCAGGAAATCGAAGAGCTTTCCTTAGACCTATAGCAGTCATCATCCCTGAGCCCAGTTGAGTGCTGAAGGAGATGGCAGGAACCAGTTCACCCTTTTTGTTGGTGAGGGAGGTTTCTTCAGCGGTGAACCAGAATTGCTGAAGTAGTGCTTTAGAAGGTGTGGGATCCACAGTGATAGCGTAGGCAATGCAGGATTGCCTTAGAAACTGTGCAACTTCCACCAGATGTGGGTATTTGTTGTTATAAAATTCCAGACGAGCGAGATGATTGTTCTTTGGAAGCTCAGAATCGGAGATGGCGAACTTGACGTTCTTTGAGGCGATAAGTGCAGATTGAGCCATTCTGAATGATGAGTAGATAATCGAGTAGAAGAAAGGTTTTTAGTCTTAAAATAAAGAGGATTTGCTAGTTTCTATTTGAGGAAAGAAACGTAGGAAATCAAAATATTTGTAGAGGAAAACAGTTTATCTTAGAACAAGATTTAAGAACAAGAAGAAAAACCAAAGATTTTGAATAGAGAAAATCAAAGTAAAATGGTTTTTAAAGAATAAAATCAAAAATGAAAATGATTTTATGAATGAAATTTGAGAAAAGAATAAGAAGAAGAGGATCAAGAATAACCTGTTGATCTTTGAGGTTGAAGATGCAAATGCTTGAGAATTGTTAGAATGCTTGAGAGAGTATTCTTGCTTTGAAAGTATTTCCAGAAAACGTAAATTGATAAGAATGTAAAAACATTCTTTTTATATGTGAGAAAGAAAGAAGAGAGAGTGTGTGAGGCGGGAAAACAAATGCTCATCATGACATGGACACGTCCCACGAAGTTGATTGGATGAAAGAGCAACGGGCGAACGTGTCAGAAAAAGGCATGTCGTGGATTGTCGGTTCAAATGACGTCATAGAGGAGAGACTGTTCATTTTTCCGTTTTGAATTTATCACGGAAGAAAAAAATCAGCGATTGATTTTCTTTTTGAAAATATCCCTGATAGTAAAGATGGGGATAGATTTTCTTTTAAAAGGATCACTGACAAGAAATATCAGTGATAAATTTAATTTCAAAAAGCTTTTAATCATTTGAAGAAAGATTCAGTGATTAAGGATTATATTTTAAACATCTCAACTGAATGAAGATTCAGTTGTAAAAAAAACATACATGAGAGTCAAAATGTTTATCAGAGAGAATGATGAAAGGGGAACTTTTGATTACTGACACAATACATGAACGCTGAAGAATTATTCTTCAAGGTTCAGCATTCCAAGCTCACTGATGAGAAAGTTGAACCTTGTCTCATCAAGAGGTTTGGTGAATATATCAGCAAGCTGAAAGTCAGTAGGGATAAAGTGAAGTTCAATATCACCATTCGTCACATGATCTCTGATAAAGTGATATCTGATCTCTATGTGTTTTGTCTTTGAATGTAGCACTGGATTATTTGCTATAGCGATAGCATTAGTGCTGTCGCAATAGATAGGAATCTTTGACAACTGAAGGTCATAATCTAATAGTTGATTTCTCATCCACAAGATTTGAGAACAACAGCTTCCAGCGGCTACGTATTCAGCTTCAGCTGTGGAAGTGGACACAGAAGTTTGCTTCTTGCTTGTCCAGCTTACCAGCTTTCCTCCCAGGAGTTGACATCCACCAGTGGTACTCTTTCTGTCGAGTTTACAACCTGCAAAATCACTATCAGAATAACCAGTTAGATCGAACCCTGAGTCTTTGGGATACCAAAGACCGAGGTTAGGAGTTCCTTTCAGATATCTGAAAATTCGCTTTACAACGATCAGATGGGATTCCTTGGGTTCAGATTGATAGCGTGCACATAAACAAGTAGAGTACATAATGTCAGGTCGGCTCGCTGTGAGATACAGCAGGGAGCCTATCATTCCTCTATAGGCAGTGACATTTAAAGGTTTTCCAGAAGGATATTTGTTAAGTGTCAGGGGTGGTGCCATAGGAGTTTTCATCGCTGAAGTTTGTGTGAGATCAAACTTTTTCAGCATATCTTTAACATACTTACCTTGGCAGATAAAAGTACCTTTGTCAGATTGTTTAATCTGAAGACCAAGAAAATATGTCAAATCACCCATCATACTCATTTTATATTCTTTCTTCATTCTTTTCGTGAAGCGAGTACACAGAGATGGGTTAGTAGAACCAAATATTATGTCATCAACATATATTTGTACAAGAATTATATGACCTTTTATCTTTCTGAAAAATAACGTATTATCAATTTTGCCACGTTCAAAATTTTCAGATATAAGAAAGGATGAGAGAGTGTCATACCAAGCACGAGGGGCTTGTTTTAGACCATAGAGAGCCTTATCCAATTTATAAACATAATTTGGATACTTAGGGTCATAAAACCCTGGTGGTTGTTCTACATAGACTTCTTCATTCAGCTTTCCATTTAGGAACGCTGATTTTACGTCCATTTGATAAGCGATGAAGTCTTTATAGACTGCATAAGCTAAGAATAGTCGAATTGCTTCGAGCCTGGCCACAGGAGCAAAGGTTTCATCATAATCTATGCCTTCCTCTTGTCTGTATCCCTGAGCAACAAGTCGAGCCTTGTTGCGGGTTACAGTTCCATGTTCATCTAACTTGTTTCTAAACACCCATTTGGTGCCTATTACAGTTTTATCAGATGGTCTAGGAACGATATTCCAAACTTTGTTTCGAGAAAATTCAGTCAGCTCTTCTTGCATAGCGCTGACCCAGTTTGGATCTCTGAGGGCATCATCAGTCTTCTTTGGTTCTATTAAAGAGAGAAAGTTTACAAAGAGACAGATATTACCTGAGCTTCGTCGTGTCTGAATACCTGCTTCGAGATCACCAAGAATTTGATCTATTGGGTGATCTCTGGTCCATCGCTGAGCAGAAGCATGATTGCTTAACTCAGAGGTTGGATCAACAATTGGAATGTTTACTGATGAGGACGTTTGAGGTTCATCAGCGATTAACTGTTGAGTAGATTCACTAGAGAGGTTTTCAGACGAAGGCAGATTTGATGGTAGTAGTGTGTTTAGAGGTTCTGCTGAGACCCATGAGGTAGAGTCAGCGGTAGGATGTATAATGTTTGGATCATCATCAGCGGTTGGAGGATCAGAATGCTGATGGTTTGTGAAGAAATGTTTTGTTTCTCTGTAGTGAGAAAGCATCCAAGCATTTAACTCTTCATTGTCAGCGATTGGTTTAGAGTTCGCTGAGCGAGTTTCATCAAAAGTGACGTGAATTGTTTCTTCTATGGTTTGTCTTCTCTTGTTGAAGACTCTGTAGGCTTTGGAGATGGAGGAATATCCTAGAAATATTCCATCATCAGCTTTTGAGTCGAACTTTCCAAGTTGATCTCTGTTGTTTAAGATAAAGCACTGACAACCAAAGATATGAAGAAAGCTGATAGAAGGCTTCCTTCCAAGAAAAATTTCATAAGTTGTCTTCCCAAATCGCTTTATTATCAGCGATCTGTTTTGTGTAAAACATGCAGTGTTTACAGCTTCTGCCCAAAATTGAGTAGGGAGATGAGAATCGTTGAGCATTGATCTAGCAGCTTCTATGATCGTTCTGTTTCTTCTTTCAGCGACTCCGTTTTGCTGAGGTGTTCTTACTGAAGAGAAGTTGTGAGAGATTCCCTTGTTCTCAAAGAAATTGTTCAGGGAACTGTTTTTGAATTCAGTTCCATGATCACTTCTTATTGAACGAACAGTAAGATTGTTCAGCACTTCCATCTTTTTAACAAAAGATATTAGTTCTTCTGGAGTATCACTCTTACAGCGAAGAAAGATAACCCAGGTGTAGCGAGAATATTCATCTACAATGACAAGCGTATATTTCTTTCCAGCTATTGATTGGATGTTGACAGGGCCAAACAGATCCATATGCAAGAGCTGAAGAGGACTTGTCACTAAGGAAACTTGTTTCGACTTGAAACTAGCTTTTGTTTGTTTTCCTTTTTCACATGCTGAGCAGAGAGATTCTTTAGCATATGCGTGCTGAGGAAGACCAGAAACCAGTTCCTTAGATGAGAGAGAATTCAGGGTTTTGAAGTTTAGATGAGAGAGCCTTTTATACCATAGCCAGTTGACATCAGAAGAAGCCTTAGAGAGAAAACATAAGTTTTTAGTGATAGTAGAGTCCATATCTATTACATAGACATTTTCTCTGCGATAACCACTGAGAGCAAGTTTTCCTTTTTCATCTACCACTGAACATGCTTTCTTAGAAAAGCTAACTTCGTAGTCTTTGTCTGTAACACCCCGGATTTCCGTTGTATAATCTTGTTATTCTTATGTTAAGCTTTTGTCATTAGCCCCGTGTTTGGTTGGTTGAAGTTTTTGGTTTTGTGAAGTTTGGGGAGGAACAGTGAATTACGCGAGTTACACCGCGACTAGAGGTCGCGACACAACCCGCGTAATCCTCTGTTGGATATTGGATTTTGAGAACTACGCGAGTTACACCGCGACTAGAGGTCGCGGCATAACCCGCGTAACCCACTGGATGATTAGGGTATTTGGGACATGGGCGAGTTATACCGCGAGTTGAAGTCGCGGCATAACCCGCGAAGTTGTATTGACCGTCTTAAAGAGGTTCAGTTTCCCAAATCACTTTATCACAGAAATCTAAAATATCTTTTTTCTCTCTTATTCTCTCTTTTATCTTTCGATCTTCGAAGGTTCGTTTGGTTGCTAGTTTTCGTCGTTTCTAGCAAGGGGTCGGTGTTTTAAGCTTCACCTCTACATCGTGGTCATTATCTGATTTTCCGGGTTTTATTCTGAAAACCTATCGGTGAATTCCTACTATCATTTTACAAACTTTATACATGTCAAAACTCTTATTTGCGAAATCTGAAGTATTTCTACGGTATGATTTTATGTTCTAAACATTTTGATATAAATGAAGTTTTTGGTGAATCTCGGGGTTCCCGGTCAGTTTTGACCAAAATGACGGGTTCCGCCTTATTAAAGTAAAATGATGTTTTACTTGCACATTATGTGGTCGTTTGAAAAGAATGATTATGAACTCATTTTAATGGTATTCGTTCTTACCAGAAGTTGAACTGGAAGTAGCATTTTGTTTATAAAATGTACTTGTAACCATATATTGATTTATGGTTGGTCACATATGTTGTTGTGACGAGTCCGTACCATTGCTAGTGGATCCCTAGGTTTTGGAGTAGACTGTTTAGTTGGGAGGTTATATTCCCCAAGTTGTAGCTATGGATCACATGTTTCCTCGGGGGCAACTTGGTACGGTTATGTGAGGCCGGATACTAGCCATGGTTCATGGTGATCCTAGCGAAGGAGTATACATTGGTTTCCCTTGGGAGCGCGATCTCACTTCGTAGCACGGACTCTAGGTTCATTGCTGAGGACTCCAAGTGTTTAGCTCATAACTCGGTTTGTTGGCCTAACTTTGTGTTTCGCCACTCTCCTTGGTAAAATGGTCCTTTTATCACTGTTTAAGAGTTTTGGACCGAAGAGGCCCGGTTGTGGCGAAATGTTATCTTTACGAACTAAACCGTTATGAAAAGATTTCTTTATGATAACTGATGTTTATATCTTTTGAGCTTTATAAACTGTATGTTCTCACCAGGCTTTATAGTCTGACACTTTTTCTCAAATGACATGTATAACAGGTTTCCATTAGCGGTGGGTGTCGGGGTTTTTGGAGAGACGAGTTTTGAGTCCCGAGGTTTTTGAAGATAATTTAGTATTGATGTTGGGCATTGTTAAGTCCCATTCTTTTGATGAAATCCCTGTATAGAATTGTAAAGTCTTAGGGACTGATCCCATTTATGGGAAGTTAATGGATTTACCTTCGTTATTTGTCAGGTTTTAAATGTTTTATTTCACTCTGATTTTTGAGGTCTTACATTGTCACATAGTTGACTGATGCTTAGAAGGTTGTGCTTCAGTCCATCTACATAAGCGACTCTTCGAAAGGTAGTTGTCCCATTGCTGAGGACACCAAACCCTCGGGTAAATCCTTTTCCATTTCCACCAAAGGTCACAGAGGGACCTTTTTCTTCCTTGTATTCAGTGAGCAGGTCTCTTTGTCCAGTCATATGACGAGAACATCCACTATCGAGATACCAGATGCCCTTTGATCCCTGCACACATAAGGAAGATTAAGCGTTGTTTGGTACCCACTTTTCAATGGGTCCTTCAGAGTTAGTGGATAAGGAAGGTTCAGCAGTCTTCATAGCTGATGAAGATTTAGCTTCAGTGGTAATCTTCACTTTGGTTAATTTCTTAACCTTAGTGGTATTTTTCACCTTGGTTAATTTTTCAACCTTAGTGACCTTTTCAGCTTTAGAGGCACTTTTTCTTCACTTTAGCTGTTTTATCAGCTTTGGTGGCATTTGGACATTTACTTGCAATATGGTCAGTAAAACCACAGTGATAACATTTTCTGTATTTGAAAATGGTTTTAGGACCAGAAGTAGAAGGTTTTGCAAGTTTAAGATGAGAAGGTCCAGGTCCAAGAAGGCTTTTCTCATGAGATATGGGAGGAATTTTCATTACTTCAGATCTCATTGGTATAAGGTCAATATTTAGCTTTGGAGGACAGAGATCAAAAATTTCTATCACAGAGCTAGAGGATTGCTTAGCTGAAGGTTTAGAAGGAACTTTCAGCTTTGCTTTCCTGGTTGCCTTCTGAGGAAGGAGAATGGACTTTCCTTTATCCGTAGACTTAGTGTCTTTGGATTTTTCCTCAGAGATGGGATTTGAAGAAGAACAGGGATAGAATTGATTATAAGAAGTGTCAAAGAAATATGTGACAAAAGTTCCAAACTTAAGCATTGTTAAGTCCCATTCTTTTGATGAAATCCCTGTATAGAATTGTAAAGTCTTAGGGACTGATCCCATTTATGGGAAGTTAATGGATTTACCTTCGTTATTTGTCAGGTTTTAAATGTTTTATTTCACTCTGATTTTTGAGGTGTTACAAGTTGGTATCAGAGCCCTAGTTTAAGCGAACTAGGCATGAATGTAATATGTCTAGACTTAGACTGCGTATGCTAAGAATTGATCCGCGAGAATTGGGTAGAACTCTTAATATGGGTTAGTCTTAGAGTTGACGGAAAGTACGTTTATCAGGCGTTGTAGTAGTGGTGACAAGAACCGTTATGTGTTGTATGTTCATAATTTCACTTAGCTAATGTTATTATGAGGATACTGTACGTAAGAGTGCTTGAATTACTGTTAATATGACAATTGGTAATGTGGTAGTACGTTTCCTTTGTGTTTGTTCAGTCTCTCTCTTATCTCTTTCCTTGTTCTGTGAAGTTGTTCAGCATGGTGAATACGCGTGGTAGACCGCGTACTCGTGTTGACGGACTGGAAGCGACAACCTCCACAGCTGGTCGGCCGGAAGGAGTTGAGGTTGTTGTGCGTCCGCCAGTTCAGCAGGTACTAGGTGGGGGGCCAGAGGTCATTCCGCGAGTAGACCTGGCTTCGTCCCACCCAGTCATCAGGGATGCTAGTTCCCCTTCTGAGATGATGGCCAGCATGATGTTGGCGATGAGGGAAGAGATGGCAAAGCAACAAGAGTTTCTGCTAAAAGTGATTGAGGACCGTGATGTGAACAATCGTAGAAGTGAGACGGTTGTGGAAAACATCGTAGCAGGTTCTGGAGGCGTTGGTACAGGGGTCAGGGCTGAGGAGAACAGGATTGTTGGTGCTCCGGGAGGTAGGAAAAGTTGTTCCTACAAATCCTTTCTGGGTTGCGGACCACCAGAATTCTCTGGTTCTGACGACCCAATCTTGTGTGTGAAGTGGATACGAGCGGTGGAGCAAGCTTTTGGCTCTTCCGAATGTGGTGATGATCAGAGGGTGCGGTTTGGTACCCAATTGCTGAGGGACACTGCACTCATCTGGTGGAATATCATCCAATCCACCCTATCTCCTGAAGTGTTGGCTCATTTGTCTTGGGCCGAGTTCAAGAGGAAGCTGCTAGAAGAGTTCTGCAACGAGAGGACCATGGACCGAATTGAGAAAGAATTCTGGTCCTTGGTAAAGGGAAGTCTGACGGTGAGGGAGTACACCCGTCAGTTCATGGAGAAGCTTGGGCTGGTGGGGCACGCTGCCCCAACAGAGAAAGATAAGATGAAGGCCTATCTGAATGGCCTACCTGCAGACATGCAATCTATGGTCCATAATTCCAAAGCTTCCAACCTCCGAGAAATGGTCGAGGAAGCTCAGTACATGGAAGAGATGTTCGCGAAGGGTAAATCTGAGAATTCGGTGATAGTGCCTGATAAGAGAAAGTGGGAGAGCAGTTCAGTACCTCCCAAGCGGACCCGACCTTTTGTCGGAAACCGCAACTACAACAGTTATCAGGAAGCGAAGTGGTGTCCGAAGTGTCGGACCAAGCATCACGGTAACTGTTACAGCAATTCTCCAACTTGCTATAAGTGTGGGAAGCCTGGTCATACTGTCAGAGATTGCCCGGTCAGGGGGATCATCTGTTTTGAGTGCAAGGCACCGGGGCACGCGAGGAAAGATTGCCCGAAGCTTGTGTCGGGTAGCGCGCCAGCAAGGAAGGAGAACCCTCCGAAGGTTCCGGGTCGAGCATTTCAGATGACGGCCGAAGAGGCTAGAGCATCCGCTGATGTGGTATCGGGTACTTTTCTTATAAACTCTGTACCTGCTCGTATTTTGTTCGATACGGGTGCTAGTTTCTCTTTCGTATCTGAATTGTTCCGTCAGAAAATTGCTATGCCCACTACTAGTCTTGAGGATGCATTAGTGGTAGAAATAGCCTATGGTAGTCAAGTTCTGATCTGCGAAGTTCTGAGGCAGTGTACTCTTAGTATCGAAGGGAAAGAATTCTCGATCGATCTATTACCGATGTTAATCGGGGGTTTTGATGTGGTAATCGGTATGGATTGGCTGTCAAACAATCAAGCCAAGTTCGTGTGTTCCAAGAAGATGATTCGACTTCCCAACCCCTCTGGTGAAGTCATTGTCATCTATGGGGAGAAGAGAAAGGGTGAAGTGGCAATAATCACCATGGCAAAGGCACGCAAGTGCTTAGTAAAAGGATGTTCGTCTTTCCTAGCCTATGTGATCGATGCCAAGCTGGAGAAGTCAAAGCTGGAAGAAGTGAGGATCGTGCGTGAGTATCCAGATGTCTTTCCGGACGACTTGCCCGGGTTACCACCCGATCGTCAGGTAGAGTTTCGGATTGATCTTGTGCCAGGCGTTGCACCGATCGCTAAAGCACCTTATCGCTTAGCGCCATCGGAGATGCAAGAGATGGTAGCACAACTCAAAGAGCTATTGGAGAAGGGATTCATAAGACCGAGTTCGTTGCCTTGGGGAGCTCCGGTCTTATTTGTCAAGAAAAAGGATGGCACAATGAGGATGTGCATTGACTATCGTGAGTTGAACAAAGCTACAGTGAAGAACAGGTATCCGCTTCCGAGAATAGACGACTTGTTCGATCAACTTCAAGGAGCGGGTTGTTTCTCCAAAATCGACTTACGATCAGGTTATCACCAAGTGAAGGTAAGAGAAGAAGATGTTCCGAAGACGGCTTTCAGAACGCGTTACGGCCATTACGAGTTCCTTGTAATGCCTTTTGGCCTGACGAACGCACCAGCAGTGTTTATGGACTTAATGAATAGAGTGTGCCGACCTTTCCTTGACAAGTCGGTCATTGTATTCATTGATGACATACTAGTGTACTCCAAGAGCGAGTCGGAACACGAACAACATCTACGTGAGGTTCTGGAAGTGTTGAGAAGAGAAAGATTGTACGCCAAGTTTTCCAAGTGCGACTTTTGGCTTAAAGAAGTACAATTTCTGGGGCACGTAGTCACTCGAGACGGAGTGAAAGTAGATCCCTCCAAGATTGAAGCTATGATGAATTGGGAGCCTTTTAAGAGTCCGTCAGAGATCAGAAGTTTCTTGGGTCTGGCAGGATACTACCGGAGATTCATTCAAAACTTTTCCAAGATCGCTTCTTCCTTGACAGTTCTGACTCGGAAGAATGTGAAGTTTGAATGGACCGAAACCCAAGAGAAGGCATTCCGGATCCTTCAAAAGAAGTTGTATGAAGCTCCGATCTTGACGTTACCTGAAGGGTCGGAAGATTTCGTGGTTTACAGCGACGCTTTAAAGATGGGATTGGGTTGTGTGTTGATGCAACGAGGTAAGGTAATCGCCTATGCCTCGAGACAGCTCAAAGTACACGAGCAGAATTATCCAACCCATGATCTGGAGTTAGCAGCGGTGGTGTTCGCTTTGAAGCTTTGGCGACATTACCTATACGGAACGAAATGCACTCTATACACGGATCACAAGATCCTGAAGTATGTCTTTGATCAGAAAGAGCTGAATATGAGGCAAAGGAGGTGGCTCGAGTTACTAAAAGATTATGACTGTGAATTGCTTTACCATCCAGGTAAGGCGAACGTGGTGGCCGATGCGCTAAGTCGGAAGGACTATAGCGGGAGTATTCGAGCTACCCATTCGAGAATCGAGCTAGTATCTAGCCTTGTGGAGAAGATCAAGGCATCACAGGTGGAAGCACTGTTAGAAGAGAATCTAAAGGATGAAGTCATGACTAAGCAGCGTTTACTCTTAACGGAAGATAGCCGTGGAGTGAAACTGTTCAGCGGTCGTGTGTAGGTGCCCAAGATAGGGGGTAACCGTGAGCTGTTGCTAGAAGATGCACACAAGTCCAAGTATTCCATACATCCGGGAAGCACAAAGATGTACAGGGACTTGAAGTTGCACTATTGGTGGCCGGTAATGAAGCTTGATGTGGCACGTTACGTTGAACGTTGTGTGATGTGTTCGCAAGTTAAGGCCGAACATCAGAGACCATATGGGAGTCTTCAGTCTTTAGAGATTCCCGAGTGGAAGTGGGAGCATATCACCATGGACTTCGTGACGAAGCTACCTAAAACTATTCGAGGTCACGATACCATTTGGGTGATAGTTGATAGATTGACGAAGAGCGCTCACTTCTTGGCTATGCGCGAGACTCTACCGATGGATAAGTTAGCGAAGCTTTATATCAATGAGGTAGTCTCGAGGCACGACATACCATTGTCGATCATGTCGGATCGCGACAGTCGGTTCACTTCGAACTTCTGGGATGGATTTCAGAAAGAACTTGGTACTCGAGTGAAGTTGAGTACGGCTTACCATCCGCAAACCGACGGGCAGAGCGAACGAACGATCCAAACTTTGGAAGACATGTTGAGGTCTTGTGTCATCGATTTCGGGGGTAGCTGGGACACTCACCTGCCTTTGGTGGAGTTTGCCTACAACAATAGCTATCACTCGAGTATCGGAATGGCACCCTTTGAGGCTTTGTATGGACGGAAGTGTCGGACTCCCGTGTACTGGCTTGAAGCGGGAGAAAAGCAGTTTGCCGGACCCGAAATCGTGCAAGAAACTGCCGATAAGGTCAAGTGCATTCGTGAATGAATGAAAGCAGCTCAAGATCGTCAGAAAAGCTATGCCGATAAGAAGAGGCGACCGATGGAATTCCAAGTAGGCGACCGCGTTATGCTTAAAGTGTCGCCGTGGAAAGGCATTATACGGTTCGGAAAACGTAGGAAGCTGAGTCCCCGTTTCCTCGGACCTTTCAAAGTGCTTAAACGGGTGGGTTTGCAAGCCTACCAGTTGGAACTGCCACCGGAGTTGAGAAGAATACACAACACGTTTCATGTTTGCTACCTCCGGAAATGTTTGGCGGTGGAAGACAGCGTCATTCCCCTTTCAGAGTTAAGGGTTGACGAAGGCAATCGTTGTGTAGAAGAACCCGACGCCATCTTAGAGAGAAAGTCTAAGAAGTTGCGTCATAAAGAAGTCACTTTGGTCAAGGTGAAGTGGAAGCATCACCGGGGAGCGAATGTGACGTGGGAAGCCGAGGAGGATATGAAGCGAAGATATCCTCATCTTTTTGAGTAGTTAGGATTTCGGGGACGAAATCATTCCCAAGTTGGGGAGGATTGTAACACCCCGGATTTCCGTTGTATAATCTTGTTATTCTTATGTTAAGATTTTGTCGTTAGCCCCGTGTTTGGTTGGTTGAAGTTTTTGGTTTTGTGAAGTTTGAGGAGGAACAGTGAATTACGCGAGTTACACCGCAACTAGAGGTCGCGGCACAACCCGCGTAATCCTCTGTTGGATATTGGATTTTGAGAACTACGTGAGTTACACCGCGACTAGAGGTCGCGGCATAACCCGCGTAACCCACTGGATGATTAGGGTATTTGGGACATGGGCGAGTTATACCGCGAGTTGAAGTCGCGGCATAACCCGCGAAGTTGTATTGACCGTCTTAAAGAGGTTCAGTTTCCCAAATCACTTTATCACAGAAATCTAAAATATCTTTTCTCTCTCTTATTCTCTCTTTTATCTTTCGATCTTCGAAGGTTCGTTTGGTTGCTAGTTTTCGTCGTTTCTAGCAAGGGGTCGGTGTTTTAAGCTTCACCTCTACATCATGGTCATTATCTGATTTTCCGGGTTTTATTCTGAAAACCTATCGGTGAGTTCCTACTATCATTTTACAAACTTTATACATGTCAAAACTCTTATTTGCGAAATCTGAAGTATTTCTACGGTATGATTTTATGTTCTAAACATTTTGATATAAATGAAGTTTTTGGTGAATCTCGGGGTTCCCGGTCAGTTTTGACCAAAATGACGGGTTCCGCCTTATTAAAGTAAAATGATGTTTTACTTGCACATTATGTGGTCGTTTGAAAAGAATGATTATGAACTCATTTTAATGGTATTCGTTCTTACCAGAAGTTGAACTGGAAGTAGCATTTTGTTTATAAAATGTACTTGTAACCATATATTGATTTATGGTTGGTCACATATGTTGTTGTGACGAGTCTGTACCATTGCTAGTGGATCCCTAGGTTTTGGAGTAGACTGTTTAGTTGGGAGGTTATATTCCCCAAGTTGTAGCTATGGATCACATGTTTCCTCGGGGGCAACTTGGTACGGTTATGTGAGGCCGGATACTAGCCATGGTTCATGGTGATCCTAGCGAAGGAGTATATATTGGTTTCCCTTGGGAGCGCGATCTCACTTCGTAGCACGGACTCTGGGTTCATTGCTGAGGACTCCAAGTGTTTAGCTCATAACTCGGTTTGTTGGCCTAACTTTGTGTTTCGCCACTCTCCTTGGTAAAATGGTCCTTTTATCACTGTTTAAGAGTTTTGGACCGAAGAGGCCCGGTTGTGGCGAAATGTTATCTTTACGAACTAAACCGTTATGAAAAGATTTCTTTATGATAACTGATGTTTATATCTTTTGAGCTTTATAAACTGTATGTTCTCACCAGGCTTTATAGTCTGACACTTTTTCTCAAATGACATGTATAACAGGTTTCCATTAGCGGTGGGTGCCGGGGTTTTTGGAGAGACGAGTTTTGAGTCCCGAGGTTTTTGAAGATAATTTAGTATTGATGTTGGGCATTGTTAAGTCCCATTCTTTTGATGAAATCCCTGTATAGAATTGTAAAGTCTTAGGGACTGATCCCATTTATGGGAAGTTAATGGATTTACCTTCGTTATTTGTCAGGTTTTAAATGTTTTATTTCACTCTGATTTTTGAGGTCTTACATTGTCACATAGTTGACTGATGCTTAGAAGGTTGTGCTTCAGTCCATCTACATAAGCGACTCTTCGAAAGGTAGTTGTCCCATTGCTGAGGACACCAAACCCTCGGGTAAATCCTTTTCCATTTCCACCAAAGGTCACAGAGGGACCTTTTTCTTCCTTGTATTCAGTGAGCAGGTCTCTTTGTCCAGTCATATGACGAGAACATCTACTATCGAGATACCAGATGCCCTTTGATCCCTGCACACATAAGGAAGATTAAGCGTTGTTTGGTACCCACTTTTCAATGGGTCCTTCAGAGTTAGTGGATAAGGAAGGTTCAGCAATCTTCACAGCTGATGAAGATTTAGCTTCAGTGGTAATCTTCACTTTGGTTAATTTCTTAACCTTAGTGGTATTTTTCACCTTGGTTAATTTTTCAACCTTAGTGACCTTTTCAGCTTTAGAGGCACTTTTTCTTCACTTTAGCTGTTTTATCAGCTTTGGTGGCATTTGGACATTTACTTGCAATATGGTCAGTAAAACCACAGTGATAACATTTTCTGTATTTGAAAATGGTTTTAGGACCAGAAGTAGAAGGTTTTGCAAGTTTAAGATGAGAAGGTCCAGGTCCAAGAAGGCTTTTCTCATGAGATATGGGAGGAATTTTCATTTCTTCAGATCTCATTGGTATAAGGTCAATCTTTAGCTTTGGAGGACAGAGATCAAAAATTTCTATCACAGAGCTAGAGGATTGCTTAGCTGAAGGTTTAGAAGGAACTTTCAGATTTGCTTTCCTGGTTGCCTTCTGAGGAAAGAGAATGGACTTTCCTTTATCCGTAGACTTAGTGTCTTTGGATTTTTCCTCAGAGATGGGATTTGAAGAAGAACAGGGATAGAATTGATTATAAGAAGTGTCAAAGAAATATGTGACAAAAGTTCCAAACTTAAGCAAGGAACTTTCTTCTTTAGGATCATCCTGTGGTGTCCAAAAACCAAGACCAGTTCTATCACTTTCAGGAGTTTGAGCATTTATTATCTCAGAGATCTTTGTTGATGATTTGAACCATTTTTCAACATGAGCCTTTTCTGCTTTTAGAGCAGCGATGGCTTGTTCGCGTTCAATGCTGATGATTTCATTTATAATGACTTGATCTTTTAACTTTTCTTCTAAAAGATTTAGTTCTTTGACCTTTTCATGACATTTCTCTAGCTCTTGAGTTAAATGAACATTTTTATTCTCAGCTTGAGTTTTGTCGTTTAGAGCATTATAAAGGTCAATCGTCAGCACATCAACAACGCGACTTCTCTCAGCTTCAGGCAGAGAGGGATTTGTAGAGATAGATACCTGAGATGATATGTAGCTCATAGAGGGTGCAGATGGTTCTTCCACTTCTTCTTTAATCTCAGCCATGAGGCAAAGATTAGCTACTTCTTCTTTATCAGAAGATGATTCTTCTGATTCAGCCCAGTCGTGTTCTTCAGCGATTAGACCTTTACCTTTTCGCTGATAGCTTTTCAGCTTTTGATATTTGGTCTTCAGTTTATGGTATTTGTCATCACTGGATCTTCTTGAGGTAGAAGGTTTGAAGACCTTTTTCGACCTGCACTCACTAGCAAAATGTCCAATCTTTTCGCAGTTATAGCAAGTGGCAGTAGCCTTATCAACCGGAGTTGATTTTGGCTTTTCAGTAAGAGAGAGAGGTTTACTTCTTCGGAAGTTGCTCTTTCTTGCAAATCTCTTAAAAGAGTTTGTCAAGAGTGTTAAGGACTCATCAAACTCTGAAAGATCAGGGTCTGATAGATCCTCAGATTCAGAATCTAACTCAGTGATGGTGAGAGTAGATCGCTGAGATGGAATTATCTCTGAAGAGACTAAAGCAACAGGAGTGCTTTTGGAGTCTTTAGACTCTTTTACAAGATTCTTCTTCAGGAGGTTAGATTGCTCATAGTTGAGCAATATTCCATACAAAGTGCTTAGAGAGAGAGTATGTAAGTCTTTTGTCAGCTTAAGACATATTGAATAACTGTCCCAGCTTTTAGGAAGACTTTCCAAGAATTTTGTTAGGACCTCAGAAGAAATAGCATCATTCGATTTTTCCATAGAGAAAAGTTATCTCTGCTAAATCGAGGAGGTTTAGAAAGTGAACCGTTATCATAGTAGTTTGTGTTTGTGTTAAGTGCCATTTTAGAATAGCAAGGAAGAGTATACAGCAAGATCTTGTTTATTAGATTAAACAAACTGCTCTGATACCACTTGTTGGTCCCGAAGGTGCTTAACAAGTTTGTAGAAGGGGGGGGGTTGAATACAAACACAGAAATTACAGTTTAATAAATTGTTTATTGATAAATCAAATACAATTTACAAGTTTGTTGCGGAATAAGATTAAGACAGACTCAATCTAAACAAACTTAAGAAACACTAAGATGGTTGCACTAGAAATTCAGAGAATGGGGGATTTAGAGATATAGAAAACAAGGGTTTCTATATGGTTTCAAGGAATTGAGCACCCTTTTTAGATGAAAGGGTGAACGTCCTATTTATACCCTTTGCATTAAATGCATGGCAGGGCACTTTACACGTGGCGTTCACTGATTGGCTTTGGGAGTTTGACTTTTGGAGACATGCTTTCGGCCGGGTCATGAACAGTGTAGTTGACAGAGTTGTTGTACGAAGGGTTGCAGAGACATGTCCGTTCTGACCCATTGTACTAGGTTGTGCAAGGATAGACAAAAGGAAACTTGAGGCATAAGCTTTGTGATCGATTGATCGCTGAGTATCTCTTCTTTCAGAGATAAAGAGGTTCAGCTATCGCTGAAGCTTTTCCTCATGTTCCTTCGCGTATATGTAGAGTTGTCTTTGCTTCACTGATATCCGCATCAGGTCACTAGTAGACTTCTCTTTGTTCAGCAGCTTCGTCTTCGATTCATTTGTGAACATATGTTGTCGCGAGACTTGTCTTCAGGGATTACGTTGGCTGTTTACTTCAGAAACTATCAGTGATAACTGAACAGACTCAGTCTGATCACTGATAGTGAAACACTAATACATAGAAATGTTTATGAGAGAGACTATCAGCGATAACTGAACAGACTCAGTCTGATCGCTGATGGTGAAACACTAATACATATTAAAACGTAATTTTCACTAAGTATAGAAGAGGGTCGTTATCAAATCACTGAGAGAGTTTGGATCAACAAGACCATCATTGGTGGTAGACCTGGCAAACGTGTCGTGTCGGGTTCAAAGTTAAACGGGTTGAAAGTGTCTAACCCTAACCCGGTCCGTTTAATAAACGGGTCAGAAAATCTCAACCCTAATCCGACCCCCTAACCCGATTAACACGTTTAACATTTATAAAACTAAAAAATAAAATTCAAAAATTCACAAAAAGTACAAAAAGTACAAATCCAAAATTCAAATGAAAACATTATAAATCCAAATTTTATAGTTCAAACTTAAAAGTTCTAACCAAATCTAAAACATTAAAAATACAAAAAATTAAAAAGAAAACTTATAATATATATATATATATATATATATATATATATAAACGGGTTATTCGGGTCATTTTCGAGTTAAAATTTTTGACCATGACCTTACCCGTTTAATTTTTGTGTCGTGTCGTGTCAACCCGTTTACTTAAACGGGTTGAAATGTATTACCCAGACCCGTTTATTTCGTGTTAAGTTCGTGTCGGGTTAGCGTGTCGTGTCATTTTTTGCCAGGTCTAATTGGTGGCCTCTTGTCCTCCATGACGGAGAATGTTCTTTCTCAACTCACCCGTTGCATCGACACGTCTAACCAGTTGTGGACATCTCTCCACACTATGTTCTCCGCTCAACATCGCGGGAACTCCATCCAGATCCGCACACAGCTCTCAACCACGAGGAAGGGTGACATGAGCGCGTCAGAGTACTACCAGAAGATGACGGGATTTGCCGATACTATGGCAAATATTGGCCATCCCATGTCCGATGAAGAAGTAATCGGCTCTATACTAGCTGGTCTAGGGCCGGGCCACGGTGATCTCTTCACCGCCATCACCGTGCTAAGCAATCAACGTGTGGTAACCCTTCCAGAGTTCTACTCCTACTTGATTGCTCATGAAGCCCAAGCCGCCTCGATGAGCGGCAAGGCGGAGTTCATCTCGTCCGCCAACAATGTCACGCGCCAGGACTCCAACGCTCCTCGTCACAACCATGGCAACCCCTCTAACAACAACCGGCGAAATAACTACCGCAATGGTGGTGCTGGTAGTCGTCGACGTGGTCGCGGCCGCGACAGGAACAACGGCGGCTCACATTGCCAAGTGTGTGGCATTCCGGGCCATATCACATTAAATTGCCGCAACAGGTTCAATTACGCGTACCAGACAGAGGAGTATCGTGGTGGCAATAGCGCGGCCACGTGAGGCTACAACACCGACACAAACTGGTATATTGATACTGGTGCAACGGATCATATCACAAGTGATCTTGATCGATTATCCATCCAGGAGCGCTACCATGGCAAAGATCAGGTGCAAGTGGCCAACGGAGCAGGTTTGCATATTTCCCATATTAGTCATTCTACAATTCCCGGTTTACATCGACCCCTTGCCCTTAAAAATGTCTTGCATGTTCCCAATATCAATAAGCATCTTCTTTCCGCTTATAAACTTGTCTCCGATAACAATGTCTTCATTGAATTTCATGTTAATGCTTTCTTTGTTAAGGACAAGGCTACGAAGAAAACTCTTCTGCTCTGTAGAAGCAAAGGAGGTCTCTATCCAGTGCTGCTCGATCGCTTCTCATCCACCACTCCTCATCATGCTTCATCCGGTGTTAAGGTGTCTTCATCGCAATGGCATCGACGCCTTGGTCATCCTACTTCAACAATTGTTAGGTCTATTTTGAAGTCAAATAAGTTAGGTTGCTCTTTTGATAATGAGTCATCTGTTTGTGATGCATGTCAACGTGCAAAGAGTCATCAAGTTCCCTATAATAATTATGTTCGTGTTACTTCATCTCCACTTGAGCTTGTTCACACCGATGTTTGGGAGCCTGTTCAAGTGTCTATGTAACACCCTAAAATATGGAAATAACAACTAATTTAAAATTTTCTAAATACATCAATAAATGATTCATAAACAATCACAATTTAAGGTTTAACCTCTACACACACAATTTATTCTCTACATACAGTCTATGACAAGGACGGTTGCTACTAAAACCCAATAATAGTCACTAGCTCCAAATTGCGGAAGACTTCACCAATTACTTACACTTGTGAAAAAACTAAAACACATCTCTTCATAGCACTGCTAGAACCAAACCCCCAACTGGAACCTGATGCACATGCCGACAAATAAAAAGGTTAGGCTTAACGCCTAGTGAGCTCAAGAGTTTTCAACATATATAAATTAAGCGTTTAAAAAGGGAGGATACAATTAAAATCATAATACTTCAAGTTGATATGCTTCACTTATGAAAACGAATCGTTTACTAAATATGCACATTATAAAGATGACAATTCTAGCATAAAAATAATCATTCGCAAAATAGATTTTAACCCGAAACTCACTTGAAGCATTAAACAGGGATTGAATTCCTAATTTATAAAAACGTGTATAAGTTTTTATTTCCCGAAACACCAAAACACGGGTGGAACACTAATACTCAACACATAACTCATGGATAAAACCCGTACATA
This sequence comes from Arctium lappa, assembly GCA_023525745.1. NCBI lineage: Eukaryota > Viridiplantae > Streptophyta > Magnoliopsida > Asterales > Asteraceae > Arctium > Arctium lappa. Next base: position 75,701,657 of record CM042057.1, on the reverse strand, counting down.
TAAAACGTCACCGAAAACATGGATACTAAAAATACAGTACCCAAAACAACACCTTTCGGTGACGGGGGAGACCCGTTTCCATTGAACGTGGCGGGAACACAAAAGTATGCCACATATCTATGTTATCGAACTGCACCTCAGATCATTGACTTTAGTACACACTAACTTAAGTGTCACCTCAAGTCCTTAACACCTTTAGTGCACACCCCTTAGCGGGCGTCACCTCAAGGACACGGTACCTTTAGTGCGCACCACTTACCGGCGTCACCTCAAGAATACCCGATCTTAGTGCCCATTCGCTCTCTAGTAAAGTTCCAACCTCAAGGTCCCCGTTCGACCTTTAGTGTCTACTCACTTTCATTCAAGATAGTAGTCTCAACTCCTTACTTGATAACCCATGATGACTAACACTCGTGCACAAGAATTAGACACCTAAACACAAGACCCATGGTCCCGAAGTACAACCCATAAAGGTTCCTCTTCGCTAAACAACCGAGACGACACCAATGCCAACACGACATTATTTTCCCAAAGTGAGAATCCCAAGAGTCCTCACCATTAAACACGACTGACTTACATGCCTATGGATCCAATGCATTACAGTCTAAAACACATGATTCCTATTGGATGACACACGCACTCAAAACATGTATTCTCCAAAATAAAGTGCAGTAAATACAACTTACACCCAAGGCTCCACTTTAAGTTATTAAAACCGGACAAATGTCCTCAAGACTCCATTTATTCAAAACCGAGCCAAAGGCCCAACAACTTACGCAAACCCCAAATGAAAACCAGTAATAAACATTGAAACACGATTGACCAACTATCATGCAAACACAACGACCAAAAGTATGATTAATTTAAATCTCATCATTGGTTGAGGCAAACCATTTTCCAAATGAACTCATACCCTTATATTTCCAAAATGCCTCATAACATGATAATATGCATTTTCCGAAAAGGTTTATAAGATCAAATACACAAAATGACACTTACGTCAAATTGTAACACCCCTAATTTTCGTTATGTAAATCTAGTGTTAAGACTTCTAGCCCTGTGTACCGTTTAATCTTGTATTCTCGTGTTTAACTATTATCGTTAGCATTGTGCTTTGATATAGTTTGAGTACTTGGATTTTGTTGGTTTTGGGCATATCACAGGGGTTTACGCGAGTTACACGCGTCTTGCAAGTCGCGGCATAACCCGCGTAACCCACTGTTGGATTTGGGTTTCAGGCACACGGGCGACTTGTGCCGCGACTTAAAGTCGCGGCATAACTCGCGGGAGTCCCCTGGTCACTTGTATACGACTTTTTCCCCATTTCACCTCATTACTCCTCTCATCTACCTATTTTCTCCTCTCTCAACCCTCATAACTCCTCCCCTCCGAAATTAGGGTTTCAACCACCACCATTCATCTCATTTATTGCTAGAGATTTGGATAAGCATTTAAGGATTCAAGTTGGGCTTTGAAGTCATCACCTCCATTGTCATCCTCTCCAAGGTTCTAACCTAGGGTTTGGGTTTCCCCAAAAACCCACTTGGTGAGTTATCCTTTCTTAAATGCTTTAGTGTTTGATTATTACCATGGCTTTATCCTACACTACTCCTATGTGCTACTTGTTTGAGTTTTATAACCTGATAGGTGGGGTTCTCAACTTTATGAACCCAATAGGGGTGAGTATGTTTAGTAGACTTAAATCATCTCTTTAGTAGTAACTATGTGGATTATATGTTCTAGCTCTCATGCTTATGTTGAGCTCATGAGGAAACTATTGTTGCCATGATTTAAATCCAACCGCTGATAGCTTTATGAAAGGATGATGTAATGATAATATGTGGATGTATTTACATGTATGAAATTATGAAGAATGTGATATTATGAGGAATAAGGAAGTAGTTGTTGTACATATGGGAAAGAGGTGCATATAATGTTATAACCATTTATCAAATGTTGATCACCTGATAAGAATATAGTTATTACTCCTTGTGCACGAGGATTTAATGTATGAATTTTGCATTAATCACGGTGTGTTACTAGCGAGTAGGCAATAAGGGATCTTGTATCCTTGAGGTGTAACTCGTCTAGATATGGATAGGCAATAATGTCCGTAAGACCTTGAGGTGTAACTCGACGGAGTAGGCAATAAGGGCAGTAAATACGGTTTGAGGTTGTGATGTCGTTATGGCATGGGAACTAAGATCGGGGCATGAGGTGTAATCCATTACCATCGCGGGCGATCCCACTTTCGGGTAAACATCGCCCCGATGGAAGCTGGTCTCCCTCGTAAATAAAAAAAGGTATTTCCTGTATGTTTATATTCAGGTTCGAGAAACTCATGGCGGAGAATTGTTCCGCGTAAGACAAAGGAGTTCGGTAACATGATTATCGCTTTATAATACCATGTTTATTATCTGCATATTTTTGGGATCTCACTAGGCTTCGTCCTAACACTTGTTATGGTTGTTGTTTCCTCAAAGATCCTAATCGTGGAGGGATTTAGGATGTCGGCTTGGCTACCGGGCACGTAGGAGTTCTTGAAGTGCCGGTCTTTTGGGGTATTTTTGTGAAGAGAGTTATTAGTGTGTTCGCGACGCCCATTTTAATGTAGATTGGAATTAATCTTAGATTAAGTAGGTCGTTGTATTATTGATGTCCCGTTAATTGTTGCAAACCTTGTGATGCAAATTAACCCGAATATTTAGGTTTCGAGTTGTGTTAAAATGTTGGGTTGTTACTCTTTTGGAACATTAATTACAGGGTGTTTGGATCTTTGAATTTTAGATGTCATGTTGCCAATTTTTCGAATTTTCTAAGTTGAAATTTTTGGAATGTTACACAAATGAACTCCAAATATATATGTAAAATCATCAATGAAACATATTAAGATGATTTATTTACCAAAATTCTCAAAAATCTCAAAATGGGTGTTTCACCATGTTTATAAAACTAAACATTTCAAAATAACCAAAACTTATCAGGTGATCAGCAGTTAAAAATTTCATGTAAAACACAAAACACTTTAAAATAACATTTTGGCATGTACACCGTTTTCACAAATCAACTTGAACTCACCTTGCTATATTTAGGCTAAATCTAGATTTTACCCCAACTTGAGCTTCCTTGAAGAAATCCTAATCCATAAGCAAAACCTTCCAAAAACCTATCATCACAAGTTTCCAATCATGAATATACTTATTCAACCATCTAGAATAGTCCCCCAAACATATTACATCAAAATCTTCATTTTGGGCAAAACCCTAATTTGATCTAATTTTTCCAAAATCATCAAACCTACAATTGAGGAATAAAAACAGTGGAGAGTCACCAAAGGAACATTTATAAATAATAGAAAAGATTTAAAAGAGAGGAGAATAACTCACCACTTGGGTTTTGAGAAAACCCCCAAAACCTAGAAATCTCAAGAGGTAAGGAAGAACACTTGATTTAGCCCTTGAGGTTGAAGTCACAACTTTGGTGATGAAGAAACACTTTGGAATCCAAGGAAATGACCACAAATTAAGTTAGGGTTTGCAAAGGTGGAGTGGGGAAACGTTTTTGGGAGAGAAAGGTGAAGAGGAAGAAGTGAGAAAATGAGAATAAGGTTGAGAATTTGGGCATTTAAGAGCCCTGAGGCCGTGGGCGACCTTGCCACGCGAGAGTGACATTGTCACTATCGCGAGGGCACTCTTGCGCAGATTGTACCGCGGGTGGTACTCTCCCGGCGATTGTGCCATGCGATAGTGACACATGTCACTATCGCGAGTCACTCTCGCGCCACACGTACCGAGCCCGGAAAAAGGTCAAAACTCGAGATTCTCGCATGGGTCGATTTAAGGTTCGAAAGTACAACTTATTTCACCCAAAAAGATAAACGGAAGATGAAGAGATGACTAAAGATGAACATAAACTTAATAAGCGAAAATTCGGGTGTTAAAGTATAGTGGAGGCTTTAAATATTATTTTAGTTTTTTGGATGATTATAGTGCTATAGATGGATCTACCTTATCAAAAATAAATCTGATGTTGAACAAATCTTTTACAATTTCAAAAATCATGTTAAGCGTCTTTTGAATGCTAAAATTCGCACTGTACAATCTGATTGGGGGGGGGGGTGAGTACCACCGGCTTCATAAATATTTCCAACGCTCGGGTATTTGTCACCGTGTGTCATGCCCTCATACATCGCAACATAATGGAATGGCTGAACGGAAACATCGTCATATCATTGAAACAAGCTTGGCACTCCTGGCACATTCCTCTCTTCATCTTCGATTTTGGGATGAGGCCTTCTTGACAACTTGTTATCTCATAAATCGCATGCCTAGTCGTACCCTAAGTAACTCTACACCCATCACACATCTCCTCACTATAACCCCTGATTATTCCTTTCTTCATACCTTTGGATGTGCATGCTGGCCAAGCCTTCACAAATCCAACTCCCATAAACTTGACTTTCGGTCCAAACTACGCGTCTTCCTAGGATACAGTTCCATGCACAAGGGGTATAAGTATCTGGATAAAAGTACCGGTCGGATATATATATCCCGGGATGTGATCTTTGATGAAACCTGATTCCCTTATGCGACTCCATCCTTCTCCGCCACACCATTTTCTATGTCCAAAGTCGTTTCATTTCCCCAATCTGAACCAACAGTCATAAATGATCATATGCGGAATTATGACTTATCGCTTTTGTTGTCTAACACCTCTAATGCAGTTGCAGCACCACCGCAATCTGCGCCGATGCCCGTGCCTGTGATCGACGTTCTGAGGCCATGCACGATCTAAGACACATGCATACATGGGCCTGCACCAGCCCCTTCTGTGACGGGTGCACAGGAACCAGCCTCGACGGGTGTCACGTCCCCGTTACAAGCTCCTGTCGCCGGTGACTTTGTGCCTGCACTTGCAGAAGCTCCGGCTATTCATGTTTCACCTCCGTTACCGCCTGGTGTCACTACCCGTAGTCTTCCTGGGAAATCTTGTCCTCGGAAGTTCACCGACGGGACAATTCAGTGTGATCCGAACAGACGTTCCTTCTTCGCCGAGCCTACCTCTCATCGACTGGCCCTCTCTGAGCCGGCATGGCACAACGCCATGGAAGCTGATTTCGACGCACTCCAGAAAAACAACACGTGGGCCCTTATCCCACGGCCGACTGGTGTTAACGTGGTAAGCTGTAAGTGGGTCTTTAAGCTTAAACATCACCCGGACGGCTCCATTGATAAGCACAAGGCATGCTTGGTCGCTCGTGGTTTTACTCAACAATATGGCGTGGATTATCAGGACACTTTCAGTCCGGTTGTGAAGCCAGCGACAGTTCGACTAATTCTTTCCCTGGCAGTGTCCCGAGTATGGCATCTTCGGTAAATCGATGTAAGCAACGATTTCCTTCATGGTTTCTTGGATGAGGAAGTTTATATGCAACAACCTCCAGGCTTTGAGGATTCTCAACGGCCTGATTATGTGTGCAAACTCCAGAAGGCGCTCTATGGCCTAAAACAGTCCCCTCGTTCCTGGTTTTCCCGACTTAGTGATAGACTACATCAACTTGGTTTTCAGACTTCCAAGGCCGACACCTCTCTTTTCTTGTTTCGTCATGGGGATATTACTATCTACATGTGTAACATCCTAAAATTTAGGGTGAATTTAAAAATTGAAAATTCGGCTATATAACGTCTGCAAATGGAGTAAGCCAGTCCACCCAAAAAGGGGGACCAAACAACCTGTATAAATTGGATAAGACAAACTAGTTCAAGAGTATGTCAACACAACACGGGGACTAAAGTATGACAATTACAAAACCCAAAACAATTTAATGAATATAAATCGACAACCTAATAATCTAACTTGGACAAGTAAGATTAAGGTCGGGTGTCTATTCTTCCAAAAAGGGTAATTTCTATACTTCAATGAATTGGTCACTAAATCTTCAAAAATACCGCTCTTCACCCCAAGGTGATCCTCTCAATCCCAACGAGCCCCATCGCTAGAATGACCTGCCATACATGACCACCAAAGAACAAGCGTTAGGGTAAAACCTAGTGAGAATAATTAAGTGGAAATAATATTCAAATGATAAACCCAATCGAAGTCATGCGGCCGATCTAGTCGTGAGCTAAATCAAAACAAGCCAAATAAACCATTAGCGTTCAACATATGATACCAATAATTACAAACCATATAGCGAGCTCAACTACTCCAAGTCTATTGCCCGAAAAATATCAAGTCAACCACTCCAGGTCTATTCTTGAGAGTTCCAAAACAGGGGAACTCGAACACAAGGGGATTACACCTTATTGTCCATGGGACGCTGCCCGACCGTATAGGCCCACACCTTACTTACCATGGAGCCCGATGCCTATCCCGCGCCAAGGGAAAACCTAATGTCCGGACGAGACATAGGAATACCGTGCCTATGGATCCATTGCACTAAAACCAAATACAATACATTTACATAATTGACATTAATCATTTACATACGTGTTAAACCAAATTGTTCATATATAATTTAACAATATGAACTCTAGGCTCCCCAACTTGGAGAAGTCCCCCATTCACAATCTAATACCATCATACCATAAATCCCATTTTCAAGATAGATTTTCCCACAACCAAACAGTTACTTGAACTATGATCCAAACCCTAGATTCTCTTGAAGTGTACCAAACCTTCATAAGAATGAGGGTAAATTCTTAAATAAGTGTAAAGTTGTAGAACACTGTTATTCATAGTTTAAACCCAATTTCTAACCACCTTTGTTTAGGTCATAAACCCTAATATTCCCAAAATTCACTTTTAGGTCAAAAATATAACAAAACCCATTATATGATTAAGAGGTGTGGATGAAGGTTATAACACATTAGTCAAGTAAATATGAAGAGCACAGAGGTTAAGAAAACTCACTTTGGAAAGAGTTATGGAACCCTAAGTAATGAATGTAGGAAAGAATGGAGTAGGTGAACTTGAAGCTTGGAACCTCTAAGAACCTTTAATGAAAGCAAACACTCCTACACCAACCAACATAATGATCACCAAGAGTTATCATCCATAATGATGAGGGAAGAGGAAGAGAGGCTTACCCTAGATCTCTTCAAAATCGGACCTAACCAAGCCAAAATGAGAAAAGTGAGGAAATGAGGTTGAAATATGCAATAAATGGCCCTCTCCCCGACCGCGACAGTGCCCTGCGAGAATGACATGGTCATTCTCGCGTGGCATAGTCGCCCGCGTTCAGTACCCCACGGTATGCCTTCGGCGACTTTGCCTTGCGAGATTGACACATGTCACTCTCGTCGGGCATTGTCGCGCCCTTCTCACCACACACGATACATCCTCCGCAATTGTGCCCCGCGAGAGTGACCTTTGTCACAATCACGGGCACAGTCACCCGGATGCTCCGAAACCCGATTTTTCTTCTGTTTTCGACCCGAAGACCCTGATCTCGAAATTTAAATAAATCCAAGGGAAAAGTCAGATTTGGGAACGTACCTACAACACGGGTGTTACAACATGCTTGTGTATGTGGATGATATTGTGATTGCCGGTTCTTCTCAACAAGTCGTTGATCAGTTGGTCCATGCCTTGTCTTCCTCCTTTCCGATCAAGGATCTCGGACGGCTGAATTATTTTCTGGGGATTGAATTTGTCTACAATTCAGGGGAAATCACCTTAATGCAGCACAAGTATGTCTCTGACCTCCTTCACCGTGCTCGCATGGAGAATTGCAAGAGCGTTTCAACCCCCATGTCTGTTACAGACAAACTTGCTCGTGATTATGGAACAACTTTTAGCGATGATGATGCTTTCAAATATAGAAGCTTGGTTGGAGGCTTGCAGTATCTTGCGTTAACACAGCCAGATATTTCTTTTGTTGTTAACAAAGTATGTCAATATCTTTCGAAACCCACCGATGTCCATTGGGAGGCAGTCAAGCGCATCTTAAGATATGTAAAAGGTACGACAACTACAGGGCTTCGCATTCGACGGTCCAGCTCTACACTCTTGAGTGTGTTTACGGACGCTGATTTGGCAGGTTGCATGGACGATCGTAGGTCTACCGGAGGATTTGCAGTGTTCCTAGTCCCCAATCTGATTTCATGGAGCTCACGCAAGCAGCCCACAGTGTCCTGATCCGGCACAGAAGCTGAGTATAAGGCCTTGGCTAATGGTACAACGGAAGTTACGTGGGTGCAATCCTTGCTTAAAGAATTGGGTGTTTGCCAGCCGCGACCACCAGTAATATGGTGTGATATTCTGGGAGCTACCTATTTAACAGCCAATCCAGTTTTCCATGCACGGACGAAGTACATAGAAGTGGATTTTCACTTTGTCAGAGAGAAGGTGGCATTAGGTGCTCTTGATGTCCAATTTATATCCTCTAGTGACCAGGTAGCCGATGGGTTTACCAAGCCAACAACTCGTAACATGCTAGATCGTCTACGATACAATCTAAACCTTGTCGCGGTTAAGATTGAGGGGGAATGTAAACAAGGTAGCTAGCAATCCTTTAGGCATGTGTATTATGGCATAGCTTAATTCAAGGAATGATTTGCTATATAGATGGTAGGATACGATGGTTTAGGATCTTTTGTAATTATTACCTTGTATAAGATTGTCTATATAAAGAGAATGGAACCCACAGGGAAATGTGTGGAAAATTCTTCCCTTTTATCTTGAGACTGTAATTCCGTTATTCGTGACAATGTATAGTGAAACTGCCTTGTTTAGCGCCAAATGATCCTCCAAGTCCATCTTCAACCGGAATGTTCTAAGTTCACATCTTTATGACTTGTTACTCGATGTTAAATTTTTACCTTTCAAATTACGCATTGTTACGAATTTCAATAACTTAATATTATCAATCCTAAAATTCACTACAATAAAATAGTTAAATATCTCTTTAGTACAAGAAATGTTTTATCAAATCATCAAAACCAGGGCAATACACATGCACAACACAAAGTGGTAACAGCAAATATATATACCAACAACATGTTTTCAGATATCACTTGGAATTTAAAAGTCCTCCATTGAATGGGATGAGAAAGACCAATGTTTTAATGCTCCTTTACCGAGCAGAGAACTCGTTTTCAAGAATTTATTCCATCGAACGTACTTCCTTCTGGATGCAAGAATATATAGGTACATGTACTAAATGCCATCATAAAACAATCATCCATATATTATCACAACATTAACACGTTTTTTTTAAAATAATATATATAGTTATACAAGATCTGATTTCGCATAATATGGTACTTGTTGGTCACTAAATCTTCTTATGACAGTTAAGATGACCTTTGCCTACTCTCCTTGCACACCTTGTTGCGATTACAGGTGTCATGACATAGTGACACCTAAACCCACACATACTAAAAGTCAAACACCATTTAAATTCATAACAAAACAAAATAAACTTTGTTATGTTCACAATTTAAAACATGTAAAATAAGTAGCATGCATGACATGACATTCAATGCTACAAACAAAATAAACATGTATGCATGCCACTTTATTTAAATCACATCATACTCATCTCATGGTGCACGTATATATATATATATAACCTTGTATGATTAATTAGCACCTACAAACCAAAAAACATTTACGATGTACTTAATTATACACCCTACTAAATACTAAATGAAAACTTAATTTCCATTAAATACTCCACGCCGCAACCAATAAGGGGATAAAGCAACTGTTGGAAAATTTTAGTAAAAATATGAATTTTACTAACTTTGGACACATTTAAATATATGTATATGTATTGTATATATCGAACTCTTAGTGGGTTTCTGTTTTCTTATATGAGAGCTTCGAAACAATATATTATGTGTTCAAAACGGAATATGTGTGAATGAGATATCGATGCTCAAAGTTGAGTGTTTGGGATAAAATTGGCAAAAATCAAGTGGGTGTGGGAACATGTCCCACATAGGAAAGAGTAGTAAACATTTTGTGGTTTATAACCATGAATGTGGGAGGGGATTACAAGTTCCTTTGATTGGTTTTACTCCAACTCCTACCTGCGTGTAGGGGGGTGCTGATTGAGATTTTCGTAAGCTAAAATCGGCAAGTTTGTACGTGGGCGCGACCTGCGGACACGAATGTTGCTTATACAGTTTTCCGACGACTTTTCAGGCAAGTGATCATCTCCGGCTGTACTATTGCTTTGGTTGTTGTACCCTGGGAACAAACGGCGAATCTGTTTAAGGAATCGTCTATAACACGAGCCTCCGCCTCGTTTGAAGCTTCTTCGGTTTATTCGTTTATTTAATCTTCAGTTGATTCCTTCTAATTTCTGTGTATTCGAATTATTATTAATCATTCATTGATTTTATAGTTTATTACACCCTTTGTAATATTATATGTATTATTAATATATATAGAAATACCACCAACAACTTCCTATGTGACTTACAAGTCGCACTCCATGCCCTGTACCATAGACAACTTTGTTTGGGGGACTGTCAAGGCGTGCTCGATGTTATGTGCGTGCACCCAACGAATTTTAAGTTGCTTTCATTGTCGCCTACGTGTAGATCAATAATTATTGGTGATGGGACGGAACAACTTGGGAGAAATTTCTTGGTAGAGAATTAGGAGAACAATAAAATTTGGTTTGAGAATTTTTTTAGGGTAAAAAATCTTTTTTAGGTGACTGAAGACGATTGACCCCCTAGCAGTCTAGCCATGGATCCACCCCTATCATACACCATGAGATTTCACTACGTGATTCCACTCGGCGGCTTCCAAGCTCTCTCGCACTCAATCCTCATGACTTTGGCCATTCAACTTGAAGTGGAGGAAGTTGAGTGGTTCGATTGCTACACTAAACTAAGCCATTTTAGCACCAAAATTCTTCATTTTTCTTGCATACAAACTAACCTTTCTAACATAAACCACATGCATGGGGTTGTGATGCACTAGTTATCGTCCAGGGGATGTAGCAAAAATCTCATCCTCCTTAGTTCGAATACAGACACTGCCAAAGGTCACACAACATGTATAGTGTGCTACTAAACAACATGAAATTTAGTGAAGCTAATTAATTAACTTAACACCTAATTAAATCTTACCTGAAATCACCAAGTCCATCTCTTTTGATTTATACCCTACTGGTCCTTGGACTTTATTATTCTTTTCATAACTTGGCAAGATTAGTCCTTCTCTTACACCTCCTTTTGCATTCAAGTCAAATTTCGAGGTTTCCCTATCACCCATCCTTGCGTTGTTGACCCCCATGCAACATCGATCCACTTCGTTCTAAAATCCCCTACCTCGATCTCCAAGTTTTTTTTGTAATTAATATTGATCATAAAAATAATCTAAGTGAAGTACTCAAAGTTTACATTTTCATGTTTTAACCACCAAGCAATTATAACTTAAGAATATTTTAGTATTTTTTGGGTGTAAATGATCCCAATTATTACAAGATTGAATGAAATTTTTTACACTAATTACATTTCAATGACATGAATAATAATAGTTGGATAAACTTGGCAAGCATTATAGTTTAAACAAAAGGAAAATAGTGATTTCTTTTGCAATAAATCTTTATAATTAAACTCAAATTATATATATATATATATATATATATATATATATATATGAGCAGATTCAAACGAGAAGCTAAACATTTTACGAGAAGGCGAGAAGTGTTTAATCATATATGATACACAAGCTTAATCATATATGATTAAACACATGTTATATTGGCAATACATAGACGTTTAATCATATATGATTAAGCACACCCACAGGCCGTGTAATCATATATGATATCACACTTCTCGCCTTCTCGCAAAATGTTTAACTTCTCGCATGATCCTTCCTCTCTCTCTCTCTCTCTCTCTCTCTCTCTCTCTCTCTCTCTCTCTCTATATATATATATATATATATATATATATATATATATATAGGATTATAGGCCAAAGATAATTTACAACCCATGTAAATCTTACAATCCATGCAACTCACATCTTAACCGTTGGATTTATAATAAACAATTATTTTGTTTTTATTTTTTTGATTGAAAATATTGGACCCACATGTATTGTAACCGTCGATCATTAACCAACGGTTAAGAAGTGGGTTACATGGGTTGTAAGATTTTCATGGGTTGCAAATTAAACTACCCCTATATATATATATATATATATATATATATATATATATATATATATATATATATAGGGTTGGGTTCACGTGAGACCAACTTGTTTTCGTGAGACCGGTGAGACCATAAAATAACACTAAAACTTCACAGCGATTCATTGTGAAGGAACGAAAAACAACAAACCTTCACAATAAAAACACTGTGAAGGTTTACCTTTATTAATACCTTCACAGTCTTTTGCTGTGAAGGTTTAGTGTTATTTTTGTGGTCTCACGGGTCTCACGAAAATGACCTGGTCTCACATGATCTCAAGTCTATATATATATATATAGGGTTGGGTTCCGGTGAGAAGTTGAGTTAATGGTGAGAAGTCTGAGAAGTGGTTATCAACTATTGGATAAGAAATGGACGCACATTAGGATGTGATGCATCGGGATAAGATGCACCAGATCAATTCCCTTCTAAGTTGTAATTTGTAACAAGCCAACAAAAAAAATAGCAACTCATAAAAATAAAATTCTCAATGATTGAATAATAAACCAGGCTTTAACGGTCCCAAACTTACAATAATTAATTCAAGGTTTGCCATAACAACAACCTATCCACAACTGAGATCAAAGAACAACTAAAAGCTAAGTGACAGTCTTCTATCCGCCCTCGCTAGACCTTCTCCTTGCCTTTAGTTGCACAGCCCAAAACACAACGGCCTGAAAAGATTTTTAGTTTTGAAAGAGCGAGGGTTAGACCATAGGTCTAGTGAGTTCCCTCTAACAGTTAAGCAACAGATAAACTTTCCAGAATTTGAAACATCATTTAATAATGGCATTTAAATAAAACACGTTACGGACCACACGACCGTCCATGACGATGTGTCTAACTCGTGCTGCCTTAATGTTGGGACACACCCCCAACGACATAAACGAGTCACACTCCCCGACACGAGTAGGCGGGCCACACTCCCCGACTTAGGTCACGTAACCCACAATTAATGTATGCATACATATAATCAGCAACGATTTATAACACACTTGAACAGTTAATAAAATCATGCCATCATAATAAATCAAAGTTTATAAATAAACTTCACATGCCTTTATCATCAAAAGGTTTAGTTTAGAAAAAAACTCACCTGACGTCCTTTAACTCAAAGCTTCCCGTCTACCTTAAAACTCCGAAACGAAACCTATAAAAATGCATCGATCGGGAACCAAGGTAAGAAACATTATTGGTTCATTCACTTAATGACTCGAGACCAAACCATCCTAGAATTTCGAAGATGGCCGATACATATGCTAACATGAAACTCAATACCACAGTCCCGATAGAATACATGGGCTTCGGCCCAAAACTACCCCGGGCCCGGCCCTTTGGCCACCCGGTAAGAGAACAGTGACCGGTCTCCCCCCTTTTTGACCGATATTGAACTCGACCGGAACTCCCTCTTGACCGGTAATAATCTCGATCGGGATTCCCTTTTGACCGGACTGGACGACGACCGAAGTCTGATGAATCGAACAATAACCCAGGAATTAATGAACACAACAGCAGTCTTCGCCCAACATTGGAATCGATTGCAATCTAGTTCCATTTCTACCATAAATACTAAACTTGATTTCTACTAAAATTTCCATTAACCAACCGAGGACTTGTATCGGTCCTCCAGCAACGCCAAACCCAGAAACTCAGAACCAAAATTTTGATCTATTACTGGAAATGAATCAACAATGATAGTAGATGATTGAATAACAGATGATTTACCTCGACGCGACTCCAAAATCCCACATGAAATCTGCAATTTTTTCCTTCTCTCCCGGTCTCACCAAGAACGCCCAAGCTTCAAACGGCCGCACACACAAAAACACACACTGGAAATGCAACTCATCTAGGGTTAAAGACCCTATTTTCTTGACTTGTACCTTTAGCCCCTCACAACAAAGCCTTTCTAACTATTACCCCAAACTTTAAAATTTTTAAACTTTTAACCCGGTTATTACATAATTCATGGAGGGCTTGAGATTAAAAGAGATCAACGGTTCAAATCCACTTCTCACGTTTCTCACTGTTAACTCAACTTCTCACACGATTATTCACCTATATATATATATGTGTGTGTGTGTGTGTGTGTGGAGTTTCAAACGAGAACACCTCCATTTTACGAAAACGTGAGAACATCCTTATCAGATGTGATAATACATGTGAGGGGACCTGGTGGCGTGCGGACAACTTGGCATGTGATCTAGGTTGCGCCAAAGGTCATCTACGTCTCTGATTTAGAATAACATGTGATTAATTATAGTATCATATCAAGAACACCCTTAATTATCACACGTAGTAATATATGTAATTTGGCCTAGCTAGTAGTATGCAGGCGACTTGGCCCGCAACCTAACCCGCGCTCGTGCCAAATAGGTCGTGTCTCTGATTTAATTACTATCACATGTGTATCATATGTGATAAACTATAGTTTCACATGTGATGGATACAGTAAAATAAATGATGTGTTTTCGTAAAATGAAGGTGTTCTCATTAAAACCTTTCTCTCTCTATCTCTCTATATATGTGTGTATGTGTGTGTATATATATATATGAATAATTGAAGGGTTTGAGTTTCCATGGTTGTAATATGTAATTAGTAAACAGAAGAGAAGAGTAAGAACAACTTGTGTTTTAAAACAAAAGAAAGTTTAAGAAACTCTTAAATCGATGCAAACCAATGTGCATTTCTTCAATATAATTAATTAAACAGCAACCACTTTCTTGAACCCAATCTTATCCCTTCCAATTAACCCTCCCTCCGCAATTTCCATTTTATTTTTTATATATACTATATATCTCCAGGTAAAAGGTACTGTTTCTAAAAATAAAAATTATTTGAAAAAAATTATATATAATCTTTAACGCTGTGTTCTCGAAACTCATTTAACGAAGGAAAGGAAATGAAAGAGAGGGAAAGGGGAGGAAAGTAAAAAAATCTCATGTTCTCGAAACTTTTTTAGGAGGGAAACGAAAGGAAAGAATTGATAATTTTTCTTCCAAACCTTTCCTCCCACATTTAGGAGGAAAGGGAGGGAAAGAAATTAAAATAATTTTAAAAAATTACTGAAATTATTAAAATTACAAAACTATCCAATCTTTCATTATAAATAATATGTTTTTATAAGGGTATATTTGTAAAATTGACATCTTTCCTTTCCTTTCTCTCATGTTCAAGAACATAAAAAACTATTTTCTTTCTTTTCCTTTCCTTCTTTTTCCTTCCATCTCGAGAACACAAATAAAAAAAATTATTCTCCTTTCCTTTCTTTTTTCTTCCTTTCTTTTTCATCCATTTCTTTTCTTTTATTTTCTCTCCAAATTAGAGAACACAGCGTAAGTATTACATAGTATAATAAATTAAATATATAGTTGCAATGTATTTTAAAATACATAAAAATGATACCATAGCAATGTTAAGTTTGATCATAAAATTATTGAGTCAATGTTAAAAATGTAATTAATTAAAGAAAATGACAATTAATTAATTATTATATATATATGTATCCATGTACGTTAAATAACATTAATTAAAAAATAAAAAAGAGTAACTGAACTAGTTTTGGGAATGGAATATTTTAATATATATCGATTAGTTGTTGCTTTTTTTCAGGTATTAATTTGTCCCACAAAACTCGTAAACACGTTCTCCCTCCTAAACTTTGACATAAATAATTCTCCAAGACAGCCATATATAAGAACATGTACACATGTTTTCTCATACTAAAATAATCACATTATTAATTCTTCTCCAAACTCAAATAAAAAAAAAAAGATTCAATCTTAACTTTCTTGATTCTTTTGTCCAAACTTAGGATTTGAAATCGAGAGAAATTTTATGGATATGTGTCGGTAGCAGCCGCACAAATCGATAGATACATGCGTATATATATGTATATATGATTAGTTAATTTCCACAGGTGTCACAAACTCCATGTGATGAGATCGAATATATACGAATCCAATATTGTGAGAGTAATTATATATATATATAGATCCGACAAATGGGATTCTTTTTTTAAGTCTTGAGATCGTTCTTGGTAACTAATCATGTTTATACAACATGATGTGGGAAACTATCGTCTTTCCTTTCGGGGATAATAAGATTTTGGAGACTAGCTAGTTTAAATGATTTTCTCTTAGATAAATTAATAATAAAAAATATCTTTTAAATAACATATATACGAAATCAAGTTAATGGTAACCAATGTTTTAAAACCCGGTTTTTTAGTTGACCCGGTGTGGTGACCGGATCACAGTGCAACCACCGGGTCAACCAAATACATTAAAAACACACACATAAGCATAAGTTTTTCATCAATTCAAATACATCAAAACAAAACATAACGATCAAACCAAATAATGGATCTTGAGACATTGGAGTGTTAAATGCATCAAGCTCACGATCTCTTGGTAATTGAAATTCACTATCAACTTCATTGTCACCAACTACATTGTCACTTTCTACAATATCAAATAAACTAAATATTAATGTCACGTAAAAAGTTAATAATAAACTAAAATTACAACACCAAATTAATATATATATATATATATATATATATATATATAGAAATAAAAAAATGTCGCCTTGTGTTTGATAAGCCGATTCGTGCTCTTACTCGTCAGGCATATTTTCTAAATCATTGTAATCATCAAGTTATCCTTCCGGCTCTTCTTCAACCACCCAAAAGTCTGTCTTATCAATGCATTTGTAATCAATAGGATCATAAGAACTCTTATCAACCTTGAGTCTACAAAAACATTCTCAAAAAAATAAAACATAACTTGTAAAAATAAAATGACATTTTTTACCGGGTTAATCGGGTTTTTACCGGTTCGTTACGACCGATTCAACCGGTTTTTTGAAAAAAACGTCCGGTTCACTCCAGGGCATAAATTGCTATAACCCGGGTCGCAATTGATCTTCCCTCTTCCCCGGGTCCCTGTTCAACCGGCCGGGTCAATCCGGTTTTTAAAACATTTATGGTAACAGAAAAGAGTATATATATATATATATATATATATATATATATGTGTGTCTGTGTGTGTGTGTGTGTGGGTGGGTGGGTGTGGGTGTAGGTGTGTGGTATAAATATAATGACAAATGATCGTGTGAGAAGTTGAGTTAATGGTTAGAATCGTGAGAAGTGGATATAAACCGTTGATCTCTTTTAATCTCAAGCCCTCTCATGAATTACGGCTTAGAAGGGAATTGATATTGTGCATCTCGGTGCATCTTATTATAATGTGCGTCAATTTCTCATCTAACGGTCGATAACCACTTCTCACCATTAACTCAACTTTTCGCCGAAACCCAACCCTAAATATAATATAGACCATTGTAATGTTAGAGCATCTCCAACATCTTCTCCTATATATATATATGAAATACTCTTTTTTTTTTTCGTGGTATCAACGTTGTACAATCAATTACCGATGCAAATTATTTTTGGAATAAGCAAAAGTTTTATATAAAAATATCGAAGTAGTTATCATCATACAAAACTACACAGAATATTAAATAATCTGTGAATTAAAAAAAAAAAAAACAATTTGTGGTTTAAATAGTAATGGTTAAAGGGTTTTAAAACAAATTGCAAGATATGGAGTAAAATATATGGCCCAATTGTAACAGAAGTCATAATAGAGAACACCTACTTTCTGGGGAATGGAGAAAACTATGTGATTAAACAAACTAATTAAAGCAATTATTTTATTCATGTAAATCACACACACACTTTCACGCATATCAGGTTCAGGAGAATACCTTAAAAAAACACATAAAATTAAAGAACGTCTTGATAGACCTTCATCTGAACAGTATGCATTTGTGCATACATGCACACGTCCATATACACAAGTGCATTAAAAAACAACAACATAATTTACATGTATGTACAAGTGTATACCGTCCAGATGAATGGCTACCAGTGTGTTCTTCAGTTTTTCGTTTTTTTGAGGTTTTTCCCCTGACGGAGGTTCAGGGGAAAACCTCAAAAAAACGAAAAACTGGAAAACACTCTGGTAGTTTTCTATTTGGACGGTATGTAGTTGTGAATACAAGTAATTTGTAAAAACAAAAAAAAAACATAATTTATCTGTGCATACCGTCCAGATGAAAGACTACCAGAGTCTTCTTCAGTTTTTCGTTTTTTTGAGGTTTTCCCCTGAACCTCCGTCTATATATTCATATTTCTGTATACATTAAAATACATATTTGTTCGATTTTTTCTCTTGTGAATTTTGATGTTTAATTAAGTCGATATTGTGATTTCTTTTCAGTTCTTTTCTATTTAAGCTCACAACAAACAAGATTTTTCTATTTCAAAAAAACAAACAAGAATTTTCAAATCTTTTGAAGATCCTACCTACATTTTGTGGTGGAAAATTATTTTATTTTATTAATTTAAATAAACTTAACTTATATAGTTCTTTAAAAAAAAATACTTCTTTTATGTGTGACTAGTGTCGGAACGTACGTTGTGCGGAAGCGTGAGTAACTCTGGTACATATCTTTTTGGGTGTAAATTATTTTTATTGATATTATGTCTCTTAACAGTAAAAGCAGGAATCTGATACATATCTTCTTGTTGTTTGTAAAAGACATTGTAAATGAGAATGTAAAATCCTTAATAAATTGATTGTTATAAGCACATACCATAGAATATTGAGGCATTGTTTGTTTTTTTAATTTTGGTCAGACGTTTTATAATTGAGACCATTTGTTTTTTAAAAATATATTCAGAGTCTATTATCTCTTAATATGGTCTGGACAAAAACTTGATAACCCTATTTCTTAAATCTCCTCTTATTTTCGTCCAACACGGTTTTTTTCGATTTCAACATCAGTTTTAGACCAAATGCACCCCGAATTTGCAAAAACGCAAAACATGAAGATTGTAGAACTATGTGTTGGATTTCTAGAATATCTTGAATCGCTGAAATCGGGGTTTCGGTGTGTGAGATATGATTAAAACTCCATAGTCTCGCAAATCTGCCAGCATTAATTTTTTGTTTCTTTTTTCGTTCTATGATTTCGAACATCGATTTTTTTTAACGACAGCTTAAACGCACACACCCGCCCCGACCAAAGTCGACGAGGTATCTGGGATCCATACGGGCACCCGACTAATCCTCGCAACCATGGACCGTTACCGATCCATAGCCTCGCCCATGCCCGACCCATGGACTGGGGTATCACCACCCGTTCCCCCTAGGAATCGAACCTGGTAGACAGGGATGTCATCCACTGTCCCCCCCCCCCCCCCCCCCAAGGATGTTACCGACTGTTGGGCTACAAGGGCTTTGATGATTTCGAACATCGATGCTCACTTCAATTGACGTATTTAAGTTGAATTTTTTAGGGATAAAATAGATAATTATACATATTCATACGTTGTCAGTTTGCAAAACCAAACAGTCTTATTTATTCAGATTTCAGATTTTATCACCACCTCTTAAAAATAAAAAACTAAATTAGAATTCAGACTTCAGCAACTCTTAAAAAACAAACGGGCATCTAAGTCATGTCATCTTGAGTCAAATGTGAGAATTAATGATGTTGCTAAAAGTTTTGTGGTTTGTGGTATGAGTCTTTCGTGTCTTTGTCAGCATTAAGCACACGACATGACACGTCATATAATAAAGACATGCTTGTAATAAGTATTGATAATTAATTATATATAATGTGAAAGTTAAATGGAATGATATTCTTGTAAATACATGTAATTCGAATTTGCTACATAATGGAAAAATTAAATTAATTACATGTGTACAGACAGAGTATTTACATAATTATAAAAACATAAAGCATAACATGAGAAATAACATATTTCTTCATCAATCATAACCAAATTCAATTTAACCAACTTTCTATTTAGTGACCCCCATAACCTATATCCTCAAATTATTGTAGACATTAAGCCCAACAAAGTCATATGATAAGAAGGTTGTATTTTAATTCAAAAATAACTTACAAGTGAAGAAAATAGAAAATTAAAGCACTCTCTCGTATATTCATTAGATGGCCGGTTAGATATATAAAAGTTTTATCTTAAAAACAATTAATGAGTATTTCAGTTTAACAAATATAATATTACGCTAATTACATCACTATGTTAACATGAAACCATATACTAATATACTATTTAGACATGTCGAATATTATGTAAACTAACTTGGAAATTTGGTACATAAAACCCACTTTCAAGAGACTTACTATAGATGAAATAAATATAATAAATTTTTATGTGTATTTTCAAAGTTTTAAGCTCTTTTAGTTGTACCATGACCATATCCTTAGATATGCTCTATATATTCTCCAATTCTTCCTTCCTAATTAAGTTTATTCTTTTCGAAACATAATAGACTTTTGTTATGGTTTATTTATGTCCACACTTATACAAAATTGAAAAAGGTTATCACAAATAGCAAAAGAGTATATGTTGATGTTCATGTATATTGAAAATTAATAAAAAGATACATTTCACATTTTAACACATGAGATTAAAAAAACTGTCTTCCATATTCAAAATTATCTTCGATATGAAGTATGAAAAAGAAAATACTCTAATCACATTGAACCTTATAGAAAGCAATATGTTTACATTTGTTAAACCATTAATATCCAAAGTTTTTTTTTTTTTTTTTTTTTTTTTTTTTGGAAAAAGAAGGATTGGTAAAAGGGGATGAAACCCCTTGTAAATATTGATATCAAAAGTTATAGTTCATTAAGATTTAAGAGTGCAAAAACATCAATCTTTAAATCTCAATACAATTATTATAATAAAGAGCACTAAAGTTATAATTTAAATTGATGTAATGCTTAGAATTATAAGATTAAATAAGCTACATGTTGGCTCCTCAATGAGTTTTAAATACCAAAAAAATAAGAAAAACAATCACTCGAAGAATATGAAGAAATATAGGGTAAGAATAATATCCAACTAATTATGAATAAATCTCATATAACCAATAACATTGATATTGATGACAACTTGAAAAGTCGGTAAAACCCAACACTCTAATATTAACAATTGAATGAAAAAAAAAGAATTTTATGTATAACTAATATAGAAGAAACAAATCAAATCACACTTCTTGATTTTCCTCTGAAGTATGGCTGTAGAAAATGAGTAGTTATTCACCGAAATTTGATACCAATTGTGGATAGAAGTTGATAGACCAAGAAACAAAAGTAATTCATCCCAATACACTCTGGAAAAGGAAAACCTCAAAATACCTTGTCGTCGTGGGGTAAATGAGAGTAGAACTCCACTCTACTCTTGGTGGTGATTATAACCGGTAAATACAAGTTAAAGAAGTTAATGATTGCATATTTAAAGTATAAAGTGACATAAAATGGAGAGTAAAAGGAACATCTACCTGGGAAGAAATTGAGAGTAATTAATTTATAAACATGGATGGCTTAAGAGTTGGGGAGAGTAAAAAACTTGTAGGAATATGGATGGTTGGGATATTAAAAGTTAATTAAAATAATGACAAAATTACGAAAGTAATCGGGTTGCTATGAAAAACTACAACTTTCATTGAAGGGCACAAAAATCTTTAACTTCATTAACATTATAAAAAAATTTAAAAAATGAGAAAAAATATAAAGGAGATCTTAACCTCGAGAAAATGTCACCTCATCAAGCATGAGTTTTACTTTAATATATATACTAGAAGTGTACTCGTGCAATGCAGCTAGATTCATCACGATTTTAATGTTTCATTTTATTTTCTGTTTTTTGTCGATTTACATTACGATTTTGGATGGTTGTGAGAGAGTGATAATGATTTTTATATAAATTTGTTTAATTTATTTTTGTTTAATAATATAATTTTTTTATAAAATATTCTGTTAGATTTTTTAATTATATTTTAGATTTTTTATATTTAAAATTTGATTTTTATTCTATATTTAATTATGCTGAGAGTTCTTTTAGGGGAGTTAAAGTTAGAAATGGTTTTAGAGGAGTTAAAATGGTTATAAATAATGATTGAAAATTAATAAATAAATTAAATGTAGTATATACAACTTTAATGATTGTTTTTTAAGTAATTAACATTAAATAGCGGTACATTAAACTTTAAGACTTGTTTTTAAGAGTTTTTTATGTCTGTTTTATAATATAACTAGAAACGTACTCGCGCAATGCAGCGAGATACATCACGATTTTAATGTTTATTTTTATTTTTTGTTTTTTTATTGATTTACAGTACGATTTTGGATGGTTTTTATTGAGTGATAATGATTTTTTATATATAAATTTGTTTAATTTAGGCTTAACAATATAATGTTTTATATATAAAAAAAATTAAGTAGTTTGTTAAAATTCATTAATTATCTTATATATTTTAAATTTTTTATATTTAAATTGAGATGTTTATCCTGTTTTGATTATGTTTATCAGAATTCAAATTTCATAATTTTAAGGTTTGGGGATTAGAGATAAAGATTTTGGGGGATAAGGATGAAATATATTAATTATGGTTAAAAGTTTTACAGGTAGTACATTAGGCTTTAGTAGTTATTTTTAAGAGATTTTAAGTAGATAGCTTTAAATGATAGTACATAAAGTTTAGTGAATTGTAATTAAGAGTTTTTTATACCATCTTTATAATATAGTATAGATTGACTGTGAATACTATCACTTGCTCCGCATATTTGGCATACTACATCCAACCAAATTAATTCCATTTTACTCGATCACTTTCTTAATTAATTAATTAATTGATATTGTTTTTGCATTTTATATAGTAATTAAAATGGTTAATCAATTTGCACAAAAAATAAAATTGATTAAGTACCCAATAACACTAGAACACAACCATGGGAATCTGTTTATTTATTTATTTTGTTGTTAATTAATATTAATTTATGGATTTGTTGAGGATGACTAGTTTGACAACGTTGCTATATATTTATAATATATTATGGTTCGTTTTAATGTTGGACCCATTACACATACACATATAAATTATGAATAAATAATCTCTCTCTCTCTCTCTCTATATATATATACACACGTAAACACACACTGAACTCCAATGTCCCAAGTGTTCAACAAACAAACTTGACTTCTTAATTTTCTTGATTTTTAAGCTTCTTTTTCTTCAACTTTAAGGTAATAAATCTCAAATGCAATTAAAATTTTCTTTAATTAATTTCTTTTTTCTTTTCCTGAATCTTTTATTTCTATATTTTCAGGTAGCTAGAAGAAGAAAAGGCATATTCAATTCATGAGATTACCAGAATTATCAATGAATGAAAATGGATATCGTTCATGGCTGGTAATTAATTATATATTCTCCATTTTTAATTCTTAAAAAAATCATATATATATGTTAATTATTAATGTTTGATATGAATGTACAGAAGAAACATCCATCTGCATTGGAGACATTTGATGAGATGATTGTGAGAGCCAAAGGAAAAAAGATTGTAGTGTTCTTGGACTATGATGGAACTCTCTCCAATATTGTACCAAATCCAGATGAAGCTTTTATGTCCAACAAGGCAGGCACTCCACTCACTCCATATATCTCCTTAATTACTAATATTTTCACATTTTATTAATTTCCATGCATGTATATCCTACCAATTTTATTTATAGTTAGAAAAATAAAACAATTTTGAAGGGGATATCAAGAATTAATGTTAATTGCTTTCACAATCTTGAAACACTAATTAAAATATTGTTATGTTAAATCAATTAGCATTTTATGAACTTTTTCATTTCATTAATTAGAAACAATTAGAGTACTATATATATATATATTCATGCATAAAATGATTACAATTTCATATACGATCCCACGTCTGTTTTTCTTCTAAACATCCTAATTCTATATATATAAAAACTACTTTATAGACTATATATAGACAAATTTTGATGATTATTTTAAAAAAAAAAAAAATAATCTTTTAGAAAAATATTGTAAATAAGTTTGTTGATAGATAAATAAATAAATATTATGAAATTTAAATACAATACTTTTACATATAAAAATTACCATATAATTAACTCTTTTATTTTTAATGGTTTTTAATGACATTAAATTAAGTACTAGACCCCATCTTCAAAATTTAAGAAACAGGCTGTAGAAAAAGATCACTCCATGTGAAACAAGAGGTTACACAGAAATAAAAACGGTTGCCACCTTGTTACGAATGACCTAACAAAAATACAAACACTTATTTGCTTCACGGCCGATGTTAACTTACAAAACGCATGCATGCAGATGAGAAGGGTAATAAGTGAAGTTTCACGATGTTTTCCGACAGCGATCATAAGCGGAAGAAGTCGCGATAAGGTACCTCAATCATAATTTAATTGTCGATCATAAATTAATTAAAATAAATGTTTGCATAAATTAATTAAAAAATAAATTTTAATGGAATCTTCCAATTATTTTTTAGGTGTATGAATTTGTAAAATTAGATGATATCTATTATGCTGGGAGCCATGGTCTTGACATCGCAGCCCCATTTCAGTGCATTAATGAGGTTGGACAGAACCAATTTGTTGATAAAAATGTAAGCTTGCATTAATTACTTCATAAATATTTAATTAATTCATTACATATAAATGAATTTATTTATTAATTAATTTCATCAAATAAAATTTTATTTTGTAGGGTGATGAAGTTGTACTTTTCCAACCAGCACAGAAATACCTGCCTTCAATTTACAAGGTATATATATAATACTAATATTTCAATAAATAAAAGTATATCTTGTGCATTTTTCAGATGAAATTAAAAAAAAAAATCCAAACAATCGTGATACAAAAAATATAAATTAAAAATCTATTCTCTTTAACATTCTTGTATGATTTTCTTGTAGATACTCGATGTATTGAAAGAGAAAACCCGGAATATAAATGGCGTCATGCTTGAAAATAACAAATTTTGTGTTTCTGTACATTTTAGACATGTTTCTGATAAGGTATGTTAAGTCACTACAAATATATACAATTTTTTTTGTATACATTAATAATGAAAATTTTATAAAAAATCATTTTGAAAAATAATGCAGGATTTTTTGTTGTTAGACGAACTTGTCAAATCCGTGGTAGACGATTTTGAAGAGTTTAGACTATCGAAAGGCAAAAAGGTAAACTAAAGTTTTAATTCTTGAAAAATAGAGTTGAGAGTACAATTTTATCTGTTTTTTATTAAGATTTAAATTTGTTTGTATTTTCTCATTAGGTTTTTGAGATTCGACCTGATATCGAGTGGGATAAAGGACATGCTTTGGAGTATTTACTTGAGACACTTGGATACGGAAGTTCAAACGATGTGCTCCCTATTTATATTGGTGATGATCGAACAGATGAAGATGCATTTAAGGTATCAATTAAACAATTTTATATTGTTAATTTTATTACATAGAGTGTTTTAAGACATGTAGTTTTGAGTGTCTATTATACAAATTGTTGATTTTCCTTTTCTTTCTTAATTAGGACGCCGGTTTCTTTTTGTGTAGGTTATAAAGAAAAGAGGAAAAGGGTATTCGATTGTTGTTTCCTCGACCCCAAAGGAAACCATGGCTTTATACTCTCTTTGGAGTCCGAGTGAAGTCAAGAAATTTCTATCGCGTCTAGTGAATTGGAAGAAGAGCTCGTTGTAAATGAAGTTTGTTTCAAGAAAATCATAAGATTGCATGATCAAATTTTCTAAAACGAGCAAAGAGTTGCTCAAAATATCCAACAATCCTGATTACAAGATTCAAAGTACATATCCAGAACCAAATTGGAGTTTTTTAATTTGTTTTATGCATAACAAAAGGTCAATCTAATATAAGAAAATCTGCATGTAATTATATGATAGGATGATTAATTGAAAGAATTTGTATAGTGTTGAGCTTTGGTTCCTTTCTTATGGTAGCTTAAGGTTAACTCCATTTATTTCCTTTTTGTTTTCAATTTAAATTAAAATTTTGTTACGAGAAAAATAAAAGTTGTTGTTTACCGAGTTAACTTGATCCAATTATTATACGCT
This sequence comes from Arctium lappa, assembly GCA_023525745.1. Taxonomy (NCBI): domain Eukaryota; kingdom Viridiplantae; phylum Streptophyta; class Magnoliopsida; order Asterales; family Asteraceae; genus Arctium; species Arctium lappa. The sequence goes on along the minus strand of CM042057.1, from coordinate 75,675,484 downwards.
TGTAAATTATTGAAATCATAAACATGTAAAATAATGTTGTCTTGTAAAATATATATCAAGTTATTATAAGTTTGACAGTTGACATAATCACATAAACTAACCTCATGTGATTATAATAAACCCATAATTAACTGAATTGTATAACACAAAAAGAAAGGTGTTTTTAACTTCAACTGTTTTCATTTGACTGCAATCATTCTTTAAATCAATTTTACTTATTCGGTAAACACTTACCGGTAATAGTCAACACTTTCATTGAACATACCGGCTAAGATTTTAGTCTATTAAAACGACATCGCATGCAACATTTTTATCCGGTAAGCTTAAGAGTCGTCGCTCTCACTTACCAGGTAAGATTCTCGGTCATTATCTTTGCTCTTAACAGGTAAGGTTCACAATCTTTGACATCTTCATCCGATAAGGTAAAATGAGTTGGTAAACACTTCTTCGATAAACGTTTAGTAAACAGTCTCTACTTAATTATTTCTAGACTTTTTATTTTTTATTTTAAAGAAAGACAAAAAAAGAATGAAATTTGGATGATGGGCCAATACGTAAAATTTAACCCAACAACAAAAGATAATTTATTTAATTGGACTTGTGATCTTGGACTTCCTCCAAATGGGCTGAAAGTGATTAAATTATTTAAATCATTTTGCTTTCATTTTCTTCTTGCATGATTCATTCCTTCAAGTGGATCACTTGCACATGAATTGTCATTGAGCCTTGCATTGCCATTAACCTTGTTTTACATCTCTTATGTATTGTTTATCCTTGGTTTCCTATCACATTTTCATTCTCATTCTCATTTTTATTTCCAATTTCATAAACGAACATAAACGAGTCATTGCAATATTAGAAAGTTAATAGTTTGTTGTTTGTTACATTTTTTTGTTAGTCAATAGTCTAATAGAACCAACCCATTCTTTTGAATAAGTGGTTGTGGATTAAAAACATCACTTTTAATTCAAAATTTAGGTATGTGCTATACATTTTTGAATAAAAATGATAAATTGCTATATAAAAAGCCTTATGAAGGGTGTTTCAGCGTAAAAAGATACTATAAATAAAAAATAATTTTGTTATGCCATTCAACTTCTATATATAGCATAACCTATGATCATTATGTATGTTGTTTCACATGTTAACATAGATTGACTACAACCCTACATATACATATCATATGCATAACTCATGTAATTAAACCTTAAGCATGGATAGTACATTCTTGTAGTTGGGTCTTTGGTTTCTAGTGATAGGGTTCCTTATTAATTTGTGAGGAATTACAAAGCTTTTCTCCACATACCATATGTTCATAAATAATTTTCCCCATGAACCAAAGAAGCCCTTCATCTTCCTTCATTCATAATTCTTATAAATTATAACTCAATCAAACTCGTTATAAAGTATAACTCAGCCCAACCTGATTGGGTTGGGCAAGGTTGCCATAATTCTTCTAAATAAGTATGTGTCTTTGATTTTTGGTGACTTAGGAGTATTGTTAATCACTCGATCTAATCATATACATATAACAATAGGTAATATTGATTGAATTATTGATATACAAGTACATACAATAGACGAACAAGTTGTGTTTGCAAAAGATGAAAATATGTTTACATACCAACATTGACGTATGTTGCCTTTACCTAACCAAGGGAGGTGTGTGTGTATGTGTGTGTGTGTAAATATGGGTTCAATTGAAAACATAAGTTATGTTGTGAACCGGAGACAAAGGAGAACATGTCACGTGTCTTATTCATAACATTCAAGAGTTATTCATCATGAATGGTGTATCAAATTATCATAGATCATGAATAATGTATTATTCATCATGAATTGATGTATTATTCATTATGAATGGTTGTATCAATTATCATGAATAGTTCACGAATGTTTACCTTCATTATTCATGATGAATGTGGATACTTAGGGACACGTATCGTGATTTCCTTTGTCCCCCAATTCACAATCGAAACAGTTTTGCAACCAAACTTTCCTCTCTCTCTCTCAATATTTATATATACATATACGCATACATATTTGTATACATAACTTAATCCAATTTCTTTGTTGCTACTAAATTTAGGGAGATAACATGTAATGGAGAACGGAGATTAGGCAAAAAAAAAATGGAGAAAACGTTGCTCCACAAAAGACAAAAAACAAGAATTAAGCTCACACTAGATAAATATCAAAATTTAATATAAATATAAATAAAATTTTAACAAATATATATTAGTGACAGTTGAGAGGTTTGGTTGAGTTAGACTTAATGCAATTTCAACTTTATTAATTGACGGTTTAGCAGTTTGATGGGTTGACAGTTTAGTTGGTTGACAGGAGGATGGGTTTACTCAAGTTGTTTGCGAGTTGGGTTGGAGAGGCCGTAAGAAGTTGGGGTTTTCAATCGCATGAGAGAGGGAAATTGGTTAGAGTTTTACCAAGTTTCTTCAATTTTGGTTGCATGTGCGTTGCACATGATAAACGATATTTATACCGGGTTTTTTTTAACCTATCTGCTGATTCCGTAAATAATCAAGTAAAAATTAAAAAAATATATTTATCGGGTTTCTCTTTAATTTGGGTGAATTGAGATTATGGAAAAGGAATGCATTTCTTTTTCAAATAATGCTGGTTTTGTAATAGCGATGTCAAAAATTATGAATGCATATATTATTTAATTTAGATATTATATGTTAAAAAAAAACCATAAACAACTTCATTAATCATAAAAAGTTAGAATGGACGGTTTTTAATTCAATCATCAAACTCTAATTAAGGACAAAAACAAAAAGCCTTTGACTTTTTATTGGATAAGGTACAAATCAAAGTCAATGTCGTTAAAGTTGTTGTTGCAGGAATTGTTGAATTTTTACTCCATTTGACTCTTATATTTACCATAGTATTTTGTGTATTAATTGTTATATTTGTAAAAGGGGTGCTATTTGCACCAAAAAGGTGCAAATAGTGACTCCTTAAATTCCGATCCAATCATGAGCAAATAGTCAAATTATTATTATTATTATTATTATTATTATTATTATATATATATATATATATATATATATGTGTGTTTTGATTTTATAAATTTATAAAATTTGTAACTTTTGATTTTTTTTTATTCTATAAACTTGTAACTTTTGATTTTATTTTATTCTATAAATTTGTAACTTTTGATTTTATTATAACTTTGTAAAATGTATTTTTCTTTTTGTAACAATTACATTTTATCATAACTTTGTAAAATGTATTTTTCTTTTAGGGATCAATTCCGTAACAAACGCCAAACGTTAGGGACAAAATCTGTAATTTACTCTGTAAGACTCAGTTTTTTTTAAAACATACAATTAATCTTACCCGAATTGAAACGTAAATAAAAATAACAACTAAAGATAGTTAAGGTATAAATTGTCATTAACCTAAACTCTTTATACATATACTAGGCATATACCCGCGCACGATGTGGCGCGAAAAATCGTGAAATCGAAGGAACAATTGACAAATGTATGTATCCACTCGCGAAACATTTCGAAATCAAAATGACAACAACGTTTTATTTTAAGTTTGTATTCTTCATCCTTATCGATACTTTAGTCATGAAAACACGATGCATTGACTCTGAATTAATTTGTTATGTATTTTCAATCATATTTCATTTTTGTTTTATTTTTGTCCCTATTGATGTAAGTTGTATACCTTTATAATTTATCTGATTATAAATTTTTAATTAATTCAATAAAAAAATCTAATATAAATATGTAGAGATTTGTATACCTCGTTTTTTTTTCTACAATAACCATTACAAATATTTATCGGTATGTTATCTTCTATATATATATATATATATATATATATAAATTGATACGTCTTTATTCTATTTTATAATAGTACTAATAATAGTGGTATAATTTATAAAAAAAATGAAACGCGTTTTTTTAAATATTTTAGTTGGTCTATGATTATGTGTTTTTAATATGCTAAAAATAAAATAGAAAACAAATTAATTCGTAGATATTCATAATATTTAATAGTACGGTTAAATAAAAAATATATTCAATATTGAGCTCGTTTTAAAATATTGACGAGACGATTATAATGATATAACTTTTAAAAAAAGAAACATATCTTTTTATTGCATTTTTGTTCATATACGATTATTTGTGTTAACATGATAAAAGTGTAAAATGAAAAATGAAAAACCAAGGGATAGAGAATTTTCTTTAGCATTTTCGCATAGGACATCAAAAACCCTAGGACCGGCCCTGCTGATTGAATATGATATGGAACAAGAATCTTACCCAGGTAAAAAGCATAACAAAGACCTAGAGTCTTACCAGGTAAGTGATGAAAAAGACTTTTACTTGGTAAGAGCTTAACAGATTTAACACACTTACCAACAATTGATTTTGATGGTCGAAAATGTTACATCACAGTTATCGGTGTGCTGCTGGATAGGCTACCCCGTATTCAGAGCGAATAAAGAAGTACATGAAACTTTTACGTGTTAATTGTACTACGGATAATGTTATTTTAGAATAATCGAATGTAATATAGATTATTTTATGTTATATTTATATGTTAAATCGCAATATTTATGTTTTATTTTTATAATTATATAATTAAAAAAAGTAGTAATATTTATATTTATAAATATTTATTTATTTTCAAATCAAAACAAAAATATATAATAAAAAAAAAAGACAACAAAAAGACGAAAAAATAAAAAAAAAACAAAAAAACATAATATTTTTTAATCATTTTGGTGTATTTAGCATAAATGAAAGTGCATTTAGCCCTCCCCTTGTAAAAGGGTATTTGAAATTACTACTTATTGATTTTCTTTTACACACATCAAAATCACACGTCACCTTTTTTTGAAGGCAACATCTTATTCAGACCAAAAAAAAACGAACGAGGAACACAACAATAAAAAGAATCGCTCAAACAACAAGGAAACTAAGAGATGCAGTAAGGGCAAAAGAAGCAAGAAGCTATAGTCAAACACCTAAAAAACAAAATACAAAACAACCACCCGCAAGAAAAGAGATTAAATCTAATGCAACTAAGCCATCGGTCGAAAGGCTAGAGGCAGACCCGAAGCAGAGGCACGGACTCTCGAAAGGTGTTACATGGAGATGGACAAAAGATTGGGTTTGACCACTAACAACCCCTATTTTGTTTTTTGAACGGCAAAAGATAATTAGATTACCAATACAAAAGTTTACCAAGAGATACAACAGAGCAAGAGACTAAGCCCAACAAAACTACAGACCAACCAACGCCAAAAAACAGAATCCAACGACACGAAACAAGGCACCAAAACTAGTGAATACGTAGTTTGCAGGCAGCATACTGCCCCAGCTGCATAAGAAGCTGGGATTATCCAATTAAGCATTCCAAAACAGTCCCGGAAAGCCCCGAAACGCCCCCACGAGTAGCCTCCTGCTCGATCTTAGGCTCGAATTTTTTGATTCTTGACTGAACATTAAGCCACACTCGATCACAAGACAACAGCGATCCCCGAGGTTTGTTTGCGAGGATCAAACGCCCACGGAGGCAGCAGCCTCGCGATCACAGTCGGTCACACCACGACAGCTACCACAGTACCATAATACACACCGAAACGCCGACAATACCAGCCGCCCCACAAGCAAAAATGACAGGACTCGACGACTGCGTACCAGACCGCGACATCAATCCATATCCACCCCTGTGGCAGCACCCGCACCATGCCTGTTGGACCCGACAGACCTCGTTCGCGATCGACACATCCGTCCACCACTGTTTCTACCCCCGCGCGCCTATCCAACTGCCCATCATGTATCAGACCTCGATTTGAGACATGGCACCCCAACTTGATCAAACATGTCGTTTCTCCGAAACCACCCTATTTGTAGCCCTGAGTCCTTCTTCACGTGATCCACGGTTAGACCACAGTCATACCCGCAGCAACTCTAATCTCGAACAGTAAGCAGTCCTTTGGGAAATTCCAGCGCTGAATCTGAGATCACAACCTCGTCCCGCACTTCGTTACACCCGTTCCACGCACACAACCCAAATCGATCCAAAAAATTAATCATAAGAACCTCCTTGTGTTCCATGTAATTTGCAAAAACCATACCTTCCAAACTCTGTATTTCAATTGTAGCAGCCCACACTTTCCCTTACAATATTTCCGCACATGTCATACTAACACGAGCTAGGATTCGATATCCACTGTACCCAATCGCAAGGTAACGATCTATCTCTATTTGTGATCCACTTAAAGGTTTTTAACTGGAAATCGAACAAGCGTTCCGATATCTTTTCCCCTTTATCGCCAAACACTATCTATTTCTATCTGCCCAAATGAGGTACATCAAGCACCAACTTACCGCTTCCCATCTACTTGCTCCATTCAAATTGCCACCCAATTGCGTCGCTATATCAGACAAGTCGGCCACTGAACTAAACAAACCTGTATCCAAGTTCCACCATCTTCCGACTTGTTGCCACAATTTTTTCACCTCCTCACAATTTATTAACGCATGATCAATCGTTTCTACCCCCTCCCCGTACCGAGGACATAGAGTAGAATTTAGATTTATGGCCAAATTATCCAACTTCACTCTTGTTGGAATCCTACCTAATCTCACTCTCCATAAGAAAATGGCGATCTTCTTTGGAACTGCCTTATTCCACTTCGTCTCCTCTCCTATCGACCCACTACTAATCCTCCTATCCTCTAACACTTGCCTTAGATTTTTTTACCGAAAACTCACCATTGCTATCCAATCTCCATCTCACGCGATCTTTACTATCTCTTTTTGGTGTAACATTTTGTAAAATCTCATATAAATTCTTAAGCTCACCAATCTCCCCCCCCCCCCCGGCTCCCGGCTCCACCCCCACTTCCACACCACCTATCATCTCTCCATTCCCCTCTCTCTAAGACCAAGATCTCTTTAGATGACTCGAGTTGATAGAGACGTCGGAATGTCTCTTTTAATCTTACATTCAAAACCCACCTATCCTCCCAAAACCTTGTATCCGCCCCCTTACCCACTTCTATCTCAAACGAAGACGAAAACGGAATGCCTTTTTTCTCCAACTCCCTCCCTACTTCCACGATACTTCCCCAAATCGATCCCCCCCCTCCCGAATTTCTATGGAACTCTCCCATTAGGCCTCCGTCCACCCCATATAAACTCCTAATCATTTATACCCAAAGCGCGTCCCTCTCCGTATGAAATCTCCACCACCACTTCCCAAGTAGGCCCCAATTTGCATCCCGTAACGACCCAATATTTAAGCCCCCTCTTTTAAAACTCCCCAACACCCTATCCCATTTGACCCACGCCAACCCCTTTTTTTAGCGCGTCTTCACCACTCCCCCCCCACCCCAAAAAAATTACTTCTCACTCTCTTAATTAAATTTAACACTCCTTGCGGGGAACGAAACAAAGAAAAAAAATATAACGAGAGACTACCTAGAACTGAACGAACCAAAGTCCATCGTCCTCCAATCGAGATCATTATTGTCTTCCACGTTGCTAGTTTATTTTTTACCTTTTCAATTGTCGCTTTCCAATGGTCAATTCTCTTCATCGATGCACCAACCGGTAGATCGAGATACGTAAAAGGGAACAAGTCACTTCCACAACCCAAAATTTCCGCCCAAGCTTGAGATTCTTCTTCCGATACTCCCACACCAAATAGCTTACTTTTCCTCATATTTATCTTAGGCCCACCACTAGATGAAAACAAGCTAGCACCTTCATTAAGTTCTTTAAGTTGGGTAAGCTCCATTTGCCGAAAAATATCACATCATCTGCATATTGGAGATGGGTTATCGGTACCGCATCCCCACCCACCTTTACACCTTCATACAATCCCTTTGACAAGGCTTCTTCCAACATCACGTGAAGACCTTCGACGACTATTAGGAAAAGGAATGGTATAGAAATGGATTTCTATTGATTTGAGATTGTACAACTTACAAGCTTATATAGCATTCTTTCTATATCTTTACAATAAATAAATCAATCACAATTAACCCACATAATCTGGCTATAATTGATTCTATATTAATGTAAAACACAATCTACATTATTCTCTCAATCTCTTACTATTATGAGAAGATCATGCATGTGACTGAGAGGGTGAGGATATCTGTTTAACACCCCCCCTTCAAACTGGGCAGCATAGGATGCACTAGTTTGTGGCATAGAAAATTGTGACACTGATGGTGTAGGGGCTTAGTAAGAAGATCCGTCGATTGGTCTATGGATGGGATGAAACAAACTCGATGACTGCCTAGTGCCACTTTCTCACGCACAAAATGATAATCAAGTTCAATGTGTTTAGTGCGGGCATGGAACACTAGATTTGAGGCCATGTAGGTGGCACTTAAATAATCACGGTAAAGCAGTATCGAAAAGTCAATATGAGCACCTAGTTCAGTTAACAAGAAAGTTAACCAGGTGGTTTATGCGCTAGCATGAGCCAATGCCCGGTATTCCGACTCGACACTTGAGCGTGCAACGGTAGGTTGCTTTTTGGAGCACTAAGACACAAGGTTACCACCAATGTAAATGAGATAACCTGATGTTGAACGCTTAGATTCAGGGCAACCAGCCCAATCAACGTCTGAATAGGCAGATACATGAACAGGTGGTTGTTGAGTTAATAATTTAAGGCCATAATCAAAAGTATCTTTTACATATCGAAGTATCCGCTTGGCAACAATTAAGTGCGTTGTACGAGGTTGGCACATGTATTAGGATACGGAGTTAACATTAAATGCGATGTATGGACGAGTTATTGTTAAATACTGCAGAGACCCAACCATTTCACGGAATATTGTAGGATTGTCTAGAAGAGCCCCTTCTGAAGACGACAAATTTTCCTTAGTAGACAATGGTGTGCTTACCGGTTGACTATGTAATAAGTCGTGTTTCTGCAGAATGTCTCGTGCATACTTCAACTGATTAATATAGATGCCTTCTGGAATGGAGGTGACTTGAAGACCTAGAAAATAGTTCTAGATCCTTGATGTCTTGTGTTTTTATCTTTCGGATTTTACACAATTGTTACTCGTTATACACTATTTGTATTTGGATTAAGTAGTGTTGTTGGTGTGAGTAAGCATATATGAAGGATTTATGTTATTTCAGTTATTGATTTTACTGTTAGAAATTTTCTGCAATGCATTAAATGAATTATCGGTTTGCATGGCGTCATAGTTACTGCTTTGGGCATGTGCGTCTTATTTGTGCGGCTCAACATTTGAACTCGATTTAAAATTTTATTTGCGTTCCTACCGTGTTGTTAAATTCGGGGAAAATAGACAAACGTATATGATCCTTGTTGGAGATTTTATCCTCCGATGTTTTGCGTTTTTAAAGGAAAAAGAGTTTAAAGTTGAAGATGTGAAATTTTCCTTTGGGAGTCGTACAAACTTTTATTGCACATGTTATAGTGCAGAAAATTATTTTCATATGCATAATATAAATCGATGCATGCTAAGACCATGGCAGTCGGTTTGAAAATTTTGTTGCCCATCTTTTGTTACCGTTTTATTAACGTAAATATTGATCAAATGCTTTTCGAAATGGTTTTATGTGTGTGACGTTTGTGACTACTATGTACACCTACCGAGTGAACGGTAGTGAATTTTTATTTGTACGACTAATTGTTATAAATCTTTTGCATTTAGAAGTTTTATAAAATTTCAAATTGGCATATTAGTTTGATAAACCTTGAACTCAATCGAGGCTATAGATTTAAACCCTCCTGTGATAGGAATTGTGATTAAGGGCTAAAGGAGTCCTTAGGATTTGAAGCATCGGATGAGCTGACTTGTGGTTAGTTTTGAATTTTGAATTTCAGTTTTATGGATCGGTGCACGTATGAATAATTGATGTATTAGATTTATGCATTCTTCCAGTATTTAAGTAGTGATCTTTCTGTTTCGGTAATCCATCGGGTTAAAGCATTGTGTGGTTGCTTGCTTATGGTTGGATATAAATGGATGGGTTGAATTTCGACATCATGTATGGGTCAGATGTATGCCATTCAGATGAGTCTTCCGGAATAAAGGAAATATGGTGATTCGTTTGTTGGATATGTAAGAGTTGAATTTTAGTGTCATGATAGGTGTCAACTTTAATGCGTCAGTGCAAATCTGGAATGAAATATGTGGTGGTTTGAATCTTTATGTATAAAGCTCTGTAGTAGTTCGAATCTCGGTGAATCGTTAGGGGTCAACTTTTGGGTTATGAACCAGGAACCGTTAGTGTATTTGGAGTACTGTAGCCTGATCTTAAGGGATTTTGTATCATATCATATGTAGTAGTTTTAAGAAGTTCAGATTGTGATCAGTGGATATAGTTGAATGACTTTCCTTGGCTAGTAAGAGATTTGGCAGTTGAATGTTTGGTGGTTGGGCGTATTCTGAGAGTTGTATAATCCTTTGGTCAAGGACAACCTTCTGTTTTGGATGTCTAAAGGAGCTCATTAAAACTAAATGGTAGTACAGTAGCGGGAATAGTCGTATTTGGAATTTTGTTGGTTTCGATAGTGTTCAAATTTTGGATTTATTGGAGAAATAGTTTAAAAGCGTGTAGATCTGGACTGATGGGAAGTCGAGATCTGCCGTTGGAGAAGTATGGATCATCTAAGGTTGGGAGACAACCGAAGTCTTGTGTTTAGAAGCTACTATAGTAAGATTAAGCGATCTCTCGGATATAAGTGTAATGTGCCTAAGGGGACATTTGTTGTGAGTACTAGAATAAATTTATCGGGATTGTTATGTCATGTGGTTTAGAGGCAACTCCTTGTAAAACAGAGACAGACAATTATGAGGGCAACGTTAAATGGGAAGCTAGATTTCGAGGACGAAATCTCTTTAAGGTTGGGAGGATTGTAACACCCGGATTTTTGGGGTAAGTATAATTTCAAGTTTAAATATGTAATTTAACCTTAAATTGGTCTTTTGGAAGTATTAGGAGTGTTGGTGAGGTTGGATATCGCTTTCGGAAAAAAAAATCAATTTTTGGTCGAAAGTTTCACTGCTCGAGCCCACGCAGCAAATTGCTCGTGGACGCGACCATTGCTTGTGCCCACGCAGCCAATTGCTCGCGCTCGCGACCATTGCTCGTGCCCACGCAGCCAATTGCTCGCGCCCGCGACCATTTGGGCTGGAAGTTTCATTTAAATCCGACTTTTCCTCTCATTTCTTCATTTGTTTCTTCACCAACCCTTCTCCCCTATCTTCCAAATCGGTCCAAAACCATTTATTTCACCAAATCAAAATCTTCAAGTGCTTTTAGAAGATTGGGAGCTAGATATCCAAGCCTTGCGAGTGGAAGCTCAACATCTTCATCTTCTTCATCTTCCTCACCAAGCTTTCCACCATTGTTGACCTAGTTTTGGGGGGTTTTCCTAAAAATGAATTGTAAGTTAATCTTAATCTTCTAAACCTTTATCCTTGTTAAAACCTTTCATTTTAACGTACTAAAGCATCTCTTTTGATGTATCTTCCATATTTTAAAGTTTTGGCAAACTTTGGGTATTTTAGATGATTAAGGGATTTGACTAAGGTTTCTTATGAATCTGAGTTTGGGGTTACTTTTGGTACATCTCTAGGCTTTGGTTGTGACCCAGATAAAGTTTCAAGAGGTGGGTGTTGATGGATCCAAAGTCTTCACCAAAGGAAGCTCAAGATTTGGGGTAAAACCTAGATTTAGCCTAAATCTAGCAAGGTGAGTTCAAGTTGATTTGTAAAAACGATGTACATGCCAAAATGTTTATTTTAAAGTATTTTTGTGTTTTACATGAAATTGTTAACTGCTGATAAGTTTTGTGTATTTTGAAGTAAAAATATATTTTACTTGGTAGTTGTCAAAGTGTGAGTATTTTAATAAGTTTTCATATTTGGTAAACTTGGGTTGTAGTAATCTCATGAAATGCTCATATACAAGTTTTGAATATTTCAACAAGTAAATAACATGGCTTATGTATTCTTGGTGATTTTGTACAAATAAAGTCTATTTTATGATTTATGCATCTTCGGTGATTTTTGTACAAATGAAGTCTAACTCATGATGTTCGGTATTTTGATGTATTTGAGTTCATAAACCGTTTGGGAAAATCCTTGGTTCCAATATGTGACGAGTTTGGGTTAATCATATCTTTGGGGTCATGTGTATGCATAAACGTCGTTTAAAGGCACTTCATTATATGGGGGGTCCATTGTTTATTGGTCAAATGGATTTTAAGCATTTTAGCTCGGCGTTGACTTAAAAGAGTCTTGAGGACATTTTTCCGGTTTTAATGGCTCGTTGTGGAGTCCAATCTATGAGTTGCATACTAATGCATTTTATTGCATATTTATGATTATTACATGCTCGAGTGCGTTGGTCATTCATGTGTAGTCATGTAATGTTTAGACTGTGTTGCATTGGATCCAAAGGCACGTAAGTCAGTCTTATTTGATGGTCAGTTGGGTCGTACGGGGTTGGACTCCGGGACTCATGTTTTATGGCCTTGACTTTACAAGTAGGCACTAGGAGGGTTGAGCCCGGTTGAGCTATTATGACTATGGGTAGTCCTCTGATGGGAGTTTGGGACCTTCTCCATGTGGGGCAATGCCTTCGTTATATCCCCCGTGTGCCGAGCCTTTGGCGGTAATCCCGGTGGTATTCGCTAAGGTCAGTTGTCTCTTTGGGTGAAACTTGTCAAGAAATCGTAGGGACACTTGGGCGTTTATGTCATGAAGTGTTATACGATTAACATTTTTGAGTGACATACTTTTGTGTTCCTCCACTCTCAACGGATACGGGTATACCCCGTTGTCGGCCGTAGTATTTTGGATATTTAATTGTCCATGCTTTAATATTTGGATTTCATTCTATTTCATGGTTGTGTGAGTATTAATTCGAGTTACATGTTTTCGATGACGTACCATATCTTTATGGATTGTTTTCACCTATTTAAAGGTCGAGTATTATGTCCCACCCGTGTTTGGGTGTTTTGGGACATGAAGTATTATCCACGTCTTCACAAATTGGGTGTCGAATTATAATCCCGTTTTGGGTGAGTTATGGGTTGCATCGTGTTATAATGTGTGATTGGGAGCATTGTCTTTAAAAATGCATATTATGGGGAAAATGTGTCGTTTCCATTTTAAAGTAAACCATTTCTAAGGATCTTGATTTGAACTGAATTCCTTTCTTTTAAAGATATATTTATTCATGTTAAAACTCTTGAGCTCACTAAGCGTTAAGCCTAACCTTTTTATTTGTCGGCATGTGCATCAGGTTCCAGTCGGGGGTTCGGACTCTAGTAGCCTCATGAAGAGTTGAGCCTTAACTTTATACGAGAGTAAGTTGTTGATGAAGTCCTCCGCAGGTTGGAGATAGTAACTGTTATTGGGTTTTAGTAGCACCTGTCTTTATTATAGATTGTGTGTAATGAGGTTAAACCTTATATTGTGATGGTAGATGAATCCATTATCGATGTATTTAGAAAATTTTAAATTAGTTGCTATTCTCATATTTGAGGGTGTTACATACAGTTCCATCACTTCGAACGCGAGGTTGAATGATTCCATCACGGAGACGCGTACGCATAGGATGTCCGTTGGTGCTGCTGGGTTTTGAGTTGGCATCACCTCTATGGACGCGGCTGGAGTGGAGGCAGCAGGTGGGATCTGTTCGGGACTTGGATCTTTGTTAGTCCGAGGTTATGGAATCTGAGATAAGGCAGAAGTTGGTGTATTTTGTGTACAACGGCTGTACTGCAGAAGAGGTGGTGCAGACAGAGTTGTTGGAGGGGATCTCAGGGCAACAATCGGTGAGATTGGGGTTTGATTTGGGTTCGGGTTCAAGTTCGAGGATATAGTTGGCAAAGAGGGCTGCAAAGTAGCATTAGAGCTTGATGAATTCAACAAAGTGAATTCAAACTCAGCCAAATCTGTCTGGGATGGCAGCAGAAATGTCTTGTACGGAAAGTGAGTTTCGTTGAAAATAACATGACGAGAAATATAAACCCGGCCAGATTTAGGATCAAGACATCGATAGCCCATGTGATGAGGGGAGTAACCTATGAAGACACACTCAATGCTTTGAGGAGATAATTTGCGGGAAGGTGAATTTCAAGGTGAGGAAAACATAGACAACCGAAAACACGAAGAGATGATTAGGAAGGAGAGTGACCATAGATAAGTGAGTGAGGAGTATTCCAGTTGAGAGTAGCAGTTAGTAAGAGTTTGATGATGTAGACATATGTTAAAACAACCTCAACCCATAAACTATGGGGTGCCCCAGATGTAAGAAGCAAAGTACGAGCCATGGTTGCAATATGGCGATGTTTTCTATCAGCCAACCTATTTTGTTGAGGGGTATAAGGGCATGAAAAACGTCGTAAAATGCCCAAAGAAGCACAATAGTTGGAGAATTCATTATTCAAAAATTCGGTGTCGTTATCACTTTGAAGGCATTTAATACGGTGATGAAAAATATTATCAATCATAGCAACAAGTGTTTTAAAATGAGTGAGAACTTCATTTTTCTGCCGCATTGGGTAAAGCCAAGTATAGCGAGAACGTCCATATGTAAACAACATATAATATCGAAAACCAGTAGTAGAAAGGGTAGGGGATATCCATACATCGCTATGAATAATATCAAATAAAGACGAAGCAAAAATATTATTAGATGGAAAAGGTAGTGCATGTGACTTGCTAAGAGCACAATTATTACAAAAGTAATTGGAAGAAACTTTGGATCCAAGACTAGATCCAAGACGAGCAAGAACGAAGGATGATGGATGACCAAGACGGTTGTACCAGATGGACGAGTGTAGGGGTGTTCAAAAAAACCGTTGGACCGCTCAAACCGGTCGAACCAAGTCAAACCGGACCGTTTTTGGCGGTTTGAGCGGTCTGGCGGTCCGGTCTGGTCTGGAAAATTGCCAAACCGGGCGGTCCGGTCCGGTCTGCGATTTGGAGGTTTTTTTGGGCGGTTTGGACCAAACCGACCGCCAAATATATAAATATATATTTTTTATTTTTTTATATATACCTTTATTATAAAGAATAGATGATATAAAGCCCAAATGTCCAAGTATATACAAAAATGCCCAAGGTATTTTAAAAGATTGAAATCTTTATGGATTGTGGAATACAAATAACGGAAAAATGAAGAAGTGAAGCCGTTGATTTTATTTGCACTTTGCATATTCCTTTTTTTTTAGTGTTTTGTCTTCGGATATTTAGTTAACTTTTGTGGACTTTGTTCTTTATTTCAAATGGACTCAAGCCAACGAGCCTTTAAAATTCAAAATTTTATATGTTTTTATGTTTAAACTTAAAAGTCCACTAAAAGGCCCAAACCGCCTAAATCGCGGCCCGACTTGACCGGTCTGGGCATTTGATGTCAAACCGCTCGGTTTGAAAAATCAATAAACCGCCACTTGCGGTTGGGTTTGTGGTCTGAGGGGTTAAACCGCCCAAACCGGACCGCGAACACCCCTAGACGAGTGTATAGACGCAAGAGCATGAGGAGTCGGTGTCTCGCAAGAGAGTAAGAGTAGATATAATCCATCTTTACATAGGCCCTGGAACAATAAACGACCACTACGTAAACAATAAATTTGATAGAAATCAGGAGCAAAAAGAAAGAACACGAGATCATCCTTCGTGAAGCGAGCAACGGACAAGAGATTCTTATAAATGGACGGAACACGAAAGACATCATTAAGATTAAAAAAAGGAGGAGCCCAAGGGAATAGGTAGGTTACCAGTGTGGGAAATTGACATGGAATCACCATTCCCCATGAAGATCTTATGAGGGCCATTGTGAGGTTGTACATTTTATAGAGGCATAGTCGTCATGTGGTGGGTAGCACCGATGTCTAAATACCAATTTGGATCTGTTGTAAAATGAGCCCCAGTAAACGGAGGAACTGGTTTTGGCCCTGAGTAACGATGAGGGCATTGAGCTAGGTCATGTTGCCCAGAATTGCAATTGGTGCACCAAGTAGGGGCGGGGCCTAAAAGACCTGGAGCCCGACTTGACCATGGAGAAAAAGGATGGTTTTGAGACATATTGGAAGATTGCATCAATTGGTTTTGTGGGTTAGACAAGCCACTTGGCGGTAAGTAACGCCATTCATTTTGTTGATGGCGGTTGGACCTGAAGTTTTGTTTGCTACGCTAGTCACGACGGTTACCACCACATTGGTCACGACGATTGGAAGAGGAGTGTGTGTTGTGGTAGAGAGCAGTATTTGTTGGTAGGTTTGAAGACAAATCTTGGCATTGAACGTCAAATGCCAAGATCCGAGCACGAAAATCGAAGAAGTTAGGAAGAGAGGACCCTTGAGTTAATGTTATGCGTAACATAAGGTAATCTGTCCCAAGGTCGTGTAAAGTTGCAAGAACCAAATCATCATAAAAAATGGGCTTGTTAATGGAAGCAAGGGAGTTGGCAATAGACTTAGCATGACAGAGATAATCATCAACTGATTTAGAGCCTTTCTGTAGTTCAAGTAATTGAAGCTTGAGACTAGAGGCGCTAGTGGTGGAATTTTGCGAGAAATGACGAGATAAATAGTCTCAAATAGCTTTAGAGGTGTCAAATCCAATCGTGAGTTGTGATACACTTTCGGTGAGAGAGGTGGTGAGGAGACTCATAATCTGTTGATCGACGGTAAACCATTGGTTATGAGTGGGGTTGGGAATAGTTTGGGTTGGTTCATTCTCGGTGGCAGGGACAGTGATTGTGGGTGAGGGTTCTTCGATGGTGTCGTCGACATATCCCCAAAGCTTCTGTCCATGGAGGTAGGGTTTGATTTTTCGAAGCCAGGTAAGATAATTTGTTTCACTCAATTTTGTAAATTGGTTGTGTTTTGGGTGGGCGTGGCAATAGCCATGGAGAGATGAGAAGGAAAGAGACAATGGGAAACAAAAGAAAACCTACAGGAAGGATAAACCTAGACTGATACCATGTAGAAATGGATTTCTATTGATTTGAGATTGTACAAGTTACAAGCTTATATAGCATTCTTTCTATATCTTTACAATAAATAAATCAATCACAATTAACCCACAAAATCTTCCTATAATTGATTCTCTATTAATGTAAAACACAATCTACATTATTCTCTCAATCTCTTACTATTATGAGAAGATCATGCATGTGACTGAGAGGGTGAGGAGATCTGTTTAACAAATGGAGCAAGTGGGTCCCCTTGTCTTAAACCTTTTTCCATCTTAAATTCCGGCGTTGGTGCACCATTTACCAATACCGAGACCGTGGACGATTCTAAGCACGCTTTGATACAACCCCCCCCTTTAGCACCGAATCCCATGTCTTTCATCATGTCAAGGAAGAAATTCCAATCTACCGTATCGTAAGCCTTTTCGAAGTCGACCTTGAAAATCATCCCTTTCCTTTTTGTCTTTTTGAGATAAGCCACCGTTTCGTTAGCTATGAGCACCCCGTCTAAGATAGATCTTCCCTTTAAAAAAGCACTTTGCTCCTTGCTAATTACTTTGCCCACGACCACCTTTAGCCTTTCCAACACTTTCGCCACTATTTTATAGAAGATCCCAATTAGGCAAATTGGCCTAAAATCGTTTAGGCCTAACGGGCTTTCGATTTTTGGAATCAAGGATAAAAAAGAGGCATTGCATCTCTCACTAATCTCCCCCCTTTCCATAACCCACTTAATTGCCGTCAAAAATTCTTCTTTTATCAACTCCCAATAGGCTTTTATGAACTCGATTGTAAAACCATCTAGCCCCGGGGGATTTGTTATTTTCACAATCCCGAATTGAGTTCCACACTTCTTCTTCCGATATTCCTCTTTCAATACTTGTAGCCTCCTCCTCCGTCAGTTTTTTTATGCGATCCAACCGTAGTTGTGGTCAATCCATCCTTTGATTTGAAAATTTTTCTTTGAAAAAATCATTTATCGCACTTTTTATCTTCTTTGGTTCCTCCGTCCACTCCGAGCCAATATTTAGACCTCGAATACAATTCCTTCGTTCTTTAAATTTTATTGCCGCATGAAATATTCTAGAGTTCTCGTCCCCGTCTTTGATCTACTTTACCTTTGCCTTTTGCTTCGCCATTTCCAAACTTTTATTTTCCATATCGAGCCACTTTTTTCGGTCTTTGATTCACCTTTGTCTATCACTCGACATCAATCGATTCCCATCGACTTCCTCTTCCCATTTTTTTACCGCAACCATCTTCTATTCTAAGTCTTTCCCAATCTCACCCAATGCACTTTGTACCACCCTTTTAAAGCTTTTTTAACATTCTTGAGTTTATCCTTAAAACTGCAATTTGGCCTATTTGAACACACCTCCTTGCACCTTGCCTCTCTAACCACATCTCCCAACGTTTCGTCCTTTAACCATGCATCAAATAATTTGAAAGCCCTAGGTCCAAAATCAAAGCTTTGGTCGGAAAGCATTATCAGTGCATGATCCGACCATTTTCTCTCCAAGACTTTAGCTCCCAAATTCTTCCACAATGCTCCAAAATCGTCCGGTACTAAGAATCGATCCAATTTGCTATGCTTTTGACCATCATCACTAACCCGTGTGTATTTCTTTCCTCCCATAGGAATGTTCGAAAGTTTGCTCCTTCTGATGAATTCGTTAAATTCCTCCGCACCTTTCTCGTTTACAATCTGTTCGTGTTCGTTACGTACTTCATTGAAATAGCCAAAGACAACCCATCTCACCTCCTCCTTTTCACATAGAATCTCCAATTTTCCCCATAGTTCTTGCCTCTCTTTTTGCTCTCTAGGGCCATACACGTTAACACAACCTACTAGCTCTTGTCGATCCCCCCATTTTCCCACTACCGCGAAGAAGTTTTTGTTCTTTATCACATACTCTCCCGTAAACGCCTTTTTATTCCAAACGATTAGGAGTCCTCCTGAGTTCCTGATGGTCGGGACTTGGCCGAAATCCCCGTCTTTACACCCCCAAATCTCTAATTTATTTCTTTCATTCATTTGCTTAATCTTCGTCTCTTGAATTGCTAACATACATAGATTTACCTTCCTACAAATTTCTTTTATCCACTCCCTCTTACTATTCGCTCCCAAACCCCTAATATTTAAAGAAATTATTTTCATGATTTCGTCAACCAATTTCGAAACATACCTATCTCATGTTGATCAATGACAATTGTCTTTCTCCGTTTTTTTCCCATCTTTCGATTTCCATGAGACACATATCAAATTTTCGAACGATTCTAAATCCTCTAGGTTGTCCACACTGTTAAGTTCGTTTGATAGTACCACTTTGACCGAGTCGGAGATAGATCCCCCCCCCCCCCGTTTTTTGATTTTTTCTTCCCTACTCTCTTTCGAAAAATTTCTTCGGAAGACTTTTTCTTACTCATTTGATGTTGCCTATTTCTTGCTAATTGCTTCATGTAATGGAAGCTTACCCGTCCTCTTCCAAATCCCGTGGTTTCGGTCTTCCTTGTTCCCGTCTTTTCTCTATTTGATACCACCGCTTTCTGCTTCTTCTCAACACGTGTTGTAATTTTCTGACTGGAACACCTGCTAACTTTGTGTGCAACTCTTCCATTTTGTTTACTGCTATTCTACTCATTTACAGTTCCCCTTTTATCGGCCCCAAAATAAAGTTCACCCGTGTCGCAGTCCAGCCCCTTATCTAAATTCCCCATACCTTTCTTTCTTGTTAGCCCAACCACAACACATTCTGACTCAGATGCAGCGGGCCCAATGTTTGCATCATTATGTGATCGAACTAAAATATTTGTCTCCTGCGAGTTTTGTACATGTCTTTTCGCAACCGTAAGAGACGTCTTGAGAGTTGTGTTGATGGATGTTATCCCATATGTCTTTTGGGGAGTTTCAATATCGTGTGTTTTCTCTTCTGAGTTTTATACAAGTATTTCACTGTACGGTACTTAGTATTTGAATGGATTTATACTTTTGGTGTGAGTAAATGTAGGGGGGATCTGTGATAGTTTGTACTAAATGTTTGTTTTGTACGTTTACGGTTGTCGGTACCACCTTTAAGGGTTTATGCAAATACGTTATATTGAATTGCTAATATGCATGGTTTTTTAGCTATTATATTTGAAGTGCATTTTATTCGCACGACCTAAAGTTTGAAATCGATTTAAAAATTTATCCACATTTGACGAATCGCATGTACCTATTGTTTTACTAAAGTCAAGAGAAATAAGCCGACGTATGTGGGCCTTGTTATAAATTTTATTTCATGTAATTATATGGTTAAATGAGAAATTTTGGGAACTTGATTATGTGAATTTTTCCTTTGGGAGTTTTGTACAAACATCTTGTTATAAATTGTTTTGGTACGTAAAATTATTTCCAACTCATGGCATAAATTGATGCATGATAGGACCATAAAGGCCCATCTGAAAAGTTTGTTGTGTATCCTTGTTTACTTTCATTATTGGCGTGAGTAGTGATCAAATGCCTTTCGAAATGGTTTTATGTGTGTGGCATTCATGGCTACTTTGCACAACTACCGAGTAAGTGGTAGTGAAATTTTTACATGTACGAATAATTGTTTTAAAGATTGTGCGTTTGAAAATCTTATAAAATTTCAATTGGCATATTTGTTGAGTCATATAATTGAAAAACCTTGAACTCATTAGAACTATAGATTCAAACCCTCTTGAGAAAGGAGTTGTATTTAGGGACTAAATGAGTCCTTGGGAATTGAAGCGTCAGATGGTCTGACTTGTGGTCAGTTTTGATGTATGGGTTTCGATTTATGAATCAGGGCACGCATTAATAATTGAGGTATTAGAAATGTGCATTCTCCCAGTTATGTAAGTGACAATCCTTCCCTTGGGTAAAATCTTAGGTTAAAACCTTATGTGGTTGTTTACGTATGGTTGGGTTTGGATTGATGGGTTGATTGTTCGACGTCATGTATGTAACGACCCGGTTTCCAAATATTTAACCACAATTACATAAAACCATCCAAACACGATTCGAAAAGAATCAACTAAAATAATCTTCCTAGAATCACCTCAAATACAATGACGGTAAGAATATTTCCAACCGCAATAATAAATTCTAACCGGTGATTTAAATTCTTACAAATATATAATCACCGTAACCTTTAACCAAAATAAACAACCCGATCAATTGCTAGCGAACCAGTAAATAGAGATAACCTTCACCACAATAATTACTGCTTACCCTTTTTCCCAGAATAGCAATCCCAATCCCAATATAAATTTCACCTGAAATGCATATTTTTTTAAAACAAAATGAGGGTTAGACCATACGATCTAGTGAGTAAATCCCTGTCAGATAAATAATCCAACAAAGTCACTTTGACATAATATCATAAATCATTTAGTCATAAATTGGCATTCAGGCACAACATCCCTCCCAGGTAACTAACCACAACAGTCGCTTTTCAAAATAACGCACACCTCAATAAGACCGAAGTCAATATCGGCAGTGGCTCACTACACGAAACATATCCGCGAGTATAAACACGCACACTCCGATAAGACCGCAATCAATATCGGAAGTGGCTCACCACACGAAACATATTCGCGGGCCAAAAAGATATATATATATATATATATATATATATATATATATATATAGGGTCATATTCATTTGCTAACCGTTACATTGGTGCTAACCATGCTAACCAATCTTAACCGTAGATTGATTAGATCAATGGTCCACAATTAATTGAATTTCTATTAAAATAAAATATTAAAAATGGTTTATAAAAATAGCATGCATATATGCAGAAGGGTATTTATGTCAAATTGCATATATCTTAATTTTGGTAATACACGGCATAGAAGATCAAATCCCCAAAATTTTAGGGATTCTAAACACCCAAACAACCTTATCGAACAAAACTCTTCTGCATTTTCTTCATCAAATCAACCTCATCGAACCCTTCTG
Source organism: Arctium lappa (assembly GCA_023525745.1). Lineage (NCBI taxonomy): Eukaryota > Viridiplantae > Streptophyta > Magnoliopsida > Asterales > Asteraceae > Arctium > Arctium lappa. Next base: position 75,653,530 of record CM042057.1, on the reverse strand, counting down.
CATTTTCTTCATCGAACCCTTCTGCATTTTCTTCATCAAATCAACCTTATGTGACATGGTGAATTTGTAATATTCAAGAAACTTTTGATTGATTTTAAGTGCATATATTCATGTGTGGATACTTGCATATGTTAATGTGTGCATATCTGCTTGTTGATAAACAGACCATTTTTGTCTATGGTTTGTGCATAATGCATGCATATGCTTCTTATGGTGAGAATTTTGGAATTTTGGGTTGTGCATGATGCATGCATATATTTCCTATGTGCATAAAGGTATACTTCCTATGGTATAATAAACCAATATCAAACAATAGAACTGCATAGATAAAGGTATATGAAATCATATGTGACCTGGTGAATTTATAATGTTCAAGAAACTTGTGATTGATTTTAAGTGCATGTATTTATGTGTGCATACCTGCATATGTTAATGTGTGCATACTGCTTGTTGATATACAGACCATCCATAGTGGTTGATCTGATAAATTTGATAAAGGTTGTTTATTAATATACGGACCATTTTTGCCTATGGTTTGTGCATAAACAAAAAAGTTTCTTCAACAATGGTTGTTTAAAACAAAAAGAAAAAAATGGTGAAAGTAGGCTATGGCGTGAGAAATAAATAATATGCAAAAAATAAGGAAAAGGATAACTACCATTAACACATACAAATCAAAACTATAATTTTAAAATAATACATTTATTGGGGGGATAAATACCAAATTTAAAACATCCTTAAAATATGGTAATCATTTAAATGGGTGCTTTTGAATAATTCCAATTATGCCCTTGGATATTTAATATCCTTAATCGATTAACCTCAACAAATGAAGGATTCTGATTGGTCGAAATCTGGTTAATACGGTTAGCACTAATGTGATGGTTAGCAAATGAATGGGTCTCTCTCTCTCTTTATATATATATATATATATATATATATATATATAACCCCCCTGCGCGGACCATTACAGTCTCACACGCACACGAGTTTCTGTTGTGAAAGTCCCTTATTCCCAAGATTATATAATCACACCACATGTTTTAAAAATAAACATGTAATAAAGTTAACGGTAATAATTCAAACATACCAATCTGGTATAACATCGAAATAATAACCATTTGATAACATATGCATTTCAGTTCAAAAATGGTTAAACGAAAACTCACCTTAAATTCAATTATTTCATCGCGAGTCTTAAAAGGTTAAAATTGCTCCAACCAAACACCTTAAATTGAAGCTTTAATCCGTCTGTAAAAATTATGGCACTCCACCCTCCATTCATATGCTCCCAAAAAAAAAAATCGAATTTCACTTGCTTTATATTGCTCCAAAAGAAAAATATCATAAACCTTTGCCAAAAAAAAATGCCACGTATCATTTGGAAGTACACGTGGAGAAGAAGCAGATTCTATCTAAATGAAAAAAAAGAATGAAGTGTCAATACTACATTTCAATATGGTCCTCTAAGAATGGAGCTTTTTACAAAACAACGTTTAAAATATTACCAATAGGAATATTTGATTATTACAATGTATGTGTTGGAGGTGTGCCATCTGGACGAGTATTCAGGAATAAAGGAAATTTTATGGCTCGTTGGTTAGAGATGTAAGATTGGAATTTTAGTGTCATTTTAGGTGTCAACTTTAAGTCTTTATTTGGGGATCGACTCAGTACAACCAGAAATGAAATACTTCTTGGTATACCCATGATTTCAATGTGGCTAGTTCGATTTTAGGCGTCAACTTATCCTTTTAAGTTCAGTAATCTTTGGAAGGTTTGGAAGTACTCACGTTCGGTCGTAAAAAAAAAAGTTTTTACATCACAATGATGGAACTCTAAGAAGACCTGATGTTAACGATTAAGCCTTAATGAGCCCGATTTCTTTTGATATGACCAGGACTTTATAGACTGAAATCTTAAGGTCTGAGAATAGTTCAGAGTCACGCGATAGCCTAACTTGAATTGATCAACCCCCGGAAAGAGTAATCGATGTATCCTTGGAAGGAGCGCTTTACCAATATCAAGTGTGAATTTTGGGGAATTTCAGGAATTCATTAGGTTGGTCATTGGAATACGGGTTCGGCATGGTGTTGAGCGGGAATGATTCAATCATTGGGAAGTTGAGGTCACCGGCTGCCTTGAGGTAGTACGTGTCACCTAAGGTTGGGAGACGACCGAGATTGTATGGTTAAGAATTTCTTCAATAAGTTCGACGTTCACTTTAGTATGAGTGAAACATATCAAGGTGGATATTTAAGGTAAAAGTCTTCACGAAAATCAGTATGTCGGATACTCAAGAGGTCGTCTAGTTATAACTCAAGGACGTATCGGGATGGAGGCAATCCCATGGAAGAGAGACAGTCGTTTTGTGAGAATGGCGTCATTAAGGTCTATGACTCGTTTGTTACTTTATTATAAACCGAAGAAACCCAATAAGTGCTAAAGGTGGTAATGAAATGCCTTGGGTGAGAAGTAGATTTCGAGGACGAAATAATTCTAAGGTTGGGAGGATTGTAACACCCGAAATTTCCGGTAAGTAAAGGTCACCCGGACATTTTTGGAACTTGTAAATGGTGGGATTTTGTTGGGAAAACATTATTTAAAGTTTCTTAGAGTGTCGGGGGGTTTTGGCGTTGAAAAATTCGAGTTTCGAAGATTGGTACGGGTACGGCTACAATGCCCGGCGACTATGACAGTGTCATAGTCGCCACCTGTCATTGTCGCAACAAAAATTAGTGACCAGGGAGAGCTTGGCGACCTTTCCAGGCAACATTGCCCAGCTGGTCAATGTCGCACCAGGGGCCCACGCTGCTATTAAGACGGGATTTTCAGCTTTATTCCTCATTTCTCTTATCCAAACTTCCCCCATTCTCTCCCAAATCGTTTCTCCTTCTTCCCCCTCAAACCCTAACTCATTTTGAGTCCATTTCTTGAGTTCTTAAGGTGCTCCATCATCAAGTGAAAGATTGGGAGCTATGGAAAAGAAGTTCACCATTGTCATCTTCAACCTCAAGCTTCATTTTAGGGTTTTCTAGGTTTTCACCAAAACCTAAGTAGTGTAACACCCCGGATTTTCATTCTGTAATCTTGGTATTCTTGTGTGTAAGCGTTGTCGTTAGCACCGCGTTTGGTTGAGAGTTTGAGCTTAGATTTTGGTGGTTTTGGACGAACCACAGTGAGCCACGCGAGTTGCACCGCGACTTGAGGTCGCGGCACAACCCGCGAAACCCCCTGTTTGTATGGGTTTTTGTGTTAGCGGGCGAGTTATGCCACGAGTGGAAGTCGCGGCATAACCTGCGAAGTCGCCTGGCCGACTTAAGGCTTTTCAGCCCAAAATATCTCATTTGGTTTTGATTAATCAAATATCTCTCATTTCTTTCTCAAGTCTCTCTCTCTGGTTTGTTTGTTTGGTTAGCTTCAAGCTACCATTTGTTGCTTGTATTAAGTGCATCTAGCAAGGGTTCGGTATAGAAAGCTTCGTCTTCTCTCGGTGGTCGATATCTGGTTTTCGGGTTTTATTTCTAAAACCTATTTGGTGAGTTCCTACTACCTTTTTATAAACTTCATACATGTCAAAACTTACATTTTGAACTTCTATATATCTCCATGGTTTCAGATCTAAGTTTACTACATTTTGACATAACTTGAGTTTTGGGAGATTTTAGGGTTCTCGATCATTTTCGACTTAAATGATGGGTTCCATCTTATTTGAAGTAAAATGATGTTTTACTTGCACATTTATGTGGATTACTTGAAAGAATGTTTAAAGTTCATTTTGATGATTTTCATTCTTACCAGAAGTTAAACTTGAAAATGCATTTTTGTTTATAAATGTTATTTTATATCATATGACTATCTATGGTTGGTCACATATGTTGTTGTGACGAGTCTGTACCATTACTAGTGGATCCCTAGGTATTGAGTCGACTTATATTTGGGATGTCTTTTCCCCTCTTTGTGTAAATAGATGTATATGATCATCGGGGATAATTTAGTACGATTATGTGAGATCGGTTACTAGCTATGGATCATATTTTCCCTTATTTGTAGCTATGGATGCATATGATCCTCGGGGGCAATTTGGTACGATTATGTGAGATCGGTTACTAGCTAAGGGTCATATGGTAGTCCTAGTGAACGAGTATGACTTGGTTTCCTCGAGGGCCCTCCCTCACATCGTAGTACGGACCTTTGTATTTCGTGGCCAAGGATTCCAAGTGTTTCAACTCATAACTCTGATTGTGACCTACTTTGTGTTACGCTACAATCCTTGGTAAAACTGGTTATCTTTGTCATCGTATGATGAGTTTACATTGAAAAGGCCCGGTTGTGGCAAAGGTTTCATTTGAAAATTAAACCTTATTGAAAAGATTTTCTTATGATACAATTGTTTATATCTCTTGAAATTTATAAAATATATGTTCTCACTAGGCTTTAAGCCTAACACTTTTTCTCAAATGATATGTATAACAGGTTCCCATTAGCGGTGGGTTGCCAAGGGCTTGAGTGACGAGCTTGGTCTCGGGGATTTTGAGATGACTAGTATTGATGTTGGGCAATTGTTTAAGTCCCATTCTTTTGGCGATATTTGATTAACAACTGATGTAATCTAGATAGGTTATGTTTAGATTAGTTTGTTGTTGAATTCCATATCCGTATTCAGGTTTGTAAAGGTTTAGTACATTTCCCCTTTTTGGGAGGTTTATACCAAGTGATATTGTCTATTTGTCCAGTTTTCCGCGTTTTAAATTCACTCTGGTTTTTAGGGTGTTACAAGTGGTAAGTTCATCCCCTCCAATTCTAAACTTATTTAAGAGTTGTAAATGCTCCATGGATGATTTCCTAGTGTTTTATTACTCCAATTTCGGTTTGGAAGATTTTGAGAAAAAGTTAGGTCAAATTAGGGTTTTTGGCCAAAATGGAGATTTTGATATAAGATGTTTGGGGAATGATTCTAAACACTTGTATATGGTTATTCATGGTTGGAAACTTGTGAATCTAGGTTTTTGAAAGTTTTGTCTTGAGGATTCAAGTTTCTTCAAAGGAGCTCAAGTTGGGAGGAAAATCTAGATTTAGCCTAAATCTAGCAAATGTGGGTTTAAGTTGCTTTGGGAAAACTATGTACATGCCAAAATGAGTATTTTGAAGTAAAAATATGTTCTACTTGATAATTGTCGTTGTGTTGAGCATTTTGATAAGTTTTGCATATTTGGTAAACTTGGGTTGTTTTAATCTCATGAAATACCCATATTTGGGATTTGGATATTTTGACAAGTAAATATCATGATTTTATGCATTTAGTGATTTTTGTAATGCAGTCTGTTTTATGATTTATGCATTCTTGGTGATTTCGTACAAATGAAGTCTAATTTATAATTTATGCATTCTTGGCGTATTTGATTTTATAAACCATTTGGAAAATCTTTTGTCCCAACCCGTGATGAGTTTGGGGTGAATCACATCCTTGAGGTATGTGTCTGCATAAACGTCGTTTATTTACGTTCCTCTGTTTGGGGACCATTATTTATTGGTCAAATGGATTTAGAGTATTTTTAGCTCGATTTCGACTTAAAAGAGTATTGAAGACATTTGTCCAGTTTTAATGACTCTATATAGAGTCCCACTTATGGTTTACATCTTAATGCATCTTAGTGCATATTAATGTTAATTACATGCTCGAGTGTGTTGGTCATTCCTGTGTAGTCATGTAATTTTAGACTGTGTTGCATTGGATCCATAGGCACGTAAGTCAATCTTTATTTGATGGTCAATTGGGTATTACGGGGTTGAACTCTGGGACCCATGTCTTATGACCTTAACTTTTCAAGTGTACACTAGGAGGGCTGAGTCTGGTTGTGCTATCGTGTTGATGGGCGTTTGGGGCCTCCGCCATGTCGGGGCAATGCCATGGTTGTAACCCCCGACTGTGTCGAGCCTTTAGTGGTATTCATGGTAATATTCGCTAAGGTCAGTTGTCTCTTTTGGTGTAGCTTGAAGGGAGTCATAGGGGCACTTGGTATTTCATGTCGTGAAGTGTCATACGATTAACGTTGTATGAGTTGCATACTTTTGTGTTCCTCCACTCTCAACGGATACGGGTCTCCCCCATCGTTGGCCAACAGTATTTTGGATATTTAATTGTCCATGCTTTAACATTTGGATTTCATTCAATTTTATGGTCGTGTGAGTATTGAATCTTAGTTCCATGTTTCTGATGGCATATTATATTTATATGGATTGTTTTCCATGATTTATGAGTTGAGAATTATGCCCCGCTCGTGTTTTGGGTGTTTCGGGATATAAAGTTTGATCCACATTTTTATAATTGGGAATCCGTTTTCTATTCACATGAGTGAGTTTTGGGTGGCATCATATTATAAAGGATATTTTGTATTGGGACGTTTCTTTCTTAAAAATGCATGTTATTGGAAAACGAGTCATTTTCATAAGTTGAGGTAAATCATTTTGAAAGATTATGATTTAATTTGCATTCTTTCCTTTTAACGATATATCCATTCATGTTGAAAACTCTTGAACTCACTAGGCGTTAACCTAACCTTTTATTTGTCGGCATGTGCATCAGGTCCCGACTGGGTATGGTACTAGTGTCACTGTGAAGAGATGAGACATAGATTTATGCTTGAGGGTGAGTAGCTTGGTGAAGACTCCCCCGTTACTTTGGGTTATAGTAAATTTGTATTTGGGGATAGTAACACCCGACCTTTGAGAAGTGTATGTGTAAGACTTTATTTATTTTTATTGATGATTAAATCTAGAGCAATATTTCTAAAATACACTTGTCGTAAGATACTTTATCTTTCCTTGAGGCATTATTGAAAATTTTAATTAGTTGCTCTCACCAAATTTGAGGGTGTTACACGTCGTTCCCCTTTCTCCGTCGTGCCTACCGATGATTTTTCCGGAGAGTGTTTGTAATTCGATTTCGTCATTTTTGATCGAGCAACCCTCCCCCTGCTTTGTTAACCCCTCCTTCTTTCATCATCTCACCTTGTAATACACTTTCCTCTATGAATTCATCCTCATCAGTTCCTCTTCGCTCCATTTAGACGGACTATTTGACTCATATCCATCCCCTTAGCTATCCCACTTCTCATCTCGGTCCCCATCATCTGTCTGAATTCCCAGAAGACTTTGTTCCTCTTCTTCCATTTTGATTATGTAGAATAAGTTCCCAACTCGAATACTTTTTATTTCACATATTTTCGAGACTTCATCGGTACTGATTAAGACGCTTCCCCACATTAGGTTTGAGTTATTTATCATATTACAATTTTTCGTTTTTAGCACTCTCCCCCATTTACTAGCAATTTCACTGAAAGTTTCTTCTTTCCAGACGTGAAGTGGAACACCCTCGATTCGCAGCCACAGTAGCCTCTCCGCAGCTCGAAAACTCATTGACCATGCCCTTAAGTCTTTTACCCAATAATGGATGCCATGTGTCTTATTATTTAGCACTTTATCTCATTCTTCCTTTGATTCGAACTTTAACAGAATGTTTCGATCTCCGACTATTCTCACCCTTCCGACGGTCCTCTTCTCCGGATTATATACCGCTTTCACCGCTTGAAGATTGTCCATGGACTCTAGAGATCCCACCGCACAATCTTGTAGATATTCCAACGCCTCTTCATCATCTTCCCATTTTCCCAATATATGATGTTCCGGTCTGTTTTCCTTTACCTCTATTTTCTTTCTTGTTTTCACTACTTCAGCAAACGATCTGTTGTAAGGCTTTCCTTGTATTTTTACTTCAGACTGATTCCCCGAATCATTCAAATCTTTTCCACTGTAGTTAATCCTTTCCTGATCAGTTCCCTTTTCCCCATTATTTGCCATAAACACACGTAACTTGTATGTCCCTATCCATATCTTGTTTAGGTTAGACACCATCTATTCCTTAGTGTCGACGGATCTAAATCTTACGAAATTGAATCTATCTCCATTTTTGTTAGTTTTTTTGGCCATGTAGATGTCTGTCACAGTCCCGTGTTTCTGAATATTTTCCACAGCTCGCAAACTTCCCAATTCTTTGGAAAGTTGAAGAACAAAAATGACGTCTCTTTTGGATTCCTAGATCTATTGGTCAGTAGATTCAGTAGTCGGTCGTTATAGTTGTTCTTGTTCCTATGCCCTGCAGCTATCCTCACCCTCTCTCGCTCACCCCGCTCAAAATCTTGCCGTTGTATTTCTCTCCGGCAGGCCTCTTGTCACCCTCTCTCTCTCTCTCTCTCTACGCTCCATCTTTAAAAAATATGTATTCACAACCCCTACTTTATGGAACCTTTTTGCATTCTTCTTGAGATCCATTCAAAAACTTGAACATGTCTATGCAAATATATCATTTAAAATGAAATTTTGGATAAATTTGTAATTTTAATAATCTTTTTAAAATATTTTAATTTCTTTTCTTTTTCTTTCATTCAATTTCCTCCCACGTTTTGGAGGAAAGCTTTGAGAGGAAACTTATAATTATTTTTTGGGCAAAATGCGTGAAATAGCAACCTACTTTCATAAATTTTCTTATTATAGCATTATACTTTCACTTTTTCTTATTCTAGCAATGTACTTTCAAATTATTTTTTATTAGGACATTGTACTTTGAAAAACTTACCCATTATAGCATTAGGTAACCTTTTGATTTAAATGTACCCATTATATCAGGTTCTCATGTCACCTCATTGGCCACATAGGCTGTCCACTTGTACTATATTGCTGACGTGACATTTTTTATTACAGCATTGTACTTTCAAAATTATTTTATTATAACATCACCCGTTCCTATTATAACATTGTACTTTTACTTTTAATATTTAGACATTGTACATTTAACCAAAAAATATAATTTCAGAAATTAAACATGTTTATAAAAGATCACTATTTCACGAATAAAAATGTTCACAAAAGATCATTGGTTCATCGTGAATTTCATGGCGTAGTTTGTAATGCCAAAAATTAAACAAGTGGAACATCTTTTATAAAAAAAAATCCTAAACACATTTGTCTAATTACAACGATATTTAATCAAGTTGAACCACCTAAACACATTTTTCTAATTAAATATCATTGTAATTAGACAAATGTGTTTAAGATGGGTTTTTTTTTTTTTGAAAAGATGTTCCACTTGTTTAGTTTTTGGCATTATAAACTACGTCATGAAATTCACGATGAATCAATGATCTTTTGTGAACATTTTTATTCGTTGTGAACATTTTTATTCGTGAAATAGTGATCTTTTGTAAACATGTTTAATTTCTAAAATTATATTTTTTGGTTAAATGTACAATGTCTAAATAACAAAAATATTAAAAGTAAAAGTACAATGTTATAATAGGAACGGGTGATGTTATAATAAAATAATTTTGAAAGTACAATGCTGTAATAAAAAATGTCACGTCAGCAATATAGTACATGTGGATAGCCTATGTGGACAATGAGGTGGCATGAGAACCTGGTATAGTGGGTACATTTAAATCAAAAGGTTACCTAATGCTATAATGGGTAAATTTTTCAAAATACAATGTCCTAATAAAAAATAATTTGAAAGTACATTGCTAGAATAAGAAAAAGTGAAAGTATAATGCTATAATAAGGAAATTTATGAAAATATGTTGCTGTTTCACGCATTTTGCCCTTATTTTTTTCTTCGATTTCCTTTCATTTCTTCCCTAAAAAGTTTCAAGAAAACAATTTTTTTACACTCCTCCTTTCCTTCCTTTTTCTTCATAAAAAAAGATTTGAGAACACAACGCTAAATTTAACAAGAGTGTAAATATTGAACTCTACAATTTTACATTCTTAAAACATAAATATTGAATTTAGGATATCATAAATCTGAACCTAAATCAAGTTTTAGCTTCCTTAATCCCCCACCCATTGAAAATTCATTTCCATTTTAGAATGGTAAACTTGATAAGCATCCTTAATTACCCATTTACCCTTGATTACTATATAGATACATAAACATTAAAAACATGGAAAATTGCACTTTATTTGTTGGCTACCTAACCAAATAATAAAAATAGTATAAGGGTAAAATGGACATTTTAGGTTATATTACTATATTAATTAAGAGATAAACTTAAAGATATAGTATTAATTTGTTCGTGGGTATTACGTAATATGTTATCTAAATGCATGTAAACTTTTTTTTATGCTTATCTACGTTACGAAGAACCTAATTGTGTTCATCACCTCATATTCAATGAACTTAAGAACATGTTATAAACGAGAACGTTGGGGTTATAAGGGTTGAGTTATGAGGTCCCACATCAGTTAGGAGGAGAACAAAGATTGTCTTACAAGAGATTGAATACCTCTTCTATCAGACGCATTTTAAAACTGTGAATCCAAGTGTGGATAAAGAAGACAATATCTGATACGGTTGATTTGGAATGTTACGATTCACGATAAATTTATTAATTATTTGATACTGAATTTTTTATGTGATTAAGTTAACTTAAAATGAACAACCAATTAGATATTACTATTGATTATTTACTACATCAGATTGAATCTATCTAACATTTTGAACTAATTATCAAAGAATTTCTACCAATTATCCATACATTTCAGTTAAAAATACTACCCATAAATAAATATCCATATAAATCCAACGACCAATAGAATATATAAATATAAATCATAAGAAAAGGTTAAGTCTCACACACAAAAATACCAAATACAAATATCACATAAAATAAATATTTCATCTTTGATACTTTGGATGGTAATTAGCTCTCATTCATTTACTTTTATTGGATTTTGAACTATCATTTAACAACCAATCGGTCCAATTTGAATATTGAAGTTTTCGATCCGATCCAATCTAATTACAATTGAATATCCAATTTGAGTATGTCGCGCAATTGTGATTGGATCAATCAGTTATGCTTGAATCGGAAGATCGAAAGACTTTCTACAAACATATATCAACGAGTATGGATAATACTGAATTGAGTTATGTAAATCTTTTTATGTGGAAAACTATTTAGTGGCAAATTTCTATTTTTTTATTACATTGTTGAGAAAAATATACCCTTCTTCAATAAAATACGAAAGTTACGGACCAAACCCGTCATTCTATAAATACCAAAAGTTTGGATATATTTTGTTTAAACTATTAACAAAAGTTCTTTACACATTTGACCTAAAAATCGAGTTATTAATGAAAAAGTCCGATAATTATAAGATTAAGGAAAATTTGCATCAAAATGGAACCAACTTTGAGTTGATTCTTATTTTAGGGAATAAACTTCCAAAACTATCATTTTAGGGCCTCAACCAAACTTTTCATTTATTTAAGGGTCTCTATTATATGAATAAAAAATCGAAATCCATATTACAAAATCGGAAAATGGGTTTACACCCTTTGTGTTCATCGACAAACAAGATCCAGATCTAGATCCATAGTACATCGATATTTCATCTTCTTTATCAGGTTTTTTCATCATTGTTTATTCGATTGGTGGGTTAAATAAAAAACCCTACTGTAAACTTCCAATCAAGAGCTCGATTTCAGATCTGGACTTTGATATATTAGTTTGATTTACTCTTTTGGGATGAAAATATTACCTCAAAACTTTAGATCTGGACTTTTATTTTGTCTCTTCATAAATGGATATCAGGGAATGGTACGAAAGGATGAAGATTCTTGTTACATAAGATTCTTGTTACATATTAGAGATGAGAGGGTAAAATGGTGGGACAAACTCTAAAGATGAGAGGTAATGGAGGGGATAAAGATTCTTGGGGATAAACAACCCTTACTTTTCCTTTTGGGGTGGGGGTTTGGGACTTTGGGTTTTATTTATTTATTTATTTTTAAATTATTGACGTGGCTTCTCTATTTTTCATTGAGCATTTGTTTTTTATGTCACATCATCTAAAGGTAACCTATTACCTGATGAACAGGTAATGAACACCCTTAAATAAATGAAAATTTTGGTTGAGGCATTAAAATGATAGTTTTGGAAGTTTGTTCCTTAAAATAGGAATTAACTCAAAGTTGATTTCATTTTAATGCAATTTTCCCTAAAATTAATATCATACATCTTATAATAAACTGTTATAATATAATAGACAACCGTCTTTTCATGTATTTTTTATTAGATTCAATGTATACATGCATTTTATTTATATTATATAGTACTAGAAGTGTACTCGTACAATGCCGCTAGATACATCACGATTTTAATATTTCATTTTATTTATTATTTTTTGTCGATTTACATTACGATTTTGGTTGGTTGTGAGAGAGTGATAATGATTTTTTTTTGTATAAATTTATTTAATTTAGACTTAATAATATAATGTAATTTATTTTGGTTTAATAATATAATTTTTTTATAAAATATTTTGTTAGATTTTTTTAATTATATTTAAAATTTGATTTTTATTATATATTTAATTATGCTGAGAGTTATTTCAGGGAAGTTAAATTGGGAAATGATTTTAGAAGAGTTAAAATGGTTAGAGATAATGATTGAAAATTAATAAATAACATTAAATGTAGTACATACAGCTTTAATGGTTGTTTTTTAAGTAATTAACATTAAATAGCAGTACATTAAGCTTTAAGACTTGTTTTTAAGAGTTTTTTATATCATCTTTAAAATATAGTATAGATAAACTATAAAGTATGAATAAAAAATTTAATCATCCTTATCTCCAAACCCTTAGGCAAAATAGGGCAATTACTTTTGCAATAAGTTCATTAGTGAAAATGACACATATCTTATACTTTAAATACATAATCTTATTTATTTTTTCAATAGTAATATTCTATATCTAGACTGAATACACTTCTATTTAACAAAAAATGATATTAAGCACTAAATATTATTTTAATGAAGAGGTAAAATTACTATTACTTTTGAAAATGCATTTCATTTCTTTAAACTAACATTAGATTAAATTACAATTTTTTGTCCTTGTAATTTGTCGAAAATTATGGCTTTCATACCTAAGCTTTAAAAATAGGTTGAAACCCATAATTTTTAACAAATTACACAGACGGAAAATTTAGTTTACTCTTAATATTATCAAGAGAACGTCAAATTACAAATTTCGTCGTTGTAGTTTGATGAAAGTTATAGATGATGCCTCTCAAGGGAAATAATTACAATGGTCAGCCATAGTTTTAATTATCATGAACTGTAACACCCTCAAATCTGGAAAGAGCAACTAAATTAAAATTTTCAATAATGCCTCAAAAATAGATAAGATCGCTTACAACAAGTTCATGCTTGAAATATTAAACTAGGTCTAACCATCAACGAAGATCGATAAATTCTTACACAAAGACTAATTAGAGATCGGGTGATACTAAAACCCAAATACAAGTTGTTATTCCCAAGCCAAGACGAGAGACTTCACCAAACTATTCGCCCTCGAGTATGCGTCTAGCACCTCTCTCTCCAAGATGTCCCTAGAACAAATCCCCAAAAGAACCTGTTGCACATACCGACAAATAAAAAGGTTAGGCTAACGCCTAGTGAGTTCAAAATTTTTACATAAACAAATATATCTTTATAGGAATGAATCCCCAATAAAAATCGTGATCTTTCAAATGGTTTACTTTAAACTCGAAGACGACACTTTTCCAATTTCTTGCATTTTTCAAAGGTGGACACCCCACTACAAAACATTATTTATAAAATGTTGCATCCCAAAACACCCAAACACGGGTGGGGTAAAATACTCCACCAACACTACGTGGTTAAAACCCGCATGTACAATATGATACCAAAAACACGGACGCTAGGCCCAATACTCACGCGGCCATAAATTGAAAGGAAACCCAAACACCCAAACGTGGGGAGACATACATCATTCAGACCTTAATATACGTGGAGGAATGTCCAATATTAAGGTCTTTACTGTCGACCACATAAGACCAAAGATGATAAAGTGAAATATCCTTATATTTAAAATTTTGATAGCCGACAACGGGGGAGACCCGTATCCGTTGAGGGTGGAGGAACACAAAAGTATGCCACCCATGCAACGTTAATTGCATGACACCTCACGACATCACAACCAGGTGTCCCTACGACTTCTTTAACAAGCGTCACCCCAAGTCAATTAACCTTGATGAAACATTCCGAAGAACTCTATCCCGAAGGCTCGACACACTTAAAGACTACCTGCCAGACATTACTTGTAACACCCCGAATTTTGGACTATGAATTATTTCGTATTTATAATTACTTATAATTCGCTCTTATAAAGTCACCTTAGATTAGTCGCGAACTCGGGATCGAAATGAGTCAAATTTCAAGAGGAAAGGCACACTCGGCGAGAGTGCCATGGTCACTCTCGCGGTGGCAAAGTCGTCGAAGTCAAAGGACTTTCGGTACATTTCAGGCGAGAGTGCCATGGTCACTCTCACGGTGTCATAATCGCGAGGGACCGTTAGGGCGTGTGGGCTGAAGCCGCGGTACAACCTTGGCGAGAGTGACCGGCGAGATTGCCCTGTCACTCTCCCGTATCATAGTCGTCGTCAGGGAAAAAGGCAATAAATGCCTGATTTTACTTAGAGAACTCATTTATTTCAACTTTGGGGTTTTGGAAGGTAGCCGATTTTCTCTCTACAAGGTAAGGTTTCTCCTTTTCAAACTCCATCTCTTAAGCATGTAATCCTCACTAGAATTCTTGTTTGGAGTATTAAATGATACCCTAGGGTTCCTCTCTTTTGGTATTCAAACTCTAGCTATTTTGTGGACCAAGGATTCTCATCATTTTCTCCTTCTTCTACAACCTTCTAGGGTTTGTCTACTTGAATCTCTAGGTAAGTTTCTTAACCCTTACTTACTCATACTTGCTCCATTACTTGCTTATGTGAAATTCATGTAATGTGTTATATTAACCTAAAACTAGGGTTTTGCATATTCTTAATAAATAAGACTTTGGGAGTTTGTGGGAGCATGTAAACATCTTGAGAGGTTCATTTATGCATGTAATATGGTAAAAAGCTAATTTGTGATGATGGGCCACTCCTCTAGATGATTGAAATAAATTACACACATTCTTATCAGCAGTTGGAGTATCACTTGGGGTTAGGGAGTAATACGTGGTTGAATGAGCGTTGTAGTATATTGATGAGCATGAAATGATCATGATTATACTAATTACAAGAAATGTGCTTTGCATGAGATTTGTTAATCATACTTGATCATGATTTATATGAGGGTTTTTATATCAAACTCCTTGTGCACGAGGATTTAGATAACATGTTTTTATTGATACTATTGTTTCCCGTTGGGCACTAGCGGGTAGACAATAGGGGGCGTAAGTCCCTGAGTTGGAACTCGGCTAGATTGGATAGGCACCCTTGTCTATAAGCCCTTGAGGTGTAACTCGACGGAGTAAGCGCTAGAGGCATAAACGGTTTGAGGATTGTGATGTCCGGTGTGGCATGGGAACTAGTTACGGGATTCGTGGTGAGATCCAATAACATAACGGGTGACCCCATTCACGTGTTCTCGTCACCCAAGATGGTAACGGGTCTCCCCCGTCTTTCAGGAGTTATTTCTGTTATATTTGTACAGGAAATAAATAATGTCCCGTTTGGGAGGTATTGGCATTGTTTCAATGCATGGGTCTTCCGATAACATTTAATTACTTTTCATGCTTACATTATAAAATGTTTTGGAATGTTAACCGCTAGACTTCGTCCTAACACTTGTGTTCATGTTCATTGGCTCACAGGTTTTGTTAGTGGTGCGAGTAGGGCACCTTGATTCGCCGGGAGCGCACCTAGGACCCTCCACAGACCGGACATTTTTGGGAATTTCAGAGAGAGCATTTTGAAGTCATAGTAACACCCATCTTAATCTAGTTGTTAATTGTTCTAGATTAAATAGGTTGTCATGTATATGTCTTATTTGTTCCGCTACCTCATTTAAAGAACTACCCCAACTTTATAGGGTTTTAGTCGTCATGTTACAGGTTATTAAATCATCTTATGTTAGTCGTTATATTGCCGAAATTTTAAGTTTTATTTTACCCAAATTTTTAGGGTGTTACATTACTTCAAGCGGCGGAGGTCCTAGCGCCTCCTAGCGATCACTTGTAAAGTTTTCAGTCATAAAACTCAATGCCTAGACTTAAGCCGAGACTATTAAGTTATGAATTGTGAGCGTTGGGTAGAATTTCTAAGATGGGACGACCTTAGAGTCAACAGAAACTACGTCGTTGAAAATTGTAAAAGTGGTAGTGAGAATCTTTTTGTAGTGTACGTTCATAATTCCAATTAGCTATTGTTGTTATGAATGTATGGTTACGTGAATATGCTTGATTTTATATGATTATGACAATCAATGAACCGTATGAGGATGTTTCTTGTCTAAATCTTGTGTTGCTTATCTTCCTCTTTCTCCCAATTGTGTTGCAGATCCGAAATGGTAAATACCTGGAGTCGACCGCCGACCGAAGGAGAAATGCATGAGGATAGTTCGTCTAACCCAAATCCAGTAGTCCAGGTGGCGACTGTTGTTCCCCCCCAACATGCTGCCGATATTCACCAGAGAGGTGGAACACATACCCAGAGTGGAGTTGGCATCCACGAACCCGATCATTCAGGAGGCAAACCCTCAAGCCGATATGATGGCTAGTGTTATGCAAATGGTGACTTCGGCCATGGAAAAACAACAAGAGGTATTTCTGAAGATGTTAGAGGAGAGAGATGCCAGCCTTCGGAGGACGAAAGTGGTTGCGGAGAATGCGATAGCCAGTTCAGGTGGTACTGGAGGTGAGAACCGTACGGATGGGTTGGTAACTCTAGAGACAAGACAAACGGGGAAGGGTTGTTCCTATAAGTCTTTTATGGGGTGCAAGACGCCTGAATTTGCCGGAGCTGACGATCCGGTAGCTTGTATGAAATAATAGAGGGAAATCAAACATGCCTTTAGAGCCTGCGGTTGTGAAGAGAGCCAACAGAAGGTGAACTTTGGCTCCCAAATGCTTTGGGGAGCGGCTCTAATATGGTGGGATGTCTACACCGCAACTATGGAGGAGTCGGTTTTGGCAAAGTTGTCTTGGGCAGTATTCAAGAAGAAGGTTTTGGATGAATATTGCAACGAACAAGAAATGGATTTGATAGAAGAGGAATTCCAAGCGTTGAAGAAAATAGATTTGTCAGTAAAAGAATATACTCGACTTTTCATGGAAAATTGAATCTCGTGGGGCATGTGGCTCCAACCGAGAAGGAGAAAGTGAAGGCATATCTGAATGTCCTACCCGCGGACATGGGGTCGAGAGTCCACAACTCAAAGGCCACAAACCTTCGGGAGACCATAGAAGAAGCCAAAGTTAAGGAAAGGGTTTATGCGATGGACAAAGAAGAGAAGTTGGGGGTCATAGAAAAGAGAAAGTGGGAGAGCCCACCAAGTTTATTCAAGAAACCAAAATTCCAACCGAATGCTAGAAGCATTGACAATCTCCGGGGGGCGAAATGGTGTACCAAGTGCAAGAGCAAGCACTTTGGTTCTTGCAACTCCAGCCCTAATTCAGTTTCATGCTTCAAGTGTGGCAGGCCAGGACACACAAGTCCGAATTGTCCTATACTAGGGACAACCTGTTACGAATGCAGGGAGGTTTGGGCACGTGAAGAGGGATTGCCCCTAGTTAAGGGGTGGAGCAAGAAGAGGAAACCCGCCAATGCAACCAAAGAAGGAAGCCATCCCTAAAGCTCAAGGGAGGGACTTCCAAATGACGAGAGGGGAAGCGAAGGAGACCACCGATGTGGTTTCGGGTACGTTCTTACTCAACTCCCTTGCTGCTAGAGTGTTATTTGACTCCGGTGCCAATTTCTCTTTCGTATCTCTTGCTTTTTGCGAAGTTTTAAATGTGCCTACTAGTACCCTTAGCGATGCCTTGGTAGTAGAAATAGCGAATGGGAAGCAAGTGATCTTGCGTGGGGTGTTGGAAAAGTGTCATCTAGATGTTAGTGGGGAACTCTTTGAAGTGGACCTACTCCCCATGGCAATTGGGAGTTTTGACGTGGTGATCGGAATGGACTAGTTGTCACGGCACAATGCGGAGATCTTATGTTCAAAGAAGCTGATCAGATTACCGACCTCAAGCGGGTGTTTTGTCTTTGTCTACAGGGAGAAACGTAAGGGTGAGGTGGCTCTCAATTCGTCCATCAAAGCAAGTAAGTGCCTCATGAAGAATTTCCCGTCATTCCTTGCCTACATGTTGGATGCCAAGGCGGAGAAGAAAAAGATTGAAGACGTGCGGGTCGTTAACGAGTATTCTGATGTTTTTCCCGACGATCTTCCGGACTTGCCGCCCGACCGCCAAGTGGAGTTCCGAATCGATCTAGTCCCGGGAGCGGCACCGATTGCCCGTGCACCTTACCGTCTCGCTCCGACCGAAATGCAAGAAATGATGTCGCAACTTCAAGAGTTGTTGGAGAAGGGATTCGTGAGGCCGAGTTCTTCACCTTGGGAGCTCCGATACTCTTCGTCAAGAAGAAGGATGGGTCGATGCGGATGTGCATCGACTATCGGGAGTTGAACAAGGTAACCGTAAAGAACAAGTATCCACTACCTCGAATAGACGATCTCTTCGACCAGTTACAAGGGGTCGGGTGTTTCTCCAAGATCGATCTTCGATCTTGTTATCATCAAGTGAAAGTTAGAGAAGAAGACGTTTCCAAGACCGCCTTTAGAACCCGTTATGGTCACTACGAGTTCTTAGTTATGCCTTTTGGGCTAACTAACGCGCCAGCTGTGTTTATGGATTTGATGAACCGAGTTTGCCGACCTTTTTTAGATAAGTCGGTTATCGTGTTTATCGATGATATCATGGTGTACTCAAAGAATGAAGAAGAACACGAGCGACATCTCAAGGAAGTGTTAGAAGTGTTGAGGGAGGAGAAGCTCTACGCCAAATTTTCCAAGTGTGAGTTTTGGCTACGAGAGGTTCAGTTTTTGGGTCATGTGTTAAACCCAGATAATCTAGTTGATAATTAAGACACAACACAATATAAATCAAGAGATTAATGAATCAGAATAACATACCACGATCCTTGATTAAACAGTGAAAACCTTGTGTGTTCTTGATACCTTGAATGTGATTACAGAGAATACATACGGCTACCTCTCTATATTAATGATTATTGTATAATTGAGAGATTAACCCTAAAACCTAATTAATAAAAACTATTTATACTAAGGCCCAATGTTCTAAAAAACTCGCCGCACAGTCGCCATGGCGCGCCATGGCACCAAGGCTTGTGTGTCACGCCACGTTAAACCCATGACACGCCATGACCTAATGCGCAATTATCGTAATGAGATATTTGATATTTCTTTATGTTTTTAATGTTTTATTTGCAGGTTTTTAATATATATATAACATGATTTAACTTGTTTATTACTATTTACTCATTGAGTAACAATAACGAAACGTACTTTTTTATATATACTATTATATATTAATTAGAAATTTGACGCCATAGGTCACGCCTCGAAAACGCCATGGCTCCTAAGGCTTGAGGCTTGGCCTCACCGCCACGCCACGCCTCACGCCATTTAGAACCTTGCTAAGGCCTAATGCCTAATGGGCTTATGGGCTTGAGGCCCACAAACAAACTAACTATCATCTAAATACAAACTAGACCCTCTGATTAACTTTAGCACAATTACAATTTAAACCCTTAACTTTAACTTTAATCTTGAATACAATTTATGATCCAACAATCTCCCCCTTTGGATTCAAGATTAAAAAAATTTTGGCAATAGTCTTCGGGTCTTCACTCTTCTTGAAAACTGTAGTAGATATGACTTTGACAACTTCAAATCTTGTAGCTTTACACAGTCTTCAACTTTCTCTTACTTGAAGTGTCCTTCTGACGATCATCTTCAGTCAGGATTTTAATACATCAAATAAGTTCTGACACTTTGACATCTTTGAAAACTTCAGCAATCTTTACTTCAAGACTTCAAAAGTTCTTGTATTCTCCCTTGTTGGTTATTCTCCCCCTATGTATATTCTCCCCCTTTTTTGATGAGTGGTGAGAATCATCATCATCAAAACATATCAGAACAATCTCCCCCTTGTCATTATAGACTCCAAGAGCAGTCTCTCCAAATGGAGAAAGTGATTATTTCAATCTTTTCAGATTCAAATAAATGCAGAACATAGTGAGTCTTTCTCAAACCTCATTTCTGGTAGACCTTTGACCAGACCTTATCTCTGTAGCTTAGCTATAGATCTGAAATTTTGATGAGACAAGCGTCGATGCCACGTCCACGATTGTGCTTTAGTTGCTTTGGCTAATAGGCACACTGGACGTGTGGCAGACAGTGTAGGAAAATCTACATAGTATAGATTTCCATGGCGCTCAGCTTTGAAGACTTCGTAACCATCGGGATCCTCAAGATAGCAATGAGTTGTTGTGAAGCGAACTTGATATTTCATGTCACAGAAGTGACTGGTGCTGAACATATTGTGATCAAGTCCTTCAACGTATAACACCCTTTGAATCTTCACAACTCCATTATCCAGCATTCCATATCCTCTGACATGTCCTTCTACTTCAGAGTTTGCAAACCTAACTGCTCCAGCAGGCTCCTCCACATAGTTATGCAAGAGGTGCTTGAATCCTGTCATGTGGCGTGAACATTCGGAATCTATCACTCACAATCGACAGGCCTGCAAAAAAGACAATTAGTTTTGCTTAGGTACCTATATCAATATGGGTCCTTCGCGGTTAGCTTCATGCAATTCAGGAATATCAGCAAGTTTAACTTTAACTCTCCATTCATAATGGGGTTTTGGAACCCATTTCCAAACCATTTTAACATTTAATTCCTGAAAATGCTTTTTAGATTTAGGATTGGCAACCTTAGCTCGAAACACTTTGGGTTGTGTGGAAGAATTAGAATTAGAATTAGACTTAAGGTTCAGTTTAGCTTTTCTTTTACTCTTTTTGAACTTAGGAGTGGAGTAGTATTTGAATGAGTTATCCCAGCAGTGTTTGCAATATAGATTCTTTCGAGCAAAATTCATAAACTTAGATTTATCGGAACAAATCTTACATTCATGTTCATCAAAAGAATTACTTTTCAAAACAACACTGTCTGAAGTACAACTGTTTGGAACAAAAGTTTCACTAGATAACCTATCATTCTTATTCAAGCTATTATCTTTATTCTTCTTACTCCTCCCAACTCCATATCCTTTTATATCTGAAACAGAAACAGGAACCTTGTTAGTCTCTATCTTAGAGGGTGGTTCTTTTCTAGAGTTACTTGAAGTCTCACCCTTCTCAAAAATACTAGGTGGATATTCAGGACAATCAGAGTAAACAACTGAAGGTTTTGCAGGAGCATCAAATTCTGAATTAGTTCTTACCTTCCAGCATGGATCATTGAACATCTGTTTATCATTTGAAGCATTTTTAAACAAAGTAATTTTCAAATCATTGATCTCTGTGCAAAGCTCTTAATTTTCTTTCAAAGATTTTTCAAGTTTAAATTTGAGATCAAAGTTTTCATCTTCAACCTCATCAAGAGACTATTGCAACATATCAATTTGCTTCATCAATTCAGATGTATGATCACTCACAGAATTTGACTCCTTTGCAGTAGAAACATGATCAGAATATGAGGCATTCATCATTGTAGAAAACCTTTCCTCGATCATGTTTTCAATAAACTCCATTTTATCATTTTTAGAACAAGATCCATTCGTGATGACAGTTTCTTCTTCAACCTCTTCAACAAGTAAAGGTTTAGAAGAAATGGGATTTGAGACTGATGGTATAGTAGATGGATCAACATCCGATTCATACTCATCATATTTGCATGCAGTCTCAGGTGGAACCGTGTCATTGCTGACTGATTCTTTTGAAGATGTGGTAAATAGTGAATCAAACTCAGTTAATTCGATCTTTCGAGTTTCATAGCTTTTGTTCAAATCACTGTATTTAAAACCAACTGATTTAAAAGAATTTTGAGAATCAGTTTCACAAGACTTGTCCTTCCCTATTTCTTCTCGACCTTTGGTCTCTGTAAAAGGTTTAGAAGTACTTGCTTCAACAAAGGTTGCACGAATGTTAGGAACGGGTCTGATTGCGGAGCCAAATTTATCAAAATTATATAAGTGCTCCGATGCCTTTTTCAAAATTTCGTTAGTTGGCACACCCAAACCTGGTTTAAGTTTATAAAACCTTTCATCCTGGAGTTTATTGGTCAACAGATTTAATGTCTGCTCAGTCTGACCTCGTTTCATGTTAATATCTTCCAATTGCTTGATTTTGGTGTAAGCTTCATTTCTTTCTTGAAAACAGACTTCGAATTTGATTTTAAACTCACCCTTTTCAGCATTAAGATTTACAAGATCCTTTTCTAAGCCAGATATTTTTCTTTTTAAAGATTCTTTTTCAGCTTTTAAACAATCCTTTTCTTTTTCTTTGTCTTCCACAACAACTTTTTACAATGCGTTTTCATCACGAAAACTTAAAACTGATTGATGTGCAGAGCTAATTTTACCTTTCAATAAAGCAAATTCATCTTTCATACTATGTATTTGGGCCATTAGAGATTCAATAAGGTCAGAATTATCACTTACCTCAAAATTCGCATCTTCAGAATGTGCCTCAGAATCTTCATCGTCACCATCCAGTTTTGCCATGTAGGAAACTTGGGTGAAGTGTGCCTGCTCCTCATCATCAGAACTTTGGAACAGCCAGTTTTCTTCTTCAGCCATAAGCACCTTTCCTTCTTCATCTTTCTTGGCAATGAGTGACTTCCTTGCATAGTATTTTGAGTTCTTGACTTTCTTGAATCTGCAATCTCTGGAGAAGTGCCCAAATTTTCCACAGTTGTAGCATCTGCTTGGTTCATCCTTTCTTTCTTCTTTCTTCTTTCTTCTCCTCTCTCTTTCCTTCTCTTCTATCTTCCTTCCTGTCTTCTCGTCCTTCCTCTCTTTTTCCATGCCTTTGCTTGTATCGCATCTCAGACTTCTCTTTCTTGTAACCATCATACTTTGTCTTTGAGTAGTACGTTTTCTTGCCAAAGCTCTTCTTGAATCGTTGAGTAATTAGAGTCAAGTCCTCAGAGAACTTCTGTATATCCGGATCAGAACCAATCTCCAGTTCTTCATCACTCGAAGCAGAATCAGACTCAGTAAAATCCGTGACAAGAGCTTTAGACACCTTTTTCTTTGACCTTGCAGAGGATATCGGAACTGAACTCTTTCCTTTGCCGGCTATGAGAGCCACGGATTCCTTCAGATTATTGGACTCATTATTAATAGATCTGACCTCATCCTCATGCTTAGAAAGAGTAGAGAAGATATCAGTGACGTTTTCTTGAGCCATATTCTTTGACATCTGAAGGTTGATGGCAAAGTTCTTCCATTCAGGATTCAGATTCTTGATGAACTTATAATTTATCTCCGAAGCTGATTTAGAGATATTGTTCCTCCGCAAGTCATTGAGAATGATGTTGTATCTGTTGTAGGTCTCTAGCAGCGTCTCTCCTTCTTTTGCGTGAAATCCCTCATATGCATTTATGCATAGGTTCTGCTTTGCTTGAATTGAGGCTTCACTTCCTTCAAACTGTCTTGATAATTCATCCCACACTTCTTTAGCTGAGCTCCGACTATCTACACGATTGTAGATGTCATTTGGTATTGCCATTGTCAGATAAATGAGAGCCTCTTCATCTATCTTGTACAGCTCTTTCTCCTTTTCACTGAAGTACTGGTACGGTTTCGGGAAAAATCTGTTAGGAATCTCTGGAGAAGTTTCAGTTTCTGCTTGACCAGGTACTCTGATCATTGGATTTACTGGACTATTGATGATTGATTCCATGTATTCTCTGTTCTTGTGATTCAGAAACTGGATCATTCTCTTTTTCCATTGCTGATATTCATCAGCAATGAGGACAGGAGGTTTGGACTGAGAGCCCATTGAGATAAGCTGATTCGACATCTTAGTTGTATGGTTAGAAATCAGGGCCGTTCCTGATATTGTGGAGGCCCTGTGCAAAAAACATGATGAGTTCTTAATTTTTTTTATTTAAATTATTTTTACGACATGTTAACGTTTATTTGATAATAAATCGACGAATAACTCTTATTTGACTTTGAACAAATTGTTTATCTTTTCTTCTTTTCGATACTAAATTTTAATTTTTACTGTTATTATGTTAGTGTGGATTCAAAATTTAAAGTTTCTTTTAAATGTTAGTGTTTTTTAAATTTCATAACCCCTCCTACAATGTGTCCGGAAGAGAGGTAGATTGTAAGAAATAACATGTATGTGAGTGAAAGAAGGTGTATGAATAACAATCATCTTTATATAAAAATGATCAATCATTATGATAATTACGAAAACACATATCAACAAGAGTCTTTCATTAATCTATTGTCATTAAAATTTAAAAAACACTATATTAAAAATTAAAAATGTTCTAAAAAAGCATATAAAGAAAAAATCAATAAATATTAAAACAACTCTAAATTCTATTAAATATAAAAAAATTTATAAAATATATCATTACAAAAACATTAAAAAATCAAAGTTATTCTAAACATCTCTAACAATTATTCTTAATTTTTCTAAAATAGATAATCTCAAAGGGAAAAAAATAAATTCAACTCAAAAAGTTATTCTATTTTAGTAATTTTGACATTAGTTGTATTATTAAAATCATAACACATTTAACTTACTATTGAAAACAATTCAAACAAAATATCTTTCTGTTAAAAAATAAGTTTTAAAAATCTCTATTTTTCTATTTTTCTTCTTCTATTTTAACATACACTAAAAATTAAAAATAGTCTAAATTCTTAAAATAAGAAATTTCAAAAAAAATCCCAATGAAGATTAATGAAAATAAAATTAAAGAATAAAAATAAGAATTAATAATTTTAGAATTTGAACATGGAAAATAAATTATAAAAAGAACTTATTAAAAAATTATATCATTTAATTATCCAATTAATAAAAATTAAGAAAAAAAAATTATAAATGTATGTATATTTAAGTTATCCTTAAAATAGAATTAAAAAAATTTATTTAAAATTTGTATATTAATTAATTCCAAGAAAAATTTATAATAAAATAAAAGCTAATTAAAAAAAACGCGTCCAAGGGATTTGAACTTGGGACATTCGATACAACCATCCCAACACCTTCCACTACGCTATGAGTCATTTTGTTTAATTATTTACATTAACTAAATTATATAGTAATATTATTACAGGTAAAAAGTTAAAAATTATTCGGAGGCCCCCGACGATCGGAGGCCCTGTGCGGTAGAACACTTTGGAACACCCTAAGGAACGGGCCTGTTAGAAATCAAACTAATATGTACCAAGACAATCAACTAGATGAGATCGTTAGAATCAAGTATAGGATAAAATCTACACTTAAAAATTTTCAGAAAAATTAATTTCCAAAAATAATTAAATGTAGAATTCTCACACAGTAAAATGCACAAAGATATTGATCACACAGAAGCTGGAACAAAAAAATAAGCTAAGGCAGTGGCGTAAAGGACGATTTGCGCGAGAGACAGATCGCGCAAAAAGAAGTTTTGCGTGACAAGTGGATGGCGCAAAGAAGAGTTTCGCGTGACAAGGCCGTGGCGCAAAGTGATGTTTGCGCGAGCCACAGGTGGCGCGAAGTATGGGTTTTCGTGAGTAACTGTTGGTGCAAACGAGAGACCGGGATCTTGCTCGACCGGGGTCTTGCACGACCGGAGAGGTGCTTTGACTGGTAATGTTGTCGACCTGATCAAACAGATATGGATCGGAGTTCTCGACCGGACTTGGTACCGACCGGGGTGATGTATCGACCGGGGTATTGACCGGTATTCTGCTGACCAGAGTGTTCGACCTGTATAGACCGGTATTGTCCGGGCGACCGGTATAGAGAGTTGACCAGGATTAAGAGTGACCGGTATGTGACGACCGGTATCAGGAGACCGGGATGGACTCTGTGTTGACCGGGCGACCGGAGTGAACCGAGGTCGACCGGTATTATGCTGACTGGTGTGGACCGGTATGTTCTTAATAGTTCGACCCAGAACAACGATAATCAACCCAGAAAGCACTTTAAGCACACAATCTCAATGCAAAAACCATACTTTAGTATCCATAAACATGTATTGAACAAAACCCAAATAAACTTAATGATTAAAATCAACTTTTTAAGCTTCAATTTGATAGAAGCAGACGTCGACAGTTCATGAGCCCAGAAACCAAAAATCATCAAAAAACCAATCAATTGATGAAATTAAATGCAATTAAACACTCAGATAACATTCAATAGCATAAAACTCACCTATTCAAATCAATTTCATGCATAAAAACTCATAAAATCTAGGAAATTGATTTTCACACAGTAGGAAGTCCATAAACAGTTTTAAAACCAAAAAATCTTGATTCTTTAGGCTCTGATAGCACTTGTTAAACCCAGATGATCTAGTTGATAATTAACACACAACACAATATAAATCAAGAGATTAATGAATCAGAATAACATACCACGATCCTTGATTAAACAGTGAAAACCTTGTGTGTTCTTGATACCTTGAATGTGATTACAGAGAATACGTACGACTACCTCTCTATATTAATGATTATTGTATAATTGAGAGATTAACCCTAAAACCTAATTAATAAAAACTATTTATACTAAGGCCTAATGCCTAATGGGCTTATGGGCTTGAGGCCCACAAATAAACTAACTATCATCTAAATACAAATTAGACCCTCTAATTAACTTTAGCACAATTACAATTTAAACCCTTAACTTTAACTTTAATCTTGAATATAATTTATGATCCAACATCATGTGGTGACCAGTGAAGGAGTAAAAGTGGACCCGTCAAAGATCGACGCCATGACGAACTGGGAACCACCCCAGAGTCCCACGGAATTTCGGAGCTTCTTGGGCCTATCCGGTTACTATCGAAGATTCATCCAAGATTTTTCCAAAATCGCCTCGCCACTGACGTCTTTGATGAAGAAAAATGTGAAGTTCCTTTGGACCGAGAGTCAAGAGCAGGCCTTCCGGACACTACAAAGGAAGTTGTATGAAGCGCCAATTTTATCCCTACCCGAGGGAACGGAAGATTTTGTGGTTTATAGCGACGCGTATAAGATGGGTTTGGGATGTGTCTTGATGCAAAGAGGCAAGGTTATAGCTTATGCGTCAAGGCAATTGAAGGAACATGAGAAGAACTACCCAACTCATGACCTTGAGTTGGCGGCGGTAGTATTTACTTTAAAGCTATGGCGACACTACCTTTACGGCACGAAGTGCACCCTCTTCACCGACCATAAAAGTCTGAAGTATGTCTTCGATAAGAAGGAATTGAATATGTGGCAACGGATATGGCTTGAACTACTCAAAGATTATGATTGTGATCTTCAATACCATCCCGGAAAGGCCAATGTGGTCGCGAACGCTTTGAGTCGAAAGGAGTATGGTGGTAGAGTCCAAGCCACCTTTGCAAGAGTGGAAGTGGTCTCAAGCTTAATTGACAAAATTAAGATGTCACAGTCGGAGGCACTACTTGAAGCGAACCTCAAAAGCGAGACTATGGTAAAACAACATCTCCAATTGACTGAAGACGGAAGAGGCTTGAAGTTGTTCCAAAGTCGGATCTTGGTACCAAAGATTGGAGGATGTCGAGAATTATTATTGGAGGATGCGCATAAGTCCAAATACTCGATTCACCCGGGGAGTACTAAGATGTATCGGGATTTAAAGCTTAACTATTGGTGGTCGGTAATGAAGTTAGACGTGACCAGTTATGTGGAGCGATGCATAACTTGCCTACAAGTGAAGGCGGAGCACCAACGACCTTATGGTAGTCTGCAATCCCTAGAGATACCGGAATGGAAGTGGGAGCACATCACCATGGACTTTGTAACCAAGCTACCGAAGACCCTGCGAAACCATGATACCATTTGGGTGATAGTGGATCGTTTGACCAAGAGCACGCACTTCTTTCCCATGAGGGAGACCCTACCATTGGACAAGTTGGCCAAGCTATATATTGATGAGGTGGTCTCAAGGCACGGGGTGCCACTTTCCATTGTGTTCGACCGGGATAGCCGTTTCACTTCCCACTTTTGGGACAGTCTACAAAAGGAACTGGGTACGAGGATCAAATTGAGTACCGCCTACCACCCGTAGACTGACAGTCAAAGCGAGAGGACCATCCAAACTCTCGAGGATATGTTGATATCGTACGTGATCGACTTTGGGGGAAGTTGGGATTCACATCTTCTATTAGTGGAATTCGCCTACAACAATAGTTATCACTAGAGCATTGGTATGGCGTCGTTCGAAGCATTGTACGGACGGAAGTGTAGGACGCCCGTATGTTGGCTAGAAGCGGGGGAGAAACAGTTTTCCAGACCGGAAATCGTGCAAGAAACGACTGACAAAGTTAAGGACATCCGAGAGCGGTTGAAAGCGGCACAAGATCGGCAAAAGAGCTACGCGGACAAGAAGAGAAGACCGATCGAATTTCAAGTGGGTGAAAGGGTGATGTTGAAAGTTTCGCCTTGGAAGGGATTAATCAGGTTCAGAAAGAGTGGGAAGCTTAGTCCCCGTTTCCTAGGACCTTTCACCATCATGGAACATATTGGTCTTCAAGCCTACAAATTGGATCTTCCGCCAGAGATGGACGGGATTCACCCCACCTTTCATGTGTGCTACTTGAGAAGGTATCTAGCCGAAGAGGAGAGTGTTATTCCCTTGTCCGAGATTAGAGTAGATAACGATCGGTGCGTGGAAGAATCCGAGACTATCTTAGAAAGGAAGACGAGGAAGTTGCGGCACAAGGAAGTGATTATGGTGAAAGTTCAATGGAAACACCATCGAGGAGCTAATGTGACTTGGGAGGTGGAAGATGACATGAAGAGGAGTTATCCGCACTTATTTGTCTAGTTAAGATTTCGAGGACGAAATCTATTTTAAGGGGTGGAGGATTGTAACACCCCGAATTTTGGACTATGAACTATTTTGTATTTATAATTACTTATAATTCGCTCTTATAAAGTCACCTTAGATCAGTCGCGAACTCGGGATCGAAATAAGTCAAATTTCAAGAGGAAAGGCACACTCGGCGAGAGTGACCGACGAGAGTGCCATGGTCACTCTCGCGGTGGCAAAGTCGCCGAAGTCAAAGGACTTTCGGTACATTTCAGGCGAGAGTGCCATGGTCACTCTCACGGTGTCATAATCGCGGGGGACCGTTTGGGCGTGTGGGCTAAAGCCGCGGTACAACCTTAGCGAGAGTGACCGATGAGAGTTCCCTGTCACTCTCGCGTGTCACAGTCGCCATCAGGGGAAAAGGCAATAAATGCCTGATTTTACTTAGAGAACTCATTTATTTCAACTTTGGGGTTTTGGAAGGTAGCCGATTTTCTCTCTACAAGGTAAGGTTTCTCCTTTTCAAACTCCATCTCTTAAGCATGTAATCCTCACTAGAATTCTTGTTGGGAGTATTAAATGCTAACCTAGGGTTCCTCTCTTTTGGTGTTCAAACTCTAGCTATTTTGTGGACCAAGGATTCTCATCATTTTCTCCTTCTTCTTCAACCTTCTAGGGTTTGTCTACTTGAATCTCTAGGTAAGTTTCTTAACCCTTACTTACTCATACTTGCTCCATTACTTGCTTATGTGAAATTCATGTAATGTGTTATATTAACCTAAAACTAGGGTTTTGCATATTCTTAATAAATAAGACTTTGGGTGTTTGTGGGAACATGTAAATGTCTTGAGAGGTTCATTTAACCATGTAATATGGTAAAAAGATAATTTGTGATGATGGGCCACTCCTCTAGATGATTGAAATAAATTACACACATTCTTAGCAGTAGTTGGAGTATCACTTGGGGTTAAGGAGTAATACGTGGTTGAATGTGCGTTGTAGTATATTGATGAGCATGAAATGAGCATGATTATAATAATTGCAAGAAATATGCTTTGCATGAGATTTGTTAACCATACTTGATCATGATTTATATGAGGGTTTTTATATCAAACTCCTTGTGCACGAGGATTTAGATAGCATGCTTTTGTTGATACTATTGTTGCCCGTTGGGCACTAGCGGGTAGACAATAGGGGGCGTAAGTCCCTGAGTTGGAACTCGGCTAGATTGGATAGGCACCCTTGTCTGTAAGCCCTTGAAGTGTAACTCAACGGAGTAAGCGCTAGAGGCATAAACGGTTTGAGGATTGTGATGTCCGGTGTGGCATGGGAACTAGTTACGGGATTCGTGGTGAGATCCAATAACATCACGGGTGACCCCATTCACGTGTTCTCGTCACCCAAGATGGTAACGGGTCTCCCCCGTCTTTCAGGAGTTATTTCTGTTATATTTGTACAGGAAATAAATAATGTCCCGTTTGGGAGGTATTGGCATTGTTTCAATGCATGGGTCTTCCGATAACATTTAATTACTTTTCATGCTTACATTATAAAATGTTTTGGAATGTTAACCGCTAGACTTCGTCCTAACACTTGTGTTCATGTTCATTGGCTCACAGGTTTTGTTAGTGGTGCGAGTAGGGCACCTTGATTCGCCGGGAGCGCACCTAGGACCCTCCACAGACCGGACATTTTTGGGAATTTCAGAGAGAGCATTTTGAAGTCATAGTGACACCCATCTTAATCTAGTTGTTAATTGTTCTAGATTAAATAGGTTGTCATGTATATGTCTTATTTGTTCCGCTACCTCATTTAAAGAACTACCCCAACTTTATAGGGTTTTAGTCGTCATGTTACAGGTTATTAAATCATCTTATGTTAGTCGTTATATTGCCGAAATTTTAAGTTTTATTTTACCCAAATTTTTAGGGTGTTACATTACTTCAAGCGGCGGAGGTCCTAGCGCCTCCTAGCGATCACTTGTAAAGTTTTCAGTCATAAAACATGGGTATCGGAGTTCAACCCCGCAATACCCAATTGACCATCCAAAACAGACTGACTTACGTGCCTATGGATCCAATGCAACATAGTCTAACCTTACCGGACTACACATGAATGACCAAAGCACTCGAGCCCGTAATCAACCTCAATACGCAACACAACGCATTAATACGTACGTCATAACTGGACTCTACATTGAGGCATATAAAACCGGACAAATGTCCTCAAGACTCCTTTAAAACGACATCGAGCCAAAATACTCAAAACCTCTTTTTGACCAATGATTAACGCTTTTCAAATAATAAACGTACTCGACCCATACCAAGCAATCACACGCTCCAAAATACTTGAATGGACTCCAACACAGTTTAAGTCGGGACAACAGGTTTTCCAAATAGATTTATACTCTTTATCCTTTCAAAACGTCCCATAATGCAAAATTAAACCTTTTACCCAAACAAACACTAAAACGCCTTTTAACCAAATAAGATCCATTTAAGCAATAATTTATCAGGAACACTTTAAAATGACTCATTGTCCAAGATACCCAAAAATCCCAAATATGGGGGTTTTACAAAGTTTATGAAGCCAAGCACTCAGATGATCGAAACCCACCAAATGACTCAACAAATAATAGTTTCATGTAAAACACATCAATACTTTAAAATAAACATTTTGGCATGTACAAAGTTTTCACAAATCAACTTGAACTCACCTTGCTAGGTTAAGTTAAACCTAGGTTCCAAATCCAGCCATTAACCTCCAGAAGTGTAGATTCCACCATTTCCAGGCTATCACCAACAAAAGCTAGGGTTTCCAAATAACCCATTTCTTCAAGTCTAGACTAACCAACATCAAGTAAGACTCTTAGATCTACAAAAATCCTTATACTAAAGCTTAGATTTGTAACACCCTCGACCTCGGTATGTATTTATTTTGGTTCAATCATGCTTTACCGTTAGCGTTGGGCTTGGTATTGGGTTCGTGGGCTTCTCGGGTCAAAGTTTGGAAAATTTGGGCCCCGGTACCACTGGGGCGATTGTGCCCGCGATTGTGACAGGAGTCACTCTCGCGGGGCACTATCGCGGGAGACGTACCGTAGCTCGGGGCGCGGTGGCGATTGTGCCCGCGATTGTGACAAAAGTCACTCTCGCGGGGCACTATCGCGAGAGTGGTACCGAGAGTGGGGGGAAGCCGGCGATTGTGACAGCGATTGTGACAGATGTCACAATCGCGAGGCAAGGTCGCGGTCGGGTGCAACCCATTTAAAACTCACTCCCACGACCTAAATTTCAATATCTGATTTGGGAGCTGACTTGGGGCGATTTTGGAGAACAAAAAGGTAGGGTTTTCATCCTCCCTCATTGAATGCTCCTAGTAAAGACTCTTATGGTTGGTTGGTGTATTTAATGTTAGGTTCTTGCTTGTGGTTAAGAAGATCAAGTGTCATTTCTTCCTTCTCTCAAGTATCATCTAGGGTTTGGTGTGTAACCCTTTCAAGGTGAGTTTTCTTGGACACATCTCCCTCATATATGTTTTAGTTGTTGTATCTATAATCTTCCCTTGTCTCCTAATCATAGTTGGATTTTGTTGGGTCTTGACCTAACTAAAAATTTTGAAGGTACTATGGCTATTTGACTAAACAAGTTTTATGGGATGATATGTTAAAAGAAAGTAATGGTGTTCACATCTACTCAATCATTTGTTATCTAATAATTTCTATTTGGGATATTGATATCACATGAAGAGAAAGCTAGGGTTTTGGAAATTGGTATCTTGAAGTATATGCATGATTATATATGGTTATAATTGGTAAGTTGGGTTTTGGTTTAGTGCAATGGATCCATAGGCACGGTAACCCAATGTCTTGTCCGGACATTTGGTTACCCTTGGCACGGGATAGGCATCGGGCTCCATGGTAAGTAGGGTGTGGGCCTATACGGCCGGGCAGCGTCCCATGGACAGTAAGGTGTAATCCCATCGTGCTTGAGTTGCCCTGTTTTGGGAACTCTCAAGAATAGACCTGGAGTGGTTGACTTGATGTTTTCGAGCAAAAGACTTGGAGTATTTGAGTTCGCTATGTGGTTCTGAACTATTGACAGTATATGTTGAATACTAATGATTTATTGGCTTTACCTTGATTTAGCTCACGGCTAGATCGGCTACATGACTTCAATCGGGTTTATCGTTCTTTTAGCATTCGTTTATTTATTCTCACTAGGCTTTAGCCTAACACTTGTTATTTGGTTGTCATGTGTGGCAGGTCACTCTAACGATGGGATGCGTCGGGATTGAGTGGACGACTTTGGGTTCGAGAGCGGTCTTTTGATGATTTAGTGACCGATATTTTTGGAAGTATAGATTGTAACTTTTGGGAGAATAGCGACACCCGACCTTAATCTTACTCACTCAAGTTAGATTATTAGGTTGTCAAGTTTATTCTCTATTTTGCCATGGGTTGTAATTACCTTATTATGGTCCCCGTGTTGGGTTGACATACATTAGCCCGTTTGGTTGTATACTTTACTACAGGTTATTGGATCTCCCGCTTTGGGTAGATTAGTTATTGCTATTTTCAGACGTTATATGGCCAAATTTCCAATTTTTAAATTGACCCCCAAATTTTAGGATGTTACAAGTTGGTATCAAAGCATTGGTTTAAGTGAACTAGGTATGAAGGTAGAGTGCCTAGACTTAAACTGTGACTGTTAAGCTATGAACTGAGAGAAGGGGGTAGAACTACTAAGATAGGTTGGACTTAGAGTCGACGGAACTTGCACAAGTTGAAAGTTGTAGTGATGGTAACGATAACTCTTACGTATAATGTGTTCATAATTTCACTTAGCTAACGTTATTATGAAGATGTTTTACGTGAGTATGTTTGATCTACTATTGTTATGATAATTAATAAGTGTAATAGTACGTTCCTTGTGTTACTTTTGTGGACTTGTCTCTCATTATGTGGTATTTGATGTGTGGCAGAATCATGGTTAATACCCGAAACCGACCGGAAGGTCAAGAGGCCATAGTATCCACGGCCAACCAACCGAGGGTGACTGCTGTGGAAGAACCTCCTCGCGTGGTAAATGTGTTGGGCGGGGGACCCGAGTTCATTCCTCGGCGCAACTTAGAAACGGATGATCCCATTTTGGAGGAGGTGACGGCGGAAACCAGGATGATGGACCGCATGATGGTAGCTATGAACCGAGCGATGGCCCAACAACAAGAGATGTTCCTCAAACTCCTAGAGGACCGTGATATCAACAACCGAAGGCCTGAAGCGGTGGACGAAAACGTTGTTGTAGCGGGGTCCGGAGGTCCCGCACCTATAAACCCTACTGAAGTCACCGCAACCCCTAGAGTTGAGCAAGTGGCAAAAACTTGCACATTCAAGGCCTTTCTGGGTTGCCGACCACCGGAGTTTAAGGGTTCGGATGATCCTTCGGTCTGTGTGGGTTGGATCCGAGAAATGGAACAGGCATTTCGATCAAGCGAGTGTGGAGAAGGGTAGAAAGCTATTTTTGGCTCACAAATGTTGAGGGGGACGACCCTCACTTGGTGGAATGTATATTCCGCTTCTCTTGAAGTGACGGTATTGGCCAAATTGTTGTGGGCCACATTCAAAGAGAAACTTCTTGAAGAGTACTGCAACGAGAGGTCGATGGACCGAATAAAGGATGAATTTCAAAATCTGAAGATGGGTAGCGGGTCAGTGAAAGAGTACACCCGGTTGTTTATGGACAAGATGGGGCTGGTGGGACACCTGGTCCCTACCGAGAAGGAAAAGATCAAAGCCTACATTAAAGGGCTTCCATCCGACATGATGTCAATGGTAAGGGTATCGAAGACCTCTACTCTCAGGGAGGCGATCGAGGAAGCACAATTATTGGAGGACGCTTCTACCTTGAAAAGGGAAGAGGGTTCTCACCTAGCCGAAAAGAGAAAGTAGGAAGGAAATTCCTTAGCCTCCAAGAGACCAAGACCGTTCAACAACAACAACTACCACCGGAAGGCAGATTCTAGACCCGATGCTAAGTGGTGTTCCAAGTGCCGAAACAAACATTACGGTCCATGTAACTTTGTTCCCGGGGCTTGCTTTAAATGTGGAAAGCCCGGGCATGCGTATAAGGATTGTCCCGTCAAGGGGCATTTGTGTTACGAATGTAAAGAGTCGGGTCATATTCGGGATGAATGCCCGAAATTGAAAACCGGCGGAAGCGGTGGAAAGAAGGCGGAACCTCCAAGAGTGGCCGGAAGAGCTTTCCAAATGTCGTCTGAGGAAGCCAAAGCCTCTACTGATGTGGTATCGGGTACGTTTCTCCTAAACTCCGTACCTACGCGTGTATTGTTCGATTCGGGTGCTAACTTCTCATTTATATCCGATACCTTTTGTCAAAAGATTGCCCTGCCTATGAGTAGTTTAGACGAAGCCATTGTGGTAGAAATAGCTAACGGGGGACAAGTGATAATTCGAGAAGTAGTAAGGAATTGCACTCTTGAATTTGATGGTAGAAAATTTTCGGTTAGTTTGTTGCCTATGCAATTAGGTGGGTTCGATGTGGTAATAGGAATGGATTGGTTATCGGAAAACCATGTCGAGATCGTGTATTCCAAGAAAATGGTTCGACTACCCTTAGAAAATGGTGAGGCGACGATCATCTATGGTGAAAGGAGAAAAGGTGAAGTAACGATTATCTCAATGATCAAAGTGCGGAAATTTCTGGCGAAAGGATGCTCATCCTTCTTGGCTTATGCTATTGACACCAAACTCGAGAAGAGGAAGTTGGAAGACGTAAGGGTGGTGCGCGAGTTCCCCGATGTATTCCCGGAGGACTTGCCCGTTTTACCACCCGATCGACTTGTGGAATTTAGAATTGATCTAATTTCGGGGGCGGCCCCGATTGCACGAGCTCCCTACCGCCTGACTCCTACCGAGATGCAAGAGATGATGACTCAACTCCAAGACCTTCTGGAGAAGGGTTTTATTCGACCAAGTTCGTCACCTTGGGGAGCACTGGTTTTGTTCGTCAAGAAGAAGGACGGCTCTTTGAGGATGTGTATCGACTATAGAGAACTGAACAAGGCTACGGTGAAGAACAAGTACCCTCTTCCGAGGATCGACGACTTGTTTGATCAACTACAAGGTGCGGGTTGCTTTTCAAAGATCGATCTGCGGTCGGGGTATCATCAAGTGAAGGTGGCAAAGAGCGACATCCCAAAGACGGCATTCAGAACGCGTTATGGCCACTATGAGTTCCTAGTGATGTCGTTCGGTCTAACCAACGCGCCGGCTATATTCATGGATTTGATGAACCGTGTGTGCCGACCACTCCTCGACAAATCAGTGATTGTATTCATCGATGACATCTTGGTTTATTCCAAAGACGAGATGAGTCACGAGCAACACCTTCGGGAGGTGTTAGAGGTTTTAAGACGAGAAAAACTTTATGCAAAGTTTTCCAAATGTGAATTCTGGCTTCAAGAGGTGCAGTTTTTGGGGCACGTGGTTTCAAGGGAAGGAGTAAAGGTGGATCCCGCTAAAATCGAGGCCATGATGAATTGGGAATCGCCCAAAAGTCCATCCGAAATCCGAAGTTTCCTTGGACTGGCGGGATACTACCGAAGATTCATCCAAGACTTCTCTAAGATAGCTTCAGCCTTGACGGCCTTGACTCGAAAGAATGTGAAGTTCGTTTGGACCGGGAGTCAAGAGAAGGTATTCCGAACTCTACAACAGAAGCTTTGCGAAGCTCCCATACTCTCTCTACCCGAAGGAACAGGAGATTTCGTGGTGTACAGCGATGCATCGAAAATGGGTTTAGGATGCGTTCTAATGCAAAGGGGTAAAGTGATTGCTTACGCTTCACGACAACTTAAGGTCCATGAAGTCAACTACCCAATGCACGACTTAGAATTAGCGGCGGTGGTGTTTGCTTTAAAGTTGTGGCGGCACTACCTCTATGGCACCAAGTGTACCCTTTTTACGGATCACAAAAGTTTGAGGCACATTTTCGACCAGAAGGAATTAAACATGAGGCAACGGAGATGGTTGGAATTATTAAAAGATTATGACTGCGAGTTGCTTTACCACCCGGGTAAGGCAAACATTGTCGCCGATGCTCTTAGTCGAAAAGATTATGGAGGAAATTCTAAAGCTACTTTCACACGGATCGAGTTGACATCATCACTCATCGATCGGATTAAAGTGTCGCAATTGGAAGCTTTGCTAGAAGAAAATCTCAAGGAGGAGGTCATGTCCAAGCAACGTCTACTCCTAACGGAGGATAGTCGAGGGGTAAAGCTTTTCAATGGGCGAGTTTGGGTGCCTAGGATCGGAGGCAACCGAGAACTTCTCCTCGAAGATGCTCACAAATCAAAGTATTCCATTCATCCGGGAAGCACGAAGATGTATCGGGACTTAAAGTTACACTATTGGTGGTCGGTCATGAAGCTTGATGTGGCGCGGTACGTGGAGCGGTGCGTGACTTGTTTGCAAGTGAAGGCCGAACACCAACGACCTTATGGGAGTTTGCAATCTTTGGAAATTCCGGAATGGAAATGGGAGCATATCACGATGGATTTCGTGACAAAATTGTCGAAGACATTGCGCCGCCACGACACCATTTGGGTGATCGTGGATCGTTTGACCAAGAGTGCTCATTTCTTGGCTATGCGAGAGACTTTGCCCATAGATAAGTTGGCAAAACTGTATATCGACGAAGTAATATCTCGTCATGGTGTACCGTTATCTATTATCTCTGATCGGGACAGTCGGTTCACGTCGCATTTTTGGGATGGGTTTCAAAAAGAATTGGCACGCGAGTGAAGTTGAGCACGGCCTATCATCCCCAAACCGACGGACAGAGCGAGAGAACAATCCAGACGTTAGAAGATATGTTGAGATCGTGTGTAATCGACTTTGGACTCGCACTTACCTTTGGTGGAGTTCGCGTACAACAATAGCTACCACTCAAGCATTGGGATGGCGCCGTTTGAAGCTCTATACGGTCGCAAATGTCGAACCCCCGTATGTTGGCTAGAGGCGGGAGAGAAGCAGTTTGCCGGACCTAAAATTGTCCAAGAGACGGCGGATAAGGTGAGGAATATTCGTGAGCGTTTGAAGGCGGCACAAGATCGGCAGAAAAGTTATGCTGACAAGAAGCGTCGACCGATAGAATTCCAAGTGGTTGATCGGGTTATGTTGAAGGTGTCTCCTTGGAAGGGGATTATACGTTTTGGAAAACGCGGGAAGTTAAGTCCCCATTTCCTTGGGCCCTTTGTGGTGCTTAAGCGTGTGGGACTACAAGCGTATCAGTTGGAACTCCCTCCGGAAATGAGTGGAATCCATAACACCTTTCATGTGTGTTATCTCCGTAAATGTCTAGCAGAAGAGGAGAGTGTCATCCCACTTTCCGAAATTAGAGTGGATGAAGGAAATCGTTGCATAGAAGAGTCGGAGGCAATATTGGAGAAGAAGACGAAGAGGCTTCGCCATAAGGAAGTCACGATGGTAAAAGTCCAATGGAAGCACCACCGTGGTGCTAATGTGAAATGGGAGGCCGAGGAAGATTTGAAGCGGAGATACCCTCACCTCTTCACCTAGTCAAGATTTCGAGGACGAAATCTCCTCCAAGTTGGGGAGGATTGTAACACCCTCGACCTCGGTATGTATTTATTTTGGTTCAATCATGCTTTACCGTTAGCGTTGGGCTTGGTATTGGGTTCGTGGGCTTCTCGGGTCAAAGTTTGGAAAATTTGGGCCCCGGTACCACTGGGGCGATTGTGCCCGCGATTGTGACAGAAGTCACTCTCGCGGGGCACTATCGCGGGAGACGTACCGTAGCTCGGGGCGCGGTGGCGATTGTGCCCGCGATTGTGACAAAAGTCACTCTCGCGGGGCACTATCGCGAGAGTGGTACCGAGAGTGGGGGGAAGTCGGCGATTGTGACAGATGTCACAATCGCGAGGCAAGGTCGCGGTCGGGTGCAACCCATTTAAAACTCACTCCCACGACCTAAATTTCAATATCTGATTTGGGAGCTGACTTGGGGCGATTTTGGAGAACAAAAAGGTAGGGTTTTCATCCTCCCTCATTGAATGCTCCTAGTAAAGACTCTTATGGTTGGTTGGTGGATTTAATGTTAGGTTCTTGCTTGTGGTTAAGAAGATCAAGTGTCATTTCTTCCTTCTCTCAAGTATCATCTAGGGTTTGGTGTGTAACCCTTGCAAGGTGAGTTTTCTTGGACACATCTCCCTCATATATGTTTTAGTTGTTGTATCTATAATCTTCCCTTGTCTCCTAATCATAGTTGGATTTTGTTGGGTCTTGACCTAACTAAAAATTTTGAAGGTACTATGGCTATTTGACTAAACAAGTTTTATGGGATGATATGTTAAAAGAAAGTAATGGTGTTCACATCTACTCAATCATTTGTTATCTAATAATTGCTATTTGGGATATTGATATCACATAAAGAGAAAGCTAGGGTTTTGGAAATTGGTATCTTGAAGTATATGCATGATTATATATGGTTATAATTGGTAAGTTGGGTTTTGGTTTAGTGCAATGGATCCATAGGCACGGTAACCCAATGTCTTGTCCGGACATTTGGTTACCCATGGCACGGGATAGGCATCGGGCTCCATGGTAAGTAGGGTGTGGGCCTATACGGTCGGGCAGCGTCCCATGGACAGTAAGGTGTAATCCCATCGTGCTTGAGTTGCCCTGTTTTGGGAACTCTCAAGAATAGACCTGGAGTGGTTGACTTGATGTTTTCGAGCAAAAGACTTGGAGTAGTTGAGTTCGCTATGTGGTTCTGAACTATTGACAGTATATGTTGAATACTAATGATTTATTGGCTTTACCTTGATTTAGCTCACGGCTAGATCGGCTACATGACTTCAATCGGGTTTATCGTTCTTTTAGCATTCGTTTATTTATTCTCACTAGGCTTTAGCCTAACACTTGTTATTTGGTTGTTATGTGTGGCAGGTCACTCTAGCGATGGGATGTGTCGGGATTGAGTGGACGACTTTGGGTTCGAGAGCGGTCTTTTGATGATTTAGTGACCGATATTTTTGGAAGTATAGATTGTTACTTTTGGGAGAATAGCGACACCCGACCTTAATCTTGCTCACTCAAGTTAGATTATTAGGTTGTCAAGTTTATTCTCTATTTTGCCATGGGTTGTAATTACCTTATTATGGTCCCCGTGTTGGGTTGACATACATTAGCCCGTTTGGTTGTATACTTTACTACAGGTTATTGGATCTCCCGCTTTGGGTAGATTAGTTATTGCTATTTTCAGACGTTATATGGCCAAATTTTCAATTTTTAAATTGACCCCCAAATTTTAGGATGTTACAAGATTACTCAAGGAAACTTACCACTTTAGATATTGAGACTTTCCACCCAAAGCTATCCAAGGAAACCCATCCAACTCTTCAACCCGAGCTTTCAAATATCAAACCTTTATGTGACTTTAGGATAGATCCACCATGGATGCTCCAAATTACTATCCCCAAGCTCCCAAAATCGCCCAAGGAGAGAAGTGAGGAGAGGGAGTGAAATGAGAGAAGTGGGAAGGGGAGGTGGAAATGAGAAAACCCAAGAAATGGGTATTAAATCGATCAGACCACTCCCGCGGCCTTGGTCGCGACCTTGAAGTCGCGGGCCAAGTCGCGCGTGCTACATAGTTGCACACAAACAGTGGGTTGCGCGGGTTTAGCCGCGGCTTTGAGGCCGCAGGCCAAGCCGCGTGTGTCCTTGGTGCACCTTCTCACCTTTCGTGTTAAAGCGCTCCCCGATCGTTTCTCTCGGTCGATAGCTGATTGTTTTCCTTAGCTGATCATAAATTGTTCTTTAGGAAATTACGGGTGTTACATGAACCAAGTCTTTCATGTTGACATCGTTTAGTTTTTCTCTCTTGAACCCTCTCTTTGTCTATAGACATACTTTTAATAAAGGTAAATTCTATCCATACGTCTCCTATCTAATCTTACCCCAATTCATACCCCCATCTACTCTAAAAACCAAAATAGTCCACTCATAATATAACATCCATGCCGGCCATACCAGATATTTTGCACTTTGTCCATACTTGGACTCATTGTTCGAAAATGCATCTAGTAAATGAGGTATTCAGTCCCTTATAGGTTTATAAGGTAACATTAGTTCCTCTTCCTAATCGATGTGAGATATTACAATTTCAAAGGGGTTGCAACACGAGAACTCCCCAAAAAGGTCACCATCCTAGTACTACTCTCATCAAAACACATTTAACTATGGAGTTCTGATGGGACCCGGTGCATTAGTACTGGTATGATATAAATATTTAATAAAACTAAAAAAACCATATTGCCCTCTAACTCAACGGACTTTTCTAATTTTGTTAGACGCGGGACAAAAAACGAAATAAAATCAAAACCACATTAAGTAAAAAATCAAATTCCTAAAAACCAAGAACAAAAATAATTATTAACAACAAACCACATGAACAAACATCGTAGTTTACTCTAATAAAAAAAATGGTACGTATTTGTGCACAATAAATGATATACTTCAACGATATATTTTAAGAGTTAGATTTCGGTGAGAAGTTGAGGTTAAAGTGAGAAATGTGAGAAGTGATTATCAACCGTTTGATGATAAATGAATGCACATTAGGATGAGATGCATCAAAATAAGATGTACCGGATCAATTCTCTTCTAAACCGCAATTCATGGAAGAACATTTGATTAAAAGTGATCAACGGTTCAAATCAACTTCTAATGCTTCTCACGTTAACCTCAACTTCTCAAACGATCATTCACCTATATTTTAATAGGTAGATGTTTTTCGTTTTAAGTTCAAAAACTAATTCAATTAAAAATTAAAATATAAGTATGGATGTTGACTAGTAGACTTTTTTTGGTAACATTAAAAAAGTTATAATTCACGAAATGGTCGGTTAAGTGATGATATTATGGACCCAAAATGGGGACCATTAATGTGTAATTGGACCTGGTCTATGCACCAAAAAGAATATTAATTTCAATATTAGTTATAATAAAGGGAATTTAATTAAAATGCCCTTTATTAAAAAATCAGTATCTAATATACCCCAAATCTTGTTATTTTTGTCAAAATACCCCTTATGTCCACGTTTTTGAAAAAAACGCGGACATAGTGCATTTGGTCCGCGTATGGCTTGAAACGAGGGCTTGGTCCGCGTTTTTCACTGTTACACGCGGACTTGGTCTGCGTTTTTCACTGTTACACGCGGACTTGGTCCTCGTTTCAAGCCATACGCGGACCAAATGCACTATGTCCGCGTTTTTTCAAAAACGCGGACCAAAAACGAGGACATAGGGGGTATTTTGGCAAAAATAACAAGATTTGGGGCATATTGGGTACTGATTTTTCAATAAAGGGCATTTTAATTAAATTCCCTATAATAAATTTATGTCTATTTCGTTTTTTATGATGTAAAAAAGTCATCTTGTTAATACTTTATTCAATAAAATACAAAAAAATCAATATCACTTAACATTAAGTCTGTCATAAATAAGCAATTTTAAACCGGTTTTATTAAATTAATAAAATAATTATTACGACGTTCTTATTTTATATTTTAATACATATATTGATTTGTTTTTCTAAAACAAATTACAAATGCAACACATTAATTTTCTAAACTAAGGTATCCACTTTCATTTAATTATAGTTTTATAAAACCTAATTTTAAAATACACGTTTAATAATCAATAATTTAAAAAACGTAAAATCATATCAAAATCAATAATTTTAAATATTAGATTTCTAAATTCGCCCTTCTAAATATATTTTTTGAAGTTAGAACTAAATAACAATATTATTTATTTTAGACAAAATTTGTCTTGAAAATAACAATAAACACAAAACAAAAGAATTGTTGCTTCGTTGGATGCAAAAGGATATTACAAATTTATAAAGGCGAATGATCGTGTGAGAAATTAAGTTAACGTGAAGAGCATGAAAAGTGATATGAACCATTCATCACTTATAATCTCAAACTCACATATGAATTGCTTTTCATAAGAGAATTGATCTAGTGCATCTCATAATAATTTGCATCCAACGGTTGATAACCAATTCTCATATTAACTCAATTTATAACGGGTACCCAACCAATCTATAAAATAGTTTTGAATTAGTTAAATAACAAATTATTGTAGAAAATATGTTATTTATAATTTATTTATTTATTTATTGAGCCGACTTGAATGGTTCGGGTCGGGTTAATTTATTGACCGGTGGGTGATGGGCCCGGGCTTATCTCCATTCACAAATTTCCTATCTGTGTTCTTAAAAAGCAAGTTAATTAAGAGGAAAAAACAACCCCACCATCATCACTTGTCTTCATTCATTTCTCGATCAAATCATCGCAGTTCTTTTCTAATCTTTCCAATTCTGTTTTCGATCATCATCATCAACAATGGAAGCATCTTACTACATACGAAGACACCACAGGCATAACCCTAATCATCAACAGTGCATTTCTGTTGTCGTTAAACACATCAAAGCTCCTGTTGATATCGTAAATCTCTCACTCTCTTAATTTTCTAACTCTATCAATCTGTTTCAATCATCCAAATCATGTGTTAATTTGTGTTTGTGTTCACTTTTTGTTGAATTCAATCTGTTTGCTAGTGTAGATCTTTTACTTTTGGTTTCAAACATACTACTTTAGTACTTCGCAATTGCGAACAAGAATTTGATATGGATTTTGTTAGCAATTCATCACTATAAAATTTGAACGCAGCATTTATGTTGTCGTTAAACACATCAAAGCTCCTGTTGATATCGTAAATCTCTCACT
Source organism: Arctium lappa (assembly GCA_023525745.1). Lineage (NCBI taxonomy): Eukaryota > Viridiplantae > Streptophyta > Magnoliopsida > Asterales > Asteraceae > Arctium > Arctium lappa. The sequence continues at coordinate 75,609,753 of CM042057.1, read as the reverse complement.
CTCTCAATCTGTTTCAATCATCCAAATCATGTGTTTCAGTGTTTGTGTTCACTTTTTGTTGAATTCAATCTGTTTGCTAGCGTAGATCTTTTGCTTTTGGTTTCAAACATGCTACTTCAGTACTTCGCAATTGGAAATTAGAATTTGATATGGATTTTGTTAGCAATTCATCACTATAAAATTTGAACACAGCCTTTCTGTTGTATATTCTATCGGTTTTTGCTACTGCATCGAAGACTGATTATGTTGACATTTTGATTTCAAACTTAATGTTAAAAAATAGGATTTCATTTAGTACGACCTGTTATGAAATTTAATGTTCATATAAGTTTTAAAAAGAAGATCTCCAATAATTTCGAGAATTTAAAGTAGCATCTCTTTGGAAAATCAGAATATTCATAAAATTTCCTCCAACATGTCTATGTAAAAATCTGTAAGTGGAATATGGAATTGGCGCCTGATGTTCGTGATTCAATTTCTGTTGTATATTCTATCAGTTTTTGCTACTGCATCGAAGACTGATTATGTTGACATTTTGATTTCAAACTTACTGTTAAAAGAAAAGGATTTCATTTACTGTTAAGAAATTTAATGTGCATATAAATTAAAAAAAGATCTCCAATAATTTCGAGAATTTAAAGTAGCATCTATTTGGAAAATCAGAATATTCATAAAATTTCCTCCAACATCTGTATGTAAAAATCTGTATGTGGAATATGAAACTGGCGCCTGATGTTCGTGATTCAATTTCCATCTAAGTTGAAGAATTTCAGTAGACTTATTTTTTCTCTTTTGATTGCTTAGGTTTGGTCATTAGTTAGGAGGTTTGATCAACCTCAGAAGTACAAGCCTTTTGTGAGCCGGTGTACCATGCAGGGGGATCTTAACATTGGCAGCGTTAGACAGGTGAATGTGAAGTCAGGGCTTCCGGCCACCACCAGCACTGAGAGGTTGGAACTTCTTGACGACAACGAACACATCCTTGGTATCAGAATTGTTGGTGGCGACCACAGGCTAAGGGTATCAACTATATTAACTATAACGTAGCTAACTGAAGATTGTTTTTGTTAATATTTGAAATTGGATTGCCAATTTGAGCTAGTAGCATCTATTTCATACAACTATTACCCAGATAGATCCATCCATATGTATATAGAGGGTTGGTTTCCGGTGAGAAGTTGTAGGGCAAAGTTCAAACGAGAAGGTAAACATTTTGCGAGAAGGCGAGAAGTGTGATATCATATATGATTTAATCATATATGATTAAACACACGTTACATTGACAATATATAGACGCTTAATCATATATGATTACACGGCCTTGTGTTTAATCATATATGATATTGAGACTTCTCGTCTTCTCGCAAAATGTTTAACTTCTCGCATGATTCTTCCTCTATATATATATATATATATATATATATATATGTTTATGTTGTTCCTCATCCAGGAGACATTTATTGTAAATTGGGTATAATCTTCATGCATTAGGTAAACATAGCTGGAAAAAGGGGGTGGCGGGTACTGAAAGCAGCCAAGGAGGCCATAATTCTCAACTTTTACACCATTATTTTTACTTAATTTCAAGTCTCTAAACATTGATGTTTTCGTTATTGAGGTTTTTTTGTGACCATATGTTTGTTGTTCTTAATTGTGTTATATATATTCATCTCCATGATACATTCTGAACTAGTCTTTGTGCTATTTGAAATAAAATCATTAAACAAGGCGCTTAAATCCATTTTTCCTCAGATATTACATGTAAATGTCCATTACTGTATCCAAGATTGATTCTTGTTAAATAAAATTTTTGCAGAATTATTGTTCAATACTTACAGTTCATCCAGAGATAATAGAAGGGAGATCTGGAACACTGGTAATTGAGTCGTTCGTGGTGGACGTTCCTGATGGCAACACGAAGGATGAAACGTGCTACTTTGTTAAGGCCCTAATTAACTGCAACCTTAACTCTCTCTCTGAAGTCTCGGAAAGGATGGCCATTCAGGATCAGACTAGAGGTTAGCAGCGCAAACCTCGCCTTTTCAGTATAGAGTCGTCGTTATCTTCGTGTTAGCGTCTCATTGCATTTAAATTTGCTTCTTCTTCTATTGCTATCAAGTTATCTGGTGTATATATAGGAGTCTTTCTTGAGTAGTAGTTCATACTAGTAGCACAAGCAGCTCATTGTTTGCAGCATTGCTGTGAACATTTGGTAGTTGTGGCTAGTATTAATTTGTTACAAATAATATATACACATATATATATATATATATATGGGGTGGTGTTTTATTGTAACAACCCGTCCCGTAAATTTGTGAGCTCCTTATAAGCTTAAAGTTGTAACTTTTCATGTTTGATTCGTAGTTAAGCTTATTAAATAAATGTTTATTAAATAAAATAATGATATATCAAAATGGTGGGACCGGGACTGGGAGGAGAAATGAAGTTTTGAACGTGTGATTTGTATTAGAAAATAGACACGCTCAAACTCATCAGAAACTCTCCCTTCCCTTTTTTGGTTGGTTGTTATGTAGAAGATAATTGAATTTCTTTATCCATTCTTTGATTTCATCACTCGAGATATCCATTTATGGAATCAAACCAAACCAAGTACTAATCAAGATTCTAACTGGCGCTTGAGCTTAGCAAGGGCCACAAATTTCAAGGTTTCAACAAATCTCTATATCATATGTAATATTATATATATAAATGTTTGTTTCTATAACTATTATTCATTGATGATATTAATCAATTTAAATTATGTTATATATTAAAAACTAACAAATAAGACATTAGTTAATTAAAAAGTTTAGAAAAATCAAATATTACGTTGCAAAATCCTCACATTACCGTGGCGATAGATAGGAACCTTGAACCACAACGACTGTTACGACAAGCTTTTTAAAACATCAGTATTAAACTATTAATGGATTTCAATGTTTCTTTATTTAGTCTTAGGAAATTATTTTTTTTATAAAAACTTCGTTAGAATTAAATTATTTATAAAAAAATTCTGTACAAGTATAGAACTATATGACGGCAGGCCTAGATCACGTGACTTCTGGTTTTCGATATCTTTTTTTTATTTATTTATTTATAAAAAGGTCGAATTGGATATATCATAATCTATACTATATAATGAAAAGTCTAATACAATTATTGTATAAACTATTGTACAATTACATTTACCATCCTTAATCTTTTATACAATAACATTTACTACTCTTATAATGTTACATTTATCACCCTTACAATTACTTATTTAATTTATTTTGTATCCCTTACTTTTTCATTTTACATTTTACACCGTTATCATATTAACACAAATAATCGTATATGAACAAAAATGCAATGAAAAAATACGTTCATTTTTTTACAAATTATACCATTATAATCGTCTCGTCAATACCTTCAAAACGAGCTCAATATTGAATATTTTTAATTTAACCATACTATTAAATATCAGAATATATACGAATTATCTATACTACTAAAACGGTTATTGTACAAACGGCTATTGTACAAACTTTTGTACAATTACATTTATCACTCTTACATTGTTACATTTATCACCCTTATAATTACTTATTTAATTTACTTTATATCCCTTATTTTTTTCATTTTACACATATTAACACAAATAATTATATATTAACAAAAATGCAATGAAAAATACGTTCATTTTTCTACAAATTATATCATTATAAGTGTCTCCTCAATATCTTCAAAACGAGCCAAATATTGAATATTTTTTAATTTAACCGTACTATTAAATATCATGAATATCTACGAAATAATTTGTTTTTCTGTCCATACGCTTTATTTTTTTTTCCACCGTTAGCACGTTAAAAATACATAATCGTAAAATACGTTTATTCTTATTATAAATAATATCATTATAATTTTTTTCGTCAATAATTGTAATATAAACTAATTATTGAATATCTTTATGGCTTTAGGTTTCATAAGTTGTGATTTTTAGGTCATGGTTGATTATTGATGAAATGTATATAAAGAAATAGCATTAATTGTTCGTTCTTTACTTACATTTCGCTGCATCGCGCGAGTATATGCCTAGTATAATATATTATTCTATATTTGGTAGGCAATGGTGCGTTTTTAAGTTGCCTTATTTGATGCATCGCACTAGATCCCACCAATCACTGCTGTTTTCGTGTTTGGGTGGAAGTGGAATTCGAGTGTGCTTCATTTACACAATACGTAACAGCATCTCCCATAACTTTCCCAAAATTTCTTCAAAATAGATAACCAAAAGTTAAAATCTCTAAAAAAAAATTACATCCATCTCTAACAAATTCTCCATTTTAAAGAATCAAACATTAATTATAATATTAAAATATTACATTGATATATTAAAATATTATTTCTCTCTCCTAAATATTTACTTTCCAAATTTTCTATTGGTGCTCCTAACTAGTAATCATTTTTGGGGTTATCTCCATATTTGGAGAAAAAAATTCTCTCTTCTACTTTCTCCATCTTAGGGATAGTTATGGAGAAGCTGTTGGAGCAAAAATATAGCTTAAAATCTCCATTTTTCCTATTTTCTTCATTTTAGAGAAGTTGTTGAAGATGCTCTAAACATATAAGTCCATTTTAATTTTCTTTTTCAATTTTATTTAATTATTAAGAAATACGAAAGTGGTAAAACCTAAAAGTTTCCACTATAAATATATTTCACTTGTTGATGTCGACTTTCTTTAACCATATCATTATCATTAATTTTTAAGACATACCAAAAAATTGATTTTAAAAGTTAGGTGGTTACAGGCTTGATTGACGTGAGTTTAAGACTTCAACAATACAAACACGTATTTATACATAAACAATTGAGGATTAAACGATCATCTTTTAACCTATTCGATGTTTTTCCTTTTTAGTTAACTTCTTTTAGTCTTATTTGCTCGACTCTTTAACAATATATACATATCTTAAGTTGACATAATGTTCATATAAAGTGTTTGAAACCACCGCATCCACATGTATTATTGGTGAGTTAGATTATTTGAAACCACCCAAAAATACATTAATTTTAATTCTCAAGTCGTTCATATAAATCCGTTTTTTATTAATGTATTTTTGGGTCAGATTATTTGTAGTTGCAAATAAAGGTGGCTTATTGGCACCAGAGAACGTTTACCACTTGAAAGGTTGACATGTGTCTTCCATACAACACCAGCACTTTCTAGCAAAAATAATTGGAGAAAATAAGCACATTGTTTGTGGTTTTAAACGAATACCTTCTAATCAATTTCATCAAATCGGACATCGTATTACAACATTAATTATCTATATTATATTATAAAACATTTAGGTTTTATCTTTTAAAAAGTTTTAATTTATCAAGAATACAAATGTTAAGACATTATATATAAATCAATAATCTATACAAAATCTTTTAACTTTTATAATATTCATAGTTTACCTCTTTCGTAGACAATAAGAATGAAAGTTTGAAGAGTTTTTGAAAACTCATATTACCACATATAAAATTTTATAAACCCATATATTTATCTCAATCTAAAAAAACTAACTTGTCTTAAATACAGTTAACCTTTTAATTTTAGTTCCAAAAAAAAAAACTTTTTAACTAAATAAATTAAATAAAACACGAATATTTTATTCTCTTCAAAAAAAAAAAATATTGATTCATGCTTTTTTTTTTTCAATTTTGATTAATCAGTTTCAAAAATCTCAATCACAAGTATATTCACATTTGAGTATATTCATACAATATGTTTATTAATTATATTATATAACATCTACAACTTAAAATTACGTACGTACAACTAAGTTTGAACTTTATAACATTAACTCATATCCAATTGATAAACATGTTCAAATACAAGATAAATATTGAATCATATCAATACAACAAAATACTCCATAAAACTGATAACCAACAAGAGACTTTCACTCTCTCAACACAAATTCATAAAATAAAATAAAGAGAAATGAAATAAATATGTATTACACTGCATTGTGCGGGTACACTTCTACGTTATTAAAATATTCAAAATACATTTAATAGAATACTAGAAGCGTACTCGCGCAATGCAGCGAGATACATCACGATTTTAATGTTTCATTTTATTTTTTTGTCGATTTACAGTACGATTTTGAATGGTTTTGAGAAAGTGATAATGTTTTTTATAAATTTTTTAATTTAAACTTAATAATATAATGTTTTTTATATAAAAAAATTAAGTATTTTTGTTAGAATTCAATGATTATCTTATATATTTTAATGATATCTAGAAAAAATTACCAATTACATATTTAATAATATAATTAAAACAAAGTTATAGTAATATAATATATTAATTAATAGTGATACATTGAAATGTCTACATAAAAGGAAGGTCCTGCACATACCAAATTGGTGGGTGTTAGAAGTCTGCAGTATTAATATGTATCTTGTGCTTTGATACTTGTAAATTAAGATATTTTTAAAATTTATATTTAAGAGTTTTTTATCCGTGCTTTATAATATAGTATAGATTATATTTTATTTTAGTGTTTAAAAACCATAGTTTGTAAAAATATACGGATAATTTTTTGTAAATATATAAACTATTAGTAATAACCAAAAAATCCCACACGATTTTCATAGAATGGAAACTTTATGATCTAATGCCAGGATCATTTAGTTAAATAACTTGATTTAACGAAATGCTTTTTAGAGATTGGAATTTGGTAAAAATATTTTTAGAATTAGAGGAATTTAGTATAAATAGGATTTGAAATAAAATTTATTTTCTTTTTGTAAATATTTGTTTGTTTAGAGACGATGAAAAAAAAGATTATGACAGATTTGATGAACATAAACAATTGAAAGAAATTCATGGGATTTGGATTTAAAATGACAGATAGTTTTTATTAATACGTAGGTTATGGGATTTCTCAAATCAAATCCCATAGCCTTTGGTTCATATAAAATTCAATTAATAAACCGAACACAAAGAATAAAATTCATCATTCCAATTTGATTTCAAAGAGTCATGTTCCTTTTAACAATTACATCAGTTTTTTTCTTTCCTGCAAAGTTTTAACTTTTCAACCCATGGCTTCTCCGCTACAAAGCACCAACCTTTCTGCTCCAAGATTCATCCTTATGGTCTTATGACTCAAACCCATGGCTCCAAGATTCATCATTAAGGAAGGTCATACGACTCAAACCCACACCACTCACCCATGGCTTGGTGTTAAAAAGGCAACATAATATCAAACTTTACCAGCGTTCTCTTGGCTTTCCATCTGGGAACACAGGATCAAGAACCTTTTCTTCATCCTTCTTAGATTGCTTGCTTTGACTCATTTTAACATTTTCATCATCTTCATCAAAATCAGGAGGCATGCCATCATCATCATCTTCGTCATCATCATCCATTTCATTGCTTACTATATCATCAAGATCTGACCAATCCTCTTCTTCCTCCTCCTCCTCTTGATCACCAACATCTGAATCAGTTTTCACTGCACGCCCTCTAAAACGTGGAACAGAAACCAGTGCCCGAAGCTTCTCTTTAATGAGCAACAAACGGTTCTTGTCAACCAATTGGGAATCACGATACGCATCTCTAAGGAAAACAGAGTCCCGATCTCCTTTAAGAGATACATAGAACATATCAGGGTGTCTTATAAGCATCCCTCGAAGCTGTTGAGAGAATCTAAACTCTTCACGAAAATGAGTAAGGTGATCAACTAAAGTCCTCTTCTCAACTGTCATGCTTAAAATCTCATGTACAACCGCACAAGCATGTTTTTCTTTTTCCGCTGTACCAGGCTTCAATGCAGAGAAATCCGAGTAAGGTGAAACAAAAGGAATATCTCTAAACTGAGAAATCCGTCTCATTTCGCCTTTTGAAAGTTGAAGACCCTTCGGCAGCCTAACTCTATTAAACTTTGGTGGTCTGTCTATAATCAAATCTCGCTTTTCTGCTTCTCTTGCTAGATTTTCTTCTTCTTCAAGCTCAGCAAACGTAACTGCAAGTTCAGGATCCCAATGAGTTAACTCCAAAGCTGGGCCTCTTTCGGTTCTAACAACCTTGAAATACTGTGGATACCGTTGACAAATTGTATCACGGAATTCCAAAGGAAGCCCAAAATCATTCTTCAAATGAGCTATCTTTTCGACAAGAATTCGCTTATCTAACGACATCATCAGTAATTTTCTTAACTTAACAACTAACAAATCCTCCATTTCATTTCTAACCTTCATCTCTTCCAGATACAACCTCTCAGCCTCAGGTGTTAATTTAAATCTAAGAGAAAAAACCCCTTCTTCCTCAATCTCAAATACTCCAGGAAACTTCCTCAACAGCGCGATAAACCGCCTCCTTCTCTGAAGCCCTAATGCTTTTCTAAACCTACCCAAATCGCGAAGTTGCATAACCCTATCAGGCTGACTCAGTAAAATCTTCCTAATCTTCATAACCAGTTTCAACTTCTTGTCTCTTTGAATCACGTTATCGAATGGAAGCTCTTTCCTCCTCTTCACCAGAGCTTGAACCGGAGAAAACCGAACATGATTTTTCCTAAATTCACCACCAAAACTCCCCAATTGCAAATTCAAACTCTTCCCCCAAAACGCCGTCGTTTCAGACGGTTCTTTAGAAATTGAAACGGAGTTCTCCACGGAAAATCTAGGTTTTTGAATTCGAGATGTTTTATGTGATATAAAGAAAGGTAGAGTGGTAATAGATGAAGCCATTTTAGCTCAAAATTGCAAGAAATTGAGCTCAACTGAAAGTATAAGAACAAAAAATCACAGAAGAAATTCGTCATGCAGATAAGTAGCCATCATTGAACAACAAAAAGCAACAATATATACGCAGAACAGATAGAAATTGACGAATATAAGGACTTACCGTGTACGATTTGGAGCTAGGGTTTATAGAAGTTGATTTGGGGTTTATGTGTGGCGTTATCTTCATTGGGTCTATTATCGATTTATCATCCATGAGAATTGGGAGACTTACATGTTGGCAAACTAAGCCCCTCTATTTAAGAAAATTGCATATAAGGCCCCTTATCTTTCCATAAAACATATCCGTTATTCATTTTTTACGATTATGTATCAAGAGTACAACTATGAATGGACAAAAGAACTAGAAAACCGACCACCCTTATTTGACTGAACGTGTTCAGATCGACACGAGTCCATAACCAATTAAGGTAAGAACTAATTTCATAGTTTTGTTCAGGTAATAAAAAAAATACGAGTAAACTTTCACTTTTGGTTTCTAACGTTTGTCAATTTTAACATATATTGTTCCTAAACTTCGAAAACTCATATTTGGTTCCCCATGTTTATCATTTCATAACAATTTTGGTTTCTCCTTCTAACGATCGTTAAATTTTTCATTAAATTCGTCATAAATGAGGAGTACTTTAGTCATTTAAACATTTTTCTGTTAAGTTTATCACTACAATGTTAAATGAGGGATATTTAGTCATCTAAAATAAGTTTAAAATGACAAAGATACCCCTAATTTATGGCAGGCTTAAAAGGAAAATTAACGGTCGTTAGAAAGATGGACCAAAACCGTTATAAATGACAAACATGAGAGACTAAATCCGAGTTTTCAAAGTATAACGATGATATCTGTCGAAAATGACAAACGTTATGGGACAAAAAGTGAAGTTTACTGTCAAAATATCTTTACTATATCATAACGTATTTGACGAAACTCTTAAAAACAATTTATTAAGGTGACGTTTGTTTTTTAAGAGGTGCTGAAGTCTGAAGTCTTATTTCACTTCTGATTTTTAAGTGGTGGTGCTGAAATCTGAAATAATAAGACTGTTTGTTTTTGTAAACTGATAAACGTCTGAAATCTGAATCAAGTATTTTTAATTAAATTATACTACCATTTGATGGTTTCATTTGCCTCACTTTATTCACATGAATGAAGACATACAAATCAAGTGGCACCAAGAATAAAAAAACCCACCACTGCTCCAAAACTCACCCCCACCATCAACCAGCTTCAAGAAATGGCCGATTTCCACAAATGGGTTTTACACGAAAAGATTGGTTCTTGAAAGATAAGAAACTATCACAATGTTCATACCACAATTCTTTCATTTTGGTTCTTATAAAGTCCTTAAAGAAAATAAAGATTTCTTGAAAATATGAATTTCCTGAAACTCCATCTTCAATTGCATGTTATTTCACCTAATTCATTCACAATCAACTAAAATTTAGAGCTCTAAATTGCACCACAATATCTTCCACCCGAGCATAACATCCTTTCATAAAAGAAGGATTTCTGGAATAACCCACCTTCTCTTCCACCAAGAACAAAAAAACCCACCATCCCTACAAATTCAACCAGGGACGAAAAAAAATCTGGTCGAACTACAGGGACGATGTCAACACGTATTTGGTCTCAATTTGGGTAGAAATCAACACAGAAGATAGAAAAATCAATAGAAAAAATCGAACCACAGGGATCGATAGAAAAAATGGAACCATAGGGATCGAATGAAGAAGAAAAAATCGAACCTTGAGAGCAATGATGGATTCTTCAGAATAACCTCCATTGAGAGCAGCGATAGAAAAAATCAAACCACAAGGATCGACTGAAGAAAAAATCGAACCACAGGGATCGACTGTGGGTCAATTTCGAGGGGAAATCGATGGAGGGTGAGTCGATTTTGAGAGCATCGATTATGAGTTCGGTCGATTTTGAGTTCAGTCGATGGATTCTGAGGGGAAATCGATGGATTCTGAAGTCGATTTTGAGTTCGGTCGATTTTGTGGTGGATTTTGGGAGGAGGCGTGGAGGCGTGAAAGACTGAAAAAAAATAAGTGATATGTTTTCCACTTATTCGGTCAGTGAAAAACCAGTGTTAAGTGGATCTGAATTAGTGGAAAAAACAAACACCCTTAATTGGTCTACGTCTGACCGAAAAAATGATAAGAGGCATTTAAGTGCTTATTTCCAAAAAACAAAAAAGGCCTAAGTATCAAGTGTTGTTTATTAGTATAAATATTTTAAATTAACATATCACAAGTATTCTTGTTGGTTAATTTGACATCTTTAATCTCTAGTCTTGATCGAGGATCTTGATCGGGGAAATGATACAATCATATTAGGGATTACAAATATAAATATTTGAATTAAAAAGACTAATATTCAAATTCACAAAAAGTTCAGGGACCATTTTTGTAAGTCATCCAAAGGGGTTTAAGGGGTTAGCCTGTAATAATCGGAGGAAAAACGGCGATGACGAAAAAACGAGGCCGGCGAGCAGCACCGGAGTCGGATCGCCGATCAAACAGTTCAGAACCTTCAAATCGCGATGAAACTCCAATTCGTAGCCAAAAACGACGTAGTATTCTCATAACTGTACTCATCTTCATCGTCTTTCCTGCCATTTCCGTATATTTATACCGTATACAATACGCTTCGAATACGGATCTAGACGTTTCGCTTCCGTACGTATACCAACGAGGTCTCGTGAAGACTGACGTCAATTATCAAGAAATTCTCGCTGTACGCACTTAACTCGCTTAATTTCTCAACGTATTTGTGATATTTTTGTTCTTTTAACTGCTCTTATCAGTGAAGATAAGTTTCGGTGGAAATTTGATATCGATAAAAAAAATTGCGAAGTTTTGTTTTATGATTGGTCTGTGTTGTGAACAAAAAGGTTGTGAATTTCATTATTTTTTCTTGTGTTTTTTAATTTTTGAACTGATTCAGGAAAATGCAAAAGTTTCAGAAAATGCATCAAATCGGCATTTTCCCTACCCGGTGCTGGCTTACGTTACACCATGGTAACAAGCACCTGCTTTGAATCGCCATTTTTCAACGCTGTTTGAAGCTGGATCAACCTTCCAAACCATTTAGCATTGATGAATTTGTTTTGCATTTGAAATGGTGTAGGAATTTAAGGGGATATGAACTCGCAAAGGAGTTCAACTCTAAGATTACGCATATATCACCAGTGTGGTATGATCTAAAAAGGTACGTCTAGGATTGTGAATCTCATTTAGCTCCTAGATTCTTTGTTTTCAGACTTACTAGGGAGTGTTCTTGATATCTCTGCATGAAGATGTTTATTCTTTCTCATACTGGTTTAGCTATGGAAGTTTAGTGTGAATTCTTAATTCCTTCTGTTACCAAAATGGTTTGTTGCCGGAAAAATCTACTTTTTACAGGTTGATTGAATGAATTTACTATTTATTTTTAATCAATGAGCTGAGCATTGTTGACACTTGACAATGAAATGGATTGAAAGTATTAAAAGGAGAGTTTCTCATCATTCATGATGTTAAATAGAGAAAATTAATATTATATACATGGAAAGATATATTAACACACACCAAAGTGATGGTGTCTAATTTACGTTCCTTCTATGATTTCCTTCTGCATATGAAAGCAGACTACCACCAGTGATTTACAATTATGTCACTGGAATCCACATGTGTTTAAATCGTGGTAGTTACACTTTATGACCCAATTCCAGATAGGAGCAATTTGTTTGTAGGATTCTTTTGATGGTTAATATAGCGTTATATACCTTAACGGTATGTAGACTTATCAATTAAGAGAATAAAACACTTTCTGAAACAAGAAACAAACAGGTTTAGCTATTAAAAGCTTGATGTAGATGTGTTCTCTGAACAAGAAATACAGGCATGAATTCCCAAACCATAGAGAAAGGTTAAGCCTTTTGTCCCAAACTAGTTGGCTAGGCTAACTTCTCTATGCATACTTATAACACTAGCGTCATTATCCTGCTGATCATAGTAGTCTATTATAATTTATCATTGTGTATGGGGACACCCTGGTCCTCGACTGCTTGCTTATGTGATAAACATTTTTTCACCCTCTCTTTTGTGCTCGTGTAGCCAAGGGGATGATTTTGTTCTGGAAGGACGACATAATGTTGATAAAGGATGGATTTCAGATCTTAGGTTGAAGGGACATGCTCTGGTACAATCAGCTCACCACTTTTCCCAGTTTATGCTTGTAAATTGTTAATGAATTGTTTGTTAATCTTTGATTGGCTTCAGTCAAATGACTTGCCTCCTCCCTTTATTGTGGATCTCTCTCTCTATATATATATATAGAGAGAGAGAGAGAAGAGAGAGAGGAAAGTTCAGTTGCAAACCTCTTTTCCGTTGTGAATTGGGGGACAAAAGAGAGCGCGACAGGTGTCCCCCTTTGTTCCCATTCATCATGAATAGTGAACGTGAATTTTTTACTAACATTCATGAAGAATAATACATTATACACCATTCATGATAAATATCTCGTGAATGTCTGGTACACGTGGTGTGGTCTTCTTTGCCCCTCGGTTGACAATGGAACTTAAGTTTGCAACTAAACCTGCTCCTATATATATAAACTTCAATTTTCGCTAAAAGATGCTTGTTAACTTCTGTCGATTGTGTGTATTCCTGGGAACTACAATGCTCTATTTGCATGTATGAAAATAAAGTGGTCTGTTAACACATTAAGACCAAGTACAATAATTAGAAATGCTATTCACCAAATAACTGCAATCAGTTGGAAAGCGTCCTACTTCTTTTAACATATTGGTTATAGGTCCTTAGGTTTTTTATTGGTAATTTCTGATTCCTAGTTATGCATTTCTGCTTTATCAGCCAGAAAATATTATGTGTAGCAAGTCTTTTCCTTTCACTTCCCATCATTTGGTTATCTTTCTTTCTTGCACCCTTGCAGGTAGCTCGGTTGCTCAAAATTATGTTTTAATGCCCATTTGAAAATTTTACTGATATGTCAGATAATAAATCTACCACCTATCTTATTATATCATAGATTTGATTTTCTTGTCGATATAAAAATGTATGCAGATTAACTTTTCTCACAGTTTCTTGTTCCATGCTGGCTCTTTATTGACAGATTTTGCCGCGAATTGTACTTGAAGCTGTTCCTATGGATCTGCTAAAAAAGAAGAAGCAGAGGGCTAAAGTAATTGACCTTATACTAGCCGAATGCGAGTATGCATCTTTTGATGTTTCCACTTACCAGGAGTTCTGGTTCTTAATTTTTAATTCAATTTTCTAAGTCTTTTTTTATTTCTTTAATCATTAAATGCAAGATCAACAGCGATGAGAGGGTGTGAGTAGGGAGGTTACATCTTTTATGCAAGACGGTAGATAATCTTGTTCTGAAAAACCAACGCTTTATGCTTTTTCAGTAATTTTATGAAGGCCCTAGAAAGAAATGCCGATACATAATTAGCTGTTAGATAGAACCATAGAGGAACCAATCGCAGATGTACTGCTATGTTTGAAGACATTTATGATGAAAGATGGACCATAGGATTATGTTTATCAGGTTGTCAACATATCAATAGAGACATGATCGTAGTTGCAATTACTGGAGATGCTGTGGCTAAATCTGTTACTATAGGATCATATTAAGTACTCCCTCAATTCCACAAGAGGCAATGTTTAACCCTTGTTGACAACTGAAAATTGCCCAAACTGCCCTTGCACACACAGATTGCTGCACATATGAAATTACTGCTACTTTTCTGGTGATTACCATGTGGGCATATGGATACTATAACTTTATTTTTTTCCAAATGGAGATGTGCATCCATGTGGGACATGCTAATTTTTAGGATCCTGTATTTATGTCTTAGGATTGAATGCTTTGATTAAACTTATTGTAGATGATGTATCAAATAGTATAGCTCATGCTTTTTAATGGGCTTGTCCTTGATCGCCAGAGTTTGTTGATTTAGTAGAGCATGGGGAGAGTTCAGTTGGAAAGAACCAACAATGAGAGAAGAAGGTATATCAAATGCTTCTTATGTGTTTAAAGAAAAGGAAGTTGTAATAGCTTGAAGCCCGGAAAAGAACTGGATTTAGGATCAAGTATCATAACTTGGATGGTGTCACAAATTCCGTTTGTTGGAGAAGGGTGCTCTTGGAATTGTACTTGATTGATAACACCATCAAAGCTAAAATTAAGCTTTGTAAGACGGCTACTAAATCGGTTATGTATACTAAATAATTTTGTGCATAGAAGATTCAAATCCAGTGAATTGTGTAGTAGAGGTAAGAATATTGAACACGATGTGGGGTAGAACTAGAAAAAAATGAAAATCATGTCGAAGGCATTTTTAGATGGTGAAAGAAGTCGTGATGCTACAAAGGTGAGAAAGACTTGGATCAAACATATACAACAAAACATGTATGTGTTCAACTTTGTGGAACAGTAGTAGATCAATATCAGTGCTAATGTTAGAGGAAGTGGAAGACTAAACATGTACGGATTTTAATAATCATAAACTTAAGAAATGTTGGTGAGGTGAGATGAAATGTGAAACAGAAATTGTCCGACAAATACCCAGGTCCAGGCATAAGTTTCAGGAGCTACACATGTATCTCACCATGTCATGCATTTTGTTATTGGCACTGTAGTAAAATTCCACAACCTAGTGATTCTAGTAGTAGGATGTTTATGCCAACACATCCATTTAATAGTTTCTCCAAGGTCTCAACTCTCAGTCTAGTATTCAGTGGTAAGAAATTTTACAGCAATCGCTTGCCTTTGAAGGGACATCCTTCTGTCCCCTCTCTACAATCTAGGAATTTTGAATTACACATTTTCATAATTCTTTTTACTTGACAGGGAGATGGATTTTGATGGCATTGTACTAGAATCTTGGTCAAGATGGGCTGCATATGGTGTCTTGCATGATCCACACATGCGGAATCTGGTAAATTTTTAAGTGAAAACCAGTAATTTATAATACTTTAGATAATGTAACAAGAACGGATCTTTCTGAAATCTGTCTGCATTTATATGCTTGAGAACCAACCACCGAAATAAGGTCATTTGTTTCTTTCTTTCTTTCTTTTGTATATGTAATAACTATATCTCGCCTGACTTCGGTTTGTTCAAATAAGTCAGGAAGAGAATAAATAATATTCCTAGCAGGAGGTTATATATGAGAAAAAAAATTGAACATTTACTCTTAGTTCTATTGTTCGTTTGAGTAAAAGATGATTATGACAAATGGAAAGACAAATAAGGTATTGAAGTAAAGGGAACACATTGATAAGCTTTCTGAAATCCAAACTGCAACGATCATAGAATTTATATTTGGCATGGTTTGTATTCTTTTTCATAGAAGCATAAATCTTAGAACACCTTTCTTGTTGGTAGTTTCTAGAAGCGTGCAGTGTTTATGTCGTATTATATTTCTTTGAAACTGTTTTTCCAATTTCAATTGAACATGTATGCTTTATAAGGCATAGAATTTATATTTGGCACTGCACTTGATCTTTAATTTTCAAGTCTAATTGACTGCATTCACAAGGCCAGGCACTGCGGTTCATTAAAATACTAGGACACGCCATGCATACTAGTGACCGAAGTCTGCAATTAGTATACGTTATCGGTCCACCACGTTCAGATAGGCTCCAGGAGTATGATTTTGGGCCTGAAGATCTGCAAAGTTTGGGTGATGCTGTCGATGGTTACTCCCTCATGACTTACGATTTCTCAAGTCCTCAAAATCCGGGTCCCAATGCACCACTTAAGTGGGTCCATGCTACTATGCAGCTGCTCCTTGGTACCCACACGAGTGGCTCTCGGAGCTTATCTCACAAAATATTTCTAGGCATCAACTTTTACGGGAATGATTTTGTTCTTCAAGGAGGTATGTACCATTTCATACTCGGTCATCACTTTTAGTTGATTTTTATTGATCAAGTTACTTATGCACAGGTTCTACTAAAAATATTGTTCAACGAAGAAAACTAGATAAAGGATAAATGTATCTGGGACTCGAGTTTCTGGTCACATTTGAATGTCAGACCCGTTGAATGGGTCAGCTGCGGTAACATTGTTACTAGTCCCTGGCGTCTAAGTTACATAACTAGATACAATTATAATAACATTACTTAAAACATTTGGGAAACTTTAAAGTTCAACCAAGTGATGCGATTGTGGAAACACTGACCTCTACTCAATTTTCATAACTCACCTATTAATAAACGGATTTGACTTATTGAACCGTTCACCTTGTCATTAGTTCAGGCGGTTGAAACCATCTTGCCACCTGCTTCAAACATGTTATCAGAATCTGGGTTTTTGAAATTGCTTATGAAAATGAAAATAAAAGTGGTTGTTTGTTTGCGTGATTTGCAGGGTTGGGTGGTGGGGCTATTCTTGGAAGAGACTATCTTTCTTTGTTGGAGAAGCATAAGCCTGAACTACAATGGGATAAGAAAAGTGAAGAGCATTTCTTCTTGTATTCAGTTGAAAACCAACATGCTGTTTTCTACCCATCCCTTTTGTCGATTGCAATGCGGTTGGACGAAGCTCGCTCATGGGGAGCTGGCATTTCTATTTGGGAAATCGGTCAAGGTTTAGATTATTTTTTCGATCTCCTGTGATTCAGATTTCATATTTTGAAAATTGAGGAGTTAAATGTATGGTCAAATGTCATTCTGTTAGAAGCTTTTGTCTAGATTGGTGTATAATCGTTTTTACTTCAAATTCATTTTCTTCTATTTGGTTCATGTTTTACAAACTCGATATACCCAAGTAAAAGCTTGCAAGAACAAGATCCTAGCTTTATTACGAGCCAATAAATGCACGTACATGCTCTTTTATCTCTTATGATTCCAAAAGAAATTCAAAAGTTTTTCGCAAAAAAAAAAATTTCCAAGTTGGAGGAGTACTTTAAAATGGAGAAAAAGCTTACCTATATTTTTTATTATTAGATCGCACTTTATATGAAATTTATTGGATTTGTTTGATTTATTACAAACATTAGAATTACAATCTTACATGTATATAATCCTTATCAATTTACTATTTTTTATCGACTGAATAGATGATTTATTTACAAGATAAGCAATTTAAAGAACATGCCAAACTTTGATTGGTGTTTCTTGTATCATTCAAAAATAGAATTATAATCAATAAATGCAATAAAGTGACTAAACTTGAAAATGTTTAGATAATTATGTATTTATCTCCAAAAATTTAATATTATTTCTAAATATTTAATCATAGATGATTATATAGAGTAATCTTGGTGTTAAATTTTCTTTCACCTACTTCTGAGTTCTGACAAGAGTCCAGAACCTTCATCATGGCTTCACCCCATTTCTCCACCACACAAAATCCTACCATAAACCCAAAACATGATCATCAAAAGTTCTGATCCTCACTTCCACATGTCACTCCACCATTGGTTCCCTCCTCAATTTTTCCTCCACCTCAGCATCACCACAACTCAACCAACCAAAAAAAAAAAAAAACTTCTCTCGTAGTGATTAACCACCTTCAAATCAATCTTTTTTCCTTTAGACTTCTTATATCAACAACAAAACAATTATGCTATGGAAGCTCTCAATGCAGTTGCCCTAAAACCCATTTCAGTTCTTAAACCACAACCCAAAAAGCACTCATCTTTCCCCACAAATCTCCACCTCAAAACCCCCAAACCCCACTTCCATGGTGGAAGTTTAGTCCTCATCATATCCTCTGTTTTCAACTCACCTCTTGATTCCAAAGCACTAACTTATGAAGAAGCACTTAATCAATCAACAACAGCCTTTGATTCCTCATTCTCACCCCCTGATCTTGATTTTAGTGGTGTCATTGATGGCATAATCAACTTTGGTGTGGAGAACCCTGCACTCATAGCTGCCGGAGCCGCCGTGGTGGCGGTGCCGTTGATTGTGTCTCAGTTTCTTGGAAAACCAAAGCCATGGGGTGTGGAGTCTGCAAGAAGTGCTTATGAGAAATTGGGTGATGATGGAAATGCTCAATTGCTTGATATCAGGGCTGCTTCAGAAATTAGGCAAGTGGGTAGTCCAGATGTTAGGGGATTGAAGAAGAAGGCAATTAGGGTTTCTTATAATGGTGATGATAAACCAGGGTTCTTGAAGAAATTGGGTTTGAAGTTCAAAGAACCAGAGAACACCACATTGTTTATTTTGGACAAGTAAGGCAATAGAAACCCATCTTTTTCTTTTTAATGATTTGGGTTCTTGAATTCTTGTTTTTTAGGTTAAACTTGTGGTGAATTCATCTTAAAGACTTGATTTTTCATTACAAAATGGTTGTTAAAGTGCAATAAAAAACACTGTAATTTCCAAAAAGGAAAAAAAAAAAAAGTGCTTTTGGAAGAAAAAAAACAGTGGAATTCTTGTTTTTAGGTTAATTTGTGGTGAATTCATCTTAAAGACTAGATTTTTCATTACAAATTGGTTGTTAAAGTGCAATAAGAACACTATAATTTCCAAAAAGGAAAAAAAACAGTGGAATTCTTGTTTTTAGGTTAATTTGTGCTGAATGCATCTTAAAGACTTGATTTTTCATTACAAAATGGTTGTTTAAATGCAATATGAACACTATAATTTGCAAAAAAGAAAAAAAAAGTGCTTTTGGACAATTTGTGGAAATGTAAGGTGCCGTTTGTTTTTTAAGAGGTTTAAAGTCTGAAGTCTTATTTTAGTTATGATTAATAAGAGGTGATGTGTAAAAAGGTCTGAACGATTCAGACTTACGAGCCATTAAGAGGTTTTTTTAAAAAAACAAACAACCCCTAAGTGTAAAAGGAAGCATTGATCTTTTTTTTTTGTGTAAAGTTGCTCGATAGTGTTCTTTTTTATTTTTCCAAAATCGGTGGTTTGTTTGTATGAAAATTTCGAGTACCCGTTAATTTAGGCTGTTTTCAAGATAATGTAAGAAATCCCAATGAAAGTAGAAACAAACTGCATCGTTTATACAAAGGGTTAAAATGGTAATTTTTTGTCATTCAAACTGTCCAATTCAGAACACTTAAAAAAACAATCTTTTTGTCATTTTGCATTACATCATACTAAGCTTCTTAATCATTCTCCACCAAATCATTCAACATATGCCAAACAACCCCACAAACATATTTTCAAGATTATGCAAAAAAAAAAAAAACCTATGAAATTGAGTGATCTAGTGTTAGCATATTCTTTCAAAATGTTCATGAAATGTGAAGATATTGGTCAATTCATCACTAGAAATCCCCTTAAAACTTAAGTGATCACATTATGAACCATTTTAAATCAAGTTTTATAAGCTTCTTTTCTGAAACTAACACACGAAATCTGTGAAATTTGAGTTGAAGCCAGGTTCGATGGGAGTTCTGAACTCGTTGCAGAGTTAGTTACGGTTAATGGCTTCAAAGCTGCTTATGCTATAAAAGATGGCGCAGAAGGATCCCGAGGATGGATGGTTTGTTGCATTCCCTCTCCTCCAATCTCTTTTAGTTTCTCGAAAAACCATTTTCTCACTCTTTTTTTCGATTTTTCTGCTCATTTTGTGTACAGAACAGCGGTCTTCCTTGGATATTACCTCAAAAATCATTCGCTTTTGACTTTAGCGGTGTGACCGATGCAATTGATGGCTTGCTCGGTGTATGTATCTCATATATAAACACATCTTTAGTGCAATTATATAAATGTATATGCCTTACATTTTCAAAATACTTGTTGAACGAGGATGTTAACATATTGTCACATGGATTCCCTAATCGCCCGTAAGTCTTTAGCACTAGAACTTTGCTTCCAAGTTGCTAAGTTGGCTTGCTCATCGAGATTGTTTTACCTTATTTACGTAGATTAGGTGAGGATACAATATTTTCGATCCGAAGTCCTTCTTGATCGATGGTCCCCATTAGCATTAGTGCTAATTAGCAGCCGCTTTTTTGTGTATGCGCTACCATAACAACTGTTTAGTTGCATTTTGTATTTTATAGTAGGTCATACCATGTACTAGATTATTTAGCAAACTCAAGAACCACTACAACAAAATCGGTTTTATAAGACGTCAAATATGTCCTAACAAACTGCTTTACAGGACTTAAGTTTATAGGATTAGACAATTGTGCGTCGTATGTAGAGGTGTTACAATAGGTAAATAGGACGTTTTTGGGTGTCCTAATAAGTTTTTAGAACAATTTTAAAATAAAGTGTGCTATTAGTCTTTTTATATGACACTATTTGAAAAAAAAATGTCTTATAAATACAGTTGTCCTATAAAAAATGTGTCAAATAAAAAAATTTATTAGGACAGTTTATTTCAAAAGCATCATAAAAACTTGTTAGGATGCCCAAATACGTCCTAACATCCTATTGTAACACCTTTATACAGGATTCTTAGGACTGTTAGAGTCGGCCAGATTTGGAGCAATTCTACTCTATATATCTTGGAACCTCCCTTCTCTGCTCAAGGGCGTTTTTGGAAATTAGTCTAATGGGTTCCACATATTTTTCACATGGTATCAGAGCCAAGGTCTACCATCTGGGATATCTTTGCCCGTCTAGCCCCTATTGGAGGGCCGTCTTAGAGTCCCACGTCAGCTAAACTTGGACCAATTCTCTCCTCTATATGTTATCTGTTTGAAGAATTAGTATGTAACTTCAACTTTCCAATATGTGTTATTAAGAGAAGATGTTGAACTGAACCGATTTCCAGGAGGGTTCGGATGCTGTATCTGTAATTTTTGGCATCGCAGCAGCTACTGGACTAGGTTTGCTAGCGTTCACCGAGGTTAGGATCTTGAACATGAACCCTTTTTCTTCTTTTCGAATTATTGAACTCGATGTGCATAATTTCTCGTCATTTTCAGGTCGAGACGATACTCGAGGTCTTGGGTTCTGCTGCATTGGTGCAACTTGTCAGCAAGAAGTTACTATTTGCAGAGGTCTTTTTTTTCATTTCATGTTTTCTTGCTTATACAAAGGAAAGTTCGGTTGAGAACCTGTTTTTGGTTCTGAACCCGGGAACCATCCACACCATGCCACGTGTCCCTCTTCAAGATGAATATTCATGATGAATAACACATTCACCGATGAATATGGACGTGTTATTCATCATGAATTGACAAATATGCCACTTGTCGCACTGTGGGTGGTCCCCCGGGTCTCAATGAATATACATACCATTATTTGACTTTTGCGGTCAAATCTTGTAATGCCCCCGTAGCCCAAAGCAGCAAGCTGGCCCAATAACTTGCAAATCAACTTAAAACCATGGTGGAATTTATTGGTAGCCCACAACTTTGAGCTTATAATTAAGAAGCTCAAAAGTCTAATATTCTATCTATATGAGACGGGTTGTTACAGTAAAGATTATAGTCTTATTCACGAGTATACTAGCTAGTGAAAAAGGAGTAACCGAAAGCACGATTCTTGTGAAATGTCGTTTTTGTCCTTGTTGGTTTTTGTAGTTTAAAGATTTGTTTACGGATTTCCATGGCAGGATCGGAAGAAAACTCTTGAAGAAGTTCAAGAATTCTTGACCATAAAAATCGGACCCAATGATCTGCTTGATGATATCAAGGTACTTGAACTCTATATTCATTTTACTTTCGGTTTTGAATGTGATTAATCGATTTAAGAAATTCAGGAAATTGGGAAAGCACTCCTACCGTTACCTGTGACCAGCAAAGCAATTCCTGAAACAACAACGGCTAGCCAAGAAGCCGTTGTTGCGCCCAC
Organism: Arctium lappa; assembly: GCA_023525745.1. Classification (NCBI taxonomy): domain Eukaryota; kingdom Viridiplantae; phylum Streptophyta; class Magnoliopsida; order Asterales; family Asteraceae; genus Arctium; species Arctium lappa. The sequence goes on along the minus strand of CM042057.1, from coordinate 75,587,237 downwards.
TGAGTCCTCCCCATCAAAGGTACAACCCGAAGCAGCAACACCAGCCGAGCCTACTCCACAAGTCAATGTAGCCGCTACAACGGAAGTCAAAGAAGAAGCGGTTCCTAAACCACGACAGTCACTTTCACCGTACCCTTATGTAAGTTCTCTGATTTCACCTTTAGCGAGTCTGAAAACAAGTACTTATAAGTGCCCTTTTGGCTTCACAAGTGCATGCACTACAACAAAATCGGCTTTATAGGACGTCAAATATGTCTATATGTTGTATTAGACTGCTTTATAAGACCTAAGTTTACACTTTATAGGACCAAACGAGTGTGCATCCTATGTAAAGGTGTTTTTTGGAAGTATTTAGGCATCCTAATAAGTTTTTTAGGACACTTTTTGAAATAAAGTGTCCTATCAGCTTTTTACAGGACACTTTTGAGAACTGTCATATAAAGATGGCTTTTTATACGACACTTGTTTTTATAAGACATTTTTTCAAATAATGTCATAAGAATAGTAATAGGATGTTTTATGAGTACTAAAAGCTAGGATGTCCAGAAGCGTCCTATCAATTTACTGTAACACCTTTACATAGGATGCATAATTGTTTGGTTATATAAACTTAAGTCCTATAAATCCGTCTATTAGGATATTTAAACATATTTTATTGTAGTAATGCAAACGTTGTGCTACAATTGCAACTTTAGAAAGCACGACAAGAGTGCATACTTGAGCCAACAAAAAGTCATATTACATCATAGATGAAGTTTCAATCTTTTCTATCCAAAATAACGAAACACATAATACCCTTGAACGGTTCTGATTGAAAAAATGATTTAATCAATTGATTTCCGATATAATCACAAGTCAGAAGAGCAGATTTGACCTGCAAAAAAGTCATATCTATCATCATGGTTTCAATTTTTTCAACTCAAAATGACAACAATATCACAAATACACCTGAACATTTCTGATCAAAGAAATGATTCAAACGCTTAATTTTCGCCTAAAAACACAGTTCTAACGGTCATGTTTGACCAAAAAAGATCAACAAAGCTTCAATCTTTTCAGCCCAAGACGATGAACATCAAAATACCCTTAAATTTTTCTGTTTAAAGATACAATTTGAGCACTTAAATGTCGATCTTGAACGCTGCTTACTGTTTCTGTTAAATTTTTTTACTTTCTGATATTTGTTGCAGTACCCTAATCTGAAGCCTCCAACATCTCCTACTCCTTCAAGGCCATAGATTTTTGTAACAATTTGGGATTCAAATTCTTCAAGCATCAATCTGCAATGGAACAAGTTTTCATCTGGGAATTCCCGGACCCTAATTATATATATATATATATATATATATATATAAGCCTTAAGTCGTTAAGGGCATTCGTCGTGGCTATATGTTTGTATCGAGCTTTGTGTTTATGAAATATTCGATGACGGATTAGTTCATTGATACTTGTATTTGGGTTTGTTTGGATTCGGTTAGTACAAATTGCTTTTATAGTCTTGAAATAAAAATGAAATGGGAGTTAGTTCTGGTTTATCTGTTGGATCTTTTGTTGTTCATATCAATGTAGCATAGGAGCTTTCATGCATGCCTCAGGGGTCATGACATTTTCCAGGGCGTGACTTAACGACAAATTTGTGTATCATACATGTAATTATATACATATGCATATGTTTTTTACTATTGTTTAATGAGTCAAAGATATTAAACAATTTAACCATCCACTACGGTAATACCAAACTGACTGCTTAAGTGACACTTAGGCAGAAAGTGCCGATGTGACATAAATCGCCACCACGATGGAGGTGAGTTTAATAGAATAATTACTAAAGTTAATGTGACATTTAATAATTACTAAAGCTGATGTAGTGGAGGTGAATAGCGGAGTAATTATTAAAGCTGATCTGACACTTAAAAATTGGTTTGATAATGTCACCATAGTGGATGATCTAATTGCATCGTATGTAATTAAGGTTTTCTTGATTTGGGTGTCAACGTTGGTGTTGATGTTTTTATATGTATGTAAAAGTAATGAATTAAAATATTCATTTCTTCCGCAAAAAACAGTTAAACACACATTATGGATTATAAACCATAAAACATATAAAATTTAAAGCACAAAAAACAACGAAACTTAGGATTTAAACGTTAAAAACATACTAGAGTTTGCAAGAAACAAGATGAAGAAGTATGTTTTTATGGTCACAAAAATGTTCAATCATGGTGAAACATAAAGCAATAATCTTGAAGCAATAGAGATAGAAGGCAGTATGGAGAGTATTTGTGTATACATACTATATGAAGGAGACAACAACCAAAATGTCCTAGAAAAGAAATTAAAACCCGTTAGGTGGAGCACGGGGATTGCCCAACTCCTTCACGAACCCACCAACCTAGCCTGGCGACCCTAGTTGGCGCTGCTTTCAAGAAATGTGAATAACTTGGATAAGAAACTAAGATCAACATTAGCGGGTACATCCATTGATAGCACACACGGACCCTCATCAGTACCACTAATAGGATGTTCATGAATAACCATTTAAATCCACTTGTTGATTAGTCAACGAGACCACCAGTAGGGGCGCTGCCGCTAGAACCCTTGACCCCCGCCACGTGGCGACATCCGGTGATCCCTGGTTCTTGCTAGCCTATATGAGTGTGCACTCCACACATTTTAGCTAGTATTTTAGCTTAATGAACAACCCATCATTCTCTTGTCAGTCCAACTACACAAAATGACCTAATGATTCACTAAAATCACCAACACAATTAACATGGCTTACATAACATATTGTTGTTCAACCTCTCATATGGTTTTACTTTATATAAAGAAACATTAGAAGACACTATATTATATATATATATATATATATATATAATGTGTATGAAGGAGGTTCAAGGAAAACTGTTATACCCTAGGTTTAGAAGTCAATTAGTCAATAGTGGTAGGCGGGTAGGTGGGCTAAGGGGAGTATGAATAAAGCAGTGGTTGTTTGTTAGGGCATTCTGTTTTGTAAACTCTATCTGGACGTGAGTCCTGTGGGAGAGATTCTGGCCTCTCGAAAGCCAGAAAACCCCTTTGTAAATCTTCCATTAGTGAGAAACATTCGGTTTCTCTTGAATTCAATTATTTCGATTTTCCAGTTTATACCAAAAACCTCAAAAAAATAGAAAACTAAGGAACACCATGGTAGCCCTTGATCTGGATGGTATGCACTTGTGCATACAAGTAAATTAAGTTGGTTTTTGGTTTTTATGCACATGTGCATATTACAAATTACTTGTATGCACAAGTGCATATCGTCCGGATGAAGGGCTACCAGGATATTCCTTAGTTTTCCCCTGAATCTGACCCTAATGTGTGTGTGTGTATATATATATATATATTCTCACAATGAAAAACACAAGCCTTATTTTGTAATATCTTCCCGATAACTTCACAAACAGATTGATAGACACTACTTACACAAATTTTATTGGAAAGATGGGAAGAAATCAAGCGCAGGTGTATGCCATATTACATGTAAAAACCTATACTGCATCACAGTAACAAGACTATATTGTACATTTCCAAAAACAAGGGAGAAAATCAATTTCAATTCCAATTTCAAACCGATTAACACATGATATCGCTAACTTTGGCTCCAACCATAATAAGCATCTACTCGGTCCCTGCAATCTTCTTCTTTATGGACTCGATATCTGTTGCCAACTCTTTTCTGCTCGACTGAAATACAGATAATGTGGCAATATCAGTGCCTTTTCAAGCTAAATATAGCTACGGCCCTACAACGTTGTTCTATTTAAACCACAAGAAGATGCATGTAGGAAGAATGTTGGCATTTGATTATCCTAAAACATTTATAAATATCTTTAGTATATTATAAAGCATATACTCATGTTCTCAAGATCACTTAAAATTCAAGTTTACAATTTATTACTGCATGCATATAACTTGTTACAACTCCACATTTGAACTCCATAAAACTAATTGATGAACATACTCAGATACAATATGCACTACTAATACGGCACAATACTCCATAAATTTCAGATTTTCCTTTTCAGTGAATGAATTGTATTAAATTTATTCTGGGTTTACATAAAAATTTCACATTCCGCTGCATTGCATGGGTACGCCTAGTTGATATAAACGTGTTTTAAGACCCAAAACATATATTGCGCTATCTTTAGTCTCTACATTAGGGTGTGTGAGATAAGTTACTTGGTCTGAAAATGCAGAATTTTACCTTGAACAGAAGATATCGGTAGACAAACCATCCTGTATATCCAAGTCCTACCAACTCCAAGATCTTTGGTAGCTATGTAAACATTAGAAAATAGATCAGAGAATAAGCATGAAGCAACCACAATATGCCACTCTATATATGTGTTTTCTTGTTTCTTTTAGTCCCAAAAGATTTACCATCCTAGGTGATAATTAGATCACATACCAATGGCACCGAGTTGATGGCACCAACAACAATTGAAGATAGCCAAATCGCAACAACTGCTCCTCCTCCGTAGACTATAACTGTCGACTTGTTTTCAAGTGCATCCCACTGTAAACAAGAAAGATGCAATCAGAAAAAGATGCGATAAGGAGACAAGTACAAAATATAAAAGGGTGGAAATCCATTTTTTGACCTTTTCCTTCAAGTCATTGAACAACTCATTAGGATCAGCAGATGCATCTTCTGAGGCCTTGATCTGGAACACAGATGACCTCCGTGACCCTGAAAATACAAAGGAACAACAAAGACTGAAATACTTAGCCAAACATGGTGTCATGATTGGCAAGACAAATCTAATGAGCTTCAAGCAACAAAAACTCCAAATGTTTTCTCTCTCATCAAAGGAAATGAAATTTTGCTCAGCAGATTGTCAAATGTCGCAATTTTTATAAACTCCATGAATACTTATGATTCTCTACCAAATTCTGAAAAACAATACAAAATACCGAAAAACAACTTCAGAAAGTAAACATTTGATAATCTACCGGATCAAACTGAATATCAGCTTCAACATTGATATGAATTTGTTACAAATCTAACACTAAACATTTACAATTAATTTTAGTAACTGTTTACAAGGTTCAATGCAATACAGTACTGAATTTCTCTATAAATATACAATCAGTTCCATGTATATTTTTTGAAGTTGAAAGATCTAACTATCTGTTTTACAAATCGCATAACAGTATAAGACAAACATCAAATGCACAAATAGCAGTTTACATAAAATTCTAATTCAGAACCTCAATTACCAGATTATTCATCTCACAAACCCTCGCTTAGACTCTTAACAACAATTTTAGAACAAATACTCGCTTCTAATAATGTTCGACGAAATGCTTCAGAGAACTATAGTTTTATCAATAATAAAGCTACCTGAAACGTGTTTGATAGAAGTCGAAAACGAACGAGCCGGTAGTTGTGGTAACGCCGAGCAACGGGGAGTCGTGGTGGTAGGAAGACGAAGTAAGACACCGGCGATGGCCGTGGAGGAAGTTGCTGCCGCAAACGCCGTCGCCATTTTCAAAAATTCTTCGAATCCAATCCAACCAGACCTCACAATTCTTTCTGCTATCCACACTCGTCGTCTTTCTCTTTTTTCTTTTTAGTTTTTCTTGTTGAAAAATAGCAATTGATTCTTGGTGTGACACGTGGACAAATGGAGACTTTTGATTGGTTGTATTCCTATCTTCGTGATCCAAACGTTAGATGGGTTCCTCTTGAGTTGGGCCTTAAATAGTTGGGCATTTAAAGGTAATTGGGCCTCATATGTAATATTTTTTTTTTGAATAAAAATATTTAAAATTTATATTTTGAAAAAGTTATTAACAACCAATGTTCTAAATGGCGTGAGGCGTGGTGTGGCGGTGAGATCAAGCCTCAAGCCTTAGGAGCCACGGTCAAGGCATGACTTATGGCGTTAAATTTCTATTTCATATATAATATTATATATAAAAACATATGTTTTGTAGTGTTACTCAGTGAGTCAATAGTAATAGGGAAGTTAAATTAGGTTGTATATATAAAAAACTTGCAAAATAAGACATTAAAAACGTAAAGAAAATCAAATATCTCATTACAATAACCACGCATTATGCCATGGCGTGCCCTGGGCTTAACGTGGCGTGACACACAAGCCTTGGTGCCATGGCGCGCCATGACGGCTGTGCGGCGAGTTTTTTAGAACATTGTTAACAACTACTCTTTTTAATTAATTTTATTATTAAAACATTATAATTAGTTATTAAACTAAAAATTTGGTCCTTGTGATTTGTTAAAAATAACATGTTTCATATCTGCAGTTTCGAAATTACAAGATGGCTATTATGCTTTTCAAAAATGTCCAAATTTGGTTTCTACCTCTAACAATAGTTAAAAAAATGTTGTTAAATGAGGAGGGGGTATTTTTGTTTTTTATCGTTCTTTTAGTCTTTTACCCAATCAAAATTGATTTTATGATTTTAAGCAAAAGACAAAAAAATCGATAAAAGAAAGAAAATGTTTGTCAAATAATAGAATCTTTTTTTACTGTCATTAGAGAGAATGATCAAACCTAAACGTTTTTATAAACCACGATGACCATCTTGTAATTTTAAAATTGTACGGATAAAAAGTGTTATTTTCGACCAACCAGATAGACCAAATTTGTAGCTTACTCTACATTTTATTAAAAAAAATAGAACACATTCAACCAGACAATTAAAATAATATATATTTCTTCTGGATATTAAAGTTTTAAAGTTTTCTTTTAGTTTATATACTTTTATCTTCTCTTTTTCCTTTGCTTTTTACATACATTTCAATATAGTTGTTAGAGCAACAAAAACAAAAAAAAACTTTAAAATCTTTAAAATCTCTATTTTAATATGGCTATTAAAGATATATTTTAAGCTTTAAATAAAAGAGTCTAATACTTAGGGGTTGTTTGTTTTTTAGAAAAAACCTCTTAAAGTCTGAATCGTTCAGACATTTTACACACCACCTCTTATTAATCATAACTAAAATAAGATTTCTGACTTTATACCTCTTAAAAAAACAAACGACACCTTACTATTTTTTGTGGTAATTTGTATGGAGGCAAGTTAAAATTACTATTTTATCCATAATCATTAAAGGTAGTGTTGAATTGGGTCCAAATGTAGAGGGGTGTTGCCGGCGATGATCCAAGCAATCGGAGACTAAATCATGACGGCAATTGACCATACAAAATCCAATTATCATAACCTAGTTACAAATTTACAATTAGTATAATTGTTTTGTCCAGCGACCTTTCTATCTTGAAATATCCTCCCACTTAATAAAAAGACAAATATACCCTTCTCAAAAAAATATTAAAGATCATTTATTAAACGCTTACCTAGGTAAGCGTCTACTAAGGCACATTAGCTAAGGCAAATACCGAGAATCTTACTTGTAAGTAAAAGTAAATACACTTACAATGGTTAGCGTTTACCCGAAAAATTGTTGCAAACAATACTGTTTTTGTGGACTAAAATCTTACTTGATAAATAAATGATATTGTTAAATTTTACCGGTAAACGCTTACTCGAATATGTGTTTGGTAAACTGCTCCTAAAGGATTTTTTTAAATAAAATTGTATTGAAATTGATGAATGTAAAATAACCTTAATATTTTTTGTAATTAAGATAGATAGAGGTGGGTTCATACGAGAACGGTATATATTTAAGAAAACAAGAAAAATGTAGAGTATGTACAAAATCATATGTAATTTACGTACCAAAAATCACATGTGATTCCTCGCGACTTTGCACGAAACTTGAAGTCACGGGAAAAGTCGTCCGTGTCCCTTTTTCCGGATTAATGCCGAATCACATGTAATTTTATACATGATTTGCTGTTTTTCTTGTTTTCTTAAATAGTTGGCGTTCTCGTTTGAACCTTCCTAAAGATATCTAATGTTATTTTAAATTTTTTAGTATCAACTTTTGTATAAAGAAAATATAATTATATTTAATAACTAAAATCATAAGCATCCAGGTGAATGTGTCCAAATTCCAATTATAGCCTCGTTGGCACCGTCGCCAACTACATCAAAATCTCACATATATATATATGATATATATATATATATATATATATGCCTAATCCAACTGTCAACATATAATCAAACTAGAACAACTCAACTAAGCCTGCTTTTGAGGTGGTACCCATACCCATACCCTACCTTACCCACCCCTCTCATCCCCACTCTTAAAACATCTTCATAACACCCAATCACAAAATATAATCTAGGCTTTGTGAAAGAAAAATCTTGTGTAATTCTCAAACTAGCCCTGTAATCCATTGATATCTTCCATTTAGATGTTTGTCACCCAAGGGTAAATTCGGAAACTTTCTTGCAAAGACCCCGTTTTTCAAGATCGATGAAGTCAACTTAAAGTACGTGCAAAAGGGTGGTTTGAGTTGATGGGGTTTGGGGCAAGTTTTATTGTCAGTTGTGTGGCACTGTGTTGGTTATGTTCGCTGAGAGGAATACAATCAATGGATAATTCTACGCTTCGGTCATTAGATGATATTTTTCAAGAATATGCAGAGAATTCACTACCGAGAAGGCCTAAAACGGGAGTTTTATATAATGCATCTTTGCCATCAAATTTTACAGGTATCAAGGTTTCAATCGTTCGTCTACGAAGGGGCAGTTTTTGGGCAAAGGGGGCCAACTATAGCAGTTTTCGTATGCCACCAAGGATATTCACCGAGCCATATTTCACAAGACTGGATATTGTCTACTCAGATCTAGGTGATGAATCGTCTCACTACTATAGTGTACCAAATTACACTCTTGTTGCTCCCGTTGTTGGTTTCAACATTTATGGTTCAAGAAACTCAACAGGGCAAATTGGTAATTTGACCACTCCGGTAACGAAACTAAACCTCACTCTATTGGGAGGCCCCATCTTGGTTCAATTTCCCAAGATTTCACTCCCGCATAATGGAAAACCAAAATGTGTGAGATTTTACTTAAACGGGACGGTTGAAATGACCAACATGACCATACAAGCTATGTGTGCCGTGCAAGATCAAGGACATTTCTCGATCGTCATTCGAACCCCACCACCAATACAACATGTTCCAAAAGAGAACAAGAAGAGGGTGAATAAGTTGTGGATATGGTGGGCGATTGGATTTGGTGTTGGGGTTATTGGGTTATTATTGTTCGGATTTATTATTCTTATGATAATTAGAATTTTTCGAAAGAGAAAAATTGGAAAAATGGAAAAAGAGTCCCAAAGAAATGAAGATTTGGGCACTACAAATGTTGGGCATAGTAGAATGCCTACAGCTTCAGTTCTTAGAACACAACCTGCTATTGAAAATGATTATTTTCCATAATTGTTTTCCAATTTTAGATTTATTTAATTATTTTAAAAGTGAATACAACTTTATGATACATGATATTTGGTTTCTGATTTTATATCCTATATAAGTTGTTCGATCATTTACATAGGAGTTCAATAAAGTCGTTTAACTAAACATTCACGTATCTAAAAGATTATTTTGGTAGTTAGTCGATAAATTTTATGGATAAAAAAGAGTTGAGTTGATCCACTATCATGTTTTGTTTTATTCTAAGATAATTAATATAAATACCATTATGAAAAAACAATGTCATCAATTCTTTTATTAAGTTCAAGAAATTGGATTTTGAAAAGGCTTACAATACTTCATCAAGTGTCAATCAAGAGCTTTTGTCATAGACCAACAACTAGGAGATTGCATAATGTTAGTTAACAAGTTGTGGATTTTCTTGAATAAAAGCATAAAGTCTCGAAGTGTTATTTAATTCAAAAGCTTATGATATCATTTAACATGAGTTTATATTGCCAAGTTATGAGTTTCGGCCTAAATTGGAAAACTAAAGTATAACCAGAATAAGATTCTCAGTCTTAGTAAATGGCTTTCCGGCTACGACGACTACAATGTTTGGGGGACTATGTTGTAAATGACACCAAGAAGAACAAATACACACACTAAACCACAAGGGTTGTGGCGTACTGGTTAAGGCCCTGGGTGATGTGGTGGAATATTTCAATTTGTCCAGGGTTGGAATCCAGACCTACAAAACAATTGTAACAACTGAGGTTTAAATAAGACTGATGTCTTACGATCATAATTTAACAAACAATTAGTATATGCATAGTCTAGGACACCCTTAAAAAAAACAAATACACACACCAAACGCACATGTAACCAATTTACAGATGATACATTCAGATGATACATTTCTTTTTCAAACCCAACATAAATGAAAGTCCAACACAAATGAAAATCCAATATTTCAAGTTCATCATCATTTTAATCTCTAATGCTCTGTTTTATAAAATTATAGAGAATCTTTCTCATATATTTTACCATCTCTTTTTTTTTTTTGAACGACAAGTTAACGCATACCCACTAGTGATGGTCAAAAATCGGGCTCGGGCCAAAACGGGCTTCGGGCCTCTACAGTGAAAGCAAAAACCGGGCCAAAACGGACTTCGGGCCGGGCCGGGCCAGGTTTCACCCGAAAAGGCTGGCCCGGTTAGGCTTGGGGTAAACCGGTTTAACCAAAACCGGGCCGATGATTTTTTCATATTTTTTAAAAATAATTTATTTATATAATGGAACACTAAAATATACTTTAAAAATACGTTTTATTTATAATAAATCATTAAAATACACTTTAAAAATACATTTTATATATAATTTTAAGTTACAAACTTATAATACAAGTATTTATAGGGGTTTGGGGGTAAAAAATACAAAAAAAGGTAAAAAAAAACGTATATAAACGGTAACATAACGTTTTTTTTTAAAGTACGAATCGGGCCGGGCCGGGCCGGACCAAAAACCGGGCTGTGAACCGGGCTCGGGTCGAGCCAGGCCGGGCCGCCAAAAACCCAAACCGGTCCATGATTTTGGGCTTCAAACCGGTTTGGCATCGGCCCGGGCTGGGCTTTCAGGCGGGTCGGGCTCGGTTAACCGATCGTGCCGGACCAAGATGGCCATCACTAACACCCACGTTCCAGCGGTATCGGACCTCCGTTACGGGCAATCCCACTAATCCGCTGCGACCCGGTTCAGCCAAAGGGTATAGGGTCTCATAGACTGGACCCACCCGAACCGGCCCCGACCCCGAAGGACCAGACCCAGAGTCTGGATATCTTAGGAAAGTGTCGCTCGTGGGAATCGAACCTGGGTAGTGTGGCTTTCACCCCACACCCCCCATGATGTTACCTATCCAACCGAGCTATCCTCCTTTGATATTTTACCATCTCTCTGTTATTTTTTTAGAAAAAGTTTTTGAAAATGTATTAAAATATTAATTAAAAATCTCTGAAATTTCATACTTTTTTGGGAAATTGGCTCAAATAGCCCTATTACATTGGCATATTGGTCTCCTAGCCATTTCTCTACCTTATTGACGAAAATAGACCATTGCGGACCTGCAGGTCCGCTACCTCCAGAAAAAGACAAAAAAAATTGTCGGTCAAAGTCAGGTCCGCAACGGGTAGGTCCGCCACCCAACCCAGGTCCGCCATTTCGTCACGTGTCACGATCTCACTCAACGACAGCAGAGGTCGATGGCGGAGGTAGAGGACCTGCAGGTCCGCCATTGCGGACCTAGGTCTATTTTGGTAAATGTTGGAGAGAAGTGGCTAGGAGACCAATATGCCAATGTAATGTGGCTATTTGAGCCAATTTCCCTAATTTTTTTCGTTTCAAAGAATCGGTGTGATTGTGATGCTCTAAGAAAGACCTACGTGGCCGGAATACTAGTCGGCTGAGTTTGGACTACGTGTACGGTGGATGGTGACGTTGGGTGCTATGTGATTGGATGACTTCCTTGCTCTAACTTTGTAATTTAACCAAACTCCACCTTCTACTAGTAAAATTTTCTTTTTCATGCCCTTCAACTTCCCAAACAATACAAGTCTTGGATATAAACTTAATTTATTTTGAGTGAAAAGAGTAGACAAATAAATAAATGTAATAAAATATTCTAAATCTATACTATCTATATCTATACTATATTATAAAGATAGCATAAAAAACTCTTAATTACAACTCACTAAGCTTTATGTACTATCATTTAAAGTTATCTACTTAAAATCTCTTAAATATAACTATTAAAGCTTAATGTACTACCTGTAAAGCTTTTAATCCTAATTAATATATTTCATCCTTATCCCCCAAAATCTTTATCTCTAATCCCCAAACCCTAAAATTATGAAATTTTAATTCTGATAAACATCTTAAAACATGATAAACATCTCAATTTAAATATAAAAAAATTAAAATATATAAGATAATTAATGAATTTTAACAAACTTTTTTTATATAAAAAACATTATATTGTTAACCTAAATTAAACAAATTTATATATAAAAAAACCATTATCACTCAATTAAAAAACAATTAATGAAACAATATGTACTACTTTTAAATGCTTTTAACCCTAATTAATAAATTTCATCCTTATCCCCCAAAATCCTTATCTCTAATCCCCAAATCCTAAAATTATGAAATTTGAATTCTGATAAACATAATCAAAACAGGATAAACATTTCAATTTAAATATAAAAAATTTAAAATATATAAGATAATTAATGAATTTTAACAAACTACTTAATTTTTTTTATATAAAAAACATTATATTGTTAAGCCTAAATTAAACAAATTTATGTATAAAAAAATCATTTTCACTCAATAAAAATCATTCAAAATCGTACTGTAAATCAATAAAAAACAAAAAATAAAAATAAACATTAAAATCGTGATGTATCTCGCTGCATTGCGCGAGTACGCTTCTAGTTATATTATAAAAACGACATAAAAAACTCTTAATTACAACATTTTAAGCACAAGTTACAACTAATTAAAGCCAATTACTTAATTTACAATTTTTTAATGCTTTGGTACAATATTTTCAAACACAATATCTCACATAATCATCTATTTGTGGAATAGATATTCATTTATTAATATAAATATTTGTTTTTTTGGTGGAAGATTTTATAAAATAGATTTTATATTAGCATAATCTATTTTAAAAGTAGATTTTACATTTAAATCTATATTAATAAGATGTAATATAAAATCTTTTTTCTTCCGTATTTTTTTATATACATCTCATAATGATTTTTCCATATTTTATTTTATAAAATCTTTTTCCATATTTTATTTTATAAAATCTTTTTACATAATGAGATGTAATATAAACTCTTTTTTCTTCCGTATTTTTTTTTGCTAATATAAAATCTATTTTATTTTATAAAATCTACAAGTATTTTATATTAGCATAATATAAAATATACACATATTTTTTTTGCTAATATAAAATCTACACGTATTTTTTTTCACGAGCATTAAAAGAAAAAAAGAAGGTTGATATTAATTAAAAATAAAAATAACGAGATACATTAATAAATTATCGTATTCTTTAAAATAAAAATATTCCGCAATACTTTCCAAATTAACCAAGTGCAAAGAAAATAAAATAGAAACGATGTAGATATAAAAATATTCTTCCATATTTTTAATATATTTACATTTAAATGTAAAATCGAAAATGAAAATGAAAATATTTTAAAATATTCTCTACATCCACTATAAATATATATAGCTTCTCTATGTATCATCGAGTACAAAAAGAAGACGAACGGTCGGGTGTCAATGACGGAACCTGCAACTGAACAAAAATGTATTTCACTATATTTTTGTTTTCTTTGAAAAACTACTTTTTTATATTTTATTTTATTTACTGAGAATTTGTTTATATTTTTCAAAACCCACAATCATATTTTTCGAAGTAGAGGAATAAGATATATATACATATCTTTATTTTTATCGACTAATACTATGAGGTCTTGAAGTCAATAGTAAGATAAATTTTCAAGTGATACTGAGTAAGTTTAAACAATACCAGTTGAGTTGCCGGTTACAAAAGATAGAAATCATTTATTTTCTTTGCCATATTTGATGTGGGTTGAATGTTGTTAATTAATCTACAGATTTATACGTTCAAATTGATTGTCAAGTGTTGTCGAGGAGGTTTCAGAAAAATTGCAAAATCTGTAAAAACGTATGTTCATATTTATAATTATTTCAATAATAATGATATGTTGTGAGACATGTCGTTTGAGTTTTAAATAATATAATACAAAATTATTAGCAATATTATTGTACAAACTCATAACAACAAACGATTAAGAATATATGCAAGTTAACCACTTATGAAAATACATTCGTTTTTCACATTGTATTTCATTAACTGTTAACAGAGAAATTACGTTTCATTTTAACTCGGTTCAATATTCCAACAAAAAATTTATCCTCCCGTGCAATGCACGGGCCCAACACTAGTATTATAAAGCAGGGATAAAAAGCTCTTAAATACAAATTATTAGGCACAATGTACCATCATTTTATGCAAGATTTTAAAAATCTCTTAATTTACAAATATCAAAGCACAAAATACATATTACTACTGCAGACTTCTAACACCCACTAATTTGGTATATGCAAGACCTTCCTTTTATGTAAACATTTCCATGTATCACTATTAATTAATATATTATATTATATAAATTTGTTTTAATTATATTATTAAATATGTAATTGGTTATTTTTTCTAGATGTCATTAAAATATATAAGATAATAATTGAATTTTAACAAAATACTTAATTTTTTATATAAAAAATATTATATTATTAAGGCTAAATTAAACAAATTTATAAAAAAAAAACATTATCACTTTCTCAAAACCATCCAAAATCATACTGTAAATCGACAAAAAAACAAAAAATAAAATAAAACATTAAAATCATGATGTATCTCGCTGCATTGCGCGAGTACTCTTCTAGTATTTAATTAATAATCAGACATAGAATCATAAACAAATCAAAGTTTGATAAAAACAGAACATTCGACTAGAAGTTCGTTTACAAGATTTAAGAACTATATCTTATTTGTGTCTGTTTGGTTTATTTATTAATCATAATCAAATATTTTAACTATATTATATATTGAAACAAATAAATCGCTATTCTTTTAGGAAAACAAGAGTGTAATTAACAAAAACGGAAAGTTTATGTTAATTCATGTCTTCAAATAAAAATAAAAGATGTATTTGTACATATGCGAAATATGAGCGAAAGAGATTTATGGATCAGAATAAATAAAAGTAAATAGTTGAGGGGACCAAAGTGTAAATTGTTTTGACAATATTAAAAATTAAACGAAAACAAAAACGGCCAGCACATGGGCCAGCTCAACCACCACATTATTTTTATTTTTATTTTCATTTTAGATTATTTCGTTTTCCAGATTATTAATTCTCTAATCCAGAGAAATACTTCAAAAAGAACTTGTTCATCCTGCATAAAAAGTTGTAAAGTAATCTGACTTATAAACTTTGAGCTCTGGAAAAGTAGGAGGAGCGTATATTTATACACGTTAACACTCGAACACGCGTCTCATGACGTGGAGTGCTGCCTTCTTCCCTAACTTGTTTTAGAGAGAGAAAGTTCTAGAGAGAGAAATTGCAGTAGTGAATTTGTTCGAACTTTAGGTATGTTTAATTTCGAGCTTTCAATTTGTTTAGATTTTCTATCAAACGATTTTTTATTACGCAATTTAGTTGTTATAAATCAGATTTTGATTCTGTTTAGTTGAATTTTTGTATGTTTTTCTAAGGTCTAGAGTCGACGATTCGTGAATTTATTAGTTTTTGTTGTTGATTTAGCTTCAATTCATTTTTTTTTGCTGCTTATGCTATGTATCGCATTTTCTGAGCAGTGTGTCTGTATGTATGTGTGTGATTGTGAGAGATATCAGAATTGGGGGAAAATAAGCTGAGAAAAGAAAGCGGAATGAAAGATGAAGAATTATAGCGATTTTATCAAGTTCTTGTGTTTTTCCTTCACATTTTTATATGTTTTTTTTTTAAAATAGATAAAGCTTTTAAATTTATGGAAAATTCTATTTTGTCATGTTCTACTATTCTGGATACGAGGATAGTTTTGGCAATTAGTTACCAGGTTATCTTAGATTGGTAATACTTGGTGGGTGCTGTATTGCTTTTTTCTTGTTGTATGCGGATCTTAGGAAGGATAAGAATCCCATGCCGTTGCTTTTACTTTTAATGATTTCCCCTTTTGTTCTGGATCAAGATTCGATAAGTTTCCTATAGTAAGCCTTCCTTGTCCTGGGAAGTAATTGAATTTAGTTTATGTCAATGGTTTCTTATGTAGTTTTGAGATGCAAGAACTTGAATGTTTTTAATTGAATTGGAAGCTTGTTTGCTTGGAGATGTAAACTGTTTATGGTTGAATTCCAGCTTGAAAGGCATGAATCCAAAGGGCCTTTGGCCTAGCGGTATCGAAGCCTTTAGCTTCCTAGGAGGTCAGGGGTTCAAAGTTCAAACCTCACCAAAGGTGAGGAGGGTGTGTGAGTTTATTTGTTGCATTTGTCGTATATAAAATATTATATATACTTCAAAAAAAAAACTTAATTCAACTGGCCGATGTATGGTAGTATATTTAGTATTTACCAGGGTTCTGATTGCAGGGAGACGGTAAAAACATCCCGTACATAGAACCTAGACAATTATTTTCGTGTATTTTCTTTTTTTAACCATGGTATTTGACACCTTTGCTCTAATTAGTTCACGGAGTTCATGCAGAACACCTTCTCTATATGAACCAGATAAATTTGAGTCCTTCATGCCGATTAGAGTAAGGAAACTGATAGGATCTGGTGGGAATAGAACCTGGGACTTCATGCCACATTGGACACTAGTCCCTAGGGTATTGACTGCTAGGCCAGCCCCTTGGGGGTTTCTTTAACTCATATTTTTTTAATGGCATCTTCAATTTCCTGATTATAAGGGCTGGTGCCATCTTGTCTAAATATGACTGATGGATTATTCATTTTGACCCTGTCTTGGAGCTTTTAATGTTGGTCTTTTTAGGGAAAGATCATTCATGTTATATCCATATAATTACTGAAGTGTTGTTAGTGTCTTGCAACATTTTGATGAATTTTCTTTTACCTAATTACTTATTATTATCATTAAACCATATCTTAGGCTGGGAGATGGGAGAATTATAAGAGTAATTCAAGTTATTACGTCTTTAGTGGGACTGGGATGTAATTTTGTGAACCGTAAGTTATATTACTAGGGAGGTTTTATGCAGCCAAACAAACAAGTGATTTACTTGAGTAAATCCTATTATGTGGGCCTAAAAACCAAACCAAAACGAACTCAATAAATTTCACGCGAAGTGGGGTATGGGGAGGGTGTGATGTCCGGAATCTTTCTTCTACCCCAAGGAGTAAATAGGTTGTTTAGGTGAAGACCCCCGACTTGAGAAAAAGTTACGTGAAAAGTTATTTGTCAAAGAAAAGAGTAACAAATGTAAGAAAAGAAGTTTTAAAGAGATGCTGAAAAGCTTGAGACAAACTTGGGAAATGATGTATGCACAGTAAACAACAGGAAATAAGATTGAAATGGATAGTTTTAGCAAACAAAAGATGATTGGCCGCTTTCGGTATTTGTTTTTTGGTACATCCCAAGTTAATAGCAATAGAATCATGTCGAGTATAATCTTGTTTATGCAGTTTCTCCGTCTTCTGGCCTCTGTTCCTGTTTTATTGACAATTTGACATGCTTGTCCTTTTGCAGCGGGGTGACCGAGTATCTAGCTAGATTAACTTTATAGGCAACCACAGCAAGGATTTCTCACCTCGTCATTGAATCAGTTTGAGGTGCTAGCCCATGGGGATCCATGAAGAGGAAAAACCTTGTAAGCCTGAAAAATCTTCTTCACCTCCACAGGTAAGCTCCAAAGTTTTGTTCATATCTTACAATAGATGTAGATCTTGTGGGTTTTCCCATGCTGTACCATTGGTTTTTGCTCTCTCTAAAAGCAAATAACATGTTAGAGATCATCTATGATTGTTTGTTGTTTCCCTTTTGGTTGTTCAACATGTCACTTCTTGTTCTACAGAATCTTCCTTTTCTGTCTTTTAGTTACGACATACATTTGTGTGTTTATGGAGTTATATAACTTATACTTTAGCAGGAGCAGGAGCAACAACAGCAGCAGCAACAGACCAATGTTCATGTGTATCCTGATTGGATGGCCATGCAGGTTAATTGATTATGCATGCCATCTGTGCAACCATAAAAAATCCATTCATTGAGTTATTGAATCAAGTCTTATTTAGATATATTTCGGCAGGCATATTACGGCCCTAGAATGGCTGTACCACCATACTTCAACTCAGCCGTTGCAGCTGGTCATGGCCCTCCCCCTTATATGTGGGGACCTCCGCAGGTATCATATTAACACCTGCAATCCTTTAGATATGTTGACATATATCAGCATGACTTTCCTGTTAACATTATATCTCCTTGCAAATTCAGCATATGATGCCACCCTATGCTGCATTCTATCCACATGGAGGTGTTTATGCGCATCCTGGAGTTCATCTCGTAAGTCTTCTTGGCTTTGTTAAGATGGTTATCTTTCAACCTAGATATTAAGCTTAGAATTTTGGAACTTCATGGGAGGTCAAGAGTTCCATTTCTACACAGCAGAAGTGGACAAAGAGCATGATCTTTCAGTATGACTTCCAATTAGGATGTTCCTATAGCTATTAATCCTTTTTAATCTTGTTTTGTTAAGTTAATAACATTACCCGACACTGTGAGATATGACCAAATTCTTCTTTTAATATGATATAAGTGATGATCTTGATGCTAGAATCATCAAATTCAAAATTTTGTAATCTACATATTATACCAAGTGAGCAGATAATTCTATTTTTTTTAGCTGCATTTAGGGATCGCCTGTTTCTGGACTATCATATTGCAATATGCTGATAACCACGTTAACTGGAATATTTTGATTGAAGAGAGAACCACATTCACTGGAATTATATGATTTAAGAGGGCAGGTAATTGTCTTTTACCTACTCAATTGATATCAAACTCATCTTCGTGGTAATGCAGGCAACTAGTCCTCTGAACATTGATTCTCCTGCCAAGTCATCAGGGGATTCTGATCGAGGCTTGATGAAGAAGTTGAAAGGATTTGATGGGTTGGCAATGTCAATAGGCAATGGCAACGGTGATGGTGCTGAAGGTGGAAATGACAATGGGATCTCTCACAGGTATAATTTAGAACGTGGATGCCTATATTGATCAATGTACATGTTGCTCTAGTTGTACCTGAGAATCCTTTAACAGGATCCAAGTACGTTACCGCAATCAAATATTTAAATTTCATAAATGGTACGTAATTCATGTTGTGCTTTAAACAGTGGAGAGACTGAAGGTTCCAGTGAAGGAAGTGATGGGAATACAACGGAGGTAACAACTGAAACTTCTTTGCTGTAATATTCTTGTTCATCTGTTGTTATCACAAGTGATACTAAAGCTTCTTGCATGTTATTTCAGGGAGGTCAAGTTGGTCGGAAAAGGAGCCACGAAGGGTCACCTATTCTTCGTAAGTTCCACATAAATCAAATTTCTTTCTCGGCAGCATCGAAAATTCCATATTTAATTTTGATGGAGAATGAGTTATAACCGACTGCAAGCTTGTGCTTAAACTGCTTTGTTTATATGGTTTCTGAATCTTTATGCCAACAGCTGCAGTTGGCAAGACTGAAACACACAATGGTGAACTTCTTTCTACTGGAGCAGATGGAGCTTCCAGTAAAATGGCATGTGTTGCTGTTGCTTCTGCTAAGGTTTCGGGTAAAGCAGGAGGGGTTCTTTCTACCAACCCAATCACTGAATTGAATCTCAAGAATTTTCCGAGTGCAGCTGCTAACATGACTTCATCAACTGTTTCGTTGATACCCAACGAAAACCTGCTGCAGGTTCGTTTTAATGTTTTGGTCTAAACCTATGTTGAGGTTTACTCCAGGTGTAAATGTAATCTAGGAAAAGGAAATAAATCAAACAACTGGAACAATAATACTTGTTAGCTAAGAATAGGTAATCTTATTCGTCAACCAGATTATTTCCATAAATTAGGCTATCATAGGCTTATAGCCAAGATAGGTAGTCATATTAGAAAACCATATTATCTCCATAAACTAGGCTATTAGTAATTTTATAAGAAGGGGGTAGGAGATTTAAGAGGGATATGCTCAGTTTTTATCAACAATAAAATTAATCAAGCGAACGTCTAAGGAGACTAGGAGAGTGACTTACCACTCAAACGGAAGTTGAACTATTGCTTGTTTTGCTGTTTTCTTTGAGGTTTCTCAGTAATATTTGATTGGGTCTCATCACTGTAATTTCTTAGGATAATGTTAACCTAGAAAGAAAGGTCAAAGTATTAGAATTTAGAACAAATTACAAGGAAATTGTCCTCTCTAAATTTAACTCAAAAGTTTGTTTCATGTGAATAATTATGAGCAGAATGATCGAGAACTGAAAAGGGAGAGGAGAAAGCAGTCTAATCGAGAATCTGCCAGAAGGTCGAGATTAAGGAAACAGGTATGTAGCATGAACATCTTTGACTATTTGTCGAATATCTAAAACACCATTAATAAGGACAGAAATAAACGAACTTTAAGAGACGCAAATCACGGCCATCAATTTATTGCTTATGATGGAAATGAGCAAAATTTGAAATTTTAATTCGGAAGAAAACCAAAAAGGAAATGTTGTAATTTTCGTTCGGCAAATCCAGTGTTATCTTTATGTTTCAATATTAATAGATATGCATGATTAGTAGTGCAACTCTTTATTTATTTATTTACTATTTGGTTTGAAATTTCCCTCATCCAGGCTGAAGCTGAAGAGCTTGCTGTAAAAGTTGAAGCCCTCAATAGTGAAAATTTGACCCTGAGGTCTGAAATCAACACATTAACTGACATTTCAGAGAAACTGAAGCTTGAAAATGCCAAATTAATGGTAAGACCTGGTGCTACAAATTCCTTTAATACCCCTTATCAACGAATAAAAATCTTTTGTTCCCAAATCCCATGCCCCCTCCGTGTCCATTGATCACGTGAAACAAGGCATTGCTTTATTGATAAAAAAGAGAATAAAAAAAATAAATTTACATTAAATATAATAATGATGTGCCTTCATGTGATTGGTACTTTCTTATTTCCTTATCATGTCACTCTTTCTTTACAGGAAAAACTTAAGAACACAGAAAAAGGAGTTACAGAAGATCCAAGGTGTGACAAGAAGGGTTCGGGTTCATCTCTGAGCACGGCTAACCTCCTCTCTCGAGTCGACAACAGTTCTGGTTGTGTGGTTAGAAATGATGGAGAAACTGAAGTGAACAAAAACGCTGATTCTGGTGCAAAGCTGCGTCAACTCCTTGATTCGAGCCCCAGGGCCGATGCCGTTGCTGCTGGCTAGTCATTAGTCATAGTCAATCCTATACAATAAGTACCTGTTTTTACTCGGTATTTGTAGTTAATTTTGGTGCAAACCATAAAGCCAAAATCGATACTAACAGTAGAGAAAACGAAACTACCTGATTAGGTTGGGAGTCGGGTGAAAAAAGAACCCGAGTCCCCAAGATTTTTAGAGCTTGGTCTGATTGTGTGGTTTTAGATTTCCAGTGGCGAATCTGAAATGCGTATTTAGTTTCAGATGGTGCCTCGAAACTGGCCACCGATATAGTTTAGTGTAATTATTAAGAACCTGCTACTGCTAGATACCGATAATATGATTTGTGTAAGATATATAATGAGCATTGGGAACTCATGGTTCGTGTGATATGAGTTTTGATTATCATGTTTTATATGCCAACTCTTGCACACCGCTGCCTTATTCTTTGAGGTAGAGGTCATACCCTTACCATTCTCAAGCCCCACCTCGGGAGTGATATATACTGGATTTGTTTGGTTAGATCTCGAAAGTTTACTTGGTAGTTGTACGATTTTGTACAAATGGAGGGTGGTCATGCATACCGACGGAGTGGTCAATCTGAACATCACAATGAATGGAAGACGTCGAATTGTCATGGTGGCCCGACATAGTGGACCGGATAGAATGAGACAAGTTGATGAAAATTGTGCAAAGTTTTAGGGTTCTTGTATTGACGTTAATATTTATAATAATTTTATTGTAAAACAACAATTTTTTATTTTATCCTATCCCATGTATCGAAAGTTATACATCCTTTTCATGATTATTCTTAAAACACTTATTTTACATGAAATGAATATATATATATATATATATATATATATATATATATATTCCAGACAAAATATTATTAATTTTGTTTTACCGGTAAAAAAAGAAACATTTCAGAAAAAATACCCATTTTTTTTACTCGAGATCGTGTATAGGTGCCACCTCCACAACATCTGGCGGTCTGCGGATTGGTTGAACGCCACGAATCCTTGTCTTTCTCCATGCAAGACCAGGTAGATGACCTCATGATCTATTTCTCCATTGGGGCATTACGTCGAACACATAATCTGCACTCCTATCAGATCCTCACAATTTGTTAAACAACTCACGCACTCGTGTTTATCTTCTACATCCGCATGTACGATTGAAAGCGGTAATCGAAGGAATGGTAAGCTCCTCATCAAGGCAGGGGTTGTCGGCGTCGATGAGCGCAGACGCATCATCATCATCATCATCTGGAGTTGATTTTCACGGAAAAGTTTCTACACACACGTTCAATCAAAATTCTTCTTCTTCTTCTTCTTCAATCCGATCGAATTCGATGGTGCCTCCGTCTTCTAATTTCAATCTAGGTTTCTCAGAGAGGGCATTATCCGCCGCCGGTGCCGCTTTTTTATCCGCCATCATAGTCAACCCTCTCGATGTCGCCAAGGTAGATTCGTTTGAGCTCTTTACTTGCTTGTTGATAATAAGCATCTTCATTTAGAAACTGATTGGTTCTAATGTCTCCATTAAATTTTCAGACAAGGTTGCAAGCTCAGGCTGCTGGTGTTGCTTATCAGAATCTAAACCACACATGCTCCTTTGAAACTAACACCGTATGCATGCTAAATCTTTCCTCTTTTTCATTGTTTGTGACTTCGTTCTTGAATTGTATTAGGAAACCTCTTGTTATGTCTCATCTTTCTGATATGAATCATTACCTTTACCAATTAAAATGTATTGAATTCATTGGGATATTGATATGCAATGTAATGGCTGTTGATTTGTTGATCAGATGTTACCAGATAGAAGATGTTTTCCATCATGTCACCGTTCAATTCTTGGTGAACCGTCACGTGGTCCAGATTCTGCTCAATATAAGGGAACTCTAGATGTCTTCAATAAAATTATACGGCAGGTTAGAGAGATTTTTTCATTCTGTAAAGTTTGCACATGTTTTCTCTTTAAGAACAGCAAAATTTTGCAAGAATCATATGTTCTGAAGTCTAAAATACTATTGTTTTCTTTTGTGCTTATGAGTTGCACGTTTTCATTATATGTGTTGTTTTGTGTTCATTATATGCCTTATCCTGTTTCTATCTACTATTATCTAAAAACAATCAGTTATTAATGATTGGACAAAACCAAGAAATAACCCCTCAAATGTGACATTCTAGATCCCTTTTAATATCATATAATTCGATCAAATTGATTTAGTAATCATCCATGCTAGCTGTTCATGATTCAGTTGCTATGTCTTCTTCATCTATTATCAATAAAGTCAAGCACCCATCGAAGAGTGTCATACTTTGCGTGATGTCATCTAGACGAAAATCTTTGTTGCCTGTACCAGTCTCCCTCAATCAATCAGTGTATCCTTGCCGTGAGGATTGAGCTGCCAAAATATATTATCCTCCCTATAAAAAAGGAAAAAAGAAAGTCTTTACATTCTCAATAGAAATGCCTATCAATAGAGCGCTGAGTTGAAGGGATGAGATAGATAGATGGCCAATCCTGCAGCAGCTGTTTTAACATGCCATGAACCAAGATACAATTTGATTAGTCCATCATTCGCCCATCTATCTCCGGATGCAAGCATTGATCTTCTTAGTTATGAATGTTATCATGCATCTCACTTGCGACATTATAAAATATCCCTTTTAAGATCAAACAATTCCATTGAATTGAGTTAGAAATCATCCATGCTAGCTGTTTTAGTTATGGATGTTATCATGCAACTGAAATTAACAGCCCACATAGTTTGCTAGATTCTTGACGTTTAGCAGATAGGATCTAGCAACTGAATGTTTCTATTTACTGAATCTCCTATGTCTTTCAGCATATCATCATTTCCTTCCCTATTTTGTGGACTATAAGAGTACAGAGTTTTTTGTATTAAAAATGTGGCATTGGGTCTGTAGTGTAAAGCGGAATGCCGGAATCTATACCCTTTTGGTCTGAAAGTGGAGTTGAATTGTGCAGGAAGGATTTGGCAGACTCTGGAGAGGCACAAGTGCAAGTTTAGCATTGTCTGTGCCAACAGTAAGTCATTTGACCTGTGAAATCTCTCATGTAATAGTTTATTAAGGAGACGATGGAAAAGATTTTGTTTATGAATTCAAGTCAATGATTACTTGTTTATGATGTGCAAATACTTGTTACCAGGTGGGCATCTACTTGCCTTGTTATGACATTTTCCGCAATTTTTTGGAAGAATTTTCATCGCAAAATGCACCAAGCATGACTCCTTATGTCCCACTAGTTGCAGGTTCTGTTGCCCGTTCACTGGCTTGTATTACTTGTTATCCTGTTGAACTTGCAAGAACACGTATGCAGGTAATAATATTATGTCATGTTTTGATAGTTGTATTGGCTTTACATATGTGTCAGTGTGGGCTTGTATATCGAAACTTATTGCCCATTGTTAAAGGAAATTACTTAAAACATACAGTGAATACAGTAAGTTTGCTACAGGATTGAAAAATTGTGATGAAATAACACCTAGTGGCTGTATCATTAAGCTACTGTGACGTAAATAGAACATTCTGGACTTGGCGTATAAGGGAAAATTCTGAATATGCTAACTTTTGTCTCTGGTCTCTCTTTTCGCTTTCTGATAGGCATTTAAAGATGC
The DNA here is from genome assembly GCA_023525745.1 of Arctium lappa. Classification (NCBI taxonomy): domain Eukaryota; kingdom Viridiplantae; phylum Streptophyta; class Magnoliopsida; order Asterales; family Asteraceae; genus Arctium; species Arctium lappa. Next base: position 75,562,203 of record CM042057.1, on the reverse strand, counting down.
TAAAAAGCCTCCAGGAGTGTGGAAGACGCTTGTTGGGGTCGTTTCCACAAACAGAAGCACGAATAACCTTCAAAGTTGTAAGTTACTCCTGGTTCATGTTGCAATGCTGATTTCTCTTCCTCTAGAGACTGTAGCTCTTTCTCTTGTAACGGTAATCTGAGGAATTTTACATTTAGGATTGTTCATGTGTTGATATTGACAACCAAGTTTCTTAAGATAGGTCAATGCTATTAGTTATGACACTATTAATTTGAAATATACTTTCTTTCTAAAATCTGAACTAATATCAGCTTTTAATAATTTAGTACAAAATTAGTTTGTATTGCACTACTTACAACTTGATAAATCATTTTTATCAATCAGGTGGAACTTATACCATCGTTACTGTATACTATACTGTCCCCTGGTGTTCCACTGCTACTTCCGGGATTAATATATATATACACACACACGTATACAAACACACACATGTATATATATAGGGGCAAGTTCAATTGAAAACCTAAGTTTCATTGTGAACCGGGGAACAAAGGAGGGCGCGCCACGTGTGCCAGACATTCACGGGTCATTCATCATGAATGGTGTAAACGTACGTCACGAATGTTCACGTTTTTATTCATGATGAATGTGGACAACCAGGAACACGTTCTCGCTCTCCTTTGCCCCCCCGGTTCACAACGGAAAAAAGGTTTTGCAATTGAACTTTCCTCTCTCTATAATAGAGATATTCAACGAAACATAGGTCATCAAAAGTAAACTTAAAAGAAAACACTAGTTAGCTTCTCGTAGTTCTTCAGTTCTTGGACAATGTGTTGCAAACATACACCATTGTACGGATGTCAAGGTCACCGATATGTGTTCCAGAATATTCTTTAAAGTCTGGAATTTATTAATTATGAATAATTACAATTAAAAAATTCACATCCTTTGCATGACACAATTTTCATCGGGACAAACCAATTATGATCCTCTCCCTGCATGATTTAATCATCTGGAAGTGATTGTTGATTGCAACACATTCTTATGCAGCCTTACATAGCTTTCGATTCTTATGGACTGGCCTTGGGGCACAACTAGCTCGTGATGTGCCATTCTCCGCAATTTGCTGGGCTACCCTTGAGCCTGTGAGAGTTACAACCTAAAGCAGCATTGCCATTATCGTCTATGTTAGCCGGAAGTCAAAATCTATTATCTTCCTCCTTAATTTTGCAGGTCAGGAGACAAATATTAACCATGTCAGGTGACGGAACTAGCCCCGTCACTGTTCTTGGTGCAAACTTCTTTGCTGGCTTTGTTGCAGGATCTCTTGCAGGTGCGTCTACATGCCCCTTGGATGTTGCAAAAACCCGACGTCAAATAGAGGTACATCTTTCTAATTTATGCACCTTTTGTTGGAGTAACATGCTTTAGGTGTAGCTCCTCATCCGTTCATTAGAAATCCTTGCTGAGTGGAGTATATATCAACTAAAAACTATATAAACCAAACCAAACGAGCCAGTATATCCCACTTGGAAGTGTGTTTGGGGGTAAGATATACGCTTACCCTAAAGAGTAGAGCATATGTATGTTGATGCTAAAGGGATATAATCAAAACTTTGTGGTCATCAAGATTGGAAATCTTAATGATGAAGTAGGATTGTTTGAACAATGATTAAAACCCAAGTGACCTTTATAATCATAAGTCACATATACTTGTTGACTAACGTATGGCTTTTATGATGTCAAGTCTCACCAAATACAGAAAGCATGATTATATCGTGTTCAAATGAAGGATCGTGATAGTTACTTATAGATTATGAGATAGGACTAGTCTTACTGGTCGTACCTACATGTTTTTATTTATTTAGTGGGTGGGTTATGATGATGGTGATATTATGTTGTTCAGAAAGATCATGTACGAGCATTGAAGATGACTACGAGACAAACATTGGTTGAAATATGGAGGTTTGACACATTCTGTTTGTTGTTTTTTTGAAATAAAACAAGTGTATTAGCAGCATTTGTTAATGGAATAATAGCATACAACAGGGATGGAGGAATGAAGGGACTATTCATGGGTGTTGGGGCTCGAGTTGGACGTGCGGGGCCATCAGTTGCTATCGTCGTATCTTTTTATGAGTTCGTCAAGTACGTTTTACACACACACACAAAAACTAACCAACATTCAAACTTCAACTAGAGAAGAAGGAAGTTGATTGTTATTGGTAAATACATAACAGAAGCTCCATCTTCATGTTTGCACCCACTTTAAACTCAAAATTTCAATTGTATAGAATCAAAAAATATAGCGTCATTTGTAATCATACATACATACATACATACATACAATATTGGTATGTAAATGGTTAAATTGTTTTCATTTATCTTTCTGAAAACATTTAACCACCTTTAATTAAATGCATAATAATTTTTAAAGTTTGAGACAATAAATAAACCAAGTAAAACAATACAAATGAGACTAATAACTGGTATGATTTATTCAAAATGTTATTCTCAACAAATGAAACCAAAGAAAGAAAGGGTGGGTGGGTGGGTGGTTTAAAAGAGAGCATAAGCATCCAAGGGGTGGATAAGATAAGTCAGAAGTAAGGCTGCAATCATCAACCCATAAGCAATCCCCTGGTCGATGGAAGTACCTGCAAAATAAATTTTTATTTTCATATAAATAAAAAGAAACCATTAACAACCAAGAAAGAAGCTCTTAGTGATTGACAATTATTCTTAGGACCCATGCTAATTAATCTTGGTGAAAATTTTGGTTTTCTTTAAAGCTAACTTTCATGGGGCAAGATCGTGTATCTTTTTATATAAAAAATCTGTAACATCACAAGTTATGATATCACGTACAAGATGCACTTAGAAAGAATGCATATGTATTTTGTAGACCTAGTTTTATGCATTCACATGTATGTAATCACATGATTGAGAATAACTACATAGGATTAGGAAGGTATGTATGTATGGCATTGTTCAGTAAAACCAAACCAAACCAAATCCAATATATCCCATTTGGAATTAATTCTTTTATCTCAAAATATAAAGTAATTAATGTTCATGTGAAAAAGTTAATTGCATTGCTCAATTGTATAGTTTTACAATCGGTCGGTTGTACAATACTACTTTATTTGCAAGAATGTTACACAGATTTTAGATGATAGGAATATGCTATTTTCCACATAAAAGAAGGACGATTAGTTCAATAAAAATATGCCATTTATGATCAAACTACCACTAAAAATTTACCTTTTACTTAACCCAACGATATTCATAAAACCAATGTGGATTCGAATCTCTTTACAATCATTCCAAAAGAAATTGTTTGATTTTAAAACAAATGCTCTACTCGTATCGTATGTATGACCATTAATGATTGCTTATTTATTGGAGCAATAAAAACCAAAAAACAACAACAACGAAGGAGAATGATGAATCTATATAGATCTGTAAATCCAGAAGCATTCGTTAGAATTAATTTTAAAAGAAGTAAACATTAGATGAATTGTAGTTAGGAAATGAGTGGAAGATATTAAATGTACATTTGCTTCAAACAAAACCAGGAATCTTAACAAGAGCTTAATATAGAGCTAACGAAAGCGCAAGATTAGAAAATAAATCGATTTCCCCGAATAATGCTTGTTGCAGTTAGCAAGCATCGAAACAGAGATAAATCAGATCTACATATGAACAACAACAACAACAATAGGATCCAATTGAAACTCAACATTTCTGTATATATAACAGTTAAACACAAAATTTTTATTGAGCAAAATCGAAGGAGAGAAGAAATGAATGTGTACCGTCGCTTGAAGGAGCCGGCGCGGGGGCCAACGACTGAGGTTGCGCAAATGGACAAATAATGGCTAGTATGATGGACATCATTAGCAAAACCCTAGTCGCAGCCATGCTTATAGCAGTGGTGATGGAGAGGAGAAACACACAAATTCAGGTTTGAGATTATGATTCTGGGGAGGGGATGAATATATATAAAAACAAGATTGATTTTTTTTTTTTTTTTTTCTGTTTTCATTTAGATTTTAAAAGATAAAAACAATTATCTGTGTGAATTAATATGTATAAATTAGAAAGGTTTTTGTTTGGCAGTGTTTTTTAATAAAAAAAAAAAAAAAAGGATATTTTAATTGGAATGGATGGATATGGAAAAACTTGATAAAAGATTATCAAATAATCATGCTGATATAATAAGCTCTAAATCTCATTAAGCTTATTATACTGTTAACAAATAGATCTTAAATCGATTGAAATTTTTAAATATTATAACGATTTGCTTTGATTTTTCTTCGAGTTTTCTCAAATTTGTTTGCTCGATGGTGTTCAAGGATGGATATTTTGGGAGAAAAACAAAATTAAGCACATTTTGAAATATGGTATAAGCATTGAAGTTCAAATTTTCTAAATACAACAACGAATAAAACTTACAATCGTAAAACTAATAACAAAATTAGATAATTATTTATTAACTTTTATAAATTGAAACAGACTGGTTTGTTAAAGGAGGGTCTTTCATTAAAATTTTATAACATTTTCAACAAATTCTTCAAAATGAGAATTAAAAGTTAATCTTCAAAAGAAATTTATGTTTATCTCCAACAACTTCTCCACTTTAATGCAACTAATAAATTACCGTTTTCCTTTCATAAACATTTTTTTTTGAAAGACAGGGATTTTTTTCACCAAAAACTAAACCACATAACAGTACAAGGAAAGAGCCAAAACAAAGGATTGCAAGGAGCAAACCTAAGCAACAAAAACAACCACCTACGAGACCACAGAAAGCAACACAAGAACTAAAAACATGACCGAAATTATCATCAAAACTCAAACCGGGCGTCCCTTCGACAGAAACCGAAAACAACAGATACCAACCAGCATGCCGCAACCCTTAGCAAAAACATTTAATCTTGAACGAATAAAGAATAATCTCTTCCCTAAACAACCATTTTTGGAGAATTCTCTAAATTTGGAGAATTACATCATCTATCTTCTATTTTCTCCATTTTAAGGGTTTGAAAAATCTATCTAACATAGACATTTTAAAGAATCTCAAAATCTCCGTTTTAAAAAATCTGTTGAATATCCTCTTATACTGTAGTCCATGTTAGATGTTTTCACTTCTCATATATAGAATAACATGTGGAGACTTTGATAACAAAACACATATAAGAACGAAACACATACGAATTATAAGAAACGTAAAAATAAAACATTGAGTCGAGATTAAAATCTCTCTCCTTAAGACAAAATCGTCCCGTATTTGCCGACGGAGTTAAACGACGATATGTCTCCCAGGATACAACAACGTATGCGTACCTTCGTCAATCGTGGCACCGATGTTTGAAGTCGATCGAACCCAATAATGTGCTACTCCCCTTTATTGTTGAGACTCTCTTGATAAAACAAGAAGAAAATCCAGAAAACAAACCCAAATATGTAGAAAAACAATGAAAACTTCACACCACAAAATCATAAGAAACTATAACATATATATAGGTTTACAAGTATATGGATAAGAATTTGTGACAGTTTTTTAGTTATATAAAACTGTCAACTAAATTTAAAACCAAAAAAAAAAAATCTAAAAACTCAAAACAGAAAAAACTGAAATTCCCATTTAAATAAATTAATTATCCAACAGTCCACAGTCCACACGTTTGGCATGACAATGGCATGAAACGAAACGCAAAACAATGCCATTACGGTTGCTCTTATATTTGATATTTCATTAAAAAAATTAATTATTGTATATTTTAATAACATAGATTCAGATTATTATCGTATTTTTGTTAAATTGTTATTCATGTTAATTAATTAATAAATACAAATGAACAAAAATAACATATAACCAATTAACTTTTTTGTTTGAGGCATGAGATTGGAAAATCATAGAACTCCATTGATTTTCATTCAAAATTATTTTAGATAACATAACTTAAAGTACCATCTACTTATTCTTCAATTACATGCTCAAACACTAAACCTACTTTTAGACCAAGGTTCTAAAAATCATGAGCCGTGTTACAGCAAGGTCAAGCCTCATATCTTACACGCCACGACGAGGACGCGAGATTTTTCAAGACATGATATAAGGCGACAATTCGCATGTCATAGATATAATTATATATATAGACGAGAGATCATGTGAGAATAACAATTATGGTGAGAATGGTAAGAACACTTCCCCATGGAATGCTATGGTCTAAGCACAAATAAAGATTTTGTTGAGTCTTGTTTACTTAATAAATTAACCAAGATCGGAAACCCGAAATAGAGAATAATTGAAGCAGGGCCCACAAAATATGACATATAACCGATGCAAGTCAAATAACATGTAACCTGAAGCTAGTGAATGAAACATTGGTACCGCAAAATGATGCCAAAACCATGTTTGATGATGCATGATATGCAGCCAAGTGGTTAGCAAAGAAGTGAACCGCTATTTCCCAAAGAATCACAACACATTCCATGAACAAAAGTGTTGAGAGGGAATAAGTTCATTTTCGTTACAAAACAGAAATATACGTAGCAGGTACATCGTATACGCAAAAAATACATGCATACGGTCGACAATCATCTATATATATGCTAGGAAACTCCAATGTCTACAAATTTGTGCAGATAAACAAGTTGCATCAACAGAGTGTTTAGATATGCGTTTACAGAAGGTTTTAACGGAGGGTAGTTGCAAGGGTTTAGGGATGCTGTCGAATGAAGGTGCAAGGTTTTAACAGAGGATAGTTGCAAGGGTTTTAATGTTTCTAGAAGAGTTTTATTTCTCATAATGGTTGGTTATCTTCTTGTTGGTTTATGAATGGAATGAATGTCATCGTCTCTATTTTACTTCACTATTAAAAGTGGGCATCAAAGTGAAGTAAAATAGAGACGATGACATTCATTCCATTCCATTCATAAACCAACAAGAAGATAACCAACCATTATGAGAAATAAAACTCTTCTAGAAACATTAAAACCCTTGCAACTACCCTCTGTTAAAACCTTGCCCCTTTATTCGACAGCATCCCTAAACCCTTGCAACTACCCTCCGTTAAAACCTTGCACCTTCATTTGCCAGCATCCCTTAGCTTCTCCTTGAGAATCTGGTTTTCCTCCTTCAGCTTGCTCGCCTCCTCTTTCAACTCACCGAGAACCTTGTTTTCCTCCTTCAGCTTGCTCACGTCCTCTTTCAACTCAGCCAGAACCTGGATTTCCTTCTTCAGCTTGCTCACCTCCTCGGTCAAATCACCAATGGTGACCGAGAGGATCTTCGACATACCTTCTGCAATTAAACATTGATCGAGCAGGTCACCATGTGCTGCTTTCATCTGAGATATAAGGCCTTCCATCAACTTGAATCCTTCATTCAATGGGACGAATTCCAGAATCTTAGGAAGAGGACCGTCAACCGGATTATTGCCGTCAGCCATCAAAGAGCAGTATACTTAAAGTAATCATGTACCAACCCTGCCACCAAGGTATTGATTCTCCCATACAGGCTGAATAAACAATACTTCTTCCTTACCCCCAAAAGGAAGTAGGAGTATGTATATAACAATTTCTATATGCAATTGTCTAAAAAACAAGTATATAACACTTTCTATATGGTAGCAATCATTACATACAAGATATTGATGAAATTGATGTTGGTCCACAAATTTTCTTAATTTTGTCTTGTTAAAGTGATACTAGAAGCGTTCTCGCGCAATGCAGCGAGATGCATCACGATTTTAATATTTTATTTTATTTTTTGTTTTTTTGTCGATTTACAGTACAATTTTGGATGTTTTGAGAAAGTGATAATGTTTTTTTTATAAATTTGTTTAATTTAGGCTTAATAATATAATGTTTTTTATATAAAAAAAATTAAGTATTTTGTTAGAATTCAATGATTATCTTATATATTTTAATGACATCTATAAAAAATAACCAATTACATATTTAATAATATAATTAAAACAAATTTATAGTAATATAATATATTAATTAATAGTGATACATAGAAAAGTCTGCATAAAAGGAAGGCCATGCACATACCAAATTGGTGGGTGTTAGAAGTCTGCAGTAGTAATATGTATCTTGTGCTTTGATACTTGTAAATTAAAAGATTTTTAAAATCTTGCATAAAATGATGGTACCTTATGCCTAATAATTTGTATTTAAGAGTTTTTTATCCGTACTTTATAATATAGTATAGATAGATATAGATATTTAGAGATTTGATTTACAATCAAAACCTTTTATTAAACTAGATGGACGGAGTATTTAATGGTCTAATTCGAAAAACACCCTTCAACCATAATAGAATAAAAGATATTATGTGGACCAAAATCATTGACATCTGTATATAGTATCGGGACTAATGGCAATATGCAAATAAGTGTTTTGGGTCGAGGTAAATGTTGTTCCTCTCCATGCATATGAATTCCTAACACATGCACAAGTTGAGAAATTTCCACTACCATTTCCCTCCATTCTCCATTTTACAGGTCATGGTTAGTTTTCCATTAAATCCTGTATGAATAAAGTTGTCTTGTGTGGATTAATCTGTTTTTATAGATCAGAAGGTTTTATTTGGAGGGTTGTTTTCATAGATGGAATTAACGTATTTTTTAATTGGGAGGGCAAAGAAGAACAATGAATGAATTTGTATATACTACTAACAAGGTTTAAAAAAACGGACTCTAGCCTCGAGGCGTTTTTTGAATTGGTACTCGAGGCGTAAGCCTCAAAAAAATAAAACAAAAAAAATCATAAATTCACAACACTTAAGAAAAAGACATAATTTTATATATCCATACCAAAATATCCAAACCATAGAATCCATAATTCAATAATACTACTAATTATAAGTCTTAAAGCATCAACTTAAAAGTTCTAATCATAAGTTCATGAAACATTATCCATCTTAAAACTTTAAAGAAAAAGAGTAAAGAAAAACATTAAAAAAAAGTTTAAATAAAAACAGTACCTGTGACTCTGTGAGTGGACCAGTGGGAGAGAGGCTTTTCTTTACTGTAAAAGTGGCTGTAATAAGTGTGGTGTGGTTGTAAAAGTGGCATGTGAACAGGCTTTTCCAGGTTGTTCCAGGTTGTGTTAGGCTTTTCCAGGTTGTGTTATGCGTTTTCAGGTTGTATAAGTCAAGAAACAGGCTGTAAAACTTTACAGCTGTAAACTAAATTCAGGAAAAGCTATTAAACTTAGAGGCGGACGCCTCATTGAGGCCTCACCGCCTCAGCGCCTCACTACCGCCTCATGGTAACGAGGCTTACGATTCGCATCTGGGCAGAGAGGCGGCGCCTCGGGGGCGTTTTTTCACCGCCTCGCCTCGAGGCGCGCCTCAAGGCGTGCGCCTCGAGCGCTTTTTTAAACCATGACTACTAATCACTTGTATAATATACATTTTTATTTTAAAAACAATTAAATTAATATCTTTTTATCATTCAGTAACTTATCAAACAATTAATTCATTTAATATAGACTAAGGGGTAAAATGGTCATTTCTGACATTCAGACTGTTTATTCAACACAACGACCGAACAACTTATTTGTTAACACCCAGACAACTATATTCATACAGGTCTTAACAGAAAACGAACCGAACAACACCTAAGGGGCTCTTTGTTTACCTCTTAATTAATGGTTCCATTAAGAGGCAACCACTGAATCGTTAAGAGGTAAATCTTGTTTGGCAAAAAAAAAGTGTTGCCTCTTAATGGTTCCAAATTCCTCTTAATGATTTTGTATCCTGACCCTCCCTTAACCATTAAGAGCCCTAATTTCATTATGAACGATTAGCAAACAACCATATTTCATTTTACACTATATCATAAAAACCTCTTAATCATTTAGACCGCTTAATCATTTTGCACTAAACCATTCAACAACTGCCAAACAGCCCCTAAGTCACTTTCTATATCATTAACCTACTACCAAACAGTCATGTATAGCTTACCGAATAAGTTGTGAGTCTCATTAAGCTCATTAAGCTGCTAACAAACAGACCCTCACTTTTGTTTCTTTTGGTAGTGTTTCTTCTAGAATTAAGTCAATGGAACCTAAACTCATGTCTCCATTTCTTCCAACACCATCACTATTAACTGATCAAATGGCTTGGACCGGAGAAAAGAAAACAATCTTACTATGAACATTTTTTGGTTGAGCTGAGGCCAATTCAAAGAGGCTTAGAAGCATCATGGGAAAAATGGGTGAAAGTATCCCAGGTTAGTTTGCAGATAGAGCAATGGGTCAAACTCTTCTTTGGTGTCAAGCGCTAGTAAATTTTAACAATCTCCTACATATGAAACCTAATGTTAAAAATTCAAAATGGTCGTTTGTCAGTTCCATAGTGACATAATTATGAATCGATATGGTATACCACGATCTGAATTGAAAGGTGTGATGGTATAGTTAGAAGATACTAATTATAGATTGTCTCAAATAAATGAAAATATGGAAGGATAATCTTTTATAAGCATCAACATACCAAATAATTATTTGTTTGAGGAAGATGAATCAAGAATCTGTTATACGGTTCACGGAGACTTCAATGCCACTTTGAGGCGCTGCCTTTACTGCCAAAGGCAAGTCTACAAGCGTGCTTGGTGGTGCGAAATACATGTGTAGCGACATAATGCAGATAATAATACCCAAAAGGAGCTGCAGTAAACCACAAAGATAAGTCCAGTATGTAAATTGAGTGAGTGAGAGAGAGAGACAAGCTATTTTGACATCATACGTAAAACCACATTGTTTTAGACCACAAATACACAAGCATAAAGTATACCAACAATCAACATGGCTTATATGCTACTATGCTAGAAAAATATCATGAAAAAAATAAGAATTGGAATCTGTTTTTGTTTCTGTTTCTATGAGGTACATCAAAGTCGATTTCCAAATGACTCAACTAATTAAATATAAACCAACTGATCAAGATATGGGATTCAAAGTAATTTGTCTATTAGAACATATAAAACGGAAAGTTAACTTAAAGAATTAATATGCACATGAAACTGGAAAATAGTTCCTCCATTAAGGTAAAATAAACTCATTTTGAAGCTTTTTGTACCGGTTAAAACCTATTGACACATTTTTTTAGGATTAGGATTCATGGACAAGTTCTCTGCTACTTGCTTGAATTTAATTATTTTTAGATTATATTAACATCAGTATATGAATAAGCTTTATGTAAATATTCAAGTACATTACACCTTGCCTCTTGTAATAGTTTACATTTTCTTAAAGTCCCCTTTACTAATAAAATGCAGTATGCTACATCCCAATTCATTTGTTAGTGCATGTAAAAGGTTGAGAAAAACATGGTTCCTCTGCAAGGGGCTCGTGACAAAATTCCCTTTGACTCAAAAGTTGATAAATGGTCCATTAGATAATTCAGAAAATTACTTACTTGTAATGTTGGTTTAAAAGTAAAGAGGAACACTGATAAAACCATTGTCAATAGCATAGCCATTGATGTGTGGACTACACCTGCGAGGAGCATACAATGATATTTTAGAGAAAGTTAAAAGGGGGAAGGAACAATAGACAGAATTCTGTAAATATAATTAAGCATACAAGTGAAACTATTGACTATCTATGAATGCCAACTGCTGATCTTCAAATTTTCATTATATTATAAGACTATTAGCATTAAATTAGAAGATATTAAAGCAAGCGATACATCACAGACTAGCATGATCGATATACAAGAAACAAGATAGATTATGTTCCATGCAGGGTTCAGGGTCTGTCAAATAGCTTTGACAATAAGCAACAATGATCAAATTTGCATTTTTTTGGGGGATAAATTTCAAAAACATAAGTTTACATATATTATGGATTAATCAATTGATATACATATATTAGGGGCGGATGTAGGGTTAAAAAGGAGGGGGGAAGGGACCCCACTCAAAAAGTCAAAATACCAAATTTTCAAGGTTAAAAACATTTTTTTTTAATTTCTATCATAGATCCCCCCACTGATTTTTCGTATGGGACCCCATCAACCAAAAAACGTATCTCGAAATCAATCAAAAAACCAAAAAAAACTCTCGAAAATCCACCAAAAACACTTAGAAATCCCTTGAAATCAATCAATAAAACTTCAAAAATACCTCTAAACGCTGGAATTAAGCTAAAAATATATGGGACGACTTTGCGAGCCTTCAGTGTATCTTAAAGGTGCCCCCACCAGGAAAAAATCCTGTATCCGCCATTCATATATACTTGCATGTCACAAATATAAGAAGTCATCAATTACAAAGCAAAGAAAACAAATGAGCAGAAAAACAGACTTCCTCTCCCCTTACTCTCTTTCTCATTTCCCTTTCCCCTTTTCTTCATATATCTCTCTGGGTTTGTTGGTTGTCGAATCAGAAGATCCGAAGACAAAGAAAGAACCCAACTATGCAATCCCAAAATTAACAATAACGGGGATTCAGGACATTGTCAACAAAACATGGCATGAACCCAGCAGTTATCCCACACCCATTGCCAAAAACCAAAGTGGGGGCTTCACTTAAGTTGCACCCATGGAATATAGCTTATGTTCATATGCTGGAATAAGTTGGCTTTGCTGAAAAGCATTTTGTGTATGTTGGTGATTATGATGATTCACATGATTTTAGAAGTCCACGATTCACGCTTCTTGTACCCCCTTCTTATACCATGTTTCATTTATTATTCTGTGGATGTTGGAGGGGTGCCTACCTCTAAGACCCACGCTTTTCCAGCATTTTCTTTATAAAAATTTTATTTGTTTTATTTCTCAATATACCACCACTGTCATATCAAATAATGTGTGTGTAATTTATACAGAACAGATAAAAATGCACAAAACAGATAAAAATGCAAAACAACATTCATGATTCCTACCATCTTCAATAAAAATATATCATATTTTTTTGGCACAGTAGAAAATGATTCAAGGTCAAGAATTGGGGAAAAACATGTACAGCAAAATGCTAATGGTGAATGAACCATAAGCTATTGTCAGTATTAGTGTTGCAATTGTTCTCAAATTGATAATGGAAACTACAGATTATTCTAAAATTGGTGAAACTGTGAGTTAAGTTGTAACTAACCCATACCAATTCAAGGTGGTTTGGTCAATCAAATAGCTAGCATGGGTTGGTTTAGTGTGAGAATAAGGCAAAACCAAGGGCTTTCATTTGGTTGGTGGCTTGCACACAAACCTGAGAAAATCCTATAGCTCTAAGAAAACAGCTTCTAACAAGACCTCTGAATGAATTACTGGAAAAAGTGTCCATACTGCATATAGTGATGATGACGGAGATATTAAATCAATAGAAGTAGGAAGAAAGGGTAGAACCTTCACAATGTTGTCGGCATATTTCATTAACCACGACACCAAAAGACCAGTGGAACCAAGATTTAATACCACCAGCCATGTTGTGATGGTGTACCCATTAAAAATTTGTTCCCTCTCTCGAATCCTCCTCTAAAATCATCCAAAATAAGTCGTGCCATGTTAAAAATTGCACCAAACCTGAAATGAACATGTATAGTCAGTTGTCACTTGCTAGAAGCGAAAACAATAATATCATAATCACGTTTTTCTACTACAAAAGCAAAAAGGATAAAGAATGAAGAAGCCTACGTGTACAGTTGAACGTTCTGCCAATATAAGCTATCACTACTCTTCTTCATTAAAAATTCTGTATAAACACCAGCTAGAGCAGAAAGACAAAGCAGACAAGACGCCCAACATGTATCCCTGGATTGGCGATGAGAAGAGGGAGTCACAAGACGCCTCCCCACATCCTTTAACCTATATCAACAAATAACTGATAAGATGAAGCTTCACTAGTAAATATTGCAGGCGGTGACATTATTGAATTATTTGATAGAAAAATAGGAAAAAGATGAAGCAAGAATCAGTGAATCACGACAACCGGTTCCGAAAGGATACAAACATACTACACTGCTCACCGTTTGTACAACTGGTCCATTAATAGATTAACATTTAACTCATCTGTACTACCATATTCAAGGCTACACTCCTACCCTCTTGTAGTCTATCCCAAACCAAAACAACTTTGTTGTTCCTTCCACATGTAACCAAGTTAATCCATTTTCTCAAATTCAGACCTTTGAAAACCCCAATTCCACCAAAACAACTTCTAATCCAGTTTGCAATGTCTTGTGAAATCAACATTGCACCATTCATGTTTCGGTTTCAAGGATAAATCTTAGCTCATAGAGTGCGCAAGTTAAAGAGCAAAGAAAAAGAGCAGGAGGATAGGGTGGTATGACTGAAAAGCCGAAGAAAAAGACAAGAAAAAATGAGGAACAGACAGACATGAAAGATCTTGGTTATTGATTCATTAGTCATAGTCAATGGGTCAAAAGAGGGCTATGATAGTTCTACCTATCACAGATTTACAAAGTTGGGCAAGTCAATTGGTATATTTACTGATAGTCAAAAGAATTTAAGCAACAAATACGTCCGAATACGAAAATCAACTGCCTCAGACTTGAGGAGGGTGTTGTCATTGAATACTGGAGGAGTTGGCAAATATGAACGATCCATGACAGGAACGTTGTAAAGGAAGCATGAAGTAGACGCCACGTTATTTTAAAAAAATCAAGTTGCATGATGAGACAACTCATTGTCATAAGCAAGCTTTTGAAGTCGGATTGGATTAGTCAGTTCTCAGATAGGCCATTCTTCGAGGGGTTCAAGTTCAAATCTCAGGTCTTGGGGAAGTGGTTGTAGGACTAAGCAAGATCTCAAGTCGATTCAAGTTCAAATCAAGTTCAAATCAAGTGCTCAAGTTGGGGATTCAAATTTAATGCGTGTGTTAGTTGGTTTCAGTTGCTTCAATGTCTAAGTGACAATCTCAGTAGGGTTTTTTAGTTTCTCATTGGTTCTAATTGGTTTCATTGGGGTTCAAGGTTTTTCTATGCCAAGCAAGGTTGCTTTCAGTGTTTTCATGGATTGGAAAGACATCTTTCCACCTTCAAGTGTAATGTTGTAGATCTCTTCAAATCAACATAATTTTCCTTTTGCCAAGAAAAAAACTAACATATTTCCAATAAAACTTTTTCTCTTCTATCAGCCAAAAGCTTATGTTTGATAGAAATGAGATCAAGCGAAAAAGATGTGATTGGTACAAAAGGTGCAAGCATGTATGCCGGTAGGAGATATTAGTAGCACCTGACTTGTAGTTGTTCCAACAACCAATAAACCTATGGCATCCACTGCAAATTGGAGAGCTTCCTCTTAAAGAACAACCTAAACCAATAAACAACCCCTTAACTTCACAACAACTACTATCAAGTGAAACTGAAATTAGAACAGACGGTTGAAATTCCCAAATATTATGTGAGTTGCTATATAATTTACTTAAAACAAAAAGATCAGGGAACTCACCTAAATAATATTCTTGTTGTGACAATTTTTAAATTTCCCATTATTTGATACGTGGATGTATCAACATATGTCAGGGTGGCAACTGAACATTATTATGGATGAGATATATAATAGAAGGGATAGGGTATAAGCGAACAGTCTTCCATTCTGTTGTCATCCTGGCAGGAGGCGATTTCTTACACTCCCTCCAGAGGAAGATGCTAGATACAAGAAGCTGCAATACAAAAGCAACCCAATTAGTTGTTCCATCTGAAACACAATTCTACATACGAAAAGGTGAGACTAGAGAAGCCATTATCAACATTAAGCATTCACAAAACCCCAAAACCCCTACCATCCCAACCCCCAAAAAGAAATATTTCCTTGAGCACAAGTCATTTATCCCCGACAAGACACCCATATCTGCTAGAAGTGAATTACGCCATTACTACCAAAAATAAATCCACTAAATTATATCTAATCACATGAATAAATAAATACCTTGAAGATCTCAGCAAGAAAAGGAATAGTTGCATAGTCATACTTGTATCCCCCATTACTCTGTGACAATGTAGTCAAAATTCCCTGCCATAAATGATGACATAGAAAATGTTCAAAAATCTAAATATGGAAACTACTCGTTAGAATATCAGAATAAAAAAGGCAAAAATCTAAAATCCATAAACTCATTTTCAACACATTTCTCTTTCTTTCTAAAGCAAGTGATTTGTGATAGTGATAACAACCTCCAGCACCGCCAACCACGCATCAGACCAGCAAAACAATGCGGTGAAAGATGCAAAATATATATTTCAGCATTAAAACACGAAACCTCTGAAGCAACTCAATCATTTCATTTCCTATTCATATCAAAAGAAGACCTAATCGACAATACTGGCCAGTTTGTGCACAAAACACGCAACATAGAGATCACATAACCTTAAACCTAACCAAATTCTTATCAAATAAAAGGAAAATAAGTTCAAATTCAACTAAATTTAGTAATTTCAATGCAACTACACAGAAACAACAAATCTGTTTGCTGTAAATGATTAATACAAACATTGATTCGAATCAAGTTCTCGTAAAACACGCAGATAGTTATTGAAGTGAAAATTAGGGTTAGAAGAGTACGAAAGGTACCTGAGAACTAGAACTGGTGAGAACGGTGAGAAGCGATGCGACGACGTACCACTGCATCTCATTCTCCGGCGATTCCTCCGGTTGTTGATTTGCATACCGACATAAGTTATGCTACACGCTACTTGTACCACTTCACTTCCTATCGACTATTTTACATGAAAAATAAATTTATGGTATTTTCGAAAAACTATTTTACTTATTTTTATATAAATATAAACATCGATTATTTCTTTTGACCGGAAAATTGGCTCAAATAGCTTAATCATATATCAAATTTAACCTCCTAATTTCTTCCTAAATTTTGCAAAAACAGCTCTAGGTCCACATCCGTAATTGTGGACCTAGGGGACACGTGGCATTTGTTGATTCGCTCTCTGACACACGGCAGGCTTCATGTTGGCAAGTGCATCACTACAATCGCGAACCTAGGTCCACCACCACAATTGTTGACCTAGGTCCACCTCCGACCCATTGCAGACCTGCCGCAATTCATGTTTTTTTTTTGTCTTTTTGTGAAGGGATTGTGGACCTACTACCTACACAATTGCAGACTTGGGCTATTTTTGCAAAAAATAGGGAGAAATAGCTAGGAGGTGAACTTTGATGTAAATTATTATTAAAGTATAAATTATTATTAAAAAATAGGGAGAAATAGCTAGGAGGTGAACTTTGAGCCAATTTTCATTTTTAAAGTATAAATTACTCACGATTTAACTTTAAAAAGTTCATTTAATAATGTAATTTGTAAAAATTATTATTTTTTATCATATAGAAATAATATTTCATCAAAGAAAAAAAAACGTTGTTTTAGTTGTAATTTCTATTTGGTTATTATTTTTTGTTATGTTTTTGGTACTCAAATAATACAATGTTATAGCATTTGTGTTTTTTTTTTGGAAGAGTGTCCTAGGCTATGCCTAGACTAATCTTTGGCAAATTATGACGGTAAGACATCAACCCTGACTAAACCTCAGTGGCCACAATTGTTGTGTACGTCTGGATTCGAACCTGGGCATATGAGATATTCCACCACATCCCCCATGGCCTTAACCAGTACGTCACGACCCTTGTGGTTTATAGCATTTGTGTTGCTTTGAACGATCCAACCACTCACCATTCATGAACCTAAAACGAAGAGCACAAAAGTGAACATGACAGAACAAATAAAATGATCAATTTACCCCTAATAAGTTGTTTATATCTTATTTATATTTTGATTTGTGTATATAATTTATTTAATTATAATAAAATAATATTTTTATAACAAAATATGTTATTAAAAGTTTTTGTGCACTAAAACATCTTATAAATTTATTGCAACACTTTTACCTCGAACATATAAATGTTTAGTCCTATAAACATAAGTCTTATAAGACAATCTATTATAATATTAGATATTTTTGGCGTTCTTAAAAAACGATTTAGTTGTAAAAAAATTAACTGAAACAAAGAAATAATAAATAAGATATAATATGTAATTGATTCAATGATTAAGAACTCCCTTCACAATCCAGATCCAAAACATAGAAAGTTTGGGGCTAATCTTCACAAATAGGTAGTCAACACCGGCCTAAATTGAATACAAACACTTACCTCAGCCAAAACATCCTTGGAGAGTCCAGTTTTTTGCATTTTGGAAATTTGTGTCATTGGTTTTGTAATTAATTATGAATTTAAAAAATGAGTAAAACTTGTTGGCAACATATATGTACATTGTAAAGCAACAAATGTAAATTGGTATTACTTGCTACGAATATACCGATTAATTTTGTCCTTGATTGCTCATTGCTGCACCGGTGCTATTAAAGAGATCTTAAGGTGTGTAGTCTCTCAAAATTATTTCCTTGAAGTTCATACAGGAATTGAATTTGTATTTCGCTTTCTTATCACAAATGGGGCTCCATAAAATTAAAACAATATTAAAATGCCCTAAATCATAAAGTATATTTTCCAACAATTTACCATGAATAGTGTATGTTTGCACCCAAAATTGAGTATGATTTGATAAGAAACACAAGGTAAATATTTTTTGATAAACGAGACCATAACTTTAATTAAGTTTTAGATTTGCATGTATAAAACTTAACGGCCCAACTAGGTTTTGACTTGGAATTGCAGTTGCATGTGTCCAACGACGGTGTAAATTGTAGCTCTTTTTCCCATTTTATGTAAATTGTAGTTCTTTTTCCCATTTTACCTCTGCATGCCTTCGGTATTCCTAAAAAAGGGTAAATATTTATTTAATATTTTACTATTCCCTCAATCCTTCTAAAACTGACTTAAAACAGAATGATGGGCTTACAAGTGTTCTCGCATTTGCGTAAATCACAGGTGTTCTCATTTAAACCTTTCCCTTGTATATATATACATACATACATATAGAGAGAGAGAGAGAGAGAGACGGAGAGAGAGAGAGAGTCGGGTTCAAACGAGAGCGACACTTAAGAGAAAAAGAAAACGGCCGTATCACATTTGATTTTACACTAACATCACGTACAAAATCACATGTGATTCACACGACTTTGTCTCGCGGCCAAAGTCGCCGGCACACCTTTTTTTGACCGTTAATGTAAAATCACATGTGATTTGGCCGTTTTCGTATTCTCCTAAATAGTTGGCATTCTCCTTTGTAAAATCAAAGGCTTTGATCCTCCCTCCCTCTCTCTCTCTCTCTCTCTCTCTCTCTATATATATATATATATACACACACATATTACAGGGAGGATCAAACAAGAACAAGGTCAAAATAAGAGAACAATTTTTTGTCGCGATTACGACCACGGTCAATGCAAGTGTGAGCGGGTGACATGTTGACCCGTGGGCTGTGGCATCAGGTCACATGAATCACATGTGATTTTACACGTTATTTTAGTGTAAAATCACATATAATTCAGCCATTCCCATGTTCTCTTATTTGGTTATGAATATATATACACACACACCAAGCCTAAAGTCTGCGACCACAATGTTCCATACATGGGTCTTGACCTAATTTGATAACCAAAGTGAGGTTGGGTATATAAACCTTCCAACCATTCATCCAATGTGAGATGAAATCCATAACCAAGTTCCAACACTACCTAGATCGAAGTCAAACAAAAGCTTAAAGAAAAACCACAACGAAGTTCCAACACTACCTAGATCAGAGTCAAACAAAAGCTTAAAGGCCATAAATGTTTCAGTTACATTCTCAGATGAAAACAAAATCAAATTGATCTTGCAACTGAATGATTAAAGGTTTCCAACAATTCTAGAAGTTGGGGTCTCCCTAGGCTCACGCCAAAATCAATGTGTACAAATCAGATATCCTCCCCTACTCCCCTCACACCTATTTAACAAATTACTCCGGCTACTTTTCCCTTTTTACCCCTCATAGTAGAATACTAACAATTCCAAAATTGCCCCTGCCCCTATTGACTACTGTTATTACATCCTTGTTATAAAACAAGAACCCATCCTACCCTTTACTCCTTCTAGCAAACATAACTAATAGCATCCTTCTGGGTATACCAGTTTCTCTTTAGTTTTATGTTCTTCCCCTTTTCCTGTTCATTCTACAGAGGAACTACCCACATTATCCTCCACTAAATATGAAGAGAATTATCTCTTTCTTTTCAAGAAAGTGTGGATGAATTGATTGGGATTTTAAGCTTCAAAATGGAATACATTTTTATATGGGAAGTTGATTGTGCATGGTTTAAAATGATGTTCTACCATATTAAGTTCACCTGTGGTATTCCTATCGCAAAACAAGAGCACCTTGTGTGTAGAGCAATATATAACCTACCCATTCTCCCACTACGAAATATTAACGATCATAACTTCATGCTTAAATTATCTATCTTTTGTAAAGAAATTTCCAAATTCATTGCACCCATGGTACTGTGTGACTTGTGCAAACAAATTTTATTACTAGGTGTAAGCCAGAGAAGGCCATACAAGTTCTTAGCAAGGTACATTTTTAGAAATACAATCAATGCATACCACTTTTTAATCAGCTCTAGAAGAAAGAAAGAAAGAAAGAAAGACTGCAGCATCAGGTTCTTGTGCTGCAGCATCATATTGGATACCCTGTCAAGATGAACAATTTGATTAGATTTAACAGTTGTCTCGGTTCATTAACCATATATGATATATGTATAACTGAAAAAAAAATGCAGGAAAGGGCCGGATAATTTACCAATTCTACGAGAGCCTTTAAACTACAGGTGGCTAAATGGATTGGTTGGATAACGAGTAAATTATAAAGCCGCGTTGAAATGGGACAAGTTGACCCACCAACACTTGATCATGACATGGGCAACATTGAACCTATTCGACACATTTCCTTTTTAACCAAGTTTTTTATATTTTACCCGTTCAACCCCATTAGCATTAAAATAAAACTTTAATATTAACATAAATGGTTGAAATTGTCCCCTCTACTTTATAATATTTAGAGTCATTAACCATTCAACACCTTCATTTTGTTTTATCAAACTTTTTATGCACTATAAACTTGATGCAAATGTCTACGTACACATGATTATCAACATACATATAAGACTACCTTGAAATCTGAAAAAGTAGAAGAGGGACGAACATCACCACGGTTAACAGACAGAGTAGACAGAGTGGACGTGCGCATGGCTCTTGCAGAGAATACAGCTTCATGCCTTGGATAAGAAGCTTTAGAGCAGACTCCACAAGAGCTTTAATGATCTTGAAGAACATGATGTAACAGCAAGAAACCTCTTGAAATTTGTCTCACAAGTCAACAAAGATAAGTGTCATACAACCATACTCAACCGCCATTCACCTTATATATATATGCGACACTAATTCCGTTTGTCCAGCATTCTTTAGACACTCAACTATACCATCTATATGAGGAGCTTTAAGTCGGATGCTTTTCTGAACCATCATACTAGCAAGCTTTGAAGCTTCCAACAAATGGTTTTTGGTAACGAGTCCATCCATCATGATAGAATAAATATCTGAATCAATGGAAGCCACAAACCCCAATTTCTCAATTTCATTGTATAACACGAAAGCATCTAGTGCTCGTTGTTCCTTCAAACAACGCTTTAAGAACATGCTAGAAGCCAACCCATCCGGTTTCAAACCACTAACCAACATTCTCCTAAATAATTTCTCAGCATCTTCATAATTTCCAACCCTGAATAACGTCACCACAAGCGAGCTATAACACTCACTTTTGGAAAGACTCCCTCCAGCAACGACTCTATCAATCAACTTATAGGCCTCTTCCACTCGATCCTCCTTGCAAAGGCCATTGATAAAGGTACTGATTGTGACCCTATTTGGTGCACAACCACAAGCCTCCATCCGATCCAAAATGGTAAATGCCTCCACAGACCTACCTTTTTCACAAAAACTACGGATCATAGACGTATACGTAACAACAGTTGGAGCAACCCCACCTTTGTTTTCCATCTCCTCCAATAACTTCAACCCTTTCTCTAGATTTCCAACTCTACAAATCCCGTCAAGAAGAGCCGAATATGCAACAACATTTGGAGGACATCCTTGTCGGCTTACAACCTCGAACAGCCTATTAGCATCTTCTATCCTACCCAAATCGCAAAACCCCTTAACCATCGCAACAAATGTCACCATATCAGGATAAAGATCACTCGAACTCATCTCCTCCATCAACCTAAACGCCTCATCCATCTCATTCTTCTCACAAAACAGTCTAATCACAACATTGTAAGCCGTCGTGTCAGCCCTACAATTAAATTCCTCCATTTTCTTCAACACCCATAAACCCTCATTGGCAAGCTTAGCCTCCTTACATATATTCAAAACAACCTTAAAACTTTTAACATTCACTACACAATTATCAACAGAATATGCCTCGATAACATCCTTAATCACATTAGGATTTTGATTAACCCTTAATAGTTTACAAGCAATGTTGTACATGTATGAGTTATGCCTATACTCACGTTGAATCCCAGCCCATACGAAGAATCTAAGACCTAAGATAGAACGCTGATTAGTAGAACCGCATCTCCTTATGACCTCCTTTACGCATGAAGAATCTAACTTGGCCCCAACTCGTGTTAGGGTTTTTTCGATGTTTGGATCATTACTCTGCAAATGAGTCCAATATTTTTCCACTGGACTCGTAATTGCAAATGTCGTGAAACATAAACTAGGGTTTTTGGTTCGGACCGAAGTTGAGAGGCATCGAAAGACAAAAGGAATTGACATTGAATCAAGACAGCAACGGTTAAACCCCACTTCGAGATAAACTGGCCACCCCCGGTTGAATCGTTCTGATTGTCAATACACGCCGACATAAAACAAGATAGTTGGAGGACTGACCTGATGTAGGATTTTCATACTGATATAGATGGAGATTTGAGAAAACGAAGTGAGATCGCCGGTAATCGGAGTAAGATATTGATGACTAGGTCGTCGTAAGAGAGGACAGCATGTGTTTACTGTTCTTTGAGGCATTTGAGGCATTTCATCGAACAGCTGATGTCAAACCCAAAGATTACCTCCGAAAGTGACCTTAACAATCTGAAAAAGCGAATTGAAAAGAGTTAGGTTGCTGCTAGGATCAAGTTATTGAAATCAAGAGGGCATATGCAAGGTTCCCTCTCTCACACCTTGCCACCGACTGTAGTTTGCACTGCATTTTTTGAATGAAACATGTATATTATCAAAGCTATTTTAGACATTTACAAGTAAATTCTTCAGTTGTCTGATTCACAAAGCAAAATTGTTGCTTATCAATCGATGGTGCTTTATAAATTTATTCTTCAGTTGTCTGATTCACAAAGCAAAATTGTTGCTTATCAATCGATGGTGCTTTATAAATTTCTTTCTTAGCCTTAAGGTAACAAATGTTTGCTTACTGCATAATGATGAAACAGACAGGGGTATGCAGATCAGAGAGGAAGAGTACTAACGTCTACGATAAACGGAAACAAGTCCGTATGACAGGATCAGAGAAAGTAGAAGAACTCTGGTGGCAACAGAAGAAGAAAATGGTGTTTCAGGATTTACCTCAGTAGCGCCGGTCTCCTGCAGCATGCGAATACCATCGTATGCGTCTTCTCTTCACTTGTGCTCCTTCAATTGGGGCTTCCTTCGTATATGTGTTCTTGAATCCTGCTATGAGTTTATTGTATTATGATTCTGGCCAAAAATCAGACACCATCGTCAAATCCAAAAATCGATTACAGCAAAATCGAGAAAAATTGCAGAAATTTACCTCTGGAGATTAGAACCATACACCATCATCAAATCCACCGTCTCCTCCACCGTAAGACCACCGAGAGGGAGTTGCAGAAATCGATTCACGAAAAAAGGGCAAAAATCGAGATTGAGAAGCAGAACGAGAGGGAGTTGGAGAAGCAGAACGAGAGGGAGATTGAGACTGAGGGGGTGTTTGGGATTTGCTTATTTTATCAACTTATACGGTCTCAAACCCGACCCTTTTTTTTTTTTTTTTTAAATTAGTTAATAAGCTAATAAGTTGTTTTTTTGGAAAGGGTATCTTGGACCATAGGCCCAGACTAATCCCCAACAATTAGGGTCTTTGGCTCAGCTATTAAAGCGTGCAGCCCTGAGTTTATCCTCAGTGGCCACAAGTGCTGCTAATGGGGCTCGAACCCAGGTTGAGTGCTATGAACTCCCCAAGCCTTTACCACCACACCACAACCCTTGTGGTTAGCTAATAAGTTGTTATTTAAAGGTATTTGAGATTCTTATACATATAAAATAACCAAAAAAGTGATACACTTCTCAAATAAGTTGATAATTTAAAACCAAATGACTTGTCAAAAAGTGCTTTTCAGCGGTTTGGCACCGCTATAAGCCATTTTAATTTTTCCCCATCCAAACATTCATAAGTGCTTATCTCCGGTGTCAAATCGCTATAAGCTAAAAAGCACCTCAAATAAGCAATCCCAAACACATCGAGAGGGAGGAAGAATAGTTTTCTGGGCCGATCGAGATTGAGAAGCGAGAGGGAGGAAGAATAGTTACCTGGGCCGATAGTAGGTTTTAATTTTCAGGGGTAAAGTGGTAAAAATGACCTTGTTCCATCTAGTTCTAGGGGGTTGAGGGTGAACTCAGGTGTCCCACTCTTGTTCTAGTGTGTTTCGACGTGTTTCACATTAAGCCACGCTAAATATGGGACAAATCTGTACTTTTCCATCCTGTTATGTTATGTGATACCATTTTCAAGGCTACACTACACTCCTACCCTCTTGTACTCCATCCCAAACCAAAACAACTTTTTTGTAATCAATTTTTTCAAATTCAAACCTTTATACATGATCAATGCCCATTATAGTTGCTCTTATATTTGATATTTCATTTAAAAATAATTAATTAATTATTGTAATATTTTAATAACATAAAATTTTAACAATGATTAAGATTATTATCTATTTTTGTTAAATTGTTATTCATGTTAATTAATTAATAAAAAATGAACAAAAATAACATATAACCAATTAACTTTTTTGTTTTGAGGCATGAGATTGGAAAATCATAAAACTCAAATGAATTTCATTCAAAATTATTTTAGATAACATAACTTAAACCATCTACTTATTTTTCAATTACATGATCAAAGAATAAGCAGATTTTTAGAACCTTAACATCGTGACTTCATGAGAGGTAGTGTTATGGCGAGATCAAGCCTCAGACGTTACACATCGCGACGAGGACGCGACATTTATAGGTCAGGTTCAAGGAAAAACCTTAAAAAACAGAAACCTGAAGGGGTATTGGTAACCAAGTTAATCCATTTTCTCAAATTCAGACCTTTATAAACCCCAATTCCACCAAAACAACTTTTGATCCAGTTTGCAATGTCTTGTGAAATCAACATTGCACCATTCATGTTTCAATTTCAAGGATAAATCTTAGCTCATAGAGTGTGCAAGTTAGAGAGCAATAAAAAAGAGCAGTAGGATAGGGTGGTATGACTGATAAGCCGAAGAAAAAGACAAGAAAAAATGAGGAACAGACAGACATGAAAGATCTCGGTTATTGATCCATTAGTCATAGTCAATGGATCAAAAGAGGGCTATGATAGTTCTACCTGATTTACAAAGTTGGGCAAGTCAATTGGTATATTTACTGATAGTCAAAAGAATTTAAGCAACAAATACATCCGAATACGAAAATCAACTGCCTCAGACTTGAGGAGGGTGTTGTCATCGAATACTAGAGGAGTTGGCAAATATGAACGATCCATGACAGGAACGTTGTAAAGGAAGCATGAAGTAGATGCCGCGTTATTTTAAAAAAATCAAGTTGCATGATTACATTGTCATAAGCAAACTTTTGAATTCGGATTAGATTAGTCAGTTCTCAAACAGGCCATTCTTCGAGGGGTTCAAGTTCAAATATCAGGGGAAGTGATTGTAGGACTAAGCAAGATCTCAAGTCCGTTCAAGTTCAAATCAAGTGCTCAAGTTGGTATTCAAATTTAATGCTCATGTTAGTTGGTTTCAGTTACTTCAATGTCTAAGTGACAATCTCAGTATAAGGGTTTGTAACCAACAACCCCCAAACTAGCTCACACAACTCGTTGGCAAATTAAGGACACAACGACTCGTTAAATGGCTGTCTTAAAGGCCCAATAACCACAAGAAGCTCAATCTTCAAGTAAAGTGCAACTCCCACAATGAGGCTGCAAGACTCGATCCCTCGTCTGTTTGTACATCTTTTATTCATAATGCCTGATCAAACTCGACTTATGCTCCACATCTTACGCTAAAAGAACTCTTGATCTTGAAAATTTTCGTCCCAAGTGATTTACACAACATGCGAGTTAGAATCAATTAATCAAAGATATTATGAAATGGAAGATCATATTCTTGATTGCTTCCTGTTCGCCCGACTTCTCGGATTAAAACTAAACCCAATTCAATGGTAACGTCTCCATGTCCAATATCGACTTTGGTAAATTTTACTCGAGCCATCTACCCGTCTGCCTACAAGAAACCAAGTAGGATTGTTATGGTAACCAGAAGGGTGCTTATGGTAATTTATCAAAACTAAAAAAACTAACAAAATTGGCGGGAAAACAGAATGAAATCGCCATTAACGACCATTGAAGCTGCCAAATGTTAGTTATCGAAGTCCATGGAAATTTTCAGTCTGGTTTCCAATGGGAATAAATTCATTCTTCTGGTTTTCAGCAAGAAACAGGCAAAAAATTTATTTCATTCAAAAACCCAGAAAAACATTTGATGTTGACCAACAAATCTTCATCAAATTTGACCAAATCTTGTTGATTTGCATCTGGGTTTTTTCATGGAAGATCATCATTCTTGCCTCATACCAAAAAGAGAAGATATGATTTAATCCCGGAAACATTAATCTCCGATCTCGAATTGCTCCTAAAAGAGGGACAAAGCTAGCATCTTTACCTAATTCCGGCGACATTTCACTTGTATTTCCGGCTGGAAATTATGGAGCAATTCAGGCAGATCGGAGAAGTTATCAAAAGTCTGAAGGCATTGATGGATTTCCGGGATGAAATCCAGATTAATCGCCGCCATTGATGTTTACTGTTAGATATCCTCAGTCTTGGGTACGAATCAGTAGCCGAAGAGATGAAGCAAAATCTGATATTCAAAGAGAAACAAACGAAATGGAAGGTAATCGAGCAGCCATTAAAGGAGCTGCATAGGATCTTCAAAGAAGTAGGTAGATATATATATATAAATTCATAAGGCAATCATTAGAACCGAAAGACAGATGGGTACAAGCGATTATGTTTTACCAGAACAAAGGTTGTGTGGAGTATCCATAATCTGCTTTCTTGCGTTCCTGTTGTCATCGAATAGATTGAGATGGCTGGAGATTTATCAGGGTGGGACCCAGATGAGATGCAAAGAGACGGTTAGTATACGCGATGAAATATCAAAAAGATTGTCAAGATCCGAAGGTATTTCAATGGAGATTCGGAAAAGAGCACCTGGTTTAGCAAGATTTATGCAAACAGATCGACTCCGTTCGGGAAGACGATAGATGGGCTCTTCTTAATCAAATGATTAAGAGAAAAAAACTCGGTCACAAAGCATGATCAGCAACTTCTTGATATAACTTCGACAAATTTCAGCAAATCTGGGCCGTCGGATGGAAAGCTAAAGCTGCTGCTATGTTCAATTCTATTGAATTCGAAAGATTACCATATTAAACGAAGATTAGGGAGTGGAAGGGAATACAAGGAGATTCAATGGCGAGGTGTGAGCTTTCTTCGGCGGCATTTCCATGGAGATATCGAAGAAATAAACCCCGAAATTTCTCGAGGATCATCTCTTTCGCATCTTAACGTACTGCCCTTCTTTCGTGGGTTCACCGGTGACAAAAAGAAAAGAGCTTTTTCTCGTTATGGAACTCATGAACCGTGATCTTTCAGGCTATATCAAAGAGATTTATGCCACCAAAAAACAAAAACGATTCCCGTTTTCTCTTCCAGCTGCAGTTGATCTAATGCTTCAAATTGCACGAGGAAAGAAAAGTATCTGCATTCCGAAGGGATCTATCATGGTCAGTTAAACCCTTTGAACATTCTTGTAAAACCAAGAAATGCATCCACGGACGGATACGTACATGCTAAAGTGTCGGGATTCGGGCTATCATCTTCAATCAGTCTGATATCGAGAACGCAGACAAATCAGAACGAAACACAGTCATTCATCTGGTATGCACCCGAGGTTTCGGCAGAACAAGAACAATTGGGAAACAACGGGAAATGTAAATTCACGGAGAAATCCGATGTCTATCGTTTCGGGTTGATTTGTTTTCAGCTTTTAACGGGAAAAGTACCTTTCGAGGATAGCCATCTTCAAGGGGATAAAACGAGCCGAAACATTAGAGCAGGAGCAGGAGGCCTCTTTTCCCTTTTCATACCCCGAAGTATCTCGCAAACTTGACACGAAGATGTTGGCACACTGATCCTAATGAAAGACCAAGCTTTTCGTTGATATGCAGGATTCTTCGCTACATAAAGTGGTTTTTGTTGTTGAACCTGATCACAACAATCCGGATTCGCCAACACCAACGGTGGATTACTGTGAAACAGAAGCGGGGCTTCTTAAAAAATTCCCTTCTTGGGGTAATAATAACGTCTTTCCATTGTCACAAATCCCGTTTCAAATGTTTGCATATAGAGTGGCGGAAAAAGAAAGATCAAATGCAAGTCAGAGAGAAATTTCCGAATCAGTAAGCGAAGAGGATGATAACTCAGTTGTGGATTACTCAATCTCCGAAACGAAGCCTTCTTTGCGTGAAGTTCCACCAAGGAGATCCATGTCAACAGAGTATCCCGGAGAAAGTCCGTCTTTCAACCTGAAATTTTAACCAGGATATCCATGTCAACAAAGGGATCGAACGATCTAAAAGTCAAGAAACAACCAGGTTCTTCTTCTTTGAAAAATATACAAGTTAACGGTATAGGGAAAAGATCATAAAACATAAATATTTTGAGAACCGTGAGAACCAGTATATGCATTGTTGTATGTACACTATACTAATTTTAGTGATTATATGCATCAATGCATATATACTTCCATACATAGTAGATATGGATTGATGAATATACTCATTGACATGATACATATTTTGATAGTGTATATGCATATATTGGTTCTCATGGTTCTCAATATATTTATGGTTCTTATTTTTTACCTTCTCTCAGTATATTTGTGGAATTCTTATTATCAAATTGATTCCACAGCGATTCCAAGAGGACGATCTAAACCCGCACCATTGTCTTCTCCGGGGAAAAAGGATGAATTCTGAAAGCCAAACCAAAGAACATCAAAAGGACACTTATCAGATTCCGAGCTTACCTAGACTTCAATAAAGAATATCCAACAAAATATATATATATATATATAATTCTAGGATTATGAAACTTCAATAGAGCAAAATGGTTTATGGAACAAGACTTGTATAAAGTAAAGAAATTGAAAGATATGTTCTTAAACTTGAGTTGTTTTACTAAAACTGCCTAGGTTTTCCTAGAGCACTTTTCTCGTCGAGTTGTTTGGGCATGTGTCATTAGAATTGCATGATCCTGATGATAAAATGCCTCTTTTACCAACAAAAAAGGATGCATACAAACAATACGAATTTTCAGAAATTAAAAGAAATGATCATTTTATGATTTCACAAGGGTAGAATGATATGATAGATGATTATAACACCCATCCCAAATAGCACTTATTTGCAAAATTAAGATAAGAGAATTAAGGAAAAACAGTGGCCAAGTTAACAAATAGATGAAGCGTTTGATATTATCCAGGTGTTCTTCAAGAATTTAAAATAGCTCGACTATCAGAAATCACCAAGAAACCAAAAGAAATTGCAAATCCCAGAACTATATAGCATCCTACAACAATCTTATAATCTTTGCAATTTTCAACTATAAGTATGTGTCAATCAAAATTTTCAACAGAACGAATATACAAATCATTTCACCACGATACTTGTAAATTTGTGAGTTGGATATGGTGTTCCACAAAAATTACATTGACTTGGCACATAGTATTATAAATTGGTTGACTATTTGTCAATTATCTAAAATACCCTTTGACAAAGACAAACAAAAAAGTCGTGTGGAACCAAACCAATATCATCAATTTATTTGTAACAACGGGAATGAGTAAATAGGTAAGATAAACATGCAGTTTTTCCATAAAAGGAAAATTTTCAAGGACATCCCATAAAGGCAAGTGTTGCAACTTTCATGGGATAGAGGGACTATTTCCTGTTTTTGTCTACTCTCCCTTTGAGCATGTTATAAAGTGTCTAAAATGCAGCATCGTAGTTCAGTTATCAGATTACTAGGACTAGGGATAAAGCTAAAAGTTTGATTCTTAAATTTCATAACATGACAAGTTCACAAAAACTAATCTTTTGTTAATTTTATTGATGGGTAGATGACATTCAGCTGAACGCGTTCGTAAGTTGTGAGAATAGTGCAAAATGAAAAGCAGAAGAAGACGCTTACAAACAAATAAGAATAAAGAGTGAACTTAAAAGTTAAAGGCTGCATACCTCAAACTGTAAGCCAACCCGATTGCTTTACCAGGGAAATGAAGAGCCATTTTGTTCCAAAGTCGAAGCCGTCATACCTCAACTTACGAAGCTAAAGAAATCACAATAGCATTAGCTAATGCTTCTGAAAGTCAACTCTAAAGCATCCCACTTGCAATATTAGAAATTTCTTTACGATTAATGTAGTCTGGAACCACATAACACGGTTATCTATCTTCTGCTACTTCGGGTGACTCCGTGTTTTTACTCATTTTGTAAGATCCCTCTCCCAATTCCTACGAGGAAAGTATAACCAACAGATAAGACTGTTACTTGTAATTGTGTGCAAGATTTGCTGGCTATCGTTTAGTCCTGGAGCATTCAAACCTATCAGCCACGTATTACCATACGCAAATTAGTTAGTTGAAAAATGTCATTGCGTGTTGCAACTCCTCACAGGTCATTTCTGCATAATTGCTTATAACAAGGACTGAAGGTACTTTGTGTGGGATGCTCTGATAATAGTATTAGTGCTCATAGATGCTCTTCACAACATTTTAAGCACCTTTATAGTTCCACCTGAATTGGCAGCAACAATCATATTTGATTTCTCCCTCCAGCAAACACTGGAAACAAACTGTGCATTGCCATCATCATTCTCATCACCAGATATGGGATCAATAGATCCAAACTTGTAGGAAATAATAGGCATCGGGAAACTTTTATGATAAGCATAAACCTGAAGAGAAAAGAAAAAAAACCTTAAGTACTGGCAGAGTTTCAAAACGAACTTTAAGCATGAGAGATTCACATACTTGCTATGTTTCCAAATGAAAATAAATTGTGGACGATACGGTTGTCACCATGATTTTGAAGACGAGAAAATGTTCCATTATGAGAAGTAAAAGATATGATAAGCAAATTGATGTGATCCCGACAATAAAGTTATCCGGGAAATTTTACTTGAGCAAAATAATGTGATGTAATCAAATTGGAATGGTTTCAGTAGTAATAATACCTCATTGGATTCAGAACCACATGCTATATATCCATCCAGAACAGATAAGCCAACAAAGTTCTAATGAGAAAGGAGAAAGGGTCAGATTTAAAAGATGCTCATTAGATAATTTATTAAAACCCATTAGATGCTTGAAACTTTTGCATAAAGGTGTCTACCTTCTCGTTAGTGTGACCCTTGTAGGTCATGCAGCAAGCATCAGTGGAGATCCCCTCTAAACTAGTTTTCTTCAGGTCCCAAAGCTTCAGTGTGTTGTCAGTGGATGCAGAAACGAGGGTATCTGAACCTAAAAACTTTACATAGCTTACAGCCTTTTGATGGCCGGCTAACGTGCACCAGGGAATTCTTGTATGTCTAAGATCATAACAGTGTATCTTGTAATCAGCAGATCCAAAAGCCAAAAGATGCGAGGAATGTGAAGAGAACTGAACACAGCAGACATTGGCAGCACTTCTGATCGTGCAGGTTGAAGTTTTCTGTATAAACACTCACATTCAAAGTTTGTAAGTTTGTCTTTTTAATGATTTATAGCATATGAATTTCAGAATTAAAGCTATATTCAGGTAAATATTTATATTTTTTTTCACCCTTTTATGCTTCAAAGAATTACTGACGTAAAAAAAATCAGAAACATGGTTAACTGAGAAAGTAGTTGACTAGCAGGAAATAGTAGCCCTTCAGTGTTGTTAGTAATATTTCTAAACAAGGTTATTTTCAGAAGTGGTTGTTGGGTAGGCAATGGTAGCATTTTGCAGAAAATATAACAGATAACAAGCTTCACATTATATCTCCTGGCTGTTTATTTCTATTTGAACCATCAAAAAAATTGATATTATAAGAGACGTGGAACAGATATCATTCATTAAACCACATTAACTGGGAATTTTATGCACATATATACCATAAGGTTGCAACTAAGACATGGATGCATGTCATATGTTATGGTAGTCCACCCCCTATGCATGTTCTACGACCATTTTTTCCCCATCTTAGTAAATTCTTGTAATCATCGATTGCATCTTAAGATGTGTCAGTGTTGTTAGTAATATTTCTAAACAAGGTTATTTTCAGAAGTGGTTGTTGGGTAGGCAATGGTAGCATTTTGCAGAAAATATAACAGATAACAAGCTTCACATTATATCTCCTGGCTGTTTATTTCTATTTGAACCATCAAAAAAATTGATATTATAAGAGACGTGGAACAGATATCATTCATTAAACCACATTAACTGGGAATTTTATGCACATATATACCATAAGGTTGCAACTAAGACATGGATGCATGTCATATGTTATGGTAGTCCACCCCCTATGCATGTTCTACGACCATTTTTTCCCCATCTTAGTAAATTCTTGTAATCATCGATTGCATCTTAAGATGTGTATTACTTTATGTTATGTGTATATTTGCTTTTATATCAGTTTTATGAGTACCTATCAAATTTAAATTGTTTTTCCCTTTCAAAATTTGATTGTCCTACAGCCATACAACCTCTCAGGTTTTGTAAGTCTGAGTTGTACTAGTGCAGTTTATTGATCATCAAAGTTATTTACTCAAATAGTTTGATAGAGAATTACTTCATTTAAGCTCCATAACTTCACTGAACAATCATCACTTCCGCTTGCAAATTTTGTGGGGTCCACATGAGAGAAGTCGACACACCAAGCCCTCCTTTGGTGTTCTCTGTAATGGGATAATCCTTGACCAGTGAATGTGTCCCACACCTGAGGTCAAATTATGATGTTTTAAATAGATCATGTTGTGACAAAGAAGAAACATAAACGTAGACGTTAGAAACTAATGCTCCCAAAACAACACATCAACTTTGCAAGAGCGGTAAGCGCACGAAATTATGAGAGAGAAGGAAATGCTCAAACCTGCTAGGAAAAATATTATATAAACTTAACTTCGATAAAGCAAGGAACACACACCTGAACCACACCGTCATAATCAGCTGATGCCAAATAATTCTTGAGGTACTTGTTCCAACAAACGCAACTAAGCTTGGATTGGTTCAGCAACTCAACCGTAGGATAATTGACATCAATAGAATCATGTAAAAGTGAAACGATATCAAAAATCTTGATTTTCTTTGAGACACCAGCAGCAGCAATGTAGTTCTCATCACGATCAAAGCTCAAAGAGCAAATTACATTCGCAGAATTCAGAAGATTGCCCATTTTTAGTGTACCACATGCCTCAAACTTGTTATATCTTATGAATTTGCATATACCATTCAAAAAATCATCAACGCAACCAACATACTTCTCTTTCATGGTAGGTTCTTTGACTCCAACTGGATCCACAGAGCACCTTTCACGGATCCTTAACAAGTCCAGGTCATTTCGTTCATTAGAGACAGTGTCAGGAAGTTGGAGTTGGGACCTCTTACTAAAATAAGCACTTTCAAGTGACCTGATATATGTCTTCATCCTTTCCTCCAATATGTTTGAATCATAGAACATTCTCAATACATTTTTGTGCTGAAAATTCTTTATATCAGTTTCTAAGAACTGTATGTTTCCACATAACTCCAAGGCATGCTTTTCCTTTTGTTCCTTCAGTGAAAGTAGAAAATCAAGTAAAATCTCAAACTCGGCATCTTCATTCTTGTCAACGATTGAAGAACAATTGCTCTTGAAGTACAATTCTTTGGTTCCGCTTAATAATTCAGATTGCAGG
This sequence comes from Arctium lappa, assembly GCA_023525745.1. Lineage (NCBI taxonomy): Eukaryota > Viridiplantae > Streptophyta > Magnoliopsida > Asterales > Asteraceae > Arctium > Arctium lappa. The sequence goes on along the minus strand of CM042057.1, from coordinate 75,527,946 downwards.
ATATCCCTGATACAAACAAAATTTCTAATATTACCAAGTATATCAAAACTTGGACCAAACAAAAAGTCCTGTTATATTCAAATGATATCACCTGCGTTAAATTGATCTAGCTATTAATTAACAAAACTCATACCACAAAATACGCTTGATGGTCGTATATATTCTAATGTGTGCATGCAAACTCAAGTCTAAATGATAGAAGCATATTTGTCCCCCAGCAGATCCACCTTAAGCTTTAGATGAGTCAATCATTTGACATAACATCAAGGCTAAGCTGGCAAGGTTGAAGCCATTTGCGTATGCTTCCCCTATATTGCATACATGAAATTTGCAGTATGTTTGGCTTACGTACTATCACGAAACCCTTTCTAGCAGGAAAAGAAAGTGGTCATATGTCTACAAGCTTAAGCTTTTAAATGAGTCATTGACTTAACAGAGATTAATTATTTACAGTTTAAGTAGTAAAATGAGATATTAACCCATCTATTATACTTATACTCCCTATATCTCAAATAACTTTCCTTCTCTGGGTTTGAATGTCAAATGTAGTATTTCCTGTACTTATAACAAGTTTTTATAGTTCTATCACCAATTTACTTTAGTACTGTCAGCATATGTTTTATAGTACTATTACATACAAGTAGTTACCAAGTTTGACGAAGTTCTTTTTATTTTTTGAATAAATTCATATAATATTGTAGTTAAAAAAAACTAACTCCAAAAGTTGAGTGACGATGACTATCTTAGGATCAAGTATTAACCAATCATCCAGGAACCATTACCATTCTTATCTTGTGCATCCTATACATTTAGGTGTAGCATAACTCCATAAGTCCAAACAACGAAAGTTAGGCCATCAATGATCATTTATTCCTCACAGATTCCACATCTGATGATCAATTGACAGGTAATGTTAAAAGGTAAGCAGCATCCTCTTCCTTCCCACCATCCTTGACCAATTTTTATATTCCTCTATATAAAAATGACAAGTATACAATCTCACATAATGTAACAACAAAAAAACATCTTGAAGATTGTACAGGGGGGACTAAGAAAGAACTAACCTATTAGCAGCTGCATGAAACTATATGGATATATTATTTGGTCCTCCACTATGAACCAAAAATTGAGGCAACTATATGTTTATGAAACAGGAAGTCATCAAGAACGGATTACAGATCCACAGGAACATGGAAGAGTATAAAAAATATTCAGGGCGAAGAGTAGATTCAGGAAAGTTGCTTCTGAAGTTAAAACACAATCAACAACTCACTCCTGAAAATGAAGTGATATCGACTGGCTGTCGGTCAAACCAATTTAACTGGAGGCGAGACTTGACTTGGTGTATTTAAGTCAACTCTTAAGAGAAAGGCCCTAACATAAGGCCAGTTGCTACCAAAGTTTATCCTTGACCAGGAGAGAACTTAACTAGATCTTTCATCTTAGAAAGGATAGAGGCTTCCATCTGGCACATATGAAGGTTTTTTGCTCTCTTTTCTCTATTGAATAACTTTGTAACGGAAAAAAACAAACAGCATGGAAAGGAAACAGTAACTAGTAGTTGAGATTCACCATAGTAGAACAAAAGCATTAATAAGTAGCAAGGACCTGAAAAAATAACTAGAAACACTGAAACAGTGAGGGACTCCTTATCGTTCAAGGGTCTAATGGCATTGCAGACCATGGTGTTTTAATGTCCTTCGAGGTCATGCTGCTACAGTACCTTTCTTAGGCTAAAGAAAATTACTAAATTAAAATGTTTAAGCAGAAATACCTTATTGTTGGCCGAGATGAAGGTTGAGGATGAAGCAGCCATAGACAGAACCCAGCTTCCTTTGGATTTTCAGAAATAAAACTTGGTGGAAGGATCCGGTTACGTAAATCTGACATCGCTGCAGAATGCATCTCTAGTGATACAAATGAGCAGAGTAACTGGTGGTGAAAAGCCCAAATCAGTGTAAGATCATAAACAGCATTGTTACCTTGAATCAAAGCTATATCATGAAATAAAGGTATCACAACTGTTTTATGGGGGAAGTCGGTTCATAGACTCAAAGGTCTTTCCCTGGCAAGGGGAAGGGAAACAAGAATCACCCTTCAAAAACTACCAGTCCATGAGACGCATGTCCAACACGTAATGTGCCATAAGAAATGACTACACTCAAAATTGTGCATGTTCAAACTTTTACAGAAAATTGCTTCAACATTCAACTCATGGGAGGTGGAAAATCCTAATTCCTACACCACTAGGGCCTCAATTGGCAAGCAACATACCACTCTGTGCTGTCACAATGGCTTGACTGAGAGAGATGCAACAATCCCTATTGGGAAACATGTCACTGAAACTCCAAGATCAAGAAGAGATAGCTTACACACGAAAAACATTTGTAGCATGGAAAACTATAAAAGAAAGTAGCTTTAAGCAGAAGATTTTAAAATCTTCAATGCATGTACTAAATATTGCTATGTTGCAACTAGAAGCATTGATATCGATATGGAGTAAAATTTCAAGAACCATAAATAAAAATAGATGGATAAGAATATATGACAACAAAAGAGAAAAGTCTTCTCAGTTCTCACCTCAAACAAGAGAATACCGAGGCTATAGACATTTGCTGATAATAGATCTCTCCCGTGGAGCTCCTCCGGACAAGCATACCAATTCTTTTCCAGTTCAACAGCTACAGAGTATGACTCTGGCCCTGGTTTATGTTTTCTATTATTTTGAGTGCCATGTCCATGATTAAAATGCAGACCATGCAAGCCTTGACTTCCGGAATTAAGCTTATCCAAAGATCTATTGTTAGTGGCATGATGTGTACTTGAATGTAATTTTTCTCCTATTGCCTTGATAATGTCTGCATCCTTTTGCTGCTTCACATCTAATTGACAGTTGACACCACTTCCCTGTTCAAATGGCTGCTTCCCATCGTTATTTTGGTCGGCAACAGTTATTACTTCGTGTTCGGTTGAAGAATCAAAGTAAATGATCTCCTTTGATGGCAACAAAATGAAACTTGAAAGCCATAAACCTTGCAAGGCATTTCCTTGAGAGTGTGCCATATCGACAGCCTGAACGACCTGCCTATATATCTGCAGCCTCTCAGCTTTATTCACCTCAACAAAACTCTGGTTTAGCCACTTCCTCAAGCTCATCCCTTGGGTATACGGTTCTGGAATTCCTTTGTTGGCACTTTCTTGAGGGAAATCAACAGTTCTTCCACTCAAATCTAATGATATATCAGAAGTCATTCTGCTGACGGGATCCTTTTTGTCGGTATTCTGAGTCATTTCTGCAGCACTGTACTCATTAGAGATGCCTGCACTTTTACACAGAATCCCCATGCCCCTTGGAGATTGCCTAACAACAAAATTAGAGAAGTTCATTGAGCTTGATACCTTTAACCTCTTATCCCGAGGTGGAAGATTATCAAAGGACTCGTTTTTGTTGTGACTATCCATTAGCAGATCAGATGGTTGTTCTTTTCGATCCCGATTAGCCCACCAAGCTTTACCATTTGCAGGATCTAAAGGCACACTTGACAAGTCTTTTTGAGAACTCATCAACGTTAGTTCCCCTTCCTGGAAATCGAATTGTCCACATGAATTACTTTTGCTAGCCCTTGCCAAATTAGAAAAATTATGCTTTGCGCCATGCCTAATATACTCCCTTGTGCCCGAGCTGCTTGCAATGTTTGGGTTCAGAAGGCTATAATCTGTCGCATATGTCTCGGCACCCAAGAATTCATTATCACTTGTACGAATGGGTCTTGTATCAGCTTGCCTTGAACTTTCAGCATGCCTATTCATCCCTGCCATTATGCCAAACCTCTGTGATTCCAACGAGTTACAAGCCTCAACATCTATATGATCATCAAGTATTTCCAACTTGTCCATTTCCATTTTCCCATTCTCTTCTTCCATCACAACAGAAGGAGAGATACTCACTCAACCAGATAACAAGTAGCTTTCATGATAGACCTATCCAAATCAGTGTTACGATAATTATCATACATGAATGAATAAGGAAGTAAACCTTAAATATACCAACTCATTCCAAAAATTTAGAGTATATACAAACATTTTGACTTTAACAAGTCAATGACCAATATATTACTGAAATTGATCCATATTCATTTAACCATCAGAAACAATGAGCTCGTCTAGCTTGTAATAGCTATAGATGTAGGTCCTAACATTGAACTACAACTCATAATGGTTTGGAGTTTATGGCCTTAATTCTATTTATGGGATGTAATAGTTAGTATCAAATTTGAATTTTACATTTCATGATCGACTTTCTAAATCAAACTAGATCTGTAATTTTGAACCAAAGCTGTAATAAATAAAAAGGCCATCATGAAAACGAATCTTTAATCGACACTGACCTTTACTTCACCAAACTGGCTTGTAATCCTTTTCAGATAGTTTAATCAACAAAACTGGAAATCTAAAAACTATCAAATAATTATACCGATTTTTACACAAAACTTATCAAAAAATTAAGCAAAAGCTTTGCAAATTGCTAATTTTATCTTGGTCTACACCTACATTTCCCTTCCAAATACTACAATGTTGTTTACAAAATCTACAAATAGCAGCTTATATTAAACAATAAAAATCCTACAATAATATTGAACATCTCCATCTTGAATATTCTAATAACACAACAACTTTTCAAAACTCAAAAGACATTTACCTTCCAAAATATTCTGTAAAATCGCAGCTTATAAAGAAAATATAGTATGATCGTATAAATAAATACAAAGCAAAGGTAATCAATCGAACTGTGATCAAAACACAAAATCAAATTTAAAAAATAGCAACCAGATCGCCAAACACAATGGATAAGCTTTCATACCTTCATCAAAGAAGAAAGAGAAAGATTGCCTGCAAATTTCAGAATCAATCTCGTTTTACTTTTGGATCAACTTCAATTCATTCGTTTGTAATCGGTGAATCAAAGCACTGCTGATCCAGATATTTAAGAAGACAGTGATACATTGATCTTTTTTGCTTTTCAATTTGGACAATAATATCAAGTATTTATACGAATACGATTTGAGGATAACATGGCAAATCGTATCTCTTCAGATTAATTCTTTTATTATTTGGCACGTAGTTTTATAAAAATGTTTACTTATTAATTAAATATTTTAAAATGTTTCTTTAATTATATGTTCGAAATAAGCACCAAATAGAAAATAAATATCGAGTAAAAATGTAAATTAAAGAACATATTATTACATAGGGTTGGGTCCGGTGAGAAGTGTGAGAAGATCCACCAAGATAAGATGCATCGGGATGCACCAGATCAATTTCTTTCAAAGCTGCAATTTATGGGAGAACTTGAGATTAAAAGCGATCAACAGTTCAGATCCACTTTTCACGATTCTCACAGTTAACCCAATTTCTCACACGATCATTCGTCTTATTACATAAAGATAATATTGTACGATGGAACTTTATCATTTGAAAAATTCATATTGTTAATGTATATAGAGGGCCCAGGCCCATGTTAGGGCCCAAACCCATTTAGTCTACGTATATATATGTTGTATCTTGTAGTCTAGGTTAGATTACTCATTATTTTACTTTTCGTATTGTACGTTTTCTCTCAATCAATATATCGAGGCTTCAAACCTTCAGCATATTCATCGTCTCCTTCAACCATATTCATCTTCTAACATGGTATCAGAGTTGTAGGTTTATTCTTCGATTTTATTGTTCACCTTCACTGTTCATCCGAATCGATTTATTGTTCATCAGGATCGATCTTGCTTTGAATCGATCGCTTGTCGTCGCTGCCATCGCCTTTTGAATCGATTATGTTTTCTTGAATCGATCGCTTGCCATCGCCGTTTGATTTGTTTGTCGACATCGATCGATCTAAAATTGATCGATCTGTGTGTTTTGCATTGTCGCCGCTGATGTGTGCCTATCGGTCGAACTCCTTTTATCAGTCGAACTCTTTTATCGGTCAAACTCTTTTACCGGTCGAACACCCTATCGGTCGAACGCCATCGGTCAAAGTCATTTTTATCGGTCGAACTCTTTTATCGGTCGAACTCTTTTACCGGTCGAACTCCTATCGGTCGAAGCATTCTACCGGTCGAACACCCTACCGGTCAAACACCCTACCGGTCTGGTCGAACATCCTACCGGTCGAATCTACTATCGGTCGAACTTTACCGGTCATTAATATTGTTTCCTAGTATCTTTTCTTCAATTCATGGCTACCAATTTCAGTCACGCAAATCCCATCTCCGTTGTTTTCAATGGTAGCAACTACATTCTTTGGCATTACCATATGACAATCCTGTTAAAGTCCTATGGCCTTCACACCTATGTTACTGGCGCATCCAAAGTTCCAGTTCAAGAAGCAGCTGAGAACGCTGTTGACTTTGCAAAACGCATGAATGAGTGGGACATCAATAATGCTCGCATCTTGGGCTTCATTAATGCCTCCACTACTCCTGAGATCAACCAACAGTTCCTTGGTTATATTACAGCCAAAAGTCTCTGGGATTTTCTCGCCAAACGGTATACATCATCGGGTCTATCTCATCAGTATCAACTGTGGACCACTTTTCAGAGCAAACGTCAACTTCCTGATCAATCCATAAACTCTTATATCTCCGAAATGCAGTATCTCAGAGATCATATAAGTCTTGGAGCACCACAGATTTTTGATGAAACAGCTCAACAATTCACCGCCTACTTCAACCAGCTGCATTTGATCACCATTCTGATGGGCCTTACGGATAAATTTGAGAATGTTCGTGCTTCACTTCTTCATAGGCAGCCTTTACCTACTCTTGAAGAAGCAATATCAGAATTGCTAAGTGAAGAAACTCGTCTTCACATGCGTTCACCGATGCCCGCTACTGATAGTGTTCTCTACACGTCTCATCCCAAGTCCAAAGGCAAATGGACCAATAACAATCATTCCAAATCTGTGGGAAAGACGAACACATCCGAGTGTGCGTTCTGTCATTCTCCTATTCATCTTCTTCTTGATTGTCCTATCCGTAAGTGTGGCATCACTCATCCGCGTCACTATGAGACTGACTGCCCGAAGAACTCAAAGCACACTAGTTCTCAGAACTGGACTCATGCTGTTATCGGGCCTACTATTGCTGATACTGAGGCTTCTACAGCCTCCTCACCTGACCTAATGGAACTGATGCGTCACAATCAGGAAATTATGGAACAGATCATGTCTGGTGCTATGGGTATGAATTCTCCACACTCAGCTGCATCAGGTAACGTATGGCTTTTTGACTCTGGGTGTTGCAATCATATGACACCTTGCCCTGATGGTTTCGTTTCTAAGAAATCACCTCAGCAATTTACGTCAGTAAGAACTGCTGACAACATTGGTCTACCGGTATCCTTTAGTGGAAATGTTTCCACTCCTCATATACAATTACCGGATGTTCTAAATGTTCCAAAGCTTTCTCTGAGCTTAGTTTCAATTGCACAGCTTCTTGAATCTAATTTGATCATTTTATTTCATTCTTCTGGTTGTGTTGTACAGGATCCAAAGACCAAGCAGATCCTTGGACTCGGCCGTAAAGTTGGACGGATGATTGAAGTGGTCTACCTGCGTCTTCCTTTACCCTCTTCAAGTCTTGTTGCCTCAGTTTCCAGCACTCCTTCCTTTGAGTTGTGGCATGCCCGGCTGGGTCACTTATCTCTCGCCAGAATAAAATCATTAGCTCATTTAGGGGTGTTAGGAAATTGTGTATCAACTGACAATATTTCTTGTTTATCTTGCAAACTTGGCAAACATCATGCTTTACCTTTTGAAATGAATGAATTTAATTCTACTTCTTCTTTTGATCTTATTCATTCTGATGTATGGGGACCAGCACCACATCCATCCATGGGAGGTGCTCGATACTTTGTTATTTTTATTGATGACCATACTTGTTTCACATGGATATATCTCATGAAACATCGTTCGGAATTACCTCAAATCTATATTATGTTTGCTCGGATGATTCACACCCAGTTCTTAAAATCTATAAAGATTCTTCGAGCTGACAATGCTATGGAATACAAAGAGTCGTCCCTTCTCTCCTTTCTTCAATCTCAGGGGACTCTCTCTCAGTACTCCTTTCCCGGCACTTCTTCTCAAAATGGTCGTGCCGAACGCAAACACCGTCATATTCTTGATACGGTTCGCACTCTTCTCATCTCCGCTAAATGTCCAGAACGTTTTTGGGGTGAAGTTTCTTTCACTGCAGTTTATACTATCAATCGTCACCCTACTCCCATCCTTAATAATAAGTCTCCTTATGAGGCCCTTTATGAGGTCACTCATGCCTATGAACTTCTAAAAGTTTGGGGTAGTACTTGTTTTGTTCAACTACAATCTCATGAACATACCAAACTTGAACCTCGCTCCAGACTGTGCTGCTTCCTTGGATATGGTATTGAGTATAAGGGTTATCGCTGCTGGGATCCTATCTCCCAGCGTCTTCGTATATCTCGTCATGTTACCTTCTGGGAACATGTTCCTTTCTCTTCTATATCCAAGTTTCGTGAGTCTCCTAATCTCACCACTCCGTTTTTCACTGATGCTTCTGTCTCATTAGACTCACTCCAATCTGACATTATATCATCTCCACCTATTGTTCCAACACCTTATGAGTCTGCCTCTCCTAGTTTTCCTGATCAACATCAATCATCTGCTCCATCTGCACCGCCAACATCTGAGGTGCCTGTTGAGTCTTTGGCTCCTGAAACTTCTCAATCTCAGAATGTTAGACGATCAGAACGGGTAAGACAAGTTCCTTCTCATCTTCGTGAGTTTATGCTACTCTGCTGTCAAATCACAAACCTACTTCCTACAAGGAAGCCTCCTCTAACTCTGATTGGCAGAAAGCTATGGATGAGGAATTCCAGGCACTTGACAAAGCTCAGACATGGGAATCTGTCCCTCTTCCACCAGGCAAGTCACCCATTGGCTCCAAATGGGTGTTCAAAATCAAAACCAAATCTGATGGCACTATTGATCGGTACAAAGCTCGTCTTGTGGCCAAGGGCTTCAATCAAGAGTACGGTATCGATTATGAGGAAACTTTTGCATCTGTTGCTCGAGTCACTTCTGTTCGCAGTCTTCTTGCCATTGCAGCTACCAAACAATGGCCTCTCTTTCAGATGGATGTTAAGAATGCCTTTTTGAACGGTGACTTATCTGAGGAGTTCTACATGACACCTCCTCCAGGCGTTCGACTTCCACAAGGTCATGTTTGTCGTCTTCGGAAGGCTCTTTATGGCCTCAATAAGCTCCGCGAGCTTGGTTTGAGAAATTCAGTTCCACAGTCACCTCTTTGGGCTTCTCACCCAGCAACTATGATTCAGGACTGTTTACTCGGACCACTGAGGCTTGCACAATCTTACTTCTCCTGTATGTGGATGATATGATTATTACTGGCAGTGACTCTACAGGCATAGCCAATCTGAAGTCATCTCTCAGCTCCCGTTTTGAGATGAAGGATCTTGGTTCTTTACACTATTTTCTTGGTCTTGAGGTGCTCTCTGATCCATCGGGACTTTATCTGTGTCAAGCCAAATACACCTCAGATCTTTTGTCGAAAGCTGGGATTACTGAAAACAAAACAACATCCACTCCTCTTGAGCACAACCTTCATTTGGCTCCAAATGCTGGACCACCTCTACGTGATCCTACTTTATATCGCCAGTTAGTGGGGTCACTTGTCTATCTGACAGTGACTCAACCTGATATTGCCTATGTTGTTCATACTGTCAGTCAGTTCATGTCTGCACCCTGTTCTGATCACTACGCTGTTGTCCTGCGCATTCTTCGATATTTAAAAGGGACCATGTTTCATGGTCTTCATTTTCCATCCACCTCATCGTTGACTTTGCGAGGTTTTTCTGATGCTGATTGGGACAGTGACATGACTGATCGTCGCTCTACTACTGGCTACTGTTTCTTTCTTGGCGACTCTCTTATATCCTGGCGAAGCAAGAAACAATCTCTCACAGCTCGATCCAGTACTGAAGCTGAATATCGAGCACTAGCTGACATGGCTCAAGAACTTGTGTGGTTACGCTGGCTACTCTCTGACATGAGGGCTCCTCAACAGTCTCCAACTTCATTGTGGTGTGACAACAACAATGCCATTCAGATTGCTCACAATGATGTCTTCCACGAGCGAACGAAGCATATTGAAATTGACTGTCACTTTGTTCGTCAACATGTGACTCGTAAGACTATTCAGCTTCTTCCTATTTCGACTCTTGATCAACCAGCTGATATTTTCACTAAAGCTCATTTACCAGGACGGTTTCGTGATCTAGTTTCCAAACTCCATCTGGTTCATTCTTCTCCCGATTGAGTTTGAGGGGGGATGTTAATGTATATAGAGGGCCCAGACCCATGTTAGGGCCCAATCCCATTTAGTCTACGTATATATATGTTGTATCTTGTAGTCTAGGTTAGATTACTCATTATTTTACTTTTCGTATTGTACATTTTCTCTCAATCAATATATCGAGACTTCAAACCTTCAGCATATTCATCGTCTCCTTCAACCATATTCATCTTCTAACACATATATTGTGATAAATATAACAGTTATGTTTTATATAATTTTTTTTTATTTAAGGCTAAAATTTAACATATTGATTAGTATATATTTGTTTTTGTATCTGTTTTATATGTATCTGGTTCATAATGTTAAACTTTTTGGTTGTAAGCACATGAAAATGTTCATATTGTAAAACAAATATATGTTAATTAAGAGTTATGCTATATTTTTTTCTAAATTGAGTATCAAAAATCAAAATCTCTAACAAAAATTTACTTCCAACTCTAACAGAAGTTATATTTTAGAAATCGTAGCATTGATTATATTGTTAAAATAATTAATACACTAGAAGCGTACTCGTGCAATGCAGCGAGTTACATCACGATTTTAATGTTTCATTTTATTTTTTTGTCGATTTACAGTACGATTTTAGATGGTTTTGAGAAAGTGATAATGTTTTTTTTTATAAATTTGTTTAATTTAGGCTTAATAATATAATGTTTTTTATATAAAAAAATTAAGTATTTTGTTAGAATTCAATGATTATCTTATATATTTTAATGACATATAGAAAAAATAAACAATTACATATTTAATAATATAATTAAAACAAAATTATATTAATATAATATCTATATCTATACTATATTATAAAACACGAATAAAAAACTCTTAAATACAAATTATTAGGTATAAGGTACCATCATTTTATGCAAGATTTTAAAAATCTCTTAATTTACAAATATCAAAACACAAGATACATATTACTATTGCAAGCTTTTAACACCCACCAATTTGGTATGTGCAAAACCTTCCTTTTATGCAGACATTTTCATGTATCACTGTTAATTAATATATTATATCACTATAGATTTGTTTTAATTATATTATTAAATATGTAATTGGTTATTTTTTCTAGATGTCATTAAAATATATAAGATAATCATTGAATTCTAACAAAATACTTATTTTTTTATATTAAAATCATTATATTATTAAGCCTGAATTAAACAAATTTATAAAAAAAACATTACCACTTTCTCAAAACCATCCAAAATCGTATTGTAAATCGATAAAAAAATAAAATGAAACATTAAAATCGTGATGTATCTCGTTGCATTGCGCGAGTACGTTTCTAGTATTAATTAATAGTGATACATGGAAAGGTCTACATAAAAGGAAGACCCTGCACATACCAAATTGGTGGGTGTTAGAAACATGTAATAGTAATATGTATCTTGTGCTTTGATACTTGTAAATTAAGAGATTTTTAAAATCTTGCATAAAATGATGGTACATTGTGCCTAATAATTTGTATTTAAGAGTTTTTTATTCGTACTTTATAATATAGTATAGATATAGATTAATAAAATGTTATTTCTCTCTCTTAAAATTTTTACTTCAATATCTTCTAATGGTGGAAATATTAAAATATGATTTCTCTTTCTTAAAAGTCGGTTTTAGAGATTTCTTCATATTTGAAGATTTTTATCTTCTCTCTCATCTTTTATCTATTTTAGTATACAAGATAACATAGTTGTTGGAACAAAAAAATTGTTAAAATATCTTTTTTTTCTATTTTAACATAGCTATTGAAGATGCTAATACACTAAATCCAAACTGTAGATTGAATCATTTAACCTTATAATTTGAATGCAATTATTAATTTGAAGTATTTGTTATACGATGGGAGGTTCAAAGGAAAACCTCAAAAAAATAGAAAACTAAGAAACATCCTGGTAGCCCTTGATCTGGACGTATACACTTGTGCATATAGATAAATTAAGTTGTTTTTTTGGTTTTTATGCACATGTGCATTATGCACTTGTACATATGTACGTGTGCATGTTTCAAATTACTTGTATGCACAAGTGCAAACCGTCCAGATGAAAGGCTACCAGAGTATTTATCAGTTTTTCATTTTTTTTGAGATTTTCCTTTGAACCTGACCCTTGTTATATGTGGATTAACTATTTTATGACATAAATCAAATATAAATATTATCAAAACATCTAAAATAAATGCTTTAAAATTTAATAAAAATGTAATTATTAATTTAAAAAAATGTAATTACTTCAAAAATTATTAAAAATATAACTATTAAATTCAAAATTATATTCACCAAAAAATGGTGATTAGTAATATTAAATAAATACAAATAATAAATCATTAATTTAAAAAACCGTAGAAACATAAGTTGTTAAAACCGAATGGTATATAGTTGGTCTTGGTCATAAACAAAGCCATAAATCATATCATTTTCAGTAGATTACATATTTCATCCATATAGTTACGTGTTTTTTATGGTCTTTATTTTTTTTAAAGGAACATGACTTTATAATTACGATTTTTAACGAGTTATATTCATATGGTTACATTTTAATATAATTAGGTCCTTATAGTTACAATATTTTAATGAGTTTGGTTTCTAAATAACTCCTTATAGTTGCATTAAATACCCAGTTTATTGTCTAAATGCAACAAAAAAAAAACAATCCATTGAACTTTTTTAAATAAAAAAAACTATTAAAAACGTATAATTTTATGAACAAAACGTGTAATTTTTTATTTTACTGTATTAACTTTCTTGTTATTTAGGCCACATGCTCGCCATCCTTGGGCCACGTGCTAACCATTGGCCTGTGACTGCTTGGGCCACATGCTTGCCATCGGCCACCCTATGGTCCAACCTTCACCCCTAAGTAACATGTTAGAGCATCTCCATTCTCCAATAGCATTTCTAATTTTTTTTTTTTCTAAAATAGAGAATGAAAAGTCAAAATCTCTAAAAACATTTTCTTCTAACTCCAACAACTTTTCTATTTTAGAGAATCAATCATTATTTATATTATTATAATATTCCATAATTTATCATTCCAATACATTTTAAAAAAAAACTTAAAATAAAATGTTAAAAATTGAATCTTATTGATTGGATTGAATAAAATAATATTTTCTCTCTCCAATTTGGAGATTATAGAGAACTCTCTATATTTAGAGATTTTTTGATCTTTCTCTATTTTAGCAAACCATATAGCAAAACTGTTGGAGAGGAATAACAAAGAAAAAGCCAAAATTTTCTATTTTAGCAATGCTGTTGGAGATGCTCTTAGAGCATCAGAGCATCTCCAACAACTTTTCCAAAATTTCTCTAAAATGGAGAACCAAAAGTCAAAATCTTCAAAAAAAATTACATCTATCTTCAACAGACATTAATTATAATATTAAAATATTACATTGATATATTAAAATATTATTTCTCTCTCCTAAAATATCTATTTTCCAAGTTTTCTATTGGTGCTTCTAACTAGTAATCATTTTTGGGGTAATCTCCATATTTGGAGAAAAATTATTTCTCTCTCCTACTTTCTCCATTTTGGGAATAGTTATAGAGAAGCTGTTGGAGCAAAAATATAGTTTAAAATCTCAATTTTCTCTATTTTCTCCATTTTGGAGAAGTTGTTGGAGATGCTCTTAGACCATTTTCATAAAGTAAAATCTAGGGGTTGTTTATCGGTTGACATCCAATGGATGTGAGGCCTGAGGGGAACCGAACCGATCCAATCGTCCATTGGATGTTGGATTTTTCCAATCCAATAGATGATTGGATCGGTTCGGTTCCATCCATTGGATGTTTTTATTGGACATTCATTGGATCAAATTGGATATCCATTAGATATTCATATTAGATCGGATTGGATCCATCCGACATCCAATGGATGATCGGAACCATCCAATGTGTTAATTTAATCCAACTTTCTAACAATGAAACAAATTGATTAATCACTTATAATTTGTGTTAAAACCAACACAAGTGAGACTAATAATTCAAAAACCAACACAAAACAAATTTATATTTTAAGCAAATTGCAAAAAAAAAATATTGGATGATAGTTGGATGAAAAAATGGATGGTAATCGAATGGGTAATTGGATGTTGGTCGGTTCGATTTTGGTCAGTTCTGGACTGCCATCCAAGAACCGACCGATCCAAATTGGATGTTGAGATTTTCAATCCGATCCGATCCAATTATAATTGGATATCCAATTATGGTAGGTCAGTTCTAATTGAATCGGTCGGTTCCTATTGGATCGGTTGACTTTCTGCACACCCCTAGTAAAATCAAATTAATTTTATTGTTGATTTCTAAAAATTCTTGATTTAATATATAAATACTATAATTACCTAATAATAGTAATTTAATTAATTTATAATGGTGGGAGCCAAATTTTAGGATAATTGAAGGGTATATGGCAAATGGGGTTGTAGATAGGTTGGGTTGGTCGGGTTAAAGGGATATGAACGATTCAACTCATTGTTTGAGGTTTGAAAAATCTTAACTTAATCAAAACTACGACCCAACCCAATTCAAACCATGCGGGTTGGGTTGGCTTGGTTGAGTGATCGGGTTGAAACTTTCGTATGTAATTTTACAATCTAGTTAAGTATTTGTGTTTAAACGAAGTAAAATAAAAATGAGAACATATCAAAAAGGCGAACAAACTCAAAAAAAAAGTTGAAGGTTCATGTGAATAAGAAAATAAAATTACGGTTGAAATGGTAATATAATTTTTAATATAACTAACTATGGGTTGATCTAATATCTAACGTATATGTTATTAATCAATAATTTAACAATCATATTAAATCCATGGTATAGGAAGGCATCGGGTTCCTCGAGTTGGGTTGGGTTCAAATTACCCTAACCCAATATATGCGGTTTGGCCTAATTTTGTATCAATTATGTGTCGAGTTACCTCGGTTTGAGCTTTTTTGGGTTTTTCTGGGTTGGGTTGGTCGGAATTTTGAGCACCCCTAGTGGCAAACAGTTCTATAGATCAAGGCTTGTATATTTTCTTAGTAATTCAGGAATGTTTGTATCTTCAATGGTGGGTTAACATTTTTGCGGTGATCTTTTTAGTGACATCGAGTTTTAATCCTTCTATTAGATTGCTTTCAAGCTTAAAGATTGGTCTACTTCGAAGACAATGTGGTTTGGTGTAACACCCGTAATGTTCGAATTTAAATATTTCATGTTAGACTCTAGATGACCTGTGTTTTCCTTAGATGGGCATGTTTAATTAGATGTTAGGACTAGTCTTAAGCCCCAGAACCAAGACATAATGCCTTCCACCCTATCGCCTGAAGTTTTGGGGCTCGGTACAGTCGGTGCGATAGTGACTATGCCTAAAGGCACAATCCGCTATGTCATAATCGTCGGGGCTTGGAGGCTTTCAGTACATCCTGAGCGAGAATGACAGCGAGAGTGACATATGTCACAATCGGCGTGTCACAGTCGCCCCGCCTCTCCCACTCTTGGTACATTTTTGGCGAGAGTGCCCCTGGCATAATCGCCAGGCACAATCTCCTGCGGGTTTCGGCGAGTTTAAATGCTCATTTATCACTTATTGTCCCATTTGTTACCATAAATTAGTTTTCTTTTTTAGAGAGGACCTCTAGGAGACGATTTTTGAACCTAACACTCTCTTTCTCATTAATTGCAAGGCTAGGGTTAGTTGGGGTGCATTAAAGGGTTCCAAGATTTCATTGGAGCATTTATTGGAGGGTTATAGCAAAGATTCAAGACTCTAGACCTCAAGCCTTCATCTCTTTGCTAGGGTTTTGCTATTTTCTAGGTTTTACTCTAAAAACCTAGATTGTGAGTTTCCTAATCCTCTGTTAAAACTAAATACATATCTTTTGTGTTTCTTTATCTTTTAACCCTTATTCTTGGTTGGGATCCTTGAAAAGCTTGAAAACCCATTTTGTCCATAGTTGAGTATTTGGTGGATGTCTTTAGAAAGAATGTTTTATTTAATGTTTTGAAGGTGTTTTAAGTGTCTCTTTATAATATTGTTGGTGTCTAACCATTTCATGAAAATACTCAAATTTTAGGGTTTTGACCTAACTTATGAATTCGGTCAAGTGTGAGATTATTGACAATTTATATGATTATGCTTTTGGTATTAAAATATTACTCATGTAACACTCTGAATTTGGGAATTTATGTTCTAAATTTATGTTGAGCAAGGTAGCCGAAAAGAAGATGGGAAAAATTGCCAACAGTGTTCCGCGCAGCTCTCCGCGCGAACATCCATGCGAGACACTGCTCCGCCACAACTCCAGTGCTTGGCGCGGCTCTCTGCGCGAGTGGAACCGCGCAATGGCTCGCGCGCGAACACTGTGCGCTGATAAAAGGATGTTTCAGCCCCAAACCCTATTTTCTCTCATTTCACTTCTTCTTAAAATGCTCCAAACCACAATTTAGGGTAGGAGACGATTTTGGGTTGTTATTAAGTGGTTCAACCACCATTTATTCAATATATCCACCTCCAATCCAAGATCAACACCTTCACCGTCTTCATCGTCACCTCACTATTGTTGACCATATCTTGGGGTTTTCCAAGGAACCCATTTGTAAGGTACTCTAACCATTTCTAGACCTTTGTTACTGTAAAACCTTTCATCTTAACCTTCTAGAGCATCTCCATTGATGTATCTCTCGTATTTTGAGTTTCAATCTACTTTTGGGTATTTTAGAGATTTGAAACTTTGCCAAGATTAGTGTGAATCTGATTTTGGGAGTTACTCTCGGTGTGTTTTGGTTTGTTTGTGACCTAGATAAGATTTCTAGTGGTGGATGTTTGTGGATCTGAAGCCTTCATCAAAAAAGCCCAAGTTTGGGGTAAAAATCTAATCTAACAAGGTGAGTTCTAGTTGCTTTGAAAAACTATATACATGTCAAAATGCACAAATTTTGGGGATTTGAAAATATATCCATAAGCTTACTTTATTTTGATAGGTTTTGTGACTATTTGTACACTTACACATATTTGTGCTATAAAATCCTTGAATATGGTTTACAATATTTTATGAAGTGTTTGAGTCACCAAAAAGGGGATTTTGAACATATGTTACTTGTACACTTTACAATTGGTGAGTTTTATGGTTAAATGGGTATTTATACATACTACTATACTAGGGATGTCAAAGCTTTATGATGGTTTGCTAAGTGTGTTTGGGTGTTTTAACATCAAAAATGATATTTAAACCAACTACTGGAGATTTATTGAAACTATTACAGAATTTAGGCAACAGAAGATGTTGGGTTTTATTTTGGTGAAAAGTTGGGTACAAATGGTGGTTTTGGGATTTTACTCTACTTATGAGTTTGGGATATTGTAACACTCCGAATTCTGAGAACCTATGTATTATTTTCTCATTTAGGAACCTTCTAATTTTATGGATTTATCGGTTTTATATCGAGCTTATCAGATTTAAGCATCGTGTAACACCCCGAGTTTCGTTTAGCCGTTTTGCGAGGTTGTTTAGAGGAAAAGAAAGTTTTTGGGGCTGTCTATAGGACGCACGGGTCGTGCGCCTTCCTTCAGAGAAAACGCACGGGTCGTGCGTAGGATCCAGGGTCGAGGCACAGTGCTAGCGCACGGGTCGTGCGCATTTCCTTCTTTGGGGCTGTCAGGATGCTTTATGAGTTTTGCCTTAAATATCTATATGAGAGATATTTTCATAAATATCTCTCAAATCTCATTTCTCTCTCTCTTCTTTTCTTTTCTCTCTCTTTTCTCTTTCAATCTTCAAAGGTTCGTTTGGTTGCTAGTTTTCGGTGTTTCTAGCGAGGGGTCGGTGTTTTAAACTTCACCTCTACATCGTGATCGTTATCTGGTTTTCCGGGTTTTATTCTGAAAACCTATCGGTGAGTTCCTACTACCATTTTACAAACTTTATACATGTCAAAACTCTTATTTGCGAAATCCGAAGTATTCCTACGGTATGATTTTATGTTCTATACATTTTGATATAAATGAAGTTTTTTAGTGATTTTCGGGGTTCCCGATCAGTTTTGACTAAAATGACTGGTTCCGCCTTATTAAAGTAAAATGATGTTTTACTTGCACATTACGTGATTATGTAAAAAGAATGTTTATGAACTCATTTTAATGATTTTCATTCTTACCAGAAGTTGAACTGGAAATGACATTTTGTTTATAAAATGTGTTAATACCATATGTTTATTTGTGGTTGGTCACATATGTTGTTGTGACGAGTCCTTACCATTACTAGTGGATCCCTAGGTTTTGAGTAGACTGTATTGCTGGGATGATACATTCCCCAAATTTGTAGCTATGGATCACTTGTTCCTAGAGGGCAACTTGGTACGGTTATGTGAGGCCGGATACTAGCCATGGTTCATAGTGATCCTAGCGAAGGAGTATACCTTGGTTTTGCGCTTGGGGCTTGATCTCACGTTGAAGCACGGACTTTGTGATTTGTATCCGCGGATTCCAATTGGTTTAGCTCGTAACTCGGATTGTTGGCCTAACTTCGTGTTACGCCACAATCCTTGGTAAAATGTTTTGTTTTCGGTCCTTTTATGGCATGTTTATAACGAAAAGCCCGATTGTGTCAAGGACCTAAATTGTAAATTTAACCTCTTTGGAAATGTTATCTTGATGAATTAAACCTTTATGAAAAGATTTCCTTACGATACTGATATTTATATCTTTTGAGCTTTATAAACTGTATGTTCTCACCAGACTTTAAAGTCTGACACTTTTTCTCAAATGATATGTATAACAGGTTTCCCTTAGCGGTGGGATGCGTTGGGTGTTGAGAGACGAGTTGGGTCTCGGGACATTTTGAGATGACGAAAGTGTTGATAGTTGGGCATTGTTAAGTCCCATTCTTTTGATGAATATTGGATTGTCAACTGATGTAATCTAGATAGTTATGTTTAGATTAGTATTGTTGATAAATTCCATATCCGTATGAGTTTTGTATAGTCTTAAGGATTGATCCCCTTTATGGGAAATTTATATCAATACGGATGTAAGGTTGCCATATTTCCAGGTTTTAATTTACTCTGAAATTTTAGAGTGTTACAAGTTGGTATCAGAGCTCTAGTTTAAGCGAACTAGGCATGAATGTAAGATGTCTAGACTTAGACTGAGTTTGATAGGCATTGATTGTGAGATTGGGTAGAACTTCTAAGATGGGTTAGTCTTAGAATCGACGGAAGTTATGTTAATCAAGCGTTGTGATGATGGTAACAAGAACCCTTATGTGATATATGTTCATAATCTCACTTAGCTTATGTGATTATGAGGATATTTTACGTGAGTGTAATTGGTTTGCTAATGTTGTGACAATTGGTAGACGTAGCGGTACGTTTCTTTCGTGCGTGTTTCAGTTAAACTCTTCCTTACCCTTTCTCGTGCTTGTATTTATCTGCTCTACCTTGGTATGTTGACCGTTAGAGTAGTGCGAAAGTTTCTAAGCGAGTAAGCTAAGTAATGATTGTTGTTTATAAACACTGTCTCTTTGGAATTATAGTAAGTGTGTGGAACGCATTAAGTTAATCATCTTGAGCCAGATTTGTTGGTGGAATTAGGATTATATCTTGTTAGATCGATTCTATTTCGAGGAGATTTGTAAGTTAATTAATGGGATGGTTGCCCTAAGATGCCTGAGGCATCCGATTGATTATAGTACGTCGGGATGTTGGGAAGCGTAGTATTAAGATGCGAGTGCCGATCGAATTCATGCATTAAATTTATTTCTAAAATAAGGTTGCATAAATTGCTTTTCATGACTGCCAAACATAAAGTGATTTACCTTGTAACGCTTTGGCCAAAAACATTTAGCACTCAGCATATTTAAACTATGAGCATAAGCATGCTTAAAATGGTTTTGTTGCACCTGATTTCAAATTGTTATCAAAACTCTCTTTATTCACGTCTTGTGTTTAAATGCTACTTATGGATATCGTAATATCTGTGTTTTAACGCTTTCTGAGTTAAGGGGCAAGTAGCTGTGGAATTTTGACCTTGACATTGGATCTCTTCCACGTATGTCAATGGTTTTAAAGGAAAGTTATTTCCATGCTTTGAGTCGGAGTTTCTTGAAGATTTTAGTTTGTACGAGTTTTGTTGAATTTCATGGAGTTTTGTGTTACGGATCCTTTTGTCGCGTGTGTATATTTTGTGATGCGTGAGTTTAATTTTATTGCATGCAAGTTATGAGTTCTTTGGGCGTCGTGTCTAAATCTTGTCAAAATGGTCGCCTTACCTTGTGTTGAAAAATGAAAATTTAGACACCACTTGATTTTAGCATTAAGGAGTTTTATGAAAATCCAGTTGAATTATGGTGTCTCATCTCACGACTTTTGTGTCGCGTAAATAATTTCAGGGTTTTGTTAACAAATGTCAACCGTCGTGTACTATGTACATTGGATTTAAGTATAACGTTGGTGTGAATGATTGCATAAACGATTTATGTTATTTTTAAAAACAGGACTTTCGTTCTGATCGTATTTCCATCATTAACTCTTACTGTTAAAATTTCCGCAAAGTATTTCGCGAATTAGCGGCATTTTGTCGTTGTAGTTTTTATTTTGGTCAAATGTGTTTATCTTTACAACGTGAAGCTTTAAACTCGATTTGAATTTTTATTTGCATCCCCGTTATCTTACCGCTTTTGGGAATGAATTGTTACATATGTTGAAGTACAAGAACCTATCTTCACGTTCATAGTATAAATTGTTGCATACGTTTTACTTGGTACTTCTCAAGGTGTGAGTATTTTGATAAGTTTCGTATTCGGTAATTTGGATTATTTTAATAGCATAAATTGCTCATGTCAAGCTTGAATATTTCAACAAGTAGATAGTGTGATTTACATATTCTGGGTGATTTTGTACACGTAAAATCTACATTATGATTTATGCATTTTTGATGATTTTGTGCATCTTAGTATAGTTGCATTCATAAACTTTTGGAAAATCTTTTGTCTCAATACGTGTTGAGTTTTGAGAAATCATGTCCTGGTGTTGTGTGTTTTCATAAACATTGTTTAAAGACATTTCATTATTTGGGAAAACCGTTAAATGTCGGTTAAAATGTGTTTTAAGGTATACGAGGCTTTCGTTGGAAATTTACGTAAAGTGTCGGGCCTTTGGCTCGGGTTTTGACTAAATGAGTCATGTGGACATTTGTCCGGATTTATAACCGCAATGAAGGATTTTCGTATGATGGAGTTTATTTGTGTTTTGGTGAGTTAAAGTTGATTTGTGAAAAAGGTGTTCATGCCAAAATATTTATTTTAAAGTGTTGGTGTTTTACATTAAATTGTTAACTACTGATAAATTTTGGTTATTTCGAAATGTTTAGTTTTATGAGCATGTTGAGACACCTGTTTTGGGATTTTTTTTTTTGGTAAATAAATCATGTTGAAGTATTTCTTTAATGATTTTACATAAATAATTGGAGTTCAATTGACGTAAGTGTCATTTGGTGTATTTGATCTTATAAACCTTTTTCAGGAAATGCATATTATTGTGTTATGAGGCCTTTTTGAAAACATAAGGGTATGAGTTCATTTGGAAAACGGTTGTTTCAACCAATGATGAGATTTGAGTTAATCATACTTTTGGTCGTGTTTGCATAATAGTTGGTCAAACGTGTTTCAATATTTATTTCGGCTTTCATTTGGGTAATTACGTAAACAGTTGGGTCGTTGGCTCAGTTTTGACTAAATGGAGTCTTGAGGACATTTGTACGGTTTAAAAACAGTTGTGGAATTTTGGAGTATGATGGCGATTATTCTATGCCATTAGGAGTCACATGTTTTGGGAGCTTTGGTTTTTCATTTGGAGTCGTGTAGTGTTGTAGACTGTAAAGTTGTAGATCCTTAGACAGTCTGTCTATTTTGTAAAGCCTGAGGTTTTGGGTTACACTTAGTGACCGCTCGGGTTTGCTAGCGAGTAGACAATAGGTGGCACGAGCCACTGAGTTGGAACTCGTCTAGATTGGGTAGACACCCGTGTCCGTAAGCCCTTGAGATGGAACTCGACGGAGTATGGCTAGAGGCGACAAACGGTTTGAAGTTGTGATGTCTGGTATGGCATGGGAACTAAGATCGGGATGCGTGGTGAAATCCAATAACATCACGGGTGGCCCCATTCATTTGTTCTCGCCACCCAAGATGGAAACGTTTAGAGGTCATGCGAGGAAGTTGTATGGGCGGCCTACTTGCGTGTCCTTCTATTCTCTTTGTGTACGGGTCTCTCCGTCGTAGACCCGGAGTATTTTAAACTCTAATGTTATATTTTTACCGGTTTTGGTTATGTAGAGTCGACGGTAAATGATAGCTTTAATATTGGGTTCTCCCCACGTATATTAAGGTTTGAATGAAATGTGTTATTCCTGCATATTGATATTTAGTTTTCTTTCGTTTTTGGTCGTGTGATTATTTGGGCCTAGTGTCCATGTTTTCGGACGTACGATGTGGATGGTGTTACTAATGTTTCATACTTCGAGTTAATACAAGTTGTGTCAATCTATAAAGTATCATTGAAATGAAGGATCCATCTTTGAAATTGTATAACTTTGAAAAGGAGTTGTTCCATGTTTTAAAATTCATTATTTGAAAGGTTCTGTTTTAAAGAGAAGTTCATCAATTTAAATGCTTTTACTTATGTAAAACTCTTGAGCTCTCTAGGCGTTAAGCCTAATCCTTTTTATTTTCAGCATGTGCATCAAATTCCTGTTGTGGGTTTTTAGTAGCGCCCGTCCTTTATGGTCCGAATATATAGATTGGTGGTATGTTTAGAAGTTAATCTTTATAATGTGATTGTAGACGAAGTATTTATGGAAGTATTAAGAAATTCGAATAAGGGCTATTTCCAGATTTGGGGTCGGATCGGAGTTGAGTGATAGCAGAATCTGTGTTAACTGATTGCCGGAAAGACGCATTAATGCGCCTTGTAAGAATATCTTTATCACTATTAGGAATGGATTAGTGAAATCTGAGAGTTTTGGGAAGATTAGCGTCGACCGTTAGCTTTGAGTTCGGAACCGTGCAGTTCGAAAGAAATTGGTAGATGGAAAGTTGAGGTTGCTAATTTCCTGGAGGTAGTAATTGTCACCTAAGGTTGGGAGACAACCGTAACCTTGGGAGTAAAGGTTACTTTGAAGTGTTGAGTGTTCGCTCGGTTAAGAGTGATTTATGCCCAAAAAGGATAGCTAATGTGGATGTCAGTTTTAAGATCTCGTTAATGATTCTGGTATTTAGGTTTGAGACGATATTTTCTGCGTTCAGTGTTCCATTGAGAAGATTAGATTTCGAGGACGAAATCATTCTAAGGTTGGGAGTATTGTAACACCCCGAGTTTCGTTTAGCCGTTTTGCGAGGTTGTTTAGAGGAAAAGAAAGTTTTTGGGGCTGTCTACAGAATGCACGGGTCGTGCGCCCTCCTTCAGAGAAAACGCACGGGTCGTGCGTAGGATCCAGGGCCGAGGCACAGTGCTAGCGCACGGGTCGTGCGCATTTCCTTCTTTGAGTTTTATGAGTTTTATGTCAGGATGCTTTATGAGTTTTGCCTTAAATATCTATTTGAGAGATATTTTCATAAATATCTCTCAAATCTCATTTCTCTCTCTCTCTTCTTTTCTTTTCTCTCTCTCTTCTCTTTCAATCTTCAAAGGTTCGTTTGGTTGCTAGTTTTCGGTGTTTCTAGCGAGGGGTCGGTGTTTTAAGCTTCACCTCTACATCGTGATCGTTATCTGGTTTTCCGGGTTTTATTCTGAAAACCTATCGGTGAGTTCCTACTACCATTTTACAAACTTTATACATGTCAAAACTCTTATTTGCGAAATCCGAAGTATTCCTACGGTATGATTTTATGTTCTATACATTTTGATATAAATGAAGTTTTTTAGTGATTTTCGGGGTTCCCGATCAGTTTTGACTAAAATGACTGGTTCCGCCTTATTAAAGTAAAATGATGTTTTACTTGCACATTACGTGATTATGTAAAAAGAATGTTTATGAACTCATTTTAATGATTTTCATTCTTACCAGAAGTTGAACTGGAAATGACATTTTGTTTATAAAATGTGTTAATACCATATGTTTATTTATGGTTGGTCACATATGTTGTTGTGACGAGTCCTTACCATTACTAGTGGATCCCTAGGTTTTGAGTAGACTGTATTGCTGGGATGATACATTCCCCAAATTTGTAGCTATGGATCACTTGTTCCTAGAGGGCAACTTGGTACGGTTATGTGAGGCCGGATACTAGCCATGGTTCATAGTGATCCTAGCGAAGGAGTATACCTTGGTTTTGCGCTTGGGGCTTGATCTCACGTTGAAGCACGGACTTTGTGATTTGTATCCGCGGATTCCAATTGGTTTAGCTCGTAACTCGGATTGTTGGCCTAACTTCGTGTTACGCCACAATCCTTGGTAAAATGTTTTGTTTTCGGTCCTTTTATGGCATGTTTATAACGAAAAGCCCGATTGTGGCAAAGACCTAAATTGTAAATTTAACCTCTTTGGAAATGTTATCTTGATGAATTAAATCTTTATGAAAAGATTTCCTTACGATACTGATATTTATATCTTTTGAGCTTTATAAACTGTATGTTCTCACCAGGCTTTAAAGTCTGACACTTTTTCTCAAATGATATGTATAACAGGTTTCCTTTAGCGGTGGGATGCTTTGGGTGTTGAGAGACGAGTTGGGTCTCGGGGCATTTTGAGATGACGAAAGTGTTGATAGTTGGGCATTGTTAAGTCCCATTCTTTTGATGAATATTGGATTGTCAACTGATGTAATCTAGATAGTTATGTTTAGATTAGTATTGTTGATAAATTCCATATCCGTATGAGTTTTGTATAGTCTTAAGGACTGATCCCCTTTATGGGAAATTTATATCAATACGGATGTAAGGTTGCCATATTTCCAGGTTTTAATTTACTCTGAAATTTTAGAGTGTTACACATCGTAGGCTGAAAAGTGTCAAAGTTGAGAAGTTTGGGGTTGCTCGCGACAGTGCCCGCGAGAGTGACAGGATGTCACAATCGCGGAGGCACAATCGCCGGGGGTCAAGGACCTACGGTACATTTCTCGCGATTGTGCCATGCGAGAGTGACATGGTCACAATCGCAGGGCACTATCGCCCCGTTTGTACCGAGAGTTGTTGGTCTGGCACTCTCGCATGTCACTATCGCGGACGGAGTATTTTGGGTATTAAAAGCCAAGTCGCGATTTTTAGCCATTGGTATCTGATTCTAGGGTTGGGAAGCGATTTTTCTCTGCTGTACTCAAAAGTGTTGTTGGTGAACTCTCAAGTGGTTAATCATCTCATCTCTACCCTCTCCATTTCTAGGGTTTAGTTTTCCTTTAAAGAAACTACTACGGTGAGTTCTTACACTTTTACTAAACTTTATACATGTCAAAAGGTGGATTTTGAATACCTAATATCTCCTCCTTCTTATATTTGATTTGTAGAATTTTGTGTTAAACCTAACTTTTGGGGATATTAGTGTTTGTGATGATATTTAGGGAAATGATGATTTATGAACTTTAATAATGTTCTTTAGCTTGATTTTACTTGGGTTATACCTTTAGGCGAATGGCGTTGCTATGCAAAACTTACGAACTTGGAAATATTGGTATTGTGGTTAACTGCTGATAAGTTTGCATAATTAACTCACTTCATATTTTGGGGATTTGAAATAAAAAGGAATCATCTATATTTTGACTAGTGGCCTCTTGGTAAACAATGGAAGTGGTTTTGGTAGAAAACACCCTTCATATCATTTATTGTATATTAACCATTGTTGGGATTAATTGTTGGGCCTTATGCGCATTATTTGGCTTATTTGATGCATTCGGGAGTCATGTGTAACAACCCATACGTTTATAATTACATCAAAATAACATTTATGTCTCAAAACAACCCCAGGCTTACAATTCAGAGTATAAGGTTTATAACTATAACCTATTACACAACTGAGTCAAAAAGTAAACTATTGCAGGGAGTCTTCTAGCTCCTAGAAATAACTCACATCTTTTCCTTACCCTTATCTGTACCTGCTATCTTGCGATAACCTGAAAGAGGATTATAATTTTGAAAGAGCGAGGGTTAGACCGATGGTCTAGTGAATCCCCTCCAAGCACTATTGTAACAATTCAAATATTATTTAAAACATTTAAACAAAGCTTTATATCTCACAAACGTAACTCGCTCTATTAATCAAACATTAATCATACTTTATGCTTCGCAAGCGTAACTCAATCTACTGGCCATCACTGACCACTCTTTACGCTTCGCAAGCGTAACTCAAGCTACTGACCAACATTGCCGTCAAAGACAGTATGTCTGTCTCGTACTGCCTTATTTTAGGGACACACCCCAATGGCATAAACGGGCCACACTCCCCGGTACGATCAGGAGGGTCACACTTCCCGACTTAGGTCAGACTTCTGAATCAAATGTATGCATACACTTAATTTTCAACAATATATAAAACAAGTTTATATAAACATAGCATAAACATGACAACATAATTAAATCAACCTTTTTAATAAACCTTCACAACTTTCAAACATATAAACGTGCAGTTTAGAAAACTCACAATTATCAAATAACTTTCAAAATCGTAAAAGATTTAGTTTGAAAGACTCACCTCATATTCTTCTTGCTTAAAGCTTGTTTTCTAGTAATTAACACCACCTACAATAGTACCGAAATAAAAGGGTAAGCTAACTAGCAGTTAATATTCTTTCCCTATCTAAATATTTCAACACACTGTGCGACTTCGGTCAAGACTCCTCCAGTCTAGACCTCTCCGGTCGATACACCCCGGTTGAGACCGGTCGACAATATACCGGTCGATGACGAGACCGGTCGCCAACATACCGGTCGACGAGGCTGGTCAACATAACACACCGATCGCCCTGGGTCCGGTCGACACCGGTCACCCTGGGGTCCGGTCGACACCGGTCAACCTTCATATAGAGTCGGCGACTCAAACTCAGAAAACTTCATATCTTTAAATTGATCAAATATACGGTTAAAAGCTTGAATAACAAGGCTATTTACCGACTATAACACTTAGATAGAAGTATAAGACTAGAATCATACCTTTAATCACAAAGAAACAGTACAATTCTTCAAGACCTATCCTTCGTTCTTCCTTCTCCCTGTTCTCGCTTCTCCTTCAGTCGGTTCTCACAATTTCACATATGAGTTATGAAAATCAACTCTTAAGGGTTAAGGTTATATAAATAACAAAAGTTTCAAATAACCCCTTTGAACTTTGGGTCTTGCTTAACTTTTCACCCAACTAACAAAATTAATAAAATTTTCAAACCCGGATATTACATCATGACCCCGTATTTGGTTTATTATTGTTCCGACGTTGGGGCGACTAGTTTTCCACGTCGAGGCACGTTAGGTACCGGATGAGGTATAATTCATTCGTGCTCAAGTATTACGATATTGGACGAGGAGCTCGACGTAGGAACCCTCCGGGGTTGAACTTGAGTTTCTGTGGGTGTACGTTTAAAGCCACTGAGCCTGACATCCCCTGCGTGTACTTAATTTGTTTATTGGCTTTACTGACTCATCGAATGACTTACTTTTGTGTTCCATCATTTGTGTTAGTAAACGGGTCTCCCCCGTTAACCCAAGAGGTATTTGCTATATTTCAAAGAGCATTATTGTTATTATTACCATTATTGTTGGTTGTACAAAAAGAAACTCCTTTACTCACTTTTATGTTTGATTTCTCAAACTACAAATGTTTGATCTCAATAGGCTTTAGCCTAACACTTTTCTTAAAATGACATGTATAACAGGCCAGGTTTCCGGTGGGGTTCGTCGGGATTGAGTGGATGGCCTTGAGGTCAAGAGCGGTCTTTTTGGGGAGATGTATAGACCGGCGTTTTTGGATAGCAGACATACTTTTTGGAAGAATAGCAACACCCGATGTTAATCTTTCTTATTTAAGTTAGATTATTAGGTTGTTAGTGTATTCTTCATTTAATCATTTGTAAAGGTTATAACTTGTTTCCCCGTTTTACCGGGATGATACTTTGAGATTGATTATAGCAGGTTCTATAGCCAGGTTTTATCTATTTATAGCCGTCATATTGCAGAAATTTCGAATTTTTTATTCCGCTAAAATTTAGGGTGTTACAAGTTGGTATCAGAGCATTAGTTTAAGTGAACTAGGTATGGATGTAGGGTACCTACACTTAAGCTATGAAATTAGGCAATGATTGTGTGAGATTAAGTAGAACTCTTAAGATAAGATAGTCTTAGAGTCGACGGAAGCTACACAAATTAAGCATTATGGTAATGGGAATGAAAATTTTTATGCATCGCATGTTCATAATTTCTCCTAGCTAACGTTATTATGAGGATGTTTTACGTGATTATGCTTTTTTTCGTTGTTATAATAATTAATGAAGGTGGCAGTACGTTTCCTTGTTCGTATTATGTTCATCCTCGTCTCACCTATAATTCTCGCGTGTGTGACAGACTATGGTTAATACGCGTAATCGGCCAGAAAGGCAGGATACGGCGGCATCTACGGCTAATCAACCGAGAGTAACGAATAATGAATTGCCCCCCACCTTTTATAAACGCGTTGGGTGGAGGACCGGAGCACATACCTCAACGCAACCTAGCTGAAACTCATCCGATTATGGAAGAGGTAACTCCGGAAACTAGAATGATGGAGCGGATGATGCAAGCAATGAACGCAGCTATGGCTCAGCAGCAAGAGGATTTCTTGAAGCTATTGGATGACCGAGATGCTAACCACCGTAGGCCTGAGACGGTGGCGGAAAATGTGATAGTGGCGGGATCGGGAGGTTCGGGACCCGTTGTCCCCTCTAATGAAACTCATCCTCACGAATTAAGACAACCGCCTAAGGCTTGTACCTTTAAGGCGTTCCTCGGATGCCGACCGCCGGAATTCAAGGGCACTGACGACCCGGTGGCATGCATGAACTGGATTAGAGAGATGGAGCAGGCATTCCGATCAAGTGAGTGCGGGGAAAACCAAAAGGCCGTATTTGGGTCTCAAAAATGCTTAGAGGGGCGGCCCTCACGTGGTGGAACATATACTCCACTTCTATTGAGGCCACCGTTTTGGCCCAACTGAGTTGGGAGGCCATCAAGAAGAAGGTTATGGAAGAATTCTGTAACGAGCGAGCTATGGATCGAATCATAGATGAGTTCCGGGGATTGAAGAAAGGAAATCTGTCGGTAAAGGAGTACAACAAATCTTTTATGGACAAGCTGGGGTTGGTGGGACATCTGGTCCCCACTAAAAGAGAGAAAATCAAGGCATACATCAAAGGTTTGCCTACAGAAATGATGAATATGGTTCGGGTATCAAGGGCCTCTACTCTTCGAGAGGCAATAGAAGAAGCGCAATTAATAGAAGACTCTCACGGCTCGAATAAGGTGGAGAGGAGCGGAGTGGTCGAGAAAAGGAAGTGGGAAGGGGGTCCCACATCTTCGAAGAGGCCAAACCACTTCAACAACAATCAACGAGGGAATGACACAAGACGGGATTCCCCGTGGTGTTCCAAATGCCGAAGTAAGCACACCGGCCCTTGCAATTCAGGGTCCACTCCATGTTTTAAATGTGGTAAGCTCGACCACCGTTTCAGTGACTGTACAATCATAGAGCGGATTTGTTTCGAGTGTAAAGAGTCAGGCCATATTAGAAGTGAATGCCGAAAGTAAAGGCGAACTTTAACGGAGGCAAAAAGGTGGACACTCCTAAGGCAACATGGAGAGCTTTTCAGATGACCACCGAAGAGGCGAAGGCATCAACAGACGTAGTGTCGGGTACGTTTCTCATAAACTCTGTACCTACACGTGTTCTATTTGATTCGGGAGCTAGTTTTTCGTTTGTATCAAGTTCGTTTTGCCGAAGACTATCCATGCCCACTACTAGTTTAAAAGATGCGTTAGTGGTAGAGCTAGCCGATGGTGATCAAGAAGTGGTTCGGGACATTCTAAGAAATTGCAAACTTGAAATCGAAGGGAGAGAATTCCCGATTGATCTAATGCCTATGGTCATCGGGGTATTTGATGTTGTTGTCGGTATGGATTGGTTGTCGACTAACCTTGCTGAGATTCTTTGTGCAAAGAAGTTGATCCGAATTCCGGGTTTTGATGGTCATGCGGTGACCGTGTATGGTGAGAGGCGAAAGGGTGAAGTTGCTATCATTAGCATGGCCAAGGCACGGAAGTGTTTGACGAAAGGATGTTCATCCTTTTTGGCATATGTGATAGATGCTAAACTCGAGAAGAAGAAGCTAGAAGATGTCGAAGTGGTAAGGGAGTTTTCTGACGTTTTCCCAGACGACTTGCCTGGTTTACCACCCGACCGTCAAGTGGAGTTCAAGATTGATTTGACGACGGGAGCGGCTCCTATAGCCCGAGCTCCATATTGTTTGGCTCCGTCAGAGATGAAGGAGATGATGAGCCAATTGCAAGATCTTCTGGAGAAGGGATTCGTAAGGCCGAGTTCCTCGCCTTGGGGAGCACCGGTCTTATTCGTGAAGAAGAAGGATGGCACTATGCGAATGTGTATCGACTATAGGGAGTTGAATAAGGTAACCGTGAAGAATAAATACCCACTCCCTAGGATCGATGATTTATTCGACCAACTTCAAGGAGCGGGTTCTTTTTCGAAGATCGATCTCCGTTCGGGTTATCACCAAGTGAAGGTCAAAGAGGAAGACATTCCTAAAACCGCTTTTAGGACGCGCTACGGTCATTATGAATTCCTAGTGATGCCCTTCAGATTGACGAACGCCCCAACGGTGTTTATGGATTTAATGAATCGTGTGTGTCGACCCTTCTTAGACAAGTCTGTCATCGTGTTCATTGATGACATTCTTATCTACTCAAAGGATGAAGTCGATCATGGGCGTCACCTTCGGGACGCCTTGGAAATCTTGAGGAAGGAGAAGCTCTATGCGAAGTTTTCCAAATGCGAGTTTTGGTTGAGGGAAGTGCAGTTTTTGGGGCACGTGGTTTCAAAGGACGGAGTAAGAGTGGATCCGACCAATATTGAAGCCATGATGAATTGGGAACCTCCCAAAAGTCCATCCAAGATTCGAAGTTTTCTAGGCTTGGAGGGGTATTACCGAAGGTTCATACAAGACTTCTCTCAAGATTGCTTCTTCGTTGACGATGTTGACCAAGAAGAATGTAAAGTTTGTGTGGACCGAGGAACAAGAGAAGGCATTTAGGACTTTGCAAAGGAAGTTATGCGAAAC
This sequence comes from Arctium lappa, assembly GCA_023525745.1. NCBI lineage: Eukaryota > Viridiplantae > Streptophyta > Magnoliopsida > Asterales > Asteraceae > Arctium > Arctium lappa. The sequence goes on along the minus strand of CM042057.1, from coordinate 75,496,264 downwards.
TCCGATTTTATCCTTGCCGGAGGGATTGGAGGATTTTGTGGTTTTTAGCGACGCGTCCAAAATGGGGCTTGGATGTGTACTAATGCAAAGAGGAAAGGTGATCGCGTACGCATCTAGACAATTGAAAGTGCACGAGAAGAATTACCCCACTCATGACTTGGAGTTGGCGGCGATAATGTTCGCATTAAAGTTATGGCGACATTACCTTTATGGCACAAAATGTACCTTGTACACGGATCATAAGAGTCTGAAGTATGTTTTTTATCAGAAAGAACTCAACATGAGGCAACGAAGGTGGTTGGAGCTACTCAAGGATTACGACTGTGAATTACTCTACCATCCGGGGAAAGCAAACGTGGTGGCCGACGCCTTGAGTCGGAAAGAGATAGCGGGAGACTTCAAGCCAAACTTACAAGGATTGAGTTAGTATCGAGCCTCATGGAAAGGATTAAAGGGGCGCAAACCGAAGCATTAAAAGGAGAAAACCTCAAGGACGAGGTGATGACCAAGCAACGATTATTGTTGACCGAAGATAGTCGAGGGATAAAATGTTTCAATGGACGAGTTTGGGTACCAAAGTTCGGTGGTTGTCGAGAGCTACTTTTGGAAGACGCGCATAAATCCAAGTACTCCATCCACCCGGGAAGCACCAAGATGTACCGGGATTTGAAACTACATTATTGGTGGCCGATTATGAAATTGGATGTGGCTCATTTCGTAGAGCGATGTGTAACTTGTTCACAAGTGAAGGTCGAGCATCAACGTCCCTATGGGAGCCTTCAATCTCTAGAGATCCCTGAGTGGAAATGGGATAAGATCACCATGGATTTTGTGACCAAGTTACCGAAGACTTTGAGAGGGAACGACACTATTTGGGTTATTGTCGATCGATTGACGAAGAGCGCTCACTTCCTAGCAATGCGGGAAACCTTGCCAATGGATAAGTTGGCGAAGCTTTACATAGACGAAGTGGTCTCTAGACACGGTATACCCTTATCGATAGTTTCCGATCGTGATAGTCGGTTTACGTCGAGGTTTTGGGGAGCTTTACATCAAGAGTTGGGCACGCGAGTAAATTTGAGCACGGCATATCACCCACAAACGGACGGACAAAGTGAAAGGACGATTCAAACGCTTGAAGACATGCTTAGATCATGCGTGATCGATTTTGGCGGTAGTTGGGATACCCATCTACCTTTGGTGGAATTTGCGTACAACAATAGTTATCATTCTAGTCTCGGGATGGCGCCATTTGAAGCTTTGTACGGGCGGAAGTGTAGAACCCCCGTGTGTTGGCTAGAGGCGGGGGAGAAACAATTTGCCGGCCCAGAGATTGTACAGGAGACGGTCGACAAAGTCAAATCAATTCGAGAACGGTTGAAAGTGGCACAAGATCGTCAGAAAAGTTACGTCGACAAAAAGAGAAGACCGGTAGAGTTTCAAATGGGAGATCGTGTGATGCTAAAGGTGTCCCCTTGGAAGGGCTTGATTCGGTTTGGGAAGCGCGGGAAGCTAAGTCCCCGTTTCCTTGGACCATTTACTATTCTCGAGCGTATCGGACTCCAAGCTTACAAGTTGGACTTACCGCCGGAGATGGACGAGATTCACCCCACTTTCCACGTGTGTTACCTACGGAAATGCTTAGCGGAAGAAGAAAGCGTCATACCTTTGTCCGAAATTCGAGTGGAGGATAACCGTTGCATCGAAGAGCCCGAGTCCATTTTGGACAGGGTAATCAAGAAGCTCCGACATAAAGATGTGGCGATGGTAAAGGTTCAATGGAAACACCACCGCGACACCAATGTGACTTGGGAGGCGGAAGAAGACATGAGGCGTAGATACCCTCATTTGTTTAGTTAGTAGGATTTCGGGGACGAAATCATTCCCAAGTTGGGGAGGATTGTAATACCCCAAATTCTGAGAACCTATGTATTATTTTCTCATTTAGGAACCTTCTAATTTTATGGATTTATCGGTTTTATATCGAGCTTATCGGATTTAAGCATCGTGGGCTGAAAAGTGTCAAAGTTGAGAAGTTTGGGGTTGCTCGCGACAGTGCCCGCGAGAGTGACAGGATGTCACAATCGCGGAGGCACAATCGCCGGGGGTCAAGGACCTACGGTACATTTCTCGCGATTGTGCCATGCGAGAGTGACATGGTCACAATCGCAGGGCACTATCGCCCCGTTTGTACCGAGAGTTGTGGGTCTGGCGCGACCTTGCCCGCGAGAGTGACAAATGTCACTCTCGCATGTCTCTATCGCGGACGGAGTATTTTGGGTATAAAAAGCCAAGTCGCGATTTTTAGCCATTGGTATCTGATTCTAGGGTTAGGAAGCGATTTTTCTCTGTTGTACTCAAAAGTGTTGTTGGTGAACTCTCAAGTGGTTAATCATCTCATCTCTACCCTCTCCATTTCTAGGGTTTAGTTTTCCTTTAAGGAAACTACTAAGGTGAGTTCTTACACTTTTACTAAACTTTATACATGTCAAAAGGTGGATTTTGAATACCTAATATCTCCTCCTTCTTATATTTGATTTGTAGAATTTTGTGTTAAACCTAACTTTTGGGGATATTAGTGTTTGTGATGATATTTGGGGAAATGATGATTTATGAACTTTAATAATGTTCTTTAGCTTGATTTTACTTGGGTTATACCTTTAGGTGAATGGCATTGCTATGCAAAACTTACGAACTTGGAAATATTGGTATTATGGTTAACTGCTGATAAGTTTGCATAATTAACTCACTTCATATTTTGGGATTTGAAATAAAAAGGAATCATCTATATTTTGACTAGTGGCCTCTTGGTAAACAATGGAAGTGGTTTTGGTAGAAAACACCCTTCAGATCATTTATTGTATATTAACCATTGTTGGGATTAATTGTTGGGCCTTATGCGCATTATTTGGCTTATTTGATGCATTTGGGAGTCATGACCCCGTATTTGGTTTATTAATGTTCCGACGTTGGGGCGACTAGTTTTCCACGTCGAGGCACGTTAGGTACCAGATGAGGTATAAGTCCTTCGTGCTCAAGTATTACGATATTGGACGAGGAGCTCGACGTAGGAACCCTCCGGGGTTGAACTTGAGTTTCCGTGGGTGTACGTTTAAAGCCACCAAGCCTGACATCCCTTGCGTGTACTTTATTTGTTTATTGGATTTACTGACTCATCGAATGGCTTACTTTTGTGTTCCGTCATTTGTGTTAGTAAGCGGGTCTCCCCCGTTAACCCAAGAGGTATTTGCTATATTTCAAAGAGCATTATTGTTATTATTACCATTATTGTTGGTTGTACAAAAAGAAACTCCTTTACTCACTTTTATGTTTGATTTCTCAAACTACAAATGTTTGATATCACTAGGCTTTAGCCTAACACTTTTCTTAAAATGACATGCATAACAGGTCAGGTTTCCGGTGGGGTTCGTCGGGACTGAGTGGATGGCCTTGAGGTCAAGAGCGGTCTTTTTGGGGATATGTATAGACCGACGTTTTTGGATAGCAGACATACTTTTTGGAAGAATAGCAACACCCGATGTTAATCTTTCTTATTTAAGTTAGATTATTAGGTTGTTAGTGTATTCTTCATTTAATCATTTGTAAAGGTTATAACTTGTTTCCCCGTTTTATCGGGATGATACTTTGAGATTGATTATAGCAGGTTCTATACCCATGTTTTATCTATTTATAGTCGTCATATTGCAGAAATTTCGAATTTTTATTCCGCTAAAATTTAGGGTGTTACAGATATCGATGCTTTAAACTATTTCGGCTTCAACAGTGTGAGTAAACGGAAACTGTCATTTTTGACATGTATATCAGGTCTTAGATGGATCTGAATGGCGAATGGATCTTAGTAAAAGTTCCGATAGGATGGCTTTAGTGACGTCATCCGGTTTGGTGAAGATAGCAGCTTTGGTGGTTTTTGTAACACCCGACTAATTTTGTCCCCGTTTGTGGGATCAGATAGTTACATTAGAACTCTGATACATGTTGTAGTGATTCTTCCTTGTAACTCAGATATTTGATATTTCGATGCTTTGTATTTAAGAGTTTTTAGAAGTTTTAAATTGTCTGTTATTTTCGAATTTTAGGGGTGTTATAACTCACATGGATTGCATGGTACGACTTGGATTTTCCTTATGGTATTTTATATGACTTGTTGGCTAGATTGGACAAGTAAGAATATTATGTAAACACCACTATGATACATGTGGTATGTATTTCTCAAGTTGCCTATGATAATATTGGATATATGTCCCGTAGATTTATGTGCCTTATGGCCAATTTGGACCATTGGACGAGCTGAGGCAAATAGACATTAGGAGGAACATAGTCTTGGTGCCACCATGTAGGTGTGTACCTAAACCTCCGCCATTCAGGACAATGCCTTAGTTGTAACCCCCTGATGTGCTGAGCCTTTTGGTGTCACTCATGGTAGTTGACACTAAGGTATCTCGACTCTTTGGGTGAAACTTAATTAGTATTGTGGGTTTCCCTCATTGACTCCAACTAATGAACTGTTTATTTGTAATATGTTGTTGATGCCTCACACCTTTGCTTATCCTTAATTGTTCAAACTCAATAGGCTATTTGGCCTAACACTTGTTTGGTGTCGACGTTAGCTCAGGTTATAGCGGTGATATTTCTAATAAGGTCTAGTTGGGTTTGATGTGAACTTGGAAGTGCATTTTGAGGCACCATATTATGAAGACTTTTGTTGGATTAGAGACGACACCCTTTTTGTAATCTTATTTCTATTTAGAACTTAGATTAGTAGGTTGTCGTTTATTTCCGTTAAATTGCAAACTTGTAATTATACAAGTGTTTTTACTTTCCCCATTCTTAGGAAGCTCATGTTATGACATTATTTATACCACATTTTTATTTTTGTAAATTTTTGTTAACCCAAATTTTTGGGATGTTACATTTGGGTCCCTTCTTTTGCTGCTTCTTTAGGTTTCGTTATTGTTTCCTCTTTTTTGGCCACTAGTTGTTGCTTGCTACTTGTTTCTTGTTGGGCATTTGGTATATGTTCCTCGGATTTCTTAACATGGTTGTTTTATTTTTACCTTTTTAATATTATCTTGCCTTTCTAAAAAAAATAGCAATTACAATAACAAAATAACTTTTTATAAATAACCATTGCATTTTTTTTTTCTTGAAACATAAATTGTTTATCACATTTTATAGAAACAACTTTTTTAACACTTAGAATGTGTTTTGGTGTACCTTTTTTAAATGATTATTGTTATTTAAAAAAATAAATCAATAATCAGATAATCATTTGTTTTAGGTTAGTGATAATCAGATAATTTAACATTATCCTCAATTTAATCTTTTTTTTTACAGTTGTGATTATTTTGACCTTACAAAAATTTAAAAATCTGAACTAATTATACAATATGAAAACAACTCATGCTTTTGTTTTTGCCACAACTTGTATGGTCCCCTAAATTTCATACCATCTCCAAACTCTTATAATGACATATTATCATATACTCCATCTTCAGATCTTACAAACAAAATCTTCATTTAATTTCGATAAATCTAAATTAACCCTCAATCACCAAAGGAAAATAAGGTCGTTGAGTCATTGGCATAACAAAAATGATGGAACCAAAAGAGGAGAACGTCAATAAAGAAGAACAAGGGCGAATAATGTGAGGAGATGATGAAACGGGAGACACCATAGATGAAGTTCCGGCGAATGAGAGATTTCTCACAGAGTTGAATCTCGTTATGATGATATCGTCTCTTTCAAAAGATGGTCAGGGTCTTAATCAGGGAGACCAGATCCAGGTTGCTAGGAAACATGTAATAACCGAGTATATATCAACAAACCCTTGTACACAAAGAGGACGAAAGGTCAATGATTTTAAAGCCTTTGAAAGACGAACAAACAAGGGCCAGAAGAAAGTAAGAGATTCCAGGTGCATATGTATATTCGAAATTCAGTTAATATGGTTTTTATTTCATATGATTCTTCTTGCCTATTTTTATTCTATATAAACTGATCACCAAATAAAATACATTTATACAAACATATACGTATTATCTATTATCAAATATTTTAATATCATATTCGTTAAAAACTATGAAAGAAACAATTCCATGTGATATTATAATTTCTTTTGCAGGCATTATAGAAACACAATTATTTCATGATGAAAGCAACATCGGACAAGAGACATTTACTCATATTTCAATTGCCGCAGTGTGATGCCAACTTTATAAATGATAAGTTATATTAAGGTTTTTTTTTTAAAAACCTCTTAATGACTGAATCGTTCAGACCTTTTTACACACCACCTCTTATTAATCATAACTAAAATAAGACTTCAGATTTTAGACCTCTTAAAAAACAAACGACACCTAAGTTTCTTTATCAAAACATAGTTATACATGAATTAAATAAATAATAGAGTAAGTGTTAGGTAAAAATGTGCCTCACAAATGCAAAAACTAGCGAATTGATTTTTAAGGTCCAAAACGAGTAGAAATCCAAGTGCACAATTAACCCAACAACAAATGCGGATAACAATAATCTAGATGTTGCACAATAATTCTCTAACGTAGAAAAATAAACCAACGAAATATAGATAATAATAAATACGTTATTATCTATAATTATAGCAAGTTCAAAACAAATAACACCGTGATTTAACGGGGTTCCATTATCGGTTTTTGATAGTGTACATCCACCAAAGAGAGAGAGCAAGAATATTATTACCAACCAAGGAGATTACAAAGTGCTTGTACAAGGATCTTGAGATCCACGATCACCTAACAAAACTTCACGAACACCACCGAATATCAAGAACACTCTCAACCTCACATAAACTAAGTATATCGAAAGGATATACTAGAGAGAATATTTGGTGTATAGCAACTAGAGAAGCTTGGAAGGGATGAAGAAAATGGTTGGAAGGGAGGGGGTATTTATAGGATGAAAGAGGAGTAGGGACCAAGTCTTATGAGTGGTGATCAAGTATGAAGTTGGCAAGCTTGGAGGCCAAGCTTGGCATTTCCATCACATGTGTATCATCTAAATATAATATAAAATAAATATTATAACAATAAGCAACCTTTTTCATCCTTATAGTTCGTTAAAAGTTGCAACTTTTGTCTTTGTGCTTTCAAATTACAGTTTGCATTTCATGGTTTACAATTCGTTATTGTTTTGATTTCTAAGACTAACTTCGTCAATAATTTACCATTAAATATGAGGGATAATAACAGTAATAGAGTTATAAACCACATGATCAAAAACAACAATGGGTAATAAATGAAAACTATAATTTTATGGAGACTAAAGTAACAATTTTTAAAAAAACCACATGAACTAAAAACATAGTTTACTCTAAATAATAGGATAAAGATGTTTTTATAGATGTGACTTGATTTATTTAAAAAAAAAAAGTGTGTGAGGGAAAAGCGTATATGTATGCACATTATAGAAGTTTTTGAATTAAAATAACAGTTTATACTTAGGTCATATTTGATAACCATGAATTAACTTATTTTTTTGAAAGTATTAAAAAAATCTCATTTCGATTACCATTTATCAAACTAGTTGATAAGCTTGCTTATTGAAACATCGATTCAATAGAGGGAGGTTCAAGGAAAAACCTCAAAAAAATAGAAAACTGAATAACATCCTGGTAGATATGCACTTGTGCATACAGATAATTAAGTTGTTTTTTGTTTTTTATGCACATATGCATATTATAAATTACTTGTATGCACAAGTACATATCGTCCATATAAATGGCTACCAGGGTGTTCCTCAGTTTTTCGTTTTTATTGAAACGTCGATCCAATAACACTTCTAATAATCACTGTTCTAAAAAACTCGCCGCACAGCCGTCATGGTGCGCCATGACACCAAGACTTGTGTCTCACGCCACGTTAAGCACGTGGTACGCTAGGGCCTAATGCACAATTTCGTAATGCAATCTTTGGTTTTTCTTTACGTTTTTAATGTCTTATTTCCAAGTTTTTTAATATATATCATAATTTTAACTTGCTTATTACTATTGACTCATTAAGTAACACAACAAAACATACGTTTTTATACATAATATTATATATGAATTAGAAAAATGACGTCATAAGTCACGCCTTGAAAATACCATGGTTTCGTCGTGGCTCCTAAGAGCATCTCCAACAGCTTCTTCAAAATGGAGAAGTAAAAAGTGAAAATCTCCAAAAAAAATCACCTTCATCTCCAACAGATTCTCCATTTTGGAGATTACACAATTAATTATAATATTAAAATTTTCAATACAACTCATAAAATATTATTTCTCTCTCTTAAACATTTATTTTAAACCAATCTCATTGGTAGAATGAATAAAAAATAATTTATCTCTCATGTGTAATCATTTTTGGAGATATCTCCAAATTTGAAGATTTTTATCTTCTCTCTCATGTTTTCTCCATTTTGGAGAAGGTTTTGGGGAAGCTGTTGGAGTAAAAAACTCCCAAAATCTCCATTTTGGAGAAGCTGTTGGAGATGCTCTAAAGTTTGAAGCTTGACCTCGCCACGCCACACACCATATAGAACCTTGCTAATATTTATCAGTTATTTTTAATTATATCAATGTCTGGTGGTAATAAATTGGTTGTAGAAGGCCTTGTGTCCACGTCATCATAATGTAATCCAAATAACCAATCACAACATGCCACGTCCCCATCATCCTATCCTTTCCATCTTCAATCTTCATATTGACACCCCTCTTCCCTAACCCACCATTTTTGTCTGTAAAAAAACACCAACATACATTACAAACAAAGAGTATGGCAGCCACACTTGCTTTTCTTCAAATCCCAACTACACTTTCTTCTAAATCATCACATTCACATTCATCACAATGCATAATCCCTTCCTCATCTTCACCCTCCATTAAAACACGTATTTCCGATCATCCCACCATCGCCCTCCACCACCACTTGAAATCGGCTTCGCTCCCTCTATCGACACTCGCGTTATCTTTCATTTTAAACCCACAGGCAAGCTTCCCTTTTCTCAACTAGGTGAAAGGATCGTGTGAGAAGTTGAGGTTAACACGTGAGAAAAGGTGGATTTGAAATGTTTGGATCACTTTTAATCAAACTGCGGCTTAGAAGAAAATTGATTCGGTGCATCGTATCTTGATGCATCTCATCCTAACGTGCATCCATTTCTTATCCAATGGAAGATAACTATTTCTCACACTTCTCATTCTCACGTTAACCTCCGTTTCTCACCGGAACTCAATTCAATTCTATAGGGAGAGGTTTAAATGAGAAGTGCTAAATATATAAGAAGTAGAGAAATGATTATAGTCCTTTACCTAGTCAACATTCACGGCTTTAACCGAATAATTCATCGCATGCATGGTTTGCAGAAGATCCAGGGGTTTTGTAACTTTTACAAATAGACGACAAACAAGTTCGCATGTGAACCCGTATGATTCACATATAAACTATATGTTAATGTTCATATGTGAACCAGTTGATTAGTTCACATGTGAACTATTTAACTGATTCACATATGAACTTATGGTTAATTAATTCATATTCAGTTAAAATAATTCATATATGAATTACACGGGTTCATATGTGAAGCTGTTTCCCGTCTATTTGTAAAAGTTACAAAACTACCCCTCTATTATCGGTAAAGTCGCAAATTTTGACCCGTCAAAGCCGTCGGTCACATCCGATCTTGACCGTATGAAGGGCTATGATTAATTCTCTATTTCTTATGTATTTAACACTTCTCATTTGAACTTATGGTTATATATAGGCGAAGAATCTTGTGAAATGTTGACGTTAACTTAAGAAGCAGAAGTTAGTCAATGTCCTCCCATGAATTGAGGCTTAGATGAAAATTGTTCCGGTGCATCTCATTTCTCTCTCAACGTTTGATAACCACTTCTCATGTTTCTCACGTTGACCTCAACTTCTCACATCTTTCTCAACTACTTCTTCTGCTTAATCGATCAATCGAAATTTCAGGATTGCAAAACGAAATTTACGAGTTTTTTTTTAAATTGGGGGAAAACAGGATGCATATGCTGCTGGTGGTGAATTTGGGATATTGGAGGGGAGATCATTGGCTTTGATTCATCCGATTGTGATGGGTGGTTTGTTTGCTTACACATTATACGCTGGGTATTTGGGTTGGCAATGGAGGAGGGTAAGAACCTTACAGGATGAGATTAATGATTTGAAGAAGCAAGTGAAGCCTGTTGCTGTCACCCCAGAAGGAACTCCAGTTGAATCCACAACTCCTTCACCTGTTCAAGCCAAGATTCAACAATTGTCTGAGGTTTGTTCAAACTGATTTGCTTAAATATACATATAGAGAGAGAAGTTCAATCGAAAACTGATTTTCGGTTGTGAGCCAAATGAGGGTGCGACGTGTCCCCGAGTATCCACATTCATAATGAATAACGAAGGTGAACGTTTATGTATTATTCATGAAAATAATACAACATCCATGATCTATTATTCACCATGAATAATACATGAATGACCCGTGAAGGTGTGAACATGAGGCACATTCTCCTTTGTCTCTTGGTTCACAACCTAAAAGTGGTATACATATATATATATAGAGAGAGAGAGAGAGAGAGGGAGAGAGAGAGGGGGGTCAAGTTTAGGGAAAACTGAAAGGAAAAAAAAATGAAAAACTGAGGAGCACCCTGCTAACCGTTCCGTTCATCTGGACGGTATGCACATATGCATATAAGAAATTTGTAACATGCACATGTGTATAAAAACCCAAAAAGAGCTTCAATTACTTGTATGCACATATGCATACATGTTCAAATGAACGGTTACTTGGGTGTTCCTCAGTTTTTCATTTTTTTTTAGGTTTTCCCCTGAACCTTCCTCTATACATATATATATATATAGAGAGAGAGAGAGAGAGAGAGAGAGAAAGAGAGAGAAGTGAGTTCATACCAGAACAACGTCTATTTAAGAAAACACAAGAACAACCGAATATGTACAAAATCGTATATGATTCACTCGACTTTGCCCGCGACTTAAATTTACAGGCAAAGTTGCCTGCATCCAGTTTTTGCCGATTAATGTAAAATCACATATAATTTTGTACATAAAATTTGTTGTTTTCTTAAATAGTTAGCGTTCTCGTTTGAACCTTTCTATATATATATATATATATATATATATATATAGAGAGAGAGAGAGAGAGAGAGAGAGAGAGGGGTTCAAGGGAAAACCTCAAAAAAATAGAAAACTGAAGAACACTCTAGTAGCAATTCATCTAGACGGTTTGCACTTGTGCATACAAGTAATTTATAACATGCACACGTGCATATGCACATGTGCATAAAAACCAAAAAACTAATTAATTACTTGTATGCACAAGTGCATACCGTCCAGATGGAAGGCTACGAGGGTGTTCCTCAATTTTTCGTTTTTTGGAGGTTTTCCCATATATATATATATATATATAGGGGTGGGTTCAAACGAGAACATAGTGTGTTTAAAAGAATAAAGGGACAATTCTCAGCCAATCATTTTTTAAATTAATTCCAAAAATAATAGTTTCTAAAATTAAGAGTAAAAGGGCAATAAAGTCATATTACGTTATGGATAATTTAGGACATTATTAACTTAAAAAAAAAGGATTATAATATTTAATTTAAATAAAAAAAGAAATCTCTTCCTAATTTATCTCAACACGTCTCAATCTCTCCCCATTTTTTCTAAAAATAAATTCAAAATTCGTTTATCATGGTAAGCACAAGTGATTTGCTGCTATAATGAATTCAAATTTGGTTTATCATGTTAATCACAATTGATCTGCTGCTATAAAATTCAAACTTCGTTTATCATGGTAATCATAAGTGATTCGCTGCTATAATGAAATCAAAATTGGTTTATCATGTTAATCACTAGTGATTTCGTACTAAATAATTTGGATATAATATTTGATACCAAAATCACATGTGATTTTGTTCTAAATATTTAACACCAAATTAATAATTAACACCAAAATCATATATGATTTAGTACTAAATAACTTGGCTATAATACTTAACACCAAAATCACATGTGTTTTTGTTCTAAATCCTTAACACCATGTTCTAAATCCTTAACACCAAAATCATACTTACACCAAAATCATATATGATTTTGTACTAAATACTTAACACCAAATTCATACTAACACCAAAAATCATATGTGATTTTGTACTAAATAACTTGGCTATAATACTTAACACCAAAATCATATGTGATTTTGTTCTAAATACTTAGACAAAATGTTTCTATTAGGTTTACAACTTTAAATCATATGTGCTCATCCAAATAATATCATAAATAATCAAAACTAAAAAACAAATGACCATGATTAATTTTCTGATCCGTATCTCATCGATTTCAAGGTTCTACCATTTGCAAACCCTTTGTTGCTTAAATCTCTTCCTTCATCTCCAACAATATGTTCCACGGTTTGCTTCGGTTGTTTCACTTGGAAATTGTTGCCGTCGATGTATTTCGAGTGAAACATATATCTTGAAACTCTGGATTCTTAAGCATATCTCTTTATCGCCGGTTTCCGGCGGTGGTTTTTGGACTTTTTTGATCGGAAGATGACAATGTCGACGGTGGCGATAATGGCTCGAGTCCCATGAGTTTCGCAATGACGCTGGGGATCGCCGTTGCTTGTTGTCATCGCCCTCAATAACCGACGGTTTACTCTTTTGCGTTCCGTCTTTTATCTCAGTCACCGGAATCAATGGCGTAGATTTCGTCGGCGTTGCTATCGGATGTCCGGTGTCATTCTCCGGCGGAGATGACTGAGAACTTTCTAGACTTTCCGGCATTTCCACCACGTGTTGCGGTGGTTCCGCCTTTCGTAGCTCTCCAAAAAACTCCGGCTTTCGTATCGACTCCGACTCGACTCGACATTGTGCAGATAAAATGTAAAATGAATAACTTACGGTGGAAGGAGGGAGGCGTTTGGTGGAGTGGATGCGTTTTCCGGCCAAAATCTTTTGGCGATCAAAGATTTGAAGGAACCATATGAAACTGTTGAAGATTACCCATATGAAAATTGAATGATGATTAAATCGAGAGAGAGAGATATAGAGAGAAAGAGAGCTAATAATTAGGAAAGTTGAAGATTATCCTAAAATAATCAAGAGTAAAAAAAGACCAAAATACCTTTTTATAAATTTCTTTATTTAAAAAATTAATTATTTGTTTAATAATTATGATTGGTCCAGAATTATCCCTTTATTCCTTTAAATCGTTACCATTCTCGTATGAACCTATCTCTCTCTATATCTATCTATCTATATATATATATATACATATATATATATATATATATATATATATATACTGAAAATTCTTTGAGTTGCATTGACACCTCAGTAGTAATTACCCATTTCCCACCAAGAAAACAACTAGAATTCAAATTTCGACTCAAAATTCGATTTATAAATTTGTAAGAATAATGAAATAACTTGATTGAACTTCCTAAAAAAAAATACTAGTATCCATTGCACCAAAAAATAGTTTTCTTTTGAGAATGATCCCCTGCCTCTTCTCTCCAAATGAAATGAAATCACAGGAGAGGAAGGAGTTGATCAAAGGGCAATACAGGGAAAAACACTTCAATGCAGGTTCAATACTGCTCGCATTCGGCGTATTCGAGTCCATCGGTGGTGGAGTCAACACTTATCTCAGGACCGGGAAGCTATTTCCCGGGCCCCATCTATTCGGCGGTGCAGGTAATTAACTTGTTATCGATATATTCTTTGGTTGACAAACACAACGAAACGAAATGATCTATACATTTTATATCTAACAGTTAATTATACAATAAATTGCTATTGCATCTCTTTGATTTGAATAATGCACCTGGAGGGTAATAACTTGTATGTTTTGAATCGTGTACAATAGGGTGCGTGCGTTTGGTACACTCGACAAAAACAGAACATGGATTATTGTTCCATGTTTGGTAAGACTTTTATGTGGAACAGACAGGAACAAGATGGAACAAAGTGGAACAGGCTTATATTTTATCGATATAACCTCAAAATAAAACTTGATTCTCTTATAAAACATCAAATACGCCTCTCTCTTCATATTTTATTTATTGTAATTTATGTTTGACGAAAAATTTCTAATGATATACTATAATTTCATAAATTAATCCAAATATAAACCATTAATTAAGGGTAAATTGGTCATTTTATCTCTTCTGTCTTGTCCGGTTCTTTCCTACCAAATGCTAAACAATTGTTCTGTCCTCTTCTGTTATGTTCTGTCCTATCCTGTCTTGATACCAAACGCACTGAAAATGTGAAAATTTTAGGAAGATCACAACCAATTTAGCAATAATTTTGTGATGGAGGTGATATAAGGTACTGATTTTCGAACTTTGTTGAACAGCGATAACGGTACTATGGGCTGCAGCTGCTGCACTAGTACCCCCGATGCAGAAAGGAAGCGAAACAGCCCGAAATCTTCATATTGCGTTGAACGTCTTAAACGTTCTCCTTTTCGTATCGCAGATCCCGACCGGTTGGGATATCGTTCTTAAGGTGTTCGAGTTCACCAAATGGCCTTGATTCAAGTTATATACAGATATAGAGTAAGCCTACTTTTTACAATATACTAAATTATTATCTTTTGTAAGTTGATTTTCCTCCATTCTTTTGTATTTCAATATACAAATTTAGACATCATTTAATTGTACCAACAATGTATATCACCACTCTTTTGAGAATTAACATTTTCATTTGAACTAAAAGGATGAAAAATGTTTATAATAATATCAAACACAATTGGTTACAACAACCCATTTTTGTTCAAGTACCTTATCAACATAAATCTATGTATGTGACTAGCATCCAAATTTCTAAAGATGTAGTATAGAGTTTTTGGGACAAGTTCAAACGAGAAGCTAAGGATTTTGCAAAAGACAAGAAGTGTGATATCATATATGATGCACAAACTTAATCATTTATGATTAAACACATGTTACATTAGCAATACATAGACGTTTAATCATATATGATTAAACACATAGGCTGTGTAATCATATATGATATCACACTTTTCGCCTTCTCGTAAAATGTTTAACTTCTTGCATGATCCTTCCTCTAGAGTTTTTACAACCACAAAACATTTGAAAATGAAATGTTGCTTATTATTCATCTTGCAAATTGCTCACATGATACATATACATATACTACATGGAACTTTTTTTTGGTTAAATACGAGTGTCTGGCCAGCTTGTGTGTACCTCAATTAATCCCTGGGCTAGAGAATAGTCAGGAAAATCTCCAGTGGCCTTGCAGGACTCGAACCAGTGGCATCTAAGGATCAGAATCCATACCTTTTTCCATAATCTAATAAGTAGGACATGCATTAGTCAAATTATTCACTCTCATAGTAATACCTAACTATATGATGATAAAGAAACACATGAATTTTCTCTTAGTTTATGTGATCCTTGTGGTCCTTGAGTAAAAAGCCATGGCCACCACCGGGCTTTCTCGAAAGAGAAAGATGGATACCCGGGTCATGATGAGTGGTCGAACAATTGTAGAGAATCGAATTGTTTACACCCTGTACGTTACTATTCACGACTGAACCACTCATGAGCGGTGACGACTTCGATTTCTGATTCTTGTTCTTCGCTTTCGACTTGCCATCTGAATTAGTTCCCGACTTTTCACCATCACTCGAAGCATGACGATTGTCTATTTTCGCGTGGAGGCTTCCAAACTTATGAGTCTTGTTGCTTCCAAAAGGGGTCAAGTCCATGATAGCTCCTCTGTTTTCCCCTGCAATTGTTACAATCCTCATCCCAAGATCCTCGGAATCCAAGTGCTTCTTAGAAGCTTCCGGTTTTTTGGTTGCACCATTTATCGGGTTACGAGTATCGCGAGCCATGTGCCTACGAAGGTCAGTACCATCGTTCGAGCCTTTAGGTTTCTCTTTCGTTTCTTGTACAAGCACGCTCTTCTGATCGTATTCTGGTGCGTCATAGGACTTCAATTGTGGCGAAGGGAGAGCCAATGGAGATGGAGGGTGAGAAAGAGGCTTGATGTTAGGAGATGGAGGTGAGGTTTTTTCTAGTGGTTTGACAGTTTTTGGAGGGGAAGATGTTGGAGTGGCGGCGGCCCGATTGGTGACCAATCGGGCCATAGTAGCCGTCAAAGGTGGTGGTGTGGAACGTGATGGTGGGGTGCGATGGTTTGGGGAAGGAGGCATGGGGGGCGACTCCTTTGGAAGTGTAGTGGGTGATGGTACGACGTTAGTAGGTGGTTGTGGAGGAGGTGAGGGTTGAGATGTTTGAGCGAATGCTGGTCGAATAAATGCTGGTCGAAGTGGTGGTGGTGGTGGAGGTTGATCAGGTTGTGCGGTTGGTGGTGCGGGGGCGGGTGGACGAGCGGCCATGGTGGCTAATCGGAACCACGGACGGGATGGAGGTCCTTGTTGGGTAGCCATGAATGAATTGTTGAAAGAATGAATATGAATTATAATGTGGGAGGTAAAGAGAATGTATGTATATATAGAGTGAGTGAGTGAAATTAAAAGCAGGTGAGGTGGGGTTAAGGTGTTTGAGAGATTGGAGCAAAGAATCAGGTTCTTGAGAGTTACCAATTAGAAGTAAATGAAGATTGGTATCAAATGGACAACATTTCATGCATGATGCAAATTGATTAAAAAGGAAAAGAAGAAGAAGTATAGATTTGGGCCAAAAAAGGGGTGGTTTTGGTTTTGGTTTCGGTTTTGGTTTTGGATTGTAAAAGATATATAAATCTTACTGTAGTGCAATGTAGCTAATAAAGAAGGTTGTTCTCTAAATAAATATATTCCTAAAACTTTTCTACAAGAGCTTATGAGCGGTGAGTTTTAAGAAATGGATGTTGAAGTGTCTTGCACTTCATTAATGTACGGTGTCTAATGAGCATATAATATATAAGCATCAGATTTAGCAAGTAATATATATATATATATATATATATATATATATATATATATACATACATACGAGGATCGTAAGAGAAGAAGAGTTAGGGCCTGTTTTGTTTGTTTGCAGCTTAACGAGCTTAATGAGACTCACAGCTTATTCAGTCATCTATATATGACTGTTTGGTAGTGGCTTAATGATATAGAAAGTGGCTTATTCAGTAAGATTTCAAGGGGGAGCTTTATGCAGAAAGCCAAGTTTTTTCCAAACCAGTCCCTCTCATTAAAAAAACACGTTCCTTCCATCTATGAAAAAACTCTCTCAAATAAAAACCTTCTAAATCTATACAGACAGATTAATCCACACAGACAATTTTATTCATATAGAACTTAATGGAAAACCAACCAAACAGCCCCTTAAGGTGATAAGGTAAGAAGTGATCAGAATCCTTAGGGGCCGTTTACTAAAATCTTACCGGGTAAGCACTTACCAGCAAGAGATTCACCTTATTGTGTAACATTCGTACGTAGCTATGAAAATGGATTGTTGGTAAACATCTTTAACCCGGTAAGTGCTTACCGGGTAAGAGACATTTTCCACACTTACCGGGTAAGAATCTCGGTCCTTGCCTTATCTGGGTAAGTTTCTCGGTCCTTGCCATACTCAATCAATAAAGTAAATTATATGGGTAAGTGTCTACCCAGTAAACGGCCCCTTGGTCACTTTTAATCTCATCCCCACCAATGAATTACGCTTCTCACGGGAATTGATCCGGTACATCTTATCTCGGTGCATATCATCCTAATGTGCATCCAACGGTTGATAACCACTTCTCATGCTTCTTACGTTAACTCAACTTCTCACTGGAATCCAACTATATATATATATATATATATATATATATATATATATATATATGGGGGGTAAGTTCAAACGAGAAACTAAACATTTTACGAGAAGACGAGAAATGTGATATCATATATGATACACAAGTTTAATCATATATGATTAAACACACGTTACATTGACAATATATAGGCACTTAATCATAGGGTCAGGTTCAGGGGAAAACCTAAAAAAAACGGAAAACTGAGGAACACCCTAGTAACCTTTAATCTGGACGGTATGCACTTGTGCATACAAGTAATTTAGAACATGCACACGTGCATAATATGCAATTGTGCATAAAAACCAAAAAACAAATTAATTGCTTGTATGCACAAGTGCATACCGTCCAGATTAAAGGCTACCAGAGTGTTCCTCAGTTTTCCGTTTTTTTGAGGTTTTCCCTTGAACCTCCCTCCTTAATCATATATGATTAAACATACCCAAAAGATGTGTAATCAGTAATCATATATGATATCGAGACTTCTCACCGTCTCACAAAATGTTTAACTTATCGCATCTTTTCCCTCTCTCTATATAAGCTTCACGTTGACATTTTGAAGTGTTACATATATATATATATATATATATAAATATATATATATATATTCTTGAAATTCACAAAAGAGGTTTTATTCAACTGTTCTGTTTTTAATTATAACTTTCAATGAGGTTTCTGTTTGCTTTTTTTTCTTTCTTTCAGAAATGGGTGGTGGATAGCTTCCAGACAAAGGCACCAAATTGTTTACTTTTTTAAAAGCACAAGTTGACATACATATATTTGTTTTAGAAAAAAAAGTAGGTTGTTTTTGATGGAGGAATATGACGTGGCCATTTTTGGTGATGTGGACGTTGATTAATCAAGACATTAACATCAGTTTCTTCGTCTTCATCAACGACATTTTCGTCTTTATCTTCGTATTTAGATGAAAAACATAAATGTTTTATTTTATGGTCTAAATTGGATCTTACGAATCTCAAATATTTTGAAAACCAGTATACGCGTTGATACATATGCATAATATAAATATGCATTAATGCATATATAGTATTAGATTTGTATAAGTGAATATACTCATTGGCATAATACATGTTTTGATAACGTATATGTACCAATGCATATATAAGCATACACTAGTTTTCACAATTCTCAAAATATTTACAGTCATTGTTGAATTCCCGTGAGAATAATTTTTTTTGGTGAGAACGTGCGAACATAAATCTTTATCTACCTTCATCCATCTGCATTTTGCGTATCTTCATCTATACTCATTTACCTACTTTCATCACCATGACTGAAACTTTACAAATTAATATATGGGTAAAGTGATTGAAGGTGACTAAAGATGAAGATGAAGGTAAATGAAGATCCGTGTAACATTTGGAATGGAACTGCATTCCATTATTTATAGATAATTTATAAAAACAAATTATTGTTAAAGGGAAAAACAAATGGAACAACAATTTGGAGAGAATAACAATAAGACAGAGAGAAGAAGTCTATATTTCTCATTAATCATAAGCTCTTTAAATAGGGAGGAGTTACAAGTAGATAGTTAAGATATATTTTAGTTCTAATCTAACTCTGATATATTTATCTCTATCTCTATCGTCATATCCTTTAGACGATGGCACACTTATCCTACAACACTCCCCCTTGTGCCGAGTTAAAAGAGTGGTGGTGCACAATTGTTGTCTCGTTAAAACCTTATGCCAAAATAAAACCCAGTGGGAAAAAATAAAAATATGACGAAGGAAAGAGTACAACGCACCAACTTCTTTGCAATATATAGACTTATCCTTCAATCTAGTTTTCTCTTAGATTCGTACTTTAATCATGAGAGTTAGGAAAACATGATGGTATATAAACAGTTGCCTCACTAAAACCTTACACCAAGGAACAAGGGAAAAATAAAACCTTGGTTGAAGGAAAGAGCATAACATACCAATATCACAAATATAGTAGACTCCCCCTTTTGTCTAATACTCCCCCTGATTCATGCATTAACCAAGGGAATTTGGAAAACATTTCCATTTACTTTCTACACGTTTCCCAATATATGGTTTTAGGTAATGACTTAGTAAAATATGTCACATTCTTTTGACACCTTACTTGATTCACTTGAATCTAAAGGAGAGTCTTTTATTGCTGATTGTATAGAAACTTAAGCAGAATATACTTTGTGTTATTACCCCTGATGTATCTTATGTTCATTTCTTCGATACATGATACATTATTTCCATATATGCAAGTAGGATACTGGTTGAACCCATAATTACTAACTCCTATAATATATGTAATGATAGTCCTTAATCATATACATTATTTTATTATATCATGGAGAGTAATATTCTTGGATTAATTCAAGGAGGTAGTTACAAAGGATCGCTTAGTTTACTTCCAAGCAATCGACGCGTTCCTTGTGGTAATTCTTTATTCAGTTTGGGAACATAATTTGTATGGGTCAGACAGATACCTAATATCATCAAACACATACCAAGACATTATTTGGTGTTTTTCTATAAGAGCTAGCTAGTACTTTTGCTGCTTACATTCTAAGTAGGTACTGAAGTTCCATTATCAATCCCATTTTTCTTTCTATAGGGAAAGTATAAACCATGTCAATGGTTCCAAAAGATTAATTTAATATCATTCCAATGATTTTGCGTTGGCGCTGAGCTAAATCTAGCTAACAAGTTCACTGAGAAATACAATATATGGTCAAGTGTATTATGTTAAGTACGATAATGCGCATATTGTACTTAGATAGGGAATTCCAGCTCCCAACATCTTTCGTCATCATCCTTTAGACGAAATGGATCTTTTCTTATATCCGACACTTCGACCGATCATGGGAGTGCTAACCGGATGCGCTTTGTCCATATTAAATTGCCTGATTATTTTCTGGACATATGCGATCGGTGAATTAATATTTCACAAACTCGGTGTCCTAGCTCAAATATCTAGACAAAACCAAGTTTTCCCAAGATATTTCCTCTCAAAATCAGATTTCAAGTAGCTTGTGGTTCCTCTCATTTCATCAAGAGTGCCTATTATGATCATAACATTGACATATAGAGCTACTTTGAAAATCTGGAACTTGTTTTCCATAATAAATAAGCAAGAAAACATTTCATCGTTCTTATATATCCTTTCCCAATCAAGTATTCCATTAGGCGGGTATACCACATCCACTTATATTGTTTTAATCTATAAAGTGGGCGTTTCAATTTATTGCAAACGCATTTCGTGGTTTAGAGTTGCTTGATTTTGGTAATGTAATATCATCAAGCACTTTTATATATCTCTAAATCTAGATCCCCGTAGAGATATGTGGTAACCACATTCATGAGTTGCATTTCCAGTCCATCGGAAACTACTAGGCTAGTAAATTATACGGATGTCATAACATCCATCATGAGAGAGTAAGTCTACTCGTGGTCAATCCAGGGCGTTGTGAGAAACCTTGCGCCAAAGGAGAGTCTCATACATTATGACTTAATTATTCTCATTACGCTTTAGGACAAATGATTTATCTATGTCTTACAGGCTTTACACTTGGTGGGTTAGCACTACCAAACCAAATACCTGTTCATTTGTCAAATAATATGATTCTCCTGGATTGCTTATTTAGGCCAGTTTGCTCTTTGTTGATATTTTCCAACTGAGCATGGTTCGATGTTAATGTGCTCTATCACCTCATAAACAATAATATATGCGAAATATATCATCAATAATTATATATGATCTGTCCATCGACTCATATGTGCTCTCATAGTTCATTTGAGATTAATATTCATCTCTAGAATCAATATTAACTTCAGAGCGTCCTCCAGTGATGATTCATAGACATAGTTTAATCAGAGACAATCTCATGAGAGGTTTATGTATTGATGACAAATAGTTGTGCCTTACTCTTCTCTTCCTTTATATGAGTATCTATCGAACCAAGTAGCTTCCCCCATTTTCGCTTGGGAGCTACGACCTCAACCACACATCCACTATGTGTGATTGCAACGCACTTTCCAATGGCGTTGTGCCCCTATTGGGGACTTTTTAACCTTGCAAGTATATTTGCAGCTCGTATATGTGATCTTGTCACTTTTGAAATATTAAACGTATCATGTATCGAGTCTGATTCGTTTAACTTCAACATTACGTTGTGAAGTTTTGGGGATCGAAATGAGACAGAGTGGGAATATTCAATGACACTTCCTGTCGTTCCCATGGAAAATCCTTTTTCCTATCTCCCCCTAACGACGGGAAGACTGTCTCATGAAAGTGACAACCCGCAAATCTAGCGGTAAAGAGATCACTAGTCAAATATTATAATTAGCGGATAATTGTTGGGGATTCATATCCAACATATACCAAATCGTCTTTAAGGACCCATTTTGATGCGCTGTGGGGGCGCAATTGGCACATATAATCAAACATGCGTAAATGTAAAGTATCAGACTTATATTCAGTTACCAACTGGTACGCATGAGCAAGTAGTGGGTCTAAAAACGAAAAAAACTGCATATAATAATTGCATAACCCCAGGTAGATGTGGGTAAATTGGTGCGCATTACTAATACCCTAGATGTCATCATATTCTTTTGATAACAACTTCTATGAGACCATTTTATATATACTGTTAGTCCCAAAGAAGTAAACAAGTATTGTAGAAGGGGGGGGGGTGAATACAATAACACAAAATTATTTAATTTTTAATTCTTTTATTGATAATGAATATCAAGAATTACACAAAGAGAAAATAAAGATTGTTGCGGAATAAGAATAGTTAAGAACTACTCTAAACAATCTAACACATAGAAGATATTAAGAACACAAAGACTTAAATCTTAAGAAAGTAAAAGACAACTATCAACCTGCTTGAAATCTTTTGAATGCCAAGGCTAGAGCTGAAAGCGTGAGTAGCAAGGTGCTACTTCCATCCTTTATATACTATCCAATGTAATGAGTGCAAAGGACAAGTAGGAGTAAAGGCTTTGGTGGTTGAGAGGTTGACAATAAATTATAAGATATTTGATGTGACTTGTCACAATACAAAAGGTAACTTTTGTACTATGAAAGTACAATATCTAAATAAAATATTCTTGGGAAATTTTTTTTGAGATCTATTAGAAAATAAACATCTAATCAAATTAAGACTAAATGTAAATCTTCTAAAGGAAGATAGAAGCTTCCATTTCCATTGTCAGAAGATCATTGGGAAAGAGGAAGTATGTCAAATCATGAGGATTTAACATAAATGGTCGTACTAGATAAAGAAGCAATCTGTACTAGGAAAGTTACCGAAGAAGGAATTCGATAACTTAGGTATGTGCCGAAAGAGCAATTCGGCACAGAAGGAATGAATGCCGAACATGTGAAGGTTCGGCAGAAGAAAGTTCTGCCGAACATAAGAGGATTCGGTACAGGGGAAACTTGCCGAATTAGAATTGGCAGGTATATGATCTGCCAAATTGGAATCGGCAGATTATGCTTAGTTCACTCTTGAAGTTCATCTCAATCCGCATTGTAGACTTCCTTCATGTTGGATTCGGTTTATCTTCGACTCACCGATCTGTTAAACTAACTAAGCTATTATAAAGAACCATAAAACAACATACAGAGTTCAATCATCAATAAAGACTAAGGAGAGGTTATCTTTAAATCTTAGATGACCCAACAATCTCCCCCTATTTGATGATAACATCTCATACAACATAGAAGTTAATGAATAATGCATTTTGACCCTTATTCATATTCTTTTGGGTTCTTTTTCACATAGACCATTCTTTTTGTTTATAATTGGATTTTCTAGAGTATCCGACATTTACAAGTATAGAAGAATGAAATAAATATTTGTACAAAATTTTACGATAAAACATAAAGGCTCAATGTATTAATCTTTTTAAGAAGATTACAATACAGAGGAAAACAAAATAAACATAAAACTACACCGAGTTTATTCAAAAGAAAAATGCGGTTCAGCATCCCTCTTCTTTAGTTCGTCGGTAGTAGCCACATAGAAATCCTTAGCCGACATTGGAATTATTTGAATAATCCCGTGGAGAAAGGTTGTGTCGGCAATAGGGATTTGGCTTGATCTGAAGAAGGAGATCTGCCCAAGTGCGTTGTTGAAGAAGATACCATGAGTCGGCTCAGAAATCACAGTTGTTGAAGGATGAGGAACCGGAATAGGTAAAGAGAGATCAAGATTTGAAGTATCCGGGACCTTTCCTTCTCTAGCCATTTGGGCAAACACGTCTTCCTTTTTGGATTTCGACTTTGATTTGGGAGGAGGACGACCAGACATTAGATTGTTGATAATCTCTTCTTCGGCAGGAGTATGGACAATGTTGTATCTTTTTCGGTAGGTTCTGAACTTGGTTTGAAGATCTGCAATGTATTTATCAACCTCAGCTTTTGCAGAGCTTTGGCTTTTTAACAAGCAGATACCAATTTCTACCCATTCTGATACTCCAAACCGAACAAGAGAGTCTAGTCGGTCCATAGACAATGAAGCATCATCCCTGATAATCTTTAGCCGAATAACCTTGCAGCTTGCAGACGGTTTGATTATTTTGACATCTGTGATTTTGGCAGAGCACCGACGTCTGTTGAGGGTTTTGCGGTACCAATCGATACACATAGTCTTTATTTCCTCATTTCTCTTCGCCGAGTCCTCTAGAGCGCTCATCTGAGTTTTGATTGTATTGGTAGGATCTTCTTCGGCAGCAATCTCCAATGCTAGCTCGACATCTCTGTCACGAGCAATCTGGGCAAGCTTTGCAGCTTTCAGTTCTTCTTCAGATAAGCCTAGATCAGGAGAGGTAACCTTTGGAGGAGGAAGATGAAGACCAACACCATCCGCAACTTTCTTTAAAAGAGCATCTTTACGACGCTTTTCTTCAGCAGCTACTTCATCCGGTGACATAATAGTTTTGCCCTTATCCTTTTTGGGCATTTTCTCCCCCTCAGGTTCTTCGACCACCTTGGGGTGATCGGTTCCCTTCTTTTTGGTAGCAGAAGGTTCGGTAGAAGCAGATGGTTCGGTTTCGGCAGCAGCAGAGGGTTTTTCCTGACTCGTACTGATATGAACCTGAGAACGGAGTTGCTCCCCCTCAGCCTGTTTCTCCCCCTCAGTACGAGCCGGGGAAGAAATACTGGATCTGGCCGACACACGGCCTACTCGCCGATCAATACGTTCCAAAACATGGCGATCGGCAGGAGTGAATGCAGACTCAGTGATATCAATGTCAAGAGACTGAGCACAATACTGAGCCATATCTGCAGGCAGAGAGTCAAGACGCCTATTTAAATTCTGCAAGGCACTGAGAATGTCAGAATTAATAGACTCCTGAGCCGAAGTCTGCTGCCGTAGACGGATAAGATCCTGATCCCGAGCATCCGAGGCGGCCTTGAGAGCAGCCATCGATAAGGTCAAGGAGGTATTTTGATCATTAAGTCTGACCACCTCCTTGAGAATAGAATCCATAGCTGCTGATAGAGGAGAACGAAGACCGTCAATATGTTTGTGCATGACATCCAAACACTGAAAGATGTCGCGATTAAGAGCGACAACCTCAGAATTTTGCTCCTTGACGAGCTTCAGAAGTTCCTCCAAAGAGATATTGTTGGCGTTCAGAGATTCGAGGAGCGCCGGTTCACGCAAAGACTGGCGAAGCTTTTCGAATTGGGTACCAAGCATTCGTACCTGCCGATTGGTGTCACTTATGTCGGCAAGGAAATCGGCAGATATTGTGACCGGTACTTGGGTAGAAGACCCAACCATTTTTGCAGGGGAAGGTTTGGGTGAGGGAGATCTCTTTGGTGGTGATTTCTTCGGCGATGGTTGAGGGGAAGGGGATCTTATCGGTGAGAAAGTGGGAGAGAAGAGCCGTCGGTACATATCCTGGGATGAAACCCCAGTTTGTGCAATATCAACGGGATTGACCCCGGGTGATAGGCTGTGCGGTGAGGAAGCAGAATGTCGGTCCGGAGAGAAGACCAACTCATCTTCAACCTCCACATAAAAAGGAGGAGGAGAAGAAATATGTGAGGACTCCTTTTGTACATCCAAATCTTGTGGAGAAGGTTTGGAGGAGCTGGGAGTGGGTTTAACAGATCCCCGTGGCCCTGGAGGGGAAATTTCAACATCTACCGATTGTTGAGAATCGGTAGATGGAGAGTGAGGCTTGGCCGAAGGTTTACTAAGTTTCTTAGAACGAGACTTAGGAGGGGATTTGGAGCTCCGTCACTTAACAGAAATAGAAGGGGTTATGACTGGGGTAGCCACCGAAGGATTCGCCGGTGGCATAGTCATGAGAGCAAGTGCGACGTTTCCGGTGGCCTTTTTCTTTTTAATAGCCACCGTCTTAGCTCGGGAAGGTTTTGGGGGAGAGGGGACCACCGATTTGGATGGCTTAGGAGAAGATGAAGACCTTGCGGATTCACCTTCGACAAGCGTTCCCCAAATCGGATTGGGAGAAGAGATAAAAGAAAGCATACCTGAGGTGAGCGGAGAGTCGGTAGACTTGGTTTGCTTGAAAATCGTGTGCTTGCTTATTTGAGAAATGGGTAAGTCAAACTTGATCATTGGCTCCGGAAGAGCAGCATCGGCACTTAGTTGTGCAGAAAGCTTGTGGTTGATGATGAGAGAGATGAAGCGAGGAAGAGCCACATTGTGATTCCTGGGAGGAGAGATGGCGGTGATCAAGGAGTCGAAGAATACCTGAGCAAAGTCGATCCACCTCATAAAAATAAGGGCATGAGCAAGACGAGTGATAGCTGCAGGAGATTGATCCCATCCCGAAGTTTTGTGGGAAAGACAGTCAAGGAGGTGAGAAAAAAATAGTTTCATAGTGCACCCATATTCTTTCGAAGGAGAGTACCGGAACCCTTGGTCTTGCCTTCGTGCACATACTGGAGAGCGGCAACAACTTCATCATGCTCTTGATGAGTAGGGAATGGAGCATATACATTAAACTCTGGTATTTGGAGAACCGAGCGAATATCATCCACCCCAAAAGAAAGGTCGGGATGTTCTTCAGAAGAGAGAATGGAGGCAGAAACCTGATGAGTATCAGAGTCGTACTTACAGGTAAGCCAGAAGTTACCAAGAAGCATTTTGCTCATCTTGGTGGAGGCAGTGAGAGCATGGCAGATGGGAGATCGTTGTAGAAAAATGGAAACTTGGTTGAACTCTGGGTGGTCAGCATCTGTCGAGAGACGAGCAACCTGGTTGCAAGAATGAAAGATGAGAGATTCTCGAGAGAGAGAAGTATCCTTGGAAGCCTTTGTCGATTTGGAGGATGCCATTGATGAAGAAAAAGAGTTGCAGGTTGAGTGTTTCATGTTGAAGAAGATGAGAAAACAGATAAAGAATAAAAAGGAAAAGAGAAGAAGTATTTATAGGTTTGAAAAAGAAGAGGGAAAGGTGAGAATTCAAAAGCCAAAAAAAAATAATGGTAATGATGGTACGACGCAAACGTGCGTTATTGAGAAGTGTAAGGGACGAAAAACGGCTAAGTGTCAGGTCGTGGACGTCCCATTAACTGACGCACGAACCCTGTAGTGCCACGTGGCATAAGCCCATAGAATAAAGAGAAGGTGCCGACGATATTCGGTATGAGAGAAGTGGATAAGGATGACACATCATACACTATACCGAAAAGAGAGAGATGCCGAAATATGAGAGATATTTCGATAAGAAGTATTCGGTATATAGAGATACCGAATAGAGAAAGATGCGATCGTTCGGTAAGCTCAAAGGTACCGAAGTTTTAGAGAAATTTCGGCAAGCAGTAAAGAAGTACCGAAGTATGAGAGATACTTCGGTAGATAGAGTTACCGAAATGTGAAAGGAATATTCGGTAAGATAGAGTTACCGAAGGTAATAAATACTTCGGTATGTAGAGATAATGTACAGTTTGCCGAAAGGAATCGTCGGTAAGGAGGTACCGTCAATTATTGGATTTTTTTTTTACGATAAATTTAACATACCTAAGGATCCCACAAGGAAGTTGAAACGTGCCTCATCCAGTGGTTTTGTAAAGAGGTCTGCAAGTTGAAGATCTGTAGGAATGAAGTGAAGTTCAATATCACCTTTAGAGATATGATCTCTTATAAAGTGATACCGAATATCAATGTGTTTAGATCTGGAATGCAGCACTGGATTGTTGGCAATGGCTATGGCACTAGAATTGTCACATAGAATCGGTACATGAGAATAAACTTTGGCATAATCTTGTAGTTGGTTCTTCATCCACAAAATTTGGGCACAGCAACTTCCAGCTGCAACATATTCGGCTTCGGCAGTGGAGGTGGATACCGAATTTTGCTTCTTACTGGACCAACTGACTAAGTTTCCACCTAGTAATTGACAGCTGTCAGTTGTACTTTTTCTGTCAACCTTAGACCCTGCAAAGTCAGAATCTGAATAGCCAATTAGATCAAAACCTGAGTCCTTGGGATACTAAAAGACCCAGATTCATGGTACCTTTAAGGTACCGAAAAATACGTTTCACAGTCGCCAAGTGAGATTCCTTGGGATTGGCTTGATAACGTGCACACAGACACGTAGCATACATGATGTCAGGTCTACTAGCAGTAAGATAAAGAAGAGACCCTATCATTCCTCTATAATTCGTGATATCTACCGACTTGCCGGTGGAATCTGCATGAATTTTTAGAGGTGGTGCCATTGGAGTTTTCATGGGAGAACAATTTTCAAAATCAAATTTTTTTTAAAAAGATCACGAATATATTTATTCTGACAAATGAAAATACCTTCAGAGGATTGTTTAATTTGAAGACCAAGAAAGAAAGTAAGTTCACCCATCATACTCATCTCATATTTACTTTTCATGAGAGAGACAAACTCTTAACAAAGATTTTCATCAGTGACACCGAAAATGATATCATCCACATAGATTTGAACGAGAATGATATTACCATTTGTTTTCTTGAGAAAAAGAGTATTATCAATTTTACCTCTGGTATATCGGTTGGATAGAAGAAAATCAGACAAAGTGTCATACCAAGCACGAGGAGCTTGTTTCAGACCATAGAGAGCTTTGTCAAGTCTGAACACATGGTACGGATGAGCTGAATCTTCAAATCCAGGTGGTTGTTTCACATAGACTTCTTCAGCAAGTTCTCCATTGAGAAATGCACTCTTAACATCCATTTGAAAGACCCGGAAGTTTTTGTGAGCAGCATGAGCAAGAAAGATTCTTATTGCCTCAAGTCTAGCAACAGGAGCAAAGGTTTCATCATAATCAATACCTTCCTCCTGCCTATATCCTTGAGCAACAAGCCTGGCTTTATTCCGGATTATAGTACCGACTTCGTCCATTTTGTTTCGGAAAACCCACTTAGTACCTATAATGGTTTTACCGAAAGGTCTTGGCACAAGTCTCCAGACTTTGTTTCTCTCAAATTGAGACAACTCTTCTTTCATGGCAGTGACCCAACAAGAATCTGCTAGAGCTTCTTCAATTTTCTTGGTTTCGATAACAGATAGAAAATTCACATAGAGACAGATGTTTCCAATACCTCTTCTAGTTTGGACACCTGCTAGCTGATCTCCTATAATTTGATTTATCGTATGATCTTTGGTCCATTTTAAAGCTGGGGGAAGAGATGCAGGAACTGTGGTTAGAACGTAGGTATAGGATGAATATGATGAAGAGGAGAAGTATGTAAGGTAGTTTCGGTAGGAGCTATGGATTCGGTAGTAGCTGTGAGTTCGGCAGTTGGTAAAGATTCTGTCGAATCATGATGGAGAGAAGTAGAGGATACTGAAAATGGGACATATGGAGGTCCTGAAGAGAGAATGTTTGGAGACTCTTCTCCAACACAGGAAATAATCCATTCATGAAGTTCAGTGTCATCACAAGATAGAGAGGATGTCTTGTGATCATCAAACTTCACATGTATTGACTCATCAATACATTTTCTTCTTAGATTATATACTCTGTAGGATTTAGAGGAGAGAGAATAACCAACAAATATACCTTCATCAGCTTTGGGATCAAATTTTCCAAGTTGCTCTCGATCATTCAAGATAAAGCAAAGGCAGCCGAAAACATGAAGAAACCCAATGTTTGGTGTTCGGCCATAGAAGACTTCATAGGAAGTCTTGTTGTGCCTTTTCACAATGATAGATCGATTTTGAGTGAAACATGCTGTATTGATAGCTTCAGCCCAAAAATAGATTGGAAGATTTGATTCACTTAGCATGGATCTTGCAGCTTCACATAGCGTACGATTCTTTCTTTCCACAACACCATTTTGTTGTGGAGATCTTACCGCTGCAAAGTTTTGAGAAATACCTTTATCACAAAGAAAGGCATCTAAAGTAGCATTTCTGAATTCGGTTCCATTGTCACTTCTGATAGATCTGACTAATTGACCGTTGAGAACTTCAGATTTCTTGATAAAGTTGATGATTTCTTCAGGTGTATCACTTTTGTACCTGAGAAAGAATACCCCCAAGTGTAACGTGTGTATTCATCAATAATTACAAGAATGTACCTTTTTCCATCTAGGCTAGGTGTGCTGACAGGCCCACAAAGATCCATATGCAGCATCTGTAGAGGAGTAGAAATAGAAAAACACTGTTTTGATTTGAAAGAAGATTTTGTCAGTTTGCCTTTCTCACAAGCTGCACAAAGCTTCTCTTTTGAGAAAGAAATTTTCGGCAAGCCAACAACAAGCTCTTTGTTGGAGAGAGCATGTAACGTCTTGAAGTTGAGATGAGAAAGACGTTTATGCCAGAGCCAGTTTTTCTTTTCAGAGTCTTCAGAAATGAAGCAGATGCTTTCCTTTTCAGTTGATTTGTCATACATATTGATGACGTACACATTATCCTTTCTAAAACCAGATAGGACAGTGTGAAACTGTTTATCAGTGATGAGACAATCAATTTCTCTGAAAATTACATAGAAACCTAAATCACATAGCTGACTAATGCTTAAAAGATTATGCATCAGTCCCTCCACATAGGCAACTTTGTTAAAAGTAATGGAACCGTTAGAAAGAGTTCCATAACCTTTAGTGGAACCGCGAGAGTTATCACCAAAAGTTACAGTTGGTCCCTTTTCTTTCACAAAGTTTAGAAGAAGAGATTTGTTCCCAGTCATATGTCGTGAGCATCCGCTATCAAGATACCATGTTTGATGATGCTCATAGACCTGAGAAGAAGAAGAAGAGCACTCAGCAGTGAAGTCCATCCTAGAGCAGGAGTCTTTAGATTCTTCATCGAGTTTGGCCATAAGACATTTACTCGACACTTCTTTCTCACTCTCGGAAGTGGGTTCGTCTACCCAGTCTAGAGTTTCTGCCATCAAGCCTTTGCCTTTTTGTTGAGAGTTGAAATTTCTTTCTTTCTCTCTCTTGTACTTGGCTTTGTATTTGTCGGCTTTGTCGGAAAGCTCTTTGAAGGAAGAAGATGGAGAAGGTTTTCTGGGATGCGATCTACCTGTAGAATTAGATCGAAGATGTCTTCTTTTAGAAGAGTTAGAAGAATTAGATAAGAAAATCCTAGAAGGATTGCTTCTGCATTCAGATGCAAAGTGGCCTTTCTTTCCACATGCATAACAATCCTCCTTGGATTTATTCAAAGAGTTTCTAGAAGAAGAAAAATTTCTGTTTCTTTGGAATTTATTAGAAGAATTCTTTTGAAATTTAGAGAAATTTGCAAGCATACCCATTTCCTCTGTCAATAGATTGACAGAGGGATTTTCTCCTTCATCATCAGCTTCACTTAGATAAGCTTCTGAGAAGTGATTCAGATTTTCATGACTTTCTCTATCTGAATCATCAGAAGGGTAGGTTATACGAGGAATACACACAGACTTCTTGGACCCATCACTGATAAGAGCCATAGAGGGGGCTCTTATTTCTTTATAGATGATTTTCCTTTGTAGTTGGGTTTGTTCGTGATTAAGAAACATACCATAGAGAGAAGTAAGAGGAAGGCTTTCCAAGTCCCTGGAAGTCTTAATGCAAGTGGAAAGGGTATTCCAGAAATCTGGAAGACCATCCATGAATTTGCATATGATTTCCTCATTGTCATAAAGTTTTCCAACAAGTTTCAACTCATTTAAAAGACTGTTAAAACGGTTGTAATAGGAGGGAAGAGATTCTCCTTTTTCATGAGAGAAAAATTCGTATCTACGTACGAGAGAGATCTTTTTAGATTTCTTTACCTCACTTGTACCTTCGTACAAAACACATAGAGTTGACCACATATCTTTTGCCGTTTTAAGATTGACAAGAGATTGGTAAACTTCATCAGGAAGAGATTGAGCAATGATGGTTCGCACTTTGGACTCAATTCCAACAATGCGCCTATCCTCATCATTGTATTCTTTGGTCGTTTTTAAGACATATCGACCAGTTGCAGAAGTTTTTTCCTCCTCTGAAGAATCATCGGAAACTTGAAAGAGATTGTCCTTTTTTTTTCTCTTTATCCTTAGGGGTTTTGACAAATCTATCCCAGACTTTTGGGATAAGAGGACCGTCACTAAGAATGGTAAGATACCGACTGTCAGCTCCTTCGAAGAAGAGCATCATCCTACTTTTCCATAAGGAAAAGTTGTTCGAGTTGAACTTAGGAGGTTTAACAGTAGATCCATTTTCAGAGTAAAAGGAATTTTGAGAAGAAGACTCAGGTTTTGTAGAAAGAGAAGTCATTACGGATCTGGTTTATTAGATTAAACCAACCGCTCTGATACCACTTGTTAGTCCCAAAGAAGTAAACAAGTATTGTAGAAGGGGGGGGGGGGATTGAATACAATAACACAAAATTATTTAATTTTTAATTCTTTTATTGATAATGAATATCAAGAATTACACAAAGAGAAAATAAAGATTGTTGCGGAATAAGAATAGTTAAGAACTACTCTAAACAATCTAACACATAGAAGATATTAAGAACACAAAGACTTAAATCTTAAGAAAGTAAAAGACAACTATCAACCTGCTTGAAATCTTTTGAATGCCAAGGCTGGAGCTGAAAGCGTGAGTAGCAAGGTGCTACTTCCATCCTTTATATATTATCCAATGTAATGAGTGCAAAGGACAAGTAGGAGTAAAGGCTTTGGTGGTTGAGAGGTTGACAATAAATTATAAGATATTTGATGTGACTTGTCACAATACAAAAGGTAACTTTTGTACTATGAAAGTACAATATCTAAATAAAATATTCTTGGGAAAATCTTTTTGAGATCTATTAGAAAATAAACATCTAATTAAATTAAGACTAAATGTAAATCTTCTAAAGGAAGATAGAAGCTTCCATTTCCATTGTCAGAAGATCATTGGGAAAGAGGAAGTATGTCAAATCATGAGGATTTAACATAAATGGTCGTACTAGATAAAGAAGCAATCTGTACGAGGAAAGTTACCGAAGAAGGAATTCGATAACTTAGGTATGTGCCGAAAGAGCAATTCGGCACAGAAGGAATGAATGCCGAACAGGTGAAGGTTCGGCAGAAGAAAGTTCTGCCGAACATAAGAGGATTCGGTACAGGGGAAACTTGCCGAATTAGAATTGGCAGGTATATGATCTGCCGAATTGGAATCGACAGATTATGCTTAGTTCACTCTTGAAGTTCATCTCAATCCGCATTGTAGACTTCCTTCATGTTGGATTCGGTTTATCTTCGACTCACCGATCTGTTAAACTAACTAAGCTATTATAAAGAACCATAAAACAACATACAGAGTTCAATCATCAATAAAGACTAAGGAGAGGTTATCTTTAAATCTTAATTGCCCGCATTCTGGATGTTTATGTCCATAAATATCACCTTGTATTCGTTGTAACAATGGAATATTTTTGTATTATGTCCTTAGCTTTAGGATGGTCTCAATCCTGTCTTGGCTAAGGAGTAGGTTATATACAAAAGTTTTAGGTATTCGAAAGGGCATATAGCAATGTTGTTTCTTATGTTACAGAAGTTAACAGTTGCAATTTTCCTCATTCTGCCTTTCACTCGAAAGAGAATGTGTCTATGTGTATTTTGCAATACACGGATCACTATGTCATAACCACGGTGTCCCACATGGTTATGCCAAAACATATATGTGTTATTGCCCCCAAAAGTTCTTTATTGGTGACAAAATATGTTCCGATGACCCAATAATCTACTAGTTTGACACATTAGTTTCCATGATATATGTTTACTTTCATATATTCATTAGAACTTATGTATATATGTTCATTTCCATTTCCATTTGATACGAATATCTTTACAAGGTTCCTATTAATTTTGTACCAACAAGAGAGTGACAGTCCATCGTCTAAGTAATTTGGTTGGATGTATTATAAAACAAGTATTAGTCTATCTTTTTTTCAAGGGTTTGATAGGTAAAAAAAAAATCAATTCTCCTCGATACATTCCTACACGGAACGGAGAATATTGAATTTTTTTTTGTATTTGTTTTGATGTATTTCTTTACATCTATAATGGTTACATATTCGATTTTACTTTAGCAAAGAAATTAATTTTTTAAAATTAATTTCAAAGAAACATATGCATAATCAATATTAAATATTAAAACAAATATGTTATATTTCATTTTCATCGTGTTCCCTTTTTTATAGAAGCACTTTTTAATGCATATCTTATTTGATTGTCCATTATCACCTGGGTAGTAGTTGTATCTTACTCCAGATGTTGAAAAATCCTTCTTGACTCTTACCAATACCCTGACCCTTTCTAGGGTCTCGTCCACATGGTGCAGAAATGTCATATGTGTGAAATGGTTTTTAACTCACAATCATTTGGAGTTGTTTCCACTTCTAACACTTTCATTATTGATATCAGGAATTTTCTTTATCCCAACATATGTGGTGCTATTCGAAAGAACCTTGTTGTGTCTCTCAACCACTTGTAGTAGGTTGATGAGTTTGTCTAAATGTTACATTCCAACTTATATTGGTTCATTAATATTTACTTATATATGAAATGTGGAAATGATATTAGGAATCATGTCATCTTCTGTGAGCTCCTTGCCACAGAGATTGAGACGCGTTTTGGATATACCATTTCTTTGTTGAAAACAGTTACCTTTTTGTAATCGAGTAAGTGGGTTTCATTCCACTGTACGATTAGTTCGGGAAGTACATATTCATAAGTTTTCCCGATTATCCCTTTCGGAACATCCCACATTTCTTTGGGGGTTTCTAGTAAAGGTATCCTATGAAACTTAGGATTTATATGTCGTCTCAAAACATGAGGGTATTTGTTTGTACCTTTTCAAGAGGTTGATTTTAGAGTCAATGGGGGAGTTGATGGACTTTAGGTATTTTCTTGTACCTTTTCAAAAGGAGGTTTATGTACTCATTTATGATACTCATATTCTTTTGAGTTTATGACGTTGATTTTGGGATGAGTTGTTTCAACCATTTACATATATAAATAATAATATATGATTTTCATTTTGATAAGGAAATGGATTTTGGTTATGAAATTTCATTATCATAACAATATTGGATTTTTGTATGCTTTAATTTTATTGATAATACTTCATCAATATTTTAATTTGCAAAAAAAATCACTCAATCTATTGGATTTCCAGGTACTAGGGGAATCACATGGATTTCTTAAATCCCTACAAACCTTAGGGCTATTTACACCCGTTTGACAAAATCCTTTCGATGTATTGCGATTAATTCATCAATGAAATACATAGATAACATTTGTTATTTGGTAAATTTTGATATGAGGTCAAAAAAAATTCATACCATATTGGTATTTTGGGATCTTTTGGCAAGAGGCCAAAGTGACTATGAATTTAGCATATGAAACAATTTTAATACCTTAATAGCATTTTTTGGAATTTTTGGTAAAGATCAAAATATATGAGCTTGAATGTGTAACTTCCAAAAAAATAATTATATAGTTTAAAATTATGAGTATAAACTCACAATCAAGATAAATGTTTGAATTTAACATTTTCATGTTATTTTTGAATCTTTTGGCAAAATAACAGAAGTTATGGGGGTTGAAATTGTAAATTTCAAAGATAATTTGTAAGTCATAACTAAGATAAACATATGAATTATACTAACAATTATTAGGATAAACATTTGAATATTAACACAAACAAATAGTAAATAAATATATAATATTGTAACTAAATGGATAATCATTTAAATATATGAATATTTTAATCTAATTTGATAAATATTAATAAATCATAATAATATTTTAAAACAATAAAAGTTATACTAACACAATTAAAATAAATAAGATGAAACAAATATTAACATAATTAATAGTCTAATTCATTATTTGGACTAGTCTAAACGAATATATATTTAATTGGTCGAATTAAATAAAATTAAGTAAACATGTCAGAAAATAAGTCAAGATTGGCTCGCATAGACAAAGTATATTAAACTTAAATAAAAGTTAATATAATAAATATTTATTAAACAAAAACGTAAATTAATGGGAAAAAAACAAATTAAATTTTGTTTTAGTTAAATAAAACAATAATACTTATCCCATGTGGATACTTAAAAATTATTTATTTAAATCCTTTTGATAATTAAGAAAAAATAAAAACAAAATCATTCAATTATCTTAATAATTAAGATAATTAGATATTAATCATATTAAAATTCCAATAATTATCTTTTAATATAGTTTTTTTTTACGTCAATATAATTTTCATTTATTTAATTATTTCAATAAAAATAAATAAATAATCATGAATTCGATTTTTTTTTAATTCAATTAATATCAATCACGAAAATAACGGAAGTATTCTACAGAAAACTTAAGAAAAAAAATAAACATGATTCATAATATTCACTTATGAAGAAATTGATAGAAAACTTACTAGATTTTTTTTTTGACATGCGTGGCAATAAGCAAAAGATAACGCACTAGCGATGCAATTTTGCGACAAACCGTTCAACGACAACGTGCACCAATCGTTTAGAGACGATGAAAAACAGCTTTGAGCTTTACGTGCTGATAACGTGTTAAAGGGAAAAACAAATGGAACAACAATATGGAGAGAATAACAATAAGACAGAGAGAAGAAGTCTATAATTCTCATTAATCATAAGTCCTTTAAATAGGGAGGAGTTACAAGTAGATAGTTAGGATATATTTCAGTTCTAATCTAACTCTGATATATTTATCTCTATCTCTATCTCTATCGTCATATCCTTTAGACGATGACACACTTATCCTACAACAATTATAAATAAATAAATAATAAATAAATTATATTTTTATTAATTAATTATTACAAAACAAGTGTTTTTAACATATTTTAAGATATTATTACAAACAAATCCTGTCAAATCCCGGGAAATAACCACCTACCCACAGGGGCAGACCTACCCTTTTCAAGGGGGGGTCCCGTGCACCCATTCAAGTTCATTTCGTAAAGGCAAAAAAAATTCGGTACGTAAGGTGCACCCGCTCAACTAGAGGGGGTGATTCGTGATATATACGTTTTTTTAGGTGTGAAAGGTTCACAAGTCCCAAAAAACCTAAAATTTACTCTCGAAATCAACCAAAAAATCGAAAAAATCTTTTGAAATCAATAAAAAAAACCAAAAAATCTCTCGAATCAACACAAAAAAACTCATCGAATCAACA
This sequence comes from Arctium lappa, assembly GCA_023525745.1. Taxonomy (NCBI): domain Eukaryota; kingdom Viridiplantae; phylum Streptophyta; class Magnoliopsida; order Asterales; family Asteraceae; genus Arctium; species Arctium lappa. The sequence continues at coordinate 75,458,793 of CM042057.1, read as the reverse complement.
CAAAAGCTTAAAAAATTCCTCAAAATCAACCAAAAACATAAAAAGTTCCCTAATAAGGGAATTCGACTAAAATCAAATCGACAACAATTTCTTAACCTTTTCGTTTGTGCACCCGCTCACCTAAAATTCTGGGTCGGACACTACTTACCCACATGGGGTTTCTCTAAATACCATGTTGTAGGAATTCATTTAAATTCCAGAATTTTAATTCGAACTTTCCTTTAAACCAGACGTGAAATTGGAACGAAATCCAAGTCCAAATCTAACCAAATTTTATCAAATCCCGTCCTGCAAACCAAAACGAACCCTAATTGTTCGTCTAGGGTTTGGAGTGGTTAAGTTTTCAGTGAACGAATTAGAGCTTAGAGGTCTTGAATTTGAATATTACACTTGGGTATTATGAAATAAAAATTTTAATTACCATGGTATGATTGGTATTTGGTAACTTATATTCAACTAGTCATTGATATTAAAATGAAAAAACATATATATTTTTAAGATGTACTGTAAAAAACTTACGTTCATGTATCTCTCAAACAATTACATTTTTATCAAAGGAAAAAAAGGAAAACCACCACATATCTATACTATATTATAAAATATGAATAAAAAATTTTAAAAACAATTGTTAAAGCTTAATGTGGTGCTCTTTAATGTTAATTACTTAAAATCTCTTAAAAACAACTTTAAAGCTTTATGTACTACATTTAATGCTATTTATTAATTTTCAATCCTTATCTTTAACCACTTTAACTCCCATAAAATCACTCCCTACTTCAACTTCCCTAAAATCACTCCCCAATACCTAAATACAAGATAACAGTTAAATTTTAAATATAAAAAATCTAAAGTATAATTAAGAAAATATAACAGAATATTTAATGTTTATTTCATAAAAAATATTATATTATTAAACCCAAAATAAATTATATATTATTATTAAACTATCAAATAAACTCTTAAAAATAAACTTTTATACATGAAGTACTATTTATTGATACACATTACTTAAAATTCAAGATTACAAGTAATGATGCATTAATACAAATTTATAAAGTTATATGTTTGAATTCATAACTAACTGATAAATATAATCAAAACATGATAAACATCTCATGATCTCAATTTAAATATAAAGAATTTAAAATACATAAGATAATCATTGAATTTTAACAAAATACTTAATTTTTTATATAAAAAGCATTATATTATTAATCCTAAATTAAACAAATTTATAAAAAACCATTATCACTCTCTCAAAACCATCTTAAATTGTACTGTAAATCGATAAAAAAACAAAAATAAAAGGAAACATCAAAATTGTGATGTATCTCGCTGCATTACGCGAATACGCTTCTAGTATATGAAGATTGATCTTGAAATTTGAATGTAATTGTCGAGTTGTTGAGATTATACTAAGGGAGCGTTTGGTTCGCATAATGGAATTTGATGGAATTGAAATCCATCGAAGGAATTTGACTTTAAAAGAATTGGAATGAAATTTGATGGAATTTGACCACGCCTTTGGTTGGTAGGAATTCAAATCTTTCATTTAAGCCAATGAATGACGAATTTCTTGAACTGTGGAATTTGAAAGATTCCATCGCTTTTATTCTATGAACCAAACATAAGCTTAGAATTTGATAAATGGAATTGGTCATTCCAATTCCATGAACCAAACGCGACTAAGATTGTTGATTAAAACGTGTCAACTACAACTATTTTCCAAAGAAAAAGAATAAAAAATTTTATACTTAAAAAATTGTAAGCTCTAGGTTTTATCATCTTTTCCCTTTTTATTACTTTTTTTTTTCAAAGAATGACATGATATATGACTTATATAACTGTAGGCACATAATCAAATAAGAACCCTATATATTGTAATAACTGTCAGAACTATTATCTTAATATATTGTTTTACATGATTTTTCTATCTAAGGCTATAATTTAATATATTAATTAACATATATTTGATTCACAATATATTTGTTTCGTATGTATTCGGTACGAATTTTTTTAGTTGTATTTTTTGTTTCACAAACACATAAAATATATTCACATTGTAAAGCAAATATATGTGAAATAAATACATTATGAAACACATATATGTTAATCAATACACCAATACACCAAATCCAGGTCATGGATGGAAAAAAACAATCATGTAAAATAGCACATGATGCTCTGGTTTTCAAGGTTATCACAAATTTATGGGTTCTCGAATGAAGGTCCCTTATAACAGTATATGTAAAAACAAATTAACAATGAATTTACTAACATAATAAAATATTAAATTAATTTTGAAAAATAACAATTGCAATTTTTTTTTTTTTGGAAGGGTGTCTTAGGTTATGTCTAAACTAATCCCTTAGTAAATTGTAAGACATTAGTCATGATTAAACCTCAGTGACCACAATTGTTGTGTACGCCTGGATTCGAACCCTAGGCAGATGAGATATTCCACCACATCCCCCAAGGCTTTAACCAGTACGCCACAACCCTTGTGGTTACAATTGCAACTTATAGTAAACATATAATACACAATATCATATATCGACTACGTTATGAGTTCCAACGAGTATATCTTTTTGTCATTGATAATCTTTTGCAGGTTTTTAGTTATTTGCATAACCTATATCTTCTTGTTGTTGATTGTAAAAGCATCTCCAACAGCTATGTTAAAGTTTTTTTAAAATAGAATAAAAAAAATCAACATCTCTAAAAATATTTACATCCAACTCTAATATCTATTCTATTTTAGCAACTCCAGTATTAATTATCTTATTAAAATATTCAATATACGGAAAGTTGGGAGATGAAAAGTTGGTTTTTTTAGGGGGAAAACTATCTATTTACAGATTTCTCTAAATTTAGAGATTTTTACAATCTCTCTATCTTTTCTCTATTTTAGCATAGAAGATAACATAGCTGTTGGAGCAACAAAAATGCTAAAATCCCATTTTTTCCCTTCTATTTTAGCATAGTTGTTGAAGATGCTCTAAGGTTTTGACTTAAACTATCTGTATTCGATCGTCTTCATGTCTTTTTCCAGAATATTTTGTTTAGTTTGTTTTTCTGATTGTGATACTTCTCTATTTTTAAACAGATATGTCGATACAAATGTAAAATTGTTAAAGGGAAAAACAAATGGAACAACAATATGGAGAGAATAACAATAAGACAGAGAGAAGAAGTCTATAATTCTCATTAATCACAAGCCCTTTAAATAGGGAGGAGTTACAAGTAGATAGTTAGGAGATATTTCAGTTCTAATCTAACTCTAATATATTTATCTCTATCTCTATCGTCATATCCTTTAGACGATGGCACACTTATCCTACAACACTCCCCCTTGTGCCGAGTTAAAGGAGTGGTGGTGCACAGTTGTTGCCTCGTTAAAATCTTACGCCAAAATAAAACCCAGTGGAAAAAAATAAAAATATGACGAAGGAAAGAGTACAATGCACCAGCTTCTTTGCAATACATAGACTTATCCTTCAGTCTAGTTTTCTCTTAGATTCATACTTTAATCTTGAGAGTTAAGAAAACATGATGGTATATAAACAGTTGCCTCACTAAAACCTTACACCAAGGAACAAAACCCAATGGAAAAAATAAAACCTTGGTTGAAGGAAAGAACACAACATACCAATATCACAAATATAGTAGACTCCCCCTTTTGTCTACTACTCCCCCTGATTCGTGCATTAACCAAGGGAATTTGGAAAACATTTCCATTTACTTTCTACACGTTTCCCAATATATGGTTTTAGGTAATGACTTGGTAAAATATGTCACATTCTTTTGACACCTTACTTGATTCACTTGAATCTAAAGGAGAGTCTTTTATTGTTGATTGTATAGAAACTTAAGCAGAATATGCTTTGTGTTATTACCCCTGATGTATCTTATGTTCATTTCTTCGATACATGATACATTATTTCCATATATGCAAGTAGGATACTGGTTGAACCCATAATTACTAACTCCTATAATATATGTAATGATAGTCCTTAATCATATACATTATTTTATTATATCATGGAGAGTAATATTCTTGGATTAATTCAAGGAGGTAGTTACAAAGGATCGCTTAGTTTACTTCCAAGCAATCGACGCGTTCCTTGTGGTAATTCTTTATTCAGTTTGGGAACATCATTTGTATGGGTCAGACAGATACCTAATATCAGCAAACACATACCAAGACATTATTTGGTGTTTTTCTATAAGAGTTAGCTAGTACTTTTGCTGCTTACATTTTAAGTAGGTATTGAAGTTCCATTATCAATCCCATTTTTCTTTCTATAGGGAAAGTATAAGCCCATGTCAATGGTTCCAAAAGATTAATTTTGATATCATTCAAATGACTTTGCGTTGGCGCTGAGCTAAATCTAGCTAGCAAGTTCATTGAGAAATATAATATATGGTCAAGTGTATTATGCTAAGTACGATAATGTGCATATTGTACTTATATAGGGAATTCCAGCTCCTATCATTTTTCGTCATCATCCTTTAGACGAAATGGATCTTTCCATATATTCGACACTTCGACCGATCATGGGAGTGCTAACCGGATGCGCTTTGTCCATATTAAATTGTTTGATTATTTTCTGGACATGTGCGATCGGTGAATTAATATTTTACAAACTCGGTGTCCTAGCTCAAATATCTAGACAAAACCAAGTTTTCCCAAGATATTTCCTCTCAAAATTATATTTCAAGTAGCTTGTGGTTTCTCTTATTTCATCAATAGTGTCTATTATGTTTATAACATTGACATATAGAACTACTTTGAAAATCTGGAACTTGTTTTACATAATAAATACGCAAGGGAACAGTTCATCGTTCTTATATATCATTTCCCAATCTAGTATTCCATTAGGCGGGTATACCACATCCGCTTATATTGTTTTAATCTATAAAGTGTGCGTTTCAATTTTATTGCAAACGCATTTCGTGGTTTAGAGTTGCTTGATTTTGGTAATGTAATATCATCAAGCACTTTTATATATCTCTAAATCTAGATCCCCATAGAGATATGTGGTAACCACATTCATGAGTTGCATTTCCAGTCCTTCGGAAACTACTAGGCTAGTAAATTATACGGATGTCATAACATCCATCATGAGAGAGTAAGTCTCCTCGTGGTCAATCCAGGGCGTTGTGAGAAACCTTGCGCCAAAGGAGAGTCTCATACATTATGACTTAATTATTCTCATTACGCTTTAGGACAAATGATTTATCTATGTCTTACAGGCTTTACACTTGGTGGGTTAGCACTACCAAACCAAATACCTGTTCATTTGTCAAATAATATGATTCTCCTGGATTGCTTATTTAGGCCAGTTTGCTCTTTGTTGATATTTTCCAACTGAGCATGGTTCGATGTCAATGTGCTCTATCACCTCATAAACAATAATATATGCGAAATATATCATCAATAATTATATATGATCTGTCGATCGACTCATATGTGCTCTCATAGTTCATTTGAGATTAATATTCATCTCTAGAATCAATATTAACTTCGGAGCGTCCTCCAGTGATGATTCATAGACATAGTTTAATCAGAGACAATCTCATGAGAGGTTTATGTATTGATGACAAATAGTTGTGCCTTACTCTTCTCTTCCTTTAGATGAGTATCTATCAAACCAAGTAGCTTCCCCCATTTCTGTTTGGGAGCTACGACCTCAACCACACCTCCACTATGTGTGATTGCAACGCACTTTCCAATGGCGTTGTGCCCCTGTTGGGGACTTTTTAACCTTGCAAGTATATTTGCAGCTCGTATATATGATCTTGTCACTTTTTGAATATTAAACGTATCAGGTATCGAGTCTGATTCGTTTGACTTCAACATTACGTTGTGAAGTTTTGGGGATCGAAATGAGACAGAGTGGGAATATTCAATGACACTTCCTGTCGTTCCCATGGAAAATCCTTTTTTCTATCTCCCCCTAACGACGGGAAGACTGTCTCATGAAAGTGACAACCCGCAAATCTAGTGGTAAAGAGATCACTAGTCAAATATTATAGTTAGCGGATAATTGTTGGGGATTCATATCCAACATATACCAAATCGTCTTTAAGGACCCATTTTGGTGCGTTGTGGGGGCGCAATTGGCACATATAATCAAATATGCGTAAATATAAAGTATCAGGCTTATATTCAGTTACCAACTGGTACGCATGAGCAAGTAGTGGGTCTAAAATTGAAAAAAACTGCATATAATAATTGCATAACCCCAGGTAGATGTGGGTAAATTGGTGCGCATTACTAATACCCTAGATGTCATCATATTCTTTTGATAACAACTTCTATGAGACCATTTTATATATACACATGGAGTATAGGAAACTTTACATTGATCCTAATACATATGCAATTAACATCAAATCCTTATGATGTAAATTCTCCAGCATTCAAAGTCATGTAGACTTGATGAAATAATCAGGGTGGTCAGACCTTAAACGTATAGTTAGTGCTAGGAGTGCAGTATTTCATGTGGACAATAATACGACATGCGTTCATCGTGTCGAAACCAGAACCATAAAGTACTTTAATGGCCCGCATTCTGGATGTTTATGTCCATAAATATCACCTTGTATTCGTTGTAACAATGGAATATTTTTGTATTATGTCCTTAGCTTTAGGATGGTCTCAATCCTGTCTTGGCTAAGGAGTAGGTTATATACAAAAGTTTTAGGTATTCGAGAGGGCATATAGCAATGTTGTTTCTTATGCTACAGAAGTCAACAGTTGCAATTTTCCTCATTATGCCTTTCACTCGAAAGAGAATCTGTCTATGTGTATTTTGCAATACACGGATCACTATGTCATAACCACGGTGTCCCACATGGTTATGCCAAAACATATATGTGTTATTGCCCCCAAAAGTTCTTTATTGGTGACAAAATATGTTCCGATGACCCAATAATCTACTAGTTTGACACATTAGTTTCCATGATATATGTTTACTTTCATATATTCATTAGAACTTATGTATATATGTTCATTTCCATTTCCATTTCCATTTGATACGAATATCTTTACAAGGTTCCTATTAATTTTGTACCAACAAGAGAGTGACAGTCCATCGTCTAAGTAATTTGGTTGGATGTATTATAAAACACGTATTAGTCTATCTTTTTTTCAAGGGTGTGATAAGTCAAAAAAAATCAATTCTCCTCGATACATTCCTACACGGAACGGAGAATATTGATTTTTTTTGTATTTGTTTTGATGTATTTCTTTACATCTATAATGGTTACATATTCGATTTTACTTTAGCAAAGAAATTAATTTTTGGTACTTAAAATTAATTTCAAAGAAACATATGCATAATCAATATTAAATATTAAAACAAATATGTTATATTTCATTTTCAACGTATTTCCTTTTTTATAGAAGCATTTTTTAGTGCATATCTTATTTGATTGTCCATTATCACCTGGGTAGTAGTTGTATCTTACTCCAGGTGTTGAAAAATCCTTCCTGACTCTTACCAATACCCTGACCCTTTCTAGGGTCTCGTCCACATGGTGCAGAAATGTCATATGTGTGAAATTGTTTTTAACTCACAATCATTTGGAGTTGTTTCCACTTCTAACACTTTCATTATTGATATCAGGAATTTTCTTTATCCCAACATATGTGGTGTTATTCGAAAGAACCTTGTTGTGTCTCTCAACCACTTGCAGTAGGTTGATGAGTTTGTCTAAATGTTACATTCCAACTTATATTGGTTCATTAATATTTACTTATATATGAAATGTGGAAATGATATTAGGAATCATGTCATCTTCTGTGAGCTCCTTGCCACAGAGATTGAGACGCGTTTTGGATATAACATTTCTTTGTTGAAAACAGTTACCTTTTTGTAATCGAGTAAGTGGGTTTCATTCCACTGTACGATTAGTTCGGGAAGTACATATTCATAAGTACTCCCGATTATCCCTTTCGGAACATCCCACATTTCTTTGGGGATTTCTAGTAAAGGTATCCTATGAAACTTAGGATTTATATGTCGTCTCAAAACATGAGGGTATTTGTTTGTACCTTTTCAAGAGGTTGATTTTAGAGTCAATGGGGAGTTGATGGACTTTAGGTATTTTCTTGTACCTTTTCAAAAGGAGGTTTATGTACTCATTTATGATACTCATATTCTTTTGAGTTTATGACGTTGATTTTGGGATGAGTTGTTTCAACCATTTACATATATAAATAATAATATATGATTTTCTTTTTGATAAGGAAATGGATTTTGGTTATGAAATTTCATTATCATAACAATATTGGATTTTTGTATGCTTTAATTTTATTGATAATACTTCATCAATATTTCAATTTGCAAAAAAAAAATCACTCAATCTATTGGATTTCCAGGTAGTAGGGGAATCACATGGATTTCTTAAATCCCTACAAACCTTAGGGCTATTTACACCCGTTTGACAAAATCCAATCAATATTTTGCGATTTATTTAATTTTTGATAACATTGATGATTATAGGGCTTTTGGCATGAGGCCAAAATTAACTATGAGTTTGACATATGAAACCAATTTTAATATTTTAATATCTTAATAGTAACTTTTTTTGTAGCTTTTGGTAAATTTCAAAATATATGAGCTTGGAAGTGTAACTTCCAAAAATTAATTATATAGTTTAAAATTATGAGTATGAACTCACAATCAAGATAAATGTTTGAATTTAGCATTTTCATGTTATTTTTGAACCTTTTGGCAAAATAACATAAGTTATGGGGGTTGAAATTGTAAATTTCAAAGATAATTTGTAAGTCATAACTAAGATAAACATCTGAATTATACTAACAATTATTAATTAGGATAAACATTTGAATATTAACACAAACAAATAGTAAATAAATATATAATATTGTAACTAAATGGATAATCATTTAAATATATGAATATTTTAATCTAATTTGATAAACATTAATAAATCATAATAATATTTTAAAACAATAAAAGTTATACTAACACAATTAAAATAAATAAGATGAAACAAATATTAAAATAATTAATAGTCTAATTCATTATTTGGACTAGTCTAAAAGAATATATATTTAATAGGTCGAATTAAATAAAATTAAGTAAACATGTCAAAAAATAATTCAAGATTGGCTCACATAGATAAAATATATATTAAACTTAAATAAAAGTTAATATAATCAATATTTATTAAACAAAAACGTAAATTTATTGGGAAAAAAAAACAAATTAAGTTTTGTTTTAGTTAAATAAAACAATAATACTTATCCCTTGTAGATACTTAAAAATTATTTATTTAATTCCTTTTGATAATTAAAAAAAATAAAAACAAAATCATTCAATTATCCTAATAATTCAGATAATTAGATCGTAATCATATTAAAATCACATATAAATTCCAATAATTATCTTTTAATATAGTTTTTTTTTAACGTCAATATAATTTTCATTTATTTAATTATTTCAATAAAAATAAATAAATAATCATGAATTCGATTTTTTTTAATTCAATTATTATCAATCACGAAAATAACGGAAGTATTCTACAGAAAACTTAAGAAAAAAAATAAACATGATTCATAATATTCACTTATGAAGAAATTGATAGAAAACTTACTAGATTTTTTTTTGACATGCGTAGCAATGAGCAAAAGATAACGCACTAGCGATGTAATTTTGCGACAAACCGTTCAACGACAACGTGCACCAATCGTTTAGAGACGATGAAAAACAGCTTTGAGCTTTACGTGCTGATAACGTGTTAAAGGGAAAAACAAATGGAACAACAATATGGAGAGAATAACAATAAGACAGAGAGAAGAAGTCTATAATTCTCATTAATCACAAGCCCTTTAAATAGGGATGAGTTACAAGTAGATAGTTAGGAGATATTTCAGTTCTAATCTAATTCTAATAAGTATATTTATCTCTATCTCTATCATTATATCCTTTAGACGATGACACACTTATCCTACAACAAAAATATCGAAATAATCCTAATTTACATTTCACAGTTTTTTTTATTTTTAATAATTAACAAATGGGTTGATCTTTCTCATTTAACAAGTCATTATGTATTGGTCCTACTACAGCATATGGTGTCATTAATACTGGTGTGAAGGCATGTTCTCGTACTCATATTAAAGTCGATTCATGGCATAATAATCTTTCATGTCATATTAAATTTTGGGGACACACCATTCAAAATTTCTTATTATTATGAAGAATAAAAATGAAACAATTTGGTTTTCGTTCTTATTTTTGAGAAATATGAATTTGACCACTGAATATACCTTACAAAAATGAGATTTCAAAACATAAAGAACAAACGCAAGATTGATTTCCTTTTGATACATGTTTCCTTTATTTTCAAAAGTTAAATTTAAGACTATCGTATGAAATTATATTATATATATCGATTTTGGTTGGTTGTGAGAGATTGATAATGATTTTTTATATAAATTTGTTTAATTTAAACTTAATAATATAATGTAATTGTTAGTACACAGATATATATTTCAATAATATATATAATTACAAATATCGTAATAACTGAATATAATCAACAAATGATTAGTATAACTCAAATGATTAGACACGATTCCCTTAAACAGATTTGTCGTCTGTTCCCAGGGTACAACAGCTAGAGCAGAAGTACTGCCGGATATTAAACTTGCCTGAAAAAGTCGCCGGAGAAATACCGTATGCACGAGAGAATTCTTTGTGTGTTCAAGGTTGTTGTAGTGTTTGGACTGAATACGGACCCTTGTATTTATACTAGAAAATTGAAAATTGAAGGATTAATGGGAATTAATCATTTCCATTTAATGTATATCAAGGAGTTACAAAACCAGTGAATGTCGCGACTTATCACGCTGGTGAAGCCGCAGCACAAGATTTCGGAGCTGCATTCGTGTCCACGCACAAGTTCGCCGAATTTAGCCTACGAAGGCCGCAATCGGCACCCCCCCTGCGCGCGGGTAGGTGATGGAGTAAAACCAAACTAAGGACTTGAAAGTCCCTCCCACATTTTTAGTTATAAACTACTAAAAATTTGGTTCTCCTTCCTATGTGGGACAAGTTCCCACACCCATTTGGTTTTGCCAATTTTCATCCCTAACACTCAACTTTGAGCATCGATATCTCATTCACACATATTCCGTTTTTGGACACATAATATATCGTTTTGAAGCTCTCATATAGGAGAACATAAACCCACGAAGAGTTAGATATATACAATACATATACATGTATTTATTTGTGTCCAAAGTTAGTAAAAAATCACAATTTTTACTAAAATTTTCCAACAGTAATTTATTTTGGTTTAATAATATAATTTTTTTATAAAATATTATGTTAGATTGTTTTAATTATATTTTATATTTTTATATATAAAATTTGATTTTTATTTTATATTTAATTATGCTGAGAGTTATTTTAGGGGAGTTAAAGTTGGAAATGATTTTAGGAGAGTTAAAATGGTTAGAGATAATGATTGAAAATTAATAAATAGCATTAAGTGTAGTACATAAAACTTTAATGATTGTTTTTTAAGTAATTAACATTAAATAGTTGTACATTAAGCTTTAAGACTTGTTTTTAAGATTTTTTTTATGCCATCTTTATTATATACTAGAAGCGTACTCGTGCAATGCAGCGAGATACATCACGATTTTAATGTTTCATTTTATTTTTTTGTCGATTTACGGTACGATTTTGAATGGTTTTGAGAATGTGATAATGTTTTTTTTTATAAATTTGTTTAATTTAGGCTTAATAATATAATGTTTTTTATATAAAAAAATTAAGTATTTTGTTAGAATTCAATGATTATCTTATATATTTTAATGACATCTAGAAAAAAAATAACCAATTACATATTTAATAATATAATTAAAACAAAATTATAGTAATATAATATATTAGTTAATAGTGATACATGGAAATATCTGCATAAAAGGAAGGCTCTGTACATGCCAAATTGGTGGGTGTTAAAAGTCTGTAGTAGTAATATGTATCATGTGCTTTGATACTTGTAAATTAGGAGATTTTTAAAATTTTGCATAAAATAATGGTACCTTGTGCCTAATAATTTGTATTTAAGAGTTTTTTATCCGTATTTTATAATATTAGTGTTGGGCCCGTGCATTGCACGGGAGAATAAATTTTTTATTGGAATATTGAACCGAGTTAAAATGAAACGTAATTTCTCTGTTAACAGTTAATGAAATACAATGTGAAAAACGAATGTATTTTCATAAGTGGTTAACTTGCATATATTCTTAATCGTTTGTTGTTATGAGTTTGTGCAATAATATTGGTAATAGTTTTGTATTATATTATTTAAAATTCAAACGACATGTCTCACAACATATCACTATGATACATAGAGAAATTATATATATTTATAGTGAATGTAGAGAATATTTTAAAATCTTATATTTTCATTTTCGATTTTACATTTAAATGTAAATATATTAAAAATATGGAAGAATGTTTTTATATCTACATCGTTTCTATTTTATTTTCTTTACACTTGGTTAATTTGGAAAGTATTGCGGAATATTTTTATTTTAAAGAATACGATAATTTATTAGTGTATCTCGTTATTTTTTATTTTTAATTCATATCAACATTTTTTTTCTTCTTTTAATGCTCGTGAAAAAAAATACATGTATATTTTATATTAGCAAAAAAATACGTGTAGATTTTATAAAATAAAATAGATTTTATATTAGCAAAAAAAATACGGAAGAAAAAAGAGTTTATATTACATCTCATTATGTAAAAAGATTTTATAAAATAAAATATGGAAAAATCATTATGAGATGTAATATAAAAAATACGGAAGAAAAAAGATTTTATATTACATCTCATTAATATAGATTTAAATGTAAAATCTACATTTAAAATAGATTATGCTAATATAAAATATATTTTATAAAATCTTCCACCAAAAAAACAAATATTTATATTAATAAATAAGTATACATTCCACAAATAGATGATTATGTGAGATACTGTGCTTGGAAAGGTTGTACCAAAGCATTAAGAAATTGTAAATTAAGTAATTGGATTTAATTAGTTGTACTTTTTGCTTAAAATGTTGTAATTAAGAGTTTTTTATGCCGTTTTTATAATATAGTATAGACTAGCATCATGCCCGTGCAATGCACCGGGTGGGTAAGGTGTAAAATTTTATCGTAAATGAAAAATTAAAAGCCCTCGATCGTGTAGCTCCGTTGGTAAATGGGTTGACTGTTGAGAAACTTTGTTAACCATCCAAACAAAGAAATAGATATGTAGAAATGAAGGAAAGACAAACATATGAAGGAAACCAGATATGTAGAAATGAAAAATTGTTGTTCATAGTAAAGAAATAAAATATGCGTGAAACCAGAAAAATAAGACAAACATGATACCGCCATTTGAGATAAGACCACTCGATTGATTCTCTCAAGTTCCACCGATTGACGAGTCTCTTTAGATACAAACATAAACACCTCAAAGAAATCAAGAAGGACGGTAATAACAAATACACACTCAAGCAAGTCAAACAAAAACGAAAAAGAAGACAAAACCTGATACAGTTGTTTGAAAAAAGGCGCTACTCGATTGATCTTTTCGATTTCATCCTCATCTCCTCCATTCAAAATTCATGTTTAAATAAGGATATAAATAGGGGGAAGAGGGCGTGTTTAAAAAATAGAGATACATGAAAATGATGATAAAAATGGTTTTGAATTTTGATTTGAACGGGTTGGAGGGATTTAGGGATAGGAAGGAAGTTGAACTGGTTTAGGAATAAGGTTGAGCGTGTTTAAGGATATGCATTGATAGTGTGCTTTAGTATAATGTTTTTTATATAAAAAAAATAAGTAGTTTGTTAAAATTAATTAATTATCTTATATATTTTATATTTAAATTTAAATTTATAGATATTGGATGTTTTTTTAGAGAGTGATAATGTTTTTTTTTAATTTGTTTAATTTAGGCTTAATAATATAATGTTTTTTATATATAAAAAAATAAGTAGTTTGTTAAAATTCATTAATTATCTTATATATTTTAAATTTTTTATATTTAAATTTAAATATTTATCCTGTTTTGATTATGTTTATCAGAATTCAAATTTCATAATTTTAGGGTTTATATTTTAAATTTTTTATATTTAAGTTTAGATATTTATCTTGTTTTGATTATGTTTATCAGAATTCAAATTTCATAATTATAGAGTTTGGGGATTAGAGATAAGGATTTTGGGGGATAAGGATGAAATTTATTAATTAGGGTTAAAAGCATTTAAAAGTAATACATATTTCTTAATTAGTTGTTTTTTTAGAGATTTTAAGTAGATTAGCATTAAATAATAGTACATAATGCTTAATGAGTTATTTTTAAGAGATTTTTATGTCTCTTTTATAATATAGTATATATATATATATATATATATATATATATATATATATATATATATGTAAATGTATGAGTTAAATCAAGTGAGAACCAAAAAAAGGTTGAGAACCGATCTAAAGCTGTAATTTGGTTTTGATCTTATGGTTTTAATTAAAAGTTGTTTCACCATATGAGAAGGGCAAAATAGTCATTTTGGTAACGGAGATTTATCAGATTAAACACATACTATTTCACCTAATGAAATAAAAACAAAATTTTCATAAATATGATATTTCACCTCATGAAATCCAAACATAATGTTCATATATATGTTATTTCACCACATGAAATCAAACACAATTTTTATCAGTAATTTATTTCACCTCATGAAATCAGACACTATTTTCGTCTATATTTTGTTTCACCTCATTAAATCAAATACAATTTTGAGAGACAAAAAAACCCCAATTTTGAACAAAATCAGAAACCCTAGTGATAAATTGCTGAAATTGATCGACTATTCTTCACTTCTTGTTCTGCTCCCGTCTTCTGCTCCGTCTCTCTCAGCCACACAGATCAGCGTATAACTCTGAGCGATTTGGGTTCTGAAGTTAATCGGCTATGATCTACAGCACAAGTCATCAACTATAAACAATCTAACATCGACTAAACTAGTCTAATTCATACGATTATGATAACTGAGATAGTTAGCCTGGATTTGAAGAAGTCGTGATAAGGTTAGTACTAACCTGACGATTAAGTGTGGAAGGATCATTGAAATGCAAATGCAAAAAAAAAAAAAAGATGCTACCTCTTCTCGACATTGTATGCTTAGAATTTCTAAGCATTTAGGGTTTTATAAGAACAAAAACAAAGGAACATCATTTGAAAAATCAATCACTCTAAGGCAAACAAAAATAGAGATTTTTAATGTATAACAAAAGTCAGGAGAAACGAACCACATTCTTATTAGCATCGGATCTCTCACGAAGTGCATCGGCCTGAAATATTTACAATAAGAGTAGGAAGGTCGTTGTCGGGACCCTGAGGAATAGAGGACTGGTCCATGGAAGTGTCGGCAGGGGTGCGTGTATCGAACCCTAGTCTGTCGAGCCTGCTCATGATTTTGGGGGTGTGGCGAAGGGTTAAGAGGGGGAGGGTCTAGTGGTTAGAGGGAAGGTGGTGGGTTTAGAGAAAGAAAGGTTGGAGGAGGGGGAGATAGACGGAGGCGGTTGTGGTGGTTGTTGTTATGGAGCATACAATACACCATTTGAAACCAAATTGGTCCAGTTATGGAGGTTTTCGGTGGGATCCTGAAAGGATTCAAACATATTGAAGGATTGTCCATGGCGAACGGATTAATTTAGGTGAAAGTAGTCGATTATTTTGGGTGAAACCTTGTTCTTCACCAATGACATATGGGAAGAAGATGAGGATGAGAGGGGTGGTTTTGCGATCCTAAATTACAAGTTTACCTTAAATGTTCAGAACTTTCATTAATATTACAAAAAATGTCATTGTTTTTAATGACCTTTGATTAAAACCATTGAAGATTGAGATTAGTCCTCACGATTCTCAATCTTTTTACGGTTCTCATTTGATTACTGTTCTATATAGGTATTGGACTAAAGACGTTACTTTCAATCCATTTACCTAGAAATTGTCGATATGGGATATATTTATATCTTACGTGTCAAATAAAAAATTGGCTACAAATAAAAATGTATACAACATCATAAATTGTAACACTTTAAATTAGTTTTTTACAAGATTGTAAATGACGTGAGGCGTGGACGACGACAATGTAACACCCGTAATTTTGATAAGTAAATATCACCCGAACATTTTTATAACTTGTATATGGTGGAATTTATGTTGGGAAAACATTACTCTAAGTCCCTAAGAGTTTCGGGAGTGCTGACATAGAAAAAGTCGAGTTTTGGGTCTTGGTACGAGTCCGGCTATAATGCCCGACGACTATGACAGTGTCATAGTCGCACTGGCAAAGTCGCAGGCAAGTCTTATCCCACGATACACATTGAGCAACTATGCCATGGCAAAGTCGCATGGCAATGTAGCACGGGTGTACCAGACTTGTTAAAAGTCGGATTTTCAGCCTCATTTTTCATTTCCTCATAACTTTCTCATTTCTACTCCGTTTTTGGCGATTCAAGTTGCTATGGTTTCGTTTTTGAGAGATTTTCAAGGGTATATTGTTAGTTTGGGAATATATAAGAGTATTTGGTGGTGGATTGGAAGCAAAAATCGAGAGCTCGTCATCATCACCTCCATCTTCAAGAATTTTGGGGTTTTCTAGGTTTTCACCAAAACCTAAGTGGTAAGTTCACTTCCCTCATTTTTTATGGGTTATAAATGTTCTATTGATGACTCCCTAGTGTTTATATTTCTAAAATTTTGGTTTGGATGATTTTGGGGAAGTTAGGTCAAATTAGGGTTTTTGGCCAAAATGAAGATTTTGATATATGATGTTTGGAAACTTGTGGATCTAGGTTTTTGGAAGTTTTGGCTTGAGGATTCAAATTTCTTCAAAGGATCTCAAGTTGGATAAAATCTATATTTAGCCTAAATCTAGCAAGGCGAGTTCAAGTTGATTTGTGAAAATGGTGTACATGCCAAAATGTCATTTTTTATAAATGTTTATATGTTTTACATGAAATTATCAACTGTTAAGTTGTTTGATGAGTTATGATTATTTGAAGTGTTTAACTTTATAAGCTTTGTAAAACACCCACATTTGGGATTTTGGGCATTTTGATAAATAAATCTTAAGTATTGGTATTTTAATGATTCATTTTATGGAATGAGATCTTTTGAGTATAAATGCACTTTTAGTGTGTGTTTTAGGGAAATGCTTGATTTTGTGTTATGGAAATTTTTGAAAGGATAACTCGCCAACGACCCCAAAATAAAATTTACAACATTTCGATTACTAATCCAGGTTTATGCGGAATAACCTATTACACAACTGAGAGTAAAATTAACTAAGTCTGGTATGCTAAAAGTGAGCTCATCCTTCTATCCAAAGCTCCAAACTCACACATTATCCTTGCCCTTACCATAGCCTTCTACCATTCTCCTTCCTGAAAAGGTTTTAGTTTTTGAAAGAAAACGAGGGGCCGTGAGATCTAGTGAGTTCCCTCTGTAACAAATATTCGCACCACAACAACATATAAAATGGTTTATAAGCATTTACATACAATTCTCAGTTTCAAAGCATGACGTTATCACATGAACGACATATGTTAATGGCACACACTACGGTCACGTGCTGTAGCATCCTAAAATTCAGAGTAATTTAAAACTTCATAAATAAGGCAATATGACATCTGTATTGCTATAACCTCTGAAAAGTGTATCATTTCTTAAGACTTTACAAAAACCTGTACGGATTTAGAATTTATCAACAGACTAATCTAAATATAACTATCTAGATTACACCAGTTGACAATCCAAAATTCATCAAAAGAATGAGACTTAACAATGCCCAACTATCAACACACTTTAGTCATCTCAAAAATGCCTCGAGACCAAACTCGTCTCTCAAAACCCTGTGCATCCCACCGCTAAGGGAAACCTGTTATACATATCATTTGAGAAAAAGTGTTAGGCTTAAAGCCTAGTGAGAACATACAGTTCATAAATCACAATATTATAATCAAATGCGTCAAAGTAAATCCTTCCAAAGGTTTAGTTATGCAAAATACAGTTCTTTGATAATATATGGACAACCGGTCCAAAACACATATTCCGATGACGGGGATTACCCGATTTACCAAGGATTATGTGGAACACAAAGTAAGCCACAAATCCGAGTTATGAGCTAAATACATGGAACCATGGCCACGAACGCTTCGGTCCGTACTACGATGTGAGGGAGGCCCCCAAGGAACCAGTCATACTCTTCGTTAGACTACATTTGACCCATGGCTAGTAACAGGTCTCACATAACCGTACCAAGTTGCCCCCGAGGATCAAATATATCTAACTACAACAGAAGGGGCATATCCTTCCCAGCCATAAGCCGACTCGATACCTAGGGATCCACTAGTATAGTCATGACTTGTCACAATATTTCATGTGACCATCAAAGCTAGATAAATAGTTAACAACACATTTATATTTCAAAATGCCATTTTCCAGACCAACTGCTGGTAAGAAAGATAATCATAAAACAAGTTTATATACATTCTTTCAATAAGCCACACACATGGGCAAGTAAAACATTATTTTACTTCTGATAAGGCGGAACCCGTCATTTTAGTCAATACTGATCGGGAACCCCGAAAATCACCAAAAACTTCATTTATATCAAAATGTAGAGAACATAAAATCATACCGTAGAAATACTTCGGATTTCGCAAATAAGAGTTTTGACATGTATAAAGTTTGTAAAATGGTAGTAGGAACTCACCAGTAGGTTTCAGAATAAAACCTGGAAAACCAGATAACGATCACGACGTAGAAGTGAAGCTTAAAACGCCGAAACCTCGGATCTAACACCAAATATTAACTACCAAACTCTAGAAAGAGAGAGAACGGTTTAGAGAGAGAATAGATATCTAGAGAGAGGATGAGAGAGACTTAGAGATTGAGAGAGTGAGATATTTTGGGAAACTGAAACCCTTAAGTCGGCCAGGGTCTTTCGCGGGTTATGCCGCGACCTCAACTTGCGGCATAACTCGCCCGTGTCATAAAACCCTAAAACCAACAGAGGCTTTCGCGACTAATGTCGCTACTACCCCCCCTCTCATGCAAGTCGCGAAGCTGGCAAACCCACAATCAACAGTGGACATCGCGACTTATGCCGCGACTCCAAGTCGCGAGCAAGTCGCGAAACTCATTGGAAGTTCACATTTTCACCGAAAACCACGCATGCGAACGATAAACTAATAACGGTGATAACGACAAAAGTTATACACAAGATTAACAACGATACATATAATGAAAATCCAGGGTGTTACACGTGCATACTGTGTCGACGTGCCTGGCTCACACTGCCTTTAACTGGGACACACCCCCCATTAGCATAAACGGGACACACCCTCTGGTATGAGCACCTAAGGGACACACCCCTTGACTTGAGCCATAACATGTTCATTCTCAAATATATTCATATACAACCACAACAAAGCACCCTTTCATAACATGTAAAATATGCAATTTAATAAACATTTCGTGCGATATAAATTCGTGCGTCTATAACAAGTTTCGGTTAGAAAGACTCACTTATTGTCCTTGCTTAACTCTTTCTCACTTAAGCTTCCGACCCTTAAACTGAATACCTACGATTTAAATCTAAAAGCGATAAGTCACTTGGTCATCCCTCGCCAACGACTTTCATTCTCCTTTAACGAATAAGCCCTTTTTCGGGTTCCCAAACTCGACTGGATTAGGCCTTACCCGGGGTTCCCATCCCGTCCCCCGACTCCCGGGGTTCCCATCCGGGTTCTATAACGGCCGTTAATGTTAAATTCCTTTCATGCCTATTTTGAAAGTGGTCAATTTTAGATAAAGCAAACTTAAGGGCCTTTTTGGAGAAAAGCTAAAAGTTTGAGATGGAAACATATTACCCTACACCCTTCTCATTTCTTTTGTTGGTGGCGGTTGAGAGAGAAAAAGGCGATCAAGAGGTTAATCTGGGATTTGTGAGTTGGGATAAATTGAAGAGGAAATCAAGTTGGGTAGACTTCTTCATTGAAAGTAAACATCCTAAAATCTACTTTCTCTTCAATTCGTTTCAAATCCAAGTTAGAGTTGAACTTCTTGCAGTTAGGGTCTAATAAGAACTTTTGGGTCTTAGTGATTTTGTGAAAACCTTGAGTGTTAGATGGGATATTTCGATTTGGGGATTAGTCATGGTACCGTGATTTGATTTTGGATAAGCGTGGATTAAAAGGGGAAGGGCGCTCGATGTTTTCCTCTTCACCGAGAGGTCGAGATCGCCCAAACTAGGGCCTTGAGTTGCGTCGAGTGGTGATACCAACCGGGATACCCCTCCCCGGGAGGCTTAACCTCGACCGAGTGATGAATATTCCACCCGGGAGACCCCTCCCCGGGAGTATTTGGTCGATCAGGATCACCCGAGAGTGACAACCGAGGAAACCCGAGAGTTGCAACTGGGATTACCCGGGAGTGACAATCGGGGGTACCCAGGAGTGCAACCGGGACCACCTGGGAGTGATAACCGGGAAGTCGGACTCCATCGAAACACTCAACCGGGACCCAGGAGCTTATCCCACCTGGGAGTCTTTAACCCGAGTATGGTGGAGCCGGGAGTCGTGACCCAATGGGCTCTGGATTTGGGTCGAGCACCGTTTTGAAGGGGGAGTTAGACCCGTTGAGGATTGTCAATTATCTATTAAAAATTAAATCTTAGAGGTTAACATTGTTTTGTATATTAAATTGTAGGAGTCTCTCGTGTCAAGTAAGAACTTCTTGTGTATCACATTTCTCGCGATCAGGTAAGTTCCCGACAAACCCTTTTACTTGTTTAAAGATTTATGTTTGTTTGAAACTCTGAAAATGGTTTATACGAGAAATTATTGTTTTATTCTGCAAATGCATCTATGCACATTTTAATTTATTATGTCCGAATATACATAATAAGTTATGTGTGGATTATGCTTATGTGGAATGGGTCGCACAGAGAGGATAGTTATTGTGGGATCTTCATGATCCCTCGGAAGTAAACGAATAATCGTGGTGCGTGAAATCCATTTTCTACACATGTGGGGACGGGGAGTCTGCTTGAGCCTCGAAGGCGAGAGGGGAGTCTGCTTGGGCCCAAATAGTGGTCGATTTCGTTTGTGAATCGCTAGAAATTTATCCCTATGCAATACCCGAATTTGTTGTATATCAATGTTATAAACTTGATCTTATGTAACCTTGCCACCACATTGTTTATAACTGTTTTCGTCTGGAATTCACTGGACCTTATGGTCTAACCCTCGCTTTTCAAATTCAAAAAAAAAAAACTCTTTAGGAAGGAGCATTAGCGACGTTTCCTCTAAGGGGAAAAGAGAATGCGTGAAAGCGTAGGAGTGGATGTCCCGATTTGAAAGCACTCTAGTTCGTTTCATTTAATAGTTTGATTTTTTTTTGTACGGCAACTTGGGCTACGCCCACACACACACGTAACCCGCGGTATCCGGGCATCCAATTGGGCAGCACCGACTAATCCGCGGTGACCCGGCCCAACCCAAATGGACTGGACCTGCCCAGGTACGACTAAGCCCGGTCAAGACCGAACCCGCATACTCATAGACTGGTATGCCTGTAAACATGGACCCGAACTGACCCGAATGCCGACCCAAGGTCTGGGTATCGCCGAAGTGCATCCCCCAGGATTCGAACCCTGGTAGATAGGCATACCATGCACTATCCCCCCAGGGCCTTACCACTAGGCTAACACCTCTTTGATATTTAATAGTTTGATTTGTATTAGAGATTCTCGACTATGGGCGTGTATTTTTTTCTTCGCTATCAAACTATATTAACTCTGGATCCACGAATTTGTATTGGGACCCACTTTGGGATTTTACTTATATCTAGTTTGAAATTTTGGGTCATTACAGCTTCCCCGCCTCCCGGGGTTCCCACCCTGGTTCCCCGACTCCCGTGGTTCAGCTATATCCGGATATCGCCTACCCGAACACGGGTGATTCCCAGACCGCGTATTGTGCGAACTAATAATTCTTACTTTGAGCATATAATATTTTTGAAATCAGATTTAGGCATTCAATTCGAGGGTTAAAAGTCTAGACCCCCTCCTAATAATGTCTTAATCATTAACAAACAACTTTTTCATCAAACACAAACAATTGCTTAATCCCCCTATTTGCCTCTAAACCTAACTAAACATTAATCCAACCAAAAATCAAAACTGATGGATAGGAATAGGGTTACCTTCTTGAGGATTTGGAGTAGAATCTTCCTTCAATTTGCTCTCTTCTTGATTTCTCTTCCGAATGCACGCCTCACACACACACACACTAGAATCCTTCTTGATTTTCCCTCGCCTCCAAGCTACGTAAATGGATAGGGGTAGGAGTATTAGGGTTTTTAATCCCTTTTCCACAAATTACAAATTAGTCCTTAGACTTTAAGTTTAGGTCAAAGATTCCACTAAACACCAACTTCTATAAAATTTATGATCTCGATTGTTACATATCACGTTACAAAAATCGCGCATTAGGTCATGACATGCCATAGTCTTAACGTGACGTGAGCACAAATCTTGATCCATAACTGATAGAAGGTTTATGTAACCCTCCAAATCTACCGCAAGTGTACGGTGTCAATCAAGTAATACGTACTAAGTACGAGTATCGATCCAAGGAACTACGAGTTTAAGTACCACAAAGGCTATCACAACTTCTCATTGAACTGCTGATAAAATGGTTTAAGTATGACTAAATAACTAGTTATCAAGAGAAAATGGAAGCAAGCAAGGAAATACTATTCAAACAATGATTCAAGCACCACAAAGATAATACTTAATTGATTAGGAAAGGCTAGGGGTCGAATTTCATTTGGATTCCACTAACAAATAATTAACATACATTCAATTAATCAAAACACAAAGTTAAATTTAGCAATTCCAAAAACACTTCCTACTCTCTCTCAAGCAATAGCAAGAATGTATCATGCAATATATATTGAAGTCTCTCAACTAATACACATAAACATTCAACTCATTAAGCATAAGAATCACAAACACAAAACTAGGGTATACTTGGTATATCTCTATCCAAAATCTCACCCTAGGTTTATCTAACTTTTATCAAGTTATAAAACCAATTTCTCAAGAGGAAGTACAACCAAAAGATGAACAAGATGACCAATCTCATAAACAATAAGAACAAGGAAGATAAACTTCAACCAACAAGTGTAACGATTAAATAAATGCAATAATCATATATTCAACGGTATAAAACCAAAATCCATCCTTCCCCCAACCTCAAAATGTTTAGCTCATGTTACTAGTAGCAAATAACACCATAGAGAAGAAGATGACAACACCAAAATACATTGTTTCTCAACAAAATACAAGTGTAATGATAAAACTCCCACAATGATTGATACACACTACCAATTTTAAGCTCCAAATGTTGTTTCCACCTTCCCAATCAATGCAAGGTCTCTTTTCAGCTCCAAAAACGGTCTCAACAGCTCCCCTACAAGCCTAGCCTCCAACAATCCCGAGATAACCCAAAAAATTAAGTTTCTGCAACTTTTTATACACTCAGCCCCCGACCGCGAGAGTGACAAATGTCACTTTCGCTAGGGACTTTAGCCAGGACTCCCAAACTCGCGGTACATTTTCACCGAAAGTGCCAGCGAGAGTGACACTTGTCAGTTTCGCTAGGCACTTTAGCCAAGACCAAAATTGTTGATTTTCTTCGGTCGTTCACTTGGTTCGATGCATTCATCGTCCGGGATGTCAAAATGGAGTAATAATATGCACTTTTTCTTCCACTTGACATCTTGTATGCCTACACACAACTTGCACAGAAATATTAGTCCGAAATGTCAATTCTTACTTCAAGACAAGCCGTAAATTTATGATTTAGAGGGTAAAAACCCGTCAAATAACGAAGTTATCAACAACGTGCCATGACGGTTGTTGCAACAAATCTTTTAGAACAGTGGTCTTTTTATTTTATGATGATATAAATTATCATAAAAAGTTTCAAAAAATGTTGTGACATGAATTTTGCTCCACCAAATGAACCCAAAATCAAGTCAACTAAAGTGATGATAGTAATGAAAACATGGAAAATGACAATTTTTAAAAAGAAGCAAAAGTAATATATATATATATATATATATATATATATATATATATATATATATATATATATATATATATATGTGTGTGTGTGTGAGAGTTTTATAATTATTTAAAAAAAACGTCTTTATAATGCATGCTTTTTTTCTATATATAATATATTATATTTGTAATGTAGATAAAAGGGTTTTTTGCTACTTTTCATTGTTTACATCATACATGTCTCACGATTATTATAGAAGAGGACAAGAGGTAATTAAATCGTGGTGTTCTGAGACATGCTGAGAACGGTTGGATTTGATCTGAGAACTTGTTATAAAAATCGAACCTTTTCTGATAGGGTAACTCGTATTTTTCAAAGTTGTATCTCTAACTAAAAACCAAAAAAGAACTTATTTGTGTATCTATATACATCAAAATCGTTAATTTAATCTACATTTTGTTTGTTCATAGCTTAAATTACGTAAAAACCATAAATGAAAGTCTTTCATATTTTGTAGCTTGTAAGTTTATATTGTATAATTGTATAATAATAAATTTATAAGTTAATTTTATAATATATTGTACAAAAATTAACGTATTTTTATTAATTTCTATTTCAAGAAATATATTTTGAAAGTTACAATTCAGAGTACATAATTTAAAAACCCTCTATTTAAGGTTTTATAGTTCAAAAATCTTTGTTTTGATGAATATACTTTTAAAAACAAGTCAAACTTCACCTACGTGACTATAAACCTTTGGATGTGTATTTTGAAATTAAACCATGAAAAAAAAAATTAAAAAAAAATTATGTTTAATTTAAAAAAAATGAATTGAAATCTATTTTTTATTTCAACTTTATGAAGAAAATGTCGGACATGTGGGTCTGGATCCTGACTCGTATACAGTTTATTACAGTTCCACTTACAATCCAAAATCTTAATCTCAAAATTATTCACACTTTATACCATCATCCATGGATTATTGGTTTAAAGTAAAAGTGGCAACACCAAAAAATGTAAAAAACTTGTTAAAATGAAAACAAGTCAAACTATAAAAAAACGTGAAGGTCAGTGTTTGTTTCACAATTTGGCATATTTGGCCGGTTGATTGAAGCGTTTTTGTTAAATAGGTTCCTGCCGGAAAAAAACTAGGCAAAAAATTCAAACGTTGTTGCTTCTTGTGGCAACCCTTTGTTCTATTGTATCCCTGTATCCCTATGCTAGACCTAAAGAAGCAAATAGCGAGATTTAAATTAGTATCGTTATTTGTCTAAGGCATTGTTTGGCAAACTAGCTTATAAGCTAGCTGGTAGCTGATAAGCTAACTTTTCAAAGCACTACTATAGTAGCTTTTTATACACTCAGCCCTTTAGCAAACTAGCTTATGAGTAGCGTTTCAGTAATCTAGTTTATGGTAATCCAAACATGTATCCGAAAAAAAAGTTAGCTGATAACTAGGCGGGTTGGATAACCATTCAAAATAGATTTACATTAATAGAAATGAGTTATTTTTTAGCACAAATAGACGATTTGTATTTGATTAAACAACATTTTTTGTCCGTTTTTGTATTTTCAAAATAAGTAATGCCTATATTTCTTAAATATGATTATGATAACTACATCATTAAAAAAAATTATAATATTAGTGAGAAAATTATTTATAAAAATTTAAGCATTTAAATACACTTTGAACCAGTTTAAATGTATCAAATATTGTCCGCTTCATTTAGATATGGACTCACGGTTTTAAAACGCTTTTGATAGAGGTGGTATCTAGTCCCTTATAAGCCAATCTTAATTCCCCTCCCCAACCGATGTGGAAACTTACATTTGTAACATCTCAAGCCTACCGTACAAAATAGTGTCCGCATTGTCCACTAGACTTACAGTTTTAAAACGTGTCTGATAGATGAGATATCTAATCTTTTATAAGGCAATCTTAGTTCTCCTCCCCAATCGATATGAGATCTTACAACCCCCCCCCCCCCCTCTCGTATCTTTGATGACACATCAATCCGTTTCCGAGCTGTGATATAATTTGTAACACCTGAAAGCCCAAAGCAACATTACATTAAACGCTTTCATCCCACTTTCTTTTACTATCTTATAGTTTACTCATTTAACTTGTTAAAAATAAAATGAAAAATAATAATCGACCGAATTATATATATATATATATATATATATATAATTCATTTATTTTGCCATAACAAATTAGTTATTTATGCCTACCATCGAATAATATATTTTTAAAAAAATGCTTATCATGTTTTTATAGTTTTTGAATTACATGACTAAATAAGTCTATTCATTTGTCATATATTAATACTTTAATAATTATATCAATTTCATTATTTAGTTTAATTTTATTAAATTAAATAAAGATAAACTATCAATTGGTTTTTAAAATAATTAACTTTATTTTCATCTTTCATCTTTCTCGATGTTGAATTTTTTTTAAAGACAAATTGTTTAAGAAAAAAAAATAACAAAACAGAGGCATCGAGAAGGGCATGTGAGAAACAGAAAAAACACTCCAAGAACTACGAGGAAACCAAAATAAAAGAGGACTAAGAAAAGACAAAAACCAATAGGAGGACAAAAACCAAAACGAAAACCCAAGCTGGAATAAGAAAGCTTAAATGACCGCCGCAAAAGGGGTGCAAAACCAAGAAACCCAAGAAAATGATAAAGAATTGCACCTCGAGGAAAACCAATTGAAAGACTGGAATTGAATATAACCCAAGAGATCAATGCTTGAATTTATCCCTTTAAAGACCCGAGAGTTAAATCTCCAAACTCCAAAGAAAGTAAGCCGCAATCCAAATTACGGTCTGCAAGATGCCCTTTAATGAATCTGAGATCTGTCTTTCTCATCTTGTTATTTAAAATCAACAATTTATAATGGTTAATTTGATTAAAATTATATAGAAACCATTTAATTGATTTGGTGATAACATATAATCATTAAATTATCTTGAGTACATAATTAAAATAAGGTTAAATGTACACAATTAACAACGTATATTACATTATCTAAAATAAAATAAAAATATATTGTTATTTTAGGAAATTGTCCAAAATAGCTATTTCGGACTCTCCAATTCATTTTATAGTCGTTTTTTCTACTCAATTGACTAAAATAACAAAGATAACGCATGTGACACTTAAAAAATAACTTGTGAAATTAACGTTTTAACTAGTAAGTGCTACTTGTAAAATGCTAATATGACAAATAACACGTTAGGAAGTTGAGTAATGACATTTTAACGACTTTAGCAAGTTGTATAAATGGTGCTTCCACTTCAATGTTTCGCAAATAACACTTTAGTAATTTAGAAAGTTGTTACTTTATGAATATCATATTCATAAAAATAGATTTTGTAAATTTTTAAAACGACTATAAAATAGATTGTAGAGGGGAATAAAAAACGAGTATTTTAAACAAATTCCCATATTATTTTACATTAAAAGGGTTGACTTTCAGAAATTGAAAGGCCACAATCTTTGACTTATTTTATTCATATTTAAAAACTATTTACCCAATTTATTTGACCATAAAAAAGAAGGTCAAATAAATAGAACCATTGCAATATCTTTTTTATATAATACGACAAAAAAAATAGTTAGTATATTTACTTAATTTAATTAAAAAATATAGTTAATCTTCTAATAAAAAAATATTAAAGAAAAAAGCGGTTTAAATAAAACATAAATATAGGTGAAATTTATAGAGTGAATTGCAAATTTGGTCCATGTGGTTTGTTGTTTTTCTCACATTTGGTCCCTACAAAATTTTTACTGTAAGAAAATCCATGTGGTATGCAAAAGTGCTCGGTTTTGGTCCCTCAGACTAACTCCGCTAGATTCCCTTCCGTTAAACCCTCTCACGTGCCTTGCACATGAGGGTATATTGGTCATTTTGCTTACCTTTTTTGTTTTTCACTAAACAACAAATCACAGGGACCAAAATCGCAATTTACTGTTATATATATATATATATATATATATATATATATATATATATATATATATATATATATATATAGACACACACATACAGACCACATCGGAGCAGCATCGTCTCAGGCCCAAACCTCCGATCAAACTCCTCCCCTTCACGACTTACCAGCACTGTAACCCCAATCTGAGATCCTCACCTCCTCCTTCCCTTCGGTCTTATTCTCAGTCGACAACCCCACACCCACCCTCCTTCACTAATCTTTTTCTATGACAACAAAACCAACAGAAAATGAAAACCACAAACAAAACGGTGGTGGTTCATTACATCATCTTCGTCAACAATGGATCTGCTATGAACTCAAAATTGGTGTTGAGTAAAAAAATCAAAAAGCACAAATCAAAAGGGCACAGTGATTTTTTGTGGGTTCTCTGAAAAGTCATACCGACGATTTACATCATTAACAAGAAATTCGAAACATTTGCTTTCTAGAATATTTTGAAATTTTATTACATAAAGCAAATGAATCACTGTTATAAAGTTTGTCTACACATTTATCCTCATCAACAATATATTCCTCAGATATCCGCTTCTTTCTCCAGATTTGTCTTGATGACTCCCTCACAGTCCGATCTGAAGAATAAGAATCAGAAACATTATAATTCTCAGTTAAAACAGTGTCATGTTTCTTTAACTTCTTTGATCTTCTTCTTTTACGCTTCTTTTTATAAAATTGATCATTTAGCAGTAAAGAATTATCAATAATTGAATCAGAAGAAGAAACTTTATCAAAGAAAACAGTCTTAGCATTTGACACAGAAGAACTAGCCTCAGAATCTGAAGAATTTTGAGAAAGATTTTTAAAATTTGAAACTTCCTTTTTATTTTCCTTTAAATCAGAAGAGATGTTAGAAATAGAATCTGATTTTTGAGAAAAAATATTTTCTTCTAGACTAGAAGTCATAAAAGAAAGAATAATGTCAGATTCAATTTTCTTTAAAATATTTTGATCTTCTAACTGATCTTCAAGATCTATGATTTTTCCTTCTAATACTATCGGAGGAATATATTTCTTCGAATCATAAGAGATTGGAGAACTATTTTCCTTAGAAGTATTTGGTGCATAAGGATTAATAAAATCATCAGATATTGAAGATTTGGTAAAAGATATGTCATTTAAAACTCTTTTTCCTCTTCTTGATTTTTTCGGAAAATATTTTGCATTTTCAGAAGTATAAACAAAAGGAATTTCATTTTTCTTTTTATATATCCTTTTCTCATTTTCAATATCTAAAATTTGCTTTTCACTAGTCCAAAAGAATTTGAATTGAGGACCATAGTGTGCAAGATTTAGATATTCGTATTTATATATAGTGGGAACTTCGTCTATCACTTTGTTTAAAAAATGAGGATTGTCAAAACCAAGTCCCCATCTATCCTTAATAGCTTATTCACTCCTTGGCTTGTTCATGTAAATGGTTTGCTCAGATTGTTCTCTTTTATATAATTTCCTTTCTAAAACAATTATTTTGTCAGAAAGATTTTGATTGGAAGAAGTCAGATCAGTCAAAGAATCACGATAAGTCTGATTTGATTTTTCAAGATCAACTAACTGCTTTTGAAATTTCTCTTTTATATCAATTAAAATTGACTTTTCATCTTTTAAAGAAATTTGCAGTTTCTCAATAAAATCAGACTTTTCTTGATTTTTAAACTTTTCAGAAACCAACTTTGAACGCAAATCATGCAAGGCAGAGATAAAAACATTCATTTGAGATAAGAAGAAGTTACAGTTAAAATCAGATATTACCTCAGAACCATCAGATGAGGTATCATCTTCCTCATCATCACTTTGATCGTCACCAACAAAGCACATAGCCGCAACCTCTTCATTATCAGCCTCGTCATCCGAATGGTCCAACCAGTACTCTTCTTCAGCTAGCAGTACAGTTCCACTCTCCTTCTTTTCAGCTAGAGCCAACTTCTTTCGGTAAAAATCAGCATTCTTTACCACTTTGACTCTGCAATCCTTGACCATATGTCCAGGCTTTCCACAGTTAAAGCAGTTTATCACCTTTTTGTCAACTTTCTTCTGATCAACTGTCTTAGCCTGTTCATACTTTGGAGTGTATGTCTTTGAAGAAGAACCAGTCTTAGAACCAGAAGTAAACTGCAGATTGTTTGACCCAGATATGTTCTTGAACCGTTTCTGATAAAGCTGAGTCAAAAGAGTCATGGCCTTCTCTAGAGCTTCACCATCATCATCTGTAGACCCATCATAGGCTGATTCAGTCAAAGTTTGCTCAACCAGTTGGCTAGCAATAAGGGCAATGGGATCTACTGACTGAGGCTTATTCTTCTTATCCATCTTTGCCCTCTTCTCCATTACCATAGATTCATCTGTCATCAAGATTTCATATAACTCCTGAATTGGCATTGTTGAGATTCTAACATCGTTTCTCATTCTGTGGCAAGACTTGTTCCACTCAGGTTGTAACGCGTTTAAAAACTTCAAGTTAGCCTCCAATTCAGTCTTGGTAACTTTAATCTTGAAAAGATCATTGATGACAGCCCAAAATCGATCAAACACACTCTTCAAACTTTCTCCATCCTTAGCTTGGAACTTCTCAAAGTTGTTCATGAATCTGGTATGTCGTAACTGAGTAGACATAGCAGTACCAAGCATAATCTTCTCAAGTTGTGTCAACATCAGCATTGGATTATGTTTGAAACAATCGATTCTGTTATAAATGGAGTTAGGAAGAGCAAGGATCAGATTTGACTTAGCCAGACTGTCTGCTTTATATCTTGATAGCTCTTTTTCGTCATATTCACTCAAAGGAGTTTCAACTACTGTAGCTGGAGTAGTAGCAGTAGCTGGGATCACTTTCATTTTCTTCACCATAGGACCCTCATACAGAGATTTCATCATGTTTTCCCCATTTGGTTGCCTTTCAATAAAGTTGATGAAACGATCCTGCCACTGTTCGAATTCGTTCTCATTGATCAGTACAGGTGGACGAGTATCAGACCCCAAAGACATCATGAGGTCATTCTTGTAGATCTGTGCTTGCAAAGACATCTTGAGAAAATAATCAACTTGAAGTAAATGATCGTCCCAAACTATATATCAGAAAATCAAAAAACAGATCAAATTGAAATCGAAAAAAAAATATTTCATGAAAATTGAAATA
This sequence comes from Arctium lappa, assembly GCA_023525745.1. Classification (NCBI taxonomy): domain Eukaryota; kingdom Viridiplantae; phylum Streptophyta; class Magnoliopsida; order Asterales; family Asteraceae; genus Arctium; species Arctium lappa. The sequence goes on along the minus strand of CM042057.1, from coordinate 75,427,435 downwards.
TGAACAATACTTGATATTTCGCAGTGAAGAAAAAAATATTTCCAAAGATGACCAAAAAATTTTTCCAAGACAGAGATATTTTTTTTAAAAAATATTTCCAAAGATGACCAAAAAAAAAAAATATATATATATATATATATATATATTTTAACTAAGACAGAGAGACCCGCAAAGTGGAGCTTTGCGGGTGAAGTGAGAACCGCAAAGTGGACTTTGCGTTTGAAGTGAGAAACGCAAAGTATGATTTGCGGGTGAAGTGGGACACGCAAAGTGAGCTTTGTGGGTCACTTGAGAAAAGCAAAGTGAGACTTTGCGGGTGAGAGACTTTGTTCGTGATACTTTTCACTTGAAGAAATGAACGCAAACTTAAGGTTTACGTGTGAAAATAGAACCGAGAAGCTTGACTTTGCGTGTGTCACTTGAGACGCACAATGAGCTTTGCGGGTCCAACGTGAACCGAAAACCTGAAAAATACAATGAATGAAACGCAAAGAATATGAGTGATACGCAAAGTTACTTGATAGAAACGCAAACTTGGATGAATGAAACGCAAACTTCAGAAAACCTCTAATTTTGCGTAAAATCGATTCTAACACTGAAATTAAATCAAGAAAATCACACAATGATAATCGAAAACATCTTTCTAATACAAATCAACTATCAATTTCGATTAAAAACATCAAACTCTTAATATTTGACAAGAACAGAACATGAACGCCGTTTTTCCAGAAAAACCGATTTTCTCAAAATCGAAGAACTAAATCCGATTTTCTTGCAACAAAATATGAAACAAATACGATCACATATCAAAAACGAATCAAATGAAGCAAAAATCAATGTAAATCAGTCACAAACACCTCCGAATTTGATGAGAAATCAAGAAAACGAGATTTTCTTGAAGAATTCAAGAAAATCGATCAAATTTTCGATTTCGATCACTAATTCAGATTCAGTAAATGTAATCTCTCAACCCTCTCAAGATCTAGCAAGCTCTGATACCAATTGAAAGTCCAAGATCACTAGAGCTTCTAGAGAGAGAAAGTAGAGAGAGAGAAAGATGGAGCGCAAGATGTGAAATCTCAATATTGTGCGTGTACCAACTAACAACAAACAAGACCAAAGGGACTTAAATACCCTTGGTCAAATACAATACTGATAAGCTCTAACCACAGTATTGACCAAGTCTTATAAATACAATGATTACTATAAAATCAGACATAACAATCTCCCCCTTAGTAATCATTGGCGCTTTGATCTTCAAAAACTATCTTCAATAATAGCACGGACCAACAAAGCGACTTTCAGAAGCTTTCTGACTTTTAAGAAAAAATTTCTTCTCAGCATCTTGCAGATTGAAAATTTTCTTTGTTGCTTAAGCTCAAGACGATACACCTCTTTTGAATGATCTTGAATGAACTGTGGTGTTCGGAGCAGGAACAACAAAAGATTTGATGTAGCTGAGAGAATAGAATCTTTGAGTGAATCTTGATCAACAGATAAACATTTGAGCTCTTTGTCTCTTTAAAATCTCCTTGACTTCTCTGATTTTTTTTTTTTGGTTTCAAAATAGTAGCAACATTCGCATTCAAAACATCTTTACTAGTCGGAGTCTTATTACAATCAACACTACAAAAAGATTTAGCAGTCTCGTCAATCTTCTGTTTTGGTTTCTGAAAGTCCAAGATCAATCATCTGCTCCATCTGCACAGCCAACATCTGAGGTGCCTGCTGAGTCTTTGGCTCCTGGGACGTCTCAATCTCAGAATGTTAGACGATCAGATCGGGTAAGACAAATTTCTTCTCATCTCTGTGATTACCATGTTTATGCTACTCTGCTGTCAAATCACGAACCCACTTCCTACAAGGAAGCCTCCTCTAACCCTGATTGGCAGAAAGCTATGGATGAGAAACTTCAGGCTCTTGACAAAGCTCAGACATGGGAATCTATCCCTCTTCCTCCGGGCAAGTCACCCATTGGCTCCAAATGGGTGTTTAAAATCAAGACAAAAAACGATGGATCTATTGATCGATACAAAGCTCGCCTTGTGGCCAAGGGCTTAAATCAAGAGTATGGTATTGATTATGAGGAAACATTTGCACATGTTGCTCGAGTCACTTCTGTTCGCAGTCTTCTAGCCATTGCAGCTACCAAATAATGGCCTCTTTTTCAGATGGATGTTAAGAATACCTTCTTGAATGGTGATTTATCTGAGGAAGTTTACATGACACCTCCTCCGGGCGTTCGAAATAAAGGATCTTGGTTCTTTACACTATTTTTTTGGTCTTGAGGTGATCTCAGATCCGTCGGGAATTTATCTTTATCAAGCCAAATACACCTCCGATCTCTTGACAAAAGCTGGGCTTACTGACAACAAAACTGCATCCACTCCTCTTGAGCACAACCTTCATCTGGATCCGAATGTTGGATCTCCTTTGCGTGATCCTACTCTGTATCGACAGTTAGTGGGGTCACTTGTCTACCTGACAGTGACTCGACCTGACATTTCCTATGTTGTCCATACAGTTAGTCAGTTCATGTCTGCACCCTGTTCAGATCATTATGTTGTTGTCCTTCGCATCCTTCGATATTTAAAGGGGACCATGTTTCACGGTCTTCATTTTTCATCCACATCCTCATTGACTTTGCGAGGATTTTCTGATGCTGATTGGGACAGTGACATTACGGACCGTCGCTCTACTACTGGCTACTGTTTCTTTCTTGGAGACTCTCTCATCTCTTGGAGGAGCAAGAAACAATCTCTGACAGCTCGATCCAGTACTGAAGCTGAGTATCAAGCACTAGCAGACACGACTCAAGAACTTGTGTGGTTACGCTGGCTACTCTCTGACATGGGGGCACCTCAATATTCTCCAACCTCTTTGTGGTGCGACAACAATAGTGCTCTTCAGATTGCTCACAATGACGTTTTTCACGAGCGAACGAAGCATATTGAAATTGACTGTCACTTTGTTCGTCAACACGTGACTCGTCAGACTATTCAGCTTCTTCCTATTTCAACTATTGATCAACCGACCGACATTTTCACTAAAGCTCATCTACCAGGACGGTTTCGTGATCTAGTTTCCAAACTCCATCTGGTTCATTCTTCTCCCGATTGAGTTTGAGAGGGGATGTTAATGTACATATGTGTATTTGGTCCAAGCCCGTGGGCCCATATAGTTTGTGTATATATTTCTCTTGTATCTTCTAGTATAGGTTAAGCCGCTATTTTTACTTTTATTGTATTGTACGTTTTCTCTCAATCAATATATCGAGGGTTCAAACCTTCAGCATATTTATCGTCTCCTTCAACCACATTCAACTTCTAACACCATTGTTTACCAAAATGTTTACCAAAAGATCACTAGTCAAAATATAAATGACCCCTTTTTGTATTTCTCAAATCCCCAAAATATGATGTAAGCTAATATGCAAACTTATCAGCAGTTAACCATAAGTTCAATATTCCAAATCCATAAATCTTACATAGTAAATGCCATCCATTTAAATGTATGTCACAAGTATGAATAAACTAAAAGAACATTATTGAAGTTCATAAATCTCCATTTCCCAAAAATCATCATAAACCATAATATCTCCAAAAGTTAGATTTAACACAATTTCCACAATCAAATATATGAAAGAGGAGATATTTAGGTATTCAAAATCTACATTTGACATGTATAAGGTTTTATAAAAGTGTATGAACTCACCAAGTGGGTTTTGAAGAAAACCCAAAACCCTAGGTTTTTTGACCCTTGGAGGAGATGAAGATGAAGATGGAGATGGAGATGGAGATGAAGCTTCCAAATCGACAACTTGGGTGATGCTCTTAACTTAAGAAATCAATGGAAGGAATGGTGGTTGGACCAAACCCCAAGTGGAGTAAATGAAGAGGGAGGGTTTTGAGAGGAAAGACTTGGAAGATAGAGATGAGAAATAATGAAATTTGGGGGAAAATCTCATTTTAACCCGTGTTGTTGCTTCTGACGACAAGCACGACCCGCGCTGATTTTGTGAAGGAAGTGGCATGACCCGTGCCAACCCTTCTGTGGTCCAGCACGACCCGTGCCATCTTTGTGAAGGAAATGGCACGACCCGTACGCCTTACAGACCAGAATGCATGTCCCCTTTTTCTTCCTTTCTTCTTCTTCTTCCTCGTTTTCTCTCAAAGAACCTTAAATCCCAACATAAGAAAAGTTCCAAAATGAGGTGAATGCTACAGAGATTCCCATAATTCGGGATGTTACATACATTTATGAAAAGAAATATACAGAAAATGAAAATATTCTTATACAAATCTAAGAAACGAACATAAAATCAACAATAACAATCATATGAATCCGTAAATCTTACCTAAATTTGTCGATTCTTCATAAAAATGAAACAAACTGAGGTCAGTACTACTGCAGTCTGCAGTGTTCTAAGACAAAATTTCTGGTGTTATTAGTGTTTGTCTAGAGGGTACAACAATCGAATTCAAGTTTTGTACTTGAATCTAGCAAATTAAAGATGTTTTGTGATGGAATTTGGAGATGGAAAATGAGAGAAAGCAGAGAATTTTCGTACATTTTTTGTCCACGACCCATCTTTTGACCTTTATTATGTATATGTGTCAAAGAAACCCACCATGAACACTCACACACCAATGCCCTAACTCTTAAATGATTTATTTAATGTTCAAGAGTTGATTCTTATTAAGTGGGTTCATTTTCAATGAGACTCCTATGTACGAAAAAGTTTCTCACATAAAAGCCAAGTTCCAACAATTTATTAATACTTTAGTCGTGACAAACACCAAACAAACCGATCCTATAAAGTTCTATTTGGTGTCTATAAATATCCTTCTTGCCCACAAACAAGAACAAAATCCCCAAGAGTAAAGAAAGGAGAAAAGGTACAAATTCTCGTTTTTTATTTAATCAGGCGTCGTTAGTTTTTATTAGTCGAATTATTTCGATATTACAATTTTCTTTCTTTTTTGTCAATTTTCAATCAATTTTTTTAATATTCTCATTAAGTGTATCTTGAATATTTACTCGATAATCAAATGTTTTTGAAACCTTGGTGCAATGTCAATATCATGATTTTCACCCGAACAAAGGAACTATTTCATGACGTATGATTCTTTAAAAAACACACAAAAAAAATGACATTTTGCACAGAAAAGGGTAGATACGATGAGTGAGTTTTGTTACCGTTTACAACCTATCTAAAATTATACTAATAGTTAAAAGGTGTAGTGTTTACGGATTTATTTAACAGAATGATTGTTAATAAATATAAAGTTACATTGGTATTTTTGATATCTTCATCCACAATCTCATTACTAAAAAATGTTTTTTTCCTTCTTTCTTCTATATAATGACGTTTTTTTCTTATAGTAATATTTAATTTTCGTATCAAACGGGAAGTTATTTGTTCATTTTAGGAAAATTACGAAAAAATATACACCATTTTCAAAAGCAAACGTTTTTGCATAAATGTAAATACCACGTTAGTATCTCCAAAATGGAGATTTTAAGGATTTTTGTTCTAACTGATTTTCTAAGATGATGTTTGGTTCGCAAAATGTTTTTGGATAGAAAGAAATCTGTCAAAGAAATTGGAATGGAATGTTGTCGGGTTTGACCACCTGTTTGGTTGACAGAATTGAAATGAAATCTGTTAAAGGAATTGGAATATGTCCGTTTGGTTCCCAGAATGTAGCTTTTGAATTGGAATGAAATGTTGATAAATGACCAAGATACCCTTTTTGATAATTTTAATTTATAAACAAAACATGCTTTAATAAAATAGTCATTTAAAAATACTTTATTTGTAACGGTGGTTTAGATTGGTGGTGGTCAGTGGTGGTTTAGAACGGTGGTTCAGATCGTATGTGGTCGGCGGTGGTTGGTGGCGGTTCAGATCGGCGGTGGTTGACGGTGGTTCAGATCGGCAGTGGTTCAGAACGGCGGTGGTTGTAGTGGTTCAGATCGGCAGTGGTCGGTGGTGGTTCACAACGGTGGTGGTTGGTGATGGTTTAGATCGGCGGTGTCGGCGATGGTTTAGAACGACGATGGTCGGTGGTGATTCAGCTCAACGGTGGGTTCAGAACGGCGGTGATTCAGCTCAACGGTGGGTTCCGAACGCCGATGGTCGACGGTCGGCGATTGTCGGTGGTTCAGAACGGCGGTGGTTGGTGGTGGTTCAGATCGGCGGTGGTCAGCGGTGGTTCAGAATGGTGGTGGTTCAGATCGACGGTGGTCGGTGGTGGTCAGTGGTGGTCATCGGTGGTTCGGTGATGGTTCAGAATGGCGGTGGTCGGCGGTGGTTCAGATCGACGATGGTTCAGAACGACGGTGGTCGGTGGTGGTTCAGATCGGCGGTAGTTCAAATCGATGGTGATCGACGGTTGTCGACAGTGATTAGGTTATATTGAATTGAGGGCATATGTAGTATTATAAAAAATAAGCATTCCATTCCATCAAAATACCTTGTGGTTGCTAAGGAATGTTAAATTCCCCCATTTGTGGAATTTAGATATTCCTTCCGTGTAAAAGAATGAACCAAACAAATGAATGAAATTTGATCAATGGAATTCAACAGTCCAATTACATCAGATTCCTTCAAAATCTGCGAACCAAACGCCACCTGAAACTCTCTCTAAATGGAAAAAAGTAGGAGAGATAAGATGAAATTCTACAGGTTTAAAGAACTCTAAATAATGATTGCTTAAAAAAGAGAAAATAATTTTTTATTCTTTCTATCAACGATAATCATTTGAAATTAAATATTTATGAGAGAAAAAAATATATTTTATGAATTGCACTAAATATTTAATTCGTATGTAATCTCCAAATAGATAAGTTGTAGAAGATGAACCTGATTTCTATTTTTGAGATTTTGACTTGAAGAATCCGTTGAAGATGCTCTGATCTCCTTTTTATTCAATTTAGTTCATTGTTAGAAAGCAAAATATACTGTTGTTATAAGAAAAACGAAATAGTACAACAGTAAAATATAAAGAAAATGAATATGTTATTCTCAATAATCATAAAACCTTCAAATAAGGATGAGTTATAAATAGATAACCATGTGATATATCAACTCTAATATATCACTAATATGGTTATTTCTATCTATATAGTCATATCTATTTGACGATAACACACTTGTCCTTCAACAATTGCATTTTTATTACCAATAAACGATCATTTATTTAAAAATAAAAAAAAAGTTAAATATAATTATTCAAAAAAAAAATTCTTTCTAAATTTTTATTTATAGACTATTATTGTGAAAATTGCAATTTAAATTATTTATAGATTGCTTGATTTGTTTCTAACAATAGGAATGGGAATTTCAGGTAATGAAAATGAGAATACGTTTCATTTCATCAACAATCGCTCATTATTAGAAAATATTGTTTTTTTCTTCTTTCTTTCTTTCTGTATATGATGGGGTTTTCTTATTGTACTTAAATTTTCACGACGAACGAAAAGTTTTTTACTTGTTTTGAAAAACCTTTGAAAATACGTTATTTTCAAAAGCGAATGATTATGCATAAGTGTGACTACCACATAATTTACTTTTTATTCAAATTTGTTCATTGTTAAAAAGTGAAATATATTGTTACAGTTTTATATCAAGAAACAATTACTTATTCCTAAAAAATAAGTTAAATGATCTTATTCGAAAAGTCAGTTCCTTAATGCTTCATTACTTGGTATCAGATAATGACCATTATATTATATCTCTGATTAATAGCAAAGTGAATGCCCCACCAATGTGTGGGGATGTACATTTATAGAATACAAAGTTACACAAAAAGGGTACAAGAATAAGAAAATTACAAAGGCTACCCTAAACAATAAAGACTAGCTAATACCCCCCGTCAAGCGAGAGGGTGGCGGGCCCAACCGAAGTAAATTCCGAAAGAACTCGAACTGCGGACGAGGTAAACTCTTGGTGAAGATGTCCGCCACTTGGAGCTTGGTTGGAATGAAGCGGGTGTGTAACTTTCCTGCAGTAACTAGCTCACGAATGAAGTGATAATCCAATTCAATATGTTTGACTCGTTTGTGTGAGATAGGATTTTGAGTTAGGAAAATGGCACTCCGATTATCACAAAGGAGGGTCGGACGACTAGCAGGTAAAGCATGAAGTTCTTGAAGCAGGTGTGAGAGCCAAATAAGTTCTGCCGCTGTGTTGGCCATCGCACGATACTCAGATTCACAGCTTGACCGTGATACTGTGGGTTGCTTCTTGGCACTCCAAGATACGAGATTCCCCCCTAAGAAGATCGAATAGCCATATGTAGATCGACGAGTTTCAAGGCACCTAGCCCAGTCAGCGTCGGAAAAGCCGAGAAGGGCTGATTGAGATCGGTTAGTAAAGGTCAAGCCGTACGCCAAAGTCCCTTTGAGGTACCGGAGAATACGTTTAACCTGCTGATAATGATCACTAGTTGGAGCAGTCAAAAATTGACTCAATTGATTGACAGCATAAGAAATATCCGGGCGCGTGATAGTCAAATATTGTAATGCTCCAACTATAGCACGATACTGTGTAGGATCAGAAAACGGTTCACCATCCTTAACAAGAGAAATGTTAGAAGATAGTGGTGTGAAGCATGGCTTAGCATCCATCATGTGAGCTCGATTAAGTATCTCCTGGGTATACTTAGATTGATTGAGAAAGAGCCCATCCTTCAAGTATGTAACTTCAAGACCGAGAAAATAATTTAGGCGACCCATTTTCAAGACTTTGATCTTACAAGAAAATTGAGTTTGAACAAATGTAACAAACACCTCAATAGCCTTATATACATCAGATTTCCGAGACAAAGGATATAACCACGAGAACCGGGAATGGTCGTCTACAAACACAATATAATACCGAAAATTATCATGGGACTCAACTGGCGAGGGCCCCCAAACATCACAATGAATTAGCTCAAGAGGAAAAGCCGCACGTTTATGGTTCAATTCAAAAGGTAATTTATGAATTTTTGCCATTTGACATGATAAGCAAACCCCTGGTTTGGGAAGTAAAGCACTAAATGATAAGAGTCCAAGTTTATGCAGATAAAATAAAGTATCAAAATTGACATGCCCAAGCCTAGAGTGCCAAGTTTCAAAAGATGCTTTGGGAGTCTTATTGGAGGCGATTAAAGCCTGTGGACTTGATTGCAGAACATAAAGCCCTTGATCACATTTGCCTTGGGCCAGCACCCGTTTTGTGGTCCGATCCTGAACAACGAAATTAGGGTGAGAAAACAAAACATCCACATGGTTATCCCTGGTGAGTTTACTCACTGATAAAAGGTTTTTGGTTAAACGAGGCACAACCAAGACATCGTTTAAGACCACATTATGATGAACACGAGAAGAACCGATATGTGAAATTGGAAGGCACTGATTGTTCCCAAAGGTAACAAAATTGGTACCTGAGGCCGGAGTGGCATTAGTAACGTTATCGATGGTAGCCGTCATGTGATCCGTAGCACCGGAATCAACATACCAATCTGGAGCAGCAGTAGTAACATGACAGTGAGCAGCAAAGGCTTTGGCAAGGTCATCATTATCAGCAGGGGGTTGCGAAGCAAAAGATGGTAACCGAGGACACAAGTTAGCATAATGGCCATTGGTTCGACATAATTGGCAATGAGGTGGACGTCTCCCACGACCTCGACCAACATTCTGATTGGGTGCCCTGGATGACCTACTGCCGCGACCACGACCAGCCGAAGGTTGCGGCTGGTGAGTGGCGGTAAAGGAAACGGTAGGAGAGGATGACCGTTGCAGGGCTTGATAAAACAACTCGTGACTCTCGGTTCTAGCAAGCAAATCAGCAAATGATGGTGCAGGCCTGGCGGATCGAATTGTGGTAGAAAAGGTTTCAAAAGAAGGACCTAAACCGCAAAGAAACCAGTGAAGTTGATCACTGTCATCCACCGGATGCCCAATAGCGGCTAGCTGATCACAAAGGGTTTTGAATAACCGGCCATATTCGGCAACAGATTTAGATCCCTTCTGAATGATTCGAAGCTGATCACGGATGGTGTGAACCCTTTCGATGGAAGAGTTGCCATAGGCGGCCTCTAAGGCTGTCCAGATTTGTCGGGCCGTGGACAGACCGACAATCAACGTGACGGCTTCCTCAGATAGAGAGGCGTGAAGGATAATAACCGTTTTCTGATCAGCTAAGACCCATGCTGAATAATCCGGGTTGTCAACAATTTTATCGGCCTTAAGATGAGTAGAGGGAGGAGCAATACCGGTTCCATCAACATGATTGAGAAGGTTTTGATAAGAGAGAATAGGGATGATTTGATTTTTCCATAAAAGGTAATTGGTGGATCCAAGTTTGATTGTTAACATATGAATGATGGTGTTTAAGGGGATGCTGTTTTCGTTGGATGTGGAAGCCATGGCAGAAGTAAGAAAAATGATGAGGAAGACAGAAGGTATGGAAAAGGAAGAGAGGGGGTTGGAGGGAGAGAAAAGGTCAAGGCTCTGATACCATCTGATTAATAGCAAAGTGAATGCCCCACCAATGTGTGGGGATGTACATTTATAGAATACAAAGTTACACAAAAAGGGTACAAGAATAAGAAAATTACAAAGGCTACCCTAAACAATAAAGACTAGCTAATAATATCAAACCAGACACAATTATGATTTAGATTTTCATTCATCTTCCTCTATTACCCAAATCAAGCAACCAAACTAGTGCCTATTCATAAAATAATTAAACACTAATAGTTAGTGGCTGCTTACTAAAGAAAATTGGATAAACGTTGATCGGATAAGATACTCTTAGGTGCCGTTTGTTTTTTAAGAGGTCTAAAGTCTAAACTCTTATTTTAGTTATGATTAATAAGAGGTGGTGTGTAAAAAGGTCTAAATGATTCAGACTTAAGAGCCCTTAAGAGTTTTTTTTTTAAAACAAACAACCCCTTACTGTATAAAGAAGCGTCTCTACATTACTGAGTCAGTATCTTGGTCAACTATATATATATTAGTCAAAAAGTATCAATAAACAATATTACCTCTTATCCAGTAAACACCACTTCTATGTTAAAAAAAAAACAACGCTCTAAACATTTAAGTAAATATCCTCTTAATCAAGTAGAAGAAAGATCATGCGAGAAGTTAAATATTTTGCGAAAAAGTGAGAAGTGTGATATCATATATGATTACACGGCCTTTGGGTGTGTTTAATCATGTATGATTAAACGTCTATGTATTGCCAATATAACATGTGTTTAATTATATATGATTAAGTTTGTGTATCATATATGATTAAACACTTTTCGGCTTCTCGCAAAATGTTTAGCTTCTCGTTTGAACCTGCCCCTATTCAAGTAAAATGTATATATAAATTATATGTATATACATGGAAAAGTTCAAACAAGAAACGCAAAAAAGTTAAGAACGTGTGAATCGAAGATTCATATGTCAATTATTAGTAAAGAAAACGTGGTTTCACATATACATCTTCATATGTAAATAACTTAGGAGTCGTTTACCAAACGCTTAGCCGGGTAAGCGTTTACCAAATCACATCACTTTACCGAATGAATATTGCAAGAACCAAGAATCTTATCTGGTAACAACGAAGACAAGAACCGAGAGTCTTACGCGGTAATTGAGTGCGACGACTCTTACTATGGTTACTGTTTACCGGGTAAATTGTTGCATATGATACCGTTTTGGTAGACTAAAATCTTACCCGATAAATAAATGATAGTGTTGAATTTAGCTGGTAAATAATTATCTGGATAAGCATTTGGTAAACGTTCCGTTAGTGGAATGTTCCATCTGTCCAGGGTTCGAATCCAGACGTACTCAACAATTGTAAGGTTGATGTCTTACATTCATAATTTGGCAAGGAATTAGTCTAGGCATAGTCTAGGATACCTTCCAAAAAAAAAACAAATAAATCTTTAATTCTTTTACATTTTTTAAACTCTTTCGTGTTTCTCATGGAGGGGTCTTTTTAGGAGGCAAATGGTCTTTGACTTATGTTTGTGTGTAAATACACCATAAAATCCACAACACCATTCTTTGTCTCCTTATCTCTCTAAAGTCCCCATCTTTTCTCTCTCTACAAACAAAACAAACACTTTCTTCCAAATCACCATGAATCCTCTGCTTGTTTCATCACAAACCCACAAATTTTCCACCATTGGTACCCCTCTTTTTTTTCTCTCTCTAAAATAATAGCTCTATTCTATGTGATTGTGTGTGTTTCTTGGTGCATTCACTGTGTTTTCTTGAAATACTGCATAAATCATTGTTATCATCTTGGATGGATTGCAATCTGCAGTCTAACTTAAATTTTATGTGTTTTTGGTATACATTCTTTTGTGGATTCTTCCTCTATTTTCTACAACTTTCTGATCCCCTTTTAAACATTTGAATTTTATATATAGTTTATATGCATATTTGTTCGGTGGGTAATGGGTTAAATACATCACTTCCATATTTGATACTTACTTTTTATGTTCTTAGGGTCAGGTTTAGAGGAAAACGTTAAAAAAAACGGAAAACTGAGGAACACCTTGGTAGCCTTGTATGCACAAGTGTATACCGTTCTGATTAAAGGCTACCAGAGTGTTCCTCAATTTTTCATTTTTTTTTTTTTTGAGATTTTCCTTTAAACCTCCCTCTATATTCTTAATACATGATTTGACTTGAATCTGAAAATAAAATCAGTAAATGTAACATTACCCATTTATTTAATAGTTTTTATTTATTTATTAAAGATCTTTCATTATTTTATTTTATTTCTGTAAAAATCTTCTTGGTTTTCTAAAATTGACTGGCAGTCAACTCAAACAAGAACAAGAGTGCTGGCTCATATATTTTATTTGTGGGAAATTGGCTCAAAGAGCTACATTACACACGAATATTGGTCTCATAGTCATTTCTCTTTTAATTTGACGAAAATAGATCTAGGTCCGCCATTGCGGACCTACAGGTCCGCTACCTGCCACAAAACGACAAAAAAGCCACGTTCCGAGCTAGATCCGCAATCGGGTCGGTTCAAGACAGGTCCGCAACGGTAGAGGACCTGTATGGTAGAGGAATGGTAGAGGACGTAGAGGACCTGCAGGTAGAGGACCTGCAAGTAGAGGATTGGTAGAGGACCTAGGTACGCCATTGCGGACTTAGGTCTATTTTGGTAAATCATGGAGAGAAATGGCTAAGAGACTAATATGTCAATGTAATGTGGCTATTTGAGCCAATTTCCCTTTATTTGTTCTGTCCTTTGTATCTAATATTAAAAAAAAAAAACAAACAGGGAGTTATGATTAATTTTTTAATATGGGTATGATGTCATTTTCATTTAGAGTGGATGAATTTGTTCTGTCGTTATAATTTGATCATAAAAATTGTTGGTTTTGTTATATTTTTTTAACTAAAATGAATTGAGTAGGGTTTTAATTTATAATCTTCTAATTTTTATACATTATTGTCCGATTAAACTTGATATACTAAAAGTCTGAAACACCCTTTTTCTCCCTAAGGGTAGTGCTCTTGTGGATAATAAATTTGAGGTTTTACGTATTCTTACATGGTATCAGATTTAAAAAAAAACATTGTGTTTAGGCTATGTTTGAAAAACTAGGTGGTAGCTGATAAGCTAGCTGATGAAAAAGTCGCATTTGACAAAAACTAGCTTATAAACATTTAAATTACCAAAAAGAACATTAATTATTTATTTATAATTAAAAGTTAATATATAATTATGAATATTAATGAGAAGCATAATTAAAATAATCACAAAAAGCTCCTCATAAGCTACTCCAAGTAGCTTATAAAAAAAGCTAGTTTATGGTCATCCAAACATGTACCCATAAAATAAGCTAGCTTATAAACCAACTTATTTTTGTTAAACAATGCCTTAATCATATTTTATCTGGGTATGATGTTCTTTGCATTTAATGAATTAGGTTTTGATTGCTACATTGATAGATGCTCTTAATCAAACTCTATTCACTTGGTACAAGGTTCATTGAATCAAAAAGTCTAAAAACCACCATTCTTTTGTAATAATTCTGATTTTGATCCATATATATATAATGATTATTTATTAAAAGAAAAAGACTAATCCACTCTTCTTATTCACTTGTGAATACAAAATTGCTTTCAAAACCCCTAGATTTCTGACTTTGACCAAGTTGACTAAAAGTCTACAACACAACAAATCCTCATCTTTTTCCTACTATTTCTTTAATCTAACATGAAAAAAACACTTATGTTTGTTCATTCTTTTCTGGGTTTGATATAATTTTTCATTTTTGATCATTTTCTTCTTGATCTTCTCTCTGGTTGATAAATTTATTCCAGTGTTACCCTCGGACGTGTAGCTCAGTTGTCAAAGGGACGGAACGACTTTACTCGAGTTTGTTCTAGGGTTTATATAGCAAGAAAATGGAGAAAAGATTTGATTGTGAAGAAGTGATTGAAGAATTCGAAGGTTTGACGAAGGATGCGAAAAGGGTTCAAACCGAAACTTTAAAGAAAATCTTGAAAGACAATTGTGAAGCAGAATACTTGAAAAAATGGGGTGTTGATGGTAGAACTGATCCCGAAACCTACGGTTGTCGGGTTCCTCTTGTTACCCATAAAGATCTTGAACCGTATATTCGGAAGATAGCCGATGGTGCACCATATCCGGTTCTCACCGGCAACCCAATCACCACAATTACATTAAGGTAATAAGTTTCGGTTCAGGGGTGTTTTGGTCATTTTACTTATTGTTCCGTTCAGGGGTGTTTTGGTCATTTTACTTACCGTTCTGTTCAGGGGTGTTTTGGTCATTTTACTTATCGTTCTGATCAAGGGTATTTTAGTCATTTTACTTATCGTTTTTTGTTCAGGGGTACTTTAGTCATTTTACTAATCGATTTGGTTATGTTTGTAGCTCTGGAACTACTCAAGGGAAGCCCAAGCTTGTACCTTTTAACGATGAATTGACGGAAACAACCATGCAGGTTTATCGAACCTCTTTCGCCTTTAGAAACAGGTACGTTAAAAGCCAAAACGCATCGTAATTTTGGTTTTAGTTTCTATTTAGGTTAACGAAGAATTATTTATTTTCTCATGTGAAAAAGTTTCGAAATTTTCTATTTTGTAACTATTTGACCGGTAACATGCTAATCTTGTAACATTACATCTGATGATGTGCATACCTGATTACGAATGGGTTAAAGGCAAAGTAGATAATGAACAAGACATCCATGTCATCAGATGTTACAAGATTAACATTTGTCAGTTAAAATTGTACAAAATAGATTTTCTTTTTATCTAACTTTGGTTACATTAAATAGATTTTTTTTAACTTTGTTACATTGATCGTGGAAAAAATTTATTTGTTTTTTTTAAACGGCGTTCTTGATGTGGTTGACTTTGTTGGACGGTCAAAGCGAGTCCCACATCAGCTAGACACGATCTTGATATGGTTAACTTTGTTTATCGTCAAATCAAATCGAGCAATTCATCATGTTACAGCAATTTGCGTATCATTTCGTACTCGTTAAAAATGGCGTTTTTTCTTGATCAGGGCGTTTCCGATCGAAAACGGAAAATCTCTAAGCTTCATCTACGGTAGCAAGCAATTCAAAACGAAAGGCGGTTTAACGGCGGCAACCGCCACTACGAACGTGTACAGCAGCGAGCGGTACAAGAAAACAATGAAAGCGCTACAAACCCCGTCTTGCAGCCCGGACGCGGTTATTTTCGGACCTGATTTTCATCAATCTTTATACTGCCATCTTCTTTGTGGCCTTATTTTTCATGAAGAAATCCAAGTGATTTTTTCCACTTTTGCACATTGCATTGTTCATTCCTTTAGGACTTTTGAAGCAGTTTGGGAAGAGCTCTGTAACGATTTACGAACCGGGGTTCTATCGACCCGAATCACGGTTCCGTCGGTCCGAACCGCCATGTCCAAGATTCTGAAACCGAACCCGGAACTGGCCGACAAAATTCACAAGAAATGCTCGGGTTTAACCGAATGGTACGGCCTCATCCCGGAGATCTTTCCTAACACCAAGTACATTTACGGGATCATGACGGGATCCATGGAACCGTATTTGAAAAAACTCAGACACTACGCCGGAGGAATACAATTGCAGAGCGCCGATTATGGGTCGTCCGAAGGGTGGATCGGAGTAAACGTGAACCCAACATTAGCCCCCGAAATGGCAACTTTCACCGTGCTTCCTAATATCGGGTATTTCGAGTTCTTACCTTTGAGTCAGGGTCAAAATGGTGACTTTGACCTTGACTCTGACTCTGGCTCTAACTTTACATCGGTCAAGCCCAGATTTGTGGGCTTGACCGATGTCAAAGTGGGCGAAGAGTACGAGGTTGTGGTCACCAATTTCGCGGGTTTGTATCGGTACAGGCTCGAGGACGTGGTCAAGGTGACCGGATTCCACAACTCGACCCCCGAGCTCAAGTTCGTTTGTAGAAGAAACCTAATGCTGACTATAAACATCGATAAAAACACCGAGAAAGATCTACAATCGTCCGTGGAAGCCGCCGCGAAGCTGTTGACCGCCGAAAAACTCGAGGTGGTTGACTTTACGAGCCACGTTGACCTTTTATCGGAGCCGGGGCATTACATGATCTTTTGGGAGGTGAGCGGGGACGCAAGCGATGAGTTATTGGAAGAATGCTGCAACCGGCTAGACTTGTCGTTCGTGGATGCGGGTTACGTGAGCTCGAGAAATACGAACACGATCGGACCGCTCGAGCTTCGGGTTCTTTCGAAGGGAACGTTCCAGAAGATTCTAGATCATTACATCCAACAGGGAACGGTGTTGAACCAGTTTAAGACACCACGGTGCGTGGGTACGGTTAACCAGAGTGTGTTACGGATACTATGTGACAATGTGGTCAAGAGTTATATGAGTACGGCTTTTGGTTAAGTTTTTTTTATTATTATTATTTTATATAAGTTTGGATGAGGGGTTAAAAATAAATGGTATATTCAACTCCACCAATTGTTATTGTAGCGATAACTATTTATGGATAATAGTATCAGAGGAGAAAAGTTCAGTTGCAAACCTGTTTATCTGTTGTAAACCAAGGAGACAAAAAAAGGTAGAATATGTATCTCCATTTGTTATGAATAATGAAGGTGAATTTTTTAGATGGATATTTTGTGATTGTTTGGGATAAGTCACAAGTGACACACTCTCCCTTGATTCATGAAAGTTTGCTAGTGAACTTGTATCTATAATATTATACAATTGTAACCAAAATAAACTATTCATGCATAATTAATTTTGGTTTTTTGTTTATATCTGAACCTTGAAACCTGTTCTATAACCGGTCCAACTTCAAAAAATTGGCTTTCAATTTTGAATCTCAAGCCTCTTACAAGCGGTCCCAATCCCGTGCAGATGTTTTGTTTCTGTACCACTTGTCCGATTTTGTCCTTCTGTAGCATTCATATGAATTGGATTTAATTGTGCATGTTTTATATATGCAATCTAATAGCATCAAATGTCGATTCATAATCATCAACGACAATGGCATGTGCATGTCGTCGATTGAGAAAGAAAATGAGTCCATAGTATGTTGTGTCCTTCTTCAAAGTTAAGAAAAATGATAAAAATACAAAGAAAAGTTGAAGTGACAAAAAGAATGTTGAGATTTCAGTATCTTGATGTACATTTGGTCTAAAAGGATCAAAAATCACCAAAAAAGTATTTAGATGTTGACAACATTCTAAATCATATTATTAAAAAGAATAGATTATTATTTTAATAATAAAGTTTTGTATTCATATTTAATACAGTAATTAATATAACATTAAAAAAAACTAGATAAAAAATATTGGCGGATCAACATGACATAACCTCTAATAAATTACTAGTTTTAACTTGTTACTTAATCCTTACTTTTGCCATCTCTATAATTGACACCGTTGATGATCCTACAGTGATTGATTCCACATCAGTGACAAATGAATCATGTTCGATTGCTTGCCCATTAGTATCTTGAGGATTTCCGTTTAATGGGTATGAAATATGTGAATTTACGGACTTTTGTTGTTTAAAGGGCATTTAGAAACCATCTGGGATGACCTAAAAGTCACACGTTACTTATTTTAGAATTGATTCCTTAAATGAGACGAGATCATGACACTCAAATTCACTCTTATGATGAATACAAGGAACATGAAATATATTGTCACTTAACTAGATATATCAAGCTTTCTATTTATATTACGATGTTTTGACTGCTAAAATTATCATAGTTGCTATATATGACTTTGAAAATGATATCAACTTCAATAACGTTGATGTTAGCAGAGGGCCAACCACCTCCGCCTTTGATTCATGACACATTGTCTCGATTATTTCTATTAATAGCTTCGATTGAAAGTTTAGTGAAACCATAATCAGGTTAGTTGACCCTCTTACTTTTTCTATACGGATGCTCAAATTGACAAGGGTAGACTTGTTTAAGGACTACACTTGTCATAAAAGGAAACTTGTTGCCTCATCAATAAGCGGTCCAACGTTGTTTAGAATGTTAGAGCATCTCCAACAGCTATGCTATAATTTTTCTAAAATAGAGTATAAAAAAATCTTTAAAACAAATTACATCTAACTCCAACATCTACTCTATTTTAACAATTTATCATCAATTATATTAATAAAATATTATTTTTATTTTCTAAACACACAACTTTAATGTCTCCTATTAGTAGAAAAGAATTAAATATTATTTTTCTTTCTTCAATATGAAGTTTTTAGAGATTTCTCCAAATTTGAAGATTTTTACCTTCTCTTTTCTTTTCTCTATTTTAGCATATGATATAGCAAAGCTGTTGGAGCTAATTTTTTTTGCTAAAATATCTTTTTTTTTTCTATTTTAACATAGCTGTTGGAGATGTTCTTAGAAATCACGTTTGGTTTGGTTTAAGGTTTTCTTGACATTAATTGCTTTATGTATTATTATAATTTATTTTCAACGTAAAAAATTGGATTATTTTAATTCTAACATCTAAAACCCTCTCTATAAACTAAACAAAACCCGTTGCTTTAAGGAAAATATTAAAAGGAATAAAACAAACTATTTGGGCTATGTTTGACAAACTAACTGATAAGCTAGTTGGTAGCTGATTTTAACGCAAGGCTAATTTTAACCCTATATCGACTTAAAAAAACAAACAAAACCAATACATCCTATTTGAGGTAGAGTCGGTGAAATTTTATTTAGCTAAATGACTTTTTAAAATGCATTCTTTAAAATTTATGACTTTTGAACAAGTATTTTTATGTAGAGAAGTGACATTAGATATTCTTGTGTGTAAAAGTAACAATATTTTATTAAATATTGAAATTTTCTTATTTTCTAACGAATCAGAAAATTATAAATTTAAAATAACCTTGTTAGATGGTCATTCAAAAAAAATGTTGCTTTATACACACTCACAAAAACTAAGCCAAAGTCGTAATTGCGGCACCACAAGGACATACCGCAACTTGTGACTCCCTTAAAGACATGCCTCAGGCTCAGCTTGCGATACCGCAAGGAAAAGTGTCCTGCAACATCGACTCACGGTTTTTTGACTATTTTATTAAAATGAAAATAATAAAAGTGACTAAAAGATAAAAGCTTTTTAGAGCATCTCCAACAGCTTCTCTAAAATGAAGAAAAGAGGGATTTTGGTCATTGTTTTGCTCCAACAGATTCTTCAAATCTTTCTCCAAAATGGAGAAAGTATGAGAGATTGTATATTTTCCTCCAAATTTGGAGAAGTCTCCAAAAATGATTATCATGAGAAAGAAATTGTTTTTTATTATATTTCATCAATAAGAAATCTTGAAATAAAATGTGTAGGAAAGAGAAATAATATTTTATTAGACATATACATTATTTTAATAAGTAATAATGTCATCTCCAAAATAAAGAATCTGTTGTTGAAGATAAATGCAATTTTTATTAGAGATTTTAAATTTTGGTTCTCTATTTTAATTTTTTTTTTAAGAATATGTTAGAGATGCAATTAGCACACATCGTTGTTGATAATAATAACCCTAGACCCACAACATGTTAAATGCCACCATTACTCAACCTCACACACACACACACACACACTTTTTCTTTTCCTTTTATCCACAAATTTACTAAAAAAAAAAACCAAATTTCCTTTTCATCATCTGCTTCAAGGTTTCATTTTATGTTTTACTTTATTGTCACCATCGTCCACCGGAAAAAGATCAAAAGATGAGTTTAGATATGAAAAATACCGCAATTCCGGTGAACCAGAACAAAATTAAGATGTATGTTAAGATCATTGCTTGTTTGATTTTGATGGGTTTTGCTTATCGCATCTATTTCTTAAGTTTTGTTCAGATTTCACCTGTGATTCTGGTTGTTGATGATAGAAACAGTTCGTCACCGCCGTCTATGGTGGCTAATTTCACACTTTCCGGCCAAATTCCGGCGAAGGATACCGGAGCTGACGACAGTACGTATCTGTTTACTTTCCCTTTTCTGACAATTTGTTTTTGTTTCAACAGTTCTGTTTCAAGTTATTAAATTGTTTTTCTTCAAAATTGCTAAAAAGTTTCTTGTTCAAGATTTATTTCACAAAGTAGCATTTTAGCGATTTACAGTAGCTTGCAAAATCTATCTATATTATGAAATGGTTATTACAGGTTTTTTCAAATGTCAAGAATACCTCTTTTAAAACATAAATGTACAACATAAACGAGCATAAGCAAACTAACGTAAACGAGCCTTAACGAACGTAAATGAACGAACGAAAAAACTTGTTCATATTCGTTCATTTATTAAATAAACGAACATAAACGAACTTTCCGCTAAACGGTTTGTCGGAGCGTTCAGTTCGTTTACAACCTTAATGGTGTCCATACAAAACTACATTTACACCTCATCAATTCCAACCAAAACCGATCTCTCATGTGGTCACCACTCACCACTGAAAGTTACCATGGGTTGCCGACTAACTAAGATTATATGATGGTCTTTAAAATTTAAGAATAATAAATGTTATGGCATTGAAACCGTGCTATCTAGCAATCATCTTCCACCAATAGAATATGTTGACCTTGCATTTATATATGAAGCAAGACCATAGATAGAAAATAGAAGAAACGTGAAACAAAATTGCTATTTCGAGTTCTCGGCTTTGAATTCGAGATCCTTCGCACAGCATCGCGAGCGGGTATAAACTAGTATTTATAAATTGTGCAAGATTGTAAGTGAGATTTCCATGTTAGCATTTCAGAAGTAGCAAATTGCGAAATTGCCGTTTTATGAATATTAGTTTCGTAAGTTGTTAAAGTGTTACTTGCGAAATATTGACTATTTAAGTCAATTACGTAGAAAATCGGCTATAAAGTGAATTGGGTGGTTTAAAATAGCTATTTTTGGACAATTTCCCATTTGCTAAGCGGCTATAAAGTGAATAGGGCGGTTGAAAATGGCTATTTTTAGACAATTTCACATTTGGTAAAGTGTTATTTGCTAAATATTGGTTATTTCAGTCAATTATGTAGAAAAACGTCTATAAAGTGAATTGGGTGGTCAAAAATGACTATTTTGGACAATTTTTCTTTTGTAAGAACCGGCTCTCACCAGCTATGATCCTAGGTGGACCTTGTGCGATTGATCAGTCGCCATCGTCTTAAAACTCAGCCAGGTTCAACCCGTTCCATTTAGAGATGCAACCACAAGCTCGGAGCCTGACCCAAACCTAAGCATGCCGAGCACGACCATGCCAACTTCCTTTTTAAGGCCCGATTAAGCCCGTGTTTTCATCCCCAACCCCGGCCCAGCCCAAGTCCCAAAGAAATCCTCTAAATGATAGTATACTAAAATTACAATAAACTTGAAACGCATTAAACGTTTTGAAAAGTACGAAAATAACGAGATTATAGAATTTACTAGAAAATTTGGGCCTGCAACGGCTAGTTTGACTTGACCTGGCTTTTTCGGGCCTTGAAAAAGGGCCGGTCCTATCGGGCTTACTAGGCCCAATGTGTTTCGAGTCAGGCTTCAAGATTGGGCTTTTTTGTGCTATCTCTAATCTTTAGTATCGTTGAGATTTTGGGGCATAGTATTAAACTTGTCTAGTTTGGTTATTTGCTAGGTTCACCAAAGTGTGATATATTCGCCGGAGAATGGGTTAGGGATCCCACCGGTCCACGATACACCAACAGGAGCTGCGATACGATCGAACATCATCAGAATTGTATGAAAAATGGGCGGCCCGATTCCGGCTATATCTACTGGAGGTGGCGACCCCGAGACTGCGAGTTGCCCATATTCGACCCCGAAAAATTTCTTGATTTGATGAGGAAGAAATCGATGGCGTTCATTGGTGATTCGATCTCACGCAACCATGTGCAGTCGTTGCTTTGCGCTCTTTCTCAGGTATGGCTTTCCAAGTACTTCCGTAATCAGCGCTCTTAGCCCCTCGTGGTGACATTTTCGCTATCTTGGCTGATAAACCAAATGTAACCGACCATGTTTGATAAAAACTAAGCTCAAAAGGGGCATAATTGGGAAAAAGAAGTGAAAAAGAAGTTCATGTAACTTGTTAAAACATTTCAAAAAGGTGAAACATATAAGTCATGTAAATCACTTAAAAAGGCCAATGTTGAAAAATAAATTCGAAAAATATAAGAGGGCATGATTGGAAAAAAATGGGAAAAGGAAAATACCCCTGAAATTTATTGAAACGTTTCAAAAAGCTAGTTTGTGACCAACCAAACGGAGATTTTTTTAATAAACTGGTAAAATAAGCTAGCTTATGGTTGACAAACATGGCATTTGGTTGGATTTGGCCAAAACGACACTTTGGGGTAAACAAAGTGCGATAAAGGTCAGGTCTGCTTACATCCCACTGGAGGTGGGATATACTGAGTTCGTTTGGTTTGGTTTTAAAAGATCATCAGAAAGTTCGTGAAGATGTGTATGGTTAAGTTTGCAGGTGGAACAACCGATCGAGGTGTACCACGACGAAGAATATAGAAGCAAAAGATGGTTCTTCGATTCACACAAGTTCACACTTTCGGTAATTTGGTCGCCTTTTCTAACACAAGCCAAAATCTTCGAAGACAACGATGGGCATGCATCAGGCGCAGTCCGGCTCCATCTCGACGAGCCCGACTCAGAATGGGCCAACGGATTCGGTAACTTTGACTACGTACACATCGGGGCCGGGAAATGGTTCTTGAAAACCGCAATCTACTACGAAAACAACACGATCGTCGGGTGTCACAATTGTAAAAAAGAGAACGTATCGGAGCTCGGGTTCGATTACGCGTACCGTAAAGCATTGCAAACGGCTCTCAACTTCATCATAAGGTCAGACCACACGGTTCACGCCTTGCTTCGGACCACGACACCCGATCATTTCGAGAATGGCGAATGGAACACCGGAGGATATTGTAATCGGACGGTTCCGTTCAAAGAAGGAGAGATCGAACTTAGAGATATCGACACAATAATGAGAGATGTGGAGTTGGAAGAAATGAAGGCGGTTGAGGCTATGAACCCATCGAGAAAAGGGTCGACTTTGAAACTGTTTGATACGACCCATTTGTCGTTGTTGAGGCCCGATGGGCACCCGGGCCCGTACCGTGCGTTTCATCCGTTTGACGGGAAAAATACTAACTCTGAAGTTCAAAATGATTGTTTGCATTGGTGCTTGCCTGGCCCAATTGACTCATGGAATGATTTACTTATGAACATACTGCTTAGAGATTAAAGATGAAGTTTTCTTTGGGTACAGATTTTGACTCCTTGTTTCATTTCACTTTCTTGGCTTGCAAAACGGTGTATTTCTAAGTTTTTATAAAACAAATCCAGTATATTTCATCCAAAGGGCTAGGTTCAGGAGTAATATATACGCAAACCTAACATTTACCCTAAAAATAGAGCGACTATTTTCATGAAGACTCTCGACTAATGATAAGTGCATGAACGGGAGAGGTTACAAGTCTAATGGGTTGTTTACCGATGTTAACTAGGTACGCGTTTACCAGGTAAGGTCACCACAATCACTTACCTTACCGGATAAATAATCTCACCCCTGGTAAGTAGGGGTGTTCGCGGTCTGGTTTGGGCGGTTTAACCCCTCGAACCACAAACCAGACCGTTATGGTTGTTTAGAAAATTTCCAAACCGGTCCCGGACCATAAAAAGGCCGGTCTGACCGGTTTAGGCGGTTTGGGCCTATTATTGACTTTAAACTAAAAAAACATGACATCTATATCTAAAATGAAAGTTCTATCAATATAGCACTATTAAAAAAAATTGTATACCGAATTATAAAAAAATGTCTATCACTAAAATTAAAAAAAGACAATTAGCAAATGATAGAAAGTTAAAACAAATCCACCAACAATAGTTGGAATTTTGGACAAACATTGAACAAAGCGAATGACGACTTGGAATTTTGAATTTGATTTTTGACGGATTTCGGAATTTTGCCTATTTATAAATGAAAAAACTAAAAAAACATAATGTCTTCGACGAATTTTTTTTAACTAGGCCATAAAAGTAAAGCTTACAACATGAAAAATAAATACAATTCATACATATGTACTGTTGGCAGTCGGTTCGGTCCAGACCGCTCAAAGAAATGTTCAAACCGCAAAAACCAGACCGGACCGTGCGGTTTGGCTATTTTTCAGACCGGACCGGACTACCAGACCGCTCAAACCGCCAAAAACGGTCCGGTTTGACTTGGTTCGACCGGTTTAAGCGGTCCAACGGTTTTTTTGACCACCCCTACTGGTAAGTGAAGGTGGCGACTCTTGCCAGCTTAACGTTTATCAACAATCTTACAATGCCATTTTGATGACCGATAATCTTAACCGATAAAGTGAGGATGGTGACTCTAACCCCATAGCATTGGTTAACAGCCTCTAAGTTCTTTTTCGAGTAACAATACTTGTAAAGATCTCTTACACTTACCTGTATCACACTGTATGCTTGATGCATAATTGCATAATGAGGTATTTGATTTTGACTTAATAAACTTAATTCGTTAAGCCATATAAAATATCTGATTTCAACTTTAACATGACATGAGTTGGGGGATGTTTTGTTGTAATTGAAAAATAAAAGAAACTGTTTGATTTTATATAATATAATGAACCTATTAATCCATAAACCCAAATTTGTTAAGCTATAGGAATGAAAATTAGTTGGCTTTTTTATTCCCTGCAAGACTGAACCAAATAGCTTCTTAATTTATTCAGCCAATTCATGTAGGCTTATCAATTCACCCAACTTTTTTTTTTCTTTTCCAGAAATACTTTTTTTCTCGAAAACGAAATCCTGCACTTACTATTTTTTTATAACGGAAAATTGCCCAAGTGGTAATGATAGTATCTTGTACCTTTGTTCTGATAGTGCCTTGTTGATTTTATATATTTCGTTTTCAAAAAAAATATTAAATTTAATAGCATGTTATTAAGGTTAAAATGGTAATTTATGTCGTTTCATATTGTATATTCAGTAGAAAAATAAATAACACCAAATTATTATAGATGGCTTAATCCCCAAGTCTTATATCTAATATTTTGGTTACGAAAATCACTAGCATGCATTGTAATTTAAAACTATATATGCAGCAGCCTACATATGCAAAAAGCTAAATGAACAGTCAATATGAGATGTGTTCATGTTGATTAATGAAAGAGAGTTACCAAAATTTATTCAAATAAAGAGTCTGCAAATTACGAACCGAAATAAACATTCAACAGGGAAAAACATGGCATCATTTGAAGAGATGTGAATTCACCTCTTGAAATCTGTTCTACTTGCTTGATGACGCCGAGCCTTGCTTTTCTCCTGGTTTAGCGAAGGGATCCTGCTTATACAGAGAACACACAATGCTTTAAAAATGTGCATACGTTGGCAAGAAACTTCAATAACTTGCTTATAACATCAACCAAAAAATACAGATTTCTGTTTGGTTTGCCATATGTAGCTTCGGAACTAGAAAATAATGTTAAATGACCAAAATATCCTTTTACGATATTTTTGTAAAATGGACCTCCAGGTAAGATTTTGAATTCTACCTAAATAAATTGGAGTTCTACATATAGTTTTTGTTGTTGCAGTCTTGCAGATGCCATTCTTTATCTTATATCTTCTATTAAAACCTAAATCTTCAATGAATTCTTTGACCTCTAAAAATGCTTTCTCCTGCTAATCTTCTGACACTAGCCTGATTTTCTTATCAATTTCCTGCAGGCTCTTCGGTCCAAAGAGGTCTGTGTTATATAATATAGCAACTCTCTTATTTATTCATTGATATGCCTACTAATTGTTGCCTGCACAATCTGACCATTGGAGTCCCACATCGGCTAGATTTTGATCATTTCTCCTTAATAAATGTTGAAACCTCCATTCTCTTGTCAAGTGCTCTTTTGGAGAGTAATCTAATGGGGTTCCACATATTCCGCATGGTATCATAGCCAAGGTCTATCAATGGACTCGGCACTCTGGGTAAATTGTACTCATCTAGCCCCTCTCGACACCCTGGGACAATCTGTGCCCGCCTAGCCTCCGTTGATGGTGGTGGGAACGTGTTGGAGTCCGCATCGTTTAGACTTTGACCCTTTCTCCTGAATATATATAGGGGTAGTTTAATTTGCAACACACGTAAATCTTACAACCCATGCAACCCACATCTTAATCGTTGGATTCATGATCAACGGTTACAAAAAATGTGGGCCAAATATTTTCAATTAAAAAAAACATAAAAATAAAAATAAAATAACCGCTTATCACTAATCCAACGGTTAAGATGTGGGTTGCATGGGTTACGTGGGTTGTAAATTATCCTTAGCCTATATATATATATATATATATTAGAACCTCCCTTCTTTCCATGGCTCTTTTGAAGAGTAATCTAACAGGGTTTCACATATTTTCACACTAACTATGTTACTAATCGACCAAAAGTGCCTTTGCTCAAATCAAAGTTACAAAGGAAGTGCTTCAATTGGACAAGTTTGTTCCAAACTATTACTATTGAATTCACAAAGCTAAATATCGACTATGGTGCTCCATGTGGCTTATCACTGTACATAGAACTTGTTCTTGCTATAAAGAGCACTTTTCTAACCAAGACACACCAGAAGTAGCTTTGCGTAAATCGAAGCAATAAGGTGCTTCAATGTGATACATTTGCTCCAACTGTGTCCCCAAAATACACACAATTAAATTTTGACTAATTTGCTCCATGTAGCTTTGCTTCCATATTGGTATACTTACAGTTGCCATGAAGAGCATACTTCCAACCAAAATCGATTTGAAGACTACCATTCAAATTATAAAAGGCAGAACCTTTCGTGGAAGTCATCAAAGCCTTGATTTCTCCTAATCATTGTAAATCATCGAGTTCTAGGTGTTTGATTCACTTTAATTTGTGGGTTTTTTTCTTATTCACTTCAATTCAAAATCTCGAAATTAATCCTATAAATTCGTCGTATCTAACCAAAGGAAAATTAGGGATTTATGTTGTATTGGATCAGCACATAATCACTCCAAACAGAGAGACAGATGAGTTTTTGAGGTCTAACGATTTTCAAAGATTTTGTGATTTTAAGCACCTTTTATGGATGATGGAAATCCATAATTATACTCTCACCTTTTAATAATTAGGTATTTACTTAGGGTCGCCATGACGAGCATACTTCTAACCAAATCAATTTGAAACAATCACTCAAACATTGAGAGGCAAAACCTATCACACTAGACAACCATGCCAAGGCATATTCACAGAAATGGTTCTTCCAAGTTAAACCTAGAACTTCCTAATGCAAATTCATATGGATATACTACAAATCTATTATCAACTTTTTTTAGGTGAATTAATATTTACAAATTTAAATGTAATTTTCTTGAAATTTGACAATAAACTTATCCCCCAGATCCAAAATCAAGGTCTAGCTCTTACATTTATTGGAATAAGAGTATAATTTTGGAATCCATCATCCATAATAATAAATAACAACAACAACAACAACTTCCAAAAACATATGTGTCTCTGCTTGGTCATGATTTGGTACAAACATATGACCTGTTTAAGTAACGATCTAATACAATATTAATCCCTAATTTCCGTTAAAGATTTCAATTTCAAATCATAAAAACTCCACAAATCAACGTAAATCAAACACCTAGAAATAGCAGAACTCGAAGATTTACAATAATTAAGAGAAATCAAGGGTTTGATGAATTCAACGAAACAAAACAGATTAGGAAAATTACTCACTTGTTTGAAGATAAAATTTACGGCAAGAGCAGCGGCTGCAACGCCACCGCACATGACAGCTGGACCCGTTAGCAAACTCCATTTCCTGTAAATCATCCTTCTTCTTCTTCGCCTTCTCTTCGAAAAAAGGAATCTTTATAATCTCCGATCACTGTATTTGTTATATGATGTGCGTAAATCGACTAGATAAACAAACACAGGCCGATTAGGTGGGCTTTTTTTGGGCCTAATTCAAGGCCCAAATTTTACAGATAAATAATATAAAATAATAACCTATTTTTGTTAAAAAATTATTTTAAAAACAATTATTTTTACTAAAAATAACAATCTATTTCTAGTTTTGTCTATTTTAAGTAACACGTTTTAATTTTTTCCCATTAATTTCTGATATGTGTTAAGTTATTTATCTGGATAAATTTATGAATATGAGATATAAGAGACCAATAGAGGCAAAGAGGGGGACTATTTGTTTTTGGTGTTTCAGAGCTTAATTACCACTTTTCTCTTTCTCGGTCAGACTTTTCTCAATTAAGAACCACCGTCGACCACCACCGATCGGAACCACCATCGAGCACCACCGATCTGCATCACCGTCGACCACCACCGATCGGAACCATCGTCAACCACTACCAATTTGAACCACCGTCGACCACCATCGACCTGAACTACCGTCGACCACCACTGATCTGAACCACCGTTGACCATCGCCGATATGAACCACTACCGGTCACAGCCGACCACCACCAATCTGACCACCACCGATTTGACCCACCGTCGACCACCACCGATATGACCCAATGTTCTAAACCACTACCTTCCACCACTAATCTGAACCACCACCGATCTGAACTGCCCTCGACCACCACCAATCTGAACCACCGTTGATCATGCCAACCACCACATATCTGAACCACGACCAATCACTGTTGACCACCACCGATCATAACCATTGTTCTAAACCACCGCCGGCCACCATCGATTTGAATCACCGACGACCACTACCAATTGGAACCACCACCGACCACCACAAATTTGAACCACTGCTGACCACCATCGATCTGAACCACCGTTGACCACCACTGATTTGAACCACCGCCGACCGCGCACATATTTGAACTACATTATGTGAACTAAACAGACAAATTTCAACTCTCTTAACAGATTCCATTCCAATGTATGTCAACCAAAGAGGTGGTCAAACCTAACGATATTACATTCCAATTCCTTCAAAGTTAAATATTTTTAACAAATCCCAGTCCAATCTCTCTCAACCAAACATGTGGTCAAACCTAATGACATTCCATTCCATTCCAATTCCTTCAAAATCAAATTTTCTTTGACAGATTTAATTATATCCAAAAACATTCTCGAACAAATGCCCCTAAGAATTTATTTATGAGCTAGTTTTTGTTAATGGTAGGGGTGTTCATCGGTTGAAATCCAATGGATTTAGGTGGATCCGATCAAATCCAATCATCCATTGGATGTTGGATTTTGTCATCCGATCCAATTCGATTAACATTGGACGTCCGATTCGTTCCAAATCCAATGGATGATTGGATCATATCGGTTCCATCCATTGGATGTTAATATTGGTTATTCATTGGATCATATTGGATTTATCCAATCTTCTGATCAACCAATTAATCCAACATTTCAACCAATTCTTCATATATTGTCTTAAATTATTAAAAAAAATGTATGTAAATATCAACAAAAAACAATATCGTAAAATGTTAATACGTATATATAATTATTAATTGGATATTAGTTGGATGATAATTGGATATTCTCTTCATCAATCAACACTCTTTTAGGGCTTTCTTCAACCTTCAATTCCATCAAACACTTGTTTATTTTTCCCTAAATATCTACATACCTCTTTGAATCTACAAGGTACGTTTCTTTGCCCTAATTTCCTACTTGTTATTTCTACTCTTTCATCAAATACTCAAATCCATTTACATTCAATTAACTTTTCTTTCTTTTATGGCTTGTAAGAGCAAATTAGGGTGTTGTTGGAACCGCAACTGAGATTATATATAAGTTAACAAGGGTTTTAATGAGGAAGAAGAGAAAAGACAGTGACTTATTCTGCACTGATATATATATATATAGGTGGAAGAGGGAGTAGATTTTTTTTTAATATGTAGATTTTCTTCTTTCTATTGAAAGTAGCATAGATGAATGAAAAAAGAATAAGTGGTTACTTTCCGATCATACCCTAAATAATCTGATGGAAAAATTAATTATTCTCTAATATTATTAAGGGTAAAATTGTCATTTAATTAATTAAAAATATAATAGCTACACTTTTCTAAAACTACATCCCTTTTTCATTGTGTACATTTATTTTGAAACATATTTCATTTCCCAAGATTGCTACAATGCTTTTTTCAATTCTCCTCCACTTTTACTTGGGAAAAAAAATTCAAATCCCTAAAATTTTTAAAATAGCATAGCTGTTGGATATTCTCCTAGACATCAAGCAATCTCCGACGAGTAACACCAAATTTTACCTCACATCCATAAAAATTGGCGTAAAACTTGGTGCAAACATAAATCTACTATGATGGGTAAACACCAAATCTTAAACCAAAATGTATGATTTTAGGTATATTCTTTTTTATCTTTTCTCATTGGTGTAAAATTGGTGTAGATGAAGTGTTTTACCAAATTTGGTGTACTAGAGTATCTCAAACAATTATGCTATAATTTTTCTAAAATAGAGTATCTAAAATCAAAATTTGTAAAAAAAAAAAGTTACATTTAACTCAAAACAACAAATGTAAATTGGTATTACTTGCTACGACTATACTTATTAATTTTGTCATTGATTGCTTATTGTTGAATTGGTGATGTTCAAGAGATCTTAAGAAGGTGTGTAGTCTCTCAAAATTATTTCCTTGAAATTCATAGAGGAATTGAATTTGTATTTCGCTTTCTCATCACAAATGGGGCTCCATAAAACTAAAACGATGTTAAAATGCCCTAAATCATAAAGTATATTTTCAAACAATTTACCATGAATAGTGTATGTTTGCACCCAAAATTGAGTACGATTTGATAAGAAACACAAGGTAAATATTTGTTGATAAACGAGACCATAACTTTTATTAAGTTTTAGATTTGCAATCTCATGTACAAAACTTAACAGCCCAACTAGGTTTTGACTTGTAATGGCAGTTGCGTTTGTCCAACGACGCTGTTAGTGGCTTTATTGGTACCAAGAATGACCTGATTTCTCCATTTTTCCCCTCCCCAACAATTACAAAGACAAGCAGTACTTGATGCAAAAGAATGTGGTGGGCATTTACGAAAGTAACAATCTTTATCTGTCCGACAATCACAAACGGCATATGATCCTTGCGGGAAGTTCATTATACCTGTAACAACTAAATATATGAAAACTATTCCACAACTAACATCACATTAACACATTAATATAACAAGGAAAAGAGTAATTAACCTGAAGAAAAAATCAAAAACATAAGGAAGATTGCCATTTGCAATTGAACTAAATGATATATCTTTTTCACTGAACGGTATAGTTACCCATATTGCTTATATATATCAAGTTTCTCTGTTTCGTCATGTAACACCCGGAATTTTGGTAAGAAACTTGATTAATCTCTCAATGTTCATATCTAGATTTATCATTCGGAAAAGTCCTTGAATGCAAGTTGAACCGGGTACCTTTTATGCGAAAACGACAAGTTTCGAGGCCCGAGGTGTGCTGGGCGACATTGACCAGCGACTGTGACACGGTCACTGTCGCCATGTCACAATCGCACAAAACTCGCGAAATAAACAGAATGAGGGGTGGCTGGAGCGACATTGACCAGCGACAATGACCAATGACCATGTCATTATCGCATGGTCATAGACGCAGGTACCTGCGGGTATTTAATTGTAACACCCTAATAATTCGGGTAATTTTAAAATTTTGAAAATTTGGCAATATGACGTTTATATTTAGATCAAACCACCCAAAATGGGTAAAAGTATATGCGTTTACAAAACCTGCATAAGATGCATGGGAAATTGACAACATACTAATCTAAACCATTTCTATCTAGATTACATAGGTTGTCAACCCAATACCAAAAATGAATAAATATTTTAAACGCCAAGATCTCAAAATATCTATCGTCCAAAAATGGCCTCAAAAGACCAAGCTCTTCACTCAACCCCTCGATTGCCCACCGCTAAGAGAACCTGTTATACACATCATTTGAGAAAAAGTGTTAGGCTTAAAGCCTAGTGAGAACATACAGTTTATATGACAATTCGATAAGGAAGTTAAATACATTATAAGTAAACATGTTTTCACCAATAGCCTTTGTAAATGATTTGATAAACACATTTTGACCTTGCGGTCCAAAAATACATCATGCGATGACGGGAAGACCCGATTTTTCAAGGATTGTGGCGAAACACAAAGTAAGCCATTTTCAGAGTTATTGAGCTCATCATACTAGGATCAAGACCACGAACACGTCGGCTCGTACTAAGATGTGGGGGAGGGCACCCAATGATCCCTAGTCATGCTCATTCACTAGAATTTACATTTACGACCCAAGGCTAGTATCCGGTCCCACATAACCGTACCAAGTTGCCCTCTAGGGTCCAATGTCTCAACTAGCTACATACGGGAGTTATCCCCAAATAATAAGTCGACTCTATACCTATGGATCCACTAGTAATAGTCTAGACTTGTCACAATATCACTTGTGACCAACTATAATCAAACATATAGTTCATAATACCATTATTTCCCAAATCACATTTTATGGTTAACTGCTGATAAGGAATACAAAGCCCAACATGAAACATAAGGTTAATTTCTCATTTCCAAATGTGTTTCTTTACCAAGTAAACACTACAAGTGTTAAAACCATTTAATGTAACATGGATTTCCTCAAGGTTAACCCATTTATTTCCTTTTCATCAAATAGCCCCTTTCAACCAAAATACTCATAATATGTTTAAACATAAACTTGACTAAAAGTCATAAGTGGAACATTTACTCATCAAATATGAAACCAACTATATTGGTAGTTTCAAGACATGGGTTATTACTTTATTTTACAAAATGGTAAGAAATCCTAGAAATCCCCAAAATACCAAGTTAGGTCAAAATCTCATCAAAATGAAAATGTAAACAATGAGATATCTAGGAGTCAAAAATACGTTTTGATGTGCATAAAGTTTGATAAAAATGAAGTATGAACTCACAATGGTTATAATGATGGAACCCTAGAATCTCTAGTTGAAAGAGATGATGAAAGCTCTTGAGAGTGGATGATCTTCACCAAAAGCACCTTAGATTTACCTAGACAAACATCATTAATGAGGAGGAGGGAGGTTGGTGAAGGAATAAATGTGAAGGAAAGACCTAGGGTTTGGGACTTACCAACACTGCAGAGAAAATCACCTAGCTCACCAAGAAATCAGATAAAATGACTTATTTTCGGAGCTGGTCTAATTAAAGCCTCAGACCCCGCTCGGGATAGTGACATTGTCAATATTGTGAGGCACAATCGCGCCATTTGTACCGAGAGTCGTATGGCTTCCGCGATAGTGACACTGTCACTATCGCGCGACACAATCGCGTCAGAGGTACCGAAACCCAAAAATCCAAGATTTCGAACCCGCGACATACGAAACGACAAAAAGGAATAGATACAACTAAAAGGAGTGAAACATTACGAATAAAGGTTGAAATACCGACAAGTTGGGAATCTAGACTTACACAAAATAACGGGTGTTACATTAATGCCCATCTCCGAAAATTAGGTCATTTGGCTTTCTTTTTTACTGGTTTGGCAACTCGTTTTCTCTCCTCATTGAAGGTAAGTTCCTTCAATCCAACCACCTCATCTCCTTAACTCTTCCATTTAATGACCTATGTTCATTTATGGTGGTTCTAGGATTGCAAGCCTAGAGTTCTCTAAGTCATCATCTCAATCACCTCCATCTTTGTTCCCTCCAAGTTGAAGTTCTAAGGTTTAACCAAAGAACCCACATTGTGAGTATATACTTCATTTTAACACCTTATACATATCAAAATGATAGTTTTAAACCATAATCATCTCCTTGTTTATCTACACTCATTTTGAATAACTTTAACCTAACTTATTATTTTTGGAGATTTTTAGGGTTTCTAATGCTTTGAAAATATGTTAAAGAACTTTTATGTTTTAGTTTATAAATGTTAATGGTTCTCACATTTGATATGGGATACTTGAATAAACTCATGATGGTCATTTTTATAACTCTCTTTATGTGATGGGTTTACTTGGAAATATGAGTATTTTGGGATATGGATAATGTGGTCCTATATTAGTGTTAAAAATGATGTTCTTACATATATGTGAATATGATTTGGCACAAATGAAATTGTGACATGTCTAGACTATACTAGTGGATCCATAAGTATTAAGTCAACAAAATTTTGGGTTATTTATCCCCTTTATAGTTAGTTGACACATTGGGTCCTTGGAGGCAATTTGGTACGGTTATGTGTGACCGGTTACTAGCCATGGACCGTAAATGTAATCCTAGTGAATGAGTACAAACCGACATTGTTCGTGGCCATGGTTCCAAGCATTGAGCTCATAACTCGGAGAGTGACTTACTTTTGTGTTCCGCCATGATCCTTGGAAATCGGGCCTCCCCCGTCATCGTAAGATGTATTATTGGATCGAAATGTTACTATGTGGATATTATCTCATTTGTAAACTCATCACCTTGGAAAGATTATTTATCGTTGCTATTAAATCAGTTTTCCATTATTATATAAACCGTATATTCTCACTAGACTTTAAGCCTGACACTTTTTCTCAAATGATGTGTATAACAAGTTCCCTTAGCGGCGGGTCGTCAAAGGGTTGAGTGAAGAGCGTGGACTCTTGAGGGCATTTTTGAGATGATAGATATTTGGAGTCTTGGTGTTTAAAACAATTTACTTATCTTGGAATTTTGGGTTGACAACCTATGTAATCTAGATAGAAATTGTTTAGATTAGTTTGTTGATGATTTCCATACTTCATACGCAGGTTTTGTAAACGCATACACTTTTACCCTTTTGGGTGGTTTGCTCCAAATACAAACGTCATATTGCTGAATTTTCAAAATTTTAAATTACACTAAATTTTAGGGCGTTACACGTCATTTAATATTATTCTATATATGAATATTCACATTTATTATCATTTATTGATATTTTTATTACATTTAAATACCGGGAGTTTCTTGGTGTACCAATTAAATGTTGAGTTGTTGGTTTAAAGAGAGAAATGTTGGAATCTAGATGATGAAGAAACACAAATAATTGTTAGAAGTAGATGTAAACTTAGACATTTTAACCTTTCTTTTTCATGGTCAATTTGCGAGAAGGCGATCAAAAAATCGTTTAGAGAAAGCAAACTCAACCCAGATTTATTAGGGATTATTCCCACTCTTACAAATAATCATTTACAAAAAATAACCATCATTTCCTTTTAATTAATAATGTTTTACTTAGGGGTTGTTTACAAAACACTTACCTGGTAAGCGCTCACCGGGGCATTTACCTTAGAGGATGAACATGACAGGAACATCAAATCTTACCCGGTAAGAGCGAGAATAAAGATGGAGAGTCTTACCCGGTAAGTGAGAGTGACAACTCTTACCCGTGTAAGTGCTTACCGGGTAAATTGTTGTATATGATACCATCGTGATGATTACAATCTTACCCGGTAAAGTAAATTAGTGTGTCGATTTTTATTGGTAAGTGCTTACCGGGTAAGCATTCGGGTAAACGGCCCCTTAATCTATTAATTAAATAAAGGATGTGACTCATATTCTTTCTAGCTTTCCCACAAATTGATTTGTTGCTCACATAATGCTCCCACCAACTATTACTTTATTTTAACAATTCCAACATTAATTATATTATTTAAAATTTATAATATTTTATAAATTTACAATCTCAATACACTTATAACTTTTTTTATATAAAAAATCATAACACATTCAACCTCATTGGTGGAAACAACTAAAATAATATATATATATATATATATATTTTCAACATTAAGTTTTAAAGACTTCTTCAAATTTAGAGCTTTCTACTGTCTCTTCTTTTTTCCCCATGTATTGTAGCACACACTTTACAATAGCCATTGGAGTTAAAAAGAAAAAAAAAATTAATCTCCAAAATCTCTACTCTAGTATAGTTGCCGTTACTTCAACTTTAATGTCTCCATTGAAGATGCTCTTATAGTAACCAAAGTGCATCGATACGAACATCCATTGATTTTGGTTTTGATTAGAGCTTGCAATAATTTTTATTTTGGGGCCCTTTACATAACACGTTCAAGTTTGTTTTGCTAAGTTTTCATCAGGGTTCATAAAAACCCGATAACCTGATCCAATCCAACTGAAACGTAACTTGTTGAATAATACATTTTTTCTTGTCGAAAAGAAGATGGCATTTTGAACAGAATGTCATCTTCACTATATTAGTTCATCATAAAATTTAACTCTTGGCATCGATTTTAAACCTGAGCTGAGTGTCAAGCTAAGCAATCGTGAGTTGGGCTGGGCTTGGCTCGGCTCAAATACTAATCACACATATTACATGGACCCAAAACAAAATCATTTTACACTTGATATGGTTTCACATTAAGTGTCTTGTTAGCAGCTTAATAAGACTCACAGCTTATTCAGTCAGATATATATATGATTGTTTGGTAGTGGCTTAATGATATAGAAAGTGGCTTATTCAGTAAGATTTCAAGGGGGACTTTATGCAGAAAGCCAAGTTTTTTCCAAACCAGTCGCTCCCATTAAAAAACATGTTCTTTCCATTTATGAAAAAACTCTATCAAATAAAAACATTTTAAATCTATATAGACAGATTAATCCACACAGATAACTTTATCTATACAGAACTTAATGGAAAACCATCCAAACAGCCCCTAAGTCGCACTAATGTCATAGTAATTGCTAGTAAGTATTCATTCATCTTTTTGTCTTGCAAATTCATCTTCGCGAAGAAAATTTGGACCACAAGTAAACCAGAAACAGGCAAAAAAGCGCAAAGAGAACAACATGGAGAACATGGCTTGAACCAGATTGGATGATACTTTTGTTTAATTTCCTCATATTGTTCTTCACTCCTGCTTGAGCTTTGATTAGTGTCATTTGCTGCAAAATCACAACTCGAAACATGTTATTTTTTAAATCTTGTTTTGAGACTACGTGTGTCTGAGCTTATACGAGCCCACCCACGTGTGTTTGACTGAAGAAACCAGAGTGGATGAAAGAGCCGCAAAGGATTGACATGTGTAGTTTAGTAATTTACCAATACTTTGTTCTGGCTATTTTGGTGGGACCAGAAAAATTGCATTTTTGTCTCACTCAGTCTAATGTTGCACCATACATGGGACAACTATCATGTATGTCCCATGTATCAAACGCACCCACAAGTTTTTGGTATCCAAAAGCAACAATCCAAGCCCAAGCCTAACCATCTTTCATCAGCCAAGTTTCTAAGGAAGCAAGACCAGATTCGGGCTCTATTTGTACCTTCCAATTTTGTGTCTTTTTTTTCTTAATTTACAAGCCTGGAGGCACAAGATTCAAGAAAATTTTGCAAACTACAAAATTCAAAACCAATTGAATACATCATAAACCAAACCGACAAACCCGGTATATGGTCACCAGGAGGCGGGGGCGTTAGATGTATGCAGACCTCACCTCTACCCTACCCTAAAAAGTAAGCAGAGCGGTTGTTTCTAGTGAAAAGTGTGAGAAATGAAGAAAAACAAGATTGAGAATAGGAATATATAACCAAGATTTACAGGAGAAATATAATAAAGAAGCAATATAAAACTTTGCAAATATCATATGTCAACTAAAATATTTACTTCCCTCATGCCCCATGTTGTACATGCTACTACCACTCCTTGGTCAGCACAAGTGTTCTATGAGTTTTTGCATTTAGGAAGCTTAAGTTAGCTTCATTTTTTTTCCAGTAAGCTATTAACCATTAAGCTCTAATCACATGAACAGAAAGAAATTGGAAAAATCCTGAAAGCAATTCAACATTTTATCAAATATATACCACATGGTCCACATAATACAAACAAGTTGTGAACTAAGAAAAATAAAGCTTATGTCATACCAGCTGATTAATAAACTCATTCTGAAATTTGGCCTCTGACTCGATCTCCGAGGCTACCTGCAACACAACAACAACAAATGAACATTCATGGAGAACAGCACCAGCATCTATGCTTACAATGATTTATTAGCAGACATACATACTTGTGCTGTAGAAAACAAATAGTTACACAAACAATATTTTAAAAGATAAAATAGTGTAACAATAAGCAATACAAGTTCAATGATACCATAAGTGCTACCAAAATGTAAAATGAAGTTCAAAAACATGTATCCAGAGCAATCTATAATGTTTGGTTCATTATTTAATTTTAATATTTGTCCAAAAATTATTTTTGTGATTATTCATACAACTTTAGATAATAAACAGATAAGCATATTCGAATAAATCACCAAGTGTGGGTATTCAAATAATTAGAAATGGATATGAATCTGATAACATCCACCCAATACAGATACAGAAGTTAGATTTTGAATATCCATCGGATACGTATACAGAAACGATTTCGAATATCGGATGATATAAGTACATTATTCGTTTAAATCTTGTTTCCACCCCTAATGGAGGTTGAAGGACTAGCAAACAAAAGTGTTTACTTCATTAAACGGATTAAATCTTTTCACAATGGCTGCTGCATTTCTTCTGTTTAGACCACAAATTTATCAATTCTTATTCCAAAATGATCACTCGAAAAGAAAAACCATTTTACAAAAACTTCGGGGCAACATTCAGACATACAAAGTGCCAACTACCAATACAACTAAATCTGAAAGTATTGTGCTAATGATACCATGCCTAGCTTTTCCAGAATTGCCAAGAAGTAACAATTTCTTTAAACTATCTTATAACTAAATTCTTCATAGTTCATATGGTCTTACTTCACTAAATTATTAGAAGAGAATCACGTGACAAGAAATTGGTAAAAGAATTCAGACAAGTTTCTTACACTTTTTAGCTGTCTAACTTGCTTTCGGAGGCCACTGATCTCATCATCCAGATCCGCATGCATTGGATCAATGCGCAGTTGGATCTCATCAGAACTGGTTCCCTGTCTGGTGCTAAGCCCTTCTCTGTGAACATAGCATAAAAGTTTCTACTTGATTAATAGAAAGCATTATGGGAAGTATACAAATGGCCATATTGACATTTTATGTTTTATAACTTATTTTCTTTTCATGGCCAATTGCTTAGTTATTGAGAAACAAACTTGAGAATAAAATATAACTACCTTGATCTATATGGAGCAGCACCATAGTAACCACCACCACCTCTGTTAGAACTGGATGCCATTGAACAACAAGATTTGTGATCTGGATGAAGAATTGAATAAAATCAGTGTGCTGAGTTTTGGTTCTGCAAAACCTTTTCCTTTCATTATATACTAGAAAATGAATTTTTATCCGAAACAATTATCCTTCCATGCTAAAGCATAGTTAGTTAGCCGTTTGATACTCCTTATAAGTTACAAGGTAAAGAAATCACTAATAGTGTTGAAGTAATAAACCATCCTCTTATGCATGCTTAAGGAAGGTGAGACTGTAATAAAATTTTAAAACTCGAAAACGGATATTCAAATACATAGGTTCATATTGCCGCCTCCTTCACTCATTCTTCAATTGTGTTCCTTAAGTATTAGCTATGGGGCTACATTTACTTTCTTCAAAAGGTGCTTGCTACATTGGATCAGAGAGTAATGGGACTTTACTTCATTGGCCAATTGTCACTTGATCACTACAATATAATCAATTTGATATTGGGACATGGGTATAACACTGCTTGAACGCTGATAAGCCGGGTCGATACGGTCAGGTTTACCAGAGACGTTTTGCAAGGAAACAAGGATAAGGATATCATTAGTATTTAATTAAGCAAAGTATTTATCTTTATTTAGGAAACGTATTTATTTATTAGCAAGGTTCTAAATGGCGTGAGGCATGGCGTGGCGGCGAGGCCAAGCCTCAAGCCTTAGGAGCCATGGCGAAGCCTTGGCGTTTTCAAGGCGTGACTTATGGTGCACCATTGTTCCTTTAGGGGCACGCAATTAATAAAAATTTCTTTGGCTAATTGGCAGATCTCCTGTTCTCGAATATATCGAATACAGGCAACCATCGATCTTAACCTTAAGGTTTGAATCGGTGTTCTTATCAATTGGTATCAGAGCCTTTCGTTTCTAGTGACAAGATGGTCACCAACACTGACAGGATCACCACACTGAAGATGCTAGTTTTCGCCAGTGATGACGCACATGGCTGGATTTATCGTGTTGAACGATATTTCGAAATTCAGGGAATCAAGGGGAAGGATCGTTTGCGAGCGGCCTCGATTTGTATGGAAGGGGCGGCGTTGTCCTAGTATCGTTGGAAT
Source organism: Arctium lappa (assembly GCA_023525745.1). Taxonomy (NCBI): domain Eukaryota; kingdom Viridiplantae; phylum Streptophyta; class Magnoliopsida; order Asterales; family Asteraceae; genus Arctium; species Arctium lappa. The sequence continues at coordinate 75,386,606 of CM042057.1, read as the reverse complement.
GAAGCTAGGCCTCCGTGTCATTCGTGGGAAGGGCTTAAAAGGAAGTTGTTGGATCGCTTCCAAGCTTCACATGAAGGAAACGTTTATGAACAATTTCTAAACATCCAGCAAGAAGGTACAGTCCGTGAGTTTGTGGACAGATTTGTGAGCTTGGTTGGTCAACTTCTCGATTTACTTGAGAAGGTTTTGGAGAGCACCTTTATTAAGGGTTTGAAACCGGAACTCCGTTCTACAATACGGGTCATGGAACCAGAAACCTTAGCTCGTGCCATGCGGATGGCGGTAAAGATGGATTAAAACAAGAGTGCGGGCGGCGTCAAAACTAGTACCGGCGGCTCATACCCACCTCGTAGCGGGGGCGGCGGGCCGGCCAAGCCGAACCACACGACGGCCACACCAGCGGCAGCAACCGTGGGCGACAAGAAAGCTAATTCAGGAGGTACGGGAGGGCAATTTAAATGATTGACTGATGTTGAATTCGCCGAAAAACGAGCCAAAGGTATTTGCTCCTGTGACGGAAGTTCGCTCCTGAGCACCGAACAAGACCCTGCAAATTTTGATAGCTGACGAGGACGAAAGCGACAGGGAGGAGGAAGAAAACACGGACCATACCCACTTCGACATGGTAGAAGTATCCCTGAATTCGGTTAGCGGACTTACACCGCCGCAAACCATGAAGGTCACGGGTGAGATGGGGGAAGCAGGCACTAGTCCTAATCGACAACGGAGCAACGCATAATTTTGTATCTAAACAGGTGGTGGCACGACCGGGGTTAACAATTTCCCACATTGGATCGGTAAAGGTTCGTCTGGGCAATGGCATGTTGGAACAAAGTACAAGAACTTGTAAAGGGATCATGTTGTCGCTACCAGAACTGCAGGTGGTGGAGGATTTCTATCCGCTAGAGTTAGGAGTATAATTTTGGATTTCTATCATCCATAATAAAAATAAATAAAAAACTTAAAAATCACAATCTCTAAATCCGTTTGATTTCCAAAAACATATGTGTCTCTGCTTGGTGGTGATGTGGTATTCAAGTAACGATCTAATACAATATAAATCCCTAATTTCCGTTCAGATTTCAAATTCAAACCATAAACGCAAAACTCCACAAATCAACGTGAATCAAACAACTAAATATAGCAGAATTCAACGATTCACAATAATTAAGAGAAATCAAGGGTTTGATGAATTCAACGAAGCAAAACAGATTAGCAAAATTACTCACTTGTTTGAAGATAAAATTTACGGCAAGAGCAGCGGCTGCAACGCCACCGCACATAACAGCTGGACCCGTTTGCAAACTCCTCCTCGTCGTCGTCGTCGTCGACGAAAAAAGAATCCTAATAATCTCCGATCACTGTATTTGTTACAAGGGAAAAGTCCACAAAAAAAAACAATGGACTTTAGGGGCTGTTTGTTTATTTTTTTTTTACCGTGACAACCTCTAAATCGTTAACAGGCGAATTCTGTTAGGTAAAAAAGTGTATGCCTCTTATTCGTTTCAAAACCCTCTGTATGATTTTGTATCATGGGTCTCCCTTAACCATTAAGCGTCCTCATTTCATTCTGAACAATTACCAAACAAACATATTTCATTTTGCAATATATCATAAGAGCATCTTAATCATTCTGACCATTTAATCATTTTCCACTAAATCATTCAGCAACTACCAAACAGCCTCTTAGTATTTAGACTGATTAAGTACCTGAATAATTTTTTTGGAACAAATAAGTCGTTAGACAATTCAAAATACACTAAATAAATTATTGGACTTTTGAAAACATGTTAAATACATTCTTATTACTTAAAAATGTAACTTGAAACCTATAAATAACAAGTAAAACTACAAATTGAAAAAAAAAATATCATCGACTTTATCATCCTACAAATAAAAAAATGGAGAAATTAACTAAAGTAATCAATCTCATCAACCAAATACATTTTTAAGCACTTTTCAAAATCTCTTTTTAAAATAGTCAAAGTTTAGGCATTTTTTTTTGCCTTAAGAATTGTTTTTGGCATATTATAAAGCATCTTTATAATTTGTTATTTAATTTACTTTATATCTGCTATTTTTTTCATTTTAACTCTTTTATTATATTAACACACGTAATCATATATTAACTAAAATACATAAAAAATACGTTTTTTTTACAAATTACACCATTATAATTTTCTGGTCAATACATTTAAAATGAGCCTATTATTAATTTTTTTTATTTAATCTCATATTATTAAATATCATAAATATGTACGAATTATATTTAATACTTACATTTTCTATCATTTATGGTTATTTATTTAATAATATAAGATTAATCTGTAACTATAAAAATATAAAGTGTAAGTTTTAAAAATAATTCATATATATTTAGGATATTGAATATAGGATATTGAATAGTATAAGATTAAATTCAAAAACAATCTTGAGTTCAATTTGAACGTATTAACGAAACGATTATTATTAAAAATAATTCATATATATTTAGGATATTGAATAATATAAGATTAAATTCAAAAACAATCTTAAGTTCAATTTGAACGTATTAACGAAACGATTATTGTAATTTGTAAGAAAAAAACTGATTTTTTTTTTATATATTTTAGTTAATATATAATTATGTGTGTTAATATATTAAAATATAAAATGAAAAAATAATGGATATAAAATAAAATAAATTAAATAACTAATTATAATTTTATAAGGATGCAAAGTGTAAATTTGTAGGTGACATTTTTTTTAATTTATAGTTTTATCTGATATTTAGGTTGCAAGTTACATTTTTAAGTAATAATGATGTATTCAACAGGTTATCAAAACTCCAAGAATTTATTTAACAGGTTTTGAAATGTCCAATAACTTATTTGTTCGAAAAAATTGTTCAGGAACTTAATCACTCCAAACACTAAAGTTCATTGGGTATTTTTGAACTTTTAAAGGCCTATATCGACTAGATAAACATAGGCCGATTAGGGTGGGTTCTTTTCAAGGCCCAATTTTTTACAAATAAATAACATGAAGAGTAAACTACGATTTTCGTCCTTGTGGTTTGTTGTTTACAACCATTTTCGTCCTTGATTTTAAAAGTTGTTTTTTTGTCATTATGGTTTACAATTCCTTTCCATTTTCGTCCCTAAGACTAATATTTTCAAGAACTAAAAGCAAAAGGAGTTGCAAACTATAAAGACCAAAAAAATAATTTTAAAAGATCAGGAACGAAAATAGTTATAAACAACAAACCACAGGGACGAAAATAGAAGTTTACTCTAACATGAAATAATAACCTTTTTTTTTACTTAAATTTTTAATTTTTAAAACAATTTTTTTTACCAAAACAATCTATTTTTAGTTTTATCTATTTTAGGTAACCTGTCTTAAAGGTTGTTTAATTTTTCTCCCATTAATTTTTGTTATAGGTTAATTTGTGTATCTGAATAAATTTATAAATATGAGGTACAAGAGATCAATGAGTTTTTTTTTTTTTGGTAACCGTGGGTTTCCGGCCAACTTACGTGCACCGACTAATCTCCGAGCGATCACGAATGGTCTGGAGTCATTGCAGGTAAACCTCCATGGCCACAAGGGTTTTGGCAGCGCCTGGATTTGAACCCTGGGTAGATGAGATATTCCACTACATCCCCCAAAGGCTTTACCAGTGCGTCACAACCCAAGTGGTTGAGACCAATGAGTTTGAGAGAGGCAAAGAGAGGGTTGGATTATTTATGGGACATTCCTGGTATTAATTTATTTAAGGTGGCTTAGAGCATCTCCACCAGCTTTCCCAAAATTTCTCCAAAATAAAGAACCAAAAGTCAAAATTTCGAAAAACATTTACAACCATCTCCAACAGCTTCTCCACTTTAGAGATAAATCATTGATTATATTATTAAAATATTCTATATATTTAATAAAATATTATTTCTCTCACTTAAATAATTCATTTCAAAGTTTCTCATTGATGAAATGTAATAAAAAATAATTTATCTCTCTTGGTAATTATTTCTAGGGATATCTTCAAATTTGGAGAAAAATGTATTTTCTCTCCTAGTTTCTCCATTTTGGAGAAAGTTTTGGGGAAGCTGTTGGAGCTCATTTTACGCCCAAAATCTTCATTTTCTTCATTTTCTCCAAAATGTTGAAGATATTGGAGATGCTTTTAAATAGCCATTTTGTCATAACAGCATAACAATTAAATCATAAAGAACTACTCCTATAAGTTGCCAGACCATTAAACTTATTATATTGCAAGTAAATAACCCCTTAACAATTAAGCAGTGAGGTTTTACTATTCTCAAAACCTACACCGATCAAACACCTCGCACCCCAACGCCATCACTCTTCCTAGACATCCCATCGTCATCGTTGGCCCCTGACATAGATCTCTCTCTTTTTTAATCTATCTGTACGCAATGGTGGATCCAAAAACTTTTATTATTGGGGGCACATTTAAGGATGTAAAAATTTTTTGGAACTGAACAACTCTTTCAAACCAATACTATTTTGGTTTATTCGATTTTCAGTTTAAACGGTTTAGTTTAATCCAATAAGTATAATTTATTCGGTATGGTTTTTGATTTTTTTTTTCCTACTATTACTAATAAAAATAAAATATAGTGATTAACCAAATCATTAGTATTATAGCAAACAAAATAAGAGATATAAAATGATTTTCAACGGATTGAGACTTATAAGTCAAGGAAATTAGAGTTTAATTGATCAAATAAATATTGTAAATGAGAACATAAATTAAATTTATGTCTTATCTTTAAATTTATTGGGGGCCTAATAATAATTTTTAGTTAAAAAAATAATTAAACATAAAACTTATATATTAATTAGTGGGTATTTTTGGGTTTGTTGGGGCCTGGGCCTGTGCCCCCTACTCCTTCCACGTGCATCCGCCAATGTTTGTATGTACTCCATTAAATTGTTGAAAAAGTGAAAGATCGATGGCAGGGAACAACTATGATGGACAGTAATGAAGAGCAATGATGGGAAGTGAGAAGTGGTAAAGGGGAGCAATTTCGTTTGCTAAAAGTTCAGTTGTTTATTTATTTAAAAAATTAACTAATCATAAAAAATAAAAAAGTTAAGTGATTTATTAAAAAAGTTAGGGACTTAAATCATTTAAAAAAAAAATTATTGTGTTTTTCAAAATTTTCCTATACTGAAAACTCAATTAACTTAACAAGTTATACCGTGTTCTTTACATTTCAACAAATATAATCGTCGATATAAATTGATATTTATTAATTTAGGTTATGGTTTTCCTTTTCATAGTTTCCTTCTATGCATCAATCATTGCATACCAACTGTTTGGTAAAATTCCTCAAAGAGGGCCACTATGGTCTCTACTTTCACATATCCTACCCGAACGAAGCTATCGACGGCTATCGGCTTTCACATATCTTTTGGCCTTGGCTATCGAACTTTTTCTAATCCTATTTTTATTCGGTGTAATTATATTTCTATTTAAGATCGAACAATGCAATAATGCAATATAAGTAATTTAGCTCGAGAATAACCTTAAAAAAGAGCAATTTTATTCGTTGACAAAAACCCTGAAAACGTACAACGTTAACATTCGTCTTGAAAAATAATTTACAATCAAGAAGAATAATAAAAATAGTTGAGTGCCTTGCTTACACTAAACATATCTAATAGAAATTTCTAAGTAAATTGAGAAAACTTGTACATCCTATCTATTATCTCCATTCGTCGCCTCTGTTCTGCTATTAGCAGAACCAGAATGTCAGGTCTGCATACATCTCATCCCTCATAAACCCGGATACTGAGTTTGTTTGGTTTGGTTTACTTTTAGCAGCAACACCAACAACAACGCAAATTGTAGTTTCAAGAGAACATCTCCGATGTGATGTCAAAATGGAAGTTACTATCGAAATCGACATAATCAAGTGAAAGATCCCAATCCGCCAAAGGCGAATTCTCGCCTGAATTTGGTGTTGAGTTCATCATCTCGCTAAGATCAGAATCCGAACTTTGGAGGTTATGATCAAGGGTGATAAAAGTCGTTGAATCGCATCCTAAATAGATAAGATTCTCCAACTTCTCGGTTTCGATTGGTGTTGAAGGGAACGAAAAGGAAGGAAAGGGTCCGTCCTCGCTAGTACTCGTTCCTTTATTAGGTTTGAAGCTAAACCCATGATCACAATGCATTTTTAGTGTCGGTTTTGAGTCTTGAATCGCTTCTTCTTCTTCTACTTCTTCTTTCTTTGGTTTTTTCTCCAATGCTTTCGATAGTTGAGTGGCTTGGATACAAGTATGTCTTCCCCTATAAGTTACTTCAAAGACCGATGAATCTTCATCCGATCTTTGTACTTGTTTCGTTGCCAAACATCCTTGAAAGTTTCTATGAGTACATCTATAATATGCCCTGCAATTTCAAAAACCAAAATTTAGAACAATAAGACAACATAAACAGAAGCAACCGCTCTACTCTTTACAAAAGTTCAGGTCTGCATACATCTCACCCCCGAACCCTACTTCAAATGGGATTTACCGGGTCCATTTGGGTTGGTTATTTAACAATGATATGACAAAAATATACTATAAAAAGTCGAACTTTATGCAAACTAACCGTAACACAAACTCTTTCTATATCCTAAAGAAGCCATACATATCAAAAGAGCATGAATCATGATGTAACTTGATTTTCCAACAAGGGTTTTGATCATTAAATTCCAAAAGGTTGGTTTGTTGAGATGTCTATGTTGAATAGGGGCCACAACATTGATGGCCCGATGCACCATTGGCTCGTACTCGTGCCTACCCCTATCGAATTAAACACATGTAGATGATTTGAATGAAACCCAATTTTAACAATTTTTTAAAGCCATTTGAAACTCTTTGTATATACCCTTTTTGACTACTTTTCAAGATTTGCTATTGAGTTGTTCTCAAATAGTTACCAACTAATATAAAAATCAAGAGTAATAATTAGCTCCATGAATATCCCATCTTAAGGTTTTCAACATAAATTTTATGGGTTCACCACTTCTAATAATAAAAGAGGAAAAAACTAGGAATTTTAAAGTTTACTAACCTTGGATGATTAGCACCTAAGATATCTTTCTGACCATACTTTCTCCAACTATAACCATCACTAAGAGGACCTTCCACCATGCTCCCAGAACAAACTTTCACCTGTTCACTCCATTTAGCCATTGTTTTCCTGCAACAATTTCAAAAACAAGACCACCAAATCACATCAAAATCCAAGTTCCAATAAGAAACCAAAAAAAACAAAACTTCAATCAAGAACTAGAAGAACCACAAGGGTTGTGGCGTAGTACAGTCAAAATTTGTCGTGATTAATCTATGCATAGCCTGGGACACCCTTCCCAAAAAGAAAAAATCAAGAACTAGAAGAAATCCATGGAGTTCAAATAACTAGACACTCACCTTTTTTTAAAGACATTCTTGTTGCAGTGATGAGGGGAATCTGCAGGGTCAGAAACTTGAGTCCTTGGACTGATTTCATCAAAAGTACTTCCCCAATTGAGCATGGAAAGTGCTTTTTCATAGGAAGAAAGTATCTTTTCAACAAGAAACTCACAGGTTTGAGCTGACATGGTTTTGTCAAGATGGTTTTTGAGCTGGTAAGCTAGCTCTTTGCCTTGAGTTAACTCATTGATCAAAGGCCTTTTCTTCCCTGTTTCCATTTTGGAAATTTCAAAATTGAACAAAGTAAAATTGGGTTTTTTTTTGGCTGAATGTGTGGGGAGGATCAAGTGATGATCTTTCTTGATATCTTTATGGATTAAAGTGATGATGCAAAGCTAAAATGGACAACAAGTATTAAAACTGCCCAGAAGGCAATTTGGGCAGTTTGAAAGATAGTTATATGAAGTTGTTAGATTGGATTGAGTGGATATATATGGTTGGTTGATTTGTAGTGAGGAGGCAAAATGAAGAGAAAGAAAGTGTGAAGGTGGGTGGAAAGAGAGGTGAGGCAAGGTGTGTATATATATAAAGAATGTGAAAAACCCAGTGAAAAGACTCTTTCAGAAGTGAAATCCTGAAATCAAGAATAAATACAACTTTTAATGCATGATACACAAGTGATTATAGGGGAATTCTTTTTTTTTTTTAGTTTCTTCTTGTCACTCTAGTTTAACTTGGATATTTTAATTCATAATTTAAATAAACAAAGATTTCAAGGTGGGCCAATTTAAAAGGACCCACCCCATATGGCCTAACAAAGACACTCTCTCTTTCACGCATAAACACAAACACTTTGTGTGCATTCTACTACTATTCACTTAAATGCATGAATTACGACCCATTCTTCTCACTCATTACTGTTGGAATAAAACTTTCACAACGCGTAAAAGTTTTCCTCAAAATTCAAAACTAAAAACCAAATCTTTATGTTACAAATTTACAAACCCACTTTTATATTTTTCAAAAAATTAAACCCCAATTTAGAATTCTAAAGTTTTCCCCAAATTCAGATTTAAAAAACAACTTTGATGGTGTAAATGGACAAACATCCACTCTAATTTTCGAAAATTGAATACAATCTAGAAGATGACGCAAGAATGAGCCCCACAAGATGCTAAAAAATATAGAAATTTCGTTGAATATCCGATTATTTATTAAAAATTAAATATTGTTGTACGTGATGAGAGAGAGTAATTGGGGAAGTCAGCAAAGAAATGGAAGAAATGAAGAATCTTCAAAGCTGCTTCCGCGTTGTTACCTTGATCATCATTCAATTTCAATACCCCAAAAAGTTGATGATGAGAGAGAGAGAGATGACGACGATTGTGGTGGTCATTGTGAAAACCCACTGCTTACGCTCAAATCTCAATCGCCATTATTATTTTATTCGTCCAAAAGATAAAATCATTATGTTTTATCTATAACTATATAATGAAAAAACTAAAATGGTTATTGTACAAAATTCATTTATCATTCTTATAATGTTACATTTATCACCCTTATAATTATTTATTTAATTTACTTTATATCCCTTACTTTTTCATTTTTTATTTTACACTATTATCATATTAACACAAATAATCATATATTAACAAAAATGCAATAAAAAAATAAGTTCATTTTTCTACAAATTATACCATTATAATCGTCTCGTCAATACCTACAAAACGAACCCAATATTGAATATTTTTTAATTTAACCGTACTATTAAATATCATGAATATCTACGAAATAATTTGTTTTCTGTCCATACGTTTGGGTTTTTTTTCCACCGTTAGCACGTTAAAAATACATAATCGTAAAATACATTTCATTCTTATTATAAACTAGAAGCGTACTCGCGCAATGCAGCGAGATACATCACGATTTTAATATTTTCTTTTATTTTTTGTTTTTTTGTCGATTTACAGTACAGTTTTGGATGGTTTTAAGAAAGTGATAACATTTTTTTTATAAATTTGTTTATTTTAGGTTTAATAATATAATGTTTTATATATAAAAAAATAAGTATTTTGTTAGAATTAAATGATTATCTTATATATTTTAAATTAAGATGTTTATCCCGTTTTGATTATGTTTATCAGTTAGTTAATATTCTATATTTAAAATTTGATTTTTTAGGAAGTTGAAATGATGGGTGATTTTAGGGAGTTAAAATTGTTAGAGATAATGATTAAATAGTAGGAGATTTAGTTTTCTTTCTTTATTTAAGTTTTAAAAGAGTTTTTTATGTCATTTTTATAATATAGTATAAATATAAATATAGATAGAATTAAATGATTATCTTGTATATTTTAAATTTCTTTATATTTAAATTAAGATGTTTATCCCGTTTTGATTATGTTTATCAGTTAGTTAAATTCTATATTTAAAATTTGGTTTTTTGGGAAGTTGAAATGATGAGTGATTTTAGGGAGTTAAAATTGTTAGAGATAATGATTAAAATGTTTTATATATATAAAATAATATATTTTAAATTCTTTATATTTAAATTAAGATGTTTATCCCGTTTTGATTATGTTTATCAGTTAGTTAATATTCTATATTTAAAATTTGATTTTTTAGGAAGTTGAAATGATGAGTGATTTTAGGGGTTTAAAATTGTTAGAGATAATGATTAAATAGCAAGAGATTTAGTTTTCATTCTTTATTTAAGTTTTAAGTAATTAGCATTAAATAGCGGTACATTAAGCTTTAACAGTTGTTTTTAAAAGTTTTTTATGTCATCTTTATAATATAGTATAGATTATCTCTACTACTATATAAAAAAACTAATACAGTTATTATACAAAATACGGTTATTGTACAAACTTTTGTACAATAACACTTATCACCCTAAACTTTTGTATAAAACATTTATCACCCTTATGTTACATTCACCACTCTTACAATTAATTATTTAATTCATTTTATATCCCTTATTTTTTCATTTTTCATTTTACACCATTATCACATTAACACAAATAATCGTATATGAACAAAAATGCAATGAAAAAATATGTTTTTTTTACAAATTATATCATTATAATCGTCTCGTCAATACTTTCAAAATGAGTCCAATATTGAATATTTTTTAATTTAACCGTACTATTAAATATCATGAATATCTACGAACTAATTTGTTTTCTATTCATACGTTTTATTTTTTTTCACCGTTAGCACATTAAAAATACATAATCGTAAAATATGTTTCATTCTTATTATAAATTATAGCATTATAATTTTTTTTGTCAACAATTGTAATATAAACTAATTATTGAATATCTTTATGGGTTTAGGGTTTCATAAATTGTGATTCTTAGGTTATGGTTGATTGTTGATGACATGTCTATAAGGAAGTAACATTAATTGTTCGTTATTTACTTACATTCCGCTGCATCGCGCGAGTATATGCCTAGTTGTCTTTTGAAAATCGAAATAAAAAGATTTAGGGGATATTTACTAAAAGTAAACGTTTACTAATATCATTTATCTTATTGATCGAGCATTACGAGAACTACTAAACTTACCCGGTAAAAGATAAGAGAAGGTCTTAGGAGGCGTTTGGTTCGCCGGATTCCGACGAAATCTGATAGAATTAGAATGGTCAATTCCATTGACCAAATTCCATCGTGATGTTTGGTTACCTATGAAATGAAATTGAATTCCATGAATTCCTTCAAATGTAGATTTGGTCATTCCTTCACAAAAGTGATGTAATTGAATTCCATTTAATCCAATATTTTCAAAATGACAAAAATACTCTATAACAAAATTAAAGCCCATCGCTCCATCTGCTTCATATTGATCCATCTGAAATACTTCATCGATTCAATCGACTAAAATTTTCAATCGGTTCAATGCATAAAAAAAACCTTTTTCGATTCCTCCAAGATCAAACAAACCCTAGCCTCTGTGTCTCTCCTTGCTCGATCGATAAAAACCCTAGCCTCTATGTCTCTCCTTGCTCGATCAAAGGTTCTTCGTCTCCAACTGTTCAAGGAGAGCAACCACTGATTTCTTCTTTCCAACTATTCTTCGACTGCAACTTTGGTTGCAGGTATAACTTTTCTCCATCGAAAGCATCCCCCGTTTACTATCTAGCCATTTTCTTCTTCATGTTCTTCAATCGACATATTAGAAAATGATGGGTTCTCGATTTGCAGGTATAACTTTTCTCCTCGATTTGTTTTTCAATCAATTATGGGTTCTCGATTTGCAGAGAGGAAGGAGAGTGCAGAGAGGAAAATGATGTTGCAATGGGGAAGAAGGGGATAAGGATTGCCATTAATTGATTTACCAAAATACATGGAAACAATATAATTTGCCTCTTTTTTTGTAATTAAATGTTAATTTTGTTATTTTCTATACTTAAAAAAAAACTTTAAAAAATATAACAAATAAAGGGTATTTTTGTCATTTTGTAGAATTCCATTCTAATTCCTTTGCAAACCAAACAGACATATTCCAATTCATTTGACTGATTACATTCTATTCCTGCCAACCGAACACTTGGTCAAACTTGATAACATTTCATTCCAATTCCTTCCAGATTCCAATTCATTTGACAGATTCCATTCTTTCATAAATCATTTTGCGAACCAAACGCCCCCTTAGAGTCTTACCCAGTAAACGTTTACCCGGTTTAAGAGCATCTCCAACAGTTTCTCCAAAATGGAGATGTAAAATGTCAAAACCTCAAAAAAAATATCACCTTTATCTCCAACAGTTTCTTTATTTTGTAGATTATATAATGAAATATATTATTAAAATACTCAAGATAACTTAAAAAATACTATTTTTCTCTTCTAAACATTTAATTTAAAGCAATATCATTGGTAAAATGAATAAAAAAATTATTTCTCTCTCATATGTAATCATTTTTGAAGATATCTCTAAATTTAGAGATTTTCATCATCTCTTCCATACTTTCTCCATTTTGGAGAAGTTGTTGGAGATGTTCTAAAATGCTTACTAACAATCAATTTTCATGGCCAATAATGTTACGTGATAAGATAAATTAAGGTGAATCTTTTGTCGGTAAGCGTTTACCCGGTAAAAAATTGGTAAACGCCCCTTAATATTGAAATTTCTTTTCTTTTTAATTTTTAAATCATAGTATTTCAAATAATCAATTTGATACCAGTTAGATTATAAGAACATCTCCGACAGGTTATTTGAAATGGAGAAAAGAGAGATTTTGAGGAATTTGGACTTTTTTTTTGTTCTAACAAATTCTTCAAAATAAACAAAGTAAGAGAGATAGAGTGTGAACATTTTCAAATTTGGAAAACTCCCAAAATATAATGAGAGAAAATTATTTTTTAATACATTTCTGTTAGACCACAGTCTCATTGGATTCCAGATCATCCAAACTGAAGATCGCAATCTGAAGCTAAAGCCGGAACATCGACTCTCGATAATAAAGTCTATGTCTATTTGTAATAAATGTCAATGTAATTCAATGTAATTGTTTGTTATTGTAATAGTTAACTTAATATCTAGTTTGTTAGATATTTAGTTAACTTTGTTATTTATTTAGTTTAGTTAGTTATTAGTTAGTTTCTAGTAACTTAGTTTATTAGATTTAATATCTAGATCAAATATCTAGATATTAAGTTAGTTAGAGTGTTCAACACACTTGGTAGGTTTTGTGTCTCTAATATCTCTTCTCTAACAAGATCAGATTAAGAAAGCATCACACACAAAAACACACATAAAGGTGTATTTGAGAGAAAACATAGAGAACACATCAAAAGCTTAATCGATCAACCTTGTAATCATTTGATATATTCAATACAGGTTGGTAATCGTTATTGTGTCGTTGTTTCTATAAACTTGATAAGTATTGTTGGACCGACAATTGGTATCAGAGCCTGATTAAGATCAAAATCAAGTTTTTTTTTTCTGAAAAACGACTCTGTGTTCTATTCGTTATAGTGATTTCGAGTGTTTAAGTGTTTTAGGTGTTAAAATCGATCAGTTTGTGATCGATTGGCACGCTAGATAGAGTTGGTGTTGATTAATTTCAGTTCTAAGCATATATTGAGTTCCATTTTGTGATTTTTGTGAAGAAACAGTCGAGTGGGTAAGTTCACTGTACGATCAATTTATTTTCTAAAAAGAGTGTTTTAGTGAGATCGAGTGTCTACAATCTGTTCTAGAAGTGTTTCTAGACATAAGGGTAGTGTTTGTTATTGCTAAATCGTTTCAATACAGATTTTAGACGAATTTTCGAAGTACAGGTCGAATAACCCGCAAACCAGAGGAAGAATAACACGCAAAGTCCCACTTTGCGCGTCCCACTACAAACGCAAAGCAGACTTTGCGGCAAATATGAATTGAAGGAATCAGATATGAAGGAAATAAGTATGAAGGGAAAAGATTTGAAGGGAAGAGATTTGAAGGGAAGAGACAAGAGGAGAAGAAATCTGATGAGAGAAGATATCAGACAGAAGGAAACAGATTGGAAGAGAAGAAACCGGAAGAAAGGAAGTACAAAGCTGAAGGATCAAGTCAGCTAGGACCACCGATGTGCTACAACTGTGGCAAAACCGGTCACTTTGCCAAGGATTGTCGAATATCAAAGGTTAGAAACTCCGACTTCTACAAGAACAAGATGCTTCTTGCAAAGCAACAGGAGGCAGGTAAGGCGCTGATAGCTGAAGATGAATACTGGCTGGATCACTCAGATGAAGAAGAAGATGAAGAAGAAAAGGATGAAGCCGTCAATATGTGCTTGATGGGCAAAATCGAATCAGATACTGAAGCTGATTCAGAAAATGAAGAAGAGGAGGTATGTGATTTATCGTATAAAGATTTAATGAATAAAATGCATGCTATGGTTTTAAAACAAGAAGAGTTAGAATCTAATCTTAAGCGAGAAAATGGTGTTATTATTAATAAAAACCAATTGATACAGAAACTTAGCAATGAAATTGCTGAGAAGAAAGTATTAGTTGAGGTTTTACATACAAACGCTGACACCAACGCAAAAGAACAGACTATAATTCTAAAAGAGAATAGTGAGCTCAAGTCTAAATTGACAAAAAGTGAGATTGATTTTTATAAGCTTACTGAAGTGCATTCTTTATATACTAAAGAAAACAAGACTTTAATTGCTAAATTAGATGATTTGGAAAAGAAGTTATACTCATTAGGTCAAAGTGAACAAACCATTCATCTTAACAAACCGAAAAAGAATAAAGAAAATTGGGGAATCGGTTATGTGAAACCTCAACGTCTTTAAAAGGGTATAAGAGAAGTGCCTGCACTTTATGACTATACCTCTATGCTTGTTTCTCACCGAATCGACTCATTTAAAGTTTTCAATACTAAACTATCAGAAGAGGATGAAGCTAATGAATTTGAAAAACGGATGAAGTCAACTAAAGTTCACGCTCCATTTTATTATGCGAAGTTGAATAATAGTTATGACTTTCCAAATGATGAGAAGAAATCTCTTTCAACTGACTACTTTCAAAGTTATTCTGAAAAAGAGATGGAGGCGAAGCCTGTTATAGGTAAAATTTATGTCCCTTCTCTCGTGTTAGAAAGTAAAATTTCTGAACTCGAGACCTCTTTATCAGATGAAAGACTTATGATTGAGATTCAACAAAAGGTTTTTTCAACTGTTATGAAAAATGTTGTTTTTACAAAGGCTTTTACTTCTAATGACATGTTTGGTTCATCAAATGAAGAGTTTAATTTTCTTAATTCTGACGGTGGTTTAGATGGTTGTTTTGAACAAATTGATTTTAATGCGAAACTTCCTAACCATGCATCTTTTGTTAAGAAAACTTCAAGAAAAAACAGTTTGCCTGTGTTCAGTGCAAAATCAACGAAATCTTTCGTTGATAAATCAGTCTCTGTGAACGCTAAGAGTGCTAAAGGTAAGAAAATATCTCAGCATTCACAGAAACCAACCACTACTGGTAATTCTAAGAAGAAGCATTCAGTTGTTGCTCAAAGGTCTAACTCACCAGTTTTACATGTTTCAGATATGAGCAAGTCAAGACCTGAAGCCCATTCTCAATGGCAACCAAAACGGAAGCTTGACAAGGCCGTTTTATCGTCTAGTAGTGTTAATTGTAATAAGACTTCTCTTACTAAAGATGTTGTGATTGCTGAAATTGCTGTTTTGAATCCAAAACTTGTTGTTTCTCGTAAACAATATACAATGAAGCAATTATTTCAGTTATCTTTATCTGCTGGAAAGTCCTCTATCTATAATAAACATGTTTCTATTACTTGTCAAGATTCTGGAGATTGGTTTGGAAATTACCATGTGCATTCATCTCGTACCAACTCTCATGCTTTTCAAAAGATCAAAGGATCCAATTTGAAATGGATACCAAAATCTTGTGCTAACACAGCAGGACCCAAATTCCAGTGGGTACCTAAGGCTAAATCTGTGTTGCATGCACACAAAGATTAAAGAGAAACCGACTTCTGATTATGTACAGATCAGGACTCGTTCTTCAATGTCAAAAATAGGTTTTTGGATAATGCAGTTCAAAACCCGAACATCAAAGTCGAAATAGGCTTTTGAACAAATCAGTTCAAGACCCACACTTCGAGAATCAAAGTGTAAATTCCAATGTTGTCATACGAAAATCTAAATTATGTTATTTTCTCTTATGCAGACTTGTCATACATGGTTCTTGGACAGCGGATGTTCAAAGCACATGACAGGGCAAAAAGAGATATTGTCCAACTTTAAAGACAAATTTTGTGGAACAGTAAGATTCGGAAACGACCAGATTTCTCCAATATTGGGATACGGTGATGTACAACATGACAAAGTCACTATCAAGAAGGTGAGCTATGTAGAAGGCTTAGGACACAACTTGTTCAGTATAGGCCAGTTCTGTGACAAAGACTTAGAGGTCAACTTCAAAGCCAAAAGATGTTCTGTTCGCAATGAAGAAGGCGAGGAACTTTTGGTCAGTAAACGAGAATCAGACCTCTACACAATCAATTTATCAGATGTCCAGACTGACAAGCAAGTTTGTCTACTATCGAAAGCTTCGATGAAACAAAGTTGGTTATGGCATCGACGTCTTTCGCACCTCAACTTTCGGTACATCAACGATCTGGTCAATGGAAAGCTCGTCAAAGGACTTCCAGAGCTGAAATATGAAAGAGAACATCTATGCCCAGCTTGTGAAAAGGGGAAGATGAAGAGGGCACCTCATAAACCGAAGCATGAACCAAGTACAAAAGCTCCTTTAGAGTTATTGCATATAGATCTATGCGGTCCAATGCGCACTCAAAGCTTAGGCGGCAAGAAGTACATACTCGTGATCGTGGATGATTATTCGCGGTACACATGGGTCAAGTTTCTACGTACAAAGGATGAAACACCAGATGTTATCATTACATTCCTGAAGACGACCCAGGTGAATCTGCAGAAACCGGTCAAATTTCTACGAACAGATAACGGCACAGAGTTCAAGAACAACAAAGTTGAAGAATATCTCGAATCTGTCGGGATTTCACATCAATACTCTGCTGCTCGTACACCTCAACAAAATGGAGTGGTTGAAAGAAGAAATCGAACGCTAGTCAAGGCTGCTCGTACTATGCTAAGTCATTCCAACTTACCTCTATTTTTGTGGGCAGAAGCTGTTTCGACCGCGTGCTACACACAGAATCGATCCATGATACATCGGAGATTCAAGAAGACTCCTTACGCGTTAATCAACAACAGAACACCGAAAATCAAATATTTCCATATATTTGGATGTAAGTGTTTCGTATTAAACGATAGGGAGAATCTCAACAAATTCAGCGTTAAGGCAGATGAAGGAATCTTCATTGGATATTCCTCAACTTCAACTGCATATCGTGTCTATCTAAAGAAGACAAAGACGGTGATTGAAAGCGTCAACGTCACCTTTGATGAAGAAATGGCTTCCGAACAACACAGTTCAGAACCCGCAATAACAGGAATACTAGCTTCTAGGCAACTCAGTCCAGAACCTATGTCTCAACAGAATAAATCAGATGAGGCATCAACTTCTACTAACCATTTATCTGATTTAGATTTATTATTTGAATTGTTTTATGATGAATATCTCGGATCTAATGTAAAGAAATCTGTTGTGGTTGACAGGATGGAAGACTTAACGACTACTCATCCAACCAGTTCAGATGTTCCAATTGAATCAAACTCCCCGATTCAACAAGAGATAACAATTCAAATGCCGACTCCAACAGTTGAAGAAGTGACAAATCAGAACGAGACAGAAGTAGCTGAAATAGTAGGATGTTCTGTACAGATCAATCTACAGCCAGAACAAGTTGTACCTGCTGAGCCTTCTGAACCTGCCACTTCAACTGAAATCACTCCTCATGAACAAACAGAAGAAGGTACAAGTGGATTTGTAGATGATACAACTGACATACAATCATCTAGTCCACTGCCTCATGAACAAAAATGGACCAAAGAGCATCCGATAAGCCAGATAATTGGCGATCCATCAAAACCGCTGCAAACTAGGTCAGCATCAATGAACCTGTGCATGCATGACTCCTTTCTAAGCAAGTTCGAGCCAACACGCGTATCGGAAGCACTTGCAGATCCAGAATGGGTGATCTCAATGCAAGAAGAGCTGAATCAGTTCGATGCACTTAAAGTCTGGAGACTCGTACCGAAACCTCAAGGTAAAACCATAATAGGTACGAAATGGGTGTTCAAAATAAAGAAAGACGAAGATGGAACCGTCATCAGAAACAAGGCACGACTAGTAGCCAAAGGATACAGACAAGAGGAAGGAATAGACTATGACGAAACATATGCTCCAGTGGCGCGATTAGAGGCAATCAGAATGTTTCTAGCCTACGCAGCCCACAAGAACTTCACGGTCTTTCAAATGGACGTGAAGACAGCATTCCTCAATGGAATTCTGAAGGAGGAAGTCTACGTCTCTCAGCCAGAGGGATTTGTCAATCAAGAGAAGCCAAATCACGTTTACATTCTCGACAAAGCACTCTACGGTCTGAAACAAGAACCTCGAGCCTGGTATGATGTCCTTTCTAATTTTCTAGTCAAGTCTGAGTTTTCAAAAGGTACGGTGGATACCACTTTGTTTATTAAAAAGGAAAAAGGCGATATCATTTTAATTCAAATCTATGTAGATGATATTATCTTTGGCTCTACAAATACTAAGTACTGTAAGAATTTCGCATACCTTATGGTGTCTAGATTTCAGATGAACATGATGGGAGAAATGAATTTCTTTCTCGGATTGCAAGTCAAACAGTTTTCTACGGGTATCTTTATCAATCAATCAAAGTACATTAGGGATATTCTTCGGAAGTTCCAAATGGAAAATTCAAAACCGATTGGTACCCCAATGGCACCAGGTACTAAGATTGGCAGCGATCCTTCGGGAAAGGCTGTTGATATTAGGACTTATCGAGGGATGATAGGTTCTTTAATGTATCTTACGTCGAGTAGGCCAGATATAATGTTTTCAACATGCTTATGTGCAAGATATCAGGCCAATCCTAAAGAAATCCATTTGTCTGCTGTGAAGCGCATCTTTAGGTATCTGAAGGGCACTGCAGATCTTGGTCTGTGGTATCCTAAAGATACTAGTTTTGAACTAACAGCCTACACAGATGCAGATCATGCAGGTTGTATGTTAGACAGGAAGAGCACGTCAGGACATGTGCAGTTCCTCGGTGACAAATTAGTAAGTTGGGGATCAAAGAAGCAACTTTGTGTTTCAACCTCCACGGCCGAAGCAGAATATGTAGCTGCTGCTAGCTGCTGTTCTCAAGTCTTGTGGATGAGAACTCAATTACGCGACTACGGTTTCCACTTCAACAAGATCCCGATCTACTGTGACTCCAAGAGCGCCATCGCAATAACAACTAATCCTGTTCAGCACACAAAGACAAAGCACATAGACGTCAGGTATCATTTTATCAAGGATAATGTAGAGAAAGGAACAATTGAACTTTTCTTTGTAAAGACTGAGTATCAACTTGTTGATTTGTTCACCAAACCTTTAGACGAAAAGAGGTTTACCTTTCTAGTCTCGAAGCTTGGTATGCTAAATCTCAAAGTATAACCAGTAATTACCTATAAAAGTTTTCTAATTGTATACTTATTCATCATTTCTTCATTCTTAACTCTGATTGATATCTGCCATTCTATCATATGTTCATGATCCAAGGGGGAGTATGAGAAGAAATTGACATCTGGTCAATATTACTTCGAGGGGGAGCTCATAAAATATTGCATGTACCTTTTAATGCCAATTTTTTTTGTAATGCAAGATTTTAGGGGGAGCTATTCAAGTCAAAAAGGGAGTACGGATATGACTTCTGATTACTTCTGATCAGAACTCGTACTTTAAAAGTTTTACTGCTTTTTGTCTTTTCAATATAAGTGAATAATTATTACTTTGACTTGACATTAGACTTTTGCAGAATTTTTAAGAGAAGCTTACAAGTTCATATTTCTATGACTTAAAGCTTAGCTTCATGAGATGGGAGATCATATGTAAAGGTATAATTCTATATCTTCATCTCACATATGGTTGAAAGAAGGACAACTTTCAATCATCGAAAACATTGTTTTTAATGTTCAAACCACTTCCCGATTTTTCCACAGATTTTATATTTTGGGAGTGTATTTTTAAATGTTTTCATGATCAATATTGTGCTTTAACTGAAATAGTTAAACCAATCTGAGCACCACGTGCATCTAGGAAAACAAAGAATCATTGTGCTAGGAATTAACACAACTTCTATGGAATCACCTTAACCAGTGATTTATACCCAAGAAGTTAATCCTTAGTGATTGAGTGTGCAAATAGAAAAGAAATGAGTGTGATTAGAGAAAGCTAAATGGTTAAAAGAAAGAGCGTGTGAGAACAGAGTTAAAAGAATATCACAACTCTGCACCAACTTTTTCTGAGCCGGGTAGCCACATTACTAGTGTTTCACAATTCTTTGGTGAACATTATTGAAACAGGCAACTAACCCATGCCAACTCTTGATCAAACCTCACCATCTACTCATTTTCTTCTCAACAAGAAAATGTTTCACATTTTCAAAGGGGATGCAGCACATTTGCTATCTGATTTTCATTTGAAAAATCTGGATATTGAAAAGAAGGAAGTCTGCCCTACCTTCGCACTTCAATCATGCACATTGAGTCTGTGTTTAACTTACTGTTGTCTCAGTGGTTTACACAAATTTTGAGCCAAATAAGCAATCATCAGTGCTTAATTCTTTCAAACACAAGCACGAACACACAAGGAATTAGTTTCTTTGTCATAACGTTTATAGAAATTACCTTTGTGGTGTTTCGATGATTAAATGGAATCCCTGGGGGAGTCAACATCAAACAGCTCCTTTCCAATGTGTATATGTTACACACAGTGACTTAGTGTTACTGACAGGCATTCTAACAATTTGAAAGCTAAGGAGCTGTTTGATGCTGCAAACGATGTGAAGACAATTGAGGAAACTTTTGATGCTAGCCTCCCATTCCTGAAGAACGAGTCAATCGTTAAGATTTCAGTTGCTGATGACGGACTGAATGCTACAGCACCACCTAAGGTAGATCTCAAACCCCTTCCCTCTTGTTTGAAATATGCTTTTCTATGTGCTGATAACACCTATCCTGTCATTGTTAATGCATCTTTGTCAAAAGACGAGCTGGATAGGTTGTTAGTTGTACTTAGGAAGTATCGTGGTGTGTTAGCATACTCAATTGACGATATTAAGGGGATTAGCCCGACTTTTTGTACTCATAAAATTCTTTTTGATGATGATCGGTCCTCTTCCATAGAACCTCAGCGGAGGTTGAATCCAAACATGAAAGAAGTAGTACATAAAGAGGTTTTGAAACTACTTAAGGCCGGAATAATCTACCCTATCTCCGATAGCGTGTGGGTTAGTCCAGTCCAAGTTGTACCAAAGAAGGGTTGCATGACTGTTGTGAAAAATAGCAAAGATGAATTAATCCCATCTAGGACAATCACCGGTTGGCGAATGTGTATCGATTATCGTAAGCTTAACCTCGCCACCCGGAAGGACCATTTTCCCCTTCCTTTTATCGATCAGATGCTCGAAAGGTTAGCTAAACATGCATTATTTTGTTATCTTGACGGATATTCGGGATTTTTCCAAATTCCCATTCATCCGGATGATCAAGAGAAAACCACCTTTACATGCCCTTATGGAACATTTGCTTATAGACGCATGCCTTTTGGCTTATGTAACGCGCCGGCCACCTTTCAAAGATGTATGATGGCCATTTTTTCCGATTTTATTGAAAACACCATGGAGGTTTTTATGGACGATTTCTCGGTCCACGGCACTAGCTTTGATAGTTGCCTTTCAAATTTAACAAAAGTTCTCCATCGGTGTCAAGAAGTAAATTTGGTTTTAAATTGGGAAAAATGCCATTTTATGGTCAACGAAGGGATTGTGCTAGGACATATAGTTTCAAATCGAGGCATTGAGGTAGATAAAGCTAAGATAGAAGTAATTGAAGATTTACCACCTCCAGTTAATGTCAAAGGTGTCCGTAGTTTCCTGGGTTATGCTGGCTTTTATAGGCGTTTCATCAAAGACTTTTCCAAAATCGCAAGACCTTTGACTGAGTTACTTGCAAAGGACACTCCTTTTGTCTTCACTAACTCACGTCATGAAGCATTTAACTCTTTAAAGAGAGCCCTAATCTCGGCACCGATCATTCAACCGCCAGATTGGTCTCTTCCTTTTGAACTAATGTGTGATGCTAGTGATTTTGCAGTAGGCTCAGTCCTTGGTCAAAGGCGAGATAAAAAGTTGCACGCCATTTACTATGCTAGTAAAACCCTAGATCAAGCTCAAAGTAACTACACCACGACCGAAAAAGAACTGTTGGCGGTAGTGTTTTCAATTGAAAAGTTTAGATCATATCTTGTAGGCTCAAAAGTAATTGTCCACACCGATCACGCAGCTCTTAAATACCTTATAAGCAAGAAAGATGCAAAACCGCGTCTGATTCGGTGGATTCTGTTGCTTCAAGAGTTCGATCTTGAAATCAAGGATAAGAAGGGCGTAGATAACTCTGTGGCTGATCATCTCTCGCGTCTTTATGTTGAGAATAACACTCCTTCTCTTCCCATTGACGACTCGTTTCCTGATGATCAGTTGTTCGCTTTAGCCCTTAGTGTCACACCTTGGTTTGCAGATATCGTGAATTTCTTAGCATGTGGTATCAAACCACACAACCTGTCTTCTTATCAACGTAAGAAATTCTTTCACGATGTCAAACTTTTCTTCTGGGATGATCCTTTCCTGTATAAGTCTTGTTCTGACGGAATCATCCGACGATGTATTCCTGAAAACGAGACTGAGTCTGTTGTTTCTCATTGTCATACCTCGCCTTATGGTGGCCATGCTGGAACAAGTAAAACATCAGCGAAAGTACTTCAAAGTGGTTTCTGGTGGCCTTCATTGTTTAAAGATGTTGATGCTTTTGTCAAAAGTTGTGATCGTTGCCAACGAACAGGTAACATCTCGCGTAGAAACAAAATGCCTTTAAACTCTATTCTTGAAGTTGAAATTTTTGATGTCTGGGGTATTGATTTCATGGGACCATTTCCATCTAGCTATTCGAATAAATATATTCTTGTAGCGGTGGATTATGTGTCCAAATGGGTGGAAGCCATAGCTTCTCCCACCAATGATGCCCGTGTAGTCTCCAAGTTCTTTAAGCGAATAATCTTCCCTCGGTTTGGTGTACCGAGAGTAGTTATAAGCGATGGGGGACGACACTTTATCGAAAATAAGTTTGAAGCCCTACTTAAAAAGTATGGGGTACATCATCGAGTTGGACTCGCTTACCACCCGCAAACGAGTGGGCAAGTTGAGATCTCAAACCGAGAGTTAAAAACAATCCTTGAAAAAACTGTTGCGATTTCAAGAAAGGATTGGTCTATCAAACTCGATGATGCACTCTGGGCATACCGGACAACTTTTAAAACTCCTATAGGAATGTCGCCCTACCGACTAGTCTATGGGAAAGCATGTCACCTTTCGGTTGAACTCGAACACAAAGCATTTTGGGTTGTCAAAAGCCTAAACTTTAACTTCAAGGATGTCAAAGATCGACGACTTCTTCAGCTATCGGAGTTGGATGAAATCCGTCTGGACGCATATGAAAGTTCACGCATCTATAAAGAAAAGACGAAAAAATGGCACGATCGACGACTCAAACGCAAGGAGTTTCATGAAGGGGATCTGGTACTCTTATTCAATTCAAGACTCAAACTTTTCCCTGGAAAACTCCGTTCGCGTTGGTCTGGTCCATTCACAGTAATTCGTGTCTTCCCATATGGCGCAGTCGAAGTATCCTGCGAGTCCCGAACTTTCAAAGTCAACGGGCAACGCTTAAAGCATTACATCGCGGGTGAACCGATCGTTGGGCCGATATCACACACGTTTGCACAACCGACCATGGCTCAGTAACGACCAGGGTACTCGTTCGTCTCTTCCATCGAAACTTCATAAAAATAAACGATAATATATTTCTATATATTACCCAAAAAAAAAACTTTTTTTAGTGAACAGTGCACGCACGACCCGTGCGCTTCCCAAGGGCAATGACCGCACAACCCGTGCTCTACCTGGGCGACTTGGCTACTGGATGGTGCGCACGACCCATGCGCCCTCCATGCCTTGACACCGCACGACCCGTGCTCCGGGTCCAGAGACCCTTTGACCTGCGTTTTTTTTTAATTTCCTCATTTCCTCCCTAATACCTTTTCTTCCTCACGAAAACCCTCTCAAAACCCTAAACTCCATTTTCTTTCTTCTCCAAAATCAACCACAAATCCTCTACTTCCAACCCTTCTCCTTCCAAAATCATTATCATTTTCATCATCTTCTTCTCCAAACTCCTTCCCCAAAACCCACCATTTTTACCCAACACCTAAAAATCACCTTCACCTTCCAAACCCTTAAACCTCCGAAAATCCATTCTCAACCACAACCTTTCTTGATTTCTTCTTCTAATCTACATTCCTTACACTAACCCTCATCATATTTTACCCTTTTCTTTGATTTTGTTCCAATTTCACCAATTTGGAACAAAAAAAAAAACTTTTTGGGATTTTTGAAGTTTGTTTACAGGTTGCTTTAGTAGGAAAGATTGGAATTGAATATCGCCTTCAAGCTCAAAATCGCGGTAAATTCGTTCCTTATCTTTAGATTTTGTGTGTTTTAAATTTTTAGTCTAGTTTGCATTATTTGTTAGATTGGGCTGTCAATTTGTGTTGGGACAGACATAGGCTTGTTTTTGTTTGATTTCGTTCATTTCTTGGTTTTTGTTTCAATCATACGTGTGTCCAATCTCGATGGCATCTTCAAGTAGGTCCAAGAGGTCACGAGGCGAGTCATCCGAGTCACAGGCATCGGTTAGGAATCCTAATACGCCTACACCCTCTGTCATGGGAATTGTGTTGACCGACTCCAATGACAAGTCCAGGTTCAAAGACTTGGCCAAAAGGGTTATCTCACCTACGATATTCCTTAAGTCCAATGACTTGACCACCTTAGGAGTCACTAGGGGTGTGTTCCAATTATTCCAAAATATTGGACTGACAAAACTCCTTTCGCTTAGAGCGGACACATACCCTAGACTAACCCTTGAATTTCTAAGCACTCTTAGGAAACCGACCCGAAGCACCATCACATTCCAAATTTTTAACCAAGAACGCCACCTAAATCTTACCGAAATCAGAGAGGCGTTCGAATTTGATGAATATGGTTCGCTAGGACCCGATAACGCGCATCATCAGAATTTTAGTACCCTAGGATTCTGGATGGAAATAACCGGGGAAACATCATGGGAGGCCCGTACTGCCAAGGCATCATCTATCCGCCACCCATGCCTCCGAATAGCCCACAAAATACTAGCTTCTACTATTTTTTCCCGCCTAGAAACGGGAACTGTGACATCAGATGAGCTTTATTTTCTGTGGGCTATGACCAAATTTCCATCCACCCAGAATTACCCACGTCCAACTATCCCCCTTGATGGAGCCGATTATCTTGTTAGGAGATTGGTCAAGATTAGTGAGACCAAGTCGGGTGACATTGTTTGTGGTGGCATAATTACTTGGTTAATTACAAGGTCTTTGCCAATCCAAATTCCCGACAATACTCCTAAGGTACAAGGGTTGGTCCGGTTAGACCTAGACACAATGGAGAGGAGTGACATGCTTAGGATTGAGAGAGGGGGCACTTTTACTTGGTTGCATGGTAGGCACCGTCAGGAACTGTGTACATTACCTGACGAAAATTTGACAGAAGTGTCTGAAGACACAAATTGGTCCTTTCCAATCCAACCAGCACCTATGCAACCTCAAGCCCCTTTAGACCACCCTCCTCACCCTCATGATGACCAAGTCCTTAACCGATTAGATGCCCTTGAGCAGCAAAACCGGTACTATGGTCGGATGGTGGAACACATGTACAATTGGCATGTTAGCCAAGACCATTTCCCCGACCGCCGGAATGACCCATGAGACTGAACACCTCCACATCCCTCTAAGCATTGAGGTCAATGCTAAATTCAAGCTTGGGGGGATATCATTCCATCTCATGCTTTTTTTTTATTGATTCTTGTTTATTAGTATCTAAACACAAAAATACAAAAAATATCTTTTTGATAAACCTTTTTAGCTTTAAAGATATAGATAACCTATTCACAATTGATATAATCAAACATTTAGGTTCACTACCTGTACATCACCCCCATTCTTTGCTAGTTAAAGTCTAAATTGTTTAGAAAGACACCGTTTTACTATTAGGAAGACACTTACATACACTATTCACTAAAACACCACACGTAACCTTTAGGATTAGTCAATATGCCGTAGTCCCCCTACATTACAAACGTGACTGCTTGGATGGACCCCAACCAGTGAGACTTTGGGCCATTTTGGATTGAATCATATATAATCAATCCCAATTTATTCATTCTTGTGAGGTACCTTCCACCAAAACGTAGCTCTAGGTTTTTGACTTGATTCTCATTTGGAATAACTGTAGAACTACATTGAGGCCATCATTTTTGCTTAAATCACCAAGATCATCCCCTATCACCGCAAAGTATTCAAAAAAAAAAATACAAAAGAAGATAGATTGGGGGAATGCAGTAGAAGAGGTTCACAAAGGGAACCGAAAACAAAAGATTCCTGAATCAAATTAGCCCTTCAAGGCTATGTTTAATAAACCAAGATCAAAATAAAGGCAAAAGAAAAATTAAATTTAGCGTGCAAAGACACCATCTAAACCAAAAACTTTCTTTTAGCCCAAAAACCCCTTTGAGCCTAAAAAGTCCTCTATATGTGTAGTTTTGTGGAAACTTCTAGACTTTGAGAACTATTTCAAAAACATCAAGAGTGGCATACATCCTTGGTTGGGAAGGCAATTTGAGCGTATACACCTTACCTTATATACATGAGAGAAATTGAGTGGATTCCACGAGCATCCATCCAGCATGATCACTAATCCCATTCCCTTAGTGATTATGGTATGTTTTACAATCTCCCTCAAAGGTCGTGTGTGTGATTTGATGAATCAAGTGTCGTGTTAGTGTTAACCTTTGTGTAAAACAGTTGTATTTTCTTACGTTTAGTGATTAACATGCAGTATTGGTTGTATTTGTACATTAATGAACTTAAATAGTTGATTATCTCTTTTGTGAATATGGTTAGATTATCTTGTTGATTTTAAGGTTTGTCTCCTTTGTTGTTTTACCCCAATATATCTTGATAAACACATGCTTCCTTGAGGACAAGGGAGAGTTTAGCTTGGGGGATTTTGTTAACTAGTAATTTGGTACATATTTTCTTTATTAATATGGTATGTTTTGCATTTATTCTAGCTTAAAATACGCATTTTTAGCCTAAAACGCATTGCATCCATCATCCATTCCGTGTTCGGGTCAATTTCGGAAAACTTACATGTTTTACCAATTTTCAGGTCGGTTTTATGGACAATCATTCCCGGTCCTCAACCAACACAGAAGAGTACAAGGACCAAAAGCAGAATTGAAATTTTAAAGAAGCCTGGATCCGCCACTGTGGGCAGCGCACGACCCGTGCGGCCCGCATGCCTACACAACGCACGGGTCGTGCGCCATGTCCAGCGGCCTTTCTGCTTTCTGCAAATTTGACTGACAGCTTGTTCAACTTGTTCTAGATTTCCATCTGGTTTATTTGTTTAAGCTTTCTTTCACCTTGTTTAAGTAGTATAAATAGAGGCATCCCTTCCCTTTGTTGAGGATCCTTTTTTAGTTTAGTTTTAACATTTTCTCTCATCCTTTGTTTGCTACAAGTATTCTCCTTCAAGTTCTTACTTCTTGTTCTTCATAGTTACTTGTCTCAAAGAAGAATTCAACCTTGTGTTCTTCCATAAGAGTATTGTATCTTTTCTTCACTTTGATGTCATTCTTCTTATATCTTATACATATACTTATATATGTTAATGTTTCTAACTCAACTAACATCTAACATAACACTTTACTTCTTGTTCTTCTAATTCTACTAACACTTAACATCTAACATGTTTATTTACTTTTGTTTCTATAACTTATCTAACATTTTAATTCATGTCTTATATCATGTATTACTTATATATTTTATGTCATATATTAGTATCTAACCTATATATATATTTTGTTTAGTTTTCTAATTCAGTAAGAGTTATTTTTAGTCTTTTTCTTATATAAGATCGTGTGGTGATAATCCACGGTTATGTCGAGAAACTGGTTAACTCAATGTTAAACGATATGATCATCGAAAGTTGGTTTTACGTTCCATCACCAACGGAAGTTGGGTTGCGATCGAAGACCGACCATTCGACAACCTTTATTCAACAAACCAATTTATAAACGGAAGTTTGATTTTGGCTTTTGGTTGGTTAACCAACGGTTCTAAAATTATCATGGAAATAGATAAGAATAGGAATCAGAGAAATTATTTTATCAAAACTTAATGCTTCTAGTTAAGTCGGAAGACATGGAAATAGTCGACCACTTAACTAGGAAAGTTTACTTCACCTCGGAAGAGAGTCTTAAACATTTTAGAAAGATAAAATCCCTACCTCGACATAACTGTTGGATGTCACCACTTCAATCTCGTCTTTTTGTTTTAATTCAATAAATATCTCATTTGTTCATTTTATCTATATGTCATAGTTTAGACTTCATGTATATGTTTATGTTTTACATTCGTATTTCGGTTTATAGATTAGTCTCTAGTTTAGAAAAACCCAAATCAAAGTTATGATCCCATAGCTAGTTCATAATCTATAGCAGGATTAGTACTTAAACCACTGCTCCCTGTGATCGACCCGTATGCTACACAACTCGTACGCTTGCGGTAAAAATAAAACCCTGACAATAAACAATGTTGTAATCTTCAAAATGAAGACTCTGTTGGAGTTGAATGTATTTTTATGATAGAGATTTTGGATTTTCATTCTCGATTTTAAAGAAAGTTTGAAGATTATGTTAGAGATACTCTAAATCTATACTATATTATAAAACACGGATAAAAAACTTTTAAATACAAATTATTAGTGATAGCGGAAAATCGTATAGGTCCACAACGTGACCACTATGTTGCCACAGTGGCGGTGCAAGTGCACACCGGACACTATGATCACTACAAGTAATAAAGTAGTAGAGTACCGAGATCGTTTCCATAGGGACTAGTCAACTAAGAATCAGAGACTTTTTCATGAACTTATAGTGTTTGGTTAAATTTTGAGAACAAAATCAATATTTGTGAGTTTTAAGCCACTAAACAACGATTAAACGAAATTAACAGTATTAAAGGCAGGATGTGGGTACAAGCATTAACTAAGATTGATGTAGTAACAACTTGGTCAGAAACAAAATGACACAGGACAACCTTAAAAACCCTTTTCTCTCGAAAATGAGTTTCCTCGGAACGTGTCACGTTGCACCCACTTTGTCACCACTTTGGCCAACTCAAGACTTGCCGACTTAACTAAGTAAACCCCTAAGGATTTTAGTTCCACCAGTATGGATATGGACACCCAAATCTCTTTGTGACACCCATATCGACCGACATTTGAACCTTCGTAAAAATCATGCAAAAACCCGTATCTCTACGTGGTTATAAAAGACTTTCTCAAATCTTCTTTGCATTACTCAAGCCGTATTTCGGATATGCCCCTCTCGAGGTTTAAGATATAATATTAACACTAACAAGTGATCGGCTTTTTAATATTTTATTGAGAATAATGCTTTGGTGTGATGAGTTAAAAATAAAAAACTTTAAAAAACCTAATAAAGGACCCACCATTAGGAAGGATGAATCGGTTCATGAAGAAGAACCGATCCTTCATACGTGGCGATCTACCGGTCCTTCTCAATGGCAACTTTTTTTTATGAACCGGTGTAACACCCCGATTCTTGAAAAATATCATTTCAAGTTAATACATAAAACCGATATATCGAGCAAAAATAAGATATTTAATTTTGGACTTGGATCCTGGATTTTATTGTCTATATGGATGAAGGATTCAATTACGAGTCCAACGGTTCTTTCCGGAGTGAAAAAGGAGCTATAACGAAGAAGTTATGGCCAAAACAGTTTCGGTACGCACTAGCCTATAGTGCCCGGCGATTGTGACAGTGTCACAATCGTCTGTCAAGGTCGCCGGAGCCCGAGAACTCTCGGTACAATCTCAGCGATTGTGCCCGGCGATTGTGACATGGTCACTATAGCCTGGCACAATCGCCTGGGTGTTTCAGGGTGTTAAAATCGCGATTTTCAGCCCCAAACTTCATTTCTTCATAACTCTCTCATTTCAACTCCGATTTGGGCGATTCAAGTTGCTACGGTTTCGTTTTTGAGAGATTTTCAAGGATATGGAAAGATATTGGAATTATATTGGAGTATACTAGAGTATTTGGTGGTGGTAAGCTTCTCATCTCTCACTATTCATCTTCTTCCCCAAAGTTTTCTTGGTTTTCATCAACCCTTTGTTCTCCTTTTCATAGATTGGAGTTTTGTAACCATTTTGATGAACTAGAAGTGTCTTGGTTGGTGGATTCAATCTTGGGTTAAGGTAATCTTCTATTCTCTTCGGTTATGGAAGTTAGGGTTTCGGTAGTAATGGAGGTATTCATGTAGATGGTTTGGGAAACAATTCTTTGTGGTTGATTATGTTTATTTGTGGTTGAATATGTATGGATTTAGGTTTTGGAAGTTTGGTCTTGAGAATCCAAGTGTTCTTCAAAGGAGCTTGTAACACCCGTAAATTCCTGTCTGTGAAAGCCAATCCTTTGAGAAATCTTTGATTCTGATCATGGAATTTCATCCCTTACGCCTTACCTTTTTAAGCCTTATCGCATCGTGGGTGCTCTGGATGAAAATGGAAGAAATCGGGGCTCGGGGCGATAGTGCCCTGGCGATAGTGCCCTGGGCACAATCGTCGGGCAAAATCGCCAACAGAGTGGTGCCCGCGGTACAGTTTGGGCGATAGTGCCCTGGCGAGAGTGCCTTGGGCACAATCGTCGGGCACAATCGCCCGCGGCCTCTGGTTGTTTTAAAATCGATTTTTGAGCAGCCCACCTCATTATTTCTCAACCCATTTCACCCCTTTCTCTCTAGAAACCGAACCCAAACCCTAAAAATCGGTTTTATACCTTCAAGTCACCAAATCCATGATGTTCCAAGTGTTCTCCTCCACCTAACAAAGATTAGAAGCTCCACCTTCATCTTCCTCATCAAGTTCTTCGGTTGGGAGCTCGGGTTGAAGTGTTGGATTGGGTGTTCTCGGAAGTCTCTTTGTCTTCAAGGGTAAGTTTTCTTGTAATAAGTTATAAAATGCTCCATTGATGGTTTCTTAGTGCTTGGTTTCTCAAATCTCGGATTTGGTAAGTTTTGGAGAAAACTAGGGTTTTGATCTCGTTTGGGGTTTTGGTATATTGTTTGGGGGAAATGCTTCTAAATGATTGAGTATGGATATTTATGGTTTGAAATGTTTGGATTTAGGTTTTGGAAGTTTCCGGCTTGAGGATTCGAGCGGCCTTCAAAAGAGCTCGTTGGGTAAAATCTAGATTTAGCCTAAATCTAGCAAGGTGAGTTTAAGTTGATTTGTGAAAACGTTGTACATGCCAAAATGTTTATTTTAAAGCATCTATGTGTTTTACATGAAATTATCAACTGTTGAGTTGTTTGGTAACTTTTGATTATTTGAAGTGTTTAGCTTATTAAACCTTGTAAAACATCACATTTGGGATATTTTGATAAATGTGTCACAAAGGAATGTGACTTGGTGATTTATTGCATAAATGGGTATTTGGTCAAAAATGCACTTTTAAGTGTTTGTCGGGTTTTATGCATCATTCATGAAATTAGATACTTTGAAAAGTACGAAGGTGTGAGTCCTTTGGTTTTGGGGTCGATCCCGACCTTGGGAACGCTTTAGAAAATGATAATCCTTTTTGGGTTTTGGGCCGAAGGCCAAATGTGACTTGAGAAACAAAGTTTTGGGAAAGATGTATTTTGATTTATGTAACCACTTTGGCTCTCGTATTTTAGCCGACCGTACATTATGCCTTTTTGGGGCTTGGTTTGCACTCAAATGAGTCTTCGGAACAATTGTTCAGTTTTGGTAGCCTGTTAAGGAGCCTTGTCGTATGGTGTACCTAGTTGCATCTCAATTGTGAGTTACGTGTATTGGAGGCGTTAGTTCATCCGTTGGAGTCATGTAACGTGTTAGGTTGTAATGCAATGGATCCATAGGCATAGAGGTTGGTTTTTATCGTGTAAATGGGATAAGATTTCTGTGTTTTAATCTGGAAATAGGCGTTGATGATACGATGTAAGTCCTACATAATCAAGTGTGTCAAGGATGGAGAGATCCCAAGGTAAAGATCTGGATAGGATTGAACTTGGTGATTATTATGACTAAAGACTTGGAGAGGGTTGATGTCTATTATGACTAAAGACCTGGAGAGGGTTGATGTCTATTAGGACTAAAGACCTGGAGAGGGTTGATGTCTATCCTGACTAAAGACCTAGATAGGGTTGATGTCTATCCTGACTAAAGACCTGGATAGGGTTGATGTATATCCTGACTAAAGACCTGGATAGGATTGAACTTGGTGATTATTATGACTAAAGACCTGGAGAGGGTTGATGTCTATTATGACTAAAGACCTGGAGAGGGTTGATGTCTATTATGACTAAAGACCTGGATAGGGTTGATGTCTATCCTGACTAAAGACCTGGATAGGGTTTATGTCTATCCTGACTAAAGACCTGGATAGGGTTGATGTCTATCCTGACTAAAGACCTGGATAGGGTTGATGTCTACCGTGACTAAAGACCTAGATAGGGTTGATGTCAATGGTTGTTTATCCTTGAAGATACACTTATAACATACATCTGTGGTTTAACTTGTGTACCTGCCATATTCAATGGAATCGGGTCTTCCCCGTTACCGAAAGGTGTTGTTTTGGGTACTGAGTCTTGTGTCCATGTTTTCGGTGACATATTGCATATGAGATTTTTTAACCATGATTTATGGGTTGAGTGTTATGCCCCACTCGTGATGTGGGTGTTTTGGGATGTGAAGTGTTATTCACGGTATACTAATTGGGAGTCGATTTATATTCACGTTTTGAGTGAGTTTTGGATCACATCGTTTTATAAAGAATGGTTGTTTTGGAACGTTGTCTTTAATGGTGTAAACTATGGAAAACGGGTCGTCTCTATTTCTAAAGTAAATTAGTTTGAAAGATCTTGATTTGAACTGGTTTCCTTTCTTTTAAAGATATACCCATTCATGTTAAAACTCTTGAACTCACTAGGCGTTAGCCTAACCTTTTATTTGTCGACATGTGCATCAGGTTCCAGGTGGGGGTTGGTCCTAGCAGTTCTATGAAGAGATGTGCTTAGTCTTTCGCGAGTGTAAGTTTTGGTGAAGTCTTCCGCAGTTTAGAGATAGTGACTTCTTTTGGGTTTTAGTAGCACCCGTCCGTATTATAGACTTTATGTATAGAATGCATGTGTGTAATGAGGTTAAATCATAGATTGTGATTGCAGATGAATCAATTATTGATGTATTTAGAATTTTTTTTAATTAGTTGTTATTTCTAATTTTGAGGGTGTTACAAGTTGGTATCAGAGCTTAAGTTTGAGAGAATTAGGTATTGATTTTGGATGCCTAGACTCAAACTAGTATTTTTATAAGTGATTGTAAGTGAAGTTGTATATTAGGAACCTTGAGATAAGATATTTTGGAGTTGATCGGGTCGCTAGAAACGGGAAACTTGTCGAGGGTCGCAAGGATGAACTTGTACGGTAGGTTCATAATGGCACCTGGCCAGTGCTATGGTGAACCTACATGCTACATGTGTGTGCTTGAACTACCTGGGTATGATTACCGTTGGGGAAGTGAGAAAGTTTCTAAGCGAGTGATCTAAGGAGGGTTGACGTTTATAGCAATGTCACTTTGGAGTGACGGTTAAGACATGATGAATGCTGGAAGTTGACCATTGTGGGTCAGGACAATTGGTTGGAATAGAACCTTAGACTTATGGAATTTATGTTAGTCGAGGAGAAATTATAAGGTGAACCGATAAAATATTCGAGTATTGTCGTAAGATGTTAAGCATCTGGATGATAATAGTATGAATTGAGAAGCGTGGTCCTAGGATGCCGAGTGCCGACCAAATTCATGCACAAAATTTATTTCTAAATAAGTTTGCATAAATTATTTCTCACGTTTTCAAAGTATAAAGTGAATTATGTTGCGAAGTCTGGGTAAATCATTTAACACTCATCAGATTTTGAACCGTGAGTTTAATCCTGCATGAAGTTGTTTTGATTGCACGTGGTTGCAATTTATATTGGAAATCTCTCCGTCCCTATTTTGGTGTTTAACGCTATTTTGGACATCTTAAGATCCGTGTTTTAATGCCATATGGGGCATTGGGCAAGTAACTGTAGAATTTTTAACCTTGACATTGGATCTCCTCCACGTATGTTAAGGTTTTAAAGGAAGAGTTGTCCCCATGTTGTTGAGTCTGAACTTCCCTGGGAATGTTGGGTCTGTACGAGTCGCGTTGAATTTTATGGAATATTGTTTTGCGACGTTTGGGCGCGTGAGTGTACTTCGAAATGCGTGTGTTTTATTTTTTTTTGTTGCGCGTAAATTTACGAGCTTTTTGGGCGTCGTGTCTCAGGAAAGTTTTGTTGAAATGGGTCGCTCTATTGTATGGGGTGGTTTTAGAATTCTGACATTTTAGACGTGTCGACGTTTTATGCTTTTATGTTGGGAAGTGAAAGTTTTGACACCGCTTGATTCTAGCGTTAATGAGTTTTATGAAAACTCAGTTGGCTTTATGGTGTCTTATTGTACGATATTTTACGTCGCGTAAGCAAATTTTGGGTACGTGTATATATGCATCTTGGGTGCGTTAATTGATGAGTTTTGTTAATAAATGTCGTTCCTCATGTTGTTTTGGGGAAGTTTCATTATTATGTGAATTATCTTCGAACTTTATACAAAAGTCAATCGTTGTATACTATTGGCATTGGATTAAGTTGTACAGTTGGTTTGAGTAAGCATATAAGGGATTTATGTCGTTTCAGTTATTGATTTTACTGTTAGAAATTTTCCGCAATGCATTAATCGAGCATCAGCTTTCAAGTCGTTATATTTACTATTTTGGACAAATGTGCCTTATTGGTGCAGCTCAAAGTTTAAATTTGATTTGATAATTATGTACGTCCCTATCACTTTACTGAGTTTTTGGGAAATAAACTGACGCATGTAGGACTTGTTGAAAATTTTATGTCGCAACATCTTGGTTAAAGAGGAAAGCTTTAAAGTTAAAATCATGAAGTTCCCTTTTGGGATTGTACAAACATTTATCACGCATGTTGGGATGCAGAGATTTATTTTCATGATTAATAGTGTAAATTTTGTTACACACCTTTTGTTACCATTTTATTTACGTAAATATGGATCAAATGAGTTTGGAAATTGTTTTATATGCGTAGAATTGGTAACCAGTTTTGAAACCTATCGGAAGAATAATAGTGTGTTTTCACCATACGACTAATGGTTATAAACTTATGTGTTTGAAGGTTTTATAAAAGTTTAAATTGGCATATTATTTGAAAACCTTGAACTCATTGGGCCTATGGATTTATACCCCGTCGTGAAAGGAGTGGTATTTAGGGTCTGAGGGAGCCCTTGGGATTTGAAACGTCGGATGATCTGACTTGCGGTCAGCCTTGGATTTTGGGTTCCCGTTTTGAGTATGTGCGCGTTTGATTTATGGAGGTAGTAGATTTAAGTCTTCCCGAATAATTAAGGAAGGATTTTATACTTGGGAAATCCTGCAGGATGGGATTTTATGAGTTAATCAGTGTTTTAATTTGGATTCGGTTTGGTTGGTTGCTCGTCGGTGTGGCATCGTGGTATATGTTGTTGGTGTGTCGTCTTTGTGGTTTTCGCAATCAAAGAAATTTCTGGCGGTCTATTTGTGGGAAATGTGAGATTTGTGATTTTAGTATTCGGTTAAGTGTCGACCTTAGTGCGACAACCCGTCTGGAATGGGATTTTGGGCGAGATGTCCATATTTTCGAGGTCACCGTTTAGTCCTAGGCGTCGACTTATTTTCTTGAGGTCATTGGATCTTGGAATGGATGGATGTAACCTGGTTGGATTATGGAAAATAGTGACCTTTCGGTATTGGATTTTGAAAGGAGTTTGGGTATGGAGGATTGAGTATCAAGGTACCCAAGCATTCCTGTAGTGATAAGGATGTTACTTTAGGAATGTTGTGAGATTGGTGTTGGATCGGGGTTGAGTGACAGCCGAATCTGTGTTAATCGGTTGCATAAAAGATATTTTGGTACGCCTTGGAAGAATGCCTTTATGAATATTAGGAATTGATCAGTGAAATAAGAGGATTTGGAAGTGTGGTTTTGATCCTTGATGTTGGGTCCGGGATTGTTTAGACCCGAAGGAGATTGGTCGGTGAGACTTGGAGTCATAAGTTACCTGGGGGTGGTAATTGTCATCCAAGGTTGGGAGACGACTGTAACTTTGTGGGTAAAAGATTACTTTGGAGAGTTCAGTGTTCGCTCAGTATGAGTATGTTGTGCCCAAAAGGAGCAGCACACGTGAATATCGGTGTAGGGGTCGTGGTAGCGGTTTTGGCAAATGGATTAAGGTCAACCTTTTCAACTGGCGGCGTTCCATCGAGAGGAGTGATTTCGAGGACGAAATCATTCTAAGGTTGGGAGGATTGTAACACCCGTAAATTCCTGTCTGTGAAAGCCAATCCTTTGAGAAATCTTTGATTCTGATCATGGAATTTCATCCCTTACGCCTTACCTTTTTAAGCCTTATCGCATCGTGGGTGCTCTGGATGAAAATGGAAGAAATCGGGGCTCGGGGCGATAGTGCCCTGGCGATAGTGCCCTGGGCACAATCGTCGGGCAAAATCGCCAACAGAGTGGTGCCCGCGGTACAGTTTGGGCGATAGTGCCCTGGCGAGAGTGCCTTGGGCACAATCGCCGGGCACAATCGCCCGCGGCCTCTGGTTGTTTTAAAATCGATTTTTGAGCAGCCCACCTCATTATTTCTCAACCCATTTCACCCCTTTCTCTCTAGAAACCGAACCCAAACCCTAAAAATCGTTTTATACCTTCAAGTCACCAAATCCATGATGTTCCAAGTGTTCTCCTCCACCTAACAAAGATTAGAAGCTCCACCTTCATCTTCCTCATCAAGTTCTTCGGTTGGGAGCTCGGGTTGAAGTGTTGGATTGGGTGTTCTCGGAAGTCTCTTTGTCTTCAAGGGTAAGTTTTCTTGTAATAAGTTATAAAATGCTCCATTGATGGTTTCTTAGTGCTTGGTTTCTCAAATCTCGGATTTGGTAAGTTTTGGAGAAAACTAGGGTTTTGATCTCGTTTGGGGTTTTGGTATATTGTTTGGGGGAAATGCTTCTAAATGATTGAGTATGGATATTTATGGTTTGAAATGTTTGGATTTAGGTTTTGGAAGTTTCCGGCTTGAGGATTCGAGCGGCCTTCAAAAGAGCTCGTTGGGTAAAATCTAGATTTAGCCTAAATCTAGCAAGGTGAGTTTAAGTTGATTTGTGAAAACGTTGTACATGCCAAAATGTTTATTTTAAAGCATCTATGTGTTTTACATGAAATTATCAACTGTTGAGTTGTTTGGTAACTTTTGATTATTTGAAGTGTTTAGCTTATTAAACCTTGTAAAACATCACATTTGGGATATTTTGATAAATGTGTCACAAAGGAATGTGACTTGGTGATTTATTGCATAAATGGGTATTTGGTCAAAAATGCACTTTTAAGTGTTTGTCGGGTTTTATGCATCATTCATGAAATTAGATACTTTGAAAAGTACGAAGGTGTGAGTCCTTTGGTTTTGGGGTCGATCCCGACCTTGGGAACGCTTTAGAAAATGATAATCCTTTTTGGGTTTTGGGCCGAAGGCCAAATGTGACTTGAGAAACAAAGTTTTGGGAAAGATGTATTTTGATTTATGTAACCACTTTGGCTCTCGTATTTTAGCCGACCGTACATTATGCCTTTTTGGGGCTTGGTTTGCACTCAAATGAGTCTTCGAAACAATTGTTCAGTTTTGGTAGCCTGTTAAGGAGCCTTGTCGTATGGTGTACCTAGTTGCATCTCAATTGTGAGTTACGTGTATTGGAGGCGTTAGTTCATCCGTTGGAGTCATGTAACGTGTTAGGTTGTAATGCAATGGATCCATAGGCATAGAGGTTGGTTTTTATCGTGTAAATGGGATAAGATTTCTGTGTTTTAATCTGGAAATAGGCGTTGATGATACGATGTAAGTCCTACATAATCAAGTGTGTCAAGGATGGAGAGATCCCAAGGTAAAGATCTGGATAGGATTGAACTTGGTGATTATTATGACTAAAGACCTGGAGAGGGTTGATGTCTATTATGACTAAAGACCTGGAGAGGGTTGATGTCTATTATGACTAAAGACCTGGATAGGGTTGATGTCTATCCTGACTAAAGACCTGGATAGGGTTTATGTCTATCCTGACTAAAGACCTGGATAGGGTTGATGTCTATCCTGACTAAAGACCTGGATAGGGTTGATGTCTATCCTGACTAAAGACCTGGATAGGGTTGATGTCTACCGTGACTAAAGACCTAGATAGGGTTGATGTCAATGGTTGTTTATCCTTGAAGATACACTTATAACATACATATGTGGTTTAACTTGTGTACCTGCCACATTCAATGGAATCGGGTCTTCCCCGTCACCGAAAGGTGTTGTTTTGGGTACTGAGTCTTGTGTCCATGTTTTCGGTGACATATTGCATATGAGATTTTTTAACCATGATTTATGGGTTGAGTGTTATGCCCCACTCGTGATGTGGGTGTTTTGGGATGTGAAGTGTTATTCACGGTATCGTAATTGGGAGTCGATTTATATTCACGTTTTGAGTGAGTTTTGGATCACATCGTTTTATAAAGAATGGTTGTTTTGGAACGTTGTCTTTAATGGTGTAAACTGTGGAAAACGGGTCGTCTCTATTTCTAAAGTAAATTAGTTTGAAAGATCTTGATTTGAACTGGTTTCCTTTCTTTTAAAGATATATCCATTCATGTTAAACTCTTGAACTCACTAGGCGTTAGCCTAACCTTTTATTTGTCGACATGTGCATCAGGTTCCAGGTGGGGGTTGGTCCTAGCAGTTCTATGAAGAGATGTGCTTAGTCTTTCGCGAGTGTAAGTTTTGGTGAAGTCTTCCGCAGTTTAGAGATAGTGACTTCTTTTGGGTTTTAGTAGCACCCGTCCGTATTATAGACTTTATGTATAGAATGCATGTGTGTAATGAGGTTAAATCATAGATTGTGATTGCAGATGAATCAATTATTGATGTATTTAGAATTTTTTTTAATTAGTTGTTATTTCTAATTTTGAGGGTGTTACAGAGCTCTAATTGGGGGAAAATCTAGATTTAGCCTAAATCTAGCGAGGTGAGTTCAAGTTGATTTGTGAAAACGTTGTACATGCCAAAATGTCCATTTTAAAACATTTATGTGTTTTACATGAAATTATCAATTGTTGGGTTATTTGGTAATTTTTGATTAATTGAAGTGTATAGCTTATTAAATCTTGTAAAACACCACATTTTGGGATTTTCGAGATATGTTGATAAATGTGTCACATAGGAACATGTTTTGGTGGTTTATTGCATGAATGGGTTATTGGTCGAAAAATACACTTTTATGTGTTTGTCGGGTTTTATGCATCATTCATGAATTGGAATATTTGGAAAATCACATATGCGTGAGTCCTTTGGTTTCGAGTCATTCCCGGCTTTGGGGAAACGCTTTAGAAATGGAAAACCTTTTGGGTTTTGGGCCGAAGGCCAATGATAATTTGAGAATCAAATATTTTTGGGAATTACATGTTTTGAGTGCGTTGTCATTCTTTTGAGTCATGTAGCATTTTGACCTTAATGCATTGGATCCATAGGCATAAAGGTCGGGTTATCATGTTAATGTGGGACGAGGTCCTCGAGTTATAATTTGGAAATAGGCATTGGTGATACGATGTAAGTCCTAAATAATCAAGCGTGTCAAGGATGGTGAGATCCCAAGGTAAAGACCTGGATAGGGTTGAACTTGGTGATTCTTTGGGGCTAAAGACTTGGATAGAGTTGAACCCAAGATTGTGTTGAACTAAAGACTTGGATAGAGTTGATGTTCAGACGGCTAAAGACCTGGACAGGGTTGATGCCTATTATGACTAAAGACCTGGATAGGGTTGATGTCTACCGTGACTAAAGACTTGGATAGAGTTGATGTCATTGGTTGTCCACCTTGAGGACGATCCCAAGGTAAAGACCTGGATAGGGTTGAACTTGGTGATTCTTTGGGGGCTAAAGACTTGGATAGAGTTGAACCCACCGTTATGCCGTGACTAAAGACTTGGATAGAGTTGATGTCAGTGGTTTCCACCTTGAAAACACGCGTATAACATGGATATGTGGCATACCTTTGTGTTTCCGCCACGTTAAATGGAAACGGGTTTTCCCCGTCACCGAAAGGTGTTATTTGGTTCTTGTATCTTTGGAATCCATGTTTTCGGTGACATTTTATATGTACAGGTTTTATCCATGATTCTTATGAGTTGGGTAATATGTTCCACCCGTGTTTGGGTGTTTCGGTAAATAAGTTGTATCTACGTATTTATAAAGTGGGAGTTCAATTTCTACTAAATGTTTCGAGTGAGTCTTGGGTTGAGTTTACCTTGTGAATGAATTTTTATGTCGGGGTATTCGTCTTTAAAACGTGCATTATTGGAAAGTTAGTCTTCTCTTATTTAAGGCAAATCATTTCGGAGATTCATGATTTAAATGACTTCTTTCCTTCATCAGTATGTATTTTATATATGTTGAAAACTCTTGAGCTCACTAGGCGTTAAGTCTAACCTTTTTATTTGTCGGCATGTGCATCAGGTTCAGGTGGGGGTTCGGTTCTAGCAGTCGTATGAAGGGATGTGCTTAGTGGTTCACAAGTGTAAGCATTTGATGAAGTCTTCCGCAGTTTGGAGATAGCGATACTTTTGGGTTTTAGTAGCACCCGTCTTTATTATAGACTATTCATATAGAAAGAATGTGTGTATTGGGGTTAAATATTAAATTGTGGTGGTAGATGATTTATTTATTGGTGTATTTAGAAAATTTTAAATTAGTTGTTATTTCCATATTTGAGGGTGTTTCAATCGGTTTATAAATTTGATGAACCGCCCGCTATAGATGCTCTTAATTTATATAAACCATACAAATTAATCTCAATTGTCTATCTAGTTTAATGATTATCTACTTTCATAAGTATCTCGATTGAGTATTAATCGTAATTAATGAACATTGATCATCTTTCATAAATAGCAGATCATAATACCATTTTATGATCTATATGGGTGTTTCGAAATGGTATTCTCTTTGGCAACTCGAAGCCAAGGAAGTCGATGTTTTTTGAAAACTTTATAACTCGTGCTTACTTTTGGGTTAATCATAGAAGTAGCAATTTGTCTATTAATTGAGTTGGTTGACTTACTAATCATTTTCTTGCCATTACTTCTATGTAATTGTTTATTTTTCTAATTTTTTGCTAATTTTATAAAAATTTGCCGTTCAAAATAATAATAATAATAATAATAAATAAACTCTCATTATTTTTATAAATATCGTATTTAACTGGTTTGTATGATTTACACTAATTAAAGGATATATATTTAAAAATCTCTCTATCATTAAAAAAAAGCATGTAAAAAAATCAAATAAGTATATAAATAAGAATTTTAACCCCTTTTTCTTTTATTATCAAATATTGTAATTATGTTTTTTTATACGACAACGATTAAAAAGAACACATGTTTTTATTACCGTACCCCCATAAAATATTTCTGCTTTTGTGGCCTTTTTCTGGGTTTCCCCAATTTCTCCATGTGGCAATCATCCACTTGGTGTATATAGAAACTTGTGATTGGGACAAGAAAAAATTATTATAAATCATATATAATTATATTTAAAGAAAGTGTAATCATTAACTTCAACTTTTTAGATTAGACATTTTATACGATACGTATAGACATGAGATTATGTGAAATCAATTTATTTTCGTAACACCCATGATACCACAAAAATAATACTGAATCTTTACAACAAATGATTGTTTAGGAAAAACTTCACAATATATTTGTTGTGAAGGTTCATGTTTTTTTTTACGCAACATAGGTTTGCGGAAGGATCGACAAGCGTCTAAACTCTTTTGATAACGAGATTACGAATTGTAAAACTCGAAAAATTAAGAGAGAACTCTCAAAAAGTTTAACTTTTATTAATTGATAATTGATCATAAACAATTAAACATAATAGTCTTATTTATAATCTAAACTAATTCAAAGATAACTAGGAAAATAAATCTATCATAAATATAAACCAACTATAAAAGTAATTAAATAATAATCCTAATAATAAGAATTATAAAGATGATAAATAATTACTAAAACTAAATAATTATCCTAAACTAATTAAGAAAACTAAATAATCAAATAAATGCAATTCGTTCGGGACTCGTTAGGACACGTCCCCGACCTGGCACACGACCCATGTCGCGGGAGAAGTCGCGTAAGAGA
Source organism: Arctium lappa (assembly GCA_023525745.1). NCBI lineage: Eukaryota > Viridiplantae > Streptophyta > Magnoliopsida > Asterales > Asteraceae > Arctium > Arctium lappa. Next base: position 75,343,908 of record CM042057.1, on the reverse strand, counting down.
CTGGTTTTCCGTTTCCAATTCATAATTACGAGCTTCTTTTGAGCTTGTTTTATACTCTTCCAAATATAGAAAAAATACCTTGCTAACTCTTCAATTCTCCCTGTATCATTTTTGGTACCTTTACAATGTTTTGTTGTGAAGGTTTAGTGTTATTTTGTAGTCTCGACTCTCTAGAAAACAAGTCAGTTTAACATAAACCCAACCTCCCCCCCCCCCCCCCCCCCCCCAACACCGATATATACTTGGAATCATGTAGACCAATTTGTTTTTCACGAGGCACGTGAGATCGTAAAATTAAATTGAACCTTCACAACAAAGCCACGGTGTACCTTCACATTGTTTTTGTTGTTAAGGTTGAGTGTGTTGTTGGGCCTTCACATCTGGTTTCACGGGTATCACGAAAACCCACACACACACACACACATATATATATATACTAGAAGCGTATTTGCGCAATGCAGCGAAATACATCACGATTTTAATGTTTTCTTCTATTTTTTTGCCGATTTACAGTACGATTTTGGATGGTTTTGAGAAAATGATAATGTTTTTTTTATAAATTTGTTTAATTTAGGCATAATAATATAATGTTTTTATATAAAAAAATTAAGTATTTTGTTATAATTCAATGATTATCTTATATATTTTAATTACATATAGAAAAAAATAACCAGTTACATATTTTAATAATATAATTAAAACAAATTTATAGTAATATAATATATTAATTAATAGTGATACATGAAAATATCTGCATAAAAGGAAGTCGTTGCACATACCAAATTGTTGGGTGTTAGAAGTCTGCAGTAGTAATATGTATCTTGTGTTTTTATACTTGTAAATTAAGAGATTTTTAAAATCTTGCATAAAATGATAATACCTTGTGTCTAATAATTTGTACTTAAGAGTTTTTTTATCCGTACTTTATAATATAGTATAGAGTATATATATATATATATATATATAGAGAGAGAGAGAGAGAGAGAGAGAGAGAGAGAGAGAGAGAGTAAATATATATAAAGCAAGTGGACAAGATATCAAGAGACTCTTTGTCTCTTTGAGATGAAATATATATTTATTACTTATACATTTTAAAAGAATATCGAAAAAGAAAATAACGATATACAATAAACAACAAAAATGTCGTATTCAATGGATAGGTACAAATTTTCATCTTAGAGTTACTGAAATTGTCCATATCTGGTTCGCAAGTTAACTATGTATGCTACTTGTATAAAATTTCTATTTGACTACAAAAATAGCAACCAATTAACAAAATGGAATGATTTTTTCTAATAATTTTAATATTTAATGGTTTTTTTATAATGGTATATGTTGATTTTTAAATTTAATAATTGAATTAGAGAAATTTGGACAAAAAAGGTTGAAAACCGGCAACCCCAACCGACCCAAATCGGCTGCCAATTCCATTATGTGGGAGGCATATCTGACTCACTCAGTGGCTGTGGCTATGAGGGTGCCTCGGACTCGAACCTGAGACCATTCGTTATTTGGACAAATATGCCCCTAACCATTACCAACTGAGCTACATGTCATTGACAATTGAATTAGAGAAATGAGATGAAAGTGGATTGTTTTTTATTGTAATTTGTTCCAATTTTTCGTTTCAAATAATTTATACATAAATATTTAGAAAATATAATATTACTAAAAAAATCCAGTTATTTAATAACTGTAATTAGGGCTACCGAACATTTACTATGACTTGTATTTACGAGAAAACGATAGATATAGAAGCTAAATTCCATACAATTGATTTTCTGGTTAAAAGAAAAACACATTTTCTTCACTACTAAATTTGATATAATGCTTCAAAGGAATTCAGTTGAATGATAAACGAGAAAATAAAATCGAAACGAGTCGACTTCATGTTTCTTGATATTGAAATAACGAAAGCTTTGTGAACAACATCCATCCATATATCACATTTTCTACCTATTTTATGTTTTTATTATCACAATTTCAGTTTTAGTCTTTTAAAATTCATAATATTTAAATTCTAAAAAGTTTATATAATATATGTATTAAAAGTTGTATATTGTTTTGTTTATTTTGATATGAATTCTAAAACATGTTTATTTTTGACATATTTTAAAAACGAATTGAGACAAAATTCGACACAGCCAAAACATTGATGTTTGTAGATAACTTTTTCCCCAAACTACAAATTACAAAAGAATTTGTGTGTTCACACCTACATGGCTTCCTTTGGGTATATTGAATATTTTTATTTTATGGTATAGGATAGAACATGATATAAAATTTAAAATTTTATATTAATCAATCTTTTTAATAAAAATGAAAATTTAAAATTTATGTTTACATAAATTATACTTTACAATCATCCATAATCATATACATCCTGTTAATGTATATAGAGGTCCAGGCCCATGTTAGGACCCAAGCCCTTTTAGTCTTAGTATATATTTGTTGTATTCTGTAGATTAGGTTAAGGTTTTCTCTCATATTGTTACTTTAAGTATTGTAAGTTTCTCTCAATCAATATATCGAGGTTTCAAACCTTCAGCATATTCATCGTGTTTCTCAATCATATTCATCTTCTAACATGGTATCAGAGCTCTAGGTTGATTCTTCAATTTTATTATTCATCATCTCGGTTCGTTTGATTCCTTTACTGTTCATACGAATTGATTCTGTTGATTATTCAATTTTATTGTTCATCATCTCGGTTCGTTTGATTCCTTTACTGTTCATACGAATTGATTCTGCTATTTTTGGCAATTGCCTGTGATCGATTGCTTGTTGTTATTTTTGCATATCTGAATCGCTTGTTGTGGACGATATGATCATTACTGGCAGTGACTCTACAGGCATAGCCAATCTGAAGTCATCTCTCAGCTCCTGTTTTGAAATGAAGAATCTTGGTTCTTTACACTATTTTCTTGGTCTTGAGGTGCTCTCTGATCCATCGGGTCTTTATCTGTGTCAAGCCAAATACACCTCAGATCTTTTGTCGAAAGTTGGGATTACTGACAACAAAACAGCATCCACTCCTCTTGAACACAACCTTCATTTGGCTCCAAATGTTGGTCCACCTCTACGTGATCCTACTCTATATCGCCAGTTAGTGGGGTCACTTGTCTATTTGACAGTGACTCGACCTGATATTGCCTATGTTGTTCATACTATTAGTCAGTTCATGTCTGCACCTTGTTCTGATCACTATGCTGCTGTCCTGCGCATTCTTCGATATTTAAAAGGGACTATGTTTCATGGTCTTCATTTTCCATCCACCTCATCGTTGATTTTGCGAGGTTTTTCTGATGCTGATTGGGACAGTGACATGACTGATCGTCGCTCTACTACTGGCTACTGTTTCTTTCTTGGCGACTCTCTTATATCCTGGCGAAGCAAGAAACAATCTCTCACCGCTCGATCCAGCACTGAAGCTGAATATCGAGCACTAGCTGACACAGCTCAAGAACTTGTGTGGTTACGCTGGCTTCTTGCTGACATGGGGGCTCCTCAACAGTCTCCAACTTCATTGTGGTGTGATAACAACAGTGCCATTCAGATTGCCCACAATGATGTCTTCCATGAGCGCACGAAGCATATTGAAATTGATTGTCACTTTGTTCGTCAACATGTGACTCGTAAAACTATTCAGCTGCTTCCTATTTCGACTCTTGATCAACCGGCTGATATTTTTACTAAAGCTCATTTACCAGGACGATTTCGTGATCTTGTTTCCAAACTCCATCTGGCTCATTCTTCTCCCGATTGAGTTTGAGGGGGGATGTTAATGTATATAGAGGTCCAGGCCCTCTTCTTTAGTTCGTCGGTAGTAGCCACATAGAAATCCTTAGCCGACATTGGAATTATTTGAATAATCCCGTGGAGAAAGGTTGTGTCGGCAATAGGGATTTGGCTTGATCTGAAGAAGGAGATCTGCCCAAGCGCGTTGTTGAAGAAGATCCCATGAGTCGGCTCAGAAATCACAGTTGTTGATGGATGAGGAACCGGAATAGGTACTGAAAGATCAAGATTTGAAGTATCCGGGACCTTTCCTTCTCTAGCCATTTGGGCAAACACGTCTTCCTTTTTGGATTTCGGCTTAGATTTGGGAGGAGGACGACCAGACATTAGATTGTTTATAATCTCTTCTTCGACAGGAGTATGGACAATGTTGTATCTTTTTCGGTAGGTTCTGAATTTGGTTTGAAGATCTGCAATGTATTTATCAACCTCAGCTTTTGCAGAGCTTTGGCTTTTTAACAAGCAGATACAAATTTCTACCCATTCTGATACTCCGAACCGAACAAGAGAGTCTAGTCGGTCCATGGACAATGAAGCATCATCCCTGATAATCTTTAGCCGAATAACCTTGCAGCTTGCAGACGGTTTGATTATTTTGACATCTGTGATTTTAGCAGAGCATCGGCGTTTGTTGAGGGTTTTGCGGTACCAGTCTACACACATAGTCTTTATTTCCTCATTTCTTTTCGCCGAATCCTCTAGAGCGCTCATTTGAGTTCTGATTGTATTAGTAGGATCTTCTTCGGCAGCAATCTCCAACGCTAGCTCGACATCTCTATCACGAGCAATCTGAGCAAGCTTTGCAGCTTTCAGTTCTTCTTCAGATAAGCCTAGATTAGGAGAAGTAACCTTTGGAGGAGGAAGATGAAGACCATCACCATCCGCAGCTTTCTTTGAAAGAGCATCTTTACGACGCTTTTCTTCAGCAGTTACTTCATCTGGTGTCATAACAGCTTTGCCTTTATCCTTTTTAGGCTTTTTCTCCCCCTTAGATTCTTCGACCACCAAGGTGTGATCGGTACCCTTCTTTTCGGTAGCAGAAGGTTCGGCGGCAGCAGCAGAGGTAATAGGTTCGGTAGCAGCAGAGACTTCGGCAGAGGAAGAGTGTTTTCCCTGACTCGTACTGACTATATGAACCCGAGGGAGTTGCTCCCCCTCAGTTGGTTTCTCCCCCTCAGAACGAGCCGGGGAAGAAACACCAGCTTTAGCCGACACACGGCCAAGACGGCGATCAAGACGCTCCAATATTGTGCGATCATCAGAAGTGAAGGCGGACTCGGTGATGTCGATGTCCAGAGATTGGGCACAATAATGAGCAACATCGGCAGGCATAGAATCAAGACGCCGATTTATATTCTGAAGAGCAGAGAGAATCTGAGAGTTGACTGATTCCTGCGCCAGAGCCTGCTGCCGAAGATTGACGAGATCCTGATCCCGGGCATCAGAGGCTGCCTTGAGAGCAGCCATTGATAAGGTCAATGAGGTGTTTTGATCATTAAGTCTGACCACCTCCTTGAGAATAGAATCCATAGCTGCTGATAGAGGGGAACGAAGACCGTCGATCTGGTTATGCATGACATCCAAACACAGAAAGATGTCGCGATTTAGAGCGACAACCTCAGAATTTTGTTCTTTGACGAGCTGCAGAAGTTCGGCAAGAGAAACGTTGTTGATGTCCAAAGAATGTAGGAGCGTCGGTTCACGCAATGACTTGCGTAGCTGTTCAAATTGAGCACCGAGCATCCGTACTTGCCGATTGGAGTCAATAATTTCGGCAAGAAATTCGGCAAGCACGGTGCTTGGTACTGATGCAGAAGCCCCACCCTTTTCGGTAGAGGAGGGTTTTGGGGAGGGAAAAATATGCGGTGAGGGAGATCTCTTAGGTGATGATCTCTTCGGCGAAGGTCGTGGGGAAGGGGACTTCATCGGCGAGGAAGAGGGAGAGAATAACCGTCGGAACATTTCCTGGGATGAAACCCCAGTTTGTGCAATATCATCGGGATTGACCCCGGGTGATAGGCTGTGCGGTGAGGAAGCAGAATGTTGGTCCGGAGAGAAGACCAACTCATCTTCAGCCTCCACATGAATTGGAGAAGAAGGAATACGGGGGGACTCCATTTGTACATCCAAATCTTGTTGAGAAGGTTTGGAGGAGGTGGGAGAGGGTTTAACAGATCCCCGTGGCCCTGGAGGGGAAAGTTCAACATGTACCGATTTTTGAGAATCGGTAGATGGAGAGTGAGGCTCGGCCGAAGGTTTCCTAAGTTTCTTAGAACGAGACTTAGGAGGGGATGTAGAGCTCCGTCGTTTAATAGAAATAGAAGGAGATATGACTGGGGTAGCCACCGAAGGATCCGTCGGTGGCATAGTCATGAGAGCAAGTGCGACGTTGCCGGTAGCCTTTTTCTTTTTAATAGCTACCGACTTAGCTCGGGAAGGTTTTGGGGGAGAAGGGACCACCGATTTGGATGGCTTGGGAGAAGATGAAGGCCTTTCGGATTCACCTTCGGCAAGCGTTCCCCAAATCGGATTGGGAGAAGAGATAAAAGAAAGCATACCTGAGGTGAGCGGAGAGTCAGTAGGCTTGATAGGCTTAAAGATCGTTTGCTTGCTAATTTGAGAAATGGGCAAGTCAAACTTGATCTTTGGCTCAGGGAGAGCAGCATCGGCACTGAGTTGTGCAGAAAACTTGTGGTTGATGATGAGAGAGATGAAGCGAGGAAGAGCCACATTGTGAGTCCTGGGAGGAGAGATTGCGGTGATCAAAGAGTCGAAGAATACCTGAGCGAAATCGATCCGCCTCATAAAAATAAGGGCATGAGCAAGACGAGTGATAGCCGCCGGAGATTGATCCCATCCCGAAGTTTTGTGGGAAAGACAGTAAAGGAGGTGAGAAAAGAAATAGTTCCATAGGGCACCCATATTCTTTCGAAGGAGAGTGCCAGACCCCTTGGTTTTGCCTTCGTGCACATATTGTAGAGCGGCAACAACTTCATCATGCTCTTGATGAGTAGGGAATGGAGCATAGACATTAAACTCTGGTATTTGTAGAACCGAGCGAATGTCATCCACCCCAAAAGAGAGGTCGGGGTGCTCTTCAGAGGAGAGAACTGAAGCAGACACCTGGTGAGTAGTAGAGTCATACTTACAGGTCAACCAAAAGTTACCAAGAAGCATTTTGCTCATCTTGGTGGACGAAGTAAGAGCATGGCATATTGGAGATCGTTGAAGAAAGATGGATACTTGGTTGAACTCCGGATGATCAGCATCCGCAGAGAGACGAGCAACTTGGTTGCAAGCGGGGAAAGTGAGAGATTCACGAGTGAGAGGAGTAGCCTTGGAAGCCTTAGTCGATTTTGAGGATGCCATGGATGAAGAAAAATTGCAGGTTGAGTGTGTTGTCTTGTTGAAGAAGATGAGAGAACAGAGAAAGAATAAAAAGGAAAAGAGAGGAAGTATTTATAGGTATGAGAAGGAGAAGGGAAATATGAGAATTCAAAAAAAATATTGTAATGATGGTACGACGCAAAACGTGCGTTATTGAGAAGTGGAAAGGCCGAAAAACGGCTAAGTGTCAGGTCGTGGGCGTCCCATCAACTGACGCACGAACCCTGTAGAGCCACGTGGCATAAACCCATAGGGTAAAAAGAAGGTGCCGAAGATATTCGGTATGAGAGAAGTGGATAAGAAAGACACATCATATACTATACCGAAAAGAGAGATGCCGAAAAATGAGAAATATTTCGGCAAGAGATGAGTAACCAAAAAAATTCGGTATAGAGAGATACCGAATAGAGAAGGAAGCGATTTTTCGGTAAGAAGGATAGAGAAGTACCGACTAGAGAGATATTTCGGTAAGAAGGAGTTACCGAAAAGTTTAAGAGAATATTAGGTATGAAGAGTTACCGGAATCTTCGGTATGAAAGAGTTAAGAGATTTTCGGTATGAAAGAGTTACCGATTTTTTTTTTTTTTTTACGATAAATTTAACATACCTAAGGATCCCACAAGGAAGTTGAAACGTGCCTCATCCAGTGGTTTTGTAAAAAGGTCTGCAAGTTGAAGATCTGTAGGAATGAAGTGAAGTTCAATATCACCTTTAGAGATATGATCTCTTATAAAGTGATACCGAATATCAATGTGTTTAGATCTAGAATGCATCACTGGATTGTTGGCAATGGCTATGGCACTAGAATTGTCACATAGAATCGGTACATGAGAATAAACTTTGGCATAATCTTGTAGTTGATTCTTCATCCACAAGATTTGGGCACAGCAACTTCCAGCTGCAACATATTCGGCTTCGGCAGTGGAGGTAGATACCGAATTTTGTTTCTTGCTGGACCAACTGACTAAGTTTCCTCCCAGTAATTGACAGCTGCCAGTTGTACTTTTTCTGTCAACTTTAGACCCTGCAAAGTCAGAATCTGAATAGCCAATTAGATCAAAACCTGAGTCCTTGGGATACCAAAGACCCAGATTCATGGTACCTTTAAGATACCTAAAAATACGTTTCACAGCCGCCAAGTGAGATTCCTTGGGATTGGCTTGATAACGTGCACACAGACACGTAGCATACATGATGTCAGGTCTACTAGCAGTAAGATAAAGAAGAGACCCTATCATTCCTCTATAATTCGTGATATCTACCGACTTGCCGGTGGAATCTGCATGAATTTTTAGAGGTGGTGCCATTGGAGTTTTCATGGGAGAACAATTTTCAAAATCAAACTTTTTCAAAAGATCACGAATATATTTATTCTGACAAATGAAAATACCTTCAGAGGATTGTTTAATTTGAAGACCAAGAAAGAAAGTAAGTTCACCCATCATACTCATCTCATATTTACTTTTCATGAGAGAGGCAAACTCTTGACAAAGATTTTCATCAGTGGCACCGAAAATGATATCATCCACATAGATTTGAACAAGAATGATATTACCGTTTGTTTTCTTGAGAAAAAGAGTATTATCAATTTTACCTCTGGTATACCGGTTGGATAGTAGAAAATCAGACAGGGTGTCATACCAAGCACGAGGAGCTTGTTTTAGACCATAGAGAGCTTTGTCAAGTCTGAACACATGGTACGGATGAGCTGAATCTTCAAAGCCAGGAGGTTGTTTCACATAGACTTCTTCAGCAAGTTCTCCATTGAGAAATGCACTCTTAACATCCATTTGAAAGACCCGGAAGTTTTTGTGAGCAGCATGAGCAAGAAAGATTCTTATTGCCTCAAGTCTAGCAACAGGAGCAAACGTTTCATCATAATCGATACCTTCCTCCTGCCTATATCCTTGAGCAACAAGCCTGGCTTTATTTCGGATGACAGTACCGACTTCGTCCATTTTGTTTCGGAAAACCCACTTAGTACCTATAATGGTTTTACCGAAAGGTCTTGGCACAAGTCTCCAGACTTTGTTTCTCTCAAATTGAGACAACTCTTCTTGCATGGCAGTGACCCAACACGAATCTGCTAGAGCTTCTTCAATTTTCTTGGGTTCGATGACGGATAGAAAATTCACATAGAGACAGATGTTTCCAATACCTCTTCTAGTTTGGACACCTGCTTGCTGATCTCCTATAATTTGATTTATCGGATGATCTTTGGTCCATTTTAAAGCTGGAGGAAGAGGTGCAGGAACCATGTTTGGAAAGAATGAAGGTGAAGGATCGATAGAATGAATATGATGGAGAGGAGAAGTATGTAAGGTAGGTTCGGTAGGAGCTATGGATTCGGTAGTAGCTGTGAGTTCGGTAGGAGCTGGGGGTTTGGCAGTTGGGAAAGGTTCTGTGGAGTCAAGATGACAAGAAGTAGAGGATACTGAAAATGGGACATATGGAGGTCCTGGAGATGGGATTTTTTGAGACTCTTCTCCAACACATGAAATAATCCATTCATGAAGTTCAGTGTTATCACAAGATAGAGAGGATGTCTTGTGATCATCAAACTTCACATTTATTGACTCATCAATACATTTTCTTCTTAGATTATATACTCTGTAGGCTTTAGAGAAAAGAGAATAACCCACAAATATACCTTCATCAGCTTTGGGATCAAATTTCCCAAGATGCTCTCGATCGTTCAAGATAAAGCAAAGGCAGCCGAAAACATGAAGAAAACCAATGTTTGGTTTTCGGCCATAGAAGACTTCATAGGAAGTCTTTTTGTGTCTTTTCACAATGATAGATCGATTTTGAGTGAAACATGCTGTATTGACAGCTTCAGCCCAAAAATAGGTTGGAAGATTTGATTCACTTAGCATGGATCTTGCAGCCTCACAAAGAGTACGATTCGTTCTTTCCACCACACCATTCTGTTGTGGAGATCTTACTGCTGCAAAGTTTTGAGAAATACCTTTGTTACAGAGAAAGGCATCTAAAGTAGCATTTCTGAATTCGGTTCCATTGTCACTTCTGATAGATCTGACTAATTGACCGTTGAGAACTTCAGATTTCTTGATAAAGTTGATGATTTCTTCAGGTGTATCACTTTTGTACCTGAGAAAAAATACCCAAGTGTAACGTGTGTATTCATCAATAATTACAAGAATGTACCTTTTTCCACCTAGACTAGGTGTGCTGACAGGTCCACAAAGATCCATATGCAGCATCTGTAGAGGAGTAGAAATAGAGAAACACTGTTTTGTTTTGAAAGAAGATTTTGTCAGTTTTCCTTTTTCGCAAGATGCACAAAGCTTTTCTTTTGAGAAAGAAATTTTCGGCAAGCCAACAACAAGTTCTTTGTTGGAAAGAGCATTTATCGTCTTGAAGTTGAGATGAGAAAGACGTTTATGCCAGAGCCAGTTTTTCTTTTCAGAGTCTTCAGAAATGAAGCAGATGCTTTCCTTTTCAGACGATTTGTCACCCATACTGATGACGTACACATTATCCTTTCTAAAGCCAGACAGGACAGTGTGAAACTGTTTATCAGTGATGAGATAATCAATTTCTCTGAAAATTACATAGAAACCTAAATCACATAGCTGACTAATGCTTAAAAGATTATGCATCAGTCCCTCCACATAGGCAACTTTGTTAAAAGTAATGGAACCGTTAGAAAGAGTTCCATAACCTTTAGTGGAACCGCGAGAGTTATCACCAAAAGTTACAGTTGGTCCCTTTTCTTTCACAAAGTTTAGAAGAAGAGATTTGTTCCCAGTCATATGACGTGAGCATCCGCTATCAAGATACCATGTTTGATGATGCTCAAAGACCTGCAGATAAGAACAAATTAGTCTTTTGGAACCCATTTTGAGGTGGGTCCTTTAGGGTTAGAAGAGGAAGAAGAAGGATTTTCTTTGTCCGGACGATATCTTTCGATACGGTCCTTTGGACAGTCTTTGGCCAGGTGAAAAGTATCACCGCAGTTGTAACACTTTCGGTAAATAAATTTCTTCGTTGGATCAAGAGAAGCAGCTTTTACCTTTCCTTGAAGTTTAGATTTAGGAGGTTTGGAAAGGTGAGAATGGATGGGATGACTGTACGGAACTTGAGGGTTATGAGGAGCTGGTCCAAGGATTCCTTTGTAAATGGAAGAAGAAGAAATTCCTTTGGACTTCTTTATTTTTAGAGCTCTTGGGATGAAGTCCGTTGTGTTCATGGGAGATTTACCTTTTGAAGAAGGAGTAATCTTTCTTTTGTTAGGAGTATTAACAACAACGGATTTTCCTTTAGAGAGGAAATGGGCCTTTTTCGAAGAATGGGAAGAAGAAGAAGAATCAGTGTTTAGATTTAATGACATAAGAAGGTCATTTACAGGTTTGACCAACTCATTTGAGCCTTGATCTTCTATTAGAATAGGTTTAGAGGATTTAGCAGACACAAATAGGCCAAATTTTCTTGAATCACGAAGATCCATTGAATAAACAGAATTAGAGTCTTCTGACATAGAATCATTCCAATCAGTAGAATAAGAAGGAAGTTTAGAGGATAGAGGAATATCATGAGTAGGAGAGGATATGTTTTCAGAAGGGAGACACACAGTATTTTCTTTCTAGTACCCTAAACCAAACGTTTCACCAACAACTTGATCTTGAAAAATTTTCTCAAGATTTTTGGAAGAAGTGTTCCATTTATTTAGGGTTTCTTGTTCCTTCTGAAGCTTCTTTAGAAGCTTGTTCTTTTCCTTGGCAAGCACATAGTTTAAAGTCTTTAAGTCATCTAACTCGGTTTTTAGTTTGTCAAACTGTTCCAGCTGAGATAGAGACTCATGAAGTTGAGAGGAGAGAGATTTGACATGAGCATTTGCTCTTTTCTTTGCATCCTTTTCATTGTGAAAAAGTACAGTTAAAGAGTCAAAGGCCTCAATCTTTTCTTCATTTGTGAGAGAGTGAAAGGGATGTACCTGAGAAGATGAAGAAGAGCATTCAACAGTGAAGTTCATCCTAGAGCAGGAGTCTTTGGATTCTTCATCGAGTTTGGCCATAAGACATTTACTCGACACTTCTTTCTCACTATCGGAAGTGGGTTCGTCTACCCAGTCTAGAGTTTCTGCCATCAAACCTTTGCCTTTTTGGTGAGAGTTGAAATTTCTTTCTTTCTCTCTTTTGTACTTGGCTTTGTATTTGTCGGCTTTTTCGGAAAGCTCTTTGAAGGAAGAAGATGGAGAAGGTTTTCTGGGATGCGATCTACCTGTAGAATTAGATCGAAGATGTCTTCTTTTAGAAGAATTAGAAGAAATAGATTTGGAAATCCTAGAAGGATTGCTTCTGCATTCAGATGCAAAGTGGCCTTTCTTACCACATGCATAGCAATCCTCCTTTGATTTGTTCAAGGAGTTTTTAGAAGAAAAATTTCTGTTTCTTTGAAATTTATTAGATGAGTTCTTTCGAAATTTAGAGAAATTTGCAAGCAAACCCATTTCCTCTGTTAATAGATTGACAGAGGGATTTTCTCCTTCATCATCAGCTTCACTTAGATAAGCTTCCGAGGAGTGATTCAAATTTTCATGACTCTCTCTATCTGAATCATCAGAAGGGTAGGTTATACGAGGAATACACGCAGAATTCTTGGAGCCATCGCTGATAAGAGCCATAGAGGGGGCTCTTATTTCTTTATAGATGGTTTTCCTTTGAAGTTGTGTTTGTTCGTAATTAAGAAACATACCATAGAGAGAAGTGAGAGGAAGACTTTCCAAGTCCCTGGAAGTCTTAATGCAAGTGGAAAGGGTATTCCAGAAATCTGGAAGACCATCCATGAATTTGCAAATGATTTCCTCATTGTCATAAAGTTTTTCAACAAGTTTTAACTCATTTAACAGACTGTTGAAACGGTTGTAATAAGAGGGAAGAGATTCTCCTTTTTCATGAGAGAAAAATTCGTATCTACGTACTAGAGAGATCTTTTTAATTTCTTTACTTCACTAGTACCTTCGTACAAAACACATAGAGTTGACCACATATCTTTTGCTGTTTTGAGATTGACAAGAGATTGGTAAACTTCATCAGGAAGGGATTGAGCAATGATGGTTCGCACTTTGGAGTCAAGTCCAATAATGCGCCTATCCTCATCATTGTATTCTTTGGTCGTTTTTAAGACATATCGACCAGTTGCAGAGGTTCTTTCCTCCTCAGATGAGTCATCGGAAACTTGAAAGAGATTGTCCTTTTTCTTGTCTTTATCCTTAGGAGTTTTGACAAATCTATCCCATACTTTTGGGATAAGAGGACCGTCATTAAGGATGGTAAGATATCGACTGTCAGCTCCTTCAAAGAAGAGCATCATCCTACTTTTCCATAAGGAAAAGTTGTTCGAGTTGAACTTAGGAGGTTTAACAGTAGATCCATTTTCAGAGTAAAAGGAATTTTGAGAAGAAGACTCAGGTTTTGTAGAAGGAGAAGTCATTACGGATCTGGTTTATTAGATTAAACCAACCGCTTTGATACCACTTGTTAGTCCCAAAGAAGTAACAAGTATTGTAGAAGGGGGGGTTGAATACAATAACACAAAATTACTTAATTTTAATTCTTTTATTGATAAGGAATATCAAGAATTACACAAAGAGAAAATTAAAGATTGTTGCGGAAAAAAGAATAGTTAAAGACTACTCTAAACAATCTAACACATAGAGGATATTAAGAACACAAAGACTTAAATCTTAAGAAAGTAAAAGACAACTATCAACCTGCTTAAAATCTTTTGAAAGCCAAAGCTGGAGATGAAAGCGTGAGTAGCAAGGTGCTACTTCCATCCTTTATATACTATCCAAAGTAATGAGTGCAAAGGACAAGTAGGAGTAAAGGCTTTTGTGGTTGAGAAATTGATAATAAATTATAAGATATTTGATGTGACTTGTCACAATACAAAAGGTAACTTTTGTACTATGAAAGTACAATATCTAAATAAGATATTCTTGGAAAAATCTTTTTGAGATCTATTAGAAAATAAACATCTAATCAATTTAAGACTAAATGTAAATCTTCTAAAGGAAGATAGAAGTTTCTATTTCCAATGTCAGAAGATCATTGGGAAAGAGGAAGTATGTCAAATCATGAGGATTTAACATAAATGTTCGTACTAGATAAAGAAGCAATCTGTACGAGGAGATTGCCGAATAAAGACTTCGGCAGATGAGGGTTGTGCCGAACAATAATGATTCGGCAAATGAGACTTGTGCCGAACAAAGATGATTCGGCAACATAGAAAGGATATACCGAAAAGGAAATCGGCATGTGGAAAGACTGCCGAATAAGAATCGGCAGAGAGGATGATCTACCGAATAGAAGTCGGCAGGTCAGGCTTAGTTCACTTTTTGAAGTCCATCTAAATCCGCATTGTAGACTTCCTTCATGTTGGATTCGGTTTATCTTCGACTCACCGATCTGTTAAACTAACTAAGCTATTACAAAGAACCATAGAACAAAATACAAGGTTCAATCATCAATAACGACTAAGGAGAGGTTATCTTTAAATCTTAGATGACCCAACACTAACTCTGATTGGCAGAAAGCTATGGATGAGGAACTTCAAGCACTTGACAAAGCTTAGACTTGGGATTCTGTCCCTCTTCCACCAGGCAAGAAACCCATTGGCTCCAAATGGGTGTTCAAAATCAAAACCAAATCGGATGGCTCTATTAATCGGTTCAAAGCTCGGCTTGTAGCCAAGGGCTTTAATCAAGAATATGGTATTGATTATGAGGAGACTTTTGCACCTGTTGCTCGTGTCACATCTGTTCGTAGTCTTCTTGCCATTGCTGCTACAAAACAATGGCCTCTTTTTCAGATGGATGTTAAGAATGCCTTTTTGAATGGTGACTTATCTGAGGAAGTCTACATGACACCTCCTCCAGGCGTTCGACTTCCACAAGGTCATGTTTGTCGACTTCGGAAGGCTCTTTATGGCCTTAAGCAAGCTCCGCGAGCTTGGTTTGAGAAATTCAGTTCCACGGTCACCTCTTTGGGCTTCGCATCCAGCAACTATGATTCAGGACTGTTTACTCGGACCACTGCAGCTGGCACAATATTACTTCTTCTGTATGTGGACGATATGATCATTACTGGCAGTGACTCTACAGGCATAGCCAATCTGAAGTCATCTCTCAGCTCCTGTTTTGAAATGAAGAATCTTGGTTCTTTACACTATTTTCTTGGTCTTGAGGTGCTCTCTGATCCATCGGGTCTTTATCTGTGTCAAGCCAAATACACCTCAGATCTTTTGTCGAAAGTTGGGATTACTGACAACAAAACAGCATCCACTCCTCTTGAACACAACCTTCATTTGGCTCCAAATGCTGGTCCACCTCTACGTGATTCTACTCTATATCGCCAGTTAGTGGGGTCACTTGTCTATTTGACAGTGACTCGACCTGATATTGCCTATGTTGTTCATACTATTAGTCAGTTCATGTCTGCACCTTGTTCTGATCACTATGCTGCTGTCCTGCGCATTCTTCGATATTTAAAAGGGACTATGTTTCATGGTCTTCATTTTCCATCCACCTCATCGTTGATTTTGCGAGGTTTTTCTGATGCTGATTGGGACAGTGACATGACTGATCGTCGCTCTACCACTGGCTACTGTTTCTTTCTTGGCGACTCTCTTATATCCTAGCGAAGCAAGAAACAATCTCTCACCGCTCGATCCAGCACTGAAGCTGAATATCGAGCACTAGCTGACACAGCTCAAGAACTTGTGTGGTTACGCTGGCTTCTTGCTGACATGGGGGCTCCTCAACAGTCTCCAACTTCATTGTGGTGTGATAACAACAGTGCCATTCAGATTGCCCACAATGATGTCTTCCATGAGCGCACGAAGCATATTGAAATTGATTGTCACTTTGTTCGTCAACATGTGACTCGTAAAACTATTCAGCTGCTTCCTATTTCGACTCTTGATCAACCGGCTGATATTTTTACTAAAGCTCATTTACCAGGACGATTTCGTGATCTTGTTTCCAAACTCCATCTGGCTCATTCTTCTCCCGATTGAGTTTGAGGGGGGATGTTAATGTATATAGAGGTCCAGGCCCATGTTAGGGCCCAAGCCCTTTTAGTCTTAGTATATATTTGTTGTATTCTGTAGATTAGGTTAAGGTTTTCTCTCATATTGTTACTTTCAGTATTGTAAGTTTCTCTCAATCAATATATCGAGGTTTCAAACCTTCAGCATA